>JAQSUU010000187.1:1241792-2483585 GCA_038087645.1 Saccharum hybrid cultivar R570
GCAAAACGAACCTCGCCGACACCAGAAGACGGAGGCCTCGTCGTCTCATGACCCGTCATATCTATCCTAATTATCGTAATCATTCTAATTATCGTAACTATCCTAATCAGTAACACATCATTCTGCTTATATGATTACCATAGTAGACAACATAATTACGACACACCTGCATGCTGAAGACTTGGATGGCAGAAAGCGCCCCTGCTGGCCGGTAATTTGGCGTTAATTACGATCACTAATGGCCATCAATCAAGCGTGGGATCATTAATTACTGCAGGAAGCATGCACGCGCCTGGGAAGCATGCAGAAACGCGCCAGCCATGCACGCGCTGACACGCCTGGTTCCGTGTGGGTGGTCGGACCTAGCTACAAAATAAGATATTTTTTAGCCAGCTATATATATATATATAGTAGGATGAATTGTATGTGGGCTCGTGAAAATATTTGGCCACGTATCCATTGATCAAGTTCGTACTTATATGCGTTCACATTTGTGCCGTCCGGAGGTCATCTTTGTACATCAAGTCTCATTAAGTCATCTCAACAAAAAACCATTAGAAATATGTGACGTTCAACTCATGGAGCCCAGCCTGCTAGCGGCTCAAGCGCAGGCAACGCACTTTCACGAGACTGAAGCCCAGCCTCCGACACCCGGCAGACCAGCCAACGCACGCAGCAGCGGACGAAGACCAGCGCACGCACGCAAAAATTAATAAATTAAACAAAAGGAGCCCCGACGAGGGCTCGATCTTGTGATCTGATCTGAGTCTGAGGAAGCAGAAAGTCCAGACAAACAACTGGACTACAGCAACTATTGTATAAGTTCTTACAACTTACTACTTTTGATTATTAGCAAGACCGCACGGAACTAAAAAAATAACCCAACCGAAGTCTCTGTTCCTAAATCTTCACGGACTCACAGGCACGCGTGCCATTGCGGCGGCTCGCCGAAATCCGGCGGTGGCTCCTCACGTAGTCACGCTCGCGCCGTGCGCCTGCCTGCATCGTCTGGATCCGGCCTCCGGTGGTGCTGCGGCGGCTCCCAGCTCTCGATCGCCCATTCCCTCTCGGCCTCTCCCATCTCCCTCCCGGTGGCCTCCCCGGTCCCGGTCCGGCGGATCCGGCCCAAGGTGGCACTGCGGCGGCTCTCAGTCGCTAACTCCCGGCAGCTCTTAGTAGTGTTTGATTAAAAGAATGCTGTTTTGTAATATTACACATCAACAGCCAATCATGCTTACTTAGGCCTGTTTAGTTGGTGAAAAAATTTAGGTAAATCCCTGTAGCACTTTTCGTTGTTATTTGACAAAATTTATCCAATTATCAACTAGGCTTAAAAGATTCTTCTCGACATTTATAGATAAACTGTGCAATTAGTTATTTTTTTACCTACATTTAATGCTCCATACATACATTTAAAGATTTGATGTGATTAGTACTGTGCAAACTTTTTTGGCTTTTATAGCCAACTAAACAGGCCCTTAACCTGATATTCTGGCACGATGTCTACTCAACCGGGGAGATGGTGCACGAATTTCGATTAGTCACAGCTTACGAATAGACATCAAATAGTAAAAATGAAGTATTAAAATTTGAATTTTGTCAAGACGACCTCGGATAGAGAAATGACCAGAATAAAAATTATAGATCTTGAAAAATTCTCGAACTTTGTTGTTACAACTTTTTCATTTAAAATCATTTACTGTTTTAAAATACTGTTTGAAATTTAATTTTGAAATTATTGAAGAACTCTCATTTCTTTTTTTAATCTCTGGCTAAAACTTGCAACTAGTATTTCTCCCTCGTACTACCTTCAAATTTGATGATATTTTTTCCTAAAATTTTCTAAAATCATGCTCTATGAATTTATTATATTTTTACAACTATTATTTTTCCATCATTTCATATGATTGTGTTTTATTTATTTTAATTTTGAATTTTAAAAAATGACAACTTCAAACGTCATTTTGAAACGTTAAATGATTTCAGCTTAAAAAGTCATGTACATAAAAATTATAGAACATTAAGATCTATAACTTTTATTTTGGTCATTTCTTCATCCAACAAAGTGACTGTAACATTGTTCACAAAGTGATATGTAAAATTTATGAACAATATTACTATCACTATGTCAAATGAACAAATGACCCAAATAAAAGTTGTAGATCTCGAAAAGTTATAGAACTTTGTAGTTGATAACTTTTTTAGTTCAATTAATCTTGTTAAGGAAAACTACATTTGAATTTCTAAAAATTTAAAATTTAAATTTTTTAAATAACCTCGGATGAACAAATAGTAAAAATAAAAGTTACAGATCTCGAAAAGTTATGAAACTTTATAGTTGACAACTTTTTTATTTCACCATCCAGTTGGAGATCAAATAGTTGGGCGTGTACTCATGAGTATGCACATACGATTTAGAACAACTCGTGTATAACGATGATATGAAGTCGGATTCGAATATGTATTAAATCCCGTTGCAATGCATGGACACATTTGCTAGTATTATTTAAGAGTAAATTAATTGGCAGTTCCTAAACTATTACACAATTCACACCTAAAAGTTTCAAATGATTTTAACAAAGTGACATTGTATATTGTTCACAAGTGGATACATCTCTTAAGCAGTTATAGGTAACTATGCAGTCTATGCGAGAGAGGTAGTCTAGTTCATGTTAAGACTATGTAGAGACATATAGGGATCATGTAGACCATGGTTATTATTATGATTTTCAATTTAAAATTAAACATATTTATGCCAACGAAAGAAAAATTAAAAAGAAAAATGAAAGGGGCTGATATAACGTCAGCTCGGCCTGAAATCAAAATTGGTCTATTAAGACTTGGAGGCCCAACTATTTGGTGTCATCCGATCATATCAATGGCCAAGATCCATCCTGCTCCGTATAAAATCTCCAAACCCCACCATCCTTCTCTGATTCTCTCCATCTCCAGCTTCCCACTGCCGCCGCACAAGGCCACAACCTTTCGGACACTCCCTCCCTCTCAGGACTGGCGCGGGGTGCAGGTGGCGACAGGGCCTCCCACTTCGGCCGCCGAAGCTGATGCGAGACCCGCTGTCCCACTCATGGATCACGTCCGCGGGCGATGTCATGGTCGTGCCCGCGCTACCACCGACCTGACAGCGCCCTCCCCAACCAGCGTGCCTGCTCCCTCCCCCTTCACGTGGGTGGCCCGCGCCTCTTCCCGACAGCACGCGCTGGTGCCCTGTGCCCCTTCCTGGCGACGCGCACGTTGGGGCCACATCGAGTGGCGTCGAGCGGTGACGCATGCCGAATCCGTGCAAGGGCAGCCGTTTCCACTTAAGAGCAGGTGGATTTGAACAGGGGCTGTCGGATTCGCGTTTCGAGGTGATGATAGCAGTGTAGAAGGTGTGCATATTGGCTTGCTTCTTCCCTGTCGGTCGTTGAAAATAATAAAAACGAGTTGATCCCCACAACGTACTATCATGTGGTGGAGAATGTGTATTGATTACCAAAAACTCAACGCGGCAACAAAGAAAGACCACTTCCCACTATCTTTCATTGATAAATGTTAGAGTGGTTGGCGAAGCATTCTTTTCTTCTATTTTCTTAATGGGTATCCGGGATATCATTGTTGACACTTCTTAGCGTAGCTACTAGGTTTGTATCCCCAGCAACAGCGCCAGAAGTGCTTATTTGTATTTCTTAACACATACAGAAATGATTCACAAGCGTACGGAATTACCATTGTAGCACTTCACTTGGAAGTATTCAGGGTATCGTATTTTCCACAGGGAATAGAGGTACTCTTCTAGCTAATTTGTCTAAGGACAACACAAGGATAGATTTGAAAAGGGTAGAGAAGGATTCCTATGGTAATAGGGTCTAAAGACAGGTAAATTTTACTTCTACTTGTTTACTTCGGGCATCGGAGAACACCTAGTCTACAAAGCATTGCCAACCTATAGCCTACGTTGAACCTAGACATGGGGGAATATAAGGGACGAATAGGGCTGTAACCACCTGTCGCCTACCCCTCAACCATAGGGAATGAGACAAACAAAGATAGCTTCTAGTCTAGACACTACGTCTACGCTATTGACTATTACTCTGGCGTGCATGCAAGGGTTATCCGTCTCTATCAGGGCCCTTCTACTAGAGAATCCGCAATGGGGACAAACGATTAACCTACAAACAAGTAAGAGTATAGCTTAACTAATCAAAGACATTATACCATAAGACTCATGAACACTCACTTAGCAGGAGAACCCATTGAAGTAAAGATGCTCATTGAGGTACGGGGAGACACCGACAAGCCCGGTGCTTCCCTGAGCTCTCCCTCACATCTCTCCCCACTAACTCTACTAGCTATCTAGGGCCTAAGCCCTTGGAGTGAAGCTCGAAAGTGGAGTGCTCTTCCTTGGAATTGTTGTTCAATGAGGGGCGATGGTCCTCCTTTTATAGGTGGAGAGGAGGGGATGTCCATGGAATATTCCCCTCATAAAGCCACCAAACCAATGTTTAGGTGCATTGAACCTAGACCAATCATCAGCACCGATGTTGGGCATGACATAAGTGTCAACCAACCAAAGCTTGGGCCAAACAGGCTAGGTGGGGGTGCAACCGCACCAATGGTCTGGGTGCACCCTTGCTAGGCTGGCTTGGCTCTGTCTTCATCCGGTAGGTCTCTACTATTGTCTAGATTTGGCCCATGGGTGTTTGGCGCAGAGTAGAGATGGTTTGCTTCGCCTTTGGCCATATTCTTTTCATCTTTGGGCCTAGTTTTGCAAAGTAGTGGGCCTTCTCTCCTTTGGCTTGCGTAAGATGGTATTTACACTTTGTTTGCGCATTCTTAGCCTTTTTCGTGTATTTCCATGAATTTCCTGCAATTGATGAATCATCAAAACTTGTGGAACTTGTTAGTTATAAGCCCTAGTTCTAAGTTTGGTGTCTGTGTGCTATGATTTTATGTGTGTTGGCAGTTATTTTTAGGACTTAAGTACCACCAACAAGCTCCCCTACACTTACCCCTTTGCACATCCTCGAGCAAAGCTTAGAGATAAAAGTATTTACGAGCATAACATCCTAAGATATATGGCTTACATGAAAGTTTCCAACATATTCTTTACATAAGTGGGATCTGTGGCGTTGGCTAACATGTTTCCATGGGTTATTGAGAAGCGAAACAGTTCACGAAACAAAGTCATCTTTCCAATTTCACATCATAGCAACTTGGACTTTTGAAAGTTTTTTTTCTCAAGAAAGGCATAGTTCACTTTATACTCCTCAAATGGAACTCTCAAATCACTCAATAATGTATAAATCCTCATCAAGGCATAGCAATGTTTTTGCCTTCTATTGTTTTCTCCTACTCCTAAAAAAGGTTTATGTGGAGCTTTCTGTAGGGATAAACAAGATAGGATACTTGTATTGCACATGTAGTAAAGTCAAATCAAGGATCTAAGGAGAGAAGTGTCGGTGTCTAGAGAACTGGGGGTCTAGACAGAGCGACGAGTGAATTTGTATCTGCGTGTCTAGGCCTGGATGGTGTGCAAAGCGGACACAAGGGTGTATACTGGTTTGGGTGAGAACAGCCCTATGTCTAGTGGATTCTGCTGTTGCTCGTGTTACCTTGCACTAGGGTGCTCGTAATAGGGGTTACAAGCTTTTGAGAGAGGGAGCGGATCCCAAGTCTCCTCAGGGGAGGTGTGCGTGTGTCTATTGTCTTAGCAAGGTGTGTGTCCATTGTTTCTAAAGGAGTCTCCTTTTCCATCGGAGTCCCTGCCTCCCCTTTTATAGTTTCCAAGGGGAGGGCTCGGGTTACATTTGTGGTAAAAAGGTGAAGTGGGAAAAGATGAAAGAGAAAAACAAAAAAGGTGGCCTCAGGTGCGGCCGTCTTCCTCCTTATCCGGTGGGAGCAGTTCCTCTATAGCGCAGAGATACAATGGGCGTTGATCTTTTGGCCTCTCCATCCACTGGTGCAATATGCTGTGGCCATGCTTTGTCCTGTGTGCTTCTGTGCTGTCAAGGATGGGTGGTATGGGCACCCGGATTCGCATAGAGAGGGGGTTAGGTGGTATAGTTATCGTTACCCCCATTGCTGTAGAGGTGTGGATGTCGTCATAGTGGAATGACCGGCGTCATATTGGGTTAGAGCATGGTTCCCGTGTTCCTATCCATTGTGCATGGTCATGTCCATCCCATCGGTGGGAATGGGTGCCATGGTGAGGGCCCCATGGCTCCCTGCTTTGCCAGAGGGCTCCACGTGTCCCTTGGGTGAGGCAGAGTATGCCAAAGGGGTCAGACACTCCCGTGCTTTCATTGAAGGGATCGGGTGAGGTGGAAATCATCCCCGATAGGGTGTAGGGGTCGGGCGCTTTGATGACGGCATGGGGCTCGGGCGAGGCGGAAGCTTCCGCCCGAGGCGCCTATCTCGCCCGAGACCTCTCCGCAAGGCTCGGGCAGGACGGAGGTTGGCTTTCAGGCCTTGAGTGACTGACATACTATCAGCACCTTTGGTAGGTCAGTTTTACTGAGGCCCCTATGATGAGACTTTAGCAGATGTGCAAGGTGCCATATTTCGCCGTCCATTGGGTACCCTGGTATTTTGATACCCGACAGTAGCCCCTGAGCCTGTGGAGAAGTGGAGCACTCCTTCAGAGGCTTGAGAACGAGTGATCATGGCACTTGGCTACCGTTTTGTTATATTTTTATTTCTTCAGGTAGAGTTCTATCCGGTGGGTGCGTGTGAGCGCACCCGTCGGGTGTGGCCCCTGAGGCCTTGGAGGGGTGTGGTACGCCTTCAAGGGCTTTAATCAAGCAAGTGAGGTGTTTTTCGTGCGACTGCTAGGCGTGTAAGGAGCCCCCGAGTCTTTAATTTTGACCATTCGCTAGGTCAAAACAGTGGAACAGCCCCCGTGACCTTGCGCGTTGCAAGAGACTGACCGGGTGGCCTTTGCGTCCTTTAGCAGAACGGAGGATTATGCATGAGCCCTCGTCATTCCATTTGGGTGCATTGTGGAGCGGAGCCTTAGGGCACGTCACGGCCCTCGTTCACCGAGAGCAGGATCGTTACCGGGCCAGAGGCTCTCTCAGGCAGTGTATCTACTACACAACGTTTGCAACTCGTGGAGAGTTGAAGCGTTCGATGCTCAATATCATAAATGCGGCTGTGAGGAAGATGAACGGGGCAAGGCCGGCCTTTTCACATGGCTCACTTCCTGTGATTAAGTGGACCGTGTGTTGTTATCGAGAGACGGTTTGCCTTCCCAAGGCAAACGTGAGATTGACGTGGTTCCCTCAGGGAACGAGTAGGGTGGTTGGCAGATAGGTGACGCATTGAATGTTGCAGGAGTCGAGAGGCCTCCTTGAGGTCCTTTATAGCATGAGCCACGGCGCCCAACCTCAGCATCTCCTTTCTTCCACTCCTGCTCTCTGTATTCCTTTGCCGCTTCTGCCGTCGTCATGGAGCACGGTGACTCCTCCAGGGGCTCATGTGTAGGCACGCTGGGAGAGAGGGGCAGGGCGCCCTCCCACCGCCATTGTCTTGAATCAGGTGCTATTATCACGTCTAGGTATGGCTAGGCCCAGCACGCAGCATGTTGGGGCGTCCCTACGCTGCTGCAGGAGACCCGGGAGGAGCTCACTACTGTCAAGGCGGTGGTGATGTCATTAGAGGAGGAGGCAGCGCTCGCCCGCTCGCAGTGGACGGAGTCCGACCGTCAGTGCGCTGGTGAGTGCCCTCTGTTTTCTCCCTTGGTTCTTTAATTGGTATCATGCCTTATTCTTGGCTTTGTTTGTGAGCGGAGCTGCTCATGGAGGTGGAGTCCCTTCGTGGTGCCGCTGACGTCCTCGCCAACTTCATCCGTGCTCCAGCAGGGCGCCGAGAGGAGCGCCTTCTCAGTGTGCAGGCACTCATTCGGGCGGTGATTGAGCGCGATGTCCATCAGGGAGTGGCCGTTGCGCTAACGATGGCCTAGGTGGCCACCGACGTGGAGCTCTAGGACATCGAAGGCTTCCCCATGGGGGAGGGGCTGGGAGACTATGAGGACCTCCTCGAGGGCTTCGAGCTAGCGGTGAATGTTGACACTTCTTAGTGTTATCACTAGAATGGATTAACCTATCCTATGCAATGACACTAGAAGTATGTGGGGGTATAAATCAGGTGCATAAATGAATTCTAAAGTATCTATGAGCGCACAAATAATATACCGATGTAGCACATCACCTAGGAGTATTATCGAGTATCGTTATTTATATTTTACCACTAGGAGGATGGAGTGAGAAACTAAGCCTATAACTTAACCCCTGAGCAGCAATAAGGACTAAGATAATAGGGCTATAGAGAAGATCACTAAGGTCTCCTAGTTCTAATCTTTGCAAGCGTTGTTATACTATTCTACTGGCGACATTATCTAAGAAGAAACACTAGTAGAGATTGATTTCCACTTAGCAATTGGGTCCTACTTGGCCTAGCTAATGGGAGGTGGGCTATAACAGACTCAATAAGGCTTTTTAAGTCACCCTTGCGACTACCACCGGTCCAGCTAGTAGGGTGCATCCACGAGTATCCTAGTCTAAGCACCTTGCTTACACTAAAAATACTACTTCAATTCATGAGCTACAAGAATTAAAGTACTCAAAAAGTTGCAAACCGAAAGAATATATATAACAAGTACTTACTAGAATTAGAAGTTGAAATACCAGAGAATCTCAGAAGCAAGCTCCTACAGAGGAACTTGATCCCACAGGTACAAGGCGTAGAGCAGACACCGACAAGCCAGCAACTTCTCCAAACTCTTCCCTCCACTCTATCTTACTATATCTAAAGACTAGTCCTAATCTTAAAGACTACAAGATTAATCTCTCTTCATTGCTTGGCTCTCGATCCTATCTAGGGCTTCTTGATTGTAGATGTAGCTTTAGGGTTTCTACCTAGGATGAGGATTATATGATCAGGAGAGAGGGGGTCTGCTTATATAGCCCCATAGGATGCACCGCTGCCCTTAGATCAAACTGACTTGAAACAACGGTGTAGATGCAAACCCTAAGGCAGTGGTGGAATCGATATACGAGATTGAGGCTAACAGGGGACCCCACCGGTCAGCCGCCCTAGCCCATGGGCGGCCGCCCATGGTCCCTGCTATGTGGGTCCCGCCTTGTCTTCTGTGTCTTCTAGATTCTTCTTAAGTCGGTGCCATGGTAAAATATCGATTTTAGACCGCCATGTGGGTCTAGCCTTGCTCTTTTCCTGTTTAATCCCTGCAAAACATAGATTTACCAAAACTCGTGGAATTCTATCAATATAAACCCTATCTCCAAGGTTGGTATTGAATCATGTCCATTTCCATATACAGTTGACGATTAAAATTGATGGTTATCTATCGTCAACAAGTACCCCCACACTTAGGCTTTTACTCGTCTCGAGGAAAAGGATGGATTCCTTCAAATATAACTTTAGAACAAGACATCATCATTAGACTTCTCCTAGACATACCTGCACTACGGGATTCAATGTGTCTACCATGAATCTTTAAGCAGTTGAAAAATAGAACAGATTGAAACATATTACCTTCTTCCTTCAGTTAAGTCAATTGGAGTTTTTGCATAAGTTTGCAAAGAAATCATAGCTTACCTTCTCCTTTTGTAGCACTCTCAAATCACTCATATATGTGGTATTTTTGGATTCTCACCAAGGCATGTAGGATCTTGCCTTCTTTGTACCTACTTCTACAATGGCTTATCTGGAGCTCAGGTAGAAATAACAATGGAAACATACTTGCAATGCATATATTGTAAAGTCAAAACTAGGATCCAAGGAGAAAGATGTCATACTCTTAGATCAAGATGTGTATGTGTGTGGAATATATTTGGTGGGTAATCCTAATTCTACTATGCTCCTTGAAACATGTTTCTCTTGTCTAAAACTTGAAAACTTTTGCTAGAGACTATGGGCTATCTTTTTCATATATATATATATATATATATATATATATATATATATATATATATATATATATATATATATATATATATATATATATATATATTATTCTCTTTCTCTTTCTTTTTAGATTGGACACTTGTCCATTTTTTCAATACTTTTCTTTTTGCATAGCCACATACCTCCTTTCTACAATTTTAGAAAACTTTCAAGAGAAACATTAGCAAGAACTTGGATCATTTATTCCTAATTTATCTTTATGTTTTCTCCCAGTGTAGGAGTAAAACATTTTTAATGGATGGAAAGCATGTTGTTGTGTACTCCCAGTGTAGGAGTAGCAGTGTATATGTGGAGTGTACATGATCATGATCTTAGGAGCATGATAAATTTCTCAACAAGGTTCAACAAGGTTTGACCAAACTCAATACAAATACAAGTAGTAAATGTAGAAGGTTTATCTATCCTATATATGGTTCTGGTAGGTAATTGCTTTACTACAAAGGAGAAGTGCAGCTATTCATTTTCAAATTTTGAAATAAAATTCTCCAATGACTAAACTTTAAGAATCAGGTTCTCATTATTCTTACTATCTCACATTCATCAACAACTTAAGCAACATGGGGTCCCTATAAATAAGTTCCCAACAGTAACAAGACTTTTAGAAAAAGTGTTATGAGAGTCTATTCTTAAGTCATGATTGCAGAAATCTTCCTTGTGTGTATTTATTTTAGCAAAGGATTTTCAATTTAATTCAATTTTAAAATAGAAAACAATGTGGGTGATTAAATATATAACATATGTAAAGGCAAACCTGACCAAGGACGAAGAACAAGGTGATGTGGTGCTAAGCTGAGCTGCTTCGTCATGTATGGTCCAATGGTTCTCCCCCACACTTGTTTCCTGCTTTCCTTTATACACAACAAGGTGGAGACAAAAAGACATATCCACACAGAAAATAATAACACTGGAACTTCAAACTTTATTACAATATCATCTAAGGCACTTTATTACAATGGATGAATGAAATTTAAACAAATGACTGACTAACTCTAAACATAATGGGGATGCCTTATCAATTGTTTATTCATGAACTGATCTGATCTAACGCCTAAACTCGAGCATATCGACCCTAGTGTCCATCTTCTTCTGCTTATTTTCCACTAGATCTATCCTCTGGTTAGTAACCTTCATTCTTAGTCAAGAGATCTACGAGCTCTTCTAACTTATGGATCTTTTCAATGAGGAAGTCCTGCATGTGGGCTAGAACTGCTACAGTTGGCTTCTTGCGGCAGGGGTCAAAAGTCAACCCTAAAGGTCATCACGACGGCGGCAGCGCTAACTGACCGTGCATATCCATTTTCTAGAAGTTTCTGAGTAGATATTCATAACAGAAAAGGCGGCGGTGAAGCGGGTCCCACCACGGGCGGTCGCTTGGGCCCATGGTTGGTCAACCGTGCATGGTGGCGCCTCCTGTGCCACTTTTTCATGATCTCTAGCTATGACTTTTTATTCCCTAAAAATATTCCCCCGCACCCCGAATCAATGAACAGAGGTTCAGAGCTTAATATTATGGAAAAATAAGAAATTCTATCACGTCTAATTCTTCAAGATTTTTATTGGGCTCTAAAAAGATTTTGAGACGGTGGCCATTTACCTTGAATAACGTACCTTCATCATTTTGAAGTGTTACCGCTCGATGAGATGAAGAACTTATTACCGTAAATGGTCCTTCCCACTTGCTTCATAGTTTTCCATGCCCGAATAACTTAACCCTAGAATTAAAAAGTAATACCTTATCTCTGGGTATGAACTCCTTCTTGATTCTCTTGTCATGCCATCTTTTGGTTCTCTCTTTGTAAATTTTGGAGTTGTGGTACGCCTTCTCTCTCCATTCATGTAGTTCTGAGAGTTGCATTTTCCTTTTGATTCCGGCAGGATCCAAATCCATATTCCATCTCTTGATAGCCCAGTGAGCTTTGAATTCTAGCTCAACAGGCAAGTGATAGGTCTTCCCATAGACAAGTTGGTAGGGTGACATCCCAATAGGTGTTTTGTAGGGCATTCAATATGCCCACAATGCCTCAGGTAACCTATTCTTCCATCTTGTTCCCATTTCATCGATCGTTTTCTAAAGAATATTCTTGATTTGCTTATTAGATGTCTCTGCCTGGCCACTTGTCTGAGGGTGATATGGGGTAGCGATGTTGTGACGGATTCTAAAGCTGGACAGATACCTTTGGAGAGTCCTATCAATGAAGTGAGACCTTCCATCACTAATCACCATCCTTGGGACACCAAACCATGGAAATATTATTTCGTGGAACATCTTCTTAGAGTTCTTGGAGTCAGCAGCTCTGCATGGCATGGCTTCTACCCACTTGGAGACATAATCAACTGCCACCAAGATGTACTCATAGTTCCCTGATTTTGGAAAGGGTCCCATATAATCAATTCCCCAAACATCAAAGAGCTCTATCTAGAGGTTGTTGGTGAGTGGCATGGCATCTCTTTAGTTGATGTTCCCATGCCTCTAACACGCTCCACACCTTTGGACAAAATCCTTCGTGTTATCATACATTGTTGGCTAGAAAAATCCACTTTGCCAGATCTTTGCATGAGTACAAAATGCCCCATAATGTCCTCCATATGGTGATGAGTGGCATCTTTCAATGATCTGAATTCCTTCTTCAGTTGGTACACATCTTTTAAGGAGTCCATCTGAGCAAACTCTAAAGAGGTACGAACATCCCATATGTGGCGATGACTCTCCATTTTGAGCTTTCTTTTATCCTCCTCTCGTGGTACATGTCCTGCAACCATAAAATTAATAATATTTGCATACCATGGATCAGATCAGGTGATCCGATAGAGCGTGTCATCCCATAGTGAGTCATTGATGGGTAGCTACTATGGATTTTCAAAATGCATTCTAGACAAGTGGTCGGCAACAGAATTTTCTACTCCCTTTTTATCTTTTATTTCTAAGTTAAATTCTTGGAGTAGCAAAATCCATCTTATTAAGCGGGGTTTAGCATCTTTCTTAGTGAGCAAATATTTTAAGAGTAGCATGATCAGTGTAAACAATAACCTTTGCTCCTACTAAGTAAGATCTAAACTTATCAATAACAAAAATAACAGCCAGAAGTTCTTTTTTAGTTGTTGCTTAATTAAGTTGTGGTCCTATCAAAGTTTTGCTAGCATAAGCAATTGCATGGTGCTTTTTATCTTTTATTTGTCCCAGTACTGTCCCACAGCATAATCACTAGCATCACACATGAGTTCAAAAGGCAATGACCAATCAGGGGGTTGAATGATTGGTGCAGAGATGGGTGCTTCTTTAAGAATGTTAAAAGATTTCAAACATACGTCATCAAATTCAAAGAGAACATCCTTGGCCAAAAGATTAGTAAGTGGTCTAACAATGTGTGAAAAATCTTTTATGAATCTACGATAAAAACCAGCATGGCCAAGAAAGCTTCTAATTCCTTTAACCTTTACAAGTGGAGGTAGTTGTTCAATTACTTCAATTTTAGCTCTGTCTACCTCAATTCCTCTTTCATACACTAGGTGTCCTAGGACTATTCCTTCTCTAACCATGAAATGACATTTTCCCAATTAAGGACTAAGTGTTTTTCTTCACATCTTTGCAAAACCTTGTCTAATTTTTCAAGACAATCATCGAAAGTTTTTCCATAAACAGAAAAGTCATCCATGAAAACTTCCATGATTTCTTCAATCATATCAGAAAATATAGACATCATGCATCTTTGAAAAGAAGCTGGAGCGTTACATAGTCCAAAAGACATTCTACGGTAAGCATAAGTTCCGTATGGACATGTAAAAGTGGTTTTGCTTTGGTCATCTGCATAGATTGGGATCTGGTGATATCCTGAATATCTATCAAGAAAACAAAAGAAAGAGTGGTTCGCTAATCGCTCTAACATTTCATCAATGAAGGGCAGCGGAAAGTGATCTTTCTTTGTTGCCTTGTTAAGCTTTCTATAATCTATGCACATTCGCCATCCAGTGATAATTCTTTAGGGGATCAATTCGTTCTTTTCATTTTTAACAACAGCCATGCCTCCCTTTTTAGGCACAACTTGCACTGGACTTACTCACTATGTGGCATAGGATAGATAATCCCGGTGTGTAAGAGTTTCAAAACCTCCTTCTTTACTACATCTCTCATCGCATTGTTAATCCTATGCTGGGGCTCTCTAGAAGGTATAATATTTGGTTCTGTAGGGATGCGATGGGTGCAAAGAGCAGGACTAATTCCTTTAAGATCTTGGAGCGAGTAACCAAAAGCTGAGGGATGCTTTTCTAAGACAGTTATTAAGCGTAGAGATTCCTCCTAAGTGAGTTTATCACTTATGATCACAGGGGATTCTGGATCATTATTGAGAAAAGCATACCTAAGACTGGCAGATAAAGTTTTAAGCTCAATGGGAGGTTTAGATGAGTCTAGCAATTCATCTAGAGGTTTAGGGTCCATAGGATGTTCATCTTCTTCCTCGATGAAGAACTTAGCATCATCTTCTAAATTAGGTTCGGTGAAGAATTCAAGAGATGCTACCTTAACCTCATCCATTGGATCAGGTTCAGGACATGGCTTAGTCTTAGAATTAGTGGAATTTGTAATGGACAAAGGGAGTTTAAAGTTTTTCCTAAGACAAATATTAATATTCCCTGTTTGTCCTTCTTGAATAAGCCTTTCAATTGGTTGTCCTATCAACTGGTCAAATTCCATGATATCAAAGATATAGAAGCTCAAATGAACCATGGTGCATTTCACCTAGATAGGGAGCATATAAACGATTCCTAAGCTCGATATAATGCGTCTAGAAGGGCTTTTCAAAAGCTTTGTTGTTGGGGCTAATGGCATGTGTTTTAATAAATCATGAGCAAATGATACAGACAGATGTTAACACCCACAACTGGATTATAAAGAGCTTCAAAAGGGTGTGTGTGCATTTGGCACTGCAGAGTGAAAGAAGGTGAATCCAAGCGGATCACTGTAGAGGAAAGCTCTGATTCTTCTAACCACTCGTTGCTTATAATGGACACTAGCTCTTTCGTGGTCTTTTTAAGGAAAGCTTCATCAGAAGGGTCTAGTGGTTCTATTTGGAGTGATGATTTCTTAAATTTATATGGCTTCCTAATAGAGTAATATCTCGAGGTGTTTCCATATTCGGTAAAAAGTTCATCCTCAAAATCGAGCATGAAATCAGGAAGTGGGATTACTTACTTTTTGAGTGACTCAGAAGTTGGGATGGTTGGCATTAATTCAGGCTCTAGTTCCTTCGATTCTTCCTCTAAGGGGTTCTCTACTAGTGGCTCTTCAGTTTTATCAGTTAGAATTTTGTCTAGGATCTTTCGTGCTTCTTTGAAGAAATGTGCAAGAATGATCCTCCTAAAGCTACAGTGAGAAAGTCTTTGGGTTTTTGTGTCAGACCAATAAAGAAACGTTGAAGGAGAACATGGTCTGGTAAAGCTAAGTTTGGACCAGAATTTGTAAGAAGGTGAAAACGTTCCCAGGATGTGGCCAAAGATTCACTATCTTCTTGTTTGAAAGTTAGGATCTTGGTTCTAAGGTTGACTACTTTTGAAACGGGAAAGAAGTCTATGCAAAAGCTAGAACTTAAAGCTTCCCAGTCTCCCTCCTTACTTCCTACGGTTCGTTTATACCAGGTTTTAGCTTTTCCCTTCAAAGAGAAAGGAAAGAGCTTCCATCTTAAGGTCTCATCGGACATGCCCTCTATGCAGAGGCAGTCATAGGTCTGTTTGAACTCCTATAGGTGTAGGTAAGGATTTTTGTCTTCCTTTCCTGAAAAAGAATGGTTCTAGACCCTTTCGATCAACTGCAGGCAGAACTCATAGGCAGGGGTTAGGATGGGTTTAGATGACTCTTTCAGCCTATGGCCAATGCTCATGGGACATTTATTGAGTGGAGTGGAATTAAAAGCATCCATAAGGATGAACACAAAAAGGTTGAAAAGAATGGGATAAAAAGGAAAAGGTAAAAGTATAATACAAGGTTAAGCTAGGTTCAATTAGTAAACTCAGCTATAGTTATCCTTCCCGGTAACGACACCAGAAATGCTTGCTAACACTTCTTAGTGTTATCACTAGAATGGATTAACCTATCCTATGCAATGACACTAGAAGTTTGTGGGGGTATAAATCAGGTGCACAAAAGAATTCTAAAGTATCTGCAAGCGCACAGATAATATACCGATATAGCACTTCACTTAGGAGTATTACTGAGTATCGTTATTTATATTTTACCACTAGGAGGATGGAGTGAGAAACTAAGCCTATAACTTAACCCCTGAGCAGCAATAAGGACTGAGATGATAAGGCTATAGAGAAGATCATTAAGGTCTCCTAGTTCTAATCTTTGCAAGCGTTGTTATACTATTCTGCTAGGGACATTATCTAAGAAGAAACACTAGCAGAGAGTGATTTTGACTTAGCAATTGGGTCCTACTTGGCCTAGCTAACGGGAGGTGGGCTATAACAGACTCAACAAGGCTTTTTAAATCACCCTTGCGATCTACCACCAGTCCAACTAGTAGGGTGCATCCACGAGTATCCTAGTCTAAGTGCCTTGCTTACACTAAAAATACTACTTCAATTCAAGAGCTACAAGAATTCAAAAGAGTCGCAAATCGAAAGAATATATATAACAAGTACTTACTAGAATTAGAAGTTGAAATACCAGAGAATCTCAGAAGCAAGCTCCCGCAGAGGAACTTGATCGCACAGGTACAAGGCATAGAGCAGACACCGACATGCCAGTGACTTCTCCAAACTCTTTCCTCCACTCTATCTCACTATATCTAAAGACTAGTCCTAATCTTGAAGACTACAAGACTAATCTCTCTTGATTGCTTGGCTCTTGATCCTATCTAGGGCTTCTTGATTGTAGATGTAGCTTTAGGGTGTCTACCTAGGATGAGGATTATCTGATCAGGGGAGAGGGGGTCTACTTATATAGCCCCATAGGATGCACCACAGCCCTCAGATCAAACCGACTTGAAACAACGGCGTAGATGCAAACCCTAAGGCGGTGGAGGAACCGACATATGAGAATGAGGCTAATAGGGGACCCCACCTGTCTATTGCCCTAGCCCATGGGTGACCGCTCATGGTCCCTACCAGGTGGGTCCCGCCTTGTCTGACATGTCTTGTATATTCTTCTTAAGTCGGTGCCGCGGTAAAATATCGATTTTAGACCGACATGTGGGTCTAGCCTTGCTCTTTTCCTGTTTAATCCCTATAAAACATAGATTTACCAAAACTCATGGAATTCTATCAGTATAAACCCTGTCTCTATGGTTGGTATTGAATTATGTCCATTTCCATATATAGTTGATGATTAAAATTGATGGTTATCTACCGTCAACAACGAACGTCGTCACCGCCCTCGTCCCTGTGGACCAGGTCCTCAATGAGGATCTATAGGTTTTGCTTATGACCTCTCCCTTCCCTAGATGTAAAAAGAAAATGTTATCTAAAATTATGCTTGTTTAATCACTGTCGTGCTTACGTCGCTTTTGTGTCTTTCCATGTTTTGCCTTGGTTGGATTGGCAATGGCAGCCAATGAGGCTGCTGAGACTTTGTTCATTGGGAGAGCCGAAGGGTTTTAGAAAGGAAAGACCTCATGTGTGCATAGCTTATGAGAGCTTTGACAGAATGATCAGACGTTTAGGCACTGCGGTTTCCCGCGTCCCGAGGCAAAGTCGCATGCATCCACATTGACGCCTCTACCTAGACCTAGGGCCATAGGCTTGATGTGGCGCTCAGGAGGGTTCATTTGCAGGTCAAACATTCCTACCCCTAGGTCCTCCAAAATCCCTGCTCACGTGTGGACCCGATCAAGTGGCTTAGTTGGCGTATCCCTCGCGCTTCCTTTTCGCAAAGAGGAGGGTTCGGACAATGCCACGACATCCCTTGCTGGGTCAAGCTATGGTGTCCGTTGAGTTACAATAGAGTCAGTTCAAGTGAAGCCTCAGTTCCCATTCACGGGGATCCGATAGAGGTAAGCTAGTGACCGGCTTCAAAAATTCCTGGCAGTTGGTTCAGGGAGTTCCCGGGTTTGTTCGACCAACCTCGAGGGCTTGTTGCCTTTTTTTAGAAAAAAAACTCCCAAATCGTAAACCAGCCTAGACTTGAATATGGCTTGAGAAGGCCCTCAACGCTCAGTGCATCCGGGTATTGGCCGCTCGTGTGCCCCTTCTCATGCCATTCCTCACTCGGGTGGCTCAGAGCGGCTGTCGAACCCTTCGTGGGCCAGCCTTTGAACTCTGTGTCGTAACGGACCGTAAGGGGGACAAACCGCATTATGTAATTATTGCTGACCATTTAACTCATGGTTTAAATGAGAGGATAAATTACAACGAGTAACATGCTTAGATTTCAAATGCATGCGCAGACTGAATAACTTCCCAAAAACAAGATAATAGACCCTAGGCCGGGGGTGATGCGGTGATCTACCGATCGTGGCGTGTCAACATCGTGCGCAACTTCTGCCTTCAAGTGTCATGGCCACGTGAGCTCGTAGCCATCGTTGTCGGAGTCGCTGCCGTCGAGGAGGTAGTCACACACACCAACGAAGTGACGCAGGGTCCTTGGGTCATTGAGCTCGAAGAAGTCAGCGCCGGCCCAACTGTCGTCGTCTTCGTCGCAGCTGGTGGTAGAGGCTGTCTTGGTGGTCATGAAGACTTCTGCAATAGCCTGCATATGGTGAGTCGGCAGATCCGTGGGAATCTCTGCCATAGATGGATTGAGGTGAAAAGTAGTTGAGGACTGGCCGCAGGCTTTCTCGTGGCCATGTGGATTACTGGCCCACGTCGATCTATCGTGAAAGCTTCCTGGCTAGTCACCCTCTAGGGCCTGCCTCTCATCGGTGTATAGGCAAAGGCTGGACAGGGCCTCAGAGATGGCGTCGATGTTGATAGAAGGGGGAAGGACTAAATCGTAGTCCACTCCTGTGCAAAGGAAATCTAGGCTGCCAAATCAGATGTGGGAGCCTAGAGCAAAGCGGATGTGGGAGGTGGCCATCGAGACCTAAGAGATGGAGCGTGATGCGCAGAGGACCCCTATCTGGTGTGCCAACTATCGGTGTCTAGAGAACCGGGGGTCTAGACAAAGCGACAAGTGAATTTGTATCTGCGTGTCTAGGCCCAGATGGTGTGCAAAGCAGACACAAGCGTATATATTGGTTCGGGCAAGAACGGCCCTACGTCTAGTAGATTCTGCTGCTGCTCGTGTTACCTTGCACCAGGTGCTCGTAGTAGGGCTTACAAGCTTTCGAGAGAGGGAGCGGATCCCAGGTCTCTTAGGGGGAGGTGTGCGTGTGTCTGTTGTCTTAGCGAGGTGTGTAACCCTAGCCGCCGAGCTGCGCACTCCTTTTATCGCTAGGACGAGGCCATCTCCCACGCTCCGTCCCATCCTTCCTGCCAAGCATCGCGCTATCCCGGCTGGGATGGGAAGGAGAAATAAAAAAGATGGCGCCGTGGTGGATGGAAGGGGGAGAGGAATGGCATAGCAAAATGGTGCGAGGCAAGGAACCAAACAAGGCCTTATTGCACCACGCGATGGCGGATGGGCCTTGGGACAGCTCAAGGAGGGCAACCAATAATCACCCCCTAATAGAATCATTTTGCTATCTAAATAATTCCAACCAGACACTGAGTAGTAAATTTGCTTGTGATAATAACTGGCGTGTTCGGTCTCTGGTGAGACTATTTTTTATTACTAATAGTATCATTTTGTTAAGTGAATAATTCCATATCCGGACCTATGAGCAGTAAATTTGCTTGTGATAATAACCGGCGCGTCCAGTCTCCAGTCAGACTTTTTTTAATACTAATAGTATCATTTTGTTAAGTAAATAATTTTGTCCTAACCTGTGAGCGGTAAATTTGCTTGTGATAATAACCGGCGCGTACGGTCTCTGGTCAGACTATTTTTGTTACTAATAGTATCGTTTTGTCAGGTAAATAATTCCATCTGTACCTGTGAGCAATAAATTTGACTGTGATAATAATCAGCGTGTCTGATCTCCGGCCAAACTATTTTTATTATTAATAGTATCATTTTGTTAAATAAATAATTCCATCCTGACATGTGAGCGGTAAATTTGCATGTGATAATTATCGGCGTGTCTGGTCTCCAGTCAGGCTATTTTTATTACTAATAATATCATTTTGTTAAGTAAATAATTCCATTTGGACCTGTGAGCTGTGAATTTGACTGCGATAATAACCGGCATGTCTGGTCTCTGGTATTTTGTTAAGTAAGTAATTCCCTCTGTCGCTGAACTAGACTGAAATTTTGTTCCCAGAATAAATCAACTTCTAGGCCCTCATCGTCCATTAAACCCATTTATTTCCTCGGAGTTTCTAGCGGTCAACGTAACCATTTAATTCTCGTGGACACCAATATTATTGGAAACACCGAAACTCATTGCTTCAACTTCTCAGTACGTGGTGAGTGCATTTCTTCTTCTTCTACAACTAAAAAGAAAGTAAGATCACAGTTTGGTGCGACATTTTTTTCGGGTCGCCTTTCCTCCTACGTGCGAAACCGTGGCCAGAAGGAAATCACCCATCGCCCATCGCCTAGAAGGAAATCACCCCGCCACGCTCTCCCTACCATGTAACTACCGCCCGCGCATGACTCCCGCCCACGCCGCCACTGCGAGCCTCGCAGCCCGGGGCATCAGGATTGTTCCTCGCGCTCGCCCACGCCGCGCTGGGAGCTGCTCCTCTTTTCCCCTCGCACACGCTCCATCTAGAGTTCTGGACACTGCCCCAATCCACTGCAGGGGAGCCCGATTTCGTGGGAGGAAACTGTGCCACCGCCCCGCCTCCTCAATCTCCGCGCAGGTGGCCGCGATTGTGCAGGAATTGACGCGACCTGCCTCATCCCGCACTTCTGTGATCGCTGCTCCCCGCCACCGCCTCTCCTAGGGCCTCGTGCCATGCTCCCGACCTCCAACATGAGCGCTGACAGCCACCGCGGAGGGAGGAGAAAGCGTAGCAGCGCCGGCGAGTGAGCAGGCCGTTCTAAGATCAGAATCTGAGCACAAGCGGGGTGGTTCTGATCCCCGGTTGCTGAGCCGCCTCCTCTCCCCAGGTGTCCTGATCTCGTAAGATCCCTTTGCCCACTCTGTTTTATGCAATAACTGGGTAGTGTGCCCGTGCGTTGCTACGGGATAGCTAACATTTTATAGTAAAAATACATGGATCGCACTATAGATAACAACACTGTAAAAAAAATAAATACCAATGTTAAAGTGATATTTAATCCAAAAGTCAAAGTTTATGAATTTAACACAGTCATGGAGTGCGTGGCGTCGCCAGCACACAAACTCTACTTTATAGATCTTTCAGTAATGCGGCTAAGATAATGTTTAATAACGGCAGGAAGAAATCTCCGATATCCATTTCTTTTGTGTACCAATAAATCCACGAATAAGTTCCACCGCATCTCCATACCATCCTGTACACAAGTTCAAATATACATGTCAATATTAGTGCCTGTCGCATGCCTAATACTACGTCTTTTAAAAAATCTTCCACAAAAACTTAAAACAAAGTGTTATACTCACCGTACAAATATGTGTGGATAACCGTCTATTCCATGCAGACATATACTATAGGATAAGATATCCACTTAAATGTCTGTGGCCAGATTCACGATCAGCAATATATAGAAATAGTTATATCATAGATATTATTATTGCAAGCGACGGTGATTCTAAGTTAGTTACCCATCTATGTCCTCTGCAATGTTTCCTTCCCATTTGAATTTCCATTTGAAGACATCCTCTTTCCATCCAGGAATATGTATATTCACTGTGGCGGTGTAGTTGTAGCTAAATCCAAGAGTAAACCTGGCATACATCAACGCTGGTGTGTCTTTACACCACTTTTCAACAGGTCTAGGGTCAATCATGATAAGTATCTTTTCCTACTGATTGAAAACATAAAGCATATATTTTCGAATGTGTAGTCATGGCAAAAGAAACTGCAAACATGGTAGCGATTAGGATAGTATATAGGAAACAAGTAGTAAAAGTAGGAGCAAACAACTTACATATCTGCACTGCACTAAGTTGTATTCCATATCCTGATGAGGACATGTGCTGAATTTTTCCACCAATCATGTTATGATAGAGCAAATATTAGTGGAACCTTCGCTTGATTTACCTTTGTCACAAGATGATTTGCTTGATGTTCCTTGTGATAAAGATGACTTGAATGATGATATTTATATTATTCCAATGCAACCATTAATGAATGATCATGCTATATGTATGTTGGAATCGAACACTACTGCTGAAAATAGACATGTTATTCATAATGTTAGTAATGTTGATGAGTTGAAATTGATGTCTTCTTTAAATACTTTGGGATACATTGAATTTGATGTTCTTTGCAATCTTAATTATATAGAGGAGAAACTTTATGCAAATGCTGATTTGCCATGGTTATCAAGACATACATATCATGTTTTTGGCAAATATAGCAACCAAGGACAATATATTGTACAACGAGTTTACATTTGTACAAATCTGAATTCTTCTTTTGTTGTGCAAAATAATGATCAATTAGAGGACTATAAAATCAACAATGTTGTCATGCCATATTCCTCTAATTTTGCTTTACAATCCCAAGTGGAATCCAAAGAAGGGGAGCATATGTTTCTTGTTAGTACTAATCTTTTGCAGGATAGTATTGACAAAGATCGTGTGTATTTTAATCGAGGAGACTACATGTTTGTAGGAGAAGGCGTGCTGCAAACCGAAACATGTGGTCATATTCTTTCTCCCAACATTGTCAATTTCCAATATTTTGGCAACCTCGTTTGTCTTCATGCTGTGCAGAATGGACTTCAAGCAACATCGACGCCGAGGACGGCTTTTCATCAAGAAGTGGAGGATGATGAGGACATGGCCTCCACACATATGACCATGCTTGGAGAATTACATAGAGGCCAAGGAGATCAGCAAGGGCATCCAAATCGAGAAGAAGGCCCAAAGCTTATCCGGTTCGAGTCACCAAGGTGAAGGCCCAAATCAAGCTCGAGTCCACCTCAGAATCCAGGACCAGTCTGCCTTGAACTGGTCACCCAGGACACGTCTGGACTCTGTTTTCAATGATCCATATATGGATGGAAAGCTTATTTGATAAGGAAGCCAACCCAAGTGGTCCTACGTCAAAAGCTATTCGGAATTAATGGGAATCGTCGAAACAAGTCACCGTCCAGAATCTGTCAGGGCGCTGTGTCGCCGTCTTTTGGGCCGTTTGGGCCTTGTAACGTGTCAGCGCTCCCCAGGGACGCGAATAGGGGTCCTTGGACGCCCCTTAGGCTATATAATCAGTAGTCGCCGCCTACATTAGGGTTGGGTTTTGCTTAGATTATTCTGTTGATAACAGTTTCGCCGCCGTCGTCGATTTGTGAGACCCCAACTTTGTGAGATTAATCATTCATCTGCAATTTGGTTGCATTCCTTTGTGTTCTTGCGTGTGTTCTCGATTCGCAGGCAAGGACTTAGCCTTCTTGGCGAGGTCGACCGTGCAACGTCGGTCGATAACCAGAGGGGTCGTGGTGCTGCGATTGCGGGGTTTAGAGCCGAGTTGTTCGAAAGCCGGATCGAATTGTGTCGTGACTCCACCAAATCAAGAGTTATCAGAACCTTTCGGAAGATCGGGAACCCTAGTTCACATCATATCCCCACATACACCAATCGTAGCAGCCATTTCTCTCTTAGTGTATTTTTCACGGAATTCTGGCATTTGTGTTAAAGCATACATTTTCTAAAAGAGAAGGATATCGAAAGTCAGGATTAGTATAACTTGGCCTAGTTTATATAATTAGAAGAACAACAAATAAGACAATACGATGTAGCATGATAACAATTATAAAAATGTGCTTGCACAAAATCTCAGGTCCATGTGATGCTTCATAATATTATTGTAATTTTTCATTATATTGTACTCTCAAGCCGCCTGAAATCAGACACCTAAATTGAAATAGTTCTCATAGATATCTTG
Organism: Saccharum hybrid cultivar R570; assembly: GCA_038087645.1. Lineage (NCBI taxonomy): Eukaryota > Viridiplantae > Streptophyta > Magnoliopsida > Poales > Poaceae > Saccharum > Saccharum hybrid cultivar. The sequence goes on from JAQSUU010000187.1 coordinate 1,265,787, forward strand.
ATTGCTCATTAACAACTTTTGTAGGTCCTGGACACTTAACGCAATTCTGGAGGGATGAAAACCTTTAACCCAAGGATTCTTGCAAAGCATTAGACACAGATGATGGTTTTTGTTATATAAGAGAGCACATTATTATTAGTAAATAAAGTAATTAAAATAAGCATGTAGCTTACTTCAACGTTGCTTCATCCTGAATTGCCATGACATAATCACACAGTAACTTAGTCGTCTCTTCCTTGTTCATTGGCATGTCTTTCATGACCTCAAATGCCCAAAACTCATCAGGGTCTTGGTTGGCATGGACTTGTGAGGATTTATTCTGAGTTTGTATGTGAGGGGTGTCTGTTTTAACCACTAAGCATTCGGGCTCCTCAGAATATTTCCTCTTTTTCATGGACACTTGATCAGCCATTTTTGGATTCTCTATTATGGCACAGTCCCTTGGGCTTCCAATATTTTCATCCCTATTAAGATATGGAGCACCTTTTTGTTTATTTAACTCTGACGATAGCAAGATTGCCGCAAGCTTAGTCTAAATTCTTTCATATCATCCTGCACGATAGTATGAACCTAGTTAATTATTAATTAAAAACCCACAGCTAGTGCACACTCGTGACTTGTGGTAAGATGCATAGTTTACATGACTGAACTCGTCTGACAATTCGTTCTCGGTCCAATACTCTGTAATGGTTATTAAGAATAAACCGCACGAATAAACCACTAACTTGCTTCGTTGGTTTATTCATGTAATTCATGTTTGTAATTATGCAGGTGCTAATTCGGTTGATCCCACATTGGCATATGAGAAAAGTGGGGTAAGTCAACAAAACTCATGGTTTTGAGAACAAACACATATACTAGTTATGAATGGTTACAAAACAAAATATTATGAACAAAACACTCAAAGTGTTATTTTTTTAACAATAATATAACACATATTCTATTTTCATTATGCCATCACACAAGTGTGCATACAACATCTCTGTGTAGAGTCTAATAAACCATTTAAAAATACCTAGGAACAACAACAAATATGGTGTTAGTGAGATATTATTTGTGCAATATAAATTGAATGAAAAAATGCAATGTATGCTTTAGTAATGTTCTATTACCTCGCCTATGGCATTAGAACCTCCTTAAATACAATGTTCTTCATAAAAGTTCCCTCCACTATTAGGGTCTTTTTATCCTTATCTTTTTTATTTGACACATTCTTAGTTTTTTCCCTCAGCATTCTTTTTAGCATTTTTCTTCTCCATCTTTTTGGCCTCCTCCTCTTGTGCCTCCGCATCAGGTGGGAGGGGAAGGACCTTAATATTCGTTCTTGACGTGGCTCCAGACATCACAACGTACAACTGACCGTGAGAGAACACCGGTGCGGGCAGGTACACACCCATGTTCGGGATAGTTTGGCCCTGTGACTTGTTGACTGTCATGGCAAAGCTCAGCCTGATAGGAAACTACTTACTCTTAAATTGGAACGGGAACATCTCATCATCCGATGGGCATAGCGGTATTCGAGGAAGGAATACCCGCTTCCCAGCATGCTGCCCCACCACAATTTTCTCGTCAATTGTATTTCTTCAAAACCCCCACACCACCAGCTTTGTACCGTTGCATAGCCCATTGGCAGAGTCAATATTCCTAAGCAATATGACAGGACACCCTAGCTTCAGCTTCAAGACATGTGGTGGTTGCCCATTGGGGGTCAGACTGTTAAGGAACTCTGATGGATAGTAGTTATGTGGATGATCTACCGTGGAGTCAAAACTGTGATATACTGTCTCACCACCCTGGAACATATCAATCATTTTCATATTGATCATGTCCACCCAATCATTACGTGTAGATAAAATCACTCTGGTGGTGATGTAGACTTTGTCCACCATGTTTGCATTTAGATCTAGAAAGATGATGTTGATCAATGCATGAAGATCTTTCTCGGCATCGCCAGAGTACAGGACACAGATCTCGTCTGGAATACGTACATTGCGATCTCCGTTAACCTCTTCCGTTCCACCACCAATGCGCAACAGATAATCTGCAAACCACGGACCACTCTAAGCCCTCATGTTGCGGACGAGCTTTAGGTGGCGCATGGATTCCCAAATATACGACCTTCGTAGAGAAGCACCAACTATTTGAGCCTTGGATCCTTTCCGCACAATAGGGAGGACATGTCTGAAATCCCCACCAAGGACAACAGTCTTCCCACCAAACGGTAGGTGTGACCGGCCCATTATATCCCGTAGGCTGTTGTCTAGTGCTTCCACATTTTGCCTCTTTGTCATAGATGCCTCGTCCCAAATTATGTGAGCTGCTTGCTACAACAACTTAGCAGTACCACTCGGTTTTGTGAAGCTACATCAACCGCCCTCTTGAAGAGTTATGGGTATCTTGAAACGTGAGTGGGTCGTCCTCCCACCTGGCATTATGGCCACTGCAACTCTAGATGTAGTTGTAGCCATGACAAGCTTGTCCTAGCTACATAGTTTTGCAAGAAGTGCCCTATACAAAAATGTATTTCCTACCCCGCCAGGTCCATCCACAAAGAACAACCCGCCTTATTTGTCTTAGATAGCGGCCATTATCTCATCGTAGGCAAACCTTTGCTCGGCGTTGAGTGAGTCACACAATAGCACATCTTTAGGATTCTACTCGACGCTAGCTTCCTCAAATATCTCACGAGGAATATGGCAGACATTGTCGTATGAGTGATCAATATCTAGAAGAGGAAATGACCTTATGTCCTTCCCCATAGACTGTAGCATGTTTCTAATGTCTATCAAAACCATCTGTTGCACTTGATCCAGGGATGAATTATTGTGGCTATAGTCCTCTGACATTGCATCATAGTGTTTTATCCACAACCCCATCACATCATGCGGCTCGCAAAATACCAATATTATTGCAAATAGCCTTCACAGAGAGGAAGGCATCTGGAATAAAGTAGCTTCAGTTAGACATTCATCCAGGGTATTATCTTTTTTGATTAGACCCTTCCTTTTCGTAGCTTCACGGAATGAAGGTAGTAGCACACCATCAACTATCCTGAGGTGTTTGTATGAGGTAGCACCAGGAACATTGTTCAAGAGAACACGAAGAAAGTAGAGTTCTCCCTTGGCAGGATGAGCCGAGATGACTCTGCCAACATGGAAAACGGAGTTTTCCTTTTCTGTTAGAATTTACCATCAGTCTGCCAGGTAAAATGCTCCGAGAAGTCCTAATACAAGATTCTACGGGCTTCCTCATGATGCCTGTTTGCATCGAAGTATGCTGTCAGTATTGACTCTTCTACACCTGGCCTATTAACGATCCATTTGACCTTGTCCCATTTATGAAATGCCACCATGTGCATGTCGGGTAGATGAAGCTGCAGCTGCTGTATTGGTGGATGGTTCTTGCTCAAGTCAAAGCCATATATCCTCTATAGTGCTTCTAGAGGCATCAACCACCGGGCGTCTCTATACTGCTTGATCTCATCAATGTTCCCTTTCTCATCTGCTTTGTCAGACTCCCTCACCACCACCGATGCCCTATCATGTCACTTGTATATGTACTTGAACAGATACGTTACTAACCTAATGCTCCCACAGTCCTCAACATTTATATGGCAGTTGAAGGTACGTAGCAAGCAAGGGTTGTAAGGAATGACCCATTGATTGTCTAGCTAATGGCCTCGAACTTTTAGCATGCGGCAATCATTGCGTCGCCGATAGATGGGGTACAAATCCTTTTTCCTGTGACGTTGCCTCACAGAATGGGTGTGGGTAACGGTTTTTGCATGACCCACGGCCCACCATGCATGGACAGGATGGATTAAGCATCCCGCAGGGACCATGGATCATATGCTTCATGACCATCTTATATAGCTCGAGGTACTTCTTCTTGTTTGGTAGCTCTGCACTGATAATCATGTCATATTGTTGATGCAAAAGTGGATCTGCAAACACAAAGGGCTAATACCCAAAATCGATATCCAAAGCGTGCCAGTCGATTTGACCTGTTGATCGACAAGGATGAAGATACGAGCACTTTAGTCCTGACAACAGCGATACGCCCGGAAGTCATGGCCAAGAGGTACTCACGTGGAACTCGAGGATCGTCGAAGATTGCACTAGAGCAATGCAACTCGTCGAATCGATGAGAACTCGTAAAAAGGAAAAAATTATGCAAATTGATGAAGTCGCCGAAAGTAGATGTAAATAAGAGTAAAAGCTGTTTTTGATATTGATTGATTTATTATTACATTGCCCTTCACCCTATATTTATATCCTGATCTACAGAAACGTAACCAAATACGACTAGGACACTAAATCCAAATCTAAGGAAACACATGACTTTGATACAACTCAGACTCTAATAAACGTATACAAGGAAATTAACTCCTATCTTATTCCATAGTCCGCCTCAATCACGATGGTACTCTCATCGACCTTCTTTCCATCGGCACACTCCCTGTTCCATCGGCAGCAGCCTTCAAGTCTCTTCTATCGGCACATTCCCTGTTTCATCGGCAGCAGTCTTTAAGTCTTCTTTCATCAGCATCGGCAATAACACCCTTAACCTTATCGGCAACACTTTAATTTGAATCCACATGCCACCACCACTCATAAGTAGCCTTCTTTACAAGCTCATTTTCATTGGCTATCAATCTACACAGTAATCTTTCCTCTGCTGATTAGCCCTTTCTGACCATCTTGATATATGCTAAAAAATGATGTCAACACATGCCCCCCAATTTCAGAGTATAAGATACTGATGCTCCGAAATTTACTCCAGACAATGCTTGTTGTTACCTATTTTTCTCAACCCATTCTCCAAGCATAACACGATCTGTTACTAAATTTAATCAAATCTTGTTCTAATCCATGTATCTCAGTAAATATCGCACAATTTCCAACTGTTTTTGCCTCAATCACGGTTGAGATACCAAAATAACAATCCATCGGCAAGATCTTATCATAGCAACATCACCATTTTAGAACTGAAAGATCCTGTGTCAAGATCTCTTCTAAGTTATGATTACTTGCCATCAAATCTTCTGTACAATCCCTTGATTGTCGTGCGAACAGTTACCATATCCATCTGAACCACCTCGATCCACCCGCGCACGGCATAGAGATAAGTCAAGAATACCCCTACCCCAAATGGCCTATAAATAGATTTCCCCGGACTGCTCATCTTCTACCTTCAAACTTCAACCTTTGACATTCTCTCTCCGGCGGCAACCCTAACCAACAACTGCGCGTCCTCAACCCACCAAAGCTCCTTTCATCGTCAACTTCAAATCCCTAGCTCGTGCCCTCATCCTTGTCAAAGCAATGGCGGTCAACTTCAATGTTCCTGCGGTTCGTTCTTCTTCTATTACCATTACCTTGATCCTTTTGGTTCTTTGCGAGTTCTTACAGTTGGTATTTTTCTTCTTCTTCCATTATTTTGATCTTCCAAACTCAGGAACTACGCAACACATTGGTTATTCCAACCAACCAACCTCCCCTTCATTGCCTAGGTCCAATGGGCGACCCAGATCCAACTGACTTGATCAATGCAGAGGCTAACAGAATTCCCTTCAAAGCTCAAAATTTTTCTTTGAATCTATGGAAGGATACATTCCGATCTTGGCCCAAACCCACCAAAGGGTGAAAAGATTGGTACTTGAGGGTCAACAGATCAATGCAAGTATTCTGGGCAGAGCGGAAGATAGACCAATGCATTAGGCTATCCATTGCCGATATGCAAAAGAATGAATCTATGATGATAGCCGCCGCTCACTTCTGGTCAGACACCACAAATACCTTTATGTTTGGTCATGGCCCATGCGCCCCTACTCTTGCCGATGTATACGTGCTCACTGGCTTGGATATCTCAAACGTCGATGAAGGCCACATTTATGGCAGAAAAGCTGAATATAGAGTGAATACACACAACATCAGCGGCTGGACAAGATACATCTAGGAATACCGAAAGACTGGTACTGTTAATCAAAGAGAACACGCCGTATTCTTGAACATGTGGTTGGAAAAGTTTATCTTCTGTGGCCGATCGGTAGGACCAACCAACGCCTTCCTCCCAGCAGCCGAACTCTTGGCCAATGGTGTTAGATTCCCGCTTGGCCGATACCTTCTGAGCTCGACCTACCACCTCCTCCACCAAGTATCTCAAAAGCTTCTACTTGGTGAACCCATCGGTAATTTGGGAGGCCCATGGTGGTTCATCAATATGTGGCTAAACGCTCATATGCATAAGCGTCTACAGTGGGATTTCTTCGCCCAAGAATTCCCATGAGAGATCACCGAAGATTATGTTCTTGGAGATGAAGAATCGGCAACACGCCCTCCTCTCAACTTCGGCGAGGCTATAATTGTCCTCCCTGGAACAGAGGCTAATGAAGATCAAATCGGCAGGTTTTTCCAGAATTTCTACCATGGTCTTCCTCGTGATCTTAGGGCTTGGGTACCCTGTATTGATGAGGATAACAAGTTCCCCCTTCTCTTCAACTTTGCCGATAGTGATCTGAACCAAGATAATGAGCTTATGATGGCCATTATTACTCCCAGGGCAATCCCAGTGAACACATTTGGTAGCGGGAAGAATTCCAATACTACTTATGAATTCTACAATCCATCGGCAGTATCTCGTCAACTGGCTTTTAGGCAACTGCCAATCAAGCTATGATTTACCGATGTGATCAAGCAGGAGAAACCATCACCACTGGAACTGAGTGGAGTAGGGTAGTAAGACTTGCTCCCGATGCCAATATTTCAAATGTTGATCTTTCTGCCTGGTCACCAGCGTCTTTCATCACAGAATCTATAAGCAATGTTGGTAAGAGTGGAAAGAACAGTTATTTTCAACATCCGTCCACACATATCGGCACATGATCGATCCCGACTACGCCATACCTGATGATGCGGTAAGTTCTTTTTAACTTTCTTTTGTCTTTCTCCCCCTTTTTATATATATCGGCAGTTAATCTTTCCCGTAATAGGCCGATGATCCAGTTCCATCAGTAAGCAAGAGTGGGAGACCTTTCAACCTACACCCTATCTCGCCAGTTTCAATAATCGGCTACAACGCCCCTACCTTAGACGCCTTAACCTTCCAGAGGATCCGTGCCAAAACTATCACCTCCAGACCAAGACTGGCAACATCTAGGGCCACTCCAATGGCTGCTGCTACAAGACTAATTAAGGCTTTTAAGGTAATAACCTTGTTTATTATTATTTTTTTGTTCACTACCGATACAAATTATATTAACATATAACTATCAGGGTGTAAGAGCTGCGGCTGGATCATCATCGACAACTCCTCCAACAACAAGCACCACTACCTCCAGCCAACCTTCAGAGGTATTCCTTTAACTTTACCTTTTATCTGTTAAATATCCGATCTCACACTTATTTTTATAGCAACAAATGGGTACATCGGCAAGCACACCAAGCACTCAAGCTCCCCAATCAACAAGTGCTGATGCCCCCCAGCCAATTGTCGCTGAGACCCAAGCAAAGTGTAAAGCTTTAACCGACGTCGAAGCTCAGCAAAAGCGACAGAAATCTACACCAGCCCCTGCATCCGCTCCAACACTTATCAGTCAGCCAACCGATGTAGTCAAACAAGTTGACCCTCCCGCTCAGAATATATCATCGGCCATCATACCCCAAGGGCCAACTACTGATGATATTGTAGAAGACATTCCATCGGCAACCTCTGCCGATCCTTCGCATGATCCTCTTCAAGCTGCTCCCTCAAGCTAGGCCCAAGAAATTGCCTTGAAGCAGGTAAATCGATTGACCTATTCAGTTCATAGTATCTGTATCTATCCTTAGGTATAAATCTCTAACTTCCTTTTCTTCACAGGAACAGGGTTCTCCCGATAGCTTATTTTCTTTTGCTATCGATGTTTCTGATGATGATGGAGAGGAGGCGAGTTCTTCCCTAGCATTGGGAACAATATCGGTAGACATCTATGGCCAGTTAGAAGCCCTTCTGAATCTGCTGCAACAAGATACTGCTCAACTGATAATTGATTCAGACCCTGCAAAGACTATCTTCAAGACGATCCGTGGCCAAGTTCCTACCGATGTTGAAGAAACCATCTTCCCAGCAGTCCATCTAGAGAGTTGACAACTTCAATACCAACGGGCTGCTCACCGTATTGCCGACAGAGCAGCTCAAGCTCAACTCAAGGAAGAAATGCTGCAGCTGAAGCAAACTGCCGATGAGAAGCAGAAAAGCATCAACAACTTGCAAGCCTCCGGTACTGATCTTAAACAGAAAAATCTAGATCTATCGGCAAAGAGAGCAGCTTTGCTAGCTGAACTGGAAGAAGTTGAAGCAGCCCTGACCCAAGCCAAGCAAGAAGAAGACCAGCTTCCTGACGTTATCAAAACCCTTCAGCAGGAACGAGATGTCCAAGCTCGCAAGGCCTTGACCTTGAAAAATAAACTCAAACCTGTGGAGGGAACTACTGATGAAGATGCCAAAGAATTAAAGGAAGCCGATGAAATCCGCCTGTGCGCGATATCGGCTATCCAAACTTTGTTAAATTAGCGCATCGGCAACAACATATCAATACTTTATTTTAACTCTAGCCGATAGGATTGTTATCGGCAATTACACTTTTATGCTCTATCCAGATACTAGGGTAATATTTCTTTAAGTATTTTCCATTTAATGCTCTGGGAAATACAACCCCTTCGAGAGTTTCAAGAATATACGCATTACCAGGAACAGATTGATTTATCCGATATGGACCTTCCCAATTAGGTGACCATTTGCCAAACTTAGAACTTTTAGTCCCAATCGGTAAAATCAACTTCCAAACCAAATCTCCATCGACAAATTCCTTTACCTTCACCTTCTTGTCATACCATCTGGCTACCCTTTTCTTATTCTCCTCAATGCTAGCTAAAGCTTTTAACCGATGACCTGCTACATCTTCCAACTCATCTTTCATAAGGATATCATAGTCATCGGCTGTCAATTGATCTTGAGAGCGTATCCGCCTAGAGCCAGTTTTAACCTCCCAAGGTAATACTGTGTCATGTCCATACACCAACTGATAAGGTGTTACCTTGGTTGCACCATGACACGTCATCCGATATGACCATAAGGCTTCATTTAATATTGTATGCCACCTCTTAGGATATTCTTTAATTTTGCGCTTAATGAGCTTGATAATTCCTTTGTTAGAAGCCTCAGCCTGACCATTAGCCTGGGCATAATATGGTGAAGAATTCAAAATTTTAATCCCCATACCTATAGCAAACTCATCAAATTCACTCGATGTAAACATGGTACCCTGATCGGTAGTGATGGTTTGAGGAATACCAAATCGGTAGATAATATGCTCTTTCACAAAATCAATCATATTAGCCGATGTCACCTTTTTCAAAGGAATTGTTTCAACCCACTTCGTGAAATAATCGGTAGCAACCAGAATAAATTTATGCCCTTTACTCGATGGTGGATAAACCTGACCGATGAGATCAATAGCCCAACCCTGGAACGACCAAGGCTTAATTATGGGGTTCATAGCCGATGCGGGTGCCCTTTGAACATTACCAAATTTTTGACATTCCTGACATCCTTTAAAATATTTAAAACAATCTTCGAGAATAGTCGGCCAATAATATTCATTCCTTCTGATCATCCATTTTATCTTGAAAGCTGACTGATGAGCCCCACATACTCCTTCATGAATCTCACCCATCAGGCCTTTTGATTCATCGATGCTAACACACCTGAGTAAAACTCCATCTATGGTACGGTAATACAATTCATCATCGAGGAGCACATACTTGGTAGCTTGGAACCTTATACGTCTTTCAACCTTTTTAGATGGATTCTTTAAATAATCAATAATTTCCTTTCTCCAGTCATCGGTCTCAACTGCCGATGCTAACACTTCTTGAATAGGCTGATATCCTGAAGCATGCTGAGCTAATCGATTAGCCTCTTCATTGTGCAATCGAGAAACATGTTCCAGATGAAAATTTCTAAATCCTTTCAACAATTGCAAACACTTCTCATAATATGAAATTAAAATTTCACTTCGACATTCGTAAATCCCAGCCAACTGATTTATAATTAGCATAGAATCACCAAAAGACTTCAACAGCATCGGCACGTACTTCCTTAAGCAATTTTAACCCTTTTATCAGGGCTTGGTACTCAGCTTGATTATTTGTTGATGTAGCAACAATCGGTAATGAGAACTCATACTTCTTACCCTGAGGGAAAATTAACACGATACCGATGCCTGCCCCTTCACCACATGTAGACCCATCAAAGAAAAGTGTTCAAGGAGCAATCTCCAGAGAATCTACTATATTGCAATGTTGAGTAACAAAATCGGTCATAACCTGTCCTTTAACTGCCTTAGCCGATTCATAACGTAGGTCAAATTCTGATAATGCTAAAATCCATTTGCCAATTCTACCATTTAGTATCGGCATCGACAACATATACTTGACCACGTCATCTTTGCATATGACAGTACACTCAGCCGATAGTAAATAATGCCTCAACTTAATATAAGAAAAGTACAGACACAGACATAATTTCTCAATAGCCGAATACCTGGTTTCAGCATCTATCAACCGTCTGCTCAAATAATAGATAACACGTTCTTTCCCTTCAAATTCTTGAATAAGAGCTGAGCTGATAACAGTATCATTAGTTGACAAATACAATCTGAAAGGTTTTCCGTGTTGAGGTGGAACTAGCACTGGAGGATTTGTTAAGTAACTCTTAATTTCATCTAGGGCTAATTGCTGCTCATCTCCCCATTTAAATTTCTGATCGGCTTTCAATTTTAGTAATGGACTGAAGGCCTTGATCTTACCCGACAGATTAGATATGAATCTCTTGATGAAATTAATCTTACCGATCAAGGATTGTAATTCAGTTTTATCGACAGGAGCAACAACCTTGTTGATTGCCTCAATAGATTTCCTACTAATTTCAATGCCCCGCTGATGCACCATAAAACCCAAGAATTGTCCTGCCGATACACCAAATGCACATTTATTAGGATTCATCTTTAATCCATGCTTCCTTGTGCACTCCAATATCTTCCGTAGATCGGTTAGATGCTTTGTGATGTCTCCAGACTTAATCACTATGTCATCAATGTAAATCTCTACCAATGTGCCAATATATTCATGAAAAATAAAGTTCATAGCTCTTTGATAAGTAGCACCGGCATTTTTCAAACCAAATGTCATAACTATCCATTCAAATAATCCCACATGACCTGGACACCTAAAAGCAGTCTTGGGAATATCCTCTTCAGCCATGAATATTTTATTATAACCCGCATTACCATCCATGAAACTGATAATTTGATGTCCTGCTGCAGCATCAATCAATAAATCAGCAATCGGCATTGGGTAACCATCTATCGGTGTGGCTTTATTGAGATTCCTGAAATTAATACAAAAACAAAGTTTCCCATTTTTCTTGTAAACAGGAACCACATTAGAAATCCACTCTGCATATCGACACTGCCGAATAAACTTTGCCTCAATCAATTTAGTTATTCCTATTAAGTCTGGATTTCGGCCTTAATATCAGGAAGTATATTGGGATTGCATCGGCGTGCCAGCTACTGATGTGACCGAAATCCAGACTTAATAGGCAACCGATGTTCAACTATAGATCGGTCTAATTCAGGCATTTCAGTATAATCCCAAGCAAAACAATCTTTATATTCTTTTAACAAATCAACTAATTGCTGTTTACACTTGGAACTTAACTTAGCACTAATAAAAGTAGGCCTTGGCCTATCGCCTTCACCAATATCTACTTCTACTAAATCATCAGCCAATGTAAATCCTTGACCTAATTTTCCATCATCGGCAAACCTATCCATTAAAACTCTTCTTCAGAACTAACTGCTTGGATCGGTGGAATTTTGTAATCGGCAACCTTGAGGAACTCTTTTTCCCAAGCTTCTCCTGATATGCACCTGGTTCGTTCATAAGTGTCTGATTCTGCCGATGCGATGATATAAGAAGAATCACCAGGAACAACTTCAATTTTATCTCCAATCCATTGTACAAGGCACTGATGCATTGTAGAAGGAACACAACAATTAGCATGAATCCAATCCCTTCCTAAAAGCAGATTATATGCACCCTTGCCATTAATGACAAAGAAAGTCGTCGGTAAGGTTTTACTGCCAATGGTCAACTCAACACACACTGCCCCTTTAGCTGGCGACACATTGCCTTCAAAATCCTTTAGCATCATATCAGTTTTAGTTAAGTCTTGATCTCCCTTACCAAGCTTCCGATACATCACATAAGGCATAATATTAATCGCAGCTCCTCCATCAATAAGTATCTTAGATACAGGCTGCCCATCAACTCTGCCTTTTACAAACAAAGCCTTGAGATGTTGTCTCTCATCATCGGCAGGCTTCTCAAAAACAGCCATCATTGGATCTAGCGTTAATTGGTCAGAGAAAACAGCTTCTTCCTCATTATCAGAGAGTGCCAAAAATTCCATCGGCAACATAAATACCATATTGACATCTGCCGATGGGCCTTTATTTTTGCGCCTTATCTGCCACTGCTGGTTACCAGATCTCTCATTGGAGGAACTCTCTTCTTGGTATAAGTCTTTTTGACGCTCTCGCTACATTTTCCTTTTCTGTGTCTTTGTCAAACCCTCTGGACACCATTGAGGAAGTTTAGTTTTCCATACTGGCTAGTAGGCCCTGGTTGACTCCACACGACGTATATTAGGATCCCTATAAAATATTTCTTCATCAGGAACTCTTGCATTTGCCATCTCTTCAAGTTCCTCTTGGTTTCTAGGAAAATATGCAACGCGTTTACCAAGCCTCTCATGTACACTGAGCCTGCCCCCAGCCGATCATGTACTGATGCTTTACCTCTGATTGGCTCATTAATGAACAAACCTTGATTACCAAATTGAAACCTCCTTTCTGGACGATTAACCCCATAATAACCATTGCATTCTGGGCAATCTTCAACAGTAGGTAACTTAATACCCTCTTCCCAACAATGAATGAAAAACGGACACCTCCAATGATTCTTATGCCGATTCCACTCCTCTCGGCGTCTTTCTTCTTGCTGTTGTCGATATCGGTCCCTTCGCTGACGCCAGCCTTCCTGTTGCCTTTGATGGGTAATCACAATGCCAGATCGAGGAGGCTTTTCAGAACTGCCACTTTCTCTCAGTAGCCCCTTGCCTTTTGCATCATCGGTAGTTATCCGATGTTGGGGATCCACTGATGCATTTTTCTTAGCAGCTTCCGATGTCAACACCTTAGTCTTTCCTTCAGCATCCAACATATTTGCTGGAAAAGGATGTTGATCAATCTTCATCGGCTTCTGAATCTTGGAATTACCAAATTTTATTCTCCCAGACTCAATAGCTAATTGTAACTGCTGTCTAAACACTTTGCACTCATTTGTACTATGTGAAGTTGCATTATGCCATTTGCAATACAACATTTTCTTCAACTCTTCTGCCGATGGGATCACATGATTAGGTGACAACTTAATCTGGCCCTCTTGAAGCAAAAGATCAAATATCTTATCGGCTTTGGTGATGTCAAAAGTAAACTTCTCTGGCTCTTTGTGACCAAAGGGACAAGATATTGGCTTTTTATTCTTCACCCACTCAGCCAAACCGATAACTGGTTCTTCATCCGAATTAGAATCTTCTACCTCTCTGACAAATGAAACCTTCTTGTTCTAATTCCTTTTGGGTTCAAAGATCCTAGTGTCTTGATCAGAAATCCTTTGCACTAGATGACTTAGGCTTTTGAACTCCTGAGAAGCATATCTGTCCTTAAGGTGTGGCAACAATCCCTGAAAGGCCAAATCGGCAAGTTGTCGATCATCCAATATCAGGCTATAACACTTGTTCTTTACATCTCGTAGCCTTTGCACAAAGCCTTCCACCGATTCATCATTGCGCTGTTTCATCTTTACCAAATCGGTAAGCTTCTTTTCATGAACTCCAGCAAAGAAATATTTATGAAATTGCTTTTCCAGATCAGCCCAAGTAATAATAGAATTTGGCGGTAATGAAATAAACCATGTAAATGCTGATCCAGATAGAGATGATGAAAACAAACGAACTCTCAATTCATCTCTACTAGCTGCCTCTCCACATTGAATAATAAAACGATTAATATGCTCCATGGTTGATGTATCATCTTGCCTAGAGAACTTAGTGAAATCTGGCACCTTGTACCGATTTGGGAGAGGAATTAAATCATATGCCGGAGGATACGGGGTCCGATAAAAATAGGTATTGACCTTGGGCTTGATCCCAAACTGATCCTTCATAATTTCTGCTATTTTATCGGCCCAAAAAGCATCAACATCTTGTTGACGATATGGTTGAATTTCCACCGGAGGTACTTGCTGATACCCTTCTGCATATCTTTGTGGCCCACGATCTCCAGCAATTGGCATATTTGTCACTATTTGTGGTCCATTAACCTGCTGGAAAGGATTCATCGGCTGAGCTGCCGATGCTTGATTCTGAAAACCAGCATGCATGTGACCTTGATGAATACCTGCAGCTTGCTGACTTGGCTGAACTATATGTTGAGTGGGAAACTGCCCTAACCAATTATTATTAGCGTTCATCGGTACAAAATTTGCCGATGACTGGTAACTTGTTGGCATTGCTGGATAATTACAACTGACTTGAGGTACAACCTGGACTCTAGGTTGACTTACGATAGGAGCCTTCTGTTGCATCGGTAACAAATTTGCCGATGGACTTGAATTAGATGTTTGACCCAAAGACACCTAGAAACCCCCTAGAGTTGGTTGCACAGTAGTTGCTATAGTATATTGAGATACTTGAGCTATCGGCGAACCAGCCGATGGCATAGGAGCTTTTCCTGCTGTATCAAACACTTGAGGTAATCCAGGGTTAAAAGCAGATGGCTCTGGAGGCATACCATATCCCCACCAATTAGCAGGAGTCTGATTACTTTGTGGCACAGGACCTGATAAAGCCGATGCCGATAGATCTGTATTAAGCTGAACATGTCTTGATAATGCTGAATCTGGTCGCATCGGTGTAGACTGTACATTAGATAAACCTGCTGATACTGGAGGGAAAGAAATCTCTATACCCACAACGGCTGGGGGAGCCGATGGAGTAATAGCAGATGCTGATTCTGGTTGATGATAAGCAGGCCCAACGTAACGAGGTGACGCTTGCCCTTCTTTGAAAGTTCGAATCATAGCATTATGACAGTATTGGATAGCACATTGGAGTGATTAATTAAAGCATGATTTACTGCAGAATTAACCATCTCTTGAAGTTTACCCGGATTAGAATCAAAGGTAACTTGCCGAGGCAATGGCAAGTCTTGCTTCTGGATGACTTGTTCACTTTTGTTCAAGCTGAATGACTTCAAGCAGAGCTGTCTGTATTCTTCTATAGCCCTTTCCATAGCCTGCTTCTGTTCTTCCTTAAGATCTTCTTCTGTTACCGCGATTATGTTCCCCGCATCGATCTCAGGATTGAGCATATTGACTAGATCTGTCCCACCAGGCGTGCCAAAAGATGTGTTGATGCAAAAGTGGATCTACAAACACAAAGGGCTAATACCCAAAATCGATATCCAAAGCGTGCCAGTCGATTTGACCTGTTAATCTACAAGGATGAAGATACGAGCACTTTGGTCCTGACAACAGCGATACGCCCGGAAGTCACGGCCAAGAGGTACTCACGCGGAACTCGAGGATCGTCAAAGATTGCACTGGAGCAATGCAACTCGTCGAATCGATGAGAACTCGTAAAAAGGAAAAAAGTATGCAAATTGACGAAGTCACCAAAAGTAGATGTAAATAAGAGTAAAAGCTGTTTTTAATATTGATTGATTTATTATTACATTGCCCCTCATCCTATATTTATATCCTGATCTACAGAAACATAACCAAATATGACTAGGACACTAAATCCAAATCTAAGGAAACACATGACTTTGATACAACTCAGACTCTAATAAACGTATACAAGGAAATTAACTCCTATCTTATTCCATAGTCCGCCTCAATCACGATGGTACTCTCATCGACCTTCTTTCCATCGGCACACTCCCTGTTCCATCGGCAGCAGCCTTCAAGTCTCTTCTATCGGCACATTCCCTGTTTCATCGGCAGCAGTCTTTAAGTCTTCTTTCATCAGCATCGGCAATAACACCCTTAACCTTATCGGCAACACTTTAATTTGAATCCACATGCCACCACCACTCATAAGCAGCCTTCTTTACAAGCTCATTTTCATCGGCTATCAATCTACACAGTAATATTTCCTCTGCTGATTAGCCCTTCCTGACCATCTTGACACGTGCTAAAAAATGATGTCAACACATATTGCTCGGGACATGTGAGCTTGTACTTTTGTTCTATTATTAGCAAGAAGTGTGCATGCGACAAGCCCCTCTTCTAGAACTCCACTACATATACGTAGGTCTTCACCTTCCTAAGTATGTCTTTCTCCATCATCATTTTTCTCATTGCCTCTAACTTTGTTCTGAAGACCCGTGTGACGAGATCTGGGGGGTCCTGTGGTGTCTGGCCTGGATAAAGTTTATTCTTGATCTCATCCCAGTTAGGGTTGCACACCATTATGAGGAAGATATCAGGTTTACCATACTTTCACACCAGAGCCATTGCATCCATGTATCGACGCCTCATATCACGAGGTCCTTCAATGAATGACGAAGACAGGACAGTACGCCTTCTGACATTCTCAACAGATCCTTCACCCGAATGCATGCTGTCCACCAGGCCTTGGTGTAGGTCAGCCCTCAATGTATCCTGATTGTTCCTCATGTAGTCTAAACATGAGCTCTCAATCTTGATGTAGGTGTCGATGGTGAACTGCTAGAAAAGACGTTGGCCATAGAGTATTGGATTAAATATCCCTGGCCATATCTGGAACTTGTAGTAGTAGTAGTCATGCACGAAGACACATGTATCTGAAATAGTTTCTACAGGGAGACATTGTTCGAATTAGTATCATGAGTTAACATAAAACAATTTATATTGCATTATTAAAAAGAGTTCAAGTTACCTCCATCATCATCGTCACCATTCTTAGCACGCCTTTTGCGGATTGCTCGAGCTCACTCAACTTGAGCCATGGTCTCACCCTTTGGAAAGAACAGCGGGTATGACAGTGAGTCGTAGCATGCATTATATGAGCGGATGCTGTGTATAGACTGGTCCTTCCCTTGCAGGAGAACACTATGCTCAAATTGGCCATGACACTCACTCCCCTCAACCTTGACGGCGGATACTCTGATGTGAATGGCACATTATATGTTCTCTGGTCAAGGCACTGGTCAAGGTTCAACTCGACCTATTAATCCTCGAGGTTTTCAATGTGTCCCATACTCCTTAGTTGCTAAGAGTAGGGATTTCCTTCAAGGATCCCCACCAATTGTTGTATAACTTCTTTATCTTTTTGGGCGCATTGCTCACGGCACTTGCTCATCCAATGCTCGAGGGATGGATCGTCATCATAAAAATAAAGCTCGAGGTGTCTCTTTTCAACACCCTCCTCTTTACCAAATGATCATATGTTATGGTAAATCTAGCCATGGGCATGGAACGTGTAGACACTACATATTCACATGTTAGTGGTGATACGATGTAGGTGGCAGTACAAAGAAGTGAAAGAGAAGTGACCGTTGAAATATCTGATGTTAGCACGAAAGTGCGTAGCATCAGAGTCCGAGCTTGACCACAACCTCATGAACTCTGGTGGTGTCTCTGGAGTTGAAAGATGAATCTTTCCACCTCGATAACAGAATCCGGGGGGTTCACCCTCGAATTTCTTTGCGTTGCGTGCTTGCAGTTCGGCACCGATGGTAGCATGTGCGACTCTAACGGGACATTAGCATAAACCTTGTCGTATGGATCTAGGATATTAGGATCACTGTTCTCTTGCTCATCTGTGTCGAGACTGTGCTCGATGTCGGTTCCCTCCTCGTCATCTTCTGACAAAATTTTGATGTGCTACGCGTTAAAAGAAAGTTTGTGAAAGAATGTTTTTACTATTACACGGTGTACCTTGTCTGGTGAAAAGGTACGCCTCATCCTCTTCCTCATCCTCCTCAAATATGACATCCTCATCATAGTTTGTGTGACATGGCCACATATATGATGAGAGAAACATAATGGCATAGAAAACAAAAAGGGATAATTTTGATAAAGAAAATACCATCCTCGACCATCTCGTCTAGTGTATGATCTTGGGCACCATTTGGAGGCATTGAAGGGGTACCATCAACTACAGACGGTTGTGTCTGGGTACCTGTGCAAGGTGGAATTGGAGTTTCCTGGGTGACACCATCTGTAGTAAGAAAAGATATGAGTTTTTGGAATATGAGAGTGAAGGTGAAAGCACCAACAATATATAGTGGTCAAGGCTAATTACCATTGTAAACCACACTCGGTTGAGTTAGGCCGTTCGAATCATTGCACTTTCCATCCGCGCACCCTCTACCCTTTCTTCCAATGTTTGCTTCAAAAACCTGATTGCGATGGGATAGAAGGGCATTTCTCTCTCCAGTGGTCACTCGATGTCTATGTATGGTCTGTGCCACAACCAATTCAGGGGACTGGACTCTGGATTCTGAACTGCAGTCTGTGCGATGTCAACAGGTGTTCCTATCAATTTAGGTATTTCCATATCGTCTGAAGGCGCTTTAGGCAATTGAGGTGAAGGGGAAATAAGCAAAGGGTTAAAGTGAGGGCTCTCCATGACGATTGAGTCTGGATGCAGATTGTTGGCTCAGTGTTCTCTCACCGTCATATTGTATTTTTTGTTGATCTCTTTTCGTTTCAACTTCTTCTCTTGCGGAGTCATTTGCAGTTTTCTTGTAGCATTTTTTGCCGCATACAACTCACACCGCCTCTTGTTTATTTGCACCTTTTGTTTAGGAGACATTGCAGCCCTTCGTGCTCTATCTAGCTCGCGCCTACGCTCTTTTGGACACGTGACAATATTATCGATGGAATTGGATGCATTTACAACACCTATATGTAATAAGAAAAAGTATGGTCTCAGCGTCTCATCGATGAAGGACACATAATAATTCAGATTCTATGATAATAAATTTACACTACATTGTCAAGTACAATGGTGTTCAAACTCCTTTTGTAATTAAAAACAAAGCCACGATTCTATAAAGGCATACCCGTTTCATGAACAGTGTTGATATAGGTCTCAGTTAAACTATCATCAATATCACCAAGAGGGGGTGATTCCTCGTTTCCTCCAATGCTTAAAGGGATAGGAGCGTCTAAAATTTTATTGATATAATAAGTATCCTACAGCACCACGGAATTTTTTCTATAAAGAAATCACTATTATTTCTATACCTGTTGACTGGGAAGTCACCTTTGGAGTCATTTGTAGTATCTTGGCAGACTTTTTTGATGCATTTTCTTGTGCATACAATTCACGCCGTCTCTTATTCATTAGCGCCCTTTGTTCAGGAGACATTGCAGCTTTTCGTGCTCTGTCACGATCACGCTTATGCTGTTTTAGACACGTGACAAGCCGATTGATGGGATTGGGTGCATATCCATAACCTATATATCATGGAATAACATCTTAATCAATGCACACTAGGACGTTGTCTAAGCACAATTGTAAGAAACTAACACAAGCATGATTCAAAAAAAATATCAGGTACAAGAGTGTCAGGTACAAAATTGAACTATACAATACGCAAACTATGTCGCCACGATAATTTAAGTTGCCGCATCAATAAATACTTTTATTAGCAGAATAAGTAACCTGATAATTGTTGTAAGCCATTACTATAGGTTGACTGCCTATGGAGCCAGTCACTATTTTCATCTGTTTCATTATGTGTATTTGCATCTGCAAGTTTAAACAAAGTAATTGTTATTAGCTATTACACGTATGGCAACTAAAATGACACTCATCAATACCACAATACCTGTTGAATGAGCTGATGCATTCTGATGAGGTTTCTTGTTTCTTTCACTCCCCTTTTCATCACGCATTGTTGCATTCTGTTCTCTCTCCCTTTGCCTCTTCTGCTCATTATGATCCCCATCTAGTGGCACGAACCTCGATTGGGTTTGATTCCCTTCAACAAAGTTTAGTGAGGAGTTGAAACATATAAACATAGAATCTGTAGGGAGGCTGTCCAAGTTTATATACCTCCATCTGTCATATTTGTAAGGTCTCCAAAAGGTACCCGATCACCAGTTGGCCTTGGCGTGTCCATCAACACTAATTGTCACTTTTAGCAATTCTGTGCCTTTGAAATAATGTGCCCAATTGAATATGGACAAGTGAGCCTGAAACTTATAGGGAACAAAATAAAGGACAATACTCTATGTACTGTATATATCTATACTCTAAAAAAATTTATAGGGAACAAAATTAATCAAATGAGCCATGCAACATAATTGAATCATGCAAGATAACTAACTGAAAATAGCTAATCAAGAATTAATATGAGAATTATTAAACCGAGAGCTAATTGAGAAAACAAACAAGATAACTACTGAAAATAGCTCTAGTTGGAAGCCTAACCAAACCACTAATCACCAAGCATGGATTCAAATAAAAGCAATAGAGAGGTGCCTATAAGTTGCCGATAACAAATACCATGCACCCTGCACAAACAACTACTGAATGAACAATTTCTGCAGCGAGAACTGCTGTTCCTGGGCTAGCTGCTGCTGCTACTTGACCTGCAGATCAGGGACATGAGATGGCTGCTACTGTAGACACAAACTGAAAGAGAAGAGAGAGAGGTTTGGTGCTGCACGTATCATGCAATTCTTACCAAATCAAGCAAACACTATCATGCAATGGAAATATAATCATCACTATTGTTATAGAGCAATCAAATCGAGCTATAAAAACACCTAGCACAAGATGAGCCATTTTGAGATTACTAAGCATTGTTTTTTGTAACTTGTCAACGATCTATTTGCTACAGCATGCAGCCCAACAGCCAAAGGTGAAAGGGTGAGCACGGGAGGCACACTGGCCACTGGGCAAGGGGATCCTAACTTATTAGAGCATCTTCACATCCACATTCTTTTTGACTATTCACAGAAAAGAAGATGCTATATATTTTGTCACAAGAAATTTAGATCCTAAGCAACCTGCATTTCTACCAGCAACTAACTGTAAAGCAATCCAACTGCACCAGCTGCAAGTTGTAGTTGACCTCTCCTCCATGTGTTTTGGTGACTAAATCTTACACTTCCACAGATTCAGTCATTCAGTCCATCCACAGTGCCAGATATTGCAATTGCCGGACCATGAACAGTAGGAAGAACAAACTTGAATTTTCACGTTATGAACAGAAGGGTGACTGAATAGCACCTGGAATGGGTAGCTAGCGAGCGTGATTGGCTGGAGGGATGCTTAGCAGTCCTTATCTGACAACTACTGAATGAGCATTTGACCAGCATGCCCATGAAAATCTCAAGGCACACCTCGATTTTCTGAGAGGTCAAGAACACAAAATATTCTTAGTACTTGTTCTTGAGCCATCAGTGCCTACAGTTTAGAAAGCCAGGTAATAAACACATTCAGATTTGCATCCATAGCAAGTGTGATAGAGTGTTCAAGAAAGGAATATTGACGAGTGTAATATCCCGGCAGATTCTGAACACAAAGCTAACAATTGGTCAATCATGGCTCCGTTGCAGATCATATACTGAATTTTGCTGCAGCTAACAATTGGTTAAACACATTCAATGCTGCAGCTGATTGGGATGCTATGGCGGCGCCTCTGGAAGCTGTCCTTGCGGCTTCTGTGGAGCAACGGCCCAAGGTGAGACAGCTAGTAGCCTAGTAGCTCTAGGAATTACTGAATTAGCAATAGACATTTAGCAACCTCACTCATGTGGATGTCAATTGCTGCTTTCTAGGTTCGAAAATGTGTTCAGGAGAGTGTTGAAAAGCTATTTGCTTACTTGGGACAGTGTGATTGCAAGAAGAAAGCTAGCAATGCTGCAACTGGCATGTTTGAGAAGCACATTTCTTCTATATGGCAGTAAGAAAGAAAACTCATCTTACCTTGTCAGTATCTCAAAGAGCCTATAGTAGGTCAGTGTAGTCAGAGGTCTCGATTGATAATCTCGAATCAAGCTTGCACGCTCGCTCGCTTTCCTGAAAGTAACAGTAGAAATTAGATGCTCTGGCTTTTCCAAAGTGGGAATACGCACGAGCTCGCCGGAAACACATTATGCAACAAATCTTGATTTATAGCTAGGAGCAATAAGTATATGCATAGTAAGTCCTTGCATAAATTTGTTTTTTCGAAAAAATAAATAGACTTAAGAAAAGTCTTGCCCCCTTTGTAGTTGCACGAATTCTTGCTAGAAATAAACTGTTATTCATGCCCATCAGTAGTTATCGAATGCAGACTGGCTAAACATTTTTGCTACAAAAACTCAGAACTGTACATTGTATCTTTCCTACAATCTTGCCCCTCTTGAAGTGAACACTGGTGATGGATTGCAATAGGTGCATCTTCTTTACGTTTTTGGGTGCTGAATAAATTAACCATTTTTTGGAACGAGAACGATAAAGAATTAATGCATCTTTTCCAGCATCCCAATCAACATGTGCATCATTAATTGTGTGATAGGAAAAGCCTATTTTACTTCCTCAGCAAAACCTCACTTCATATGATCTATTTACATATACACACATACCATTTGATAATTGTTTGAAAACATAACTTTGCATTGGTTTGACTGTTCTTATTAGCCATCAAGGAGCTTGGCCGCGTTTATTGCCTGCTTAGTTCTAATAACTGACTTTTGTGTGCCGAGTGAAGGCAGCAAGTTGTATGTGCAGCAGGTACTCGTACTTGTGCTGCTCACTTCTAGGTTTATATTATTTACCACCCACCTCTGTCTGTTTGTGGATCCGCCACTGCCGGCCACGCTCCGCTGCCGACGGCGCCCAGCCATGCACCGCATCTAGGCCATGCGCCGCCGTCCAGTGGAGCACCCGGGCATGCGCCGCACTCGGCAGAGTGGACCGACACTCAATTTCCTCCAGTTCAGCTCCAGGCCGAGCTTTGGACCATGTACTTCGACGGGTCACTGATGAAAACGGGAGCAGGCGTGGGCTTGCTCTTCATCTCACCCCTCAGAGTCCACATGCGCTATATCATCCGGCTTCATTTTCCTACCTCCAACAACGTCGCCGAGTACGAGGCGCTCGTCACGGGCCTATGAATCGCTGTCGAACTAGGGGTTCGACACCTCGACGTTCGTGGTGACTCCTAGCTCGTGATCGACCAGTTCATGAAGAGCTCAAGTTGCCGTGATCCCAAGATGGAGGCCTACTGTGAGGAGGTACAGCGCCTTGAGGACAAGTTTCACGGCCTCGAGCTCAACTACATTGCACGCAGATATAATGAGGCCGCCGATGAACTCACGAAAATCGCTTCTAGTCGAACTACAGTTCCACCTGACGTTTTCGCGAGAGATCTCCATCAACCATCCGTCAACATCAGGGCAGACGGAGGGGTCGACGGGCCGTCACTCGATCCCCCACCTGAGGCGAAAGCCCCCTCGACCAGGGCTGAAGCCATGTAGGAGGAAGGCTCGACCCCGCCAGCCAACCTCGAGCTTGACTGGCGTGTTCCGTACCTCGACCATCTCACTCGAGGGGACCTCCCCTCGGATAAGATCGAGGCTCGACGGATCACTCGCTGGGCGAAATCCATTGTGATATTTGGCGACAACAAGGAGTTGAATCGCCGCAGCCCTACGGGCATCCTCCAACGCTGTATCACAAATGAGGAAGGCAGGAACCTGCTCAATGATCTACACTCGGGGGCTTGTGGTCATCACGCGGCGCCTCGAACCCTCGTTGGAAACGCATTTCGATAAGGTTTCTATTGGCCGACCGCAGTCTCCGACGCTGTCAAGCTAGTACACTCCTGCAAAGGATGCCAGTACTATGCAAGACAAACCCACCTCCTAGCTCATGCCCTGCAAACTATTTGATGAGATACAGGCCTGATCTTCTGAGAGGTAGCTGGTAAGTTCGATTTGTGGAGATCTCGACGTTGGCGATCCGGCTTCAAATCAGACATGATTCGAACCCTAAAACCGTTACACCACTGCTCCGTTGGTTATCAACCAAGCACAACTCGATTGACCTCGCCAAAAAGGCTTTTCCTGCAAGCAAATCGAAGAACACAAGCAAGAAGGTAAAACACGCAATCTGAAATTATAAATATGAATGATGCGAATATCAATAGAGGGTTCAAGAACTCGGTTCCAAAGGACTAATCGACACAGTGGAGGAGATCAAGAACAGGGGCCCTAGATCACTGTAAAAGGATTTGTCATCATAGTTATAATGAACGATTCAGTTTCTCGATGGAAAACTAAACTCTAAACAAAACCCAATTGTCTAGCAGAGGCGACGGCTGTTTTTATAGTCTAAGACTCGACCTAGGGTTGAGGACGACCAGGAGTTGGGCGTCCACAACTTGGGCTTAAGGCCCGACACGATACATGGCCAAGTTGGCTCAAATAGGTGACGCAGCACCTTGCCGTGGTCACATAGAATGATCCACGGACCTTCTGGAGCTGGGACCAGATCCAAAACGATGGCATCGTCGTCTCCTTTTCAACGCATCCAAGAACTCCCCGTTTCGATGTCGTATGAGAGAGTTATGACCAAAACAGTGACGACGTGTCTGCTGAATCCGAGGGTGACGTGGCAGCTGAGTTGGGGACGAATTGCAACTTGGAGAAGACCATAACGTCGGTGTGTCCAGCATGGCGATGTCCTCATCATCCTCCCCTTCTTGAATTGGAGTCATCATCGACTCCATCTTGGCGATGTCCTCATCATCCCCTCCTTCTAGAATTGGAGTCGTCCTCGACTCCATCCCATCATCAGCGAACTCCTGCAAAAGGTTATTGACAGCAGACAATGCACCAGGCATAATAGGTTGACAAAACATAGTATAACATGATGCATCAGGATTATCACATAACTTAGCAGTAGCAGAAGTTGTAGCAAGAAAAGTACCTCCTTTTAACTTAATCCCATTATTTTTAGCAATGTTAGTTGGAGGTTTATTTTTAATCTCATTAGCATGTTTAATAATATCCGTAGGAGACAAAGGCAGTAATGTAATTTTCTTGTCCTTATGTATGATAGTGTATGTATTAGTTCTACCATGGTGTAAAGCATCATTATCAAATTCCCATGGATGACCTAACAAAATGGAACAAGCTTGCATAGGGACAACATCAAAATCAGCAGTATCATGATAAGAACCTGTGAAAAAGCTAATGCGTGCAGATTTAGTTAGCTTAGTCTTACCACTATTATTGAACCATTGAAGTTTATATGGATACGAGTGTTGTCGTGTGGGCAAACCAAGCTTCGCAACCAAATCTGAACTCACCAAGTTGTTACAACTCCCGCTATCAATGATAGTGAGAACACGACAACCCTGCACAATGAAATACATGTGGAACAAATTGTTTCGTTGGATCTTCATCTTGTCTTCATGTCCCACACATGTACTCAACACACGCTGCACAAGAAGGCTAGGGTAGTCCGCGGCAGCAGCCACAGAGTCAATGATGATGGCCTCCTTGTCTTGATCGCCCTCGGTGGAATCTGCATCAATGTTAGCAGCAAGGGCTAAATCATCTTCAACATCACTAGTACTTACATATCCATCCTCGGTAGCAATGAAAGCACGACAACTGGGGCAATCCTTCATGACATGTCCCATGCCTTTGCATCTGTGGCAAATGATTTTAGCGCTGGACGAGGAGGAGCTAGTAGAAGCACCCGGAGTGACACCTTTCTTCTGCACATTAGACAATTGACTTACCCCGGAAGACAATGGAGGTGTAGATGGCTGTGATGCAACAGGAATCTTGGGCGTATCCGGCGCTGAACGCTGTTAAAAATTCCTCCCATTGTTAGACCTGAAAGGCTGGTGTTGTTTGCGTCCCTGTACTTCACGTTCTGCCTTAATAGCAAGATGATACAATTGGGAAAAATTGCGCCCATCTTTGTAATCAAGTATGTTCTGTATATCATGGTTTAAACCACCAAAAAATCTAGCACTAGCATCATTATCATCTTCATTTATACCACAACGGGCTAAACCAATAAGCAATTCTTGATAGTAAGTTTTTACTCCTTTATCACCTTATTTTAAAGTTTGTAGTTTCAAACGTAAATCACGTTGGTAACAAGGAGGAACAAAACGAGATTTCATACGTTGCTTTAAAGCATTCCAAGTTTGAGGCACAACAGCATTATTAGCATTGCAAAGATCACTCCACCAGAACAAAGCAAAATTAGTAAACTCACTAGTAGCAAGTCTAACTCTATGCTCAGCAGAAACATTATGAGAATCAAATTTTTGTTGAACAGCAAGCTCCCAATCTAAATAAGCCTCTGGATCAACATTACCAGCAAAAGAAGGAAGGCTAAATTTAATTTTAGCAAAAAGATCATTATTACCATGATTATTACCTCTCATACCGCGACGGTTGAAGTTGAGGCGGCGACGGGCATAACCGTCAGCATTCGCATCCGCATCGTCATCACCAAAATCATCCGCATCTTCATTAGCAGCACGATAAGGTGGAGGACGTTGCTCAAGTTGTTCAATGCGGGTGACCAGATTGTTCACATTGCGCGTCAGCTCGGTCATAAGATTGCGTTGTTCAGTCATGAACGTTGTAAGCTCGCCCTTGGACACGCACTCATTGAAGTCTGTCAGAGATCCTGCCATGGTTAGAAGATAGAAAAAGACAACACCAAAGTATTATCCCTATCAACTAAAAGGAAACAAGTGGTGGTGGGGGTGGTGGTGAAAGTGAAATGCAAAATCACAAGCGGCTTACCACCGTCTTGCATGTATTCTTACCAACGCCAAATAAGAGCAAAACCAACGTGGCAAAGCAATCTATTATTGAGCGTGAGTAACAGTTGCAAGATGAACCTGTGCTGACAGAAGAATATGTGGAGCTATGGGTAGGCACACAATATGACAGCAAGGATTAGCAATTAACGAATGCAGATTAGCGATTGTTCAATCCAGATCCAAAGTACAAATCACAGCTGCTGGCTAAGACGTGTCGAGACGTAGCGCAACAAGGTGAAAACAAAGGACGATGGAAAGAACGCACAGACAAGCAAATAACCCGGAATTTTCCTTTTTCCTGAATTTTTCCCTGATTTTTCCAAAAGGCACTAGTAGGAATCAAACTTTTTTTATTTTTTCACTATTTTTTATATTTTCTCTGAACAAGGATCAAAAAAGATGCAACCACAAAAATTGACACCTACAACTGAGGTGGGATGTGGTCTACAGTACAGCACGTGCTCTGAAAAGCGTGCAAAAACTTTAATAATTTTTTTCTTTATTTTCCTGAATTTTTTTTTGGCAATTTTGATGATACCAAATAGGGCGAAGCCTAGTTTGGGTCGGCTCCAAATGGTGTCAAGAAGTTGCTGTAAAAATTTCAGATTTTTTTAATAAACGAGCGAAAAGTTATGCCTGTTTTACCGAAGGTATCTCAAGTTATGTTTTCCGAAAGGCACAACACGGCAGCAACAGTTAGGGCAAAACGTCCCTAAACTCCAACACCGATCACAAGAGCGTCCCTGTGACTCCAACAGCGACAGTAGGTATTCGCCTGATGATGTAAGGAGGGCTGCGATGCAGGCAAAATAAGAGCGGCTGGCAACCTATCTAGGGTTTGCGCGGCGGCGAGAAGTTACACAAGGCGGCTAGCGGGGCAAGTCGAGTAATGTGGTGGCTTCGACTTCTAGTCGAATGTCGCACCCGGTTTTCCGAAGAATACCAAGCGCTAACTATATGTGTGCCCAGGATGTCCACACGACACATATAACGACAAATATGGAGAATATTAAGAACAATGCTTTATTATATATCGAACATAGTTACAATAGGACTTACAACTATTATAAAAGCATAGCAGAAACTATTCTTGATCTTCTCTTCGGGGCTTCATACTCCACAGGGACGGTTGACTGGGGGAAGCACTCGCCTAGTACTCATGGACTCCGCAAGAAACTCTTCACTTGATTCACCATCTGGTACCCATCCGGGATTTTTATTGGTGACAACGACACGCGTCAGCTCACCATGCTCAGCAAGTATACCATGAGATTATGCAAGACTCAAAAAGGCTTGACTCGGTTGTACAGCGGTAAGCATTTTTAGTTGGTCATATTTTATTTATTATGCCTATATTTCTAAGTTATGCTTATGGCTCCCATGTAAATATAATTAGTTATCACCATCAATATTAATCATATCCCAAACCATCCATAGAACCGCCTATCTCGAAAAGGATCCAGGCCGCTCGTGACCGTGAGCACGGCTGATATATCGATCAAACTCTGCAGAGTGTGTACACTTTCACCTTGAGTCGTGATACCCATTTGCCCGGGGCCCGTCGACCCCCTAACACTCCCAAGGTGAGTGGGCAGGGATCACTACGAAGCCTTTCACTAGCCACCCTAACAAGTTAGTAGCCGCGAGGTTTCAGCGTCTAGGCGAATGGAGCCCCCCTTCAAGAGTGGCACACCATGACCGCAGCCCAGTACTCACCTTGACAGGCAAAAAGCCATTCTGCAACCTAGTCCCCCCTCTTGCGCCTTTCGGTAACTACTCACAAGCTAGAGCAAACTAGCTATACGACTAAGATCGTGCCCATTTTGATTCTCAAGGCTGTACGAAAGTCCTGAGTTGCCGCTTTAAGATTCAGTCCTTACGGAGGGCAGACTAGAGCACCCAACAAGGCCCAATGCTCTAGCCCCCTTGTGTCCATGTTGCCAGAAGCATCATTTTAACCATTGATTCCATAAGTCATTAACCAATATTAACATTACAATATTTGGTAATTGCAAGCTAAGCAAAGCTACCCACATGCATGAGCCCATGGTAAACAAGGAGTATAGGGTATCAAAAGTACTAGGTAAGATCCTTAGCATCATATTAGACACATGCATATGAAAGTGATTATAAGGTTATTAGGTAACAAGGGAACTCATGTTACACTTGCCTCCAATAATTATCCACTGAAACTTTTCCAACTTTTGCTTCTGAATCATCCTTGAGTAGCTTCACTTCTATAGAGCGCAACATCCGGCACAAGCATAATGATTAAACCTAAAAACAGTACACCATGAATTAAAAAAAACAAGATAAAAGCGATTCTAACGTTAAGGCATGATCCTACGATCGCATGAGCGCAAAAAACAAACTAAACAAAGGTACCGTTAAATACTTATGAGCTTTTGAAGTTGGATGGATTCAAATACAATTAAACTTAATTAACTATGGTAGGGTTCGATGAACAGTGACAAAAGAAAGTTCAAGGGCAAGACTGCTTAAGATGCAAGGCCACCGATATGAAAACAGAAATATGATTATTTATCAGGGATGACTAGCGATGAAATATGAGGCACCAACTAGATAGGATAAATGAGAGTTTAGACTGGTAGAGATATTTATAGAAATGTTGGGAATATATTTTTGAAGGAAAAGAAGACGTATATATGGCATCAACATGACGAGGAGTCTACTCATCAAGGGAGTAATCAAGGTATTTTGATCTGTATATGGGCTTATTAGCTTGTGTACTTGTCTACATCGAGTAGCTGCAGACATGGATAAATTAAGCTAGCGTATATAGAAAGCACGTGATTGGCACTGCCTTGGAGGGTTCTGGAACAAGATGTTCAGCTATATGAGGTTTTGTGCAGGATTTCAGAATGTAAAAAACTACTGCAAGAGAACAAATGTACGTGCTGCAGTAAGGAAATAACGATGCAAGCAGCGTATGGATGATTCTTAACAGGATATGGGCTATACATGCATCATTAGAATATGTACTGGGTTATTAGCCACAAAAGAAAGAAGGCTTATCGGAAGATAGATAGGAGCAGCACATGAAGACTTCTCACCTATGCTCTGGGATCATCAGCGAGATGTCGACACGAGTCGGCCGGCCATGACACCTGCCTATGCAACGGCGATGCTGACGTGGGTAGCCCGCAGAGAGGATGACGAAGCTATGATGATGATGCATGGTTCTGTTCCAACTATGCACAGGCCCTGCAGTCGGTTGCGGCAACGACGATGTTCCGGTAGCAGCATAATCAGATCATGGCCAGGCAATAGAAAAGATGGAAAAGATTTAGATCATTATATTCAGGAGTTGCAAGAGGAGGCATCTCACCCTGCTCATAACGATCGATGGTGAAGGAGCAACAACAAGGAATTCGAGGCTGGATGATGGCCAACGGTGAGAAGATGTGAAGTGGCTCAACGAAACGACGAACGCTGCAGCGTCTTGCGGCCGGAAACCATCGGGACGGCATCTGCTGCTCTGCACTCGTGGCAAGGATATATGATGCCTCATGCAGACAGGACTGGAGGAGATGGACAGCAAATGATCACGGAATAGAAAAGGAGGGCGGCCTGCTGCTTTTATAGGCGCAGAAAAGAGAGTGCAGAAGCCTCGACATAATTATGGAAGATGGTGGAGCTTGTGCTAATGCCATTAAGGCAGCGGTTTGCATATATGGCCTGGTGGAGATTAAAAGAGGAACTGAGTGTGATGTCAGTTTTTGCTGGTATAAGTGGTGTGTTCCAATGTGCACACTTGGGCTTGATGCAAGCATGCGCGATCAGGTAGATTGCAGAGGAACGGACATGTTGGTGGCTGCCAAACTGTATGGACGGATGACTGTTTTTGCTTGCTAAAGAGCACAGATTTCATTGATGATAGCCATGCAACACAAGAAAAGGCGGCGTCCATGCATGGCAGCCAGGCAAAAAGGCAAGAGATGATTTGAGGTGGTAGTGGAACCAGAGGATTATGTATGTGCGCATGGAGATGAGCCAGCTCGAGCTTGGCGCAGCTATGCATGACAGGAAACGGAAGGAGAGATTAAGATTTAGCATGCACGCTGACATTAATACGTGATGGATATATATGGCTGCTAGTGCAAAGAATAAGGCTGTCCAATTAATAGGCCATAAAAAAAAGGAGAAACAAAAAGAAAGGAATATGGGTCTACGATTGATGATGGTTATTTAGGACTACGAATGTGATCACCTGGTGAGAATATGAGATAGATAATGAACGAACAAAGATTTGGCATGAGATCAAAAGGATTTTAGTCAAACAAGAATTAAAGAGTTTGACTATGATTTTAGAAACTATATTTAAATTATTTTTTTCAAAGCCGTTTAAAACTCAACTATTTTTTTGAGAACTTTATAAAACATCATTTGAACTTCATTTTTTTAAAAAAAATAAATAGAGCAAAACCTATCCGAGGCTTTATCGAATTTTCTAAATTCATTTTTCACACAAGAAATAAATTAATGCAGCCAGCATGAATGCAACATCCCAACAAAATTAACTTTGAAACTTCTAAAACCACTTTTATTTGACACAATTTGATAACAAATTAACTAAAACTAGGATAGTTCTAGAAAAAAAATATTAAATTATTTATTTTATTTAGTGGTTTCTATTCACATCCCAAAATGAAAATTTTGGGGTGTGACATCGAACTACAGTTCCACCTGACGTTTTCGCGAGATATCTCCATCAACCATCCGTCAACATCAGGACAGACGGAGGGGTCGACGGGCCGTCACTCGATCCCCCACCTGAGGCGGAAAGCCCCCTCGACTGGGGCTGAAGCCATGCAGGCGAAAGGCTCGACCCCGCCAGCCAACCTCGAGCTTGACTGGCGTGTTGCGTACCTCGACCATCTCACTCGAGGGGACCTCCCCTCGGATAAGATCGAGGCTCGACGGATCACTCGCCAGGCGAAATCCTTTGTGATATTTGGCGACAACAAGGAGTTGTATTGCCGCAGCCCTACGGGCATCCTCCAACGCTGTATCACAAATGAGGAAGGCAAGAACCTTCTCAATGATCTACACTCGGGGGCTTGTGGTCATCACGCGGCGCCTCGAACCCTCGTTGGAAACGCATTCCGACAAGGTTTCTATTGGCCGACCGCAGTCTCCGACGCCGTCAAGCTAGTACGCTCCTGCAAAGGATGCCAGTACTATGCAAGACAAACCCACCTCCCGGCTCATGCCCTGCAAACTATTTGATGAGATACAGGTCCAATCTTCCGACAGGTAGCCGGTAAGTTCGATTTGTGGAGATCTCGACGTTGGCGATCCGGCTTCAAATCAGACACGATTTGAACTCTGCAACCGTTACACCACTACTCCATTGGTTATCAACCAAGCACAACTTGATTGACCTTGCCAAAAAGGCTTTTCCTGCAAGCGAATCGAAGAACACAAGCAAGAAGGTAAAACACGCAATCTGAAATCGCAAATATGAATGATGCGAATATCAATAGAGGGTTCAAGAACTCGGTTCCAACGGACTAATCGACACAGTGGAGGAGATCAAGAACAGGGGCCCTGGATCACTGTAAAAGGATTTGTCACCACAGTTACAATGAACGATTCAGTTTCTCGATGGAAAACTAAACTCTAAATAAAACCCAATTGTCTAGCAGCGGCGGTGGCTGTTTTTATAGTCTAAGACTCGACCTAGGGTTGAGGACGGCCAGGGGTTGGGTGTCCACAACTTGGTCTTAAGGCCCGACACGATACATGGCCAAGTTGGCTCAAATAGGTGACGTAGCACCTTGTCGTGGTCACACAGAATGATCCACGGACCTTCTAGAGCTGGGACCAGATCCAAAATGACGGCGTCATCGTCCCCTTTCCAACGCATCCAAGAATGCCCCGTTTCGATATCGTATGAGAGAGTTATGACCAAAACAGTGACGACGTGTCTGCTGAATCCGAGGGTGATGTGGCAGCTGAGTTGGGGACAAATTGCAACTTAGAGAAGACCATAACGTCGGTGTGTCCAGCATGGCGATGTCCTCATCACTTTTCCCATCACATGGTCGTTCGCTGTTTGGGGGCTCGACTTGGTCGGACCCCTGAAAAGGACAACGGGTGGCTTCACCCACTTGCTCGTCGCCATTGACAAATTTTCCAAGTGGATCGAGGCCTGTCCTATCACTAGCATCAGGTCTGGGCAAGCTGTGCTATTTTTTACCAACATCGTCCACCACTTTGGGATTCCTAACTGCATCATCACGGACAACGGCACCCAATTTATGGGCAAAAAGTTTCTGGATTTCTACAACAACCATCACATATGTGTGCTCTGGTCGGCCGTAGCTCATCCAAAAATAAATGGCCAAGTAGAACATGCCAATGGCATGGTCCTACAAGGCCTGAAGCCAAGAATTTTTGATAAGTTAAACAAACATGGCAAAAAATGGGCCGCCGAGCTCCCCTCGGTCCTATGGAGCCTAAGAACGACGCCGAGTTGAGCCACGGGGTTCACTCCGTTCTTCTTAGTCTACGGGTCCGAGGCTATGCCCCAACTGATGTAGAATATGGATCCCCAAGACTGAAAGCCTACAACGAGAAAAACAACGACGCCACAAGAGAGGATGCCCTCGACTAGCTCGAGGAAGCTCGTGATGTGGCTTTGTTACACTTGGCAACGTATCAGCAAAGTCTCTAACGCTACCACGACAAACATGTCCGTAGACGGGACCTCAATATCGGTGACCTGGTGCTACGGCGAAGCCAGAACAACAAGGGACGGCACAAGCTTACACCGCCGTGGGAAGGGCCATACATCGTCGCAGAAGTACTGAAGCCCGGCACCTACAAACTATCGAACGAGAAAGGCGAAATCTTCACTAACGCATGGAACATTGAACAGCTACATCGCTTTTTCCTTAAAGCCTCGAGGCTCTGTAAATTGTTTCATAATCCCATGATAGAATAAAGAATACATCGGTGTTTCAAGCATTTTTTCATAACAACCAGGGAGGATCGACCCTGTTTTCTCAGAGTCGACCCTTCCTCGGGGGCTTCAAGGGGGGAACCCCCTACGTATCCCCAAAAAATTTGCATTTTTCAAAAAAAAGAAGATAACTGTTACATAAGTCGACAAGGCCGCAAGCACACCCTAAGGCTCAAGGGCTGTTGAGCTGCGAGATCACCTATGCCTCTGAGCTATGGTACCTCCACTCACCCCCCATGCCAAGGGGTGCAACCGTGCACCAAGTAGACCTAGTAATAGTTCACGACTTTGAAAAAGCTCATGACTAACATTCTCGTTCGCTTCGAATCAAGTTCTTACACGATCCACGAGGCCGCAAACGCGCCCTAAAGCTC
This sequence comes from Saccharum hybrid cultivar R570, assembly GCA_038087645.1. Classification (NCBI taxonomy): domain Eukaryota; kingdom Viridiplantae; phylum Streptophyta; class Magnoliopsida; order Poales; family Poaceae; genus Saccharum; species Saccharum hybrid cultivar. Next base: position 1,300,102 of record JAQSUU010000187.1, read on the forward strand.
GAGGGCAGTCGAGCCGTGAGATCGCCTACGCGTCCAATGCTACGGTACCTCCACTCGCTCCCTCACGCCAAGGGGCGTAACCGCGTGCTAAGAAATCATGCAAGAATGCGATTCAAGCGAGAAAGGGAAGAAAAAACTCGAATAAAAATGGACATTTAGTACAAATTTACATCTAAATGTTTCAAGGCCCTCGAGGCCATCATGAATATTAACTTATTTACATGGGCCCTCATGCCCAGGTTTGGCTCACAGGCCCTCATCGTCGGCAGGCGGGACCACCTCGACCTCGAAAAGTTTTGCAAGGCGACCCCCGGGCTCCTCAGCGGCCTCGATCAGGTTCAGGCAGGCAACTTCATTCTCCTCATCAGTCCGATTTGGATCCGTGATGAAGCCATCAGTGATGAGGTCCATGTCATACTCGAACCCAGACCGAACGACCATCATGGCCCTCTTCACACCGTGATGTAGCCCGCCTTGTATCTTCTCACGGACGAGGCAGCCTAGCGCCACCATCCGGTGAACGAACGAGTTCCCTGGCGCATCCTCCTCGGTATCAGCATCAGGCTCGACCCCCAGGCCATTACACACCGAGGTGATGGCACCCTGGAGCAATTGAGTTCGCCCGGCCTCGGCCTCGAAGAGGTTCTAGAACAAGGTGGCCATCGCCTGGGCCGCATGCTGCTACTTCTCCAGCTCTGAAACACAAACACCAAGTTAGCATAAGCCTAGGACCTTGAGACCAAGGCCAAAACACAACAAGAGGTTTACCCTCAGCGTGGGTCTACCAACCCACGACCTCATCGCGCAGCTCCTCGCGCGCCTTCTCCGACGCTCGAAGAGCCTCGACCTTGTCATGGACCACCGCCCTCAATGCCTCAATCTCTCGACCGGTGCCCGAGAGAGCCTCGTCCCTCTCTCAGACCATCCCCTTCAATGTCGCAACCTCATCCTCTAAGGTTCCGACGCGAGCAGACGCCATCCCAATTTGGATGTTGAGGGTGTCACGCTAACCGCCGACTAAGGCGACATCCTCCTCGAGCTCCTTCACATGCGCCAGCAGTGGTGTGAGGTCCTCACGAGCCTTAGCCACCTCCTCCTGAGCCCTTGCCACGTCTTCACGCGCCTTGGCCTTGGCTTCCCGGGCCTGCGCCGCCTCCTCCCTAATCGCTGCATGGACGACGCAGAGCTTGTCCACCTCGGCGCTCTTCTGGGATAGCCGCTTGTTGGCTTCCTTGACTAGAGCCCGTTGACAAGCAAGCGCCGCCCACACGCCACTCTCATGATGAATAAAGAGTGACTTGCGGCGAGAACGCTCCTTGAGCTCTTGACCACAGTTAACACCTAAAAATCAGAACCAAGGAGAAAGGAAGGATAAAACACAAGGAAAGACTAACGAACCCGTCTTACCTCGAAAGCCACCGACATACCCCGCACCAAGGTATTCGTGACCATGCGCGGGGACTGCAGGGAGTTCTTACGGAGTCCCTCGATGAACTCCAGTGTTGCACCTCATCCTTGTCATCGAGGGAGAAGAAGGGCTCGGCGTTGGGGTTAGACGCGTCCCTGAACTCGAGGGTTGACCGACCCCAGCGCGGAAGCTCCTCCTCTGCCCGTACAAGCGCTAGCCCTGCGTAGTTGGGCCACCTGGCCGACGCCTCGGCCAGGTCATCCCCCAACGCCGCAGAAGTACCGGGCCAATCCGGGGCGTCGATCGTCTCGACGCCCGCCTTCTGCTTCCCCTTATCAGAAGGAGGGTCATCGACGGTAAGGTCGATCACGGTCGGGGTCAACCCCTGGGGCAGGGCTGGCGTCTCGACTGTCGGCACCACCGCCTGTACGTTGGACGGTGGCAAGACCACCCCCGTTCCGCCTCGAATGCCTGCTCTGTTGGCTGGTCCTGCTACGGCTGCGGCTCCTCCCGCGCCGGTTGTGACTCCGGCTGCGCCGTCTCTTGCCCTGCCTCTAGCGGGGCCTCCACCACCTCCCTGGACTTTTCGACATCCGCCCACCCCGCGTCACGGATCGATGTTCCGACCTCAGCGGCCTCGACGGTCGCCTGGGTCGTCGCGATCGACCTAGGCTCCGACCCACCAGTGCCGGGCACCTCGAGCCGGGCACCGCCCAGGACCACCTCAACTGGCTCTGGCCCCTGCGTAGCGTCACCAGGACCAGCGACCTCCTGGGCGCTTGCCCCCGCCTTGGTGGAGGCCTCCCTCGTCCTGAGCCGCTCCGTCGTAGCCTGGCACCTTGCAACCCAGGTGGCGTCATCGGCTGGCGTCCACATCATCAAGGCGGCGCCCGACCTGAGCGCCTTGATGGGAGTCGGAGTCACGAGCTCCGCCTTGCGCTTATGGCTGAGCAGCAAATAAACACGTCAGAATAAAGAGCGAGATCACCGATGACGGAAAGACAAGGTGAGATACTTACCCGGATATGGGAAGCAGGGGCCTAGACCCCCGGCCAGCCCGAGCCCCCTGACGGCACCTGTGAGGGCCCCTCCATTGAGCCTCCTGTCAGCTGGGTGCTCCTCGGAGCCTGGGCTGACGGGGCGTCAGAGGACCTCTACGCTGACGAGGCTATCTGGCCTCAGGTCCTTACGCCCGTTGACAGTGCCCTGGCCTCTGACACCGACGCTGTTGCTCCGCCCGCCAATAGAGTCCGAGGCGATCGGGCTCGCGGGCACGGCGCCACCAACCTCCCCTGTGGGACCCAGGCGAGGTAGCTCCCCACTCTGAAGGACCCGCTCGGGCCCTTCCCCCTCGACGGGCGCCGAGACTTCCCTCGACGCCTGGAGGTCGACCCCCCAATGGGCTCCGGCAGGGGCCGCACATCAGGGTGGTGCACCAGAAAAGTCGCGGTATCATACCGTGACCCGGCGTCATCGTCGCTGTTGTCTTCATCCTCCACCGAGACCGTCTCGGAGGGAGACTCCTCTATCGGGAGCCCCTCGAGGCTTTGTTGGCGGCGGCGCTTCTTCAACGCCTCACGCTCGAGGGTCTTCTTGACTTGACGCTTCTTAGCAGCGTCCTTCTCTTCCTTCTTCTGGGCCGCTGAGAGGCGTCTAGCCTCTCGAGCAGCCTGGTCCTCCGGAACCGGCGGCCGCGACTCCTTGACCGTCGACAGATCCTGCACAAAGGCCTCGACCGACTTAGTCGAGGGAATCAGGAAGCAAAAGGACTCAAGGTTGTCAAAAACAACATTTACCAGAGGCTCAAAGCCTTGAGTGGGACGCATCGGGACCCTGTCGATGTCCTCCTGCTTGAAGCTCCCCACCATCCACCGTGCACACCGGGCGACTTCATCGAGGGGGAGGGACTCGTGCGACATTCGACTCCCCTCCAGCGAAGCCTCTGGCATCATCTCGTCGATCTGGAGCCAGTGCTGCATTAGTGGCAGCACCCTCCGGCGGTGGAACGCGGCGACCACCATTCCCGCCATCAACCCGTGCTGACGAAGCCTCCTCAACGCGTCAAGGAGCGGCTGCAGTTTTGGCATGTCCTCCTCGACGACGCCGTACGACCAGTTCTCCTCGTGTGACATCAGAACCCAGCCGGAGAACCTCGACAGCTGGTCATCGTCGTTGCATAGGTAGAACCATCCGTCATGCCAACCGCTGCTCGATGAGATGAGTTGCGCCGGGATGTACTGCTCACCTTGACTCACCGAGAGTGCAGCTCCCTGCATGCACTGTGCGCCGCACTCCTCGCTCGAAGAGGTGGAGCCACAAATTCCAGTGTGTCTCCATCCCTAGGTACCCCTCATAGACCGCCGCGAAAATGGCAGCCTGCGAGATGGAGTTGGGGGCGAGATGATACAGCTCCACCTTATAGTAGTGGAGGAGCGCCCGCATGAAGCGGCTCGGTGGCACTCCGAGCCCCCACTCATGGAAAGCCATGAAGCTTACCACATATCCCTCTGGGGGCGCCGGCTCCCGGTGGTCGGACGGCGGCACCCTCCATTCTGGCTGGGTCTGGCTCACCCTTGGTCGCAAAAGTCCGTCATGGACCAACTCCTCTAGCTTCCTCTCCATCACCGAGGAACGAGCCCACACGTCCACGAGAAGGATTTGGCTCTTGCCCACCATGGTTATCGGAAAACGGCCTACGGCGGCGGCAGAGGAAGAAGCAACGGCAGCGGTGGATGGCGGCTGAAGGGCGCACAAAGAGCAAAGAGGGCAGAGACGCAAATGGCCTGTAGGGAGTATACGAAACCCCGGGCCTCACACTTTATACCCTGATGGAAGGCCAACGGGCAGGCGAAAAGGTAGGAATAGTTTTCGCATTCAATGACCTTACCTAACCGCTCCCTCAAAACCCATAGATATGGGCACGTGTCCGCCGTTCACTCCGTAACCGACGCACCACGCCACCCACTACCGCACTGATCTCGCTTCCCCTCCTAAAAAGACGCGCCCCAAATAGGCCGGAAGAAGATCCGCGGATGGATATTCCCAAACGTTTGGGTAATGGGCTCCGAGCCCGATATAAACCTCGAGGAATCGAAAGCTGGCCCTCGACCAGGGTTCGATAGCTGCCCTCGAGTAACGGAGTTAGGGACAACTAGGGATGCTCCCATACAAGGCCAGGGCTCAAGCCACGCTCTCGAGGCACCCTAGACGTATTCGAGGCTAAAAGAGAGGTCGACGGAGGAATCCCCTCGGAGGGAGGCATCGAGCCCTCGGATCCTATCGCAAGGAACCGAGACCCACGCGACTACTCTTTGGCATTTTTGAGAGCGCCTCCGTGGCCACTAGCCGACTCCTACCGAATGGAGCACGGGTTCCCACTCAAATTCCCCGTTAACAGCTCACCGGAGACCGTTGGAACTCGCCCGACGAGGGTAGTACGACATTCCCCACCCCTCCTCCTTTTTCGTATAGAAGGAGCGTGGGGTCGAATGATAAAAGACGGCCAAGACTCTGATCGACCTCATGTGCACGAGGCTCGGGGCTCAACTACAGAAGGCTAAACCTCAAACAAAAGAGGATGAAACACGCCACGATACGAGAGCATTCCTCGATAAAACATACAAAAGACCTCGGAGGAGTCAAAACACTCCACCGAGGCCTCGGGGGCTACACCCGGCAGGTGCGCTCGCGCGCACCCACTAGAAAAAGCTATGACGCTACAACTCCAGTTCATGACTCGCTGAGCCTCTGTGAGAGTGACCCACACTCACCCAAAGGCTCGGGGGCTACTGTCGGGTACCAAAAACAAGGGGTACCCACAATCAACGATTAAGAAAAACAAAACCACGCCAAAACCGCTGCCCACAAAAATGGGACGAGCCGAAACAGCGAACGAAATGGCTCGACCACGTTCTGACTCGTACAAGGCTCGCTCGACAAGACGCCTCGACTACCGAGAAATCTCTGACTCGCACGACCCGGGGTCGGGCCACTCGACCTACCCTATTCACCAACTCTGAGACAAAAGTCAGAGCATTTAATGCGACTACCAACCACTTCCTACCCTCATGGCTACAGCAACAACCGGCATGGAGGCAGTACCGGTGTCAAATCTCACTTTTTACTGCCATCCCGGGATGGGCGGTGAAAACCTGTCACTGTACGCGCCATACCATGCACTATTCCACCACTGATCACCCTCGAGGGAGAATATGACGAGTACCGTACCCCGCGATTCTGGGGACTCGGTGTAACACCTCAAGTGTTTAGCTCCATAATTGTATTGCATTTGCATAAGCATAAGCATGCATCATTCATGTTATTTTATGTGGTTGCAACAAATGTGATTGTTTTTAGAAGTTTTGTTTGGCTCACATCATGTGACACTAGGTAGTTGGTGTAACAAAAGGAGAGGGTAGCTAATTATGTCTCACAACACCTTAGTTATACTTAGGGTAACTCTTGGAGCAAGGTTCATGTTGATCAAAATCACAAAAATGCCCTCCAAGAGATGGTTGACCACCATTTGGCCCTAGGATGCTCTAGTTTGACCAATTAAAAAGTCTAGCTTAGAGACCTTGCATGGAGGAGAAACCTCAAGCAAAGTTGTAGGGAATTTTATGGGGAACAAAAGTCTCAATATGACCATCTCATGAAATTGACCAGAACATGATCAATAGTGGCCCACAAGTCAGCTAGAGGGGCTGCCTCAACACTTAGAATTTTTCTAAGTCTTCAGTTGACCCTCCAGTTTTACTGAGGCCTACTTTACAAGCTTGTAGTTTACAAACCAGGCCAAACCAGCTTCCACTCATGTTAACAAACTTGTAGCCCTCATGTAGCTCTACAACATTGCCAACATCACCCATACCTGGTTCTCAATGGTTTAGGAGATATAGTGTCAAGAAAATTGGGTTTCAGTCGGCATAGTGACTGAAACTAGGTTTCAGTTTCCAAGTACGTCACTTTGGAGCTTTGTAGTTTCAAATCTAGGCCGAACCAGTCCAAACTCCAATTGACAAACTTGTTGCCCTCACATAGCCCTACAAATTTGATGTTGTCACCTGGAACCGAATTGAGCTGTTTCCGGAGATAATCACCGTTGAAATCGCGCTGTCAGTCGAACGATGATGGCTTCCATTCAGTCAACGAGCTCGGACACCGGCCGCATCGTGGCGCTCGGGTAGAAGAGCGTCGCCGCGTGTCGACCGAGCGCTGCCATCGCCTCCACGTCGCGAGCCCAGGCGCGGGATTGAACACCGAGCGGCCACCTCCACCCCCTCACTCACGCTCATTTTCTTCTCCCTCCCTCTCGCTCTGGCCGTGCTCGCTGAGGCAGAAACCGGAGACACCATTGCCGCCGCAGCCGTCTCCGAGCTCTCGCGCACTCACCACCGCACCACCGCTCACCAGATCACGTCCGTCCCTCCGCCTCACCACCCTACACCTCCTCGACCAGTCGGTAGATTGGATTGAGCCCGAGGTGAGCCGCATTTGCCACCTCCGTCCGCTCCCAAAAGCTCACCGGAGCTCCACCATGTTCGGTTCACCGTGGCCAGCACCGCACCGTAGTTCTCTGCCTGCCCTCACTCACGTTTCCTCCTCCCTGTCACGTGTAGATGCTAGGGTAAAGATGCTACCGCCAGCATCGGGTTAGCCAGGCCGGAACGAGACCGCGCACGGCCGCGCCATGGCTGCCGGCCAAGTGCTCACGCGGTCAAGCGGCTCCGTTCCATCCCCGTCTGTGTGAGTGGTCTCGAGAGGTCCGCTAGGAGTCCAGGAAGGTGATGCACCCTTCGGTAGGTCGTGCGACGGCCGGGACTCGCCGGCGTACCGCCAGGCACCACGGCCGTCCGCCATCGCCGTCGGCCTAGGTGCTGCGGTGCATCAGCTTTGGGGAAAAGGGGTAGCCTCGGTGCGGTTGGGTCTGGGCAAGACGTCGGTGAACTTGGATTGGTCGGAGGAGCCACCGGCGGCGAGGAATCGCTCGCCGCAGCTCACTGCCACCCGCTCCCCTGTCCTCTTTCGCTGACACGCGGGGGCCACCTGTCTGTGTCGCGCGCGGGCGGGAGCCCGAGCGGGCCGCGTGCGCGTGTCTTGGGCCGCGTCGGTCTCGGGCCGGCCCAGTTCAGTAGCGAGTAGGGTTCAGTGTTGTTTTCTTTTTTCTTTTTGTCACAGATTTTAGTGGTTGTTTGGAAATTGTAGATCTTGGTTTTTACTGGCTCAAAAATCATGAGATAAATTTTGTTATGATCTACATGCTGTGTAGTATTTTAGAAAAATATAAATCTGGTATTGTAATGTTTAGTTTCTGGAGAATTAAATAGATCTTTTAAATGTGTTTTGAACTCCATGCAAATTTGTTAAATGTATAACTCGAGCTGTAGTATTCCAAAAATTATGAAATTTGGTGAGTATGCTAATTTATACTTGCTCTAGCTCTGGTAAAAATTTGGGTAGCAGTGCTTAAGTACTTTCCAAGTTATAATGCTATCTTGCTAATTTAGGAAATACTTAAATGAATTTTTGTAATTTTTCTACATGTGCAATGTTCTTATAACTTTTTGGAGAATGTCTTGGTACCTTAAAGTGTCTAAGAAAAATATGAAATCTGTTGTTTGATACTTTTCAATATGAATTGTTAATTATACAAAAATCAGCCTTTTGGGCTTGTCAATTTTGTTCAGAGAGTTCCTGTGAATAAATTTAGTTCAAATTTTTACAGTAGTCTCTTTTTGGGTCAGAGAATCTCCTATAATGTTTGTAGAATTTTAGGAACAGTTTACATGTATGTTTAAAATTTCACTTAATTACTTAAGTAAATTAAGAAATGAGTATAAATAAATATTTTAGGTAGGCACACCTTACTTTCTGGTGTTTTTGTAACCCATGTGAACTTTTGGTAACATTAGTTTGGTCTTAGGAGAAGTTTGCCACATCAATAAATATTTAATCCTTGCAATTCTATGTTTTCTGGACAGCTGGAAGTATTTTTAGGTTTGACCTTTGATAAAGGTGTTTGCTGGAAAACTTGTAAATACCAAAGTTGTAGTAAACTTGATAAACTAGCTTGTGTCAAAATTTGGGAGCATTTGGTTTAGTAGTTTGAGAGTTATTGCTGTTTTAAGTGACAGTCCAGAATTGGCTGCTCTCTGTTTAGAGAGGACAGATTCTGGAACTTGAGGAATTCGACATGGAAAACTTAGGAATTAAGGGTTGAGGTCTGAAAATGATTTGTAGGGCATTTCATAATATTTCCAGATTGTCTTAGATCATATCTTTTGGAGTTGGGAATCTCCAGTTATATTAGAAACAATTAGCTGCTGTCCAGAATGTCTTACAGTGATATTTGGTGTTGGTTGTGGTAACCTAAGTAATGCTACTCTTGTGTTTGTTAGGTGTTAGGGCCTTAACCGAAGAAGAACAACTGTATCTTAGGTTGAGTAGCTTAGGTGAGTACTTCTCTACCGGAGAGGAAATTTGCACCTAATATTTGAAGTGATTTGATTAGAGCTTTAAGATTGTTGTAATGCATTTCATTCCGAGCATACTGCATCTTTCATTATGCATACATGAGATTTATTATGCACTCATGCAATAGGTGTGCCGGAGGGGGTAACACTCCTCGAGTTCGAGCAGTGATCCCGGAGGAAGTCCAGGACCAGCCGGAGCAGCCAGAGGAACCAACCGGCAGAGAAGTTCCCGCAGACGACCTACCTGAGTGTCCTGACCACCGGCCCTCGACCTTTCTAAAAGGCAAGCCCCGATGCATGCTGAACCCATCATTTTATAAATCTATCTTGAGTACTTTTAATTGTTTACTGCATTAAGTTCTAGGAGTTATATGAAAACACTTGTTGCATTTTACCTGTCCTTGTCCAGATATCGTACTTAATCCTATACTAGGTATAGGCACGTGTCAATGCTTAGCCCTGCTTAGTACGGTAGAAGTCGGGTGATTTCTGGTCATCCGCGAGAGATAGGACTGGGTCACGAGTGGCTTTATGGCTATCGTGGATGGAATTCGTGCTTTAAAATGAAATTGAGACCGGGCGGGAGTTCGATAGTACAGCCGCAAGACACTTTACGTCTTGGGTGTGGAGCTATGCCCGTCCGAGTCGTTTAAGGACCGATTCGCTGTACGTCCTTGAGTCATGTTGAACGCAGTCTAACACTTAGTTGGCCGGATAAGTCGTTCCGACCGCGAAGCCGAGTAATGTGATTCAGGCCGGGAATCGAATGGAAGGTTGCTTCTTGGAGGAGAGAAAGGATGTGCTTGGGGACATTGGCGTGAGACCAAGGGGGGGTTAGAGTCCCTATCACCTGGCAGAGTGTCGCCCTTGGGGTCACGACATCATTTGGACCCGTGATTCCTGAATCATATGAAAAGGTGGCTTGTGCGACCCTGGCAGGGGCCTGCGCGGTGAGTGTTAGAAATACCCCTCCAGCTGGATAGGAATTCGATTCGAATCGCCGTCGCTCCTGGTTAGTGAGCACTTGACTTGAGCAGCGGCAACGTAGATCTCATTAAATGAACAGATGGTTAAGTGAATGATACAATGTTGCCACAATTTATACCTGCTCTGGATATAATATTGATAATTGTTTGATTATGATCAAGTGCATGCTTAGTACAGGTGCTAAGATAGATGACAGGTAAATGCTAAAAATAACTGCTAGTACAGGTTATAAGAGTTTCAATTACTTATGCCTTTATGCAAAATGTGATGTCAGCTAGCCTCTTGTGTAAGCCTTGCATAATCCTTGGTGTCATCTTATTTCTAGTTTTTGACGGGTAAGTCTAGCTGAGTACATTCCAGTACTCAGGGTTTATTCCCTCCTGTTGCAGATGATATGCTCTATCAAGGCTTCTGCAAAACTTGTCTCCACCCTGCGGGTGACGAAGACTAGATCACTAGGGCATGATCACCTTTTATGTACTTTCCTCATGCTTTTGCGGGTTGTTGATCAACAAGACTGGCAGTAGTAAAACAACTGGTGTGTGTGTTATGCTTCCGCTACTTTCAAACTTGGTTTGTAATAATTGCGACTCCGTGTGTGTAAACTCATTTCAGAACTACTTGTGAAATGTAACGTATGATGTTGTATGTTGAATGATGCGATCCTGGTCGTAAGCAGTTTGGTTTGAAATCCTTCGTGGTTTCAATTGACTACCGGGATTATATGGGCTCAAGTTCGAAAATTTGAGCGCTTCGGTGCTTGTTTTTGTACTTGTGCTCTTATAATTTGGTCGGTTCTGTTACACTCGGCCTTATCCGTCCACCGTCGATCCACCTCGACCCATCCTCGACCCACCGATGGTCAAAACAAGAATGCAAGGCTTGCATGACACAGGACCCGGAGTCTTTTCACCGTCTCATCCTCCACGTCACCATGGTGTCCAGGAATGGCCAGCCATTCTCGGGGCACGTCGCTATAGCAGCCTCCACAGCGATCGACAAAACTTCACCTCAAAGGCACCCGGCGTCCCTGCCTCCTCTTACCCTATAAAAGGGCAGGCAGGGGGCTCTACAAAGGGGGGCGAACAATGGACGACGAAAAACCAGTCACCATCTCACCATAGAAGATCAACATCTCAAGCAATCTCCTTTGTACTCTCACTTTTTTTCTCTGAGACCTAGGATCGGTTCCCTCTCTCACAGCTTGTAACCCCTACGCAAGCACTTAGGTGCAAGGAAATATAATACTCCCCCTCCCCGCTGGACGTAGGGCCTTCTTTTGCTCGAATTACGATAAACCTCCGTGTACTCTCCTTGCATCACCATCCAGATTAGGGCCACGCAGCATTGATTCACTTGTTGGTTTAGGACCCTCGCACAACCGAACGCTGACAGGTAGAGAAGCACTTACCTAATCTACACAACCTAATGTACAAGTGTTCTTTCTCAGTTAAGGGCCTAACACCTAACAATCAACAAGAACAACATTACTTAAGCTTATCACAAACCTAAGCATAATACAGCACAACAGAAATCTGGACAGCAGATCAGTAATTTAACCATAACTAGAGATCCAAAAATCCAAATGATACGATACAAGACAATATGGAAAGCTTATAACATTCTCTACAATTTATTTTTAGACCTCAAGACTTGATTCCTAAGTTTACCTAGTCGAATTCCTAAAGTTCCAGAACTCTGCCCCCTCCAAACAGAGAGTAGTCATTTCTGGACAGTTACTTCAAACCACTGCAACTCCTAAATTACTGGGCTAAATGCCCCCAATTTTTGACACAAGCTAGTTTAACAAGTTTACTACCACTTTGGTATTCACAAGATTCCCAGAAAACACCTTTTTTAAAGTCCAAACCCAAAAATGCCAACAGCTGTCCAGAGAACCTAGAATGTGAAAATTAAATATTTACTCAATCTTCTGTCTTCCCCTCAAGCTTCGCTTCCATCGAAATACACCTTGACTCCACATTATGAAGAGCCTCAATAGTCTCAACTCTCTCTTTTTCCTTGGCATCAAGCTGAGATTTAAGATTCAATCTCTTCCACCAAACTTTTTCGCAAAGAGCGGCTTTTTTAGCATCTTCCTCAAGAGACTTACGTAAACCCCTCTGAAGAAGAGCACTCTAAACGAAGATAGAAAATGAACTCATAAAATTTCTTATGAAGACAAATATACAAATACAAAGTCAAACAAAAACAAAAAACACGACAATAAATAACCTTGTAAGTCAAAGAAACACTAGCGTCCGCCATTTCAAGGGAAGATTTCCCAGCGAGTTCAGCCTCAGCATCAGGAATTGTGAAGGCATTATCCTACCTCTATGAACAAACTAATGACACTACTAGGTCACACATGCCATGAAACCACCAGAAAGTAAGGTATGTTCACCCAAATCATTTCTTTTAATCCCTTACTTAATTTAATTAATTAATTAAGTGGGAAATTAAACTTATATGTAAACTACTCAAAAAATTCTACCAAAATTTAAGGGAACTCTATACCCTACCTGGAGCCTACTGCAAAAATTTGAGCCAAAGCTATTCAAAGAAACTCCCTACACAAAATTCACAAGCCAGAAAGGTTGATTTTTTTCATAATTAACAAATCATAATGAAAACTATCAAAAAACAGAAAACATATTTTTCTTAGCAACCTTAGGGTACCAGGACACTCTCCATAAATGTTCATGAACATTGCACATACAGAAAAAATTATGAAAATTCATTCAATTATCTCCTAATATAAAATGACAACAATATAACTTGAAAACTACTCAAGCAATAGCATCCAAATTTTTACCAGAGCTACCATAGACATGAACTGGCACACCCACCAAATTTCATAATTTTTGGAGCCCTAGAACTCAAGTTATCAAATTAACAATTTTGCATCTATTTTAAAACACATTTCAAATATCTATTTACATCTTCCAGAATCTAAACAGCACATATACATTTGATATTTTTTCTAAATACTAAACTTTACAAAGAACTAAACACAATTGGAATCACCTCATTTGGATCTATATTGCTTGAGATATGAAATTTACAATATGGCAACCAAATCTGTGAAATAAATAAAGAAAATACAAAATCATAACCCTAAACTGACTACTGGGCCGGCCCGCGTACGCCAGCGCGGCCCAACACCCGCGCGGCCTGCGTCTGCTTTCCTCCCACGCGCGCCCGACAGGCGGGACCCGCGGGCCGGTGACATAGGATAGGGGAAAGAGAGCCGCCGGACTCCGACGAGCTCCAACTCGTCGGTGACAGCTCCTCCGACGAAAGCAAAGGTACCACCATGTTCCCCTTGACCTCCCACACTGGTTGACTCTCGAATCAGGGACACTACTAAGCTCTAGCTACGGCGGCGGCTCGGTGGTGGCGCGAGGTGGTGCGGTGGTGAGCTTCGAGCACCAGGTGGTCACCTGAGGTGCACATCCGCTTCCCCGAGCCATGGCGGACCTAACGAGACTCCTATTGAGGACCGGGGCGAAGTGGAGGAGCGTGACCACATGCGAGCACCACAGGTGGCCATGGCGCGATGATGCGCGGCCGTGTTCCGGCATGATGGGAACACATTGCCCGGTAACGTCATCACAGAAGCATCAACACGAGAAGGGGAAGGTCGGACAAGAGCCAGATGAGAGGGAAGAGCACTCAGCAGCACTGGCCGCAGAGGACCGTGAGGGCAGCGGTGCGCCGGTGAGCTCTGAGCAGGGAGAAGTCGGCAATGCGCCCTTACCCTGGTTCGGTTGCTCCAAAGGGGAGGTCGACGAGGTGCGTGAGGTGGTGGCGGAGCTATGGACAGAGTTTGGTAGGCTGCGATGCGATGGTGACCTCACACGACCACGGGGAAGCGTGCGGCGGTGATGGCGCCTCGGTGTTCTGCCTTAGAGAGCACGGCAAGGGCGAGGGGGTGAATGGAGGAAGAGGGCAGACAGGAGGGTGTCGTGGTGGCCTTGAGGCCCACTCGCGACTGACTAGTGGGGCCGTGGCCGGCGTACGGCCGCCACGGCGCATCCACGCGGCGGCAACGGCCTGAAGCTGTCGGCCACACTGTGCTCTGAAGGTCTAAATGGAAGCCAAAAATAGTGACTGACAGGGCAATTTCGTCGCTGATTAACTCCTAAACTAGCTCAATTTAGGCCATGACGTGATTTACAAAATTGGAGAGCTATATGAGTACTACAATTTTGCCGATTGGAGCTTGGACTGGTTCACCATGGTTTACAAGTTACATGGCTCCAAAGTGGGGTACAGTGAAACTGTATGTCAGTGCATGACTTAGAAAAATTCCTAAGTCTGGAATCAGCATGGAGACCTGACTTGTGGGCCACTTGTGAGCATGTTCTAGCCATTTTCATGAGATGGCCATATTGAGAGTTTTGTTCCCCATGAAATTTTCTACAACTTTGATTAAGGGTGCTCCTCCATGGAAGACTTCTAAGCTGGACGTTTTAAACAGTCAAACTAAAGCATTCTATGGCCCAAGGCTTGGTCAACATCACATAGGAGGGCATTTTGGTCATTTTGGTCAACATGAACATTGTTCCACTAATGATCCTAAGTGTGATTAAGGTACTATAGGACATAATTGACTATTGTACAATTCAGTTACACCCACTTCCAAATGTCACATAGGTTGGAACAAACAAAACAAGCATTTTAACTAAATGTTGCCACACCATGTTGCATATATATGTTGCACTACTCACATTTCATAAGCTACCACTTTTGAAACAAACTTAGTAAAGTATGTTGCACACCCTTGTTACAAGCCAAACAATGCATAATGAATGTAATGATGCTCATGCTTATGAAATGCAGGTGCAATTTTGGAAGCCGAACACCTAGGATTTTACAGCCCTCCCCCCTTATAAAAATCTCGTCCCGAGATTTGGAAAGTTTACCATTATTGATATAATTCCTTATAACCCTCTCGTAAATAATCTTCTCTCTCCCAAGTAGCATCACTCTCGCTACCTTGATTACTCCACATTACTTTATACCACTTAACCACTCCACTCCTAGTTACCCGCTCTCGAGAGTCAATCACACAAACTGGCTTTTCTTCATAAGTTAGATCGGATTCTAACTTGATATCCTCTAACGGAACTCTCTTTAGGAACTCGAAGATATTTATTTAACTAAGATACATGGAAGACATTAAAAATGGCGCTCATTTCAGGAGGTAACTGGATCTTATATGCAACAGCTCTACTTTTGCCTAGGATCTGGAAAGGACCCACGTATCTCGGTGCAAGCTTTCGCTTCACACCAAAACGCTTCACACTCTTCATAGGTGAAACTTTCAGATATATGAAGTCTCCAACTTCAAACTCGATCGGTTTTCTACGGCGATCAGCGTAACTTTTCTGTCTAGATTTAGTTGTAGCCATATGTATTTTGATGTACGGACTTGTTCTTCAGCTTGCTCGATAAAATCAATACCATAATACCTTCTTTCACCGGCTTCTACCTAATTTAGTGGGGTTCTACGCTTATGACCATACAAAGCTTCGAATGGGGCCATCTTAATGCTCTCTTGATAACTATTATTGTACGAAAACTCAGCTAAAGGCAACCATTTCTCCCATGAACCCTTGGACGAAATAACACACGCCCTCAACATATCTTCTAAGATTTGGTTAACTCGTTCAGTCTGACCTGCCGTCTGGGGGTGATACGCAGAGCTTCTCACTAGCTTGGTTCCCAGAAGATGATGCAAGTGCTCCCAAAAACGAGCAGTGAACAGCGGACCTCGATCAGAAACAATTATATGAGGGATTCCATGTAGTCAGACTATCTGATTGAAGTACAACTCAGCATAGTCAGCAGGACGATAGTCGGTTCAGGCCAGAATGAAATGAGCCAACTTGGTTAGACAGTCTACAATTACCCAAATGGAGTTATGATTCTTAATAGTAGGAGGGAGTCCAACAATAAAATCCATACTTATCTCCTCCCATTTCCAGCCTGGGATAGAAAGTGGCTGAAGCAATCCAACTTTCATGTGCACAGCTTTAACTCTACAGCATGTATCACACCTAGCAACATATGCAGCTATTTCTTTCCGCATCTTGGTCGACCAATAGTATGGCTTTAGATTGTGATACATCTTACGACTACCAAGATGGATGGACAACTTAGAGGAATGTGCTTCAGACATAATATGATTCCTAAGCTCTCGATCCTTAGGCACAACTAACCTATCCTTAAACCACAGCACACCGTCTTCATCTACCCTGAAATGCTTAGTTTCTTGCTCTTTCATCTTACGCTTGATGTAGAATATACTGGTGTCAGTCTTTTGGAGCTCAGTAATTCTACTCTTGAGAGTGCAACTGATAGTGATATGGTGTAGAACTGCTAGATGTAGAAGGCGAGACAGATGAAAATCAATTTCAACTAAGGAATGGCAATGAGACTTACGGCTTAAAGCATCGACAACCATGTTTGCCTTGCCAGGAGGATAGTGCACTTGGAGATTATAATCTTTAATTAACTCAAGCCATCTTCTTTGATCCATATTCAACTCGGGTTGGGTGAAGATATATTCAAGGCTTTTATGGTCAGTATAGATATTGCATATATTGCCCAACAGATAATGTCGCCAGACTTTCAAAGCATGAACAACTCCAGTGAGTTCTAAGTCATGCATTAGATAATTCACCTAATGTTTCTGAAGTTGACGAGATGTGTATGCAATCACTTGGCCTTCCTACATCAGAACACCTCCCAAACCTATGCCTGAGGCATCACAATACACATCAAATGGTTTCTCGATATCCGGTTGCGCCAAAACCAGAGCCGAGGTTAGGAGGGTTCGCAGTTTGTGAAAAGCTTCATCACACTCAAGAATCCAGACAAACCTGGTGTCTTTTTGCAGCAACCGAGTCATTGGCTTGGCTATTTTAGAGAAATCTGGGATGAAGCGACGATAATAGCCATCCAATCCTAGAAAACTCCGGACCTCGTGAACCGAGATAGGAGCCTTCCAGTCCAATACTTCTTGTACCTTGGTGGGATCCACCATAATTCTACCATCGGACAACACATGCAAAAGGAAAGGTACTTCACGAAGCTAGAATTTGCACTTACTGAATTTTGCATACAGTTTATATTCATGTAGTCTTGTGAGGACTATATGTAGATGTTCCGCGTGATCTTCCTCATTCTCAGAATACACCAAGATGTGATCTATAAACACCACCACGAACTTGTCCAATTCAGGCATAAACACCGAATTCATCAAGTACATGAAGTGTGCGGGGGCGTTGGTCAAGCCAAAGGACATAACAAGATACTCATAGAGACCGTATCTTGTAGAGAAAGCAGTTTTTGGAACATCTTTAAGATGGATTTTAATTTGATGATAACCAGACCTCAGATCAATCTTGGAAAAGACTTTGGCTTTAGACAACTGATCAAAAAAGATGTCGATGCGCGGTAGAGGATACTTATTCTTGACAGTAACTGCATTCAGAGGTCTATAATCTACACACATCCGCAACGACTGGCCCTTCTTCTTTACAAAGATAGCAGGACATCCCCACGGAGATGAACTAGGATGAATTAGCGCCTTCTTCAAAAGTTCATTCAACTGTACCTTAAGTTCAGCTAGTTCATTCAGAGGCATCCTATAGGGTCTTCTAGAGATGGGTGTCGTGCCAGGCAACAACTCTATTTTAAACTCCACATCCTGATCCAGAGGCAATCCTGACAAATCATCAGGAAAGACGTCAGTAAACTCGCATACTACGGGAATATCAGCTATGGACTTTGCTTGCACCGCATGAACTTCACCAGAAAGATCAATTTTCTAGGGAAGTTGCACTAGAAAACCTTTCTGATCAGTAGGATCTCTCAATGGTATTCAACCACTCATCAGCTTGCAGAGGTTCCTCCGCCTCCTTAAAGAGCGGGGGCTTGGTGTCGAGAAAGTCCTTGAAATCACTATGCTGATTTGGTTTCGGTCCCTGATGACCATGCCGAGCATCCCGGTTGACTAACTGGCGCATAGCATCTGCTAAAAGGCGCTGCCCTTCAACCACCATCTGCATTAATTCTGCCGGGGTGGGTGGTGGCGGAGGTGGTGGTGGTTGTTCCTCATCCTCAATGCCATAACCACGACTAAGGTTATACGCCATCTGCAAAATAAATAGCCAATGAGCACTAACAATGTGGGAAATTTGTAGATGAATTGTGTAAATATGCCGAACTGATTTCATTGGGAAAATGGATTCATACAACAATCGAGGCAAAAAAATTCATCACAACCACACAACCTCATCAAGCGCATCAATTGACGCAATTATGCGATGTACTTAACAAACAATATATCCTCCAATGAAAAGATGGAATTTATTAAAGGCTCACATATATGGAGCACAAACATGTCTGACAGGTTACATCCATACCAACGGGATTTCAACCTTACATAACAGGGGTGTCCTGATTCGATCTAAACTTCTGACCAAATAGGAAGACTACCTAAGGAAATGACCACGAGGAGACAACCCATTGGTAGAGTGAAGGGTCGAGATGGCGGACTAGGGGGGTGAATAGTCCTTTCTAAAACTTAAACGCGTTGGCTAACCAAAACAAATGCGGAATTAAACTTATCGGTCTAGCCAAGACTACACCCCTCTATCTAAGTTCTCTAGCACCTTGCAAAGATCCTAATTAAGCAACTAAGGTGCTAAGCTTACCAAGAGCTCACCTACTCAATTCTAGAGCAAGGTCACACAAACCTATGCACTAGTACTTTGCCAACCGAGGGAGCTCCTAAGCAACTAGTGAAGCAAAAGCACAAAGCTCCTAAGCTCACTAGCAAAGCTCAATAACAAGGCAACTAATGCCAAATTAGAGAGCGCAAGTCACTTAGCTACACAAACTAAGCAATGTGACTAACAAGGTTACACAAACCAAATTAGTCACGCAAGGGGAAGCTTCTAGCTACACAAGCAAGAAGACAACTAGCAAGCTACACAAGCAAACTAGTTAAGAGAGCAACTACACAAGCACAAGTATATATGAAAGTAAATACAAGCTTGTGTTGTACGAAGGAAAACCACCGAGAAGATGAAGAACAATATTGACACGGTGATTTTTCTCCCGAGGTTCACTTGGTTGCCACCAAGCTACGTCCCCGTTGTGTCGACCAACACTTCGTGGTTCGGCGGCTAATCGGTCACACACCGAGCCTCTCAAAAGGCACCGCAAGAACCCACCATAAAAGTGTGGTAGCTCAATGACATGCTCAACTAGAGTTGCTCTTCGCGATCCCCGCAGGGTGAGCACAATCCCCCTCACAAAGCTTCTCCGGAGCCTCGCACAATCTTCTTGCGAGCTTCGACGGAGCCACAAGCCACCAAGCCGTCTAGGAGGTGGCAACCTCCAAGAGTAACAAGCACCACCGGCTTGCAACACGATCACCTAGTGCCACACGATGCAATCTCTCAAAGCAACGCACTAGAATCGCTCTCTCACTCGATCCGATGAACACTATCAAGCATGAGTGAGTTAGAGGGCTCCCAAGCACTACCACACAAGTCACAAAGACTATAGTGTGCTCAGCTACCGGCCATGGCCGGCCACAACGTCTATTTATAACCCCACGGTCAAATAGAGCCGTTACCCCTTCACTGGGCAAAAATCGGGACGACCGGACGCGCCGGTCGAAACTGACCGGACGCGCTCAACCGCGTCCGGTCGCCCTGCAGCGTCCACGTGTCCACCGATTTCAAACGCGACCGTTAGATCCTCCAACGGTCACAGCGCGCCAACGGTCAAACGCAATGACCGGACGCGCTGCTCCACCGACCGGACGTGCCGGTCGCACAGTACCGCGCGCGCGATGACATGACCGGACGCGCTCCTCGCAACGACCGGATGCGCCGATGCGCACAGCACCCGCGCCCGCGAAGCAACGACCGGACGCGCTGCAGAGAACGACCGGACGCGACAGTGCCAGCGTCCGATCGGAGTCCAGTAAGCTCCCTTGACGACCGGACGCGTCCGATCGTGTGTGACCGGACGCGCCCCGCGTCCGATCAGCTTCACGCCACGCGCTACACTACTGGGTGCCTGACCGGACGCGCCGGTCCCGCGAGTGACCGGACGCGCCGGTTGCAAACCCTAGCCCGCGCGCCTGACTGCTGCGCTGTACTGACCGGACGCGTCCGGTCATACCGTGACCGCGTCCGGTGCAGCGTCCGGTCACCTCTGTGACCTCCGTTCGCCTCCGTTTCTTTTCCGACTTCCGGCGTAGTGGAAAATAGGCATTTCATTTCCCCGAAATCGCCTGAATCCGCCGCCTTCGCAAATGTGCCAACACCAACAAGTGATCACCACCTTGTGTACGTGTGTTAGCATTTTTACAATCATTTTACCGAAGGAGTTAACCACTCAACTTGCCACGCCACTCGATCCTAGCAACGATGCATAGTTAGATCACTCGAGTGGCACTAGATGACCGATATGCAAATAAGTTTGCCCCTCTTAATAGTACGGCCATCTATCCTAAAACCCGGTCATCAACTTCTCTACACACCTATGACCGGTGAAATGGAAATGCCCTAGGTTATACCTTTGCCTTGCGCATTCCACTCCAACTCCTCCGACGTTGATGCAACACATGGACCAATCAAATCACAAATGATATGATCCACTTCATATCATCATGTGACCTTGGTCCATCGATCTTGACCTCACTTGCTCTTCACCGTTGTGTTGGTCCATCGGCGCCAAGTCATGCTCAAGCTTCACCGTCACACGCGGTCCCTCACTCCAAAGCCTCTGACTTGCCCTTCACACTTGCAACCGGTCCGTCGAGCCAAGCCTCATCTTGATCTTCGTCACCTTGGCCACATGACTCCATGTCATGTCTCATATGCAATGAGCTCCTTCATGACACCATCACGTGTGGACTAATCTCCTGTGTATCTCATATAACCACATATTAGTCCACCTAAGTTGTCACTCAATTACCAAAACCAAACAAGGACCTTTCATTCTCCCCCTTTTTGGTAATTGATGACAACTCTACAAAGATATGAAAATTAAGTTCTTTTGGACTTTATGCCACTTATCCAACATTTAAGCTCTATGTTAGGATTTGGATAAGCACCATAAAATCCGACTTGGTAGTGATAACTCCCCCTACATATGTGCTCAAAAGGTTTGGTTTCAAGCTTGCACATATGCATAAATATGAAATTTGTGGGAGGGTTAGCACTACTAAGTGATGCTAAGGTGTATAGAATAAACCTTTGTAGCTTGATACCAATTAGTAGCTTGATACCATTTGAAAATCACAAGTTTGCCATCATCCTTAGCATCATGAGTAGCTAGACATCAAAAACACTAGAAACCCCGTGAGATCAACATTATAAGCATGGTTCTAGTTTTTGCATGATAATCACAAGTCTAGCTAACATCCTATGCATGCTAGTTATCATATCATCATTCAAGTTCTATAACTAGCATACAACACACAAGCATGCATATTAAATATAAAACTCATGCAATGCAAGCAAGCACATGAACATGCACATATCAAATGCAACCAAACAATGTTCATGAGCTTGCTCCCCCTACTTGTGTGCTTCTTTTGTCCAAGAATTTTGATCCTTCTCATTTCTTCAATGTTGCTCCCTCTTTGTCCACCTCCATGTCCAAACTCATCTTCTCATGATATCTTTGTTCAATCTCTTCCCAAACCTCTCTCTTGGTGCATTGACATATCTTTGTTCCAACTTCTCCCCCTTTGTCATCAATTTCCATAAAGGGTGTACTTCTCATTGATGCAAAGGCTTGCATTGGGGTAGATGGTTGAGACTTGAATATTGTATTTTTATGGACATCACCACACATGTTGGAATGACATTACTTGTATGTTGCTCTTGAGATACCACTTAGGATCTTTGACCTTGATACCATTAGGTGGGGCTCCTCCCCCTATGTCATAGCATGGGTCATTTACTTGATAATCTTGAGCTCTTGTGTGTGAGGGAACTTTCTTCATTTGATGATCACTTAAAGTTGAGGATCACTTGTGGAACCACCATCTTGTATAAATGATATCATGTGTAGAAATACCACAAATAAGGTTGTGATACCAATTTGAAGAATCCTCTATCATGGAACCACTTGTAGGATTTGTCAATATGATCTTTTCTTGAACATTTGCTATCTTTATGAGTACCACTTGTAGGATATCACTTGTAGATCATGATCTAGACACCACTTGTAAATACCAATTGAAGAAATACTTTGAGTCTAGATACCACTTGAAACAAACTAGATATCCATTTTTATTGTTGTCTTGTGCTTGTACTCTTATCATTGTCATGAGCTTCTTGTATGACTTGAACTATGTTGATTTGCCTAAGATTCCAAGTCCGGTTTGATCCAATGACAAGCTTCTTCACACCTCATGATAAGGGTTATCTTGCCAACGTTGTACTTGTCACTTGTTAGCAATCCAAACTAGATCAAATACTTGGGTTCACTAGCTCATGAACAAACTCATGTCCATACCACTAGATCAATTAATCAATCAAGCAATAGTGGTAGGCTATGAATTTAAAACTTTTCATTTGTTATGCATGATCCTAATGAACATGTACTATATGCACTAACCGCATACTAGTAAGGGATGAAATGATCATGCACATTACAATGATACATTTGCTCTGTTGGAGTAGAGGATAGTCACATGGATTCCAATTCATTACTCCAATAGCAATGTGAAGTCCAATTTATAAGCTTGGTGAAGACCAATCATCATAGATAAAGCCACTCTTCACCCATATGAAATGAAAACCACTTAAGATCAAGTGCACTATCTCTTGAATTGTGGTTGGCTTGCTTCATTTTTTATCAATGCTTGCATGAGAGAACTACTTATGACACCAATTTTATAACCATGACTAGCTCTCTTTTGGGTGTTGCTTGCTTTTCTTGATCAACCCTATTGATTGCTTCAATTAAGCATCTCAAATGTCCCTTGAATTCATCACTTCCATGTTAGCCTTCCAAGCCGGTGCTCGGTTTACCCACCCATGGGCGGCAAGCCCCCTCAGCAGGGAGAAGTGACCTCTCTCCAAAGAACCATCCTTGACACTTACTTGAATTGCCTTTGATTGATTGATCCAAGTGTTGGACTTAATTTTGATGAGTAACCTTGAATCCCTTTTAAGTCCTTTTCTCTCTACCAAATAATCTTCAATCATCACTAGAACTTAAACTTTATTCTCATCTTGAGTTTGATCTTGATCTTCAAATTTGAGTACCAAATTTGTACACTAAGTACATTCCACAATCAATGCCTTTGTACTCATTTCTTTTCATGCTTCTATATCAATTCAAAACCAAACTTAGGTGCCTCAAACACTTATAAATATGTTTTCAACTTGAGGACCTTTCACTTAAAGTGACTCTAGATCAATCCAATAATTATCACTTTTCTGGCAGATTCTGTACCCTTCAAAGAATAATTCATATCTCCCAATATACAGGTCCAAATGCCACGAAATTTGGTGGAGATGTGACTTACTAAGTCATATAGCAACTGTAAAAAATTGAGCTTCATTTGACTTCTAGATTGCTACCAGATTTCAAATCTTCCACCACTGCTGCATGCTGAAAAACTGCTGCACTATAACTGACAAGATGCACTCCAAAACCGAAGCATCTCTTATCCAATTCTCATGAAATTTCTACAGCATATTCTTTCATAAGTGTAGAGCATGTATACCAAATTTCAAGCCAATCCAAATAGATTTGATCACTCAAACATGGCTAAGATCACTGCTAGCTCAGATTTTCAATATAGGACAGATTTCAATACATGAGCTATTCTTCAACAAAAGTGAATCAAACTTGAAACTAACTTGTTTGAATACTTTCATAAGACATATATATCCATTCAATCCACTTACTAAAGGTCATCTCATGAACTTATCCAACCCAAATCAATCCAAACTTGATTGCTAAGCATTTAATCCATTCAATCATCTCATAGCAAGCAACATTGCACATTTATCCAATTCAATCAACTCATATGCACCCAAATAAAATGATCAACAAGAGATATACCTTGGTTAGCTCATGATCATCCAATAGCAAGCTTTTACTCAAATAAATTGCAAGCCATCAAATATATCCAATAAATCACCACAATCTTGAATGTTGCACTTGTATGTTGTAGCATTTGGACTCCACTTATTTTGACTTGGCATTGGGATAGAATGTGCACTAAGCTTTAAAACTTGATTCAACATATGATGACCAATATGAATCCAAATGAATCAAGCCTCCAATGCCGATGGTACCTACAAACAATCATCCACTTTTTGATGGTACCCAAACAAGTTTGGGTCCTCTCAAGTTAGGAGCAACATACTTAGGCAAAGCCTTAGTATGGTTAGCGGGATGTTTTGCAATTCCAACCAATGAGGTACTATTGCCATCCTTTCTAAGCATATTAGTATTATCAATTGAAATAGGCTTAGAATTGTTACCTAGGGGACATGAATGAGCCATGTGTCCCCTTTCCCGGCATAAGTAGCAACTTCTTTTAGAGTGAGCCTTTTCTTCCTTGCTCATGTGTTGCTTCTCAATGCCTTGCCTCTTATGAGTTGCTTGAGCCTTCTTCTCAAGCTTGGTAGGACACCCCGAGACAAAGTGTCCCATATCTTCACACTTGAAGCACTTGATGTGAGTCAAATTTCTTTTCTCATTTTGATTCTTGCTTATCATCTTGGCATCTTGAATTTGCATTGGATGCCTTGCTTTACCACCCCTTCTTGTTTTCTTTTTCTTCTTCTTCATCAAGTCACCATCATCTCCATGGTTGATCTTGATTTGTTCTTGGGGTGTTGCTTTTGGCTCAACTTGAGACTTCTTGGTAGGGCAATACTTAGCAATATGTCCCATTTCATGGCATCGGTGGCACATGAGTTGGGATAGGTTCTTTGCATTTTGCTTTTTCATAATCTTGCCCTTGCTCTTGTTGTAGCCAATACCACTCTTATCACCATATCTTCTTTGATTGGTCATGATATGCTCAATGGCGATTTTAGAGTTGTAGCACCTCTCTAACTTGTTGCTCAAATTCTTCACTTCACTTTTAAGCTCATTATTCTCCTTCAAAAGGTTAGTCTCACAAGACATAGAAGTAGAACAAGCATTTAATTGTGAAGAACATGGCATATCTAATAAATCATCACAAGAGGTGGATACATGCTTCTTGCCTACATCACAAGGGTTAGTAATATGTGATTGATCATTTGACCCAAATGATGAGCTCTCACTAGATTTGGTTTCTTCATTAGAAGGCTTCTTAGTGAGTAAAGCATGTTCTTGTGCCAAATTATCATGAGCAACACTAAGTTCCTCATGAGCCAATTTTAGCTCCTCATGTGAACAAGTAGTAACATAAAGTAGATGCTTTTGTTGTTCACATGTGATTTTTAGAAATGAGTTTTCATTTTTCAATTTGCTTGTTTTTGCCATCTCATTTCTTAGGGCCTTTGAGAGTTTATATAGAAGCTCAAAATTTGGACCATCACAATCAACAACAAAGCCACCAATAGATACCTTAGTGTCACCATGTGACATGGAACAATGTGGTGATGTTGAAGAGCTTGTTGAAGCATCACTCTCATAGCCATCACCTTCACCATCAAGTGTGCATGAAGTAGAATCATTGTTTGCATCACTTGTGGCATTATCATCATTCTTGCCAAGTGATCTTGTGGCAGGATCATCATCATCATCATCATCACTTGACATTGAGGTGGAGCAATCCTCCACAACCACCTTGTTGTGGTCATGCTCAACATCCTCATGTACCTCCATCACTATGTGATCATCCTTCTTGAATTTTCCATCATCCCAAATTGAGGAGCCACAATAGTGATGCTTGAGCGCCGTCCACATGCTATGTGCACTTGAGAGACCCCTCACCTTGCCAAAAATCTCATCATTCAAAGCTTTGATTAGATAAAACTTAGCTTGTGCATCAAGTGTTCGGCAATCCTTTTGAGCTTGGGTACGGTTACCACACCCATCCAAGTCATGAGAAAAGCCAACAACTATGATCCACCAAAACTTAGGGCCAAGAGCACGAAAGTGATCAAACATGTGATTTTTCCACCGTGCATAGTGAGTGCCATCAAAAATGTGTTCCACACAATCATCTAGCCCATAAGCCGCCATCCTCTCGGGTCGGTGAAGACCACAAATAAGAGACCCAGCTTTGATACCAATTGAAGGGTCGAGATGGCGGACTAGAGGGGGGTGAATAGTCCTTTCTAAAACTTAAACGCGTTGGCTAACTAAAACAAATACGGAATTAAACTTATCGGTCTAGCCAAGACTACACCCCTCTATCTAAGTTCTCTAGCACCTTGCAAAGATCCTAATTAAGCAACTAAGGTGCTAAGCTTACCAAGAGCTCACCTACTCAATTCTAGAGCAAGGTCACACAAACCTATGCACTAGTACTTTGCCAACCGAGGGAGCTCCTAAGTAGCTAGTGAAGCAAAAGCACAAAGCTCCTAAGCTCACTAGCAAAGCTCAATAACAAGGCAACTAATGCCAAATTAGAGAGCGCAAGTCACTTAGCTACACAAACTAAGCAATGTGACTAACAAGGTTACACAAACCAAATTAGTCAGGCAAGGGGAAGCTTCTAGCTACACAAGCAAGAAGACAACTAGCAAGCTACACAAGCAAACTAGTTAAGAGAGCAACTACACAAGCACAAGTATATATGAAAGTAAATACAAGCTTGTGTTGTACGAAGGCAAACCACCGAGAAGATGAAGAACAATGTTGACACGGTGATTTTTCTCCCGAGGTTCACTTGGTTGCCACCAAGCTACGTCCCCGTTGTGTCGACCAACACTTAGTGGTTCGGCGGCTAATCGGTCACACACCGAGCCTCTCAAAAGGCACCGCAAGAACCCACCATAAAGTGTGGTAGCTCAATGACACGCTCAACTAGAGTTGCTCTTCACGATCCCCGCGGGGTGAGCACAATCCCCCTCACAAAGCTTCTCCGGAGCCTCGCACAATCTTCTTGCGAGCTTCGACGGAGCCACAAGCCACCAAGCCGTCTAGGAGGTGGCAACCTCCAAGAGTAACAAGCACCACCGGCTTGCAACACGATCACCTAGTGCCACACGATGCAATCTCTCAAAGCAACGCACTAGAATCGCTCTCTCACTCGATCCGATGAACACTATCAAGCATGAGTGAGTTAGAGGGCTCCCAAGCACTACCACACAAGTCACAAATACTATAGTGTGCTCAGCTACTGGCCATGGCCGGCCACAACGTCTATTTATAACCCCACGGTCAAATAGAGCCGTTACCCCTTCACTGGGCAAAAATCGGGACGACCGGACGCGCCGGTCGAAACTGACCGGACGCGCTCAACCGCGTCCGGTCGCCCTGCAGCGTCCACGTGTCCACCGATTTCAAACGCGACCGTTAGATCCTCCAACGGTCATAGCGCGCCAACGGTCAAACGCAATGACCGTACGCGCTGCTCCACCGACCGGACGCGCCGGTCGCACAGTACCGCGCGCGCGATGACATGACCGGACGCGCTCCTCGCAACGACCGGACGCGCCGATGCGCACAGCACCCGCGCCCGCGAAGCAACGACCGGACGCGCTACAGAGAACGACCGGACACGATAGTGCCAGCGTCCGATCGGAGTCCAGTAAGCTCCCTTGACGACCGGACGCGTCCGATCGTGTGTGACCGGACGCGCCCCGCGTCCGATCAGCTTCACGCCACGCGCTACACTACTGGGCGCCTGACCGGACGCGCCGGTCCCGTGAGTGACCGGACGCGCCGGTTGCAAACCCTAGCCCGCGCGCCTGACTGCTGCGCTGTACTGACCGGACGCGTTCGGTCATACCGTGACCGCGTCCGGTGCAGCGTCCGGTCACCTCTGTGACCTCCGTTCGCCTCCGTTTCTTTTCCGACTTCCGGCGTAGTGGAAAATAGGCATTTCATTTCCCCGAAATCGCCTGAATCCGCTCAAACTCTGCCGCCTTCGCAAATGTGCCAACACCAACAAGTGATCACCACCTTGTGTACGTGTGTTAGTATTTTCACAATCATTTTACCGAAGGAGTTAACCACTCAACTTGCCACGCCACTCGATCCTAGCAACGATGCATAGTTAGATCACTCGAGTGGCACTAGATGACCGATATGCAAACAAGTTTGCCCCTCTTAATAGTATGGCCATCTATCCTAAAACCCGGTCATCAACTTCTCTACACACCTATGACCGGTGAAATGGAAATGCCCTAGGTTATACCTTTGCCTTGCGCATTCCACTCCAACTCCTCCGACGTTGATGCAACACATGCACCAATCAAATCACAAATGATATGATCCACTTCATATCATCAAGTGACCTTGGTCCATCGATCTTGACCTCACTTGCTCTTCACCGTTGCATTGGTCCATCGGTGCCAAGTCATGCTCAAGCTTCACCGTCACACGCGGTCCCTCACTCCAAAGCCTCTGACTTGCCCTTCACACTTGCAACCGGTCCGTCGAGCCAAGCCTCATCTTGATCTTCGTCACCTTGGCCACATGACTCCATGTCATGTCTCATATGCAATGAGCTCCTTCATGACACCATCACATATGGACTAATCTCCTGTGTATCTCACATAACCACATATTAGTCCACCTAAGTTGTCACTCAATTACCAAAACCAAACAAGGACCTTTCATTCTCCCCCTTTTTGGTAATTGATGACAACTCTACAAAGATATGGAAATTAAGTTCTTTTGGACTTTATGCCACTTATCCAACATTTAAGCTCTATGTTAGGATTTGGATAAGCACCATAAAATCCGACTTGGTAGTGATAACTCCCCCTACATATGTGCTCAAAAGGTTTGGTTTCAAGCTTGCACATATGCATAAATATGAAATTTGTGGGAGGGTTAGCTCTACTAAGTGATGCTAAGGTGTATAGAATAAACCTTTGTAGCTTGATACCAATTAGTAGCTTGATACCATTTGAAAATCACAAGTTTGCCATCATCCTTAGCATCATGAGTAGCTAGACATCAAAAACACTAGAAACCCCATGAGATCAACATTATAAGCATGGTTCTAGTTTTTGCATGATAATCACAAGTCTAGCTAACATCCTATGCATGCTAGTTATCATATCATCATTCAAGTTCTATAACTAGCATACAACACACAAGCATGCATATTAAATATAAAACTCATGCAATGCAAGCAAGCACATGAACATGCACATATCAAATGCAACCAAACAATGTTCATGAGCTTGCTCCCCCTACTTGTGTGCTTCTTTTGTCCAAGAATTTTGATCCTTCTCATTTCTTCAATGTTGCTCCCTCTTTGTCCACCTCCATGTCCAAACTCATCTTCTCATGATATCTTTGTTCAATCTCTTCCCAAACCTCTCTCTTGGTGCATTGACATATCTTTGTTCCAACTTCTCCCCCTTTGTCATCAATTTCCATAAAGGGTGTACTTCTCATTGATGCAAAGGCTTGCATTGGGGTAGATGGTTGAGACTTGAATATTGTATTTTTATGGACATCACCACACATGTTGGAATGACATTACTTGTATGTTGCTCTTGAGATACCACTTAGGATCTTTGACCTTGATACCATTAGGTGGGGCTCCTCCCCCTATGTCATAGCATGGGTCATTTACTTGATAATCTTGAGCTCTTGTGTGTGAGGAAACTTTCTTCATTTGATGATCACTTAAAGTTGAGGATCACTTGTGGAACCACCATCTTGTATAAATGATATCATGTGTAGAAATACCACAAATAAGGTTGTGATACCAATTTGAAGAATCCTCTATCATGGAACCACTTGTAGGATTTGTCAATATGATCTTTTCTTGAACATTTGCTATCTTTATGAGTACCACTTGTAGGATATCACTTGTAGATCATGATCTATACACCACTTGTAAATACCAATTGAAGAAATACTTTGAGTCTAGATACCACTTGAAACAAACTAGATATCCATTTTCATTGTTGTCTTGTGCTTGTACTCTTATCATTGTCATGAGCTTCTTATATGACTTGAACTATGTTGATTTGCCTAAGATTCCAAGTCCGGTTTGATCCAATGACAAGCTTCTTCACACCTCATGATAAGGGTTATCTTGCCAATGTTGTACTTGTCACTTGTTAGCAATCCAAACTAGATCAAATACTTGGGTTCACTAGCTCATGAACAAACTCATGTCCATACCACTAGATCAATTAATCAATCAAGCAATAGTGGTAGGCTATGAATTTAAAACTTTTCATTTGTTATGCATGATCCTAATGAACATGTACTATTTGCACTAACCGCATACTAGTAAGGGATGAAATGATCATGCACATTACAATGATACCTTTGCTCTGTTGGAGTAGAGGATAGTCACATGGATTCCAATTCATTACTCCAATAGCAATGTGAAGTCCAATTTATAAGCTTGGTGAAGACCAATCATCATAGATAAAGCCATTCTTCACCCATATGAAATGAAAACCACTTAAGATCAAGTGCACTATCTCTTGAATTGTTGTTGGTTTGCTTCATTTTTTATCAATGCTTGCATGAGAGAACTACTTATGATACCAATTTTATAACCATGACTAGCTCTCTTTTGGGTGTTGCTTGCTTTTCTTGATCAACCCTATTGATTGCTTCAATTAAGCATCTCAAATGTCCCTTGAATTCATCACTTCCATGTTAGCCTTCCAAGCCGGTGCTCGGTTTACCCACCCATGGGCGGAAAGCCCCCTCAGCAGGGAGAAGTGACCTCTCTCCAAAGAACCATCCTTGACACTTACTTGAATTGCCTTTGATTGATTGATCCAAGTGTTGGACTTAATTTTGATGAGTAATCTTGAATCCCTTTTAAGTCCTTTTCTCTCTACCAAATAATCTTCAATCATCACTAGAACTTAAACTTTATTCTCATCTTGAGTTTGATCTTGATCTTCAAATTTGAGTACCAAATTTGTACACTAAGTATATTCCCCCGGGCATAGTGTAGCTCGTACCGAGCTCAGATATGGCCGTGCGGCCTCACCAGCGACGGCATACCCTCACCCGACCCTCACCGGCCGCCGCTCACGACGGCGAGCCCTCCCGCTCCAACCTAAGCTCTTCCACTAGCACGAATCGAAGCGTTACGGAACGGGGAACGCGTGGGTGGGCTCGATTTTTCCGGGCGAGCTTCCCTCCGACGAGCTTGAGCTCGCCGGAGCTCACGGCTGCCGCTCCCCTGTCCCTCTGTCCCTGACTGTGGGGGCCCGCCTGTCAGTTGCCATGCGCGGGCGGAAGCACGAGCAGGCCACGCGCGCGCCTTGGGCCGCGCCTGTTCTCGGGCCGGCCCGGTATCAAATGAGATCTATTTCATTTTATTTATTTTGCCACAGATTTTAGATGATGTTTGGAAAATGTAGATCTAGGGTTTTACTTGCCCAAAAATTATGAGATAAATTTTGTTAGGCTCTGCATGATGTGTAGTATTTTAGGAAAATGTAAATCTGATATGTAATGTTTAGTTTTTGGGAGAATTAAATAGGTCCTTGAAATGTGTTGTAAAAGGGAGGTAAAGTTGTTAAATGAATAACTTGACTTGTACTATTTCGAATATTATGAAATTTGGTGGGTAGGCTAATTTATACTTGTTTTAGCTCTGGTAAAAATTTGGGCATTTGTACTTAAGTACTTTTCAAGTTATAATGCTATTATGTTATTTTAGGGAATACTTGAATGAATTTTAGTAATTTTTCTACATGTGCAATGTCCTTATAAATTTTTGGAGAATGTCCTGATACCCTAAGGTGTCTAAGAAAAATATGAAATCTGTTGTTTGATACTTTTCAATGTGATTTGTTAATTAGGCAAAAATCAGCCTTGTTGGCTTATGAATTTTGTGTAGAGAGTTTGTGTGAATAATTTTAGTTCAAATTTTTACAGTAGTCTCTTTTTGGGTCAGAGAGTCCCCTGTAATTTTTGTAGGATTTTAGGAGCAGTTTACATGTATGCTTAAAATTCCACTTAATTACTTAAGTAAATTAAGAAATGAGTATAAATAAATATTTTAGGTAGGCACACCTTACTTTATGGTGTTTTTGTAACCCATGTGAACTTTTGGTAACATTAGTTTGGTCTTAGAAGAAGTTTGCCACATCAATAAATATTTAATCCTTGCAATTCTAGGTTTTCTGGACAGCTGGAAGTATTTTTAGGTTTGACCTTTGATAAAGGCATTTGCTGGAAAACTTGTAAATACCAAAGTCGTAGAAAAATTGAAAAACTAGCTTGTGCCAAAATTTGGGAGCATTTGGTGTAGTAGTTTGGGAGTTATTACTGTTTTAAGTGACAGTCCAGAATTTGCTGCTCTCTGTTTAGAGAGGATAGATTCTGGAACTTGAGAAATTCGAAATGGAAAACTTAGGAATTAAGGGTTGAGGTCTGAAAATGATTTGTAGAGCATTTCATAAGCTTTCCAGATTGTCTTAGATCATATCTTTTGGAGTTGGGAATCTCCAGTTATGTTAGAAACAATTAGCTGCTGTCCAGAATGTCTTGCTGTGATATTTTAGTGTTGGCTGTGGTAACCTAAGTAATGTTACTCTTGTGTTTGTTAGGTGTTAGGGCCTTAACCGAAGAAGAACAACTGTATCTTAGGTTGAGTAGCTTAGGTGAGTACTTCTCTACCGGAGAGGAAATTTGCACCTAATATCTGAAGTGATTTAATTAGAGCTTTAAGATTGTTGTAATGCATTTCATTCCGAGAATCTACATCATTCATTATGCATACATGAGATTTATTATGCACTCATGCAATAGGTGTGCCGGAGGGGGTAACACTCCTCGAGTTCGAGCCAGTGATCCCGGAGGAAGCCCAGAACTAGCCGGAGGAGCCAACAGAACCGATCGGCGAAGGAGACGCCGCTGAAGACCTGCCTGAGTGTCCTGACCACCGGCCCTCGACCTTTCTCAAAGGCAAGCCCCGGTGCATGCTGAACCCATCATTTTATAAATCTATCTTGAGTACTTTTAATTGTTTATTGCATTAAGTTCTAGGAGTTATATGAAAACACTTGCTGCATTATACCTGTCCTTGTCCAGATATCGTACTTAAATCCTATATTAGGTTTAGGCACGTGTCAATGCTTAGCCCTGCTTAGTACGGTAGAAGTCGGGTGATTTCCGGTCATCCGCGAGATATAGGACTGGGTCGCGAGTGGCTTATGGCTATCGTGATGGAACCATGCTTTAAATGAAAATGAGACCGGGCGGGGGTTCGATGGTACAGCTGCAAGACACTTCACGTCTTGGGTGTGGAGCCATGCCCATCTGAGTCGTTTAAGGACCGATTCTCTGTACGTCCTTGAGTCATGTTGAACGCAGTCTAACACTTAGTTGGCCGGATAAGTCGTTCCGACCGTGAAGTCGAGTAGTATGGTTCAGGCCGGGAATCGAATGGTAGGTTGCATCTTGGAGGAGAGAAAGGATGTGCTTGGGGACATTGGCGTGAGACCAAGGGGGGTTAGAGTCCCTATCACCTGACAGAGTGTCGCCCTTGGGGACGCGACATTATTCGGACCCGCGATTCCTGAACTGTACAAAAGATGACCTGAGCAGCCCTCACCAGGCGTGACTCGGTGAGTGTTAGAAATACCCCTCCAGCTGGATAGGAATTCAATTCGAATCGCCGTCGCTCCCGGTTAGTGAGCACTTGACTTGAGCAGCGACAACGTAGATCTCATTAAATGAACAGATGGTTAAGTGAATGATACAATGTTGCCACAATTTAGACCTGCTCTAAATATAATATTGATAATTGTTTGATTATGATCAAGTGCATGGTTAGTACAGGTGCTAAGATAGATGACAGGTAAATGCTAAAAATAACTGCTAGTATAGGTTATAAGAGTTTCAACTACTTATGCATTTATGCAAAATGTGGGGTCAGCTAGCCTCTTGTGTAAGCCTTGCATAATCCTTGGTGTCATATTATTTCTGGTTTTTGACAGGTAAGTCTAGCTGAGTACATTCCAGTACTCAGGGTTTATTCCCTCCTATTGCAGATGATATGCTGTATCAAGGCTTCTGCAAGACGTGTCTCCACCCTGCGGGTGATGATGACTAGATCACTAGGGCGTGATCGTCTTTGTGTACTTTCCTCATGCTTTTGCGGGTTGTCGATCATCAAGACTGGCAGTAATTAATCAACTAGTGTGTGTTTTATGCTTTCGCTACTTTCCAAACTTGGTTTGTAATATTTGCTACTCCGTGGTGTAAACTTATTTCGGAACTACTTGCGAAATGTAACGTACGATGTGTATGTTGAATGATGCGATCCTGGTTGTAAGCAGTTTGGTTTGAAATCCTTCGTGGTTTCGATTGACTACCGGGATTATATGGGCTCAAGTTTGAAAATTTGAGCGCTTCGGTGCTTGTTTTCGTACTTGTGCTCTTATAATTTAGTCGGTTCTGTTACAGCTGGTATCGGAGCATAATTCAACATTAAACACATCTTACGAGTAATTAAAAACAAAAGTATTTGTTTATAAAAAGGGTTAAAACTATAAAAATTATTTTTATAGGTATGCCAGTGATCACAACCCTTAGCCCAAACAAGGACTCTTAGGTGGCTTATTATAAGTACTAACTTGGGGATCTTGGTTGTTTTTGTTTCGTCGTCCATACGGCGTGATATTGTATGGATGCCATCCACTTGGGTGGTAATGTATGGATCAATTGCCTCGACGCTCTGGTAAGTGTGAGTTGTGAGAGCATGATCGTCCAACCGGCGGTCTAGGGGAGAGTAGTTTTGGTGACTTGCATACTTACATGTTCAAACCATGTAATTATGTAAAGCACTTAATTGTGGGCATCTATAAATCGGGTAGCTTGATACTGAAATATATACATTAGGGGATGTGTATATGGAAAGTATTTATTTTACTGCTTTCTTGTATGTTTATTTTGGGAATTGTTGGGCTGCAATGAAATTTTCTGCAGGTACTCTAACAGCGTAACGAGTAGACCGATGGTTTCGCTTATGAGAGAACGTATGTATGCCACCGCTTAGCGTTAGAACTTTAGTTTTCTACTAAGGTGAGAGGGCGTACGAAACGTGCATGCATCATGTTTAATTATATCATACATGTCATTTACTCCCTCCTTAAAAATTTCAATAGTCCCGACTAAATTAAATTTCGTATCCCCTAAATGATCCTCACTTAAGTCATATCTTGTTGATACAGATGACACGTACTAGGATGACAGCCCGTAAGTCGACCGGAGGAAGGGTCCCTCGCCACCAGCTAGCTCCACGTGAGCCCCGTCCTGAGCCCACAGAGGTGGAGAGGCTACGGGCTGAGTTGGCCGAGGTGACTGCTGCTAGGGATGCAGCGCGGCAGCAACTGGAGCAAGTGATCCGTGACCGTGATCAAGAAACGCTTGCAGTCCAGAGGTTGACAGTGGCAAATCGCAACTGTCAACGCATGCTGGTCCGTGTCATGGACCAGAGGGATGAAGCCTGGCACGAGGAGAATGTTCTGAGAGCTCGTCAGTTTGAGCTCGAGCAACAGTTGGAGAATGCTGAAGAATACAATGACAATCTTCATGAAGAAGTACACCGTCTAAACAACCAGCTGAATCCTCTGCTGCCTCGAAACAACAACGCAGATGAGGACATGGGTTTGGGAATCATCATGGTTGAAGGTGATGATGAAGTGGAGGTCAATGGGCCCCAAGATATCGCACCGGAAGAAGCACCAGAAGAAGAGCCCGAAGAAGAAGAAGACGAGGAGTTAGAGCCTGTTAGCGACGAGGATGGCGGGGAGATCCTTGACACCGACTCTGAGGACGATGCTTAGAGTAGTCATCGCGTAGCTACGATGCTAGAATCGTCTTTTGTGCCTCCTGGGGTTGGAGTGAGGCTTTGTAATAACTTGACTTTGGGATGTAAGGTTGAACCCTATGTTTCCGAGATGTTTAGTTGAACCTGTTAATTTCGATCACAATTGGATGTCTTATTGTGTTGCGTTCGATGATGGTGTCACGGTTAGCAACCTTCGGTGCCGCGACGAAACCGAGGGCCTCCTATGGCGCGCGACATAAGGTTGTGCTGCTTGGCACGCGCTGGTATCGAGGTGGCTAGTCATGATCCACCATGGAACTCTACCGTTGAGAAGTCTCTTTGTGGTCAGTTTGAAGTAGCCTTTCCCAGTCAACTAAAAATTTTGAGATCGAATCCATGTACCAAGCGAAAGGTCAAAAATCACGTAGGATTTAACGTATATGGTTCAGTAACTACTGTGCTCCTGGTGAGCGAGCCTTTATAAAAGTACATCTTGTTGGATTCCCTCGCATGATCGCGTCAATTGACGCGCTTGAATGGATTGTGCGGTTGTGATGAGTTATTGTGCCATGAGTATTTTGAGAAGTCCATTTCATGAAGTCAGTTTGACATATTTACAATAATTCATCTACAAATTTCCCACATCGTCAGTGCTCATTGGCTATGCATTTTGCAGATGTCGTACAATCTCCGACGGGGTCGTGGCAATGAGGATGAGGAACAGCCACCTCCTCCACCACCACCTACCCCGGCTGAATTGATGCAGACCGTGGTAGAGGGGCAGCGTATGTTGGCTGATGCAATGCGCCAACTGGCAAATCGGGAGGCTCGTCAAGGCCGACAGGGCCCAGAACCCAATCAATACAGTGATTTCAAGGACTTTCTGGATACTAAGCCCCCGCTTTTCAAGGAGGCGGAAGAACCACTGCAAGCCGACGAGTGGTTAAACACTATTGAACAAAAGTTTTGTCTACTTCGCTTGACCGATGAGCTAAAAACTGAATATGCTTCTCATCAGTTGCATGGCCCTGCGGGTATTTGGTGGAGCCACTATCGTTCCACACTGCCTGCCAATGTCCCAATTGCTTGGGACCAGTTCAAGGTAGCATTCCATGGAAACTATATTCCTCCAGGTCTCATGGCAATCAAGCACACAGAATTCATGAGGCTGTCACAGGGAAATAAAAGCTTGACTGATTATCTGCAATCTTTCAACAACTTGGCAAGGTATGCCACAGAGTTTGTGGATACCGATGCCAAGAAAATTGCTAGTTTCAAAAGGGGCCTCGGCCCAAAGCTGATGAAGACGATGGGTACTAGCAAGTGCACTACCTTTAATGATTTTATCAGTGATGCTTTGACCCAGGAGAACAATAATGCTATTTATTCTGCCTCGAAGAGCCTAAAAGGGCCATTGAGGCAAGTGCTTCGCAGTCTCGGACTCCAGCTGCACCTAGGGCTTTCCCTCGCCCACCTGCTCAGAATGCCAAGTTCCGTCCGCCACAGAAAAAGCCTG
This sequence comes from Saccharum hybrid cultivar R570, assembly GCA_038087645.1. Classification (NCBI taxonomy): domain Eukaryota; kingdom Viridiplantae; phylum Streptophyta; class Magnoliopsida; order Poales; family Poaceae; genus Saccharum; species Saccharum hybrid cultivar. The sequence continues at coordinate 1,337,433 of JAQSUU010000187.1, forward strand.
CTGCAAAAATTGGGTTCCGTAAGGCTTATACAGTCGCTCTGCCAAAGGGAAATTCTGGTCAGAGCAGCTCCAGTGTTCCTCCCAGCAACATGCCTTGCTGGAACTAAAACAAGCCAGGCCATTGGTCCCGTAACTGCCCTTACCCTAAGAAGAATGCTAACCAGGGTGGCCGTCAGGGGCACGCTCATTATAACAGTATTGAGGAAATCCCTTCTGGTGAGGTGGTCACTGCTGGTAAGTTCCTAGTTGACCAACACCCTGCAGTGGTACTTTTTGATTCAGGTGCTTCGCATTCCTTTATGAGTCCTAAGTTTGCATCTAAGTTTGTGCATAAATTGCATACTGTTGAAGGTGGGGGTTATTGCATTAGTGCAGCAAGTGGGAATATTTCCACAAATAAAGTAGTGGGGAATCTTGAGTTGGAGATAGAAGGGCGAAAGTATTCGCTTGCCTTAGTGGTTTTGCCGGGTTTAGGCATAGATGTTATTTTAGGCATGAATTGGATGAGTCAGAATGGGGGACTCATTGATACATCCACTCGGGTAGTTATGCTCAGAGATCCTATAGATCAAAAGGGTTTTCTAGTACAACTTCCTAGAAAAGTTGACTTGTCTGGTGAAGTTCATGCTGTGCAAGCAAAAGCGTTGTCTGAAATTCCCGTAGTGAGTGAGTTTCCTGACGTTTTTCCTGATGATTTGCCGGGACTCCCTCCGGATCGGGATGTGGAATTTAAAATCGAGCTATTGCCGGGCACGGCACCCATCTCTAGGAGACCTTATAGGATGCCTCCGAATGAGCTAGCTGAACTTAAGGTGCAGTTGAATGAACTTTTGAAGAAGGGGTTGATTCGTCCTAGTTCGTCTCCGTGGGGATGCCCTGCTATCTTTGTGAAGAAGAAGGATCAGACCTTGCGGATGTGTGTAGATTATAGACCTCTGAATGCAGTCACTGTCAAAAATAAGTATCCTCTGCCACGTATCGATATCCTGTTCGATCAGTTATCAAAAGCTAAAGTCTTTTCCAAGATTGATCTGAGGTCTGGTTACCATCAGATTAAAATCCGTCCTGAAGATATTCCAAAAACAGCTTTTTCGACAAGATACGGCCTTTATGAGTATCTTGTTATGTCTTTCGGCCTGACAAATGCCCCTGCACACTTCATGTGCTTGATGAATTCGGTGTTTATGCCCGAATTGGACAAGTTTGTGGTGGTGTTTATTGATGACATCTTGGTATACTCTGAAAATGAGGAAGAACACGCTAAACACCTACGTATTGTTCTCACCAGACTGCGTGAACATCAACTGTATGCGAAGTTCAGTAAGTGTGAATTCTGGCTTCGTGAAGTACCTTTCCTTGGGCATGTGTTGTCCGATGGGGGAATTATGGTGGATCCCACCAAGGTACAGGAAGTATTGAATTAGAAGGCTCCTACTTCGGTTCATGAGGTCCGGAGTTTTCTTGGGTTGGCTGGCTATTATCGTCGCTTCATCCCGGATTTCTCCAAAATAGCCAAACCCATGACTCGGTTGCTGCAAAAAGACACCAGGTTTGTCTGGACTCCTGAGTGTGATGCGGCTTTTCACCAACTGCGAACCCTCCTAACCTCAGCTCCGGTTTTGGCACAACCGGACATCGAGAAACCATTTGATGTTTATTGTGATGCCTCAGGCATAGGTTTGGGAGGCGTTTTGATGCAGGAAGGCCAAGTAATTGCATATACCTCGCGGCAACTTCGAAAGCATGAGGTGAATTATCCAACGCATGACTTAGAACTGGCTGCAGTTGTTCATGCTTTGAAAGTATGGCGGCATTATCTACTGGGCAATGTCTGCAATATCTATACAGACCACAAAAGCCTCAAATACATCTTCACCCAACCCGAGCTAAATATGCGTCAGAGAAGATGGCTCGAGTTGATTAAGGATTATAATCTTCAAGTGCACTATCATCCAGGCAAGGCAAATGTGGTTGCGGACGCTTTAAGCCGTAAGTCTCATTATCATTCCTTAGTTGAAACTGATTTTCATCGATCTCGCCTGTTACATCCGGCAGTCTTGTACAACATCACTGTCAGTGGTACTCTCAGAAACATAATTATTGAGCTCCAAAAGACTGATCCGGGTATATTTCACATGAAACGGAAGATGAAAGAGGAAGAAACTAAGCATTTCAGGGTAGATGAAGAAGGTGTGTTGTGGTTCAAGGATAGATTAGTGGTACCTAAGGACCGAGAGCTTAGAGATCAGATCCTGTCCGAAGCACATTCGTCCAAGTTGTCCATCCATCCGGGTAGTAATAAGATGTATTACGACTTGAAGCCACTTTATTGGTGGACCAAGATGCGGAAAGAGATAGCTGCATATGTTGCTAGGTGTGACACCTGCTGTAGAGTGAAAGCTGTGCATATGAAAGCTGGGTTACTTCAGCCACTTTCTATCCCAGGTTGGAAATGGGAAGAGATAAGTATGGATTTCATTGTCGGACTTCCTCCTACTGTCAAAAATCATAACTCCATCTGGGTAATTGTTGATCGTTTGACCAAATCAGCTCATTTCATTCCTGTTAGAGTGGACTATCGTCCCACTGACTATGCTGAGTTGTACTTCAATCAGATAGTCCGGCTTCATGGGGTACCTCGTACTATCGTTTCTGACCGTGGTCCCCAGTTCACTGCTCGCTTTTGGGAACACTTGCATCACCTTCTGGGAACCAAGTTAGTGAGAAGCTCTGCTTATCACCCCCAGACGTCTGGTCAGACGGAGCGAGTTAACCAAATCTTGGAAGATCTGTTGCGAGCATGCGTCATTTCATCCAAGGGTTCTTGGGGAAAATGGTTACCTCTAGCAGAATTCTCGTACAATAATAGTTACCAAGAGAGTATTAAGATGGCCCCATTCGAAGCTTTGTACGGTCGTAAGTGTAGAACTCCACTAAACTGGGTAGAAGCTGGTGAAAGGAGGTATTACGGTATTGATTTTGTTCAGGAAGCTGAGGAACAAGTCCGTACCATCCAAAAACATATGGCTACAGCCCAAGCTAGATAGAAAAGTTATGCTGATCGTCGTAGAAAACCACTCGAGTTTGAAGTTGGAGACTTCGTTTATCTGAAAGTTTCTCCAATGAAGAGTGTCCAACGTTTTGGTGTTAAGCGGAAACTTGCGCCAAGATATGTGGGTCCTTTCCAAATCATAGGCAAGAGTGGAGCTGTTGCATACAAAATCCAGTTACCTCCTGAAATGAGTGCCATATTCAACGTCTTCCATGTATCTCAGCTCAAAAAGTGTCTTCGAGTTCCTGAGGAAAGAGTTCCTTTGGGAGATATCAGGCTTGAATCCGATTTAACTTACGAAGAAAAGCCAGTCCAAGTGATCGATACTCAGGAACGAGTAACTAGAAGCAAAGTGGTTAGGTGGTATAAAGTAATGTGGAGTAATCAGGGTAGTGAAAGTGATGCTACATGGGAACGGGAGGACTATTTGCGGGATGGTTATAAGGAATTCTATGAAAAATGGTACGCTTTCCAAATCTCGGGACGAGATTTTTATAAGGGGGGAGGGCTGTAACACCTCAAGTGTTTAGTCCTTAATTGCATTGCATTTGCATAAGCATAAGCATGCATCATGCATATTATTTTATGTGATGCAACAACTGTGATTGTTTTAGAAGTTTTATTTGGCTCACCTCAGGTGATACTGAATAGTTGGGTAACAAAAAGGTAGAGTAACCAATTATGCCCCACAATACCTTAGTTATACTTAGGGTAACCCTTGGAGCAAGGTTCATGTTGATCAAAATTGCAAAAATGCCCTCCAAGAGAGGTTTGACCACCCTTTGACCCTAGGAGATTCTAGTTTGACCAATTAAAAAGTCTAGCTTAGAGACCTTGCATGGAAGAGCACCCTTAAGCAAAGTTATAGGGAATTTTATGGAGAACAAAAGTCTCAATATGACCATCTCATGAAATTGATCAGAACATGCTCAAAAGTGGCCCACAAGTCAGCTAGAGGGGCTGTCTCAACACTTAGAAATTTCCTAAGTCTCAAAAGTGCCCCCCAGTTTTACAGTGACCAACTTTGGAAGCTTGTAGTTTGCAAACCAGACCAAACCAGCTCCAACTCATGTTGACACTTTTGTAGTACTCACTTAGCTCTACAACATTGTCAACATCACCATCACCTAGTTCTAAATGGTTTAGGAGATATGGTGTCTAGAAAATAGGGTTTCAGTCGGTTTAATGACTGAAACTACGTTTCAGTTTCAAAGGGCACCATTTTGGGGATATGTAGTTTCAAATCCAAGCCGAATCTGTTCTTGAGCCAATTAGCAAAGTTGTAGCCCTCACGAAGCTCTACAAATTTGATGTTATCACCTTCGGCTAACTCGAGCTGTTTTTGAAGATAATCACCGTTGAAATCGCGCTGTCAGTCGAACGATGATGGCCTCCATTCAGTCAACGGCGTCGCCGTTCAGTCGGACGGCCGACCGCGTCGTGGCGCTCGAGCAGAGCCCGGTGGCCGCGTGGCGCGCGTGTTCTGCCGACGCCCCACGTCGCCTGCTAGCTCAGCGTGAAGACCAGGACGACCCGCTTCCCCCTCCATTTCCATCGCCCTCCTTCCCCAGCTCACCGGTAAGGCGACCGAGCGTCCTCCGCCCCCACAGCCGGCTCCGCCGCCTTCGGTTGCGCCAACCACTGCGCCACCACACCCGAGAGCTCACGAACAGCACCGCCTGCCCATACTCTACAACCTCCGCACATTGGGTCAGCCGTTGGGTCAAGGTAGAGGGCAAATCACCCAATCAAACCTCGGCGGTGCGGAACTCCGCCATGGCCGCCGCCATTGCGAGCTCACCACCGACGTCCTCTTTCACCCTCCTCTCTCTGTGGTCAGCGTTCGGAATAGTGTAGGGCTTCCTCTAGCTCTAGGCATGACCTTACAGTGGGATGCGACCTCGCCGGAGTGGAACACGACGACCACCGTCGTCGCGCTCACCGCACCGCATCACGGCACTCCGTGGCCAGGGTAGTTAGGACCTCTTCCAAACCTCCTTTCTACCTCAATAGATTCGCCCGGGCATAGTGTAGCTCGTACCGAGCTCAGATATGGCCGTGCGGCCTCACCGGCGACGGCATACCCTCACCCGACCCTCACCGGCCGCCGCTCACGACGGCGAGCCCTCCCGCTCCAACCTAAGCTCTTCCACTAGCACGAATCGAAGCGTTACGGAACGGGGAACGCGTGGGTGGGCTCGATTTTTCCGGGCGAGCTTCCCTCCGACGAGCTTGAGCTCGCCGAAGCTCACGGCTGTCGCTCCCCTGTCCCTCTGTCCCTGACTGTGGGGGCCCGCCTGTCAGTTGCCACGCGCGGGCGGGAGCACGAGCAGGCCGCGCGCGCGCCTTGGGCCGCGCCTGTTCTCGGGCCGGCCCGGTATCAAATGAGATCTATTTCATTTTATTTATTTTGCCACATATTTTAGATGATGTTTGGAAAATGTAGATCTAGGGTTTTACTTGCCCAAAAATTATGAGATAAATTTTGTTAGGCTCTGCATGATGTGTAGTATTTTAGGAAAATGTAAATCTGATATGTAATGTTTAGTTTTTGGGAGAATTAAATAGGTCCTTGAAATGTGTTGTAAAAGGGAGGTAAAGTTGTTAAATGAATAACTTCACTTGTACTGTTTCGAATATTATGAAATTTGGTGGGTAGGCTAATTTATACTTGTTTTAGCTCTGGTAAAAATTTGGGCATTTGTACTTAAGTACTTTTCAAGTTATATTGCTATTATAACTATTTTAGGGAATACTTGAATGAATTTTAGTAATTTTTCTACATGTGCAATGTCCTTATAAATTTTTGGAGAATGTCCTGATACCCTAAGGTGTCTAATAAAAATATGAAATCTGTTGTTTGATACTTTTCAATGTGATTTGTTAATTAGGCAAAAATCAGCCTTGTTGGCTTATGAATTTTGTGTAGAGAGTTTCTGTGAATAATTTTAGTTCAAATTTTTACAGTAGTCTCTTTTTGGGTCAGAGAGTCCCCTGTAATTTTTGTAGGATTTTAGGAGCAGTTTACATGTATGCTTAAAATTCCACTTAATTACTTAAGTAAATTAAGAAATGAGTATAAATAAATATTTTAGGTAGGCACACCTTACTTTCTGGTGTTTTTGTAACCCATGTAAACTTTTGGTAACATTAGTTTGGTCTTAGGAGAAGTTTGCCACATCAATAAATATTTAATCCTTGCAATTCTAGGTTTTCTGGATAGCTGGAAGTATTTTTAGGTTTGACCTTTGATAAAGGCGTTTGCTGGAAAACTTGTAAATACCAAAGTCGTAGAAAAATTGATAAACTAGCTTGCGCCAAAATTTGGGAGCATTTGGTGTAGTAGTTTGGGAGTTATTACTGTTTTAAGTGACAGTCCAGAATTTGCTGCTCTCTGTTTAGAGAGGACAGATTCTGGAACTTGAGAAATTTGAAATGGAAAACTTAGGAATTATGGGTTGAGGTCTGAAAATGATTTGTAGAGCATTTCATAAGCTTTCCAGATTGTCTTAGATCATATCTTTTGGAGTGGGGAATCTCCAGTTATGTTAGAAACAATTAGCTGCTGTCCAGAATGTCTTGCTGTGATATTTTAGTGTTGGCTGTGGTAACCTAAGTAATGTTACTCTTGTGTTTGTTAGGTGTTAGGGCCTTAACCGAAGAAGAACAACTGTATCTTAGGTTGAGTAGCTTAGGTGAGTACTTCTCTACCGGAGAGGAAATTTGCACCTAATATCTGAAGTGATTTGATTAGAGCTTTAAGATTGTTGTAATGCATTTCATTCCGAGCATCTGCATCTTTCATTATGCATACATGAGATTTATTATGCACTCATGCAATAGGTGTGCCGGAGGGGGTAACACTCCTCGAGTTCGAGCCAGTGATCCCGGAGGAAGCCCAGAACTAGCCGGAGGAGCCAACAGAACCGATCGGCGAAGGAGACGCCGCTGAAGACCTGCTTGAGTGTCCTGACCACCGGCCCTCGACCTTTCTCAAAGGCAAGCCCCGGTGCATGCTGAACCCATCATTTTATAAATCTATCTTGAGTACTTTTAATTGTTTATTGCATTAAGTTCTAGGAGTTATATGAAAACACTTGCTGCATTGTACCTGTCCTTGTCCAGATATCGTACTTAAATCCTATATTAGGTTTAGGCACGTGTCAATGCTTAGCCCTGCTTAGTACGGTAGAAGTCGGGTGATTTCCGGTCATCCGCGAGATATAGGACTGGGTCGCGAGTGGCTTATGGCTATCGTGATGGAACCATGTTTTAAATGAAAATGAGACCGAGCGGGGGTTCGATGGTACAGCTGCAAGACACTTCACGTCTTGGGTGTGGAGCCATGCCCGTCTGAGTCGTTTAAGGACCGATTCGCTGTACGTCCTTGAGTCATGTTGAACGTAGTCTAACACTTAGTTGGCCGGATGAGTCATTCCGACCGCGAAGTCGAGTAGTATGGTTCAGGCCGGGAATCGAATGGTAGGTTGCATCTTGGAGGAGAGAAAGGATGTGCTTGGGGACATTGGCGTGAGACCAAGGGGGGGTTAGAGTCCCTATCACCTGGCAGAGTGTCGCCCTTGGGGACGCGACATTATTCGGACCCGCGATTCCTGAACTGTACAAAAGATGACCTGAGCAGCCCTCGCCAGGCGTGACTCGATGAGTGTTAGAAATACCCCTCCAGCTGGATAGGAATTCGATTCGAATAGCCGTCGCTCCCGGTTAGTGAGCACTTGACTTGAGCAGCGGCAACGTAGATCTCATTAAATGAACAGATGGTTAAGTGAATGATACAATGTTGCCACAATTTAGACCTGCTCTGAATATAATATTGATAATTGTTTGATTATGATCAAGTGCATGCTTAGTACAGGTGCTAAGATAGATGACAGGTAAATGCTAAAAATAAATGCTAGTACAGGTTATAAGAGTTTCAACTACTTATGCCTTTATGCAAAATGTGGGGTCAGCTAGCCTCTTGTGTAAGCCTTGCATAATCCTTGGTGTCATATTATTTCTGGTTTTTGACGGGTAAGTCTAGCTGAGTACATTCCAGTACTCAGGGTTTATTCCCTCCTGTTGCAGATGATATGCTGTATCAAGGCTTCTGCAAGACGTGTCTCCACCCTGCGGGTGATGATGACTAGATCACTAGGGCGTGATCGTCTTTGTGTACTTTCCTCATGCTTTTGCGGGTTGTCGATCATCAAGACTGGCAGTAATTAATCAACTAGTGTGTGTTTTATGCTTCCGCTACTTTCCAAACTTGGTTTGTAATATTTGCTACTCCGTGGTGTAAACTTATTTCGGAACTACTTGCGAAATCTAACGTACGATGTGTATGTTGAATGATGCGATCCTGGTTGTAAGCAGTTTGGTTTGAAATCCTTCGTGGTTTCGATTGACTACCGGGATTATATGGGCTCAAGTTTGAAAATTTGAGCGCTTCGGTGCTTGTTTTCATACTTGTGCTCTTATAATTTGGTCGGTTCTGTTACAGTGCACTTCCTCATGAAGATTGTCGTTGTATTCTTCTGCAACTGCTAACTGTTGCTCAAGCTCCACCTGGCGAGCTCTCAAGATGTTCTCTTCGTGCCAGGCTTCATCCCATTGGTTCATCACGTGGACCAACATGCGCTGACAGTTGCGATTAGCCACTATCAACCTCTGGACCGCAAGTGTCTCCTGATCTCTGTCATGTATCACTTGCTCCAAATGCTGCTGAGCCACATCTCTAGCAGTAGTCACCTCAGCCAACTCGGCCCTCAACCTTTCCGCCCCGGTGGGCTCAGGGTGTGGCTCTCGTGGAGCGAGCTGGTGTCGAGGAGCCGTGCCTCCAGCGGACTTGCGAGCGGTCCTCTTGGTGCGAGCCATCTGTAGCAACAAGGTATAACTTAAAGTGAGAATAATTTAGGGGATACAAAATTTAATTTAGTCAGGACAATCGAAATTTTAAGGAGGGAGTAATATGAAATGTATGACATGAATTAAACATGATGCATGCACGTTCCGTACGCCCTCTCCCCTAGTAGAATCATAAACTTCTAACGCTAGGCGGTGGCATACATACGCTCTCTCATATAGGCGAAACTATCGGTCTACTCGTTTGCGTTGTTAGTGTACCTGCAGAAAAATCTCATTTCAGCCCAACAGTTTCCCAATATAAGCATGCAAGTAAGTAGTAAACTAAATACTTTCCATATACACATCTCCGATGTATATACTTCAGTACCACAACTACCCGATTGATATACCCCCAATTAAGTACTTTCATAATTACATGATTGAGCATATAAGTATGCAACTAACCACAACTACTCTCCCCTAGACCACCGGTTGGACGGTCATGCTCTCACGACTCACACTTACCAGAGCGTCGAGGTGTTTGATCCATACATTACAACCCAAGTGGATGGCATCCATACAATATCACGCCATATGGACGATGAAACAGAAACAAACAAGACCCCCAAGTTAATACTTTACTAAGCCACCTAAGAGTCCTTATTTGGGCTAAGGGATGTGATCACTGGCGTACTTATAGAAATAAATTTTAGATTTTTAACACTTTTTGCAAACCAAAAACTTTTGTTTTTAAATACCCGTACGATGTGTTTAATGTTAAATTCGGCTTCGATACCAGCTGTAACAGAACTGACCAAATTATAAGAGCACAAGTACCAAAAACAAGCGCCGAAATGCTCAAATTTTTGAACTTGAGCCCATATAATTCCGGTAGTCAATCGAAACCACGAAGGATTTCAAACCAACTCACTTACAACCAAGATCGCATCATTCAACATAAACACATCACACGTTACATTTCACAAGTAGTTCAGAATTAAACTTACAACACCACGGAGTCGCAATTATTACAAACCAAGTTTATAAAGTAGCGGAAGCATAAACACACACATACACTTAGTTCGAATACCACTGCGAGTCTTACAGATCAACATTCCACAAAAGCATTAAGAGAAGTAAACTAAAAGATGATCACATCCGAGGGATCTAGTCCTCATCACCCGCCGGGTGGAGGCAATTCTTGTAGAACCCACATATAGCATGCCATCTGCAATAAGAGGAAATAAACCCTGAGTACGGGAATATACTCAGCTAGACTTACCCATTGAAACAGAAAATAAAAGACACCAAGGATCATGCAAGGCTTTCTTAAAGTGGAGCTGGTTGACATCATATTTTGCGGAAAAGCATTAGTATAGCTAACTCTTTTAACCTGTACTAGCAGTTATTTTTAGCATTAACATGTCAGCTATCTTAGCACCTGTACTAAACAATCATGTGATGATTAAGCAAGCAATAATAACCATAGCAGGTATACATTTGAGGCAACATGTACTTCATCATCCCATTTCACCATCTGTTCAATTAATGAGATCTACGTTGCCGTTGCTCAAGTCAAGCACTCACTAACCGGGAGCAACGGTGATTCGAATCGAGTTCCTATCTAGCTGGAGGGGTATTTCTAACACAAACCACGCAGAATCCTCGGTAGGGTCGCACAAGTCACCTTTGGTACAGTTCAGGTAAGCGCGGGTTCGACTGATGCCGCATCCCCAAGGGCAACACTCTGCCAGGTGATAGGAACTCCAACCCCCTTGGTCTCATGCCAATGTTCCCAAGCACATCCTTACTTCCTCCAAGATGCTAAGTGTTACTCGGCTTACTCGGCCCTATGATTCCTGGCCTGAACCGTATTACTCAGCTTCGTGGTCGGAACGGCTTATCTGGCCAACTAAGTGTTAGACTGCGTTCAACATGACTCAAGGACGTACACCGATCGGTCCATAAACGACTCAGACGGGTATAGCTTCACACCCAAGACGTGAAGTGTCTTGCGGCTGCACTATCGAACTCCCGCCCGGTGTCAATTCATTTTTCAGCATGGTTCATTTCTCATGATAGCAAATATAGCCAACCGTGACCCACTTCACCTAAATCTTGTGGATGACCAAAAATCATCTGACTTCTACCGTACTAAACAGGGCTAAGCATTAACATGTGCCTAAACTTAAATTGGGATTCAAGTGCGATATCTGGACAAGGATAGATATAATGCAACAAGTGTTTTCACTCAACTCCTACAACTTAATGCAATAAACAAGTAAAAGTACTCAATGATTGATATATAAAGATTGGGTCAGCATGCACCGGGGCTTACCTTTCAGGAAAGAAGAAGGGCGATGGTCAGGGCACTCGGGTAGCTCTTCTTCGGGAACTCCTTCGCCGATTGGCACCTCGGCCTCCGCTGGCTGCTCCTGCTCCTCCGGAAGTGTTTCCTCGAATTCTAGAAGTGTCACCCCCTCCGGAACACCTATTGAATGAATGCACAAACAAATCTCATGGATGCATAATAAGGAATGCAACATGTGTAGAGAATGCAAATGTAAACTACAGCAACACTAGTGCTCTATTCAAATCACTTTACAACATGTGCATATTTCTTCTCTGGTAGAGAAGCACTTACCTAATCTACACAACCTAATGTACAAGTGTTCTTCCTTAGTTAAGGGCCTAACACCTAACAATCAACAAGAACAACATTACTTAAGCTTATCACAAACCTAATCATAATACAGCACAACAGAAATCTGGACAGCAGATCAATAATTTAACCATAACTAGAGATCCAAAAATCCAAATGATACGATACAAGACAATCTAGAAAGCTTATAACATGCTATACAATTCATTTTCAGACCTCAAGACTTGATTCCTTAGTTTACCTAGTCGAATTCCTAAAGTTCCATAACTCTGCCCCCTCCAAATACACAGCAGCCATTTCTGGACAGTCATTTTAAACCACTGCAACTCCTAAACTACTAGGCCGAATGCCCCCAATTTTTGACACAAGCTAGTTTAACAACTTTACAACCACTTTGGTATTCACAAGATTCCCAGAAAACACCTTTTTCAAAGTCCAAACCCAAAAATGCTACCAGCTGTCCAGTGAACCTAGAATGTGAAAATTAAATATTTACTCATGTGTCAAACTACCTCTATGACCAAACTAATGACACTACTAGGTTACACATGCCATGAAACAACCATAAAGTAAGGTATGTTCACCCAAGTCATTTCTTTTAATCCCTTTCTTAATTTAATTAATTAATTAAGTGAGAAATTAAACTTATATGCGAACTACTCAGCAAATTCTACCAAAATTTAAGGGAACTACATACCCTATCTGGAGGCTACTGCAAAAATTTGAGCCAAAGCTATTAAAAGAAACTCCCTACATAAAATTCACAAGCCAGAAAGGCTGATTTTTTCATAATTAACAAATCATAATGAAAAGTGTCAAAAAATAGAAACAATATTTTTCTTAGCAACCTTAGGGTACCAGGACACTCTCCATAAATGTTCATGAACACTGCACATACAGAAAAATTATGAAAATTCATTCAATTATCTCCTAATATAAAATGACAACAATATAACTTGAAAACTACTCAAGCAATAGCATCCAAATTTTTTACCAGAGCTACCTTAGACATGAAATGGCACACCCACCAAATTTCATAATTTTTGGAGCCCTAGAACTCAAGTTATCAAATTAACAATTTTGCATCTATTTTAAAACACATTTCAAATATCTATTTACATCTTCCAGAATCTAAATAGCACATATACATTTGATATTTTTTTCTAAATACTAAACTTTACAAAGAACTAAACACAATTGGAATCACCTCATTTGGATCTATATTGCTTGAGATATGAAATTTACAATATGGCAACCAAATCTGTGAAATAAATAAAGAAAATACAAAATCATAACCCTAAACTGACTACTAGGCCGGCCCGCGTACGCCAGCGCGGCCCAACACCCGCGCGGCCTGCGTCTGCTTTCCTCCCACGTGCGCCCGACAGGCGGGACCCGCGGGTCGGCGACACAGGACACGGGAAAGAGAGCCGCCGGACTCCGACAAGCTCTAACTCGGCGGTGATGGCTCCTCCGACGAAAGCAAAGGTACCACCGCGTTCCCCTTGACCTCCCACCCTGGTTGACTCTCGAATCGAGGACACTACTAAGCTCTAGCTATGGCGGCGGCTCGGTGGTGGCACGAGGTGGGGCGGTGGTGAGCTCCGAGCACCAGGTGGTCACCTGAGGTGCACATCTGCTTCCCCGAGCCATGGTGGACCTAACGAGACTCCTATTGAGGATCGGGGTGAAGTGGAGGAGCGTGACCACGTGCGAGCACCACAGGTGGCCATGGCGCGGTGATGCGTGGTCGTGTTCTGGCGTGATGGGAACACAATGCCCGGTAACGTCATCACAGAAGAATCAACACGAGAACGGGAAGGTGGGACAAGAGCCAGATGAGAGGGAAGAGCACTCAGCAGCACTGGTCGCGGAGGACCATGAGGGCAGCGGTGTGCCAATGAGCTCCGAGCGGGGAGAAGTCGGCAATGCACCCTTACCCTGGTTTGGTTGCTCCAAAGGGGAGGTCGATGAGGTGCGTGAGGTGGTGGCGGAGCTGTGGACGGAGTTTGGTAGGCTGCGATGCGATGGTGAGCTCACACGACCGCGGGGAAGCGCGCGGCGGCGATGGTGCCTCAGTGTTCTGCCTCAGAGAGCATGGCAAGGGGGATGGGTTGAATGAAGGGAGAGGGCAGACAGGAGGGTGTTGTCACGGAACCACCCAAATTATAAGAACAAAAGTACAAAAACAATCACCGGAGCAATTAAATTCCCGTACTTAAGTTCCTATAACTCCGGTAGTCCAGTAAAATCACGAGGGATTTCAAACCAACCAATATACAAGCCAAGATCGTAGTGGTCCAACATAACAGGTCATATGTTACACCCATTTCATAAGTAATTCAACATATATCAGAGTTCAGTAGAGTTATTACAACTCAAGTTCAAAAGTAGCGGAAGCAAAGTAGTTTGAAACTAATATCACCTTAATACAAATACATGCCAGTACCAAGGTCAATTTCCCATAAAAGCATAAGAGACAAGATAGCTCAGACGGATCCTGCCCATGATCACACTCCGCCACTACAGCAGGAGTCTTCCAATTCTTGCAGTAGCTATGTTATATCACAACCTGCAACAAGTGGGAATAAACCCTGAGTACGAGAAGGTACTCAGCTAGACTTACCTGTCATAAACCAGAAATAATGACACCAAGGAGTATGCAAGGCTTTCTTTCAGTGGGCTAGCTTGACTCCTTTGCGAAAAGCATAAGTTATCATGAATAAACCATTTTGAGCACTTTTGCATCATCTTTATTATAACCTATTAATCTAGGTAAGCACCTATGCTAAAGCAATCACTTGATTAACCATTAACATCAAAGGTTACCATTTCAGGTTTAGCATTTCCAACATCATCCACATAACCATCCGTGTTCCATCATCATTACTATGATGCCATAACTCGAGTCAAGTGTTCACTATCCAGTGAACGATGGCGATTCGAATCGATTATTAACCAGCTGGTAATTTATTCCTCACACAAACCTCACTCACCCGCTAAAGTGAGATATTGGTCACCGAGTCAACTATCCAGGTAAAGTCTCGAGTTTGCTAGGAACCACATGTACCCGGGGGCTGCCCGACTGCCCTTTGGCCTTATCATCGCGCCCCCGTATCCTGCCACTACTGCTCTGGTACAGTGCATTGCGGGCAATCCACTCGGCCCGAATAATCTCCTAGCTTCGTGGTCGAAAGGTACATTATTCGGCCAGCTAAATGTGAGTCATGCGTTCAACATGACTCGAGGCCCAACAACGGTCGATCATTAATCAACACAGACGGAAACTACAAGCACCCCAGAACCCTGACTGGTTGCCCAATACTTATTCCGCCCGGTCTCCAATTATCCATCAACACTTGGTTATTTCTAGGATATCATCCATTCCATAGATAAAGTATTCTAGTAACCACCTATAATTTCCGGTGACAGAAAATCACCGATCGCTACCGGTCTAAGCAGGGCTAAGCAATTATTCGACCCTAAACCTAGTAGGGTAAGAATGTAATAAGGTAGGCAAGGATAGTAATAAATGCATCAATGGTTTCACTCAACTCCTACAACTTAATGCAACAATACATATATAACATATATATACTCAATTGTTTTTATAAAGTAGGAGGCTTAGAATGCTCTGGGGCTTGCCTGAGATTGAACACTAGGTTAGTGATTGACAGATGACACTCACTTGGCGAGCATCTCCCATCCCGACACTTGCTTAATCCTTTCATCTTTGGGATAGGTCCACCAAACACCGTCTTCAGGTTTGGCTTCAACATCTCGTCCTTCACGTGGTGCATCTAGCAAATCTAAATGAGATGCAAGATGTATGTGTATGAATATGATGAATGGTAACATAAGATGCATCACATAATCATTCAAGTAAACACACGATTAAGACATAGACACCAAAAGCTATTTAACTAACCTCACACAACCAATTAAAGAGGGCAAGCACATCAAGCATAACTCAGGTTTAACAAGATCACAAGTATCTTAACTTGACCATCATCAAGGGTATAAGCCACACTTAGCAACACATGGAGTAAACAACCATAACTAGCATCTGACAAATTCTGGACTGCAAACAACATCTACATGTTTGGATCATAACTGGAGTTATACAAATCCAATAGACATGCAACAAGACATTCTGGAAAGCTTATGAAATTGTCTATAATTCATCTTTAATCATCTTAGCATGATTCTCAAGTTAACCAAGTCAAACATGCATAATTACATAATCTGGTCTAGAGATTCCAGAGAACAACTATTTCTGGAACCCAACTTGGAACAGTCATAACCCACAAACTACAATGCCAAATGCCACCAAAATTTAACACAAGCTATATTAATGAGTCATCTACAACTTTGTTATAAGCATGTTTCTCATCAAACATCATTTTCATGGCGCAATTACCAAAGTACCAGAAACTGTCCAGGAAAGCATCAATTGCAAGAATAAATATTAACTTACATTCCAAACATACATTTGGCCACAACCAATGTAACCATCATAAAGTGCATGTTAAATTATCACCAAAAAGTATAGTGCTCATTACTAAATAAATTCCTTTAATGCATTTCTTAATTTATTTAGATAGTAAGGTGAAATAATAAACATATACCAAAAGTCCATAATAAAATCTATAAAAATTACAGTAGCTCTTACATACACCCAATAATCTACTGTACAAATTTCAAGCCATTTGGACATGTATATCAACCTCTGTGAAAAAGACAAATTGCTATTGCAAGAATTCATGTGAGAGCAAGATACACTAATAACTCACTCATATGGCAACCAAATTTCATAAAATTTTTACCACACATTAAACATCATATGAGTAACATGCCACAAAAATTTTACTTCATTTGGAGCCCTAGATCTACGGTTATGAAAATGACAAATACATCTAGCATTAAAAACCTAGCTGCACAAATCTATTTTTACAGAGAAAACTTTAAACTAAAACATACCATATTATAGATCTGCTGCATATATAATTTAACAAGGATTCCAAAAAGTCCTCATTTGCTATTTTACGATTTTTCTACAATTTACTATGAATTTCCAAATTTCCTGCAAAATAATCACAAAACAGTCCTCGTGCACTATTCACATGAGTCACTAGTTCTGCAGAAAACCCCCTGAACTTGTTTCCCTCTTATACGTGGGTCCTTCTTCTTCCTCACGATGGACACAGAGACGGACCGAACGGTCGGCTTCGGTGATCTCCGGCCGGCAGAGGCAGCGCCAGCGGTGAGGGAGGGCGCTGGGGCAGGCGAATGTCAGCGCGCACCCACCGAGGGGCTCAGCTCGGACGGAGGCAGCCTGAGGAAGCCGAGCCATGAGGAGCAGCGGCTCCATGCCGCAGGGTACGGCAACGAGGAGCTGTGACGGCGAAGGGAGCTAGAGAAGGTGGGCTCGGTTGCGGTGGATGGCTAGGAAGTCAAAGGGGATGCGAGTTAGAGAGGAGGGTGGCTTGGAGATGGCAGACGCTACAGCTTGGAGCGAGCAACCGGCAGCCATGGCGGGCTCGCTTTGGAGAGGCGGTTGAGAGCAGAAGGGCGAAGTAGGATGGCAGAGAGGTGAGAAAACGGGCGAGGAGGAGATGGGGAGCTCGGCCTCGGCCTCTCCCAGTTACCTAGGGCATAGCACACGTGGCAGGGAGGAGCAACCATGGTGACACGCGTACTGCTGCATGTTTGCCACGCCCAGGACACACGGCACCCTTTGAGACATTCCACCGAGCACGTGGCGGGCAACAATGTGGCCGGCGTGGAGCGCGTTTTTGGGCCAGCTATGGGCCGATTTGGGTCATGGGCCCAAAACAAAGTTTGAAGCCCGTGAACTGCTCTACATTTCTCATTAAGGGTCCAAGGTCATTAGAGCAACGGATTAGCGGTAAAATAGTTGCCAAGACAGCAGTGTCAACACAACAATGGTGAATACGGAAACTCACTTTCGGAGGTCAAAACTTCGTCAAACTGAACTCAACTTTTTGCATGCTCTTCGCCAACCTGTAAACTCAAACTTTTATATTTGGCTCAACCTAAGTTACTTAGCAAAAACACGAGAACACGACGTGCCAACTGTATTGTTTTGCCGGTCCAAGTCCATGAGTATGATGAAACTAGCAGTTTTGGGAATTAATTTTGAAGGTCCAAATGAGCTCCAAATCCATTCAAACTTCTCTGAGCTCTTCTCCACTCTAAACACTCCAACTTTTATAAAGAGTCCAACTCCAGTTGTTTAACAAAATTTTGAGAACGCAATGTGCCCACCTGTCAATGTCAGTCCAAATCTTCCATGACTTAGAATATTTTCCAAGGCTGAAAAACAGCAGCTAATCCAATCTTTGAGCCTCTATTTGACTAGGTTAGAGACCAAACTAGCTCTTGACCATTAAACAAAGTTTCTTCTCCATAATATGAACTACAACTTTCATTTAAGGTCCAACATCATAACTGGTATAGAACCTACATTTCTACTCTAACCAAAGTAGTATCGTGATAAAGCTTGAATTGTCCGTTTTGATCCATTGGAGCATTTTCTAGGCATTTGCTCAACACGAACCTTTCACGACTTTTGTTGTAGAGTCCATCTAGAGTATTTTGGGCAAGGTTACAAGGTTTGGTTGATGATCTATATTTCCATCCACTTAATAATGCAATTCCAGCACTTAGTAAAGTCATACCAACAAGGATATAACTCATCATTTCATGTGACTTTTTGATTCCAAACGTCATGAAAGTTTGCCAGTGACCAATATAGATAGGTACTAAGGTGAGACACATGAAGATATTGCAATAACAGCACCCAAGCATATATATTGAAAACTACCTATATGTAAAGCAAGGGTGCAACATCCAAGTTTAGGTTAGGCTCATCTCCATAGGTTGACCTTGACATCATCATCTCCACTTAATCTATCATGTTTGAGCTCAAACCCACTGCTTAATGAGTGACAAACACCTAGGGTGTTACAAGTGTCGTGGTGGCCTTGAAGCCCACTCGCGACTGACCAGTGGGGCCTCGACCGGCGTACAGCCGCCACAACGCGTCCACGCGGCAGCAACGGCCTGAAGCTATCGGCCACACTATGCTCTGAAGGTCCGAATGGAAGCCAAAAACAGTGACTGACAAGGTGATTTCATCGCTGATTATCTCCTAAACTAGCTCGATTTAGGCCATGACGTGATTTACAAAATTGGAGAGCTATATGAGTACTACAATTTTGCCAATTGGAACTTGGACTGGTTCACCATGGTTTACAAGTTACATGGCTCCAAAGTGGGGTACAGTGAAATTGTATGTCAGTGCATGACTTAGAAAAATTCCTAAGTCTGAAATCAGCATGGAGACCTGACTTGTGGGCCACTTTTGAGCATGTTCTAGCCATTTTCATGAGATGGCCATATTGAGACTTTTGTTCCCCATGAAATTCTCTACAACTTTGATTAAGGGTGCTCCTCCATGCAAGACTTCTAAGCTAGACTTTTTAAACAGTCAAACTAAAGCATTCTAGGGCCCAAGGCTTGGTCAACATCACATAGGAGGGCATTTTGGTCATTTTGGTCAACATGAACATTGTTCTACTAATGATCCTAAGTGTGATTAAGGTACTATAGGACATAATTGACCATTGTACACTTCAGTTACACCCACTTCCAAATGTCACACAGGTTGGAACAAACAAAACAAGCATTTTAACTAAATGTTGCCACACCATGTTGCATATATATGTTGCACTACTCACATTTCATAAGCTACCACTTTTGAAACAAACTTAGTAAAGTATGTTGCACACCCTTGTTACAAGCCAAACAATGCATAATGAATGAAATGATGCTCATGCTTATGAAATGCAGGTGCAATTTTGGAAGCCGAACACCAAGGATTTTACAGCCCTCCCCCCTTATAAAAATCTCATCCCGAGATTTAGAAAGTTTACCATTGTTGATAGAATGCCTTATAACCCTCTTGTAAATAATCTTCTCTCCCCCAAGTAGCATCACTCTCGCTACCTTGATTACTCCACATTACTTTATACCACTTAACCACTCCACTCCTAGTTACCCGCTCTCGAGTGTCAATCACACGAACTGGCTTTTCTTCATAAGTTAGATCGGATTCTAACTTGATATCCCCTAACAGAACTCTCTCTTCAGGAACTCGAAGACATTTCTTTAACTGAGATACATGGAAGACATTAAAAATGGCGCTCATTTCAAGAGGTAACTGGATCTTATATGCAACAGCTCTACTTTTGCCTACAATCTGGAAAGGACCCACGTATCTCGGTGCAAGCTTTCGCTTCACACCAAAACGCTTCACACTCTTCATAGGTGAAACTTTTAGATATATGAAGTCTCCAACTTCAAACTCGATCGGTTTTCTACGGCGATCAGCGTAACTTTTCTGTCTAGATTTAGCTGCAGCCATATGTATTTTGATGGTACGGACTTGTTCTTCAGCTTGCTTGACAAAATCAATACCATAATACCTTCTTTCGCCAGCTTCTACCCAATTCAGTGGGGTTCTACACTTACGACCGTACAAAGCTTCGAATGGGGCCATCTTAATACTCTCTTGATAACTATTATTGTACGAAAACTCAGCTAAAGGCAACCATTTCTCCCATGAACCCTTGGATGAAATAACACACGCCCTCAACATATCTTCTAAGATTTGGTTAACTCATTCAGTCTGACCTGCCGTCTGGGGGTGATACGCAGAGCTTCTCACTAGCTTGGTTCCCAGAAGATGATGCAAGTGCTCCCAAAAATGAGCAGTGAACTGCGGACCTCGGTTAGAAACAATAGTACAAGGGATTCCATGGAGTCAGACTATCTGATTGAAGTACAACTCAGCATAGTCAGTAGGACGATAGTCGGCTCGGACCGGAATGAAATGAACCGACTTGGTTAGACGGTCTACAATTACCCAAATGGAGTTATGATTCTTAATAGTAGGAGGGAGTCCAACAATGAAATCCATACTTATCTCCTCCCATTTCTAACCTAGGATAGAAAGTGGCTGAAGCAATCCAACTTTCATGTGCACAGCTTTAACTCTACAGCATGTATCACACCTAGCAACATATGCAACTATTTCTTTCCGCATCTTGGTCCACCAATAGTATGGCTTCAAATCGTGATACATCTTACTGCTACTAGGATGGATGCACAACTTAGAGGAATGTGCTTCAGACATAATATGATTCCTAAGCTCTCGATCCTTAAGCACAACTAACCTATCCTTAAACCACAGCACACCATCTTCATATACCCTGAAATGCTTAGTTTCTTGCTCTTTCATCTTACGCTTGATGTGGAATATACCGGTGTCAGTCTTTTGGAGCTCAATAATTCTACTCTTGAGAGTGCAACTGACAGTGATATGGTGCAGAACTGCTGGATGTAGAAGGCGAGACAGGTGAAAATCACTTTCAACTAAGGAATGGCAATGAGACTTATGGCTTAAAGCATTAGTAACCATGTTTGCCTTGCTATGATGATAGTGCACTTGGAGATTATAATCTTTAATTAACTCAAGCCATCTTCTTTGATGCATATTCAACTCGGGTTGGTGAAGATATATTTGAGGCTTTTATGGTCAGTATAGATATTGCATATATTGCCCAACAGATAATGTCACTAGACTTTCAAAGCATGAACAACTGCAGCGAGTTCTAAGTCATGCATTGGATAATTCACCTCATGTTTCGGAAGTTGACGAGATGTGTATGCAATCACTCAGCTTTCCTGCATCAGAACACCTCCCAAACCTATGCATGAGGCATCACAATACACATCAAATGGTTTCTCGATATCCGGTTACGCCAAAACCGGAGCCGGGGTTAGGAGGGTTCATAGTTTGTGAAAAGCTGCATCACACTCAGGAGTCTAGACAAACCTAGTGTCTTTTTGCAGCAACCGAGTCATTGGCTTGGTTATTTTAGAGAAATCCAGGATAAAGCGACGATAATAGCCAGCCAATCCTAGAAAACTCCGGACCTTGTGAACCGAGATAGGAGCCTTCCAGTCCAATACTTCTTGTACCTTGGTGGGATCCACCATAATTCCACCATCGGACAACACATGCCCAAGAAAAGGTACATCACGAAGCCAGAATTCGCACTTACTGAATTTTGCATACAGTTGATGTTCACGTAGTCTTGTGAGGACTATATGTAGATGTTCCGTGTGATCTTCCTCATTCTCAGAATACACCAAGATGTCATCTATAAACACCACCATGAACTTGTCCAATTCGGGCATAAACACCGAATTCATCAAGTACATGAAGTGCGCGGGGTCGTTGGTCAAGCCGAAGGACATAACAAGATACTCATAGAGACCGTATCTTATAGAGAAAGTAGTTTTTGGAACATCTTTAGGACGGATTTTAATTTGATGATAACCAGACCTCAGATCAATCTTGGAAAAGACTTTGGCTTTAGACAACTAATCAAACAAGATGTCGATGCGCGGTAGAGGATACTTATTCTTGACAGTAACTGCATTCAGAGGTCTATAATCTACACACATCTGCAACGACTGGTCCTTCTTCTTTACAAAGATAGCACGACATCCCCATGGAGATGAACTAGGACAAATCAGCCCCTTCTTCAAAAGTTCATTCAACTGTACCTTAAGTTCAGCTAGTTCATTCGAAGACATCCTATAGGGTCTTCTAGAGATGGGTGTCGTGCCAGGCAACAACTATATTTTAAACTCCACATCTCGATCCGGAGGCAATCCCGGCAAATCATCGGGAAAGACGTCAGTAAACTCGCATACTACGGGAATATCAGCTATGGACTTCGCTTGCACCGCATGAACTTCACCAGAAAGATCAATTTTCTAGGAAAGTTGCACTAGAAAACCTTTCTGATTAGTAGGATCTCTGAGCATAACTACCCGGGTTGATGTATCAATGAGTACCTCATTCTGACTCATCCAATTCATGCCCAAAATAACATCTATACCTAGTCCAGGCAAAACCACTAAGGTAAGCAAGTACTTTCGCCCTTCTATTTCAAATTCTACGTCCTTAACTACTTAATTTGTGGGAATATTACCACTTGTAGCTCTAATGCAATAACCCCCATCTTCAACAGTATGTAATTTGTATGCAAACTTTGATGTAAACATAGGACTGATAAAGGAATGCGAAGCACCTAAATCAAACAACACTACTGCAGAATGCTGGTCAACCAGGAACTTTTTGGCAGTGACTACCTCACTAGATGGAATTTCCTCAATACTATTGTAATGAACATGCCTCTGATGGCCACCTTGATTTGCATTCTTCTTAGGATAAGGACAATTCCTAGCCCAATGACCTGGCTTGTTGCAGTTCCAGCAAGGCATGTTGCTTGGAGGAACACTGGAGCTGCCTTGGCTAGAACTACCCTTACGAAGAGAAACGGTATAAGCCTTGCGAAACCTAGTCTTGGCTAGAGCCTTCTTCTACGGGGGACGGAACTTAGCACCCATTGCAGGAGGATGAGAAGGAGCCCTCGGTGCGACTAGAGCTCGGGACCGTGAAGCACCCGCCTCAAAGGCCCTCTTACGGCTCTTAGAAGCAGCATAGATAGAATAGTTGTTCTCTTGGGTCAGGGCATCACTGATAAATTCATTAAAAGTGGCACATTTGCTCGTACCCATGGTCTTCATCAACTTGGGACTGAGGCCATGCTTGAAGCTAGCAATCTTCTTTGCATCAGTATCCACAAACTCAGTTGCATACCTTTCAAGGTTATTAAAGGCTTGCAGGTATTCCGTCAAACTCTTATTGCCTTGAGTTAATCTCATGAACTCCGTGTGCTTCATTGCCATCAAACCTGGAGGAATATAATTCCCATGGAAAGCCGCCTTAAACTGGTCCCAAGTGATCGGAACATTAGGAGGCAGCGTAGAGCGGTAATGACTCCATCAAATACCAGCCGGACCATGCAATTGGTGGGAAGCATACTCGGTCTTCAGCTCATCAGTCAGACGGAGCAGATGAAACTTCTACTCAATGGTATTCAACCACTCATCAGCTTGCAGAGGTTCCTCCGCCTCCTTAAAGAGCGGGGGCTTGGTGTCGAGAAAGTCCTTGAAATCACTATGCTGATTTGGTTCCAGTCCCTGATAACCATGCCGAGCATCCCGGTTGACTAACTGGAGCATAGCGTCTGCTAACAGGCGCTGCCCTTCAACCACCATCTGCATTAACTCTGTCGGGATGGGTGGTGGCGGAGGTGGTGGTGGCTGTTCCTCATCCTCAATGCCACGACCACGACAGAGGTTATACGCCATCTGCAAAATGCATAGCCAATGAGCACTGACGGTGTGGGAAATTTGTAGATGAATTGTGTAAATATGCCGAACTAATTTCATTGGGAAAATGAATTCACACAACAACCGAGGCACAACAATTCATCGCAACCACACAACCTCATCAAGCGCATCAATTGACGCAATTATGCGATGTACTTACCAAACAATATATCCTCCGATGAAAAGATGGAATTTATTAAAGGCTCACATATATGGAGCACAAACGTGTCTGACAGGTTACATCCATACCAATGGGATTTCAACCTTACACAACAGGGGTGTCCTGATTCGATCTAAACTGCTGACCAAATAGGAACACTACCCAAGGAAATGACCACGAGGAGACAACCCATTGGTAGAGTTCCATGATGGATCATGGCTAGCCACCTCGATACCAGCGCATGCCAAGCGGCACAACCTTATGTCATGCGCCACAGGAGGCCCTCGGTTTCGTCGCAGCACCGGAGGGTACTAATCATGACACCATCACCGAACACAACACAATGAGACATCCCTTGTGACCGAAATTTAGCATGTTTAAACAAACATCCAGGATAACATAGGGTTCGATGTTACATCCCAAAAGCCAAGTTATTACAAAGCCCCACTCCCACACATGGAGGACACAAAAGATAACTCTAGCTCAGTAGCTATGCGATGAACTAATCTAAGCATCGTCCTCCGAGTCAGTGTCAAAGATCTCCCCGCCATCTTCATCACTAGCCCGCTCTAGCTCCTCATCTTCTTCTTCTTCTTCTGGTGGAACATCCTCTGGCCCATTGATCTCCATGTCGTCATCACCTTTAGCCATGAAGACTCTAGAGCCCATCTCCTCATCATCGTCATTGTCATGAGGGAGCAGAGGATTGAGCTGATTATTTAGGCGGTGCACTTCCTCATGAAGATTGTCGTTGTATTCTTCTACAGCTGCTAACTGTTGCTCAAGCTCCACCTAGCGAGCTCTCAAGATGTTCTCTTCATGCCAGGCTTCACCCCGCTAGTTCATCACGTGGACCAGCATGCGCTGATAGTTGTGATTAGCCACTGTCAACCTCTGGACCACAAGTGTCTCCTGATCTCTGTCATGTATCACTTGCGCCAGATGTTGCTGACCCGCATCTCTTACAGCAACCACCTTAGCCAACTTAGCCCTCAACCTTTCTGCCTTGGTGGGCTCAGGGTGGGGCTCTCGTGGAGCGAGCTGGTGTCGAGGAGCGCTGCCTCCAGCGGACTTACGAGCGGTCCTCTTGGTGTGAGCCATCTGTAGCAACAAGGTATAACTTAAAGTGAGAATAATTTAGGGGATATGAAATTTAATTTAGTCAGGACAATCGAAATTTTAAGGAGGGAGTAATATGAAATGCATGACATGAATTAAACATGATGCATGCACGTTTCGTACGCCCTCTCCCCTAGTAGAATCATAAACTTCTAACGCTAGGCGGTGGCATACATACGCTCTCTCATATAGGCGAAACTATCGGTCTACTCGTTTGCGCTGTTAGTGCACCTGCAGAAAATCTCATTTTAGCCCAACAGTTTCTCAATATAAGCATGCAAGTAAGCAGTAAACTAAATACTTTCCATATACACATCCCCGATGTATATACTTCAGTAATAAATCTCGCATGGTTCATTTATATATCAGCATGGTTCATTTCTCACAATAGCAAATATAGTCAACCGTGACCCACTTCACCTAAATCTCGTGGATGACCGGAAATCATCCGACTTCTACCGCACTAAGCAGGGCTAAGCATTAACACGTGCCTAAACTTAAATTGGGATTCAAGTGCGATATCTGGACAAGGATAGATATAATGCAACAAGTGTTTTCACTCAACTCCTACAACTTAATGCAATAAACAAGTAAAAGTACTCAATGATTGATACATAAAGATTGGGTCAGCATGCACCGGGGCTTGCCTTTCAGGAAAGAAGAAGGGCGATGGTCAGGGCACTCGGGTAGCTCTTCTTCGGGAACTCCTTCGCCGATTGGCACCTCGGCCTCTGCCGGCTGCTCCTGCTCCTCCGGAAGTGTTTCCTCGAATTCCAGAAGTGTCACCTCCTCCGGAACACCTATTGCATGAATGCACAAATAAATCTCATGGATGCATAATAAGGGATACAACATGTGTAGAGAATGCAAATGTAAACTACAGCAACACTAGTGCTCTATTCAAATCACTTTACAACATGTGCATATTTCTTCTCCAGTAGAGAAGCACTTACCTAATCTACACAACCTAATGTACAAGTGTTCTTTCTTAGTTAAGGGCCTAACACCTAACAATCAACAAGAACAACATTACTTAAGCTTATCACAAACCTAATCATAATACAGCACAACAGAAATCTGGACAGCAGATTAGTAATTTAACCATAACTAGAGATCCAAAAATCCAAATGATACGATACAAGACAATTTGGAAATCTTATAACATGCTCTACAATTTATTTTCAGACCTCAAGACTTGATTCCTAAGTTTACCTAGTCGAATTCCTAAAGTTCCAGAACTCTGCCCCTCCAAACAGAGAGTAGCCATTTCTGGACAGTCACTTCAAACCACTGCAACTCCTAAACTACTAGGCCAAATGCCCCCAATTTTTGACACAAGCTATTTTAACAAGTTTACTACCACTTTGGTATTCACAAGATTCCCAGAAAACACCTTTTTCAAAGTCCAAACCCAAAAATGCTACCAGTTGTCCAGAGAACCTAGAATGTGAAAATTAAATATTTACTCATGTGTCAAACTACCTATATGACCAAACTAATGACACTAATAGGTCACACATGCCATGAAACCACTAGAAAGTAAGGTATGTTCACCCAAGTCATTTCTTTTAATTCCTTTCTTAATTTCATTAATTAATTAATTAAGTGGGAAATTAAACTTATATGCAAACTACTCAGAAAATTCTACAAAAATTACAGGGGACTCTATACCCTACCAAGAGCCTATTGCAAAAATTTGAGCCAAAGTTATTTAAAGAAACTCCCTACACAAAATTCACAAGCTAGAAAGGCTGATTTTTGCATAATTAACAAATCATAATGAAAAGTGTCAAACAACAGAAACAATATTTTTCTTGGCAACCTTAGGGTACCAGGACACTCTCCATAAATTTTCATGAACACTGCACATACAGAAAAGTTATGAAAATTCATTCAAGTATCTCCTAATATAAAATGAGAACAATATAACTTGAAAACTACTCAAGCAATAGCATCCAAATTTTTACCAGAGCTAGCTTAGACATGAAATGGCGCACCCACCAAATTTCATAATTTTTGGAGCACTAGAACTTAAGTTATCAAATTAACAAATTTGCATCTATTTTAAAACACATTTCAAATATCTATTTACATCTTCCAGAATCTAAACAGCACATATACATTTGATATTTTTTTCTAAATACTACACTTTACAAAGAACTAAACACAATTAGAATCACCTCATTTGGATCTATATTGCTTGAGATATGAAATTTACAATATGGCAACCAAATCTGTGAAATAAATAAAGAAAATACAAAATCATAACCCTAAATTGACTACTGGGCCGGCTCGCGTACGCCAGCGCGGCCTAACACCCGCGCGGCCTGCGTCTGCTTTCCTCCCACGCGCGCGCCTAATAGGCAGGACCCGCGGGTCGGCGACACAGGACCATAGTCACATAAAACGGGTTCGCTACCTTCGACCCTCGACCTAGGTTCGTCGACCCCGACCCGGGTTCACGGGTTCATTTTTGACCCGAAGTGTAAAAGTCTCTCGCAGGTAGCGTGCCACATACCACGACCCCGTACCTCGACCCCATCGACCCAGAAACTTTGTGACTATGCATAGGACAGGGGAAAGAGAGCCACCGGACTCCGGCGAGCTCCAACTCGTCGGTGACGGCTCCTCCGATGAAAGCAAAGGTACCACCACATTCCCCTTGACCTCCCACACTAGTTGACTCTCGAATCGGGGACACTACTAAGCTCTAGCTATGGCGGCCATGGCGGCGACGGCTCGGTGGTGGCGCGAGGTGGTGCGGTGGTGAGCTCCGAGCACCAGGTGGTCACCTGAGGTGCATATCTGCTTCCCCAAGCCATGGCGGACCTAACGAGACTCCTATTGAGGACCGGGGCAAAGTGGAGGAGTGTGACCATGTGCAAGCACCACAGGCGGCCATGGCGCGGCGGTGTGCGACTGTGTTCCGGCGTGACGGGAACACATTGCCTGGTAGCGTCATCACAGAAGCATCAACACGAGAAGGGGAAGGTGGGACAAGAGCCAGATGAGATGGAAGAGTGCTCAGCAGCGCTGACTGTGGAGGACCGTGAGGGCAATGGCACGCCGGTGAGCTCCGAGCGGGGAGAAGTCGGCAATGCGCCCTTACCCTGGTTCGGTTGCTCCAAAGGGGAGGTCGACGAGGTGCGTGAGGTGGTGGCGGAGCTATGGACAGAGTTTGGTAGGCTGCGATGCGATGGCGAGCTCACACAACTGTGGGGAAGCGTGGGGCGGCGATGGCACCTCAGTGTTCCGCCTCAGAGAGCACGGCAAGGGCGAGGGGGTAAATGGAGGGAGAGGGCCGACAGGAGGGTGTCGTGGTGGCCTTGAAGCCCGCTCGTGACTGACCAGTGGGGCCGCGGCCAGCGTACAACTGCTAGGCGTGTCCACGCAGTGGCAACGGCCTAAAGCTGTCGGCCACACTGTGCTCTGAAGGTCTGAATGGAAGCCAAAAACAGTGACTGACAGGGCGATTTCGTCGCTGATTATCTCCTAAACTAGCTCGATTTAGGCCATGCCATGATTTACAAAATTGGAGAGCTATATGAGTACTACAATTTTTCCAATTGGAGCTTGGACTGGTTCACCATGGTTTACAAGTTACATGGCTCCAAAGTGGGGTACAGTGAAACTGTATGCTAGTGCATGACTTAGAAAAATTCCTAAGTCTGAAATCAGTATGGAGACCTGACTTGTGGGCCACTTTTGAGCATGTTCTAGCTATTTTCATGAGATGGCCATATTGAGACTTTTGTTCCCCATGAAATTCTCTACAACTTTGATTAAGGGTGCTCCTCCATGCAAGACTTCTAAGCTGGACTTTTTAAACAGTCAAACTAAAGCATTCTAGGGCCCAAGGCTTGGTCAACATCACATAGGAGGGCATTTTGGTCATTTTGGTCAACATGAACATTGTTCCACTAATGATCCTAAGTGTGATTAAGGTACTATAGGACATAATTTACCATTGTACACTTTAGTTACACCCACTTCCAAATGTCACACAGGTTGGAACAAACAAAACAAGCATTTTAACTAAATGTTGCCACACCATGTTGCATATATATGTTGCACTACTCACATTTCATAAGCTACCACTTTTGAAACAAACTTAGTAAAGTATGTTGCACACCCTTGTTACAAGCCAAACAAAGCATAATGAATGAAATGATGCTCATGCTTATGAAATGCAGGTGCAATTTTGGAAGCCGAACACCTAGGGTGTTACAGGTCTAGGTTAAGGGGAGTGAGCGTCATGGCCAATTCGAGCATAGTGTTCTCCTGCAAGGGAAGGATTGGTCTATACACGGCATCCGTTCATATAATGCATGCTATGACTCATTGTCATACCCGTTGTTCTTTCCAAAGGGTGAGCTTGGGTGGCACAATTACATCCCAAAAGTGGGTGTGACCATGGCTCAAGTTGAGCGAGCTCGAGTAATCCGCAAAAGGCGTGTTGAGAATGGTGACGATGATGATAGAGGTAACTTGAACTCTTTTTAATAATGCAATATGAATTGTTTTCTATTAACTCATGATACTAATTCGAACAATGTCTCCCTGTACAAACTATTTTGTATTGATACATGTGTCTCCGTGCGCGACTACTACTACTACAAGTTCTATATGCGGCCAGGGATATTTAATCCAATATTCTATGGCCAGCATCTTTTCCAGCAGTTCACCATCGACACCTACATCAAGATTGAGAGCTCGTGTTTAGACTACATGAGGAACAATCAGGATACATTGAGGGCTTACCTACACCAAGGCCTGGTGGACAACATGCATTCGGGTGAAGGATCTGCTGAGAATGTCAGAAGGCGTACTGTCCTGTCTTCGTCATTCATCGAAGGACCCCATGATATGAGGCATTGATACATGGATGCAATGGCTCTGGTGTGAAAGTATGGTAAACCTGATATCTTCCTCACAATGGTGTGCAACCCTAACTAGGATGAGATCAAGAATAAACTTTATCCAGGCCAGACACCACAGGACCGCCCAGATCTCTTCACATGGGTCTTTAGAGCAAAGTTAGAGGCAATGAGGAAAATCTTAATGGAGAAAGACATACTTAGGAAGGTGAAGGGCTACGTATATGTAGTGGAGTTCCAGAAGAGGGGCTTGTCGCATGCACACTTCTTGCTAATAATGGAACAAAAGTACAAGCTCACATGTCCCGAGCAATATGACATTTATCACCAGTGTAGAGCTACCAAATAAGAAGAAGTACCCAGAGCTATATAATATGGTCACGAAGCATATGATGCATGGTCTCTATGGGATGCTTAATCCGTCCTGTCCATGCACGGTGGGGCGCGGGTCATGCAAAAACCGTTACCCACACCCATTCTGTGAGGCCACATCATAGGAAAAGGATTCGTACCCCATCTATCGGCGACGCAATGATGGCCGCATGCTAAAAGTTCGAGGCCATTATCTGGACAATCAATGGGTCATGCCTTACAACCCTTGCCTACAACGTACCTTCAACTGCCATATAAATGTTGAGGCATGTGAGAGCATTAAATCAGTAAAGTATCTGTTCAAGTAAATGTACAAGTGACATGATAGGGCATCGGTGGTGGTGAGGGAGTCTGATAAAGCAGATGAGAAAGGGAACATTGATGAGATCAAGCAGTATAGAGAAGCCCGGTGGGTGACACCTCCAGAAGCACTATAGATGATATATGGCTTTGACTTGAGCAAGAACCATCCACCAGTACAGCAGCTACAGCTTCATCTACCCGACATGCACATGGTGGCATTTCATAAACGGGACAAGGTCAAACAGATCATTAATAGGCCAAGTGTAGAAGAGTCAATGCTGACATCATACTTCGATGCAAACAAGCATCATGAGGAAGCCCGTGAAATCTTGTATTGGGACTTCCCAGAGCATTTTACCTGGCAGACTGATGGTAAATTCTGGCAGAAAAGGAAAACTCTATTTTCCATGTTGGCAGAGTCATCTCAGCTCATCCTGCCAAGGGAGAACGCTAACAATGTTCCTGGTGCTACCTCATACAAACACCTCAGGACAGTTGATGGTGTGCTACTACCTTCGTTTCGTAAAGCTACGGAAAGGAAGGGTCTAACCGAAGAAGATAATACCCTGGATGAATGTCTAACTGAAGCTACTTTATTCCAGATGCCTTCCTCTCTGTGAAGGCTATTTGCAACAATATTGGTATTCTGTGAGCCGCATGTTGTGATGGGGTTGTGGATAAAACACTACAATGCAATGTTAGAGGATTATAGCCACAATAATCCATCCCTAGATCTGGTGCAACAAAAGGTTTTGATAGATATTAGAAACATGCTATAGTCTATGAGGAAGGACATAAGGTCATTTCTTCTTCTAGATATTGATCACTCATACAATGATGCCAGCCATATTCCTCGTGAGATATTTGATGAAGTTAGCGTCGAGCAGAATCCTGAAGATGTGCTATTGTGTGACTTACTCAATGCCGAGCAAAGGTCAGCCTACGATGAGATAATGACCGCTATCTACAACAAATAAGGCGGGTTGTTCTTTGTGGATGGACCTGGCGGGATGGGAAATACCTTTTTGTATAGGGCACTTCTTGCAAAACTACATAGCCAGGACAAGCTTGTCGTGGCTATAGCTACATCTGGAGTTGCAATGGCCATAATGCCAGGCGGGAGGACGGCCCACTCGCGTTTCAAGATACCCCTAACTCTTCAAGAGGGCGGTTGATGTAGCTTCACAAAACAGAGTGGTACTGTCAAGTTGCTGTAGCAAGCACCTCTCATAATTTGGGACGAGGCATCTATGACAAAGAGGCAAAATGCGGAAGCACTAGACAACAGCCTACGGGATATAATGGGCCGGTCACACCTACCGTTTGGTGGGAAGACTGTTGTCCTTGGTGGGGATTTCAGACATGTCCTCCCTATTATGCGAAAAGGATCCAGAGCTCAAATAGTCGATGCTTCTCTGCAAAGGTCGTATCTTTGGGAATCCATGCGCCACCTAAAGCTCGTTCGCAACATGAGGTCTTAGAGTGATTCGTGGTTTGCAGATTATCTGTTGCGCATTGGTGGTGGAACAGAAGAGGTTAACAGAGATGGCAATGTACATATTCCAGATGAGATCTGTGTCCCGTACTCTGGCAATGCCGAGAAAGATCTTCATACATTGATCAACATCATCTTTCCAGATCTAAATGCAAACATGGCGGACAAAGACTATATCACCAGCGGAGCGATTTTATCTACACGTAATGATTGGGTGGACATGGTCAATATGAAAATGATTGATATGTTCCAGGGCAGTGAGACAGTATATCACAGTTTTGACTATGTGGTAGATGATCCACATAACTACTATCCATCAGAGTTCCTTAACAGTCTGACCCCCAACGGGCTACCTCCACATGTCTTGAAGCTGAAGCTCGGGTGTCCTGTCATATTTCTTAGGAATAATGACCTTGCTAATGGGCTATGCAATGGTACAAGGCTGGTGGTGTGGGGGTTTCGAAGAAATACAATCGACGCGAAAATCGTGGTGGGGCAGCATGCTGGGAAGCGGGTATTCCTTCCTCGAATACTGCTATGCCCATCGGATAAGGAGATATTCCCGTTCCAGTTTAAGAGGAAGCAGTTTCCTATTAGGCTGAGCTTTGCCATGACAGTCAACAAGTCACAGGGTCAAACTATCCCGAATGTGGGTGTGTACCTGCCCGCACCGGTGTTCTCTCACGGTCAATTGTACGTTGCGATGTCTAGAGCCACGTCAAGAACGAATATTAAGATCCTTCCCCTCCCACCTGATGTGGAGGCATAAGAGGAGGAGACCAAAAAATGGAGAAAAAATGCTAAAAAGAATGCTAAGGGGAAAAAACTAAGAATGTGTCAAATAAAAAAGATAAGTATAAAAAGACCCTAATAGCGGATGGAACTTTTATGAAGAATATTGTATTTAAGGAGGTTCTAACGCCATAGGCGAGGTAACAGAACATTACTAATGCATACAATGCATTGTTTTCATTCAATTTATAGTGCATAAATAATATCTCACTAACGCCACATTTGTTGTTGTTCCTAGGTATTTTTAAATGGTTTATCAGACTCTACACAGAGATGTTGTATGCACACTTGTGTGATGGCATAATAAAAATAGAATATGTGTTATATTATTGTTATAAAATGACACTTTGAGTGTTTTGTTCATAATATTTCGTTTTGTAACCATTCATAACTATTACACGTGTTTGTTCTCAAAATCATAAGTTTTGTCGACTTACCCCACTTTTCTCATGTGCTAATGTGGGATCAACCGAATTAGCACCCGCATAATTAAAAACATAAATTACTTGAATAAACCAACGAAGCAAGTTAGCAGTTTATTCATGCGGTTTATTCTTAATAACCTTTATAGAGTATTGGACCGGGAATGAATTGTCAGACGAGTTCAGTCATGTAAACTATGCGTCTTACCACAAGTCACGAGTGTGCACTAGCTGTGGGTTTTTAATTAATAATTAACTAGGTTCATACCATCATGCAGGATGATATCAAAGATTTTAGATTGAAACTTGCGGCAATCTTGCTATCGTCAGAGTTAAATAAATGAAAATGTACTCCATATCTTGATAGGGATGAAAATAGTGGAAGCCCAAGGGACTGTTCCATAATAGAGAATCCAAAAATGACTAATCAAGCGTCCACGAAAAAGAGGAAACATTCTAAGGAGCCCAAATGCTTAGTGGTTAAAATAGGCACCCCTCAACACATACAAACTCAGAATAAATCCTCATAAGTCCATACCAACCAAGACCCTGATGAGTTTTGGGCATTTGAGGTCATGAAAGACATGCCAATGAACGAGGCAGAGATGACTGAGTTACTGTGTGATTACGTCATGGCAATTAAGGATGAAGTGACTTTGAAGTAAGCTACATGCTTATTTTAATTACTTTATTTACTAATAATAATGTGCTCTCTTATATAACGAAAACCATCATTTGTGTCTAATGCTTTGCAGACAGCCTTGGGTTAAAGGTTTTCATCCCTCCAGAATTGCGTTAAATGTCCAGGACCTACAAAAGTTGTTAATGAGCAATCGAGATATCTCTGAGAACTATTTCAATTTAGGTGTCCGATTTCAAGCGGATCGAGGGTACAATATAAGGAAAAAATACAATAATATTACGAAGCATCACATAGACCTGAGATTTGTGTAAGCACATTTTTATAATTGTTATCATGCTACATCATATTGTCTTATTTGTTGTTCTTCTAATTATATAAACTAAATCAAGTTATACTAATCCTGACTTTCGATATCCTTCTCTTTCAGAAATTATGTGCTTTAACACAAATACCAGAATTCCATGAAAATACACTAAGACAGAAATGGCTGCTGCGATCGGTGTATGTGAGGATATGAAATACAACTTAGTGCAGTGCAGATATGTAAATCGCTTGCTCCTACTTTTATTACTTGTTTCCTATATACTATCATAATCATTATCATGTTTATAGTTTCTTTTACCATGGCTACACATTCGAAAATATATGCTTTATGTTTTCAATCAGCAGGAAAAGATGTTTATCATAATCGACCCTAGCCCTGTTAAAGAGTGGTGTAAAGACACATCATGTATGCCAAGTTTACTCTTGGATTTAGCTACAACTACACCGCCGCAGTGAATATACATATTCCTGGATGGAAAGAGGATGTCTTCAAATGAAAATTTAAACAGGAAGAAAACATTGCAAATGACATAGATGGGTAACTAACTCAGAGTCACTGTCGCTTGCAATAATAATATCTATAATATAACTATTTCTATATATTGCTGATCGTGAATATGGCCACAAACATTTAAGTGGATATTTTATCCTACAGTATATGTCTGCATGGAATAGACGGTTGTCCACACATATTTGTACGGTGAGTATAACACTTTGTTTTAAGTTTTTTTTGAAGATTTTCAAAAGACGCAGTATTAGCCATGCGACAGGCACTAATATTGACATGTATACTTGAACTTGTGTACAGGATGGTACGAAGATGCGGCGGAACTTATTTGTGAATTTATTGGCACATGAAAGAAATGGATATTAGAGATTTCTTTCTGCCGATATTAAACATTATCTTAGCCACATCACTGAAAGATCTATAAAGTAGAGTTTGTATGTTTCTAACGTCATGCACTCTATGACTGTGTTAAATTCATAAACTTTGCCTTTTAAATTAAATATCACTTTAACATTGGTATTTATTTTTTTACAATATTATTATCTATAGTGCGATCTATATATTTTTACTATAAAATATTAGTTATTCTGTACCAATACACGGGCAAGCTCCCTAGTAAACTTAAGAAGCTTAAGGGCCTCCCAATGTAACGAGAAGAGAGATGGTTTGGGCATCGCTCCTCCCCACTGCAGCAAGTGGTGTCGACTTTAAGCGATTCCAAGAAAACAGGGAACGGAGTCACTACTTGCGCCGGTGCCCGATCAATAAAAAATGATTTCTTTGGTCCTTCCGTACTCATCTTCAACCGTCGTCGGCCTCTAAGCGCATCCGGGAGCCGCCTTCCGCGTTGCCGGCATCCTCGTCGGCGTCGTCGGCCTTCGTATTCGGCAGTCAAGAACTTGAGGCCCTGACCTGCATCACCACAGCATCTTCGTGGACAGCTTTCATTCCGCGCAACATGGATTTGGAGAAGCAAGATCGATGCGTAGGATTTGGAGAAGCAAGATCAAACGTGACTTGTCCTTGAGCAGCAGAACATCACGGCGGACAGTACCTCTGCCTCGATCTGTCAGTGGACAGCGGCGACAGCACCAGTAACTCGAACCGCCGCCACCACGCACGCCTGGTGACTCCGCCTCTGCGACGCGTTTCTCTCTGCCATGGCGGGGCTCCATCGCCTTCTCCGAGCGCAGCTGCCACCAACCGCATCGCCATGCCACTGCTCCTCAAGATCTGGAAAGAGAACGATCGATTTTATTTGGATGAGAGAGATCGAGATGGGATTTGCATTTGCTAGAGCAGGGAAGACTCAAGGAAGAAGAAAGGGGATTTTCTTCCTCAGCGCGAATGAACCGGACGAGTATTTTATCTTAAGGTGGGGCCTGACGATTTGGCTGGAAATCTGAAAATACTGTTCGTTCGTTAATTTGCTACGAGAAAAAATACGGTTTGTTGACTAAAAAAGTATAGCTTATAAGACAAGCGAACAGAATGTTTACCTGGCACCGGTGTCAATTTTTGTCACGTTACAGCTCAGAGATTCAATGCTCAATACCTCATATGGGGCCCATATATTTTGTGGCACCACTGCCATATTGTAAATGGTCTAATAAAGAGTAATATGGTCTTTCCTCTTGTTTGTTAATCTATTCTAAATTTGGTAAGGGTAGTATGGTATTCCCTCTTGTTTGCTAATCTATTCTGAATTTGGTATAAATTTATTCTTCCAGGGGCCGATGGAGTAGGTTAACGTGGCCTAATTGTGAAAATTGTTGCATTAAAATGTTTACCTACTCATCGGAATCCAAATGTCGACGTCTACTTGTAATCAAAGTAAATCTAGCTATATGCTAGTCCAACGAAATAACTATATAAACACGACTTTGGCAACTCAGTGCACGTTTCTTTGAGAATAAAGTGGCAACGGATAAACGCACTTGATGAAAGCAAAAAATGTATTTGTTACTTGGAGGATACATTCATGTGGCGAGATTATTTGTTTTAACTCCATTGACGTTTCACAAAGCATTGTATTATCCACTGTCTGTATTTATTTTATATAGGTATGTCGGGAATTCCACCATGCATTAGTATAGAATCCACAAAGTTGAATATATAATACATATATGAACGTAGAAAATCCTCACTGACGGAGTCACAACTCACAAATCAATCATAGAGTAAACTAGTTTTGCTATTTTATTGTGTTGGATCGGTATAAGACTAGCTTAAAGTCCGGTAATTAATATTTGACCCACACTAACCTTACATGGGCATCTCCAACGGTTTTGCAAATAGCTTTGGTATCCTTGTTTTTTTGGAAAAAAACTCAAAAACCCTTCTCTAATAGTTTGACATATAGGTTTGACATCTTTAGGGAATTGACGAGAGAGCGAGCAATCGGCGCATATATGCGCGCATCGGGGAGCCGCGCATCCACTTGGCATCGGTCTTTCTCGCGGGGCTCTTCATTGCTTAGCGGGGCTTTTCGTTCGCTTAGTGGACCTCTTCGTTTCTTAGCGGGGCTTTTAGGTTTTTGGAAACGGAATTTGTTAAACCGTTAGAGATGCAATCTTTTTTTCCTCCCCATATTATTTTAGGATTTGGCAAACAACAAGATTTGAGAAACCAAATTTTCCAAACTGTTGGAGATGCTCTAATTACTTATGACAAAGTTTTCCCTATAGTCACCAAATGTCTAGCATTCTAACAGGGTGAATTAAATATACTTGCAAACAAATTAAAGGAATACTCTCTCTATATATGTATTAATATATAGTTCCGTGTCACCCTGCAAATGAGAGCATAGTATGTAATGTAACAAAGGGTCCATCCATTGCACTGGTTACAGAATATCTCAGTTCGGAGTTATTAGGACCTATATATTGACAGTAACAAACGATTAACGCCTCCCAGTTAGTTAATAAACCAATGTAGTTCCTATAAGTAAGGGGTGGGAGGTTCGGCTGTGCTGATAAGCCGGCTGAAAAACACTATTACCTGATTTTTGTAAGAAAAAACATTATTCTAGCTAAAAAAATAAGCTGAAAATTACGGATTATAAGCCAGATAAACAGGGTCGTAGCACAGCTCGAACAGGAGCAAACACGTCACGGCCGGGGACGGGCCTTAATGCACATGTACATATATGCAGATGCTCTCTCATCACCTTTGCTTAGAATATGTGCGGCGTTGTCACTCCGATCCCGTGCAGGAATTGAGGAAGGAGAGATCGAGATACGATCGCCGATCTAGACCGATATGCTAGATCCGTGGGCATCAATACCATGGGCAGATGAGCATCATGCAGTGCGTTTTCCTTCTTGAATCGTCTTTTGCCACTTCAGTGATCCGCGAGCAGCGGGTATCACCATCATTTCAATCCACGCGAGATGCATGTATCCGTGTCGATCGAGTAACTCCCTCGCTACGCGTTGTCCATCTTTCCAATGCGACCACATCCTGCATTGGTCCTGTTGGATTTATTGTGGGCTTGTTCCATAATACATTTAATAAATCAATAAACTCTATGGTCCATAAAATTATATGGTGTATGGTTTGTACCGTATGAGAGTTTGATAAAATGTCAACTCAACTTATATAGTTGGATTTTATCTGTCTATATTGAGAGGATAAGGAAAGAATAAAGGTGTGCCGCGCGCGCGCCGCCGCCACCGTCGGCCGGACCAGGCCATGGGCATGGCATGGCGTGAGAGACAACAGAAGCACAGGCACCACCGCTCCGCTGCTAGATGGCGATCTCCGTCCCGTGACTTCGCGTGCATGAGGTTGCGGGAGAGCAGGTGCCTCCGGAACCACCGCTCGTCTGAGAACCCTACTCGGGGTGTGCGAGCGATTAGGTTTTTGGGGAGCGACTACGTGATTGCTTCTCACTACGTCATCGGTCGACATCTTCTTCCCTGATCCATGTACACCATCATCTTCTTCCTCTGGTGTGTGGGAGTCGTCAATGCGAACGCCTTCCTACAACGACTGTGGTCCACTACTTCGAGCAATGCACTAATCTGCACACCATGACTGGAGGCGCTAGTGCGAGTAGAGCCTCCGATGCCTTCGGCATGGGACCCTCCTCTGGGTATATCGGCAAACACACTCTTGTTTTTATATTTATATATATATATTCTCTGGTATGCCATGTTTTAATACTTTGGGTCATGTTATTGTTGTTCATATGCCACATGATCTTGCTGGTATGTTTTATATGACAAATAAACCATGCTTACGTGTTTTGAATCATGGTTTTGTGGTTCATATAAGTATATATGATGTTATAATTACCATGCTAATTTTTACATATGTCATCATCTTTATGGTGTTATTTTTCTGGATAAAATTGATATGAAAATTACTTAAACATCTAACAATCCAAACAACCGCGCAAGCCTCACAAGGCTGCTGAGACGAGAAATTTGGCACCGCTAGAACTCGTTCATTCTGATTTGTGTAAAATGAGTGACAATTTGACTAAAGACGGTAAACGATACTTCATGACTTTTATAGATGATTGCACTAGATTTTACTACGTGTATCTACTTAAAACAAAAGATGAAGTAGAAAATTAACTTGAGAGAAAAATTAAACGATTAAGGTCTGATCGAGATGAAGAATATTTCTCTAGTGAATTTTCTGATTTCTATGTGAAACATAGTATTATTCATAAGAGGACACCGCCATACTCACTACAATCTAATGGAATTACCGAAAGAAAGAAAGAACTGTACTTTAACTGAGTTGGTAAATGTCATGTTAGACACTGTGGGACTATCTAAGGAATGGTAGGATGAGACGTTTTTGACTGCGTGTCATGTCCTAAATAAAGTTCCTACAAAGAATAAAGAAATAAAACCATTTGAGGAATGAGAAAAGAAAAGATTAAATCTCTCATATATGCGCACTTAGGGTTGCTTGGCTAAAGTGAATGTGCCGATCAACAAGAAGCGTAAACTTGGACCTAAAATTATTGACTGTGTATTCCTTGATTATGCTATTCACGGTGTTGGATATAGGTTCTTAATTATAAATTCTGAGATACCTGACATGCATGTTGGTACAATAATGGAGTCTAGAGACGCTACATTTTTTAGAATGAATTTCCCATGAAATTTGCACCTAGCACGACTAGTCATGAATCTGTAATTTCCCATGAACATGAAATATTTGTTCTGATAGAACAAATTGAGGAGTCTCTTACGCAGAATCCTGAGGAGGATGACATTGTAGTCACTAGAAAGAGCAAGTGACAGAGAGTTGTAAAATCTTTTAGGGGTGACTATATTGTGTACCTTGTGGATGATACACCAACGACCATTGAACAGACATTCCTCTCCTGATGCCGACTTGTGGAAGAAAGCAGTACGGAGTGAGATGGATTCTATCATGTCTAATGGAACTTGGGAGGTAGTTAATCATCCATATGGATGCAAGTCTATTGTCTGCAAATGGGTGTTCAAGAAAAAGTTTAGGCCTGATGGTACTATCGAGAGGTACAAGGCAAGACTTGTGGTCAAAGGTTATACTCAAAAAGAAGGTGAAGACTTCTTTGATACTTATTCACCAGTTGCCCGATTAAATACAATTCGAGTGTTGCTTTCTCTAGCAGCTTCCTTTGGTCTTACCATTCATCAAATGGATGTTAAGACAGCTTTTCTAAATGGAGAGTTGGAGGAGGAGATCTATATGGATCAGCCGAATAAGTTTATAGCAAATGGTCAAGAGGGCAAGGTGTGTAAGCTATTAAAGTCGTTGTATGGCCTAAAACAAGCCCCTAAGCAATGGCACGAGAAGTTTGACAAAACTTTGACATCTGTTAGCTTTGTTGAGAATGAAACTAACTCATGTGTGTATTATCGGTATGGTGAGGGTGAAGGAGTTATTTTATGCCTGTATGTTGATGACATATTGATCTTTGGATCAAGCCTCAAAGTGATTGAGACGGTAAAGAAATTTTTATCGAGTAATTTTGAGATAAAAGATTTGGGAGAAGCTGATGTTATTCTTAATATCAAGCTTTTAAAAGAAAGTGATGGTGGGGTAACTTTGTTACAATCTCACTATGTGAAAAAGGTACTGAGTCGCTTTGGGTTTAGTGATTATCAGCCTGCTCCTACACCTTATGACCCTGGCATGCTATTGAGGAAAAAACAAAGAATAGCAAGTGATCATTTGAGATATTCTCAGATCATTGGTTCGCTCATGTATCTTGCTAGTGCAACAAGACCTGACATCTCATTTGCTGTGTGCAAGCTGAGCCGATTTGTGTCAAACCCAGGAGATGATCATTGGCGTGCTCTTGAGAGAGTGATGCGCTATCTAAAGGGCACTATGAGCTATGGTATTCGTTATACCGGACACCTGGAGGAGTTAGAAGGCTATTGTGATGCCAACTAGATCTCTGATGCTGATGAGCTTTATGCCACGAGTAGATATGTGTTTCTTCTTGGAGGTGGCGCTATTTTCTGGAAGTCTTGCAAGCAGATTGTCTTAACGAAGTCTACAATGAAAGCAAAACTCATAGTATTAGACACTACTGAGTCTGAGGCCAAGTGGTTGCGTGATCTTCTTATGGATTTACCAGTTGTTAAAAAATCGATACCAACTATTTCTATGAACTGTAATAACCAGATTGTGATTATTAAGGTTAACAGTTCTAAGGATAATATGAAGTCCACGAGGCATGTTAAGAGACGATTAAAATCTGTCAAAAAATTAAGAAACTCTGGAGTTATTGCGTTGGACTATGTTCACACGTTCAATAATCTGGCAGATCAGTTTACAAAGGGCCTATCACGAAATGTGATAGAGAGTGCATCGAAAGAGATGGGTATGAGACCCACTTAAAATCTACTATAGTGGTAACTTGTTCTATCTGATCGAAGATCCTGTAAAGTAGAATGGTGAAACAAGGTAGTAGTAGATTATGAAGAAAGTTCCCTTATAAAGGCTCATTTCTGATGCACATCTTTCCTTCTGTAAGGCAGGTTGGTGTTCACCTTAATATGTTCCAAGTGTCTTGATTAAGAAAAGATGTTGTCCTATAGAACGTCTTTTGAGGAACACACCTATATGAGTCAGACTGCTGGTCATAGTCTATGAGGGTTAGGTAACCTCTAAATACTCATGAAAGGCACTGAAGTATGACTTATACACTTCAAAACAGAGGGGATACCTATTGCAGCCTAGTATCAATAATGGACTTTAGTGAATCTCACCTCACGTAAAACTGTAAATTCAAGGCATAGTCCATTGTTCAGTTGTGACTGAGTAAAACTACTGTTTTAGATAAATGTTCAACTTAACAGTCTCCATCGAAACACTGGTATATAAAAGAGTTATAGTTCTAAAATTATTTTGTTACAAACCTTAGAGTTTGGTGGGGATTGTTGGATTTATTGTGGGCTTGGCCCATAATATATTTAATAAATCAATAAACTCTATGGTTCGTAACATTATGTGGTGTATGATTTGTACCGTATGGGAGTTTGACTAAATATTTACTCAACTTATATGGTTGAATTTTATCTGTCTATATTGAGAGGATGAAGAAAGGATAAAGTCATGCCACACGTGTGCGCGTGCCACCGCCGTCGACAGCCAGGCTTGGCCGGGCCGTGGGCATGGGCATGGGTGTGGCGTGGCGTGGTGAGGCAGGCAGGCAAGCGACCAGCAAGCAGGCGTGGCATGGCTTGATTTTTCCACTCATCTCTCATAATTGCGGGAGTTTCAACTCTTTTACATTATGGTGAATGTGGGTTGACATTAATCTCGTGGGTTACCATCTCCTAATCTCCTCGGCTGATCTCCCTAGCTGGTCCCTTCTCCTCCCCGCTACGGGAATAAGAGTCCTCGCTCCTATCCTTCTTCTCCCGAGAGAGACAACAGAAGCACAGACACCACATCTCCGCTGCTAGATGGCAATCTCCGTCCCATGACTTCGCCTGCATGAGGTTATAGGAGAGCAGGTACCTCCGAAACCACCACTCGTCTAAGAACCCTGCTCAGGGTGTGCGGGCGATTAGGTTTTTGGGGAGCGACTACGCGACTGCTCCTCACCACATTATCAGTCGACATATTCTTCCCTGATCCACGTACGCCATCGTCTTCTTCCTCTGGTGTGTGGGAGTCAGCACTGTGAACGCCTTCCTACAACGACTTTGGTCCACTACTTCAAGCAACGCACTAATCTGCACACCGTGATCGGAGGTGCTAGTGTGAGTGG
This sequence comes from Saccharum hybrid cultivar R570, assembly GCA_038087645.1. NCBI lineage: Eukaryota > Viridiplantae > Streptophyta > Magnoliopsida > Poales > Poaceae > Saccharum > Saccharum hybrid cultivar. The sequence continues at coordinate 1,380,581 of JAQSUU010000187.1, forward strand.
AGCCTCCGATGCCTTCAGCATGGGACCCTCCTTTGGGTATATCCGCAAACACACTCTTGTTTTTATATTTATATATGTTTTCTCTGGTATGCCATGTTTTGATGCTTTGGGTCATGTTGTTGTTGTTCATATGCTATATGATCTTGCAGGTACGCTTTATATGACAAATAAACCATGCTTACATGTTTTGAATTATGGTTTTATGGTTCATATAAGTATATATGTTGTTATAATTACCATGCTAATTTTTACATATGTCATCATCTTTATGGTGTTATTTTTCTGGATTAAATTGACATGGAAATTGCTTAAACATCTAACAGGTTCTGCAAGCATGAGGTGGTGGCTGTCCAAGTCCAACAAAGGGAGAGGCGGTCCTATTAATGAAATTCAGGCCCGATCTTCCGAGAGGTAATCGGTAAGTTTGATTTGTGGAGATCTCAACGTTGGCGATCCGGCTTCAAATCAGACACGATTCGAACCCTGCAACCGTTACACCACTGCTCTGTTGGTTATCAACCAAGCACAACTTGATTGACCTCACCAAGAAGGCTTTTCCTGCAAGCGAATCGAAGAACACAAGCAAGAAGGTAAAAACACGCAATCTGAAATTGCAAATATAAATGATGCGATTATCAATAGGGTTCAAGAACTCAGTTCCAAAGGACTAATCGACACAGTGGAGGAGATCAAGAACAGGGGCCCTGGATCACTGTAAAAGGATTTGTCACCACAGTTACAATGAACGATTCAGTTTCTGGATGGAAAACTAAACTCTAAACAAAACCCAATTGTCTAGCCGCGGCGGCGGCTGTTTTTATAGTCTAAGACTCGACCTATGGTTGAGGACGGCCAGGGGTTGGGCACCCACAACTTGGGCTTAAGGCCCGACACGATACAAGGCCAAGTTGGCCTAAATAGGTGACACAGCACCTTGTCGTGGTCACACAGAATGATCCATGGACCTTATGGAGCTGGGACCAGATTCAAAATGACAGCGTCGTCGTCCCCTTTCCAACGCATCCAAGAACGCCCCGTTTCGATGTCGTATGAGAGAGTTATGACCAAAACAGTGACGACGTGTCTGCTGAATCCGAGGGTGACGTGGCAGCTGAGTTGGGGACGAATTACAACTTGAGGAAGACCATAGCGTCGGTGTGTCCAGTGTGGCGATGTCCTCATCATCCTCCCCTTCTTGAATTGGAGTCGTCCTCGACTCCATCTTGGCGATGTCCTCATCATCCCCTCCTCCTAGAATTGGAGTCGTCCTCGACTTCATCCCATCATCAGCGAACTCCTACAAAAGGTTAGTGACAGCAGACAATGCACCAAACATAATAGGTTGACAAAACATAGTATAACATGGTGCATCAGGATTATCATATAACTCAGCAGTAGCAGAAGTTGTAGCAAGAAAAGTACCTCCTTTTGACCTAATCCCATTATTCCCATTATTTTTAGCAATATCAGTTGGAGGTGTATTTTTAATCTCTTTAGCATGTTTAATAATTTCCGTAGGAGACAAAGGTAGCAATGTAATTGTCTTGTCCTTATGTATGATAGTGTATGTATTAGTTCTAACCATGGCAGGATCTCCGACGGACTTCAATGATTGCGTGTCCAAGGGCGAGGTTACAACGTTCATAACTAAACAACGCAATCTTCTGATAATAGTGGTATCATAGAAAGGGGCTGATCTTAGAGATTCTTCATTCACTTTGGCTGGTGTGTTGTGCTCTCCTTTGTGTCCAGGCTCGCATCTCTAGCACGGTCTAGACTAGGACCAACACAGTACCACCGGTTGAACGATTATTCAGCTTGCTTTTTGTAACTAACGTAGTGCTAGTTCGTTCCTTGTTTCAGCCCACCTATAGCTCCACATATTCTACAGCTTGACAGGTCTCGTGCTGCGGCACCGATACACTTCATCCATTGCTGCAGACTTGTTGGTAGATGACCCCTCCTATCGAGCAAGGTAAGAACTGGTAAGAACTTGTGTAATAGGTGGAGAGTGAGCGACTTGCTGTAGCTACATCCTAGTAGTTGTAGGGCTTTTATTTCTTCACTTGTCTTCTTGTTGTCTTTGTCTTTGAACCATGCCAGGGACCGACGAAGATAACCAAATTCCACATTCGCCTCGCACAAAGGGCATCATACAACATTTTGAAAGGAAAGTAAAGTTGCACACGGAGGGACTTGATAATGACTTGCAGGAGACAAATGACAAACTTGGGCAGTTGGAGGCTACTCAGATTGCCACAAACAACAAGCTTGCAGGTTTGGAGCAGTCCATTGCTAGTGTGGACAAAAGCCTTGCTGCTCTGCTAAGGCGTTTTGATGACCTCCACAACAATGATAAAGACCAGCATAAAGAAGAAAAGGAGTAAGATCGAGAGGATGGTAGTTATGATGAAGAATACACAGGTGATACTGAACATGATGATCGAGACACTCGTGATCGACGTCGCCTACGTCACAACCGTAGAGGTATGGGTGGCCGCCGCCGACGCGAGGTACACAATAATGATGATGCTTTCAGTAAGATTAAATTTAAAATACCTCCTTTTGATGGTAAATATGACCCTGATGCATACATTACTTGGGAGATTGCTGTTGATCAAAAGTTTGCATGCCATGAATTTCCTGAGAACACACGTGTTAGGGCTGCTACTAGTGAGTTCACAGATTTTGCTTCTGTTTGGTGGATCGAATATGGCAAGAAAAATCCTAATAACATACCTAAAACTTGGGATGCGCTGAAACGAGCCATGAGAGCTAGATTTGTTCCATCTTACTATGCCTGTGATATGATAAATAAGTTGCATCAATTGAGACAAGGTTCTAAATGTGTAGAAGAATACTATCAGGAATTACAAACGGGTATGTTGCGTTGTAAATTAGAGGAGGATGAGGAACCTGCTATGGCTAGATTTTTAGGTGGATTAAATCGGAAAATTCAGGATATCCTCGCTTACAAAGAATACAATAACGTAACCAAACTGTTTCATCTTGCTTGTAAAGCTAAACGGGAAGTGCAGGGACGACGTGCTAGCGCAAGGACTAATGTTTCTGCAGGGAAAGCTAGTTCATGGCAGCCGCGCACGTCTACAACTCCGTCTACACGTACTCCTACGCCATCATCTAGTGACAAGACTCGAGTTGCCCCCACCAATTCAGTAGTGAAGACAGCGCAAAAGTCGGCTGCGAGTACTTCATCCGTGGCATCGACAGGTAGAACAAGCAACATACAATGTCATCGGTGCAAGGGATATGGCCATATGATGCGTGACTGCCCAAACAAGCGTGTTATGATTGTCAAAGATGATGGTGAGTGTTCATCTGCTAGTGATTTTGATGAAGATACACTTGCATTGCTTGCGGCTGACTATGCAGGTAGTGAGGAACACATAGAAGAACACATCAATGCAGGTGACGCGGAGCACTATGAGAGCTTGATTGTACAGCGAGTGCTTAGTGCACAAATGGAGAAGGCGGAGCAAAATCAGTGACACACTTTATTCCAAACAAAGTGTGTCATCAAGGAGCGTTCGTGCCGCATGATCATTGATGGAGGTAGCTGCAACAACTTGGCAAGTAGCGACATGGTACAGAAGCTCGCCCTCACCACCAAACCACATCCCCATCCCTACTACATCCAATGGCTGAACAACAGTGGTAAGGCAAAGGAAACGAGACTGGTGTGAATCGATTTTGCCATCGGATCATACAAAGATATTGTTGAATGTGATGTTGTGCCTATGCAAGCTTGCAATATTCTGCTAGGTAGACCATGGCAATTTGATAAAGATTCGATGCATCATGGTAGATCAAATCAATATTCATTTCTATACCATGATCGAAAAATTGTGTTGCATCCTATGTCTCCTGAAGCTATTATGCAATATGATGTTACTAAGGCTGCAAAAGCAAAGAGCGAGAGTGACAAATCTGTTGTTGATGACAAAGATGAGATAACATTGAAAGGATGTTGTATGCTTGCTACAAAATATGATATTAATGAGTTCAATGCATCCACCTCTGTTGCTTATGCTTTGGTATGCAAGGATGCTTTGATTTCATTTGAGGATATGCAACGTTCTTTGCCCCCTGCTGTTGCTAACATTTTGTAGGAGTATTCTGATGTGTTCCCCATTGAGATACCAGCGGGGCTGCCACCAATACGAGGGATTGAGCACCAAATTGATCTTATCCCTGGAGCATCTTTGCCAAACCATGCGCCATACAGGACCAATCCGGAGGAAATGGAGGAAATTCAGCGACAAGTGCAAGAACTACTAGACAAAGGTTATGTGCGTGAGTCTCTTAGTCCTTGTGCTGTTCCAGTGATTTTAGTGCCTAAGAAAGATGGAACATGGCGCATGTGTGTTGATTGTTGGGCTATTAATAATATCACCATTCGATATCGACACCCTATTCCACGATTAGATGATATGCTTGATGAATTGAGTGGTGTTGTTGTGTTTTCAAAGATTGATTTGCGTAGTGGGTACCGCTAGATTCGTATGAAATTGGGAGATGAATGGAAAACTGCTTTCAAAACCAAGTTCGGTCTATATGAGTGGTTAGTCATGCCTTTTGGGTTAACTAATGCACCTAGTACTTTCATGAGATTAATGAACGAGGTTTTGTGTGCTTTCATTGGGAAATTTGTTGTCGTCTACTTTGATGATATACTGATTTATAGCAAATCCATGGATGAACACCTTGATCACTTACGTGCTGTTTTCAATGCTCTACGTGATGCACGTTTGTTTGGTAACCTTGAGAAGTGCACTTTCTGCACCGATCGAGTATCGTTTCTTGGCTATGTTGTCACTCCACAGGAAATTGAGGTTGATAAAACCAAGGTGGAAGCTATACAGGGATGGCCTGTACCCACGATGGTCACACAAGTGCGGAGTTTCCTAGGACTTGCTGGTTTCTATCGCCGTTTTATGAAGGACCTCAGCACCATTGCTGCACCATTGAATGAGCTTACAAAGAAGGGAGTGCCCTTTTCTTGGGGCAAAGCACAAGAGCACGCCTTCCATGTGCTGAAAGATAAGTTATCACATGCACCTCTACTCCAACTCCCTGATTTTAATAAGACTTTTGAGCTTGAATGTGATGCGAGTGGAATTGGATTGGGTGGTGTTTTGTTACAAGAAGGAAAACCTGTTACATACTTTAGTGAGAAATTGAGCGGACCTATTCTTAATTATTCTACATATGATAAGGAATTATATGCTCTAGTGCGGACATTAGAAACATGGCAGCATTATTTGTGGCCCAAAGAATTTTTTATACATTCTGATCATGAATCTTTGAAGCATATTCATAGTCAAGGAAAACTGAATCGTAGACATGCAAAATGGGTTGAATTTATTGAATCTTTTCCTTATGTTATCAAACACAAGAAAGGGAAGGATAATATCATTGCAGATGCATTGTCTAGGAGATATACTTTGCTGAATCAACTTGATTACAAGATCTTTGGGTTAGAAACAATTAAAGACCGATATGCTCATGATGCTGATTTTAAAGAAGTGTTGCTGCATTGTAAAGATGGGAAAATGTGGAACAAATTCATCCTCAATGATGGGTTTGTGTTTAGAGCTAACAAGCTATGCATTCCAGCTAGCTCCGTTCGCTTGTTGTTGCTGCAGGAAGCGCATGGAGGTGGCTTGATGGGGCATTTTGGAGCGAAGAAGACGGAGGACATTCTTGCTGGTCATTTCTTTTGGCCAAAGATGCGACGAGACGTGGAGAGATTTGTTGCTCGCTGCACAACATGTCAAAAGGCTAAGTCCCGGTTGAATCCACACGGTTTGTATATGCCTCTTCCTGTTCCTAGTGCTCCTTGGGAGGATATTTCTATGGATTTTGTGTTGGGATTGCCACGGACTAGGAAAGGGCGAGATAGTGTTTTTGTGGTTGTGGATCGATTCTCTAAAATGGCACATTTCATACCATGTCATAAAACTGATGATGCTACAAATATTGCTGATTTGTTCTTTCGAGAAGTTGTTCGCTTGCATGGTGTGCCAAATACAATTGTTTCTGATCGTGATGCTAAATTTCTTAGCCATTTTTGGAGAACTTTATGGGCCAAATTGGGGACTAAGCTTTTATTTTCCACCACTTGTCACTCCCAAACTGATGGTCAAACTGAAGTTGTGAATAGAACTTTGTCTACTATGTTAAGGACTGTTTTAAAGAAGAATATTAAGATGTGGGAAGATTGTTTGCCTCATATTGAGTTTTCTTATAATCGTTCGCTGCATTCTACTACGAAGATGTGTCCCTTTGAGATTGTTTATGGCTTGTTACCACGTGCTCCTACTGATTTAATGCCATTGCCAAGTTCTGAAAAGTTGAATTTTGATGCTAAGCAACGTGCTGAATTGATGCTAAAACTACATGAAACCACTAAAGAAAACATAGAGCGCATGAATGCTAAGTACAAATTTGCTGGAGATAAAGGTAGAAGGGAATTGATTCTTGAACCTGGAGATTTGGTTTGGTTGCATTTGCGAAAGGAAAGGTTTCCTGAATTAAGAAAATCTAAATTGATGCCTAGAGCGGATGGTCCTTTTAAAGTGATGCAACGAATAAATGAGAATGCATATAAGCTTGATCTTCCTGCATATTTTGGGGTTAGTCCCACATTTAACATTGCAGATTTGAAGCCTTATTTGGGTGAGGAAGATGAGCTTGAGTCGAGGACGACTCAAATTCAAGAAAGGGAGGATGATGAGGACATCAACACCGATCATACATCCACGCCGTCCACGCCGACACCTGCTGGTCCTATTACCCATGCTCGTGCTCGAACACTTAATCATCAAGTGAGTTCCTTCTTGAGCTCTTGTCCATCCTGTTTAGATCTTGGAGACACGTGCACTCTTGTTTTGATTAGGAATCAAGGAGAAGACCGAAAGGGAAAAGGATTCGCGTAGGCTGGATTCAGACTGCAGCACACCTCCAACTTGTGACGGTCGCCACGGTTACATACGGAGTCGGATTGGGGTGATTCTAGACTTGTTGGAAAGCTAATAAAGTCTACTTTCATACGGATCTGACCTCATACTCATACCTGCTCAGAAACGGCATCAACAGTCCAAAAATCACCGAGAGGTCTATTCTGTCCAGGGTGTTGCGCCACCTTAAGTTAGCCCAATGGGCTTGTATCGTTTAGAGTCTAGTAGGGATGCGTTCTAGGGTTGGAGCACGACCCAAACTCTCTTGTGGTCATCCTCCACACGTCATATACCCCTTAGCCGCCACCAGGAACACTTGGGTTTTGTTTAGATCAAGTTTAGCCTTTGCTACTTGCTTGTAGGCGCGCGTGCTGATCTAGCCACCCGTCTCCTTGTCTTCGGAACTCCACTCATAATAAGATTCAGTTTGAGGCTTTCAATTTCATCTTGCAAATTCAGTGCTTGTTTCCTTGTTCTTGCTAGTTCTTCAATTGCTTGCAGGACGGGAGCCCTAGTGGCTTGTTGTCGCGCTCCACAAGATCGTGACGGCCTTTGGAGGTGGTGTATCGGTTGCTAAGGCGCGGTCTTGGAAGGCTGTAGTCGGGCCGTGAACGTCATCTCCATCCACCAAATCGAGTGATCTCACGCCTCTCATCGAAAGATCATCCATAAACCCTAGCGGGTTCATATCAATTGGTATCAGAGCTTGATAAGAGTTTAACATGGATACCAATTGATGAAATACAGGCCCGATCTTCCGAGAGGTAACCGGTAAGTTCGATTTGTGGAGATCTTGACGTTGGCGATCCGGCTTCAAATCAGACACGATTCAAACCCTGCAACCGTTACACCACTGCTCCGTTGGTTATCAACCAAGCACAACTTGATTGACCTCGCCAAGAAGGCTTTTCCTGCAAGCGAATCGAAGAACACAAGCAAGATGGTAAAAACACGCAATCTGAAATTGCAAATATAAATGATGCGATTATCAATAGGGTTCAAGAACTCGGTTCCAAAGGACTAATCGACACAGTGGAGGAGATCAAGAACAGGGGCCCTGGATCACTGTAAAAGGATTTGTCACCACAGTTACAATGAACGATTCAGTTTCTCGATGGAAAACTAAACTCTAAACAAAACCCAATTGTCTAGCAGCGACGGCGGCTGTTTTTATAGTCTAAGACTCGACCTATGGTTGAGGACGGCCAGGGGTTGGACGCCCACAACTTGGGCTTAAGGCCCGACATGATACAAGGCCAAGTTGGCCCAAATAGGTGACGCAGCACCTTGTCGTGGTCACACAGAATGATCCATGGACCTTCTGGAGCTGGGACCAGATCCAAAACGACGGTGTCATCGTCCCGTTTCCAACGCATCCAAGAACATCCCGTTTCGATGTCGTATGAGAGAGTTATGACCAAAACAGTGACGACGTGTCTGCTGAATCCGAGGATGACGTGACAGCTGAGTTGGGGACGAATTGCAACTTGGGGAAGACCATAGCGTCGGTGTGTCCAGCGTGGCGATGTCCTCATCACCTATGTCTAGTCCTAGGGTAGAGTTTCATAGCATGGTTTTCAAGATTGCCATGTCACATAGACCGAAACGAATCATGGATAAAACATTCATTCTCAATGGAGAGTTTGATTCTATAGTTTTATTTTCATAACTCACATCGTGCTAAGCTCTCTTCTTAAAACATTGCCACATCATTAACGCTTATGTGGCAGTTTACTAAATGCAAATAAGACACCGATGAAACTCTCAATCAGACTAGACTAATTGCATTGCATAGTAGCATCGCGGGGATGACATACACGTGGAAGGATAGGAGATCAAATCCAAATTTCCTATTGAAATGAAGTGTTAGGGTCCTAGCTAACATGCGATCGATATATACAAGAAACTATTTATATTTGTAGTACATAATTAGTATTATTAGATAGATCGTTGAATTTATTTTTATAAGAAAAATATTTGGATTTAACAATATTACTAATATTTTTTATAAACCTAATCAAACTTAAAAAGGTTAGACCGGCACGAAAACCATAATGACACTTATTTTAGGACGGAGGGAATAGCTCTCAAGTGGTGCATTATAGAAAACCCGGTCCATTATAGAAGAGTAGCTACATGACATGACTAGCACTATGGAATATTAATATTAAGGGAAAATTGGCTGTGGGACATCCAAAGCGGTGCACATTTGCTGGTGGACACCGCCATTCTCGATGTTGCCAGAAGACACTCTGGTTTGGTGTAAATTGGCCAATAGACACCGCACCAATTAAAATATTCATTTTTAACTTTAGAGGAGAGAGGAGAGTGGCGAAATGTCATTTTTGCCCCTGCCTTCTTCTTCTTCCTTCTCCCTGCTTTCTCTCCCCTGCAGCTGAGCTTGCCCCACCATGGCTGCCACCTCCACCTCGCCCCTGTAACCTATGCGCCGAGCTGCATCCATCCAGAGAAGGCGACGCCGGCCGCAGTGACCCCATCCTCGCCCTCCCCCTCCGCGCCGCTGCGGTACCCACCGATGGCCAGGAATTAGACTCGGCGTCGTAGATCTTGCTGCCTGCCTCAGCGCACACGAAGGACCGCGCGGAACACATCGGCGCGCCCCATCGCCGCCGCCCCATCACGGCATCCAGGATGTGCGCGTCGGCCATGGGCTCGAAGATGCACGGGTCCCTCCCCACTGCCGCGGCCTACTGGGCATGCTTTACAAGGGCGCCGCGGCGTGCGCAGACGTCGTCATCGACCCGGCCGTCCCCATCAGCGCGCGCCTCTTCTACCCTTGCGCCACTCCCACCGCCGGCGACGCAGAGGCGGAGGCGGAGCGCCCGGCGGCGGTGGCTGTCGTCATGTTCTTCCACGGCGGTGGGTTTGTGTACCTCTCCACGGCGTCCCCGGCCTACGACGCTGCGTGCCGCCGCATCGCCAGGTGCGGTCGTGCTGTCCGTTGTCTACCGCCGCTCACCCGAGCACCGCTTCCCCGCCGCCTATGACGACGGCCGTGACCCCCCCCTTCCTCGTGGGCGCGCTGCCAATCGACGCGCGCGGTGCTTCCTCACGGGGGACAGCTCGGGCGGCAACATCGCGCACCACGTCGCCCGCCGCTACGCGCTGGACCCGTCGGCCTTCGCGAACCTCTGCCTCGCGAAGCAGGATCATGCGGATTGTAGGCGGCGCACGGCTGGGCATGACCAAGGATGAGATGAGACTGTCAGCAAGAAGGCAGGGAGAAGGAAGAAGAAGAAGAAGGCGGGGCAAAATGACATTTCGCCACTCTTCTCTCTCCTCTAGAGTCAAAAATGAATATTTTAATTGGTGCGGTGTTTATTGGCCAACTTACATCAAACCAGAGTGTCTTCTGGCAACATCAAGAATAGCGGTGTCCACCAACAAATGTGCACCATTTTAGATGTCCCACAGCCAATTCTCCCTAATATTAATTTTTATTATTTACCTTTGAAAACAAAGTTTTAAAAAACATGGAAGATGAAAGAAATGCAAACTAGCTGGGCTACTCAACGTGAGAGCTCACAAGACCAGGCATTCCCCTCAAAAAAAACAGAGAGAGAGAGAGAGCTCACAGACTAGGTTGGCCAGGCTCGTCACTGGATTTGGGCCAAACCAGCAATATTGGGCCAAACAAAGAAAGCCAGCGGCAAGTCAGCTTGCACTGCTGCTGTCTGCACTTTGCAAGTTGCAACGCGATGAATCAAATTGTTCGACCTCGCTAGCAGAGCAAACACTCATGCCCAGGTATACTGGAGGGATGGGGGACTGCCCAAAGTCCAAAAGCGCACGTAGCCTTGTTGTCTTGGTCAGGCAACGTTGGAAAGAGGAAATATTATATTATATTAAAAAATATAATTAATTAGTTGGTTGTGGGTTCTCCCGTGCTTCCAGCCTGACTAGCTGGCCTGGACTGCTGTCCGGATAATATCCACCGTGGGTAGGTCGGATATATCAGAAATTTTCCCCAGATTATCTGATATATCCGCCAGATGCTGGCGATATTACATTTGTATTTGTTATCCGCATAAAGTATTTGTTTTTATATCCGTAATCGAAAAGAATCCGGATATCCGAGTAACTATCCAAATAATAAGCGTTCACATTTATTCGGTCGAACGGACAGTCAGATTTTGTACCATTTTCATCTCAAAGAAGAAAACAAAAATGAGATTTCTCTTCTAAAGTGTTAGAGGGCTTGGTAAGGACAGTAAAAGAAAGTAGGTCATGGAGTTTATTGAAGAACACAAGCTGCAGCTGGTAGGTCTACAAGAGACTATCAAAGAAGATTTTTCAGACAGGGAGTTGTCAGAGTTGGCTAGAAGAAGAGAATTTAGTCCTCCTAGATGGAGACCCGGAGGAGTTTTGATGGGGGTCTGTAGTGATTTGATTGAGTTGGAAGCATGTTCTCATCATGATTTCTGTATCTATATGGTTTGGGAGATAGGAGATCTAAATTTAGATAGAAAGTGGTTACTGTGTATCTTCTCCTCTACCTATCTTGTTGGGACGGGATTTCAATCTTATTAGAGAGCAAGATGACAAGAACTGTGATAATTACAACCATAATCTGATGGACATCTTCAATGAGTTTATAGGGTCTTATCAGCTTAGAGAGTTAAAGAGGTCTGGCCTGAGATATACTTGGACCAACAAACAAAATATTCCCATTATGGTTAATTTAGATAGAGTTATGTTTTCTTTAGGATGGGAGGAAAGATTTCCTTCGTCTGTGTCATGGGGTTTGACCAGGATAGGTTCAGACCATGTTCCTATTGTAGTAGACAATGGAGAAAGTTTGAACTTAGGGGTGAGTTAGAAAGGATTGACAAGCTGACAGAGACTAGACATCTTTCCTCTATAGAGTGGGAACAAGATACAACATAAAGTGTCAAATGGAAAAGATCTATCTCAGGGAGTAGACTTACTGGAAATAAAGGGCTACCAAACATTAGCTTGTAGCTGGGGACTCTAATTCTAGATTTTTTTTCATCAGTATGCCAATGGAAGAAGGAGGAAAAGCACTATCATCTCACTGCATACTGATCAAGGACTTATCACAGATCAGAAAGAAATTATGGACCATATAGTGCAGTTCTATAAACAGCTTTTTGGTCAGAGTGGAACTAGGAAAGTGAGATTAGCCCCTTCCTTTTGGGAAGAAGGAAGGAGAGTAAGGGAAGAGGATAAGGAAAATCTCATTAAGCCTTTCTCCAAGGAGGAGAGAAAATAGGCTATTTTTGAGATGAGGAAAGATGCAACACCTGGTCCAAATGGGTTTGGTCCCTTTTTCTTCAATACTTCTAGGAGAATATCAAAGAATGATACTCCAAGATGTTTGAAGACTTCTATAAAACAGGAGGTAGACATTAGAAGACTAAATTATGGGGTTATTACTCTAGTGCCTGAAGCTAAAGATGCTACCATTATTAGACAATATAGACCCATCTACTTGCTTAATGTTGACTACAAGGGTTTTGCCAAGTTCTAACAGCTAGGCTTACTCCAGTGGCTAAGGAGGTCATTGGACGCAATCATACAGGATTTATTCAAGGGAGGAATACACTTGAAGGTGTAGTTATTTTGCATGAAGTAATACATGAGCTGAGTAGAAAGAAGAAAAGGGAATCATCTTAAAGATTGACTTTGAAAAAGCTTATGATAGAGTTAGATGGGACTTTTTGGAAGAGGTTCTCTAAGGCAAGGACTTCCCACAACAATGGATTCAGTGGGTTATGCAGACTGTCAAGGGAGGACATGTTTGTGTAAATGTGAATGGCACCAGTGGTCCATACTTCAGAACATTGAGAGGGTTGAGGCAGGGAGATCCTCTATCCCCCTCTTGTTTAAGTTGGTGGCTGACTCTCTTAGTGCTCTATTGGACAAAGTTGTTAATAAGTAGCTTAATAAAGGGGTAGTCTCTGATCGGATTCCACTAGGGATTTCCCATATACAATATGCAGATGACACAATAATCATGACTAATGGTTTAGGCCAGTCTATCAGAAACCTTAAAATCTTTTTATACCTTTTTGAATGGCTATCAGGTTTGAAGATCAACTTTCACAAAAGTGAAGCGATATTGTTTGGTTATATGATGAGCTAACAAAGAAAGGAAAGCAAATATGTTTAATTGCAGATTAGGTGAGATGCCTCTGAAATACCTGGGTATCCCTATTTCTAACAATGTGTTACGAATTGGGGCTTTCCCAAGGCATTTGTAATAAGATGATAAGAAGATTGGACCCATGGAAGGGTAAGTTCATGACCTCTGGGGGCAAGCTCATTTTAACAAACTCATGCTTAAGTAGTCTACCTATGTATGTGGGTTCTACTTTCTACCAAAGGGGTGCACTCCAAAAAGGAAACAATTAGCCATTTTTTTGGAGAAGAACTAATGAGGTTTTCAAATATCATATGGCAAAGTGGGTTGGTATTTGCCAACCCAAGATTTATGGAGATCTAGGCATCATCAATACTTAAATCATGAACCAATGCCTTTCTAACCAAATGGATTTGGAAGATTGAGAACGGGTCTGAGGAACGGTGGTGTAAGATTTTAGAAGCTAAGTACATGTAGAATGGTAGTTTTTGGTTCAAACCAGAAAGGTTCTTCCTAGTTCTAGAAGGGACTACATAAGGTCAAGCACCTATTTCAGTGGGGAGCTGAATACAAAGTGTTTAAGGGGGATAAAGTTAGATTTTGCCATGACTCTTAGGTAGGAGGGTTGCCTTTGAGGATTTTTTTAGATCAAAGGTATTTCACCTGACTTTATTGAAAGCTTAACGAAAGCCCATAACTCTAGCTTACAATTTGGTTCAAAACAGTCATTAACCTCTAAACAGCTCTAAGGAGAGATACTGTAACACCTCTGGTGTTAAGCATGCATTAGGCACTGCAAATCAAGAGCATGACATCAGCTTGCATTCATAATCACATGTTATATAAATGAAACATTGGTTTGAAACATATGAAACATAGTTCTGAAATATGGATGTTGCATTTGTTTGTTTAAATAAAACTATGCCATGATTATGCTTGTTAGGTCAATAAACATATTTGTTTGATAGTGCAAATAATTTAGAAATGTTTAGCATGTAATTTGGAGCAAGTTTTGTATTCAAAGTTTTCTTAAATTTTGCTTTTAAAAATGATTTAGAAAAATGGAATTTTGATTTAAATGAACTGTTAAATCCCTATTTCAAAATCTATTTGGAATTTCAAATTGTACCCTAAAGCAAAGTTGTAGAGTTCAAAATTCTAAACAACTTTTATTTTTGGACTAACTTGTCAAAATAGATTTTTGTTGCTCACAAATGTAAATTTGTTGCTGTTACAAAAAAATAAAAAGAAAAATTAGTTTTTACCTTAGCGGGTCGCGCCCCTCCTTTCTCGGCCCACGGCTGAAGCCGGCCTATCCCGCCTCCGCCCTGCGCTCGCCTCTCCCGTGCACCAGCGCCCGACCGTGGCAGACGCCCACCGCCGCGTGGATGCCATGCGCCGGCGACGGCGGCACCTGGCCGTCCGGTGGCCCCCGCGCCCCACGCGCTCGCCTACGCCTCATGCGTGCGTCCACCTCCTCTGCTCTCTCCCATTTTCTCCCACCGCACCACTAGCAGTAGAGTACGCCTGAGCGGCTTCCTCCGCCACCGCACGCCACCGCATCACCCGCCGGCGTCGTGCTTTCTCCACCACGCGCCATTCTCCAATTGCCCATGCCTCATGCTTCACCCCTCTCCGCTCCATCTTGTGCTCCGTCCAGCAGCCGCCAACATCAAGGTGAGGGGCCGTATCGGATGTCTTCGCCCTCACCGGTGTGCTCACCGTCGCGGCTCCCGCCGGCAACCCCTTTCCACCCTCGCCTCCTCTCTCTCACGCGCACCGCAGCCGCCTCCACCCGCTGGAGCTCATGCGCGCCTCCTTGGCCCTCACCGTGGCCCGCACCGGCCTCCACGCTGATGGCAGCGCCACCGCTCTGCCATTCCCACCGGCGAGCTCCCTCCAGAATTTCCGCGCCTCAGGAAGCTGGCGCACGAGATGCGCCTCGGTGCGGGGCGTGCACTGGTACCTTCCTCATCACCGGAGGTCGCACCGGCGGCGAGCTTGCCACCGGTTTGCGGCCGCCCTGGCTCGGCCCACTGGCGAGTGGGTCCAGTCAGCGCCAGGGGCCCGCGCGTTAGCCGCAAAGAGGGCACCCCTGTGTGCGGATCTGGATGCACCTAGTATTTTAGCTGGTCGGATTTTCAAATAAACAAGAAAATGAATTTCAGATTTGGTTTAAATCTTGTAAAATCTATAGCTTGCAAAATACTTGTCCAAAATTTGTGAAACCAATTTTGTTGGGATCCTAGTCATGAGATCTACCTATTAAAAATGTTGCATGTGGATTTTGTGATACTTTTATATAGGGCTTTATTTAATTCTTGTAAATGATGTTTTCTTAGAAAATGCATAATAAATAGAATATACATTAAAAAATATGATTCCAATTTTGTTGGTCTATTCTAGATATGTACTTTCTATAAAAATATAAGTCATGCATATTCTATAGAAAAATATAGTTATCTATTTTTGGTGCATTTATTTGCCATTTCTTGTAAAATTGCTAGAGCCAAAAATATGAATAAAATATGTATATGAAACTTTTTTGTACAATGTTTGTAGACTATGAAGATCATGGGAAAAATACTAAATCTGTTGTTTGATACTTTTCATAGTACAAAGTATTTTCATGCTCATTTATACACCCTAGCTTGTTATTTTTGTGTAGACTGTTTTACATATCCAAATGCCATGAAAATTTTATGGTAGGATACATAGGGTATGACTATGCTACTGTAATTTTCTTAGATTTTTATGAGCACCAAAAATATATGTTGATATTGTAGCTCTAGATTAAATTGAAATAAAATAATATTCTTTATGCATGATTAGTTTAATGGTGTAGCTTTGGTGTATCTTTGAAGCATCAAATGACTTACTGATGTCACTTGGTATGTTAGTGTAGTTATGGTGATGAAGTGTAGTTGCACTTGTGTTATGGCTTTATGGTAGTTAGTGGTAGCTAACGGGGGTTAGTGATAGAAGAGAATGCAGTAGATGACATGTACTTATGGTACATGTTTTTGGATGATGTTGACCTAGTAGACAAGTTTTACCTCTATTCTATCCAATAAATCTAAGTGTGTTCATCTCCATTGCATGCAATCACGATCATCATATGCCATCATATCTGATGCACCACTTGCATAATCACTTATTCAATTGCATGATACAGGATCGCATGAGAAAGTGTAAGTAGTAGTGCAAGAGGAGCAGGCCAGGGCCGACCCATAGGAAATCCAGGCACAGGAGTTGCCGGAGGAAGAGGAGCAAGGAGAGGACCTGCCCGAATGCGTGGATCATCAACCTAGTTCGTTTGAGCGAGGCAAGCCCCAGAGCATCCTAAGTCTCCTACCTTATAAAAGCAATCTTTTATATATGAGTTTTATATATTGTTGCATTAAGTTATAGGAGTTGAGTAAAACTGTTGATGCATTTATTATTATCCTTGCCTACCTTATCATATCCTTACCCTGTTAGGTTTAGGATTGAATAACTGCTTAGCCATGGTTAGACCGGTAGCGATCGGAAATTTTCGGTCACCTAAAATTATAGGTGGTTACTGGAATACTTTAACTATGGAATGAATGATACCCTGGAAATAACCATGTGTTGATGGATAAATGGAGACTGGACAAAAAAGTTAGAGGCAACCAGATAGGGTTTTGGGGTGCTATTAGTTTTCCATCTGTGTCAGTTAAGGACCGATCATTGCTCGTCTCTCTTGTTATATTAAACGCATGCCTCACATTTAGCTGGCCGAATAAAGTACCTTTCGACCGTGAAGCTAGTGGCATTATTCGGGCCGGGATCTATACAGGTATGCGTATTGGTGCTGAAGGGGGTATGACGGGGATGCAAAGAGTGAGCCCAAGGTGTGTCCTGGCTGTTGGGCAATCCCTGGGTACTGTGACTCTAGTTTATCCCGTGACGTTTACCAGAATCGTGTCATTGATGATCTGTAGCTCACTTTAGCAAGTGAGTGTGGTTTGTGTGAGGAATAAATTACCAGCTGGTTAGGAATCGATTCGAATCACAATCGCTCCTATATAGTGAGCACTTGACTCGAGTTACGGCATCGTAGTAATGATGATGGAACACTGATGGTTATATGGATGATGTTGAAAATGCTAAATCTAAGTTGGTAATTGGATGTTATTGGTTAATCAAGTGATTGCTATAGTATAGGTGCTTACCTAGATTGATAGGTTATAATAAAGATGATGCACAGTATTTAAATGGTTCATTATGTCAACTCTGCTCTTTCACAAATGAGTCAGCTAGTCCACTAAAGAAAGTCTTGCATACTCTTTGGTGTCACTTTATTTTAGTTTAGGATGGGTAAATCTAGCTGAGTACTTTCTCGTACTCAGGGCGTTGTTCCCATTGTTATTGCAGATGGTCAAATGTACTACAATTATTGCATTAACTATCTGTACCCTGTGATGGGTGACAACTAGGACCAAGGGCATGGTCACTCCGTATGTCTTATCTGATGCTTTTGTTGGAAATGGCTATCTCCTGGCACTGTATCTAAACTAAACATGTGTGAATGGTTTTAAAACTAATTGCTTCCGCTATTTCATTATGAACTTGGTTTGTAATAACTTTATGTTTTAAACTCTGATGTATCTTAATGTTATTGAAAACTTTATGTAATATGTGATTGTGGTTGCTAAACTTGTATGATCTTGGTTTATATATTGGTTGGATTGAAATCCGTCGTGATTTCACGGACTACCGGGTTATACGGGCTTAAGTTTGCTAAATTATCTGCTTTGGCGGGTGATTTTCTTACTTAATTTCGTATAATTGGTCGGTTCTATTACGGATACCAAGTCCATAACTCTAAACCAAAGTTCCAAAATAGACATATGAAAAATGCATGCCCAACTTCTACATAGTGACAGAAGCATTTAAAGCAACTAAGCTAATCATCTCCTCTGCTAAGGGTTTCAGCTTAGGCTTCAGTGGTGGACGCCAGGATTATGTCTTGCACACTATCACCACTGGAGAGGTCACCATCTTCTTGTCGAACACAACGTCATTGCATGCCTTCCAAATGGTATATAACGCACCTGCACATAAGAACAACATCACTGTTGATGGTAGTTATCATCAATCATAAACCATCAATAAAACCTATATAAATTTAAGAATATGATCACCAACATAGATTTAGGGGTTTAAACTAACAAATTCTGTAAGTTTTGGTGAATCTATATTTTTAGCAGGGTTTATCTAGAAAACCGTCAAGGTGGACCTAATCGTTAGATTTAATCATGCTTATATGCGACGAAACCGACTCAAGAATACTCCAAAAGACTCTAGAAGGCAAACAACGGAAGCAGGACACGTGCAACTAACATGTGGGGCCAGCCGCCCTAGTGGCCCCACATGTCGTCCCTCTTTGTTACGTCGGTTCTCCACTGCCTTAAAGATCACATCTACACCATTGTTTTAAGTCGGTTTGATCTGAGGGCTTAGAATTGATGGTTCCTCCTATATATATCAACCCCTACCCCCTGAGGCATAAGTCAAGATATCAGTTGATCATCATCTTCAAAGTTTTCCAGAGAGAATAGAATAGATCTCCAATTCCTCAAAGTTCTAGTATAGGCTAGCTAGTAAGATTCAAGTAGAGTTAGGCTACTGCTCAAGATTCTGGATTCGTCATTTGGAGGCTGGTATAGCCATTGTATCCTCTATTATTCATGACTTTGTGCTTAATCTATATTATGTTTCTATCTATTATGTTCCTAGTTTGCTTTGTTATATGCTTGATATAGTCATAGTTGATACTAAGTTTATGCATAAGTTCATAAAGCGCTTAACTTAGTACTCGTGTGAGTTAAGTGACCGACATTACGTAAGCGTGGTGCTTATATGTTGTTTACCTACGGATGTGAAAGCTCTATGTTTGGTGTTGGTAATTAGTGACAATGCCTAAGTACTAATCCGATGCCTAAGTTGTATGTAGCATATGAGGATTAGTACATTCCAAGGTTGGTGGCAAGATGGACATGGTGATCATGATGGCCACACTTGGATTTGGACGCAACTCTACGTGATCAAGGCAAAGGTATATGCTTAAGGGTTGTGTTTTAGTAACCAAGACACCTAGTGGGTGTGGTTACATTATAGGATAGATAGTCGTACTATAAAGAGGGGAATGACGTGGCTATTGAACTCCTAAGTGCCTCTAGGTGTGCATTTCATAATCATATGCATTTGGATAGAACCAATAACGCCTCGAAAAATGATTGTGAAAATGCTAACACACTCGCACATGACGTGATCATTTGGTGGTGTTAGCACATTTGCGATGGCGTTGGAGTTTGGTGTTAGCACATTAGCACATTTGCGATGGCGTTGATGAGATCTCCAATTCAGGCATTTTCGAGGAGTTGAAACGACTTTTTTCCACTACGCCAGAAGTCAGAAAACAAACGAAGGTGAACGGAGGTCACAGAAGTGACCGGATGCTGGACCGAACGCGGTCTCTGTTTGACCGGACGCGTTCGGTCAGTGTTCAACGTCTGCGCGTGTTTTAGCTTTTTGATTAGACGCGGTGGCGCGTCCGGTCACAGTCGACCGGATGCGTCCGGTCGTTGAGGGAGCTTACTGGACTCCAACCGGACGCTGGTACTGTAGCGTCCGATCAATTCTGTAGCGCATCCGGTCACTGTTTCGTTGGAATGCGATCTCTGCTTGACCAGCGCGTTTGGTCCGTTACAGGACCAGCGCGTCTGGTCGTTTTTCACGCGTCCGGTCGGTGCTTCGCGGCGTAGGAGCTGTGCGATCAGCGCATCCGGTCAATTGGACCAGCGTGTCTGGTCAGCGCGACTGCAGTTGTTTCAAGTTCTTAACGGCTATATTCGAAGGGGTACGTCTATAAATACTCATTGGCCAGCTCAAGGCTCTCTCTCTTGGACATTTGACATACTTGTGAGCATTTTGAGCTAAGCAACTCCCCTCTCACTCATCTCTCTTGCTTCTTTGCATATTCGAAGTGAGATTGAGTGATCCAAGTGCATTTGCATTGTGAGATTGCATCTAGTTGGCACTTGGTGGTTGATTTGCTACGGGATTCTTGTTTCTCTTGGTGGTTGCCGTCACCTAGACGGCTTGGAGCAGCTTGGAGGCATTGGCAAGAGTTGGTGATTGTTCTTGGCCACCTCCGGTGATTGTGAGGGGTTTGTGCCTACCTCGGTGAAGCGCTAAATGCAACATTAGTAAATTGCTCGTGTCATTGCAACCTTTTGCCATTTGGTAGGTTCTTGTGACGCCTTTTGAGAGGCTCGGTGTGAGACCGATTAGCCATCGAACCACGTGGTGAAGAGGGACACAACGGGGACTAGCGTGCCGGCAAGCACGTGAACCTCGGGATAAATCTTGTGTCATCACTTTCATATTGTGATTGATTGATCCCGGTGTTCGGTTGTCTTGGTATTCATTGTTGATCATATTGGTTGGCACAATACTTCGCCCCTCGGTGAAATTCTCCTAACTCAACTCCGCATTAACTTCTTAGTTACCTTTGCTAGCTAGTTAGCTTTGCTAGAGTAGCTCTTTTGTGTAGCTTGCTAGTTGTTGTTGTAGTTTCCTTCTCGGTTTGACTTGTGCGGTTGAGTGCAAATATATTAGAATTGTGAATTGGATAGGTGGCTTGCAAACACCTCGTAGGCTAAGCAAAACTCGCATCTCGCTATTTGTTATATTGATAAACTTGTTTAGCTTGTCTTTGTAGCAAGTGTTAAAAGGCTATTCACCCCCCCTCTAGCCATCAAGACCTTTTAGGATACACTCTACATTCTGAGCCATGTGGTAGATCATGAGTGTGACACTCTCGTTGTGTTCTTTGTAGTCCACTCCCCGTCTATAGAGCATGTAGGACCTAATTGAGAAGGGAATCAAGCTCTGTTCTTGATCTTCCTTAGTAATGTTCCTTGTGTATAGATGAAGAGTTAATTATGATATAGATGACAGTATATTTACTTGAAGTGTACAAAAAACTTAGTACGTAGGAATGACTTAGGAATCTTTCTCTTAATTAATCTCTAGCCTAGCTATGCTACATTTATGAGTATCTATTTCTATCTCTGGATTATTATCAATACCTTATACTTATCATTTAAATATCATTTGGCTTACCCCTATTAAAGCATAGGCTTAGTTAATGATTCCATCATAGGTATACATATTTGTCAATATCTCTAGCCATCACTCCTCCCTATGGTAAAATATAAATAATGATACTTGGTATACTCCCGGGTGAAGTGCTACAATGGTAATTATATGTGCACTTGTAGAACCTTACATATATATTATAAGTCACAAGTAAATACCAACACATGTTTCTAGTGTCGTTGCTAGGAGTAGATTTAAAACTCTATTCTTAGTAGCTATGCTAAGAAATGTCAACAAGCATTTCTGGTGCCATTGCTGGGGAGGCACAAGGCTAAAAGAGAATTGATCAAATAAATACTTATTGATGATATCATAACTTTGCACATCTGCTTTAGTAGGCTTACCCTTGTTTTTATCTGTTCATATCTTATCCAAGGTATTGCAGGATTGGTTTTGATTCACCAACAAATTCCATCAATCACAACCAAACCGATCAAGAGGCAGCTCAACACCAATTCTTGAAGTTATGGCTGACAAGACACTACGTGAGTTCTCTACTCCAAGCACCGAGAACATTCGCACTGGACCAACACTTAAAACCAACAATCTTGAGTTCAAACTCAAGCCAAGTCTCATCAACATGGTACAATCTACTCCATTCAGTGGAAAGGCACATGAAGATGCTAGTGCTCATCTCTAGAATTTTCTAGAGACTAGCAGCACAATCGTCATCAAGGACGTTGCTCAAGACAACATACTACTCCGTTTGTTTCCATTCTCATTAGTGGAAAGGGCGAAGCAGTGGTTCTACACCTACAAAGATAACATCAACACATGGGCAAAATGTTCGAAGGCCTTTCTAGCAAAGTTTTTCCCTATAGGCAAGACCAATGCCTTAAGAGGAAAAATTTACAACTTCCAACAACAGAAAGGAGAAACCATTCTAGAGGCATGGGAATGTTTTCAAGAATATATTTCATATTGTCCTCATCATGGAATGGAAGATTGGTTGCTCATGCAATGCTTTTGCCATGGATTAACCCAAAAAGCTCATGAACAACTTGACAGTACTACTAGAGGAGCATTTATGTCACTCACCCTTGGAAAAGATAAAACTCTCATGGAAAAGATAGCCTCTAATCAAGGCTGGGCTCAAGGCAATATTCAATCATACAATAGGAGTGAAGAAGCACCAGAAGAGGTGAGCGCACTCTCAACCAAGATGGACTTATGAATTGGCTCGAACAGCAAACCAATTACAAGAAAGATCGCCAGGCCATACAAGATGCTTATAATGCCCAAAACATATGGGGAGAATATTTGGGGGTTGATTTCCCCAAATATCAAGAGGATATAAATTGTCATCAACAATTCTGGACCACAACAACAAAGACAAGGATGGGGGCAACAACAACAATAGTCAAATTACCAAGTAAGTACCTAGGTAATTTTTATAATTCTTTCAGAATCAACCATCCTTGAGAGACTCGATTTTTAAAATAGGCTAAAATTAATGAGAACATTTCTAAAAAGCTTGCTTCTAATGATAAAGTTTTAGAAAATATAAACATTAAAATGGAAAGTTTTTCTTCTGCTATAAAATACCAACTTAGCTATAATAAAAAAGATAGAATTACAAATAGCTTAGCTGGTCGTTGCTCTACCTTTTACCACTAACCTTAAACGGTCAATGCTATAACCATAAGAGGTGTCAAGTCTACTCGTGATCCTCCATATCCAACAAGGACAGGTAAGACACCAGCAATGCAGTAGGAGAAGAAGAACGATGAAGTTGAAGAAGTTGAGCCACCAGAACAAGAATTGCTATAAGATTTTTTATGACACCAACCTCCTACCATTTCCACGCAGAAATCAAAAAGCCAAAGTGGATGAGCAGTTTGGTAATTAAGTTTGTAGAGGTAATTCAAAAGTTATATATCAATATCCTCTACTAGATGCCATACAGGTACCTACCTATGTGAAGTATCTTAGAGATATTCTGAACAACAAGAGACCACTGCCCACCATTGAAGTAATTAAGTTAACGGAGGAGTGTAGTGCGGCGATCCTAAGCACATCTCCTGTAAAGAAGAAGGATTCAGGATGCCCCACTATTGACTGTTTAATCGATAACTAGAATTTTGAGAACGCACTATGTGACCTTACCGCAAGCATCAGTGTCATGCCCAAAGCTGTCTTTGACAAGCTCAACTATTCCACACTCACACCAACATCAGTATGCCTGCATCTTGCCGACCAATTGGTCCACTACCCTGTAGGAATCACCGAGAATATTCTGGTAAAAATAAGAAACTTCTTTGTACCAATGGATTTTGTAGTGCTTGACATGCAAGAAGACATGAAGACACTCCTCATACTTGGGACCCCCTTCTTGAGCCCAACAAATGCACATATTAATGTCAAAGTTAGAGTAATCTAATTCCATATCAATGGAAAAGAAGAGCGATTCGCTTTTAAGCCAAGACCGGAACAATGCTCTAAATTGGAGTGGCATGAGAAGCAAGTTGTCACACCCCAAAATTTTCAATTTTGGGTTGTGCACGAAAAACACTAAATAAAATAAATGATTTCAATATTTGAATAAATTTATTAGATAAGTTAAGTTGCTGCTAATTTAAATATAGAAAATTTTGGTTTAAAACTTTTTCATATTAATTTGATAATGTGGTGTCACACCCGGTTTTAAGGACAAAACCAGACATACACTATATGTGAAATAAAGAAGTCAAATCTCACATATAGCCGCAAATAAGTGTAATATCAAGAGACAAATGCTTAATAAAGATAACGCAATAGTATAAGATATAACCTTAGAGAGCAACACAGCGGAAAGACAACTCTGAACACCGGGTGTAGACTTCACTCTAGGAACAAACTGACTGGTTGATCACAAGCCTAAAAACTCCAGAGACTATCCTGAGGTGTGGGAAATAGCAAGAGTGAGCACATGTCGTACTCAACAAATATAACATGGGGTTCATGAGGCTCAAAAGTTGACACTGGTTTACTGCGATAGCTTTTAGTAAGTCATCTTTTTAGCATAACTGTAGTAACAAGTTACCATAAGCCCAAATAACCTCATGATCATGTAAACGTGAATAACGTATAGCAAGAAACAATAATTATTAGTGAGCATCAATATCATCAGTATTATCATTATCATTAGTGTTCATCATTTATTCTGTAAGGGTCCAAGGCCACTCGTGACCATGAGCACGGCTGTTATAACAGTTTTACACTCTACAGAGGTTGTACACTTCCACTGTGAGTCATGATTTACCCTTTCGTCCGAAGTGATCAGCCTCTTGACCCACTTCCAAGAAAGGTTGATAGGGTTCACTATGAAGTCCTTCAAAGGTTTGTCTAACAAGTTAGGGTCATTAGATTCACTCGGCAAACAGATGTAGAGCCCCCTTCCAAATGGCACAATGACGCGTAGCCTATACACATGAGGACAGAGGCCGCACTATACCCGATTCGTCAAGCCATTCTTACGCCATGAAGGTTACCACTAACAAGCTAGAAAAGGTACTCATACTTGACTAAAGCCAGAGCCATATAGCCCTCACAGTTGTACTGTAAGTTCCGGATGTTCGCTTACAGATAAGTCCTTAAGAAGAGAAACTAGAGCACCATAAAAACAGCCCAATGCTCTAGCCCCTTGAGTCATGTTGCTATAAAGCATCTTTTAAATGTTTATTGCATATACCATTAGTCAAGTTACAGATCATGGTTATTTATCTTGAGCACTAGCATAAATACTACCCAATACGATGTCACATGGGTGTCAAGGTACAAGATACAAAAGCTAGGATATCCTTAGGGGTAACAAGGTAGACACATGCACATGAATTAAGTGTATTAAAGGTGAATAGGAAACAAGGATTATTCCATGCTATACTTGCCTTAAATTGAGATTCTTCTTTCTGTAGATTTGTAACCTCCAAAGAACTGCTTCTTGATCACCACGTAAAGCTCACCGACTAGACAAGATCATAAAACACCACACAAACATCCCTTCAATCATACACGAAGCAAGCAATAGAACTAATTAGAACAATACACCAAAACAATAAAAATATATGAAAACTAGTCTACGCGTTGCTACGGACACACAGACGTGAAAAACATGCTAATCTGAGCTACGATGCAAAAGAGATTATTACCGAAAGATTGTTCATAAAAGAGAAAGAGAAATAAACTAGCTTCATTCACTTCAATCATATAAAAGTTCGTATAGAATATTCTAGAAAAATATCATGTCAAGTCAATTTGTATTTTGAGTTAGAAAAACAAGATAAGTTAATTACATTTTAATTGTAAAGTAAATTAAACTGCAACTTAATTAGTTATATATATTCTAATAAAGCACTATGCACAACAGAGATGATATTTGAAGAGCTCCAGACCAAGACACAAATTGATGGTATTTTGGAATTACTACGCAAGATGATGCATACATGACATCAGCAAGTATTTAGCCGATTAAATAATATGGCATATACCATTATCATTGCGAGACTTGATCACCTACACGTGCTGTGGGCACATGCTTAGCACGCTCGGCTTCAGCAGTATAGAAGTTTCACGGAGGTCATGACTTATGGAACTACGAAGGCAGAGAGCAGGTTATGTAGATGTGCTCACCTTGAGTCGGCGAAGAACAGTGCTAACGTGCTCGATTTGGACAAAAAGATGGTGCTTCCAGTAGGAGGACTCCACCGCCCTCCTGGCCATGTGGCGATGGCAGACACGGAAGACATCACGGGCGGTAGATGGATTGCGAGCCCGGCAACATCAACAAGGGCGGTGGCCAGCACAAGCAGGAATAGGAGCGTGGTGGCAATGCTTCAGGACGATGTCGTGATGCTCCTGGCACAAATGAGTTCATGAGCTTGGCGTGCAGCTGTAGGTAGATGGCACGACGCCTGACATTGTGATGTGGTAGGGCCGGTAACGTTCAGCTGGTCTTCGTGAGGGTGCGGCAGACCACACGAGGGTAGCAGCCTACGCCTGAACTGACGATGATAGTAGCCCCTCAGCGATCTTGGGAAGGCAGCAGCGGTAGGGCTGCCCGGCGGTGTTGTCACCTAGCTAGGGCACGAGAGGCTTCGAATTGGTGTTCTTGATGCGTGAAGGTAGAGAGAAAAAGGATTAAGAGCGGCAGCTTGGTCTTTATAGGGCGGCGGCTAGGGCTTGCTGGCTGCCTGGCAAACGAAGGAGAGATAGCGGGCCTTTGGGCGAAAACAGTGCGAGGGGAGTTTTTCTTCTTTTTTTTATTTCAAAGCTATTTCAAACTTGATTCAAAAACATTTGAAATCATTTTTCAGATTTGATCAAAGCCACTCAGTTCATGAAAGCATATGCAACCAACATGAATGCATAACAGTGTTGCTAAACCCTATGATGAATTTTAATTTAATGAAAATATTATTTTTCTTATGTTTCATGAGCACCAAATTTCATAATTGAATTAATTTGGCCCTATTTCCAAAGAAGCAAATTTTTGGGTGTTACAATTCTACCCCCTTAAGATGAATCTCGTCCTCGAGATTCGGAAGACGGTGACCAAGAGATAAGGGTACTCCGCCATTGAATCTTCTTCACTTCCTCGAGTAGTCCTACCTTCTTGATAAAGATTTCGCCTTACTTTGTATATCCTGATAACCTTACTAGGTAACTCACCCAACTAATTCCAAGATCTTGATAGTTGCTCCAAATAATTCTCGGGTAACTCCAATCGCAAGACCATCTTTCCTTTTTATTCCATACCATCAAATCTCTTTCTATATATGTTCACCTCCCAACGTAGCTTCCTTGCTTTCTTGTACAAAGTAGGTTCCAACTTCAAATTACTATTGATTTTATATGCTCGGGTCAAGTTCCTCGAACCTTAAACACAATTCCTTAATCCTTTATGTAGTTACTCCCAGTTAAGCTTTTGTGATTCCTCTTGTCCCAAAGTGAGTCTTATTAACTACTAACTTTATAGTATTAGTATCGTCACTCAAGTTCCACACACAACTCGATCTTGGTGTCATCCGAATCTTTTTAGTATAAGTCTCCATTGCTAAGAGCATCGGCAACGACATTTCCTTCACCCAGGTGATAGCATACTTCCAAATCACAAACTTTGATTACTTTGATCAATGGTGATGTCACATGCTCAAAACCAACTTGGTGAAAATGTCCTTTAGATTATTATAATCCACATAGATGTCACTCTTACATCCAAGAAATTATAATTCCATGCTCCACAATGGATAACTCCACATCACGTGTCGTGTAGTCCAGCTCAGCACATCTTTTCTAGTGTAATTCCACCATTGGATACATCATAACCAACAAGAGAACTTCCTCCAAACAAAACTCACTCAACATTCTTGGTGTAAGCATTGAGGCTCCCTGAGTTATCATAGAACCAACTGTAGAGAAGTCCAACATCACCTTTTCCTATGCCACCAATGTCATCTTGTCTTGAGTTGAAGGTTGAATTCCTGAGCTTCTTGTAGACGATCTAACAAGTCACTGATCTCAAGCAAAGGACACTTGCACATGAATAGCTCTCCCAACAATAGAGATAGCTGCTCCTTCCAAATAAAGTGCTTGAATGCATGAAACCTTCATCTTGCAACTTCTTCATCGTGGCTACCCTCCTTAAGAAAAGATCAACTAGGGCACAAATGGGTAGCTGAAACCTTCTTTTGGGTGAGTTTGCTATCATGATGACCTTCTGATATCCAATAAAAACTCGTGTGCATAAACAAGAACAAGTAATCTGAAATTCCTTGCGAGCAGTAAAACAGCAGTGCAGTAAAACATCTATATCTCTAGTTCTGTTGATCCAATTAAATTGTAGCTTATACCGTTGGAAATCTTATAAAATCTGCTATAACTTTATTTCAGTACACTTTCCCAGATTCGGCAGTTAATTTAGTCAAAAACAGTACCCAACAGAAACTACTTCGGATTTCTGGCAGCACAGATTCATCATTTTTGTGATTTCCATAACTCCCAAACCAGAATAGCTATGAGGGTGATTCTTACCATCAGAGAAACATGTTGAACTCTACTATTGTCCAGAAAATTTCCATGATTTTTGGTCATCCAAGAACAGAGGTATAAGCTGAAGAAGACAGACTGCTCCGAAAAAGACAGGA
Source organism: Saccharum hybrid cultivar R570 (assembly GCA_038087645.1). Classification (NCBI taxonomy): domain Eukaryota; kingdom Viridiplantae; phylum Streptophyta; class Magnoliopsida; order Poales; family Poaceae; genus Saccharum; species Saccharum hybrid cultivar. The sequence continues at coordinate 1,408,996 of JAQSUU010000187.1, forward strand.
TAAGATAGAAACAACAAAACCAACCCGACTATTTATTTCATTAATCCTTATACCTTAGGCCTATAAACTAAATGAATCTGTGGACAAATCCACAAGATAATTACAATCACTACAAAGATCCAAAACAAACATAAGAATAATAACAATTCAACAAGGCAATATAGGAGCACAACTCAACCATGACTCAACTTGCGATGCTATCGTTTTCTTCATATTAAAGGCAAGGATCCTAATGCTCCTCTTCTGATAACGCAAGAAGATGATAAGATGAGGTTCTAAAAGTATATCAAAGCAAGGAATAGGATGAGCACAAGACTTTTTAAAATAAGCAACAAGGTGAAGATGTATAACAAGGTAAGGATATAGTATAGAAGAAAATATGATTTATAGAACAAGGATTGTCATAGCAATTTTAAAACCTTAACATGACCAAATTCTAACTAGGTTTGCGTCCTATAGTCAGCAATGCTCTGATACCACTCTGTTACACCCGGTTTTAAGGACAAAACCAGACATACACTATATGTGAAATAAAGAAGTCAAATCTCACATATAGCCGCAAATAAGTATAATATCAAGAGACAAATGCTTAATAAAGATAACGCAATAGTATAAGATATAACCTTAGAGAGCAACACAGCTAAAAGACAACTCCGAACACCGGGTGTAGACTTCACTCCAGGAACAAATTGATTGGTTGATCACAAGCCTAAAAACTCCAGAGACTATCCTGAGGTGTGAGAAATAGCAAGAGTGAGCACATGTCGTACTCAACAAATATAACATGGGGTTCATGAGGCTCAAAAGTTGACACTGGTTTACTGCGATAGCTTTCAGTGAGTCATCTTTTTAGCATAACTGTAGCAACAAGTTACCATAAGCCCAAATAACCTCATGATCATGTAAACGTGAATAACGTATAGCAAGAAACAATAATTATTAGTGAGCATCAATATCATCAGTATTATCATTATCATTAGTGTTCATCATTTATTCTGTAAGGGTCCAAGGCCACTCGTGACTGTGAGCACGGCTGTTATAACAGTTTTACACTCTGCAGAGGTTGTACACTTTCACTGTGAGTTGTGATTTACCCTTTCGTCCGAGGTGATCAGCCTCTTGACCCACTTCCAAGGAAGGTCAGCAGGGTTCACTATGAAGTCTTTCAAAGGTTCGTCTAACAAGTTAGGGCCATTAGATTCACTCGGCAAACAGATGTAGAGCCCCCTTCCAAATGGCACAATAACGCGCAGCCTATACACATGAGGACAGAGGCCGCACTATACCCGATTCGTCAAGCCATTCTTACGCCATGAAGGTTACCACAAACAAGCTAGAAAAGGTCATCATACTTGACTAAAGCCAGAGCCATATAGCCCTCATAGTTGTACTGTAAGTCCCGGATGTTCGCTTACAGATAAGTCCTTAAGGAGAGAAACTAGAGCACCATAAAAATAGCCCAATGCTCTAGCCCTCTTGAGTCATATTGCTATAAAACATCTTTTAAATGTTTATTGCATATACCATTAGTCAAGTTACAGATCATGGTTATTTATCTTGAGCACTAGCATAAATACTACCCAATACGATGTCACATGGGTGTCAAGGTACAAGATACAAAAGCTAGGATATCCTTAGGGGTAACAAGGTAGACACATGCACATAAATTAAGTGTATTAAAGGTGAATAGGAAACAAGGATGATTCCATGCTATACTTGCCTTAAATTGAGATCCTTCTTTCTATAGATTTGTAACCTCCAAAGAACTGCTTCTTACTCACCACGTAAAGCTCACCAACTAGACAAGATCATAAAACACCACACAAACATCCCTTCAATCATACACGAAGCAAGCAATAGAACTAATTAGAACAATACACCAAAACAATAAAAAGATTTGAAAACAAGTCTACGCGTTGCTACGGACACACAGACGTGAAAAATACGCTAATCTGAGCTACGATGCAAAAGAGATTATTACCGAAAGATTGTTCTTAAAAGAGAGAGAGAAATAAACTAGCTTCATTCACTTTAATCATATAAAAGTTCATATAGAATATTCTAGAAAAATATCATGTCAAGTCAATTTGTATTTTGAGTTAGAAAAACAAGATAAGTTAATTACATTTTAATTGTAAAGTAAATTAAACTGCAACTTAATTAGTTATATATATTCTAATAAAGCACTATGCACAGCAGAGATGATATTTGAAGAGCTCCAGACCAAGACACGAATTGATGGTATTTTGGAATTACTACGCAAGATGATGCATACATGACATCAGCAAGTATTTAGCCGATTAAATAATATGGCATATACCATTATCATTGCGAGACTTGATCACCTACATGTGCTGTGGGCACATGCTTAGCGCGCTCGGCTTCAGCAGTATAGAAGTTTCACGGAGGTCATGACTTATGGAACTATGAAGGCAGAGAGCAGGTTCTGTAGATGTGCTCACCTTGAGTCGGCGAAGAACAGTGCTGACGTGCTCGATTTGGACAAAAAGATGGTGCTTCCAGTAGGAGGACTCCACCGCCCTCCTGGCCATGTGGCGATGGCAGACACGGAAGACATCGCGGGCGGTAGATGGATTGCGAGCCCGGCAACATCAACAAGGGTGGTGGCCAGCACAAGCTGGAATAGGAGCGTGGTGGCAATGCTTCAGGACGATGTCGTGATGCTCCTGGCACAAATGAGTTCATGAGCTTGGCGTGCAGCTGTAGGTAGATGGCACGACGCCTGACATTGTGATGTGGTAGGGCCGGTGACGTTTAGCTGGTCTTCGTGAGGGTGCGGCAGACCACACGAGGGTAGCAGCCTTCGCCTGAACTGACGACGATAGTAGCCCCTCAGCGATCTTGGGAAGGCAGCAGCGGCAGGGCTGTCCGGTGGTGTTGTCACCTAGCTTGGGCACGAGAGGCTTCGAATTGGTGTTCTTGATGCGTGATGGTAGAGCGAAAAAGGATTAAGAGCGGCAGCTTGGTCTTTATAGGGTGGCGGCTAGGGCTTGCTGGCTGCCTGGCAAACGAAGGAGAGATAGCAGGCCTTTGGGCCAAAACAGTGCGAGGGGAGTTTTTCTTCTTTTTTTATTTCAAAAAAAGCTATTTCAAACTTGATTCAAAAACATTTGAAATCATTTTTCAGATTTGATCAAAGCCACTCAGTTCATGAAAAAATATGCAACCAACATGAATGCATAACAGTGTTGCTAAACCCTATGATGAATTTTAATTTAATGAAAATATTATTTTTCTTATGTTTCATGAGCACCAAATTTCATAATTGAATTAATTTGGCCCTATTTTCAAAGAAGTAAATTTTTGGGTGTTACATGTGGTGTTTGTGTGATGCTTGTCTTTGGTGTTTGTGAGTGCTATTATTTTCAAAATACCATAGGACGACGTTTGCTTCTCACCGGAAAACTTTTTGGTATTTTTCGAATTTAAAATTTCAATTTCTGTGAGCATAATCTTTTCCTTAATCTCATCAATCTTTTCATGAGCTCAAACTCATTTAGTTGAGTTCCTTATCTCTCCAAGAGTCTCTAGGATTTTTTCCGTGATTTTTCTGAGCTCCGGGCTATTTTTCACGGCCAAAAAGGTAATTTTAGATTTTCTAGAATTATTTTATTCGCGGAATTAAAATAATCCTTAAATTAAGAAAATCCGAAAAGTTTCCAAACCCTATGACTATATATATGCCGACGTAGCCCTCGACGCCCTGGTTTCAGAAGTACAACCCTTATCGCGAGCCGCCGTTCGTAACTCCCTCCACCCCTTGCCGAAGTTCTTCATCTACAGCTTGCGTTCTGACGAACTCTCCGACGAGCTTTTCCGGTCAAACCGTCGTGTCCCGACGCCAGCCACCACCACCAAGAGGCAGCCCTCGTCGTTCTCTACACCGTGGTATATCCGTTTATGCGAATCCATCGCTGTTTCATCGAGTTCCCATCTCATCTTGTTTCTCTCCGGCGAGGTTTCACCATGGCTAACCGGAACCCAAGGTAGAAGATGATACTATTTACAGTTTTGCCACTAATCTTGTTTTGATCATAAAATCTATGTTTTAACTCCGATTTGACCCATTCAAGTTACGTTAGATTCGTATTTGCGAGCTCTACATGTTAGTGTAGCTGTACAGTAGGTTTGAAAATTTTAATTTTCGAGAATATATTAAAGTAATTATTTATCTATAGGAAATCTTAGAAAATTCATAACTTTTATGTTTTAAATCCGAATTTCGTGATCTTTACGTCTGTGTGATCGTAGTAACATGTAGAAGAGTTTTACAAATTTTTATACTGTTTTGCTACTATTGGTGTACTATTTTAATTATGTCTCTTTGTTTGCTTCGTGTTTGATTGCTCGGATGATTGTGTGTTGATGCTTGATGATCGAGTATAGACGGTGAGCAGTTTCTTGACGATCAGGAGTATTATTTTGAGCCAGACCAGCAGTATCATCAGGAAAGCTTTGATCAAGACAAGTTAACATGGGACCATCCTTGTTACCTATTCGCTGAAATTATCATACATATGCATGTGTCTTCCTTGACAACCATAGAGATTATAACTTAGGTATTGATATCTTATTTCCTTGACACCTATGTGTTGTGCATTTGGGTAGCTATTGCTAGTGCTTAATTATGAACAATGATCTTATAATTTGACTAATGGATTAAGCGACCAACCATTAAGATGATTTTATTACTGTTGAAAAGGGGACTAGAGCATGTGGGTTATTTTGATGCTCTGGTTTCTCTCCATAAGGACTTATCTGTACGTGATCATCCGGGACATACAGTACAGCTGTGAGGGCTATATGGCTCTGGCTCTAGTTGTTCAAGAGACCTTTTCTATCTTGTTAGTGGTTACCTTAAATGGCGTAAGAATGGCTTGCCACGTTGGGTATAAGGCGAGCCCCTATCTTTTGTGTGTATAGGCTGCGAGTTGTGTGCCACTAGGAAGGGGGTTCTACATCTGCCTGCCGAATGAATCTAATAGCCCTAACTTGTTAGACGAACTTTTGAATGGCTTTATATGGTTTTCGATGTTTTGGGCCTTGCAAACCCATGCATTTGGAAATCATGACTCATAGTGAAAGTGTACACCTCTGCGCAGAGTTAAAAACTGGTATACTAGCTGTGCCCACGGATACGGACGGCCTTGGAACATCTATAGATAGATGATCACCATGGTTATATCATGCTTAATTACTGTTGATTATTATTATGCTCATGTTAATGCTAATCATTATCCTATTACAATTGATCATTGATTCATTAATGGGATTTGGTTTACCTTGATGCTACTCAATTGCTAATTATATGATAATTAAAAGCTAAATGCAGTCAAACAGTGTATAGCCTTTTTGAGCCTCATGAACCCTGTGTTGTACTTTTTGAGTTCGACATGGACTCACTCTTGTTATTTCCCCACACCTCAGTGTGTAGTGAGATGCTGCTTAGAAGAAGGATAAAGAGTAGTGGAGTTTTCAGAGGTCTTTCAGAAGTGTTTGGCATATGAATCCACCAGTCAGCCGTCCTTGAGAAGAATGGAGCCTGAAGTTTAGTCACCGTTGCGCGATACTCTGATGTAAGTGTTAATGTAGCTATGTATACGTTATATAATAACATTATTTCTGATACTTTTTCATTCTGACATATGTGTGAACTTCCTGGACATACATATGATTAGCCTGGTTTTGTTCTTTAGAAAACCGGGTGTGACACAAGTGCAACCATCAAGGTCTCCATCTCTAGGACCAATTGATGCACTTGAAGAATAAAAAGAATGGAGAAGTCCGGTTCGACGTATTCAAACTCTGAATCCTCGTCAGGAGGTAAAATCGGTAGTTATCCATATTTACTTTTTACATTGCATAAATTATTTTCACTTTGGCATTTTTACTTTCCAACACTTGCATTAGAAAATAAAATAAAAATTCCATCACTGCATCATAAAATCTATAGGCCCCATGGGAATAATTTTTACGGCGTGTAAAAACTAGTAAGAATATTTACCGTGGAGACGTAAAAATATAAAAGTACCATGCATGTATCTAGAAATATTTCGTAGTGTTGACACTAGAATTTGGTTCGTTACATGGGACCCCATAATTTAGAATGTACCGAAAAGGGCCTTGCAGAATTGGCCGGTTGAGGCACTGATCAAGGTCAGCTGAACTTCAAACAGCGTCGTCATCTCAAGAAGGCCCCGGCAGTGAAGGTGGCATTGATCGGAAGAAGAAAAGATGTTGAACTCTGCAGAAGGGAAAGATTGGAGTCCAAGTTATCTTAAATTAGGGTGTTTTGTTTCTTTTTCCAAATTTCATGATCTGGATCACCTTTCTTTTTAGGCAAGGAATAATCTATCCATCTTCCCATCAATGGTTGTAAGCAGTAGTATGCTGCATTGTGAATATCGATAAGATTTGCAGTTTCTATATCTTCCGGTTGCCCTGGAATCTTACCTTTGTCGGTCGGAGGAACAGCGACCGCCAGCTGAGCTATTTATAATTCTATCATTTTATTAAAGCTATGCTGGTTCTTAATGGCAGAGGAGAAGCTATCTATTCTATTATTTATGTCTTCTAAAATTCTATCTGTTAACACCGTTTTTTGGCACGTGTCAAGATAATCAGAGTGGGCTAATCGGTAGAAGAAAAGTTATTGTGTATATTGATAGCCGATAAAAGACAGCTTGTGAAGAAGGCTGCCGATGGATGGTGGCGGTGTATGGAGAAGCTAGGTTGGATTGGGGTGTTGCCGATAAGGTTAAGGGTATTATTGCCGATGTCGATAAAGGAGGTTTGAAGACTGCTGCTGATGAAATAGGAAGTGTGCCGATGAAAGAAGACTTAAAGGCTACTGCTGATGAAACAGGGAGTGTGCCGATAGAAAGGAGGTCGATGGGAATTCCATCGTAATTTAGGCGGACGAGGGAATAAGATAGGAATTAATTTCCTTTTCTATGTTTATTAGAGTCTGATTTGTATAAGAGTCATATGTTTCTTTAGATTTAGATTTAGTGTCCTAGTCGTATTTGGTTACGTTTCTATAGATTAGGGTATAAATATAGAGTGAAGGGCAATGTAATGATCAAAAAATCAATATCAAAAACCAGCTTTTACTCTTATTTACATCTATTTACTTTCCGGTGACTTCGTCAATTTGCATATTTTTCCTTTTTTGTGAGCTCTCATCGATTCGGCGAGTTGCATTGCTTTAGTGCAAACTTCGACGATCCTCGAGTTCCACGTGAGTACCTCTTGGCCGTGACTTCCGGGCATATCGCTGTTGTCAGGACCAAAGTGCTCGTATCTCCATCCTTGTCGATTAACAGGTCAAATCGACTGACACGCTTTGGATATCGATTTCGGGTATTAGCCCTTTGTGTTTGCAGATCCACTTTTGCATCAACACATCTTTTGGCACGCCCGGTGCGACCAGATCTGATCAATATGTTCAATCTTGAGATTGATGCGGGGAACATCATCACGGTATCAAAAAAAGATCTTAAGGAAGAACAGAAGCAGGCTATGGAAAAGGCTATAGAAGAATACAGACAGCTTTGCTTGAAGTCATTCAGCTTGAACAAGAGTGGACAAGTCATCCAGAAGCAAGATTTGTCGTTGCCTCGGCAAGTTACCTTTGATTCTAATCCGGGTAAACTTCAAGAGATGGTTAATTCTGCAGTAAATCATGTTTTAATTAATCACTCCAATGTGTTGTCCAATACTATTCATAATGTTGTGGTTCAAACTTTCAAAGAAGGGCAAGCATCACCGCATTACGTTAGGCCTACCTATCATCAACCAGAGTCAGCATCTGTTATTACTCCATCGGCTCCCCCAGCCGTTGTGGGTACAGAAGTTTCTTTCCCTCCAGTATCAGCAGGCTTATCTAACGTACAATCTACACTGATGCAATCAGATTCAGTATTATCAGGATGAGTTTAGCTTAATACAGATCTATCAGCATCGGCTTTATCAGGTCCTGTGCCACAGAATAACCAGACTCCTGCTAATTGGTGGGGATACGGTATGCCTCAAGAGCCATCTGCTTTTAGCCCGGGGTTACCTCAACTGTTTGACACAGCAGGAAAAGCTCCTATGCCATCGGCTGGTTCGCCGATAGCTCAAGTGTCTCAATATACTACAGCAACTACTATGCAACCAACTCTAGGAAGTTTCCAGATGCCTTTGGGTCAAACATCTAATTCAAGTCCATCGGCAAACTTGTTATCGATGCAACAGAAGGCTCCTGCTGTAAGTCAACCTGGAGTCCAGTTCATGCCTCAAGCTGGTTGTAATTATCCAGCAATGCCAGCAAACTACCAGTCATCAGCAAATTTTGTACCGATGAACGCTAATAATAGTTGGTCAGGGCAGTTTCCAACTCAACATAAAGTTCAGCCAAATCAGCAAGTTGCAGGGATTCATCAAGGTCATATGCAAGCTGGTTTTCAGAATCAAGCATCGGCAGCTCAGCCGATGAATCCTTTCCAGCAGGTTAATGGACCACAAGTAATGGCAAATATGCCGATTGCTGGAGATCGTGGGCCATAAAGATATGCAGAGGGATATCAGCAAGTACCTCCTATAGAAATTTAGCCATATCGTCAACAAGATATTGATGTTTTTTGGGCCGATAAAATAGCAGAGATTATGAAGGATCAGTTTGGGATAAAACCCAAGGTCAATACTTATTCTTATCAGACTCCATATCCTCCGGCATATGATTTAATTCCTCTCCCAAATCAGTACAAGGTACCAGATTTCACTAAGTTCTCTGGGCAAGATGATACATCAACCTTGGAACATGTTAATCGCTTCATTATTCAATGTGGAGAGGCAGCTAGCAGAGATGAATTAAGAGTTCGTTTGTTTTCATCATCTTTGTCTGGATCAGCATTCACATGGTTTATTTCATTACCGCCAAATTCTATTATTACTTGGGCTGATCTACAAAAGCAATTTCATAAATATTTCTTTGTTGGAGTTCATGAAAAGAAGCTTACCGATTTAGTAAAATTGAGACAGCGTAATGATGAATCGGTGGAAGGCTTTGTGCAAAGGCTACGAGATGTGAAAAATAAGTGTTATAGCCTAGTATTGGATGATCGGCAACTTACCGATTTGGCTTTCCAAGGATTGTTGCCACACCTTAAGTACAGATATGCTTCGTAAGAGTTCGAAAGCCTAAGTCATCTCATGCAAAGGATTTTTGATCAAGATACTAGAGTTTTTGAACCCAAAAGGAATTGGAACAAGAAGGTTTCATTTATCAGAGAGGTAGAAGATTCCGATTCAGATGAAGAGCCAGTTATCGGTTTGGCTGAGTGGGTTAAAAATAAAAAGCCGATATCTTGTCCCTTTGGTCAAAAAGAGCTAGAGAAGTTTACTTTCGACATCACCAAAGCCGATAAGATATTTGATCTTCTGCTTCAAGAGGGCCAGATTAAGCTATCACCTAATCATGTGATCCCATCGGCAGAAGAGTTGAAGAAAATGCTGTATTGCAAATGGCACAATGCAACTTCACACAGTACAAATGAGTGCAAAGTGTTTAGGCAACAGTTACAATTAGCTATTGAATCTAGGAGAATTAAATTTGGTAATTCCAAGATCCAGAAGCCGATGAAAATTGATCAACATCCTTTTCTAGCAAATATGTTGGATGCTGAAGGAAAGACTAAGGTGTTAACATCAGAAGCTACTGAGAAAAACGCATCAGTGGATCCCCAACAACGGATAACTACCGATGATGCAAAAAGCAAGGGGCTACTAGGAGAAAGTAGCAATTCTAGAAAGCCTCCTCGATCTGGCATTGTGATTACCCATCGAAGGCAACAGGAGGGCTGGCGTCAGCGAAGGGACCGATATCGACAACAGCAAGAAGAGAGACGTCGAGAGGAGTGGAATCGGCATAAGGATCATTGGAGGTGTCCATTTTTTATTCATTATTGGGAAGAAGGTATTAAATTACCTACTGTTGAAAATTGCCCAGAGTGCAATGGTTATTATGGAGTTAATCGTTCAGAAAGGAGGTTTCAACCTGGCAATCAAGGTTTGTCCATCAATGAGTCGATCAGGGGTAAAGCATTAGTACATGATTGGCTGGGGGCAGGTTTAGTGTACATGAGAGGCTTGGTAAACGCGCTGCATATTTTTCGAGGAACCAAGAGGAGCTTGAAGAGATGGTAAACGCAAGAGTTCCTGATGAAGAAATATTTTACAAGGATCCTAATATACGTCGTGTAGAGTCAACTAGGACCTATTATCAGCCAGTTTGGAAAACTAAACTTCCTCAATGGTGTCCAGAAGGTTTGACAAAGACACAGAAAAGGAGGATGCAGCGAGAGCGTCAAGAGGACTTATACCGAGAAGAGAATTCCTCCAATAAGAGATCTGGCAATCAGCAGTGGCAAATAAAGCACAAAAATAAAGGCCCATCGGTAGATGTCAATATGGTGTTTATATTGCCGATGGAATTTTTAGCACTCCCTGATAATGAGGAAGAAGCTGTGTTCTCTGACCAAATAGCTCAATTAACGCTAGATCTAATGATGGCTATTTTTGAGAAACCTGCCGATGATGAGAGATAGCATCTCAAGGCTTTGTTTGTGAAAGGCAGAGTTGATGGGCAGCCTGTATCTAAGATACTTATTGATGGAGGAGCTGCGATTAATATTATGCCTTATGTGATGTATCGGAAACTTGGTAAGGGAGATCAAGACTTAACCAAAACCGATATGATGCTAAAGGATTTTGAAGTTAATGTGTCACCGGCTAAAGGGGCAGTGTGCGTTGAGTTGACCATCAGCAGCAAAACCTTACCGACGACTTTCTTTGTTATTAATGGCAAGGGTGCATATAATCTGCTTCTAGGAAGGGATTGGATTCATGCTAATTGTTGTGTTCCTTCTACAATGCATCAGTGCCTCGTACAATGGATTGGGGATAAAATTGAAGTTGTTCCTAGTGATTCTTCTTACATCATTGCATCGGCAGAATTAGATACTTATGAACGAACCAAGTGCATATCAGGAGAAGCTTGGGAAAAAGAGTTCCTCAAGGTTGCCGATTATGAAATTCCACCGATCCAAGCAGTCAGTTCTGAAGAAGAATTTTAATGGATAGGTTTGCCGATGATGGAAAATTAGGTCAAGGGTTTACATCGGCTGATGATTTAGTAGAAGTAGATATTGGTGAGGGTGATAGGCCAAGGCCTACTTTTATTAGTGCTAAGTTAGATTCCAAGTGTAAACAGCAATTAGTCAATTTGTTAAAAGAGTATAAAGATTGTTTTTCTTGGGATTATACTAAAATGCCTGGATTAGACCGATCGATAGTTGAACATCGGTTGCCTATTAAGTCTGGATTTTGGCCACATCAGCAGCCAGCGCGCCGATGCAATCCTAATATATTTCCTGATATTAAGGCCGAAATAACTAAATTAATTGAGGCAAAGTTGATTCGGCAGTGTCGATATGCAGAGTGGATTTCTAATGTGGTTCCTGTTTATAAGAAAAATGGGAAACTTCGTGTTTGTATTGATTTTAGGAATCTCAATAAAGCCACACCGATGGATGGTTATCCAATGCCGATTGCTGATTTGTTGATTGATGCTGCAGCAGGACATCAAATTATCAGTTTCATGGATGGTAATGTGGGTTATAATCAAATATTTATGGCTGAGGAAGATATTCCCAAGACTGCTTTTAGGTGTTCAGGTCATGTGGGATTATTTGAATGGATAGTTATGACGTTTGGTTTGAAAAATGCCGGTGCTACTTATCAAAGAGCTATGAATTTTATTTTTCATGAATACATCGGCACATTAGTAGAGATCTACATCGATGATATAGTGATTAAGTCTAGAGATATCACAAAGCATCTAACCGATCTACGAAAGATACTGGAGTGCACAAGGAAGCATGAACTAAAGATGAATCCTAATAAATATGCATTTGGTGTATCGGCAGGATAATTCTTGGGTTTTATGGTGCATCAGTGGGGCATTGAAATTAGTAGGAAGTCTATTGAGGCAATCAACAAGGTGGTTGCTCCTGCCAATAAAACTGAATTACAATCTTTGATCGGTAAGATTAATTTCATCAGGAGATTCATATCTAATCTGTCGGGTAAGATCAAGGTTTTCAGTCCATTACTGAAATTGAAAGCCGATCAGGAATTTAGATGGGGAGATGAGCAGCAATTGGCCCTAGATGAAATTAAGAGCTATTTAACAAATCCTCCAGTGCTAGTTCCACCTCAACACGGGAAACCTTTCAGATTGTATTTGTCAACTGATGATACTGTTATCGATTCAGCTCTTATTCAAGAATTTGAGGGGAAAGAACGTGTTATTTATTATTTGAGCAGACGGTTAGTGGATGCTGAAACCAGGTATTCAGCTATCGAGAGATTATGTCTGTGTCTATACTTTTCTTGTATTAAGTTGAGGCATTATTTACTATCGGCTGAGTGTACTGTAATATGCAAAGACGACGTGGTCAAATATATGCTGTCGATGCCGATATTAAGTGGTAGAATTGGCAAGTGGATTTTAGCGTTATCAGAATTTGACCTATGTTATGAATAGGCTAAGGCAGTTAAGGGGCAGGTTATGGCTGATTTTGTCACTCAACATTGCAACACAGTGGACTCTCTAGAGATTGCTCCTTAGACACTTTTCTTCGATGGGTCTACATGTGGTGAAGGAGCAGGTATCGGCATTGTGTTAATTTCCCCTCAGGGGAAGAAGTATGAGTTTTCATTGCCGATTGTTGCTACATCAACAAACAATCAGGTTGAATACCAAGCTTTGATAAAAGGGTTAGAATTGCTTAAGGAGATACGTGTCGATGCTGTTGAAATTTTTGGTGATTCTATGCTAGTTATAAATCAGTTGGCTGGAATTTATGAATGCCGAAGTGAAGTTTTTATGAGAAATGTCTGCAATTGTTGAAAGGGTTTAGGAATTTTCATCTGGAACATGTTTCTCGATTGCATAATGAAGAGGCTAATCGATTAGCTCAGCATGCTTCAGGGTATCAGCCTATTCAAGAAGTATTAACATCGGCAATTGATACCGATGACTGGAGAAAGGAAATTGTTGATTATTTAAAGGATCCATGTAAAAAGGTTGAAAGACATATAAGATTCCAAGCTACCAAGTATGTGCTCCTTGATGATGAATTATATTACCATACCATAGATGGAGTTTTACTCAGATGTGTTAGCATTGATGAAACAAAAAGCTTGATGGGTGAGATTCATGAAGGAGTATGTGGGGCTCATCAGTCGGCTTTCAAGATGAAATGGATGATCAGAAGAAATGGATATTATTGGCCGATTATTCTCGAAGATTGTTTTAAATATTTTAAAGGATGTCAGGAATGTCAAAATTTTGGTAATATTCAAAGAGCACCCGCATCGGCTATGAACCCTATAATTAAGCCTTGGCCGTTCCGGGGTTGGGCTATTGATCTCATCGGTCAGATTTATCCACCATCGAGTAAGGGGCATAAATTTATTTTGGTTGCTACCGATTATTTCACAAAATGGGTTGAAGCAATTCCTTTGAAAAAGGTGACATCAGCTAATATGATTAATTTTATGAAAGATCATATTGTTTACCGATTTGGTATTCCTCAAACTATCACTACCGATCAAGGTACCATGTTTACATCGGGGGAATTTGATGAGTTTACTGTGAGTATGGGGATTAAAGTTTTAAATTCTTCTCCATATTATGCCCAAGCTAATGGTCAGGCTGAGGCTTCTAACAAATGAATTATCAAGCTCATTAAGCGCAAAATTAAAGAATATCCTAAGAGGTGGCATACGGTATTAAATGAAGCCTTGTGGTCATATCGGATGTCGTGTCATGGTGCAACCAAGGTAACACCTTATTAGTTGGTATATGGACAATACGCAGTATTGCCTTGGGAGATTAAAACTGGCTCTAGGTGAATACATTCTCAAGATCAATTGACAGCTGATGACTATGATACCCTTATGAAAGATGAGTTGGAAGATGTGGCAGGTCATCGGTTAAAGGCTTTAGCTAGCATCGAAGAGAATAAGAAAAGGGTAGCTAGATGGTATGACAAGAAGGTGAAGATAAAGGAGTTTGTCGATGGGGAATTGGTTTGGAAGTTGATTTTACCGATTAGGACTAAAAGTTCAAAGTTTGGCAAATGGTCGCCTAATTGGGAGGGTCCATATCGGATAAATCAATCTGTTCTGGGTAATGCATATATTCTCAAAACCCTCGAAGGGGTTGTGTTTCCCAGAGCATTAAATGGAAAATATTTAAAGAAATATTACCCTAGTATCTGGATAGATGCATAAAAGTATAACTGACGATAACAATCCTATCGGCTAGAGTTAAACAAAGCATCAATGTGTCATTGCCGATGCACTAGATGAGAATTACAGATTTAACAAAGATTGGATAGCCGATATTGCACGCAGGCGAATCTCATCGGCTTCCTTCAATTCTTTAGCGTCTTCATCGGCAACCCCCTCCACAGGCTTGAGTTTCTTTTTCAAGGCCAAGGCCTTGCGAGCTTGGACATCCCTTTCTTGCTGAAGGGCTTTGATGACGTCAGGGAGCTGGTCTTCTTCTTGCCTGGCGTGAGTTAGGGCTGTTTCAACTTCTTCCAGTTCAGCTAGAAGAGTTGCTCTCTTTGCCGATAGATCTAGGATCTTCTGCTTAAGATCGGCACCTGAGGTCTGCAAGTTGCTGATGCTTTTGCGCTTCTCATCGGCAGTTTGTTTTAGCTGCAGCATCTCTTCCTTGAGCTGGGCTTGAGCTGCTCTATCGGTGATACGGTGAGCAGCCCGTTGATATTGAAGTTGTCGGCTCTCTAGATAGACTGCTGGGAAGAGAGTTTCTTCAACATCGGCAGGAACTTGGCCACGGATTGTCTTGAAGATGGTTTTTGCAGGATCTGAATTATTTACCAACTGAGCAGTATCTTGTTGTAACAGATTCAGAAGGGCTTCTAGCTTGGCATAAATTTTTGCCGATATCGTCCCCAGTGCTAGGGAAGAACTCGCTTCTTCTCCATCATCATCGGAGATGTCGATAGCAAAAGAAAACAAGCTATTGGGAGAATCTTGTTCTTGTGAAGAGGAAAGGAAGTCAGAGATCCTACCTAAGGATAGATATGGATATTATAAATTGAATAGGTCAATCGGTTTACCTGCTTCAAGGCGATTTCTTGGGCCTAGCTGGAAGGAGTAGCTTGAAGGGGGCCATGTGAGGGATCGGCAGAACTGGCCGATGGGATGTCTTCTACGACTTTATCAATAGTTGGCCCTTGGGGTATGATGGCCAATGATACATTTTGTGTAGAAGGGTCAACTTGTTCAACTACATCGGTTGGCTGACTAATAGGTGTTGGAGCAGATGCAGGGACTGGCATAGATTTCTATCGTTTTTGCTGAGCCTCGGCATCAGTTAAAGCTTTATGCTTTACTTGGGTCTCAGCGATAGTTGGCTGGGGGGCATCGGCACTTGTTGATCGTGGAGCTTGAACGCCTGGTGTGTTTGCCGATGTGCCCATTTGCTGCTGCAAAACAAATGTAAGATTAGATGCTTAACAGATAAAATGTAAAGTTGAAAGAATACCTCTGAAGGCTGACTGGAGGTAGTGGTGCTTGGTGCTGGAAGAGTTGTCGATGATGATCCAGCAGCGGGTCTTACACCCTGATGGTTACATGATTAATATAGTTTGTATCGGCATGAGTAAAAATAAATGAGGTTATTACCTTGAAAGCTTTGATTAGGCTTGAAGCGGCGGCTAACGGAGTAGCCCTAGCTGTTGCTAGCTTTGATCTAGAGGTGATGGTCTTAGCACGGGTCCTCTGGAAAGTTAAAGCGGCTAAGGTGGGGGCGTTGTAGCCGATCACTGAAATTGGGGAGATAGGTTGGAGGTTGAAAGGTTTCCCACTCTTGCTTATGGATGGAACTAGGTCATCGGCCTATCACAAGAAAGATTAGCTACAGATATATGAAAAAGGAGAAACAAAAGAAAGTTAAAAGAAACTTACTGCATCATCAGGAATGGCGTAGTCGGGATCGATCATGTGCCGATATGTATGGACAGATGTTGCGAATAATTGTTCCTTCCATTCTCGCCACCATTGCTTATATGATTCAGTAATAAAAGACGCTGGTGACCAGACGGAAAGATCAACGTCTGAGATATCGGCATCGGGGGCGAGTCTCACTACCCTACTCCACTCTGTTCCGCTAGTGATTGTTTCTCTGGGCTTGATCACATCGGCAAAGCACAGCTTGATTGGCAATTGCCCAAAAGCCAGTTGACGGGATACTATCGATGGATTGTAGAACTCATAGGTGGTATTGGAATTTTTCCCACTACCAAATGTGTTCACTGGGATTGCCCTGGGAGTGATGATGGCCATCATAAGCTCATTGTCTTGGTTCAGCTTGTCATCGGCAAAGTTGAAGAGAAGGGGGAACTTGTTCTCTTCATCGATATAGGGTACCCAAGCCCTATGATCGCGAGGGAGACCATTGTAGAAGTTCTAGAAAAATCTACCGATTTGATCTTCATTGGCATTTGTTCTAGGGAGGACAATTATGGCTTCACCAAAGTTGAGAGGGGGGCATGTTGCCGATTCCTCATCTCCAAGAACGTAATCTTCGGCAATTTCTCGTGGGAATTCTTGGGCGAAGAAATCCCACTGCAGACGTTTATGCATATGGGCATTTAGCCACATATTGATAAACCACCATGGGCCTCCCAAATTGCCGATGGGTTCACCAAGCAAAAGCTTCTGGGATACTTGGTGGAGGAGGTGGTAGGTGGAGCTCAGAAGGTATCGACCGAGCGGGAACCTTACACCGTTGGCCAAGAGTTCGGCTACAGGAAGGAAGGCGTTGGTTGGTCCTACCGATCGACCGCAGAAGATAAATTTCTCCAACCACATATTCAAGAATATGGCGTGTTCCCTCTGGTTAACAGTGTCAGTCCTTTGGTATTCCTGGATGTATCCTGTCCAGCCGCCGATGTTGCGTGTGTTCACTCTATGTTCGGCTCTCCTACCATAGATGGAATCCTCATCAACAGTCGAGATGTCCAAGCCAGTGAGCATGTATACATCGGCAAGAGTAGGGGCGGATGGACCATGGCCAAACATGAAGGTGTTCGTTGTATCTGACCAGAAGTAAGCGGTGGCTATCATCATGGATTCATTCTTCTGCATATCGGCAATAGACAGCCTAATGCATTGGTCTATTTTTCGCTCTGCCCAGTACACCTGCATCGATCTGTTAACCCTCAAATATCAATCTTTCCATCCTTTGGTGGGTTTGGGCCAGGATCGGAATGTATCCTTCCATAGATTCAAAGAAAAATTTTGAGCTTTGAAGGGAATTCTGTTAGCTTCTGCGTTGATCAAATCAGTTGGATCTGGGTCGCCCATTGGACCTAGGCATTGGAAGTGTGGTTGGTCGGTTGGAATAACTAGTTTGTTGCGTAGTTCCTAAGTTCAGAGGATCAAAAGAATGAGGAAAAAGGGAAAAATTACTAACTATATGAACTCGCAAAGATCAAAAGAATCAAGGTAAAAGTAACAGAAGTAGAACGAACCGCGGGGACGTTGAAGTTGATCACCATTGCTCTAAGGAAGATGAAGGCGCCGGCTGGGAACTTAAAGGTGATGCTGGAAGGAGCTCTTGTTGGTTGAGGTTGCGCGGTTGTTCGTTGAGGTCGCTGCCGGAGAGAGAGAATGCCAAAGGTTGGAGTCTGAGGGTAGAAGATGAGCATTCCAGAGAAACCTATTTATAGGCTAATTGGAGTAGGGGTATTCTGGACTTATCTTTATGCCACGCGCGTGTAGGTCGAGGTGGTTCAGATGGATATGGTAACTGTTCGCACGACAATCAAGGGATTGTACAGGGGATTTGATGGCAAGTGATCATGACTTGGAAAAGATCTTAGTACAAAATCTTTTGATTCTAAAATGGTGGCGTTAATTATGTTAAGATCTTGCTAATGGATTGTTATTTCGGTATCTTAACCATAATTAAGGCAAGAGTAGTTGGGGATTGTGTGATATTTGCTGATATGTGTGAATCAGAACTAGATTTGATTAGATTCGGTAACGGATTATGTCATGCTTGGAGAATGGGTTGAGAAAAATAGGTAAAGGCAAACATTATCTGGAGTAAATTTCAGAGCATCAATATTTTATACTCCGAAATTGGAGGGCATGTGTTGACACCGTTTTTTGGCACGTGTTAAGATAATCAGAGTGGGCTAATCGGCAGAAGAAAAGTTATTGTGTATGTTGATAGCCGATAAAAGACAGCTTGTGAAGAAGGCTGCCGATGGATGGTGGCAGTGTATGGAGAAGCTAGGTTGGATTGGGGTGTTGCCGATAAGGTTAAGGGTATTATTGCCGATGTCGATAAAAGAGGTTTGAAGACTGCTGCTGATGAAATAGGAAGTGTGCCGATGAAAGAAGACTTGAAGGCTGCTGCCGATGAAACAGGGAGTGTGCCGATGGAAAGGAGGTCGATGGGAATTCCATCGTAATTTAGGCGGACAAGGGAATAAGATAGGAATTAATTTCCTTTTCTATGTTTATTAGAGTCTGATTTGTATAAGAGTCATATGTTTCTTTAGATTTAGATTTAGTGTCCTAGTCATATTTGGTTATGTTTCTGTAGATCAGGGTATAAATATAGAGTGAAGGGCAATGTAATGATCAAAAAATCAATATCAAAAACCAACTTTTACTCTTATTTACATCTATTTACTTTCCGGTGACTTCGTCAATTTGCATATTTTTCCTTTTTTACGAGTTCTCATCGATTCGGCGAGTTGCATTGCTTTAGTGCAAACTTTGACGATCCTCGAGTTCCGCGTGAGTACCTCTTAGCCGTGACTTCCGGGTGTATTGCTGTTGTTAGAACCAAAGTGCTCGTATCTTCATCCTTGTCGATTAACAGGTCAAATCGACTGGCACGCTTTGGATATCGATTTCGGGTATTAGCCCTTTGTGTTTGCAGATCCACTTTTGCATCAACACTATCATTGGAAGCTAGTTTTCTAGATAAGCCCTCCATTATTTTAGCTTGGCTAGAAATTAACTCTCTCAAGGGTGGTTGATTATTGAAATTATTATTACCTTGATAGTTGCCTTGGTAATTACTTTGGTAGTTCAGCCATTGTTGTTGATTCCATCCTTAATTCTGTTGAGGACCAAAGTAGTTATTCTTGACGAAGTTCACATCGTCACGGGTTTTAGGACAATTGTTCCTTGAATGCCCAGTGTTTCCACACTCTTCACACGTCGTGCAGGAATCATGAATGTGCATGACTTCTTGCTCCTTGGTGGCTCGGTCTTTGAGCTTCTTCATCAACAGGTCCATCTTAGCAGACGACATGTCTACCTCCTTGAGCTGATGCATGCCTCCACCTCTCTTGCAGGTCTGAAGACGTTCTTCATTCCAACCTTGGTTGGAGGCCACCTTCTCCACGAGAGTTGTTGCACCTGGGATTGTGAGTGATAGGAAATCACCTCCAGTAGCAGCATCCATATTCTCACGGCTAATGTTGGTAAACCCGTGGTAGAAAGTCTGCATGAGTAGACAATTCTCTATCCCATGATGAGGACATTCTGATATGTAATCTTAGAAGAGTTCCCATGCCTCAGGGACAGATTCATCATGTTACTATTAAAAGCTTGAAATTCTTTCATGTAGAGCATTGGTCTTGCTTGTGGGAAAGAACTTCATTAGAAAGTTAGTGGAGCAGTTATCCCAAGTAGCATTCCTATCTTTGTTGGCATAGAACCATTGCTTCGCCTTCCCCAAAAGTGAGAATGGGAAAAGGCGAAGTAATATGGCGTCTCTAGAGACTCCCTTGATGGTGAAAGTGCTACAGATCTCTAGGAAGTGTTGGAGATGAGCACTCGCATCTTCATGTGCCTTTCCACAAAACTGGCTAGCTTGCACCATGTTTATGAGAGCTAGCTTGAGCTTGAATCCATTGTCTTCTACATTGACTGTTGGTCCAATAGTGATGTTGGCCATATTGGAGTAGAGAATTCACGGAGAGTCTTGTCAGCCATGGCTTCAAAAACTAGTGTTAAGCTTCGCCTTATCTGGTTGCCTTCCGATTCTAAAGCTAAGACTTTCTTGAGTTTGGCTCTAATTCTCCTAATTAATGCTTCTGGATCTTTAACGTAGTTTGTCGGAAGGTCAAAACTAGTCATACATTACCCTATATAAAATACAAAAGTAGACAGAATAAGGGTAAGCCTGTTTGAGCAGAGGTTAATGGTTATCTCGATCACATCAATAAGTATAAGTTTATCAATATTTCCTTCTTGCCTAGCTACCTTCCTCGGCAACGGCGCTTGAAATGCTTGTTAGTATTTATTAACTTGTCACTTGTTTTAGTAGTCACGTAATGTTGTTGACATTTCTTAGCATCATTTTACTAAGTTGTCATCCCTAGCGATGGTGTCAGAAATGCTTATTGATACTACCTAGTGCCACTTCAAGAATGACACTAAGAAGTACTTTGTTATCTCATGTGACTAGGTAAAATGTATATATGAAAGGAATCTGCAAGCGCACAAATAATATTCCATTGTAGCACTTCACCCAAGAGTATTCCAAGTATCGTTATTTATATTTTTACCATAGAAAAGGACGGGCACTAGAAATATATTGATAACTTATACACATGATGGAGAAATAAACCATACCAAACTTCTACTCACAATAGGGGTAAGTCAAGAGATAAAAGTATATGAATGGTAAGTAATAACTAATCATTGATCACTCAGAGTACTCCTTTCTATGGTATTAGCATGGCTAAGTAGAATATTAGATGAATAATTCCTAAGTCATTCTTAATTACAAGTCAAAGCATACATTGATTAGTGCAATTACACCTAGTAGTCATGGCTAAGATCAACTTCATATCTACACATAAGTGATATTACTAAGGAAGATTAAGAATAGAGCTTGTCTTCCTTTGTAACTAGATCCTACTTGTCCTATATTTGAGGAGTGGACTACAAAGGACTCAATGGGACTGTCACATCCGTGATCTACCACATGGCCCAGAATATAGGGTGCATCCGTAGGTAAACAATGTATAAGCATCACCCTTACACAATGTCGACCACTCACCCCATGTACACCAGAGTGAGCGCTATATGAACTGATGCTTGAACATAAAGACAATCTAGCTATACTAAGCATATAATCAAAGTAGATGATGAACAATATAACTAGGAACATAAATGATATGAAGAACATTGTCATAACAATTGTAGCAAACATATAAAAGTAATGAGAGATACAAACAAGAGAGGGGTACAAAAGCTATACCAAGCCACACTCTTGACAAGGTTAGGAATCCAAGAAAAGCTTGCCTTCCTCTAGACCTAGCCTAACTAGCTATGCCCTAGAATATGGTGGAGCTCTGATGATTAGGGTTTCTATCTTCTCAAATAACTTGATCAGGGTTTGATATGCCTCAAGGGGTGGCAGGGGCTAGTATATATAGGCTTGAGCATCAATCCTGAGCCCTTGAATCAAATCGACTTGAATGGATGGCGTAGATGCAACCTAGGAGGCGGTGGAGAACTGACATAACAAGGCAGAGGCTATCGGTGGGCCAGGGGGACTGGCCGGTCTGTAGATGGGGCCAAGTGGCCCCACCTGGCGGCCTCTCGTCCTTCACCATGGTGTGGTGTCTTCTGGTGTCCTCTAGAACCTTCTAGAGTTGTTTATGCCGCGATTAAGTGTGATTACTTCTGACATCTAGGTCTACATTGGCGGTATTCTGAATAAACCCTGCTGAAAACATAGATTCACCAAAACTTGTAGAATTTGCTAGTTTAAACCCCCCAAACCTATGTTGATGATTACTTTCATACCCTTATACATGTTATATTGATTGTTTATAATGTTTGTTATCTACCGTCAACGCCCCACTTTGTTTGTTTAGCTTACTCCTGCATAGAAATACTCCATGGACATGTGGAACTAGTTACTGGGTAAAATATGCTCATGATATGCTTATCTCCCTTCATTCTGAGACTACTGACAGTGATTTTGAGTATATGAAAGTGTGACATTTTCACCATCAACAAGATTCCCCAAGCTTAACCTTTGCTAGTCCTTGAGCAAACAATTAAAACTTGGCCTCAGTGGATCAGGAGTTACTACTATGTTTATATTTCAAGAGTACCATGTGCACAACAAACATACTCTTCTTATGATTGGAAAATTAGCAATATTGAAAACTCACCCATGTTACCTTAGTCCTTCATGGGGCTTATGGCTTTTTCCTTTGTCATGGGTGGTTGCAAGATGGAGCAACTTGACTTGAGCACTAGTTTTCTCGTTCCTCATAAGTCTCATACCGGAGGCAATTTTTCAAAAGAAAACTTAAGTTCCTCATATGGTACTCTCATGTCACTCTTAGTGTATGTTTTCTCACCAAGGCATATTTTCGTGTTGCCTTCTTATCCTACTTCTAATGGTATATGTGGAGCTTTGGGTAGGATAAAAGATGTAGCATACTTACCTTGCATATGTTGTAAAGTTAAAGCTCAGATCCAAGGAGAAAAGTGTTATACTCTTAGATCAAGATGTGCATGTGTGTGGAACATGGTATATGAAAATGACTCCTTTATTTGATATGGTCTCTCTCTGTTGGGTGCCAATTTTAGGGTACCCAAAGAAGGGTAACCCACAGACCCCAACAGACAAGATTGAATGGACGGTCAGAGGGCTTGACCATGAATTCGCCTGACCCCTCGAAAGTAGGGTGTGGCTCGCCCGGCCTTTTGGGAGCGGGTCACGCCTCGCCTGACCCCTGGGAGGTGAGTCTCGTTCTGGCAGGGGCATGAATCCCATGGAGGCTCATGCCTCATTTACTACCATGGACATAAAAGCTCGAGACCGGAGTCAAACTTCTGAAACTAGGTAGGAGCAGGCACACCTCGACACGACCCATGGCCACGACCGGCCATGCTTGGGGGCCCATGTCGCTTGCAGTGCTAACTATGGTGAAACAGGGCACCGTGACTGGTCGACGACACTCGGACATGGCACCAGTAGTGAACAGAGCTGCGATGTGGAGCTATCTCATCACTCTCGACATTGTGACATAGAGACGTCTCCATCAACAACTGCAACACCAGGGAACCCCTACTAAAGGGGGGAGACAATGCAGCACCTAGGAGGGCTCTCTCGATTTTTTCTCTTTCTTCTTTTCCTTCCTCTCATGTACACCCGGCCTTCCCTTGGACTATAAAAGGGGGGGGAGGATTTTCAACTAATGAAAGGTACTTCAACTCCACTTCATGATCGCCAGAGACCTACCTAGGAAGTCATTCCTCTCTCGACCATTTATAACCCCTGCTATAGACCAAAGTGCAAGTAACACGAGCGGGTCGCCACTAGACGTAGGGATATTTAGCCCAAGCCAGTATACATTTTTGTGTCCTCTCTGCACACCATCCGAGCCTAAATGCGCAATAATAGAAAATTTACTGGCCAGTGATTCCGAACACTAACAGTTGGCATGCCAGGTAGGGGCTTTTGCATGTTTCGTCGCCCTCATCAGGCCGCAGATGGCTAACCATGGCATAAGACTCCGATCTACCTTTCCACAGCGGAGGAAGGATTGACATGAGCTCCCGCCCTCAATCTAGCCTCTGCGCTCCACCTGCCTCAACATTGCCATTGAGGCCCTTGAGAAGCTACGAACTACGAGCTCTGAAGGTCCACACCCTCGGGAGCAACCAGTTCCTCGACTCCAACCACATGTGACTGGAACGCTAGCTCTCAGTTCACCTAGGACCCCAGTCATCCTAGGAGGACTTGCGTCGCCTTCCTCCCTCCTGCCAACGACACGACATGGCCTGTCGGGGGAGAAACGCTCTCCTCGGCACGTCCCGCCCCTCCGCCATGGGAAAATCCCACATGACAACAAAAAGATGCCTCAACCAAGCACATGCGAGCTCAAGACCATCGGCAGCCAATTCTTCACCGACGCGTCAGATGTCCACCAGATACATTGTTTTTGACTCTAGCTTCTTCCAAGTTGTAACATATCTGTAGAAAAATCATGTTTCTAAAATCACGAAGTATTGTCTGTTGTTGGTTGCATTGTCATATCCTCGGTTTTTGTGCGTCCGACCCTTTCCTACGCTAAGGCCCCAAGGCAAGAGTTTGCGAAAAATGGACACTAAGTAAAACTAGGCGGAGCACGAAAAAAACCCATGCCCCCACGGCTACGGTGCTTTCGCTCTCCAGTGTGAACAGAGTCTTTTTTGCCCGCACCTCCAACCTTGTGACCTTAGCATCAGAATGGACTGGATCACATCACCCGACCCCAACAATAGCCAGGGATTGGCCCCCTCGGGGGCTGGTAAGGGAGCGTACGTATTCAGGAACACTCGTCCATTCGACCCTTTCCTATGTTTTGGGCCCAAGGGAAGAGGCCATGGGAAATGGACACTGGGTAAAACTGGGTGGACCGCAAAAAAACCCACGCCCCAGCGGCTATGGTGCTTTTGCTCTCCAGCGTGATTAGAGTCTCCTTCACCCGCACATCTAACCTTGCAACCTGAGCGTTGGGATGGATCAGGTCGCATCACCTGACCCTAGCAATGGCCAGGAGTCGGGCTCATTCAGGGAAGCCATTACAAATATCCAGTAGTCTCAAGCACCTCTTTTGTAGCCGACCCCTCCTTATTCTAGGGTTCGGAGGTAAGAGTCATAGGAACAAACTCTGAGTAAAGCTGGTCGGACTATGAAAGGCTTACCCTTCAGCGGCCATTGGACCATCGCTCACCAGTACGATTAGAGTCGGTCGCCTGTGCCTCGAGCTTTCTAAGCCTAGCATCGGGAGGGATCAGATCACGTCTACCTTTTTATGTCAAAAGAGGACAAGTGCATAAACGACTAAGACTAAATGTTTGTTCGATCCAACTTAATATAGAGCGCTTGATCAAGTTACAAGTCCCTAGGCACCACGCCTCAACTCATTTAGGGACAATCTCATCTTCTATCTGATTTGCTAAATTTCATGCAGGATAGGCCATCGCCTTCTTGATCTCGTCCAGTTGGTCTTCGATGTACCCAGGCGTGTAGCCTTGGCTCATCGCCACCAAGTTGATGTTCACGTAATGGGAACGCGTGATCACGAACGACTGATGGACGCCAAAGCCAAGTGCAAGCCTCGTGGTCTCATGCACCCGGTTCGTGATCTAGGTGGCATGGACCACGCGTGAGCTCTAGTCTGGCTTAGGGGTTAGTGAGAGGTCATCACAAGCCAAGCCAATAGTGACGCGCAGGGCCTCGTGCTCGTCATGCTCCTTCTGTAGGGAGCTACCCAAGTCTTGGCCCTTCGCCACCTCCTCTATGAGCTTGTCTTCGAGACCTACCCAAGCTATTACGCTAACCCTATCAAAAAGGCACCTCAGATTAGAGAAGAAGAATGACACGGGACCTGAGGACTCGCCTATGATGTCTAACCAAAGTTTATCGATCTCCCCTCTCTGCCGGGACACCTCGGTCTCTAGGGCATGGATCTTGGCCTTGTCCCGGGTGACCTCCACGATGAGCCTAGCAGAGACATCATCGCCCTTCAACTTTAGGTCGTCTCAGTTTCAACCTCACCCAGGAGGTCCTTAACCCGCCCGCGAGCATCGTCGCGCTCCTACTAGGTCGAGTCGCACTTCATGCGGAGCACTGTCGTGGTTTGGAGCAGGTCATCCTGCTCCTTCCAAACCTGCTCGGCTTCCACGACATCCTTATACGCTTGCTCAATCAGGGCCACAGCCTTCTCCCTAGCCTTGATGGCATGCCGATGGGTGTTTGCTTCCCTGATTCAAAGGCCAGCCACCTCAGTGGCAGGGATGAGCTCGGTGACTCTCTAGCGAGTTGCACCGCTAGATCCCTGGGTAGCCGAGCCTCCTTGGCGAGACGGTCCCAAACATCCCTCTCACGGCGGAGGAACAGGGACTTGTCACAGTTGCGCTCCATGAGGGACTATGAAGGAAACACGGGTCAAGAGCAAGCGAAAAACGAATGGAGCACGGAGCACAAGCACATCATACCAGACCAACCAGGGCAACGATGTCATGGAGTGAATCCAGCGTGGTAGTTAGGAACAGACCATAAGCTTGACCCCAGACTGGATGGTGCCCGAGTCTCTCGCTTCCTCCTTGTCATCAAGGATGAAGAATGCTGACTTGGGGTTCCGCCTCTCAGCCCAACAGATTAGGGGGCCACCCCACGTGTGCGACTCGCTGCCCACACAGACCAGAGCCCAGGATGGCCCCTCGCCATCATCAGGTGATGTCGACCTCTCCCGCGATGATGCCTCCCTCAGAACAGTTTGCCCAGTGGCAGTTAAGGTGGGCAGCACAGGCACTGACACCTAACCCCACCACCACGTTCTCGCCAGACGTCTCGGATGCGCCCTCCCCCGTCTACATAGGCGGTAATGCTATCTGCGTCACCTTTTCCTAGGACATGCCTGCCACGCCTGGCTGTGGCACATCCGCCATGGGTGTTGTTGCCTCTGTCTACGATGTCATGACCATGCCTGGCTGCACCACGCCCTCCGCAGGCATCTCTTGCACGCCCTCTTCCGCTCGCTCCACGGACGCTACCACCACCGTCGACGACGCACTCGTAGATGACACCGAGGGTGCCCCGGCATTAGTCCTCCTTGCCTCCGGCACGGTGTCGGCCGACTCTTCGAGGGTTGGCCGGTGCGCGAGGACCTTCTGCGGTGCAAGCTGCAGAGGAACTCCAAGTCCACCAACACTGTAGGAGGAGCAACGCTCCCGTCAGCGAGATCTATCAAGACAAAGGGAGGCGAAGAATTCCTAACTCACCTTGACGCCATCGGACGGCGACGCTTTGGGGCCAGCACGCCCAACCTCGGCTGGTCTTCGTCGGTGCGTTGCCGCTTTGGGCCCTCCCTTTGCTCGGAGGGCCCCGACAGCGCGGAGTGGCCCGTCTTCAACGGCTCCAAGAGCCTATCACCCTCTGTGTGATACGAAAAGGGCCCCGACGCTCACTAGGACAAACCCAAATCCTTGCCCATCGACCATGGCAGGGATGAGTCCGCAGCGTCGTCCTATGACACGTCCCATTGGACGTCGTCATCTTCCTCCATCTCATTGTCTTCCTTCTTGTCATCATCCTCCTCCTCCTCTGACCCTTAGCGTTGTTTCCTCTGGTCCAGCTTCGCCTTCTCCCTCTCTGCTTTCCTCACCTTCTCGGCGTCCTTATTCTTCGTCTCTTCGGCTGTGGCATGATTCGCTGCCCTCACGACCGTGTCCTCCGGTAACGGCACATTGGAGGTTCGGGCGACGAAGCCAGGCTGCATTATTTCAGCACTTAGAACCAAGCAAGCAGGAAAAGGTTGGCTAGAAAGAAAAACAAGGGAAAGGCATACCATTTTGATGAAGCCAGGCTCCGGGCACATCATAGGATGTCTCGACATTGGGAACTCAAACCTAGCAGCGTCCATCTCCATCGCTTCCCGGATGCGCTGCTCAATCTTGCTATTGTGAATCGGCTCCTAGGAAAGCATCGTCCCCTCAAGCAATGCCTCGAGCATCATCTGGTATAGCGGGAGCGCGCGCACCATCAGTGGCACTACCCTCCTTGCATGATACACCCCGATGATGCCAGTAGCATGGAGGCCGTGATGCTTGAAAAGCACGATGGCCTTGAGTAGGTCACCTAGCCTCCTCTTCTCAGCATCGACGGGGCCCCATCCCCATGACTCTGGCGGCTCCTCGATCAAGCGGCTAGTGAAGACCAGCAGAGGGGCATTGGCGTCATTCTTTAGGTAGAACCATTGCTTGTGCCACCCTTTGTTGGACTTCGATAGGGCAATGGCAGGTCCTGCCCTTTCTTCCCCTTCTTCTGTAGGGAAATAGAGAAGAAATACCTCCACAATTCGAAGTGGGGCTCGACCCCTAGGAATCCCTTGCACAATGCGACAAAGGCAGCAATGTGCTGAACCCCATTAGGGTTTAGGTGCTGCAGCTCGATGCCATAGTAGTGCAATAGTCCCCGAAAGAATCGGTGGGGGGACCGTGAACCCGCGCTCATGGAATGGCATGAAGGAGACAACATAGCCATCATGCAGCATCGGCACCCCCTCGTCACTAGGCAGGACCCACTCGTCCGCCTCCGTCTTTGCCTGGAGGAGCCCGTGCTTGACTAGGGTATCCATGCGAGCGCGGAGGATATTGGAGCGATGCCATGACTCCATGGAGAAAGGAAGACAGAATACTCTAGCACTAAGGACGGAGCGATGGCAAAAAGATGAGAACAGGTTGTCCTATCACTAGTGGCGGGGGAGCGGATGCTACAAGATCACGACTAAGGGGGCCTGAGATAGGAGGTGGGGCTCTCCACTTATAGGGGGAGGCAGGGTAGGAAGGCAAACCACTCATCTAGATCCACACGCCTGCCACATCTCTTCATCATGCCCCTCCAGTAACCATGCAACGCCATCCTCGGCAACTCCCTCAGAGGACGCGTCGGGCGATGGTTCATCCACCCCGATGGGCAACGAGCCGCTACTAGCAAGAGGGGCACGGAGCTGAAAAAAGCCCCTATGGCCCATGAGGGCCTAGGAGTTCGGAGGTCGGCCCACCGACGGTTTCCAACAGCCGCCCCTAGGCACCCTTCAGAGCGAGGGGTGGAAAGGGGTGGGCCCGCTAGCGGTCGTTACCCGGGTACCCAGGCGCCCTGGCCATCCTAATCCACGTTCATGTCCTGATCGTGTGTGGACCATGGATTTTCCTCAAAGAAAGGCGATGAGCCCTCGAAACAGGTCAAACGGACTGGAGAACGATGTGGACTAGCTAGCAGGAACCTAAAATTGGTCACCAGCTGACCCATGTCGGGTGCCCGCGAACGGGAACTGGGGCTCACCTGAATTGTCCCGTTAGTAGTTCACCGAGCGCCATGCTTCGCCCAATGAGGGAGAGCATGGTATGGCTCAACCCCTCTGTTTCTCCGAAGAAACATTTGAGAAAGAATGACAACTAGCCAGGCTGACCCCTCAACCGAAACCTAGCTCCACGTGGGGGCTCTGGGGCTTGGACTCGCAAGGAAACTAGATTGGAGGTCACACAACGGTGAAACAACATTTACAGCCTGGCCGAGGAACCCAGCAATTCGCAACAAACTCCATAAAAGTCTCCCCATGTGAAAAAAGCCTGCAAAGGAGTAACTCACTCCTCCGCAGGCTCGAGGGCTACACCCACCGGGTGCGCTCATGCGCACCCTTAGACAATCGAAAAAACCTCCAAGCAATCCTGTCCGGATCACTCAGGGGCTCAAGGGCTACTGTTGGGTACCAATTTTAGGGTACCCAAAGAAGGGTAACCCACGGCCCCCAACAGATAAGATCCTACAGATGGTCAGAGGGCTTGATCGTGAATTCGCCTGACCCCTCGAAAGTAGGGTGCGACTCACCCGACCCTTTGGGAGCGGGTCACGCCTTGCTCGACCCCAAGGAGGGGAGTCCCGTTCTGCCTGACCCTAAGGGAACGCGGCCACCCTCAGGCGGGGGCGCGAATCCCACGGAGGCTCATGCCTCATTAACTACCATAGACATAAAAGCTCGAGACCAGAGTCAAACTTCTGACACTAGATAGGAGCGGGCATGCCTCAACACGACCCGTGGTCATGACCGGCCATGCTTGGGGGGCCCACGTCACTCGCAGTGCCAACCACGGTGAAACAGGGCGCCACGACCGGCCGATGACGCCCAGACATGGCACCAGCAGCGAACAGGGCCGCGACGTGGAGCTGTCACATCATCCTCGACATCATGACGTGGAGACGTCTTCATCAATAGCTGCAACACCAGGGCACCCCTACTAAAGGTGGGAAGATAGCGCGGCACCTAGGAGGGCTCTCTCGATTTTTTTCTCTTTCTTCTTTTCCTTCCTCTCATGTACGTCCGGCCTTCCCTTGGCCTATAAAAGGGAAGGTATGGCACCTCGCTAGGGGCGATGGACCCTGGGGCCTGGGCACCCCGCTAGGGGGCGGATTTTCAACCAACGAAAGGTACTTCAACTCCACTTCACGATTGCCAGAGACCTGGGAACTCATCCCTCTCTCGACCGTTTGCAACCCCTGCTACAGACCAAAGTGCAAGTAACACGAGCGGCTCACCATTGGACGTAGGGATATTCAGTCCGAACCAGTATATATTTTCGTGTCCTCTCTGCACACCTTCCGAGCCTAAACGCGCAACAATAGAAATTTACTAGCCAGTGATTCTGAACACCAGCACTCTATCTTATTACTTTGAGACATGGCCATCATCATTTTTTATGAGCCTTCGTGTGCTCACTTTTTTTCTTATTTTGTTTTTTAATACCTTGAACCTTCATGTGTCCATTTTTTTCTTTTCATACTTTTGCATAGCCCATGTCTCTTCTACTAAAAACATAATTAGAGAGAGATCACTCTTTTAGAACATGGATCATTTATTTGTTGAAAATGAATGGCATGTCATTGCGTACTTCTAGTGTAGAAGCAACATATATATGTGGCGTGTATGTGAACTTAATCTTAAGAGCGATGTATTACTTTGAAAGAAGCCATTTCAATGTGAGGAACATTGCCTTTTGGCGGCTAGGGGTGGCACCAGGACCCTCCCCTCTTAGGCATCACGGTCCTTACAACCGTGACTCGAGTTCTCCATCATCGGAAAATCTGGTCGCGTCTACATCACTAAACTTGAGGTCATTAGTGTGACGATGAAAATTGCCTTCTTTGAAACAATTATAAAACAAGGTATTAGCAAGATCCTAAAATATAGCGCAATGTATAAAGCCTCATTTGGTAGGGATTGTTCCTAGCTTCACAAAGCTAAAAAAACAACTTCCACCAAACGTTGCTTCGCTCATCTGCTTTCATAGGTGACTAGTGTCAGTGCACGCGCCATCACGCGCCCGTGCAGGAAAAAGTGTGGGCGGTGCAGAACATGCTGTGAAGCAGCTGGATAATGTGGTTTGGCCTGGTATTTATACAGAGTACTGAAAGGCACAAATATAATCAGCATGGTAGAGCATTATACAAGCAAGGTTCACATATATAGCATGGTGCAGGGCGCGCCATCGCACGCATGGGCAGGTACATGAAAGGGAAAATAGATTGTAAAACAACAGAACAGGTTCATCAACCACCTGATATACAAACGGGTAGTAGCATGTAAAAGGTGCTAAACAGGCTGACGTGGTTGTCTTCAGGAGCCACTGCTAACAGCAAGCCTTGCAGCCCTTCCGAAATAGCGTTGTCCATGTTATAAAACGATGAAGTTGTTCTGTTGTTTTCAACCTATAGGATAACAAAGGTGGTTAGTATCTTATGGAGCATAGATGTAGGCGCTAATTTGTCAGCACAGTAGGACATCCGAGGGTTCGTAAAAAGGGTTTCATATATGGAAGAAGTGGTCAGGCAACTATTTAGCTGTGCAGTGCCATACATAAATCTTGTCAACGTGGCCTGAATGGGCTGTCAAGAGGACTATCCTTGTTGGTGGTAAGGATCATGTTCATTTTGACAAGGACTCCATCCTTTCATCGATTACAAAGAAAACCCAATTGATTCAGATAAACCTATTCAATCATCTATGATGCAGTAATTAGAATTTTTATTTTCATAAATGTGTCTATTTGGAACTAAATCGTGTAAGGCGTACATGTGAAAAAAAAACCAATGATTGAAGCAAGAGAATTAAGTAAATGAAAAATCGAATCCAAATAGCGAATCGGATTATAGTCTAGATGGAAAGGTGGACAGGGAAGTAGAAATACAAACAAAACATTAATATGTTTCCCTTTGTACAGATAAGTTAGCAATGTACCTCAGAAATCAAAACAGAGCAATATAGATTAAGAAACCATAACATGTGGTATAATGATGATCTAGCGTTTCATTGACGCCACGCCACCCATTGTGCAAAGTCAGTTACTCTGAGGGAAAGAAAGTAAGAACCCAAAAGCATAAAAAATAGGAAATATGGTGTGGCAGGCACCTGTGTTGGATAAATGAGTTGCATAGTGATATGTGAATGGGTTACAAGCAGAGCTGTGTCTTCCTTGAGCGATATGTATTAATTGCAATGTTGCAATAAGAAGCATTGGAGAATATTTGAGGTAAGGCATCTTTTCTTTTTAACCGCTAGCTTGGAAGGCAAACAAGAAGGCAAGGATAAAGAATATAAATAAATCAAGAAATGGATCCGTATGCATGATCAAAACTTGGTAAACATCGTAACATTTCTATCTAGACAGACCACTGCTAGAGAAGGGCCACTAGGTCATTTTGAAGGTGGTCTGTATGAAGCGACAAAATAAGATATTCAAATTTGCAAGCGAAAAATAAAGGTTTCTTACAGGTTCAAGGCAGTACAGAGGTGAATTAAAGTGAGAAATTTGTACATAGCTACTGCAGCTTCATATCCTAAAATCAAACCATCAATGAGCAAACCGATAAATAAAAGACCAATCATTGTGTTAATTTATACTTTAGTTCCGATGCATATATCATCTCTTATCATCCTACACTAAGAAAATAGATATGGGGAAGAGATAAATTAGTGCTATATGCAGATAAGCCTGTAAAGGGGAGTGCTACAAAGAAGTTCTGTGTGCAGCAGGTTTCGCATAATCACCATATATCTAAAAAACAGAGAACCCAAGCTCCAGCACGCACCCCCAAATTTTATTTCATTCCCTAAAACTGGTTGTTTTGGATGTACAAATACAAACTAAAGCACACAGATTGTTATATAAACCTGAAATCATTTTTATGTGGAAAAAAACTTCAGATATTATCTAAGAGCGTGTGCAAATCACAATTACCAGAGGTGGTGTAGTTTGGACTCAAAGGCATCCAGACCAGAGGCAACCAGCGACTGCAGCATCAGTTTTGCTGATGACAGTTATGCTCTGCAGCATCAGTTTGGCTGATGACAGCTATGCTGATCTTCATCCATTGCATTAGATTGGCATCGATGATAGAACTTCTTGTCCACTCATCTGCACACTGCCAGTCCACATCAGTGAGAGAACAACTAATTAGTATAATAACAAAATCAAACTCCAAGAGTGAGGACGGTAAGGATGTCGACGTATCCCATCGTATTGTTTTATAAAGCATGTGTATGAGTTAGCATCGTGCCTGCAACTACGGATGCAAAGTGATTGAGGCGTGAACAAAGGCAGCAATGGCATCTCGAGTAATCTAAATACAAATGGTTCACTAATTTAGCAAATTTTCTTGATCAGTATTCTGTTTGATGCCTTTATTGTTCAATCTGCTGTACATTATAATACACCTAAGAATGCATGGGTAGGTGAGATTTATGGTATCTATAGTGACATGAAGGTTGCTTGAATTTTTTCACCTTGTTGAGATAATAGTAGCAGAATCACAAAGAACTATTTCTGGTGATATTAAGTAGCCAAATATGAACACACCCTTCATTGCCAGCAGTTTCTTGGATGTTGTAATAGCACTCTATGAAAGCTTCAGGTAACCAAAACAGAGTTAAAAAAAACACCTGCTTTATACTGGGAAAGAACTCATCTTTCTGTATGAATCAGTCAGGGATATTTCAGATGATCTGCACATCGTCCTTCAAATAACTTATAAAATGATCAACATCAAAGATGTCTCCAAATTTCCTGCAGAGAGTATATAAGTAAGTTCTCAGAGCACGACAATCCCTCTGGCAGGAAACAAATAACATAAATAACGTATTTAAGTAGGACATATCATATGATAGTGGAGCATAGAATCATTTGTTGACTAAAAAGTTGCTTGGTAGAGATTTTAAATTATGCCTAGAAACAGCTCTAAGAGCTATATCAAACAGACCTTAATTGTCAATTGCCTTAAACACTAAGTCAACAGCACAAATATAGTTTTCCTCAACGTACTTGAAGGAAAGATGGGCAACGACTGCATTCTCATAGTAGGCATAACAAAGACTGCAGCCTAGAGAAAGCTAGGATAGCCGAAATCTGAATCTATAATTATGTAACACTTCAAGTGTTTAGTCCTTAATTGCATTGCATTTGCATTTGCATAAGCATAAGCATGCATCATTCATGTTTGTTATTTTATGTGATGCAACACATGTGATTGTTCTAGGGTTTGTTTGATTTATTTCATAGTTGGTGTAACAAAAAGGTAAGGTAGCCAATCATGACCTACAACACCTTAGTTATACTTAGGGTAACATTTGGAACAAGGTTCATGTTGACCAAAATTACAAATTTGCCCTCCAAGAGAAGTTTGACCACCATTTGACCCTAGAAGACTCTAGTTTGACCAATTAAAAAGTCTAATTTAGAGACCTTGCATGGAAGAGCACCCTTAAGCAAAGTTGTAAAGAAATTCATGGGGAACAAAAGTCTCAATATGACCATCTCATGAAATTGACCCTAACATGCTCAAAAGTGGCCCACAAGTCAGTTAGAGAGGTAGCTCCAAGACTTAGAATTTTTCTAAGTCTGGAATCTGACCCTACAGTTTTACTGATGCCTACTTTAGGAGCTTGTAGTTTGCAAACCAGGCCAAACCAGCTTTCACTCATATTGACAAACTTGTAGATCACATGTAACCCTACAACTTTGTCAACATCACCCAAGCCTGGTTCTCAATGGTTCAAGAGATATCGTGTCATGAACTTAGGCTGTCAGTCGGCATCGTTAACTGAACCCCGGTTTCAGTTTCATCAAGCACTACTTTGAGGCCATGTAGTTTAAAATATAGGCTGAACCAGCCCAAATACCAATTGACAAAGTTGTTGACCTAACGTAGCTCTACAAACTTGATGTTGCCACCTTGGACTGAAACAGGCTGGTTTAGAAGTTAATCACGTTCGAAATCACTCTGTCAGTCACTACCGATGGCGTCAATGAACGGCGATTCAGTTTCGTCAGTGGCCGACCGGCCACAGGGCAACGCCGACGCGTGGAGGCGCGGTGGCGCCCGTACGCCGGCCCTGGCCCCACCAGTCAGGCCGCGACGCCTTCAAGACGCCACGACGCGCGAGCCGGCCTCCATTCCTCCGCCCCCTCTCTTCCAGTTGCCAAAAACACCGAAACCGAGCCGCCATTGCCGTTCTTCTCCGGCGAGCTCAAGCGCGAGCTACACTGCATCACCGGCCGCCAGACCTCGCCACTCCCTCCGCCTCACCACCCTCCATCCCCTTGACCCACCGAAGCCCGCGATTTGACTCAAGGTGAGCCGCATTGCTTTCTTCCCCGTCTCCGAGAGGTCGCCGGAGCCCGCCATGGGACCTCACCGTGGTCGGGGTGCTTCGGGTCTCTCTCCATCCTCCCTTCCTATCAAAATGGATCCGCCTAAATTCGGTGAAGCTCGTACCGAGCCTAGACCGCACCGTACATCCTCACCGGCGACGGTGCGCCGCCACCGGACATCACCGGCCGCCGCTCGCGGTGACAAGCCCCTTCCACCCCATCCCCATCCATTCCACGAGCATCAATCGACGCACCGGGTGACGGAGAACACGAGGCGGTGTTCGATTGGCCGAGCGAGCTCTTCTCCGGCGAGCTCGAGCTCGTCGGAGCTCGCGGGTCTCCGCCTCCCCTGCCTCCGGTCACTGACCGCGGGGGCCCGCCCGTCAGTGTCGCGCGCGGGCGGGGGCGCTGAGCGGGCCGCGCGCGCGCGAGTGTGTGGGCCGAGTTTTCCGGGCCGGCCCAGTTCATCCGAAATGAAATTCATTTTTATTATTTTGTCACTGATTTTTGTACAAGTTGGAAAAATATAGATCTAGGGTTTTACTTGCTCAAAAATCATGAGATAAATTTTGTTAGGATCTATATGATGTGTAGTATTTTAGAAAAATATAAATCTGGAATGTGATATTTAATTTCTAGGAGAATTTAATAGATCCTTTAAATGTGTTTTGGAATGCATGCAAATTTGTTAAATTTATAACTTGAGTTGTAGTGTTCCATAAATCATGAAATTTGGTGGGTAGGTTACTCTATGCTAGCCCTAGCTCTGGTAAAAATTTGGGCATCAGTGCTTAAGTACTTTTCAAGTTATAATGCTATCTTGTTAGTTTAGGAAATGCTTAAAGGAATTTTAGTAATTTTTCTACATGTGCAATGTTCATATAAATTTTTGGAGAATGTCTTGGTACCCTAGAGTGTCCAAGAAAATTAATAAATCTGTTGTTTGACACTTTTTACTATGCTTTGTTATTTATACAAAAATCAGCCTTTTGGGCTTGTGAATTTTGTTCAGAGAGTTTCTGTGAATAAAACTTGTTCAAATTTTTACTGTGGTCTCTTTTTGGGTCAGACAGTCCCCTGTAATTTTTGTGGAATTTTAGGAGTAGTTTACATATATGTTTGAAATTCCACTTAATTACTTAAGTAAATTAAGAAATGAGTTTAAATAAATATTCTAGGTGGGCACACCTTACTTTCTGGTGTTTTTGTGACATTTGTGAACTTGTAGTAGTATTAGTTTGGTCTTAGAGAATGTTTGTCACATCAATAAATATTTAACCTTTACAATTTTAGGTTTTCTGGACAGCTGATAGTAATTCTAGGTTTGACCTTGGATAAATGTGGTTGCTGAAAAACTTGTAAATACAAAAGTTGTAGTAAAACTTGTAAATGAGCTTGTGTCAAAATTTGGGAGCATTTGGCTTAGTAGTTTGAGAGTTACTGTTGTTTAAAGTGGCAGTTCAAAATCTGCTACTCTCTGTTTTGAGAGGACAGATTCTGGAACTTGTGAAGTTTAACATGGAAAACTTATGAGTTTGGAGTTGAGGTCTGAAAATGAATTGTAGTGCATTTCTTAGGCTTTCCAGATTGTCTTAGATCATATCTTTTGGAATTGTAAATCTCCAGTTGTGATAAAAACAAGTGGCTGCTGTCCAGAATGCTTACTGTGGTATTTTGCTGATTGATATGGTGAGATATCCTAAGACATGCTACTTTTGTAATTGTTAGGTGTTAGGGCCTTAACTGAGGATGAGCAGCTTTATCTTAGGTTAAGTAGATTAGGTGAGTACTTCTCTACTGGAGAAGAGATTTGCACGTACTAATAAAATAACTTGAATAGAGTATTTTATTTCTGAAATGCATTTCATTCTGAGCATGTTGCACCCATTTATGCATCCATTATATTTATTGTGCATTCATGCAATAGGTGCACCGGAGGGGGTAACTCTCCTCGAATTCGAGCCTGTGATTCCGGAGGAGGACCAGGAGCAGCAGGAGCCCGAGGATCCAGCAGGCGAAGGAGTGCCCGCAGACGACCTTCCTGAGTGTCCAGACCACCGGTCCGCAACCTTTCTGAAAGGTAAGCCCCGGTGCATGCTGAACCTACTGTTTTATAAATTAATCTTGAGTACTTTTAATTGTTTAATGCATTAAGTTGCAGGAGTTATATGGAAACACTTGTTGCATTATACCTGTCCTTGTCCAGATATCGTACTTAATCCTATATTAGGTTTAGGCACGTGTCAATGCTTAGCCCTGCTTAGTACGGTAGAAGTCGGGTGATTTCCGGTCATCCGCGAGATGTAGGAAGGAGTCACGAGTGGCTTTATGGCTATCGTGGATGGAACCATGCTTAAAAATGAAATTGAGACCGGGCGGGAATTCGATAGTACAGCCGCAAGACACTTCACGTCTTGGGTGTGGAGCTATGCCCGTCTGAGTCGTTTAAGGACCGATTCGCTGTACGTCCTTGAGTCATGTTGAACGCAGTCTAACACTTAGTTGGCCGGATAAGTCGTTCCGACCGCGAAGCCGAGTAATATGGTTCAGGCCGGGAATCGAATGGTAGGTTGCTTCTTGGAGGAGAAAAA
The DNA here is from genome assembly GCA_038087645.1 of Saccharum hybrid cultivar R570. NCBI lineage: Eukaryota > Viridiplantae > Streptophyta > Magnoliopsida > Poales > Poaceae > Saccharum > Saccharum hybrid cultivar. Next base: position 1,446,942 of record JAQSUU010000187.1, read on the forward strand.
GGATGTGCTTGGAGACATTGGCGTGAGACCAAGGGGGGGTTAGAGTCCCTATCACCTGGCAGAGTGTCGCCCTTGGGGTCGCGACATCATTCGGACCCGCGATTCCTGAATCATATGAAACGGTGGCTTGTGCGACCCTGGCAGGGGCCTGCGCGGTGAGTGTTAGAAATACCCCTCCAGCTGGATAGGAATTCGATTCGAATCGCCGTCGCTCCCGGTTAGTGAGCACTTGACTTGAGCAGCGGCAACGTAGAACTCATTAAATTAACTGGTGGTTACGGGAATGATACAATGTTGCCATAATGATATACCTGCTATGGATATAATAATAATGTTGTTTGATTATAATCAAGTGCATGTTTAGTACAAGTGCTAAGATAGATGACAGGTAAATGCTAAAAATAACTGCTAGTACAGGTTATAAGAGTTTCAATTACTTATGCCTTTTATGCAAAATGTTATGTCAGCTAGCCTCTTGTGTAAGCCTTGCATAATCCTTGGTGTCATCTTATTTCTGGTTTTCGACGGGTAAGTCTAGCTGAGTACATTCCAGTACTCAGGGTTTATTCCCTCCTGTTGCAGATGACATGCTTTATCAGGGATTCTGCAAGACGTGTCTCCACCCTGCGGGTGATGATGACTAGATCACAAGGACGTGATCGTCTTTTATGTACTTTCCTCATGCTTTTGCGGGTTGTCGATCATCCAGACTGGCAGTATTTAATTAACTAGTGTGTGTTATGCTTCCGCTACTTTCAAACTTGGTTTGTAATAATTGCTACTCCGTTTGTGTAAACTTATTTCAGCACTACTTGTGAAATGTAACGTATGATGTTGTATGTTGAATGATGCGATCCTGGTTGTAAGCGAGTTGGTTTGAAATCCTTCGTGGTTTCGATTGACTACCGGGATTATATGGGCTCAAGTTCGAAAATTTGAGCGCTTCGGTGCTTGTTTTTATACTTGTGCTCTTATAATTTGGTCGGTTCTGTTACAGCTGGTACCGGAGCATAATTCAACATTAAACACATCTTACGAGTAATTAAAAACAAAAGTATTTGTTTGCGAAAAGGGTTAAACACTAAAAATTATTTTTAGGTATGCCAGTGATCACATCCCTTAGCCCAAATAAGGACTCTTAGGTGGCTTATTATAAAGACTAACTTGGGGGGCCTTGTTTGTTTGTATTTCGTCGTCCATACGGCGTGATATTGTATGGATGCCATCCACTTGGGTGGTAATGTATGGATCAAGTGCCTCGACGCTTTGGTAAGTGTGAGTTGTGAGAGCATGATCGTCCAACCGGCGATCTAGGGGAGAGTAGTTTTGGTGACTTGCATACTTACGTGTTTAAACCATGTAATTATGTAAGCACTTAATTGTGGGAACCTTATTATCGGGTAGCTTTGATACTGAAGTATATACATCTGGGGATGTGTATATGGAAAGTATTTAATTTACTGCTTTCTTGTGTGCATATATTGGGAATTGTTGGGCTGCAATGAAATTTTCTGCAGGTACACTAACAGCGTAACGAGTAGACCGATAGTTTCGCTTATATGAGAGAACGTATGTATGCCACCGCCTAGCGTTAGAACTTTAGGTTTCTACTAAGGTGAGAGGGCGTACGAAACGTGCATGCATCATGTTTAATTATATCATACATATCATTTACTCCCTCCTTAAAAATTTCTGTACTCCCGACTAAAGTAAATTTCGTATCCCCTAAATGATCCTCACTTTAAGTCGTATCTTATCTTGTTGCTATAGATGGCACGTACCAAGAGGACCGCTCGTAAGTCCACTGGGGGCAGGGCACCGCGTCACCAGCTCGCTCCACGTGAGCCCCGCCCTGAGCCTACTGAGGTGGAAAGGCTGAGGGCAGAGTTGGCTGAAGTGACTGCCGCCAGGAATGCAGCACGTCAACAACTGGAACAAGTGATTCATGATCGTGATCAAGAAACACTTGCAGTCCAGAGGTTGACAGTGGCAAATCGCAACTGTCAACGCATGTTGGTCCGTGTGATGGAACAGAGGGATGAAGCCTGGCACGAGGAGAATGTTCTGAGAGCTCGTCAGTTTGAGCTCGAGCAACAGTTGGAGAACGCTGAAGAATACAATGATAATCTTCATGAAGAAGTGCACCGCCTGAACAACGAGCTTAATCCCCTGCTGCCTCGAAACAACAACGCCGATGAGGACATGGGTTCGGGAATCTTCATGGCTGAGGATGATGATGAAGTGGAGGTTGATGGACCATAGGATGCCCCACCTGCAGAAGCACCAGAGGAAGAGCCAGAAGAAGAAGAAGACGAGGAGTTAGAGCCTGTCAGTGATGAGGACGGCGGGGAGATCCTTGACACTGACTCGGAGGATGATGCTTAGAGTAGTCATCACGTGCCTATAATGTTAGGATCGTCTTTTGTGCCCTCCCTGTGAAGGAGTGAGGCCTTGTAATAACTTGACTTTGGGATGTAAGGTTGAACCGTATGTTTCCTGAATGTAGTTTGAACCTGTTAATTTCAATCACAACTTGATGTCTTATTATGTTGCGTTCGATGATGGTGTCACGAATAGCACCCTTCGGTGCCGCGACGAAACCGAGGGCCTCCTATGGCGCGCGACATAAGGCTGTGCTGCTTGGCACGCGCAGGTATCGAGGTGGCTAGTCATGATCCACCATGGAACTCTTCATTGAGGAGTCTCTTTGTGGTCAGTTTGAAGTAGCCTTTCACAGTCAACTAAAAATCTTGAGATCGAATCCAAGTACCGTGCAAAAGGTCAAAAATCACATAGATAGCAACGTAAACGGTCCGGTAACCGTTGTGCTCCCTGTGAGTGAGCCTTTATCAAAGAGCATCTTGTTGGATTACCAAGTATGATCTCGTCAAATGATGCACTAGAATGGATTGTGCGGTTGTGATGAATTATTGTGCCTTAATTATTATGAGAAATCTATTCATACAGTCAGATTGACATTTTGCAATAATTCATCTACAAATTTCCCACATCGTCAGTGCTCATTGGCTATGCATTTTGCAGATGTCGTACAATCTACGTCGGGGTCGTGGAAATGAGGAGGAGGAACAGCCGCCCCCTCCGCCACCACCTACTCCGCCCGAGTTGATGCAATCAGTGGTTGAGGGGCAACGTATGTTGGCTGACGCCATGCGCCAACTGGCTAATCGAGAGGCTCGTCATGGCCGCCAGGGCCCAGAGCCAAATCAGTACAGCGATTTCAAGGACTTTCTGGATACAAAGCCCCCGCTCTTCAAGGAAGCGGAAGAACCACTGTAGGCTGACGAGTGGTTGAATACCATTGAACAAAAGTTTCGTCTGCTACGCCTAACTGATGAGCTGAAAACTGAGTATGCTTCCCATCAGTTGCATGGTCCGGCGGGCATTTGGTGGAGCCACTATCGTTCCACACTGCCTGCCAATGTCCCGATTGCTTGGGATCAGTTTAAGGCGGCATTCCGGGGAAATTATATCCCTCCCGGTCTTATGGCAATCAAGCACACAGAGTTTATGAGGCTGTCGCAAGGAAACAAAAGCCTGACTGAATACTTGCAGTCCTTCAACAACCTGGCAAGGTATGCCACAGAGTTTGTGGATACCGATACCAAAAAGATTGCTAGCTTCAAAAGGGGCCTCGGCCCAAAACTGATGAAAACTATGGGCACTAGCAAATGTACTACTTTCAATGATTTCATCAGCGATGCTTTGACCCAGGAGAACAACAATACTATTTATTCTGCCTCTAAGAGCCGTAAAAGGGCCCTTGAGGCAAGTGCTTCTCAGTCAAGGGCCTCAGCGGCACCGAGGTCTTCCCCTCGCCCACCTGCTCAGAATACAAAGTTCCGTCCGCCGCAGAAGAAGCCTGCTGCAAAAACGGGGTTCCGTAAGGCTTATACCGTCGCTCTGCCAAAGGGGACTTCTGGACAGAGCAACTCTAGTGTTCCTCCTAGCAATATGCCTTGCTGGAATTGCAACAAGCCAGGTCATTGGGCCCGGAACTGTCCGTACCCTAAGAAAAATGTCAACCAAGGTAGTCGTCAGGGACACGCCCATTATAACAGCATTGAGGAAATTCCATCTGGTGAGGTGGTCGCCGCTGGTAAGTTTCTAGTTGACCAACACCCCGCAGTGGTACTTTTTGATTCAGGTGCTTTGCATTCCTTTATCAGTCCTAAGTTTGCATCCAAATTTACACACAAGTTGCATACTGTTGAAGGTGTGGGTTATTGTATTAGTGCTGCAAGTGGGAATATTTCCACAAACAAAGTAGTGGGGAACCTTGAGTTTGAGATAGAAGGGCGAAGTTATTCGCTTGCCCTATTGGTTTTACCTGGTTTAGACATAGATGTTATCTTGGGCATGAATTGGATGAGTCAGAATGGGGTACTCATTGACACATCCGCTCGGGTAGTTATGCTCAGAGATCCTACAGATCAAAAAGGTTTTCTAGTACAACTTCCCAGAAAGGTTGAATTGTCGGGGGAAATTCATGTTGTGCAAGCAAAGGCGTTGGCTGAAATTTCCGTAGTAAATGAATTTCCGGACGTTTTTCCCGATGAATTGCCGGGACTCCCTCCGGATCGGGATGTGGAGTTTAAAATCGAGTTGTTGCCTGGCACCGCACCCATCTCTAGGAGACCCTATAGGATGCCTCCAAATGAGTTAGCTGAACTTAAGGTGTAATTGAATGAACTTTTGAAGAAGGGGTTGATTCGTCCTAGTTCATCGCCATGGGGATGTCCTGCTATCTTTGTAAAGAAGAAGGATCAGTCATTGCGGATGTGCGTAGATTATAGACCTCTCAATGCAGTCACTGTCAAAAATAAGTACCCTCTACCGCGAATCGACATCTTGTTCGATCAGTTGTCTAAAGCTAAAGTTTTCTCCAAGATCGATCTAAGATCGGGCTACCATCAAATTAAAATTCGCCCGGAAGATGTTCCAAAGACAGCCTTTTCTACCAGATACGGTCTTTATGAGTATCTTGTTATGTCTTTCGGCTTGACAAATGCCCCCGCACACTTCATGTACTTGATGAATTCGGTGTTTATGCCTGAATTGGACAAGTTTGTGGTGGTATTTATTGATGACATCCTGGTATATTCTGTGAATGAGGAGGATCACGCTGAACATTTGCGTATAGTCCTCACAAGACTGCGTGAACATCAACTATATGCAAAGTTCAGTAAGTGCGAATTCTGGCTTCGAGAAGTACCTTTCCTTGGGCATGTGTTGTCCGATGGAGGAATTATGGTGGACCCCGCCAAGGTACAGGAAGTACTGAACTGGAAGGCTCCTATCTCGGTTCACGAGGTCCGGAGTTTCCTTGGGTTGGCTGGCTATTATCGTCGCTTCATCCCGGATTTCTCCAAAATAGCCAAACCCATGACTCGGTTGCTGCAAAAAGACACCAGGTTTGTCTGGACTCCTGAGTGTGATGCGGCTTTTCACCAACTGCGAACCCTCCTAACCTCGGCTTCGGTTTTGGCACAACCGAATATCGAGAAACCATTTGATGTTTATTGTGATGCCTCAGGCATAGGTTTGGGAGGCGTTTTGATGCAGGAAGGCCGAGTAATTGCATATACCTCGCGGCAACTTCGGAAGCATGAGGTGAATTATCCAACGCATGACTTAGAACTGGCTGCAGTTGTTCATGCTTTGAAAGTATGGCGGCATTATCTGCTGGGAAATGTCTGCAATATCTACACCGATCATAAAAGCCTCAAATACATCTTCACTCAACCCGAGCTAAATATGCGTCAGAGAAGATGGCTCGAGTTGATTAAAGATTATAATCTTCAAGTACACTATCACCCAGGCAAGGCAAATGTGGTTGCGGACGCTTTAAGCCGTAAGTCTCATTGCCATTCCTTAATTGAAACTGATTTTTACCGATCTCGCCTGTTACATCCGGCAGTCCTGTACAACATCACTGTCAGTGGTACTCTCAGAAATAGAATCATTGAGCTCCAAAAGACTGATCCGGGTACCTTTCACATAAAACGGAAGATGAATGAAGGAGAGACTAAGCATTTCAGGTTAGATGACGAAGGTGTGCTGTGGTTTAAGGATAGGTTAGTGGTACCTAAGGACCGAGAGCTTAGAGATCAGATCCTGTCCGAAGCACATTCGTCCAAGTTGTCCATCCATCCGGGTAGTAATAAGATGTATTATGATTTGAAGCCATACTATTGGTGGACCAAGATGCGGAAAGAGATAGCAGCATATGTTGCTAGATGTGACACCTGTTGCAGAGTTAAAGCTGTGCACATGAAAGCTGGGCTACTTCAGCCACTTTCCATTCCAGGCTGGAAATGGGAAGAGATAAGTATGGATTTCATTGTCGGACTTCCTCCTACTGTCAAAAATCATAACTCTATTTGGGTAATTGTTGATCGTTTGACTAAATCAGCTCACTTCATCCTAGTGAGAGTGGACTATCGTCCCACTGACTATGCTGAGTTGTACTTCAATCAGATAGTCCGGCTTCATGGGATACCTCGTACTATCGTTTCTGACCGTGGTTCCCAGTTCACTGCTCGCTTTTGGGAGCATTTGCATCACCTTCTGGGAACCAAGTTAGTGAGAAGCTCTGCTTATCACCCCCAGACATCGGGTCAGACAGAACGAGTTAACCAAATCTTAGAAGATCTATTGCGAGCATGCGTCATTTCATCCAAGGGTTCTTGGGAAAAATGGTTACCTTTAGCCGAATTCTCGTACAATAACAGTTATCAAGAGAGTATTAAGATGGCCCCATTCGAAGCCTTGTACGGTCGAAAGTGTCGAACTCCACTAAACTGGGTAGAAGCTGGGGAAAGAAGGTATTATGGCATTGATTTTGTCCAGGAAGCCGAGGAACAAGTCCGTACCATCCAGAAACACATGGCTGCAGCACAAGCGAGACAGAAAAGCTATGCGGATCGTCGTAGAAAACCACTCGAATTTGAAGTTGGAGACTTCGTTTATTTGAAAGTTTCTCCAATGAAGAGTGTCCAACATTTTGGTGTTAAGCGGAAACTTGCACCAAGATACGTGGGTCCTTTCCAGATCATAGGCAAGAGTGGAGCTGTTGCGTACAAAATCCAGTTGCCTCCTGAGATGAGAGCCATATTCAACGTTTTCCATGTATCTCAGCTTAAAAAGTGTCTTCGAGTTCCTGAGGAACAAGTTCCTTTAGGTGATATCAGGCTGGAATCCGACCTAACCTATGAAGAAAAGCCAGTCCGAGTGATCGATACTCAGGAACGAGTAACTAGAAGTAAAGTGGTTAAGTGGTACAAAGTGATGTGGAGTAATCAGGGAAGTGAGAGTGATGCTACGTGGGAACGGGAGGATTATTTGCGGGATGGTTATAAAGAATTCTATGAAAAATGGTACGCTTTCCAAATCTCAGGACGAGATTTTTATAAGGGGGGAGGGCTGTAACACTTCAAGTGTTTAGTCCTTAATTGCATTGCATTTGCATTTGCATAAGCATAAGCATGCATCATTCATGTTTGTTATTTTATGTGATGCAACATATGTGATTGTTCTAGGGTTTGTTTGATTTATTTCATAGTTGGTGTAACAAAAAGGTAAGGTAGCCAATCATGACCTATAACACCTTAGTTATACTTAGGGTAACATTTGGAACAAGGTTCATGTTGACCAAAATTACAAATTTGCCCTCCAAGAGAAGTTTGACCACCATTTGACCCTAGAAGACTCTAGTTTGACCAATTAAAAAGTCTAATTTAGAGACCTTGCATGGAAGAGCACCCTTAAGCAAAGTTGTAAAGAAATTCATGGGGAACAAAAGTCTCAATATGACCATCTCATGAAATTGACCCTAACATGCTCAAAAGTGGCCCACAAGTTAGTTAGAGAGGTAGCTCCAAGACTTAGAATTTTTCTAAGTCTGGAATCTGACCCTACAGTTTTACTGATGCCTACTTTAGGAGCTTGTAGTTTGCAAACCAGGCCAAACCAGCTTTCACTCATATTGACAAACTTGTAGATCACATGTAACCCTACAACTTTGTCAACATCACCCAAGCCTGGTTCTCAATGGTTCAAGAGATATCGTGTCATGAACTTAGGCTGTCAGTCGGCATCGTTAACTGAACCCCGGTTTCAGTTTCATCAAGCACTACTTTGAGGCCATGTAGTTTGAAAATATAGGCTGAACCAGCCCAAACACTAATTGACAAAGTTGTTGACCTAACGTAGCTCTATAAACTTGATGTTGCCACCTTGGACTGAAACAGGCTGGTTTAGAAGTTAATCACGTTCGAAATCACTCTGTCAGTCACTACCGATGGCGTCAATGAACGGCGATTCAGTTTCGTCAGTGGCCGACCGGCCACAGGGCAATGCCGACGCGTGGAGGCGCGGTGGCGCCCGTACGCCGGCCCTGGCCCCACCAGTCAGGCCGCGACGCCTTCAAGACGCCACGACGCGCGAGCCGGCCTCCATTCCTCCGCCCCCTCTCTTCCAGTTGCCAAAAACACCGAAACCGAGCCGCCATTGCCGTTCTTCTCCGGCGAGCTCAAGCGCGAGCTACACCGCATCACCGGCCGCCAGACCTCGCCACTCCCTCCGCCTCACCACCCTCCATCCCCTTGACCCACCGAAGCCCGCGATTTGACTCAAGGTGAGCCGCATTACTTTCTTCCCCGTCTCCGAGAGGTCGCCGGAGCCCGCCATGGGACCTCACCGTGGTCGGGGTGCTTCGGGTCTCTCTCCATCCTCCCTTCCTATCAAAATGGATCCGCCTAGCTTCGGTGAAGCTCGTACCGAGCCTAGACCGCACCGTACATCCTCACCGGCGACGGTGCGCCGCCACCGGACATCACCGGCCGCCGCTCGCGGTGACAAGCCCCTTCCACCCCATCCCCATCCATTCCACGAGCACCAATCGACGCACCGGGTGACGGAGAACACGAGGCGGTGTTCGATTGGCCGAGCGAGCTCTTCTCCGGCGAGCTCGAGCTCGTCGGAGCTCGCGGGTCTCCGCCTCCCCTGCCTCCGGTCACTGACCGCGGGGGCCCGCCCGTCAGTGTCGCGCGCGGGCTGGGGTGCTGAGCGGGCCGCGCGCGCGCGAGTGTGTGGGCCGAGTTTTCCGGGCCGGCCCAGTTCATCCGAAATGAAATTCATTTTTATTATTTTGTCACTGATTTTTGTACAAGTTGGAAAAATATAGATCTAGGGTTTTACTTGCTCAAAAATCATGAGATAAATTTTGTTAGGATCTACATGATGTGTAGTATTTTAGAAAAATATAAATCTGGAATGTGATGTTTAATTTCTAGGAGAATTTAATAGATCCTTTAAATGTGTTTTGGAATGCATGCAAATTTGTTAAATTTATAACTTGAGCTGTAGTGTTCCATAAATCATAAAATTTGGTGGGTAGGTTACTCTATGCTATCCCTAGCTCTGGTAAAAATTTGGGCATCAGTGCTTAAGTACTTTTCAAGTTATAATGCTATCTTGTTAGTTTAAGAAATGCTTAAAGGAATTTTAGTAATTTTTCTACATGTGCAATGTTCATATAAATTTTTGGAGAATGTCTTGGTACCCTAGAGTGTCCAGGAAAATTAATAAATCTGTTGTTTGACACTTTTTACTATGCTTTGTTATTTATACAAAAATCAGCCTTTTGGGCTTGTGAATTTTGTTCAGAGAGTTTCTGTGAATAAAACTTATTCAACTTTTTACTGTGGTCTCTTTTTGGGTCAAAGAGTCCCCTGTAATTTTTGTGGAATTTTAGGAGCAGTTTACATATATGTTTGAAATTCCACTTAATTACTTAAGTAAATTAAGAAATGAGTTTAAATAAATATTCTAGGTGGGCACACCTTACTTTCTGGTGTTTTTGTGACATTTGTGAACTTGTAGTAGTATTAGTTTGGTCTTAGAGAATGTTTGTCACATCAATAAATATTTAACCTTTACAATTTTAGGTTTTCTGGACAGCTGATAGTAATTCTAGGTTTGACCTTGGATAAATGTGGTTGCTGAAAAACTTGTAAATACAAAAATTGTAGTAAAACTTGTAAATGAGCTTGTGTCAAAATTTGGGAGCATTTGGCTTAGTAGTTTGAGAGTTACTGTTGTTTAAAGTGGCAGTTCAAAATCTGCTACTCTCTGTTTTGAGAGGACAGATTCTGGAACTTGTGAAGTTTAACATGGAAAACTTAGGAGTTTGGAGTTGAGGTCTGAAAATGAATTGTAGTGCATTTCTTAGGCTTTCCAGATTGTCTTAGATCATATCTTTTGGAATTGTAAATCTCCAGTTGTGATAAAAACAAGTGGCTGCTGTCCAGAATGCTTACTGTGGTGTTTTGCTGATTGATATGGTGAGATATCCTAAGACATGCTACTTTTGTAATTGTTAAGTGTTAGGGCCTTAACTGAGGATGAGCAGCTTTATCTTAGGTTAAGTAGATTAGGTGAGTACTTCTCTACTGGAGAAGAGATTTGCACGTACTAATAAAATAACTTGAATAGAGTATTTTATTTCTGAAATGCATTTCATTCCGAGCATGTTGCACCCATTTATGCATCCATTATATTTATTGTGCATTCATGCAATAGGTGCACCGGAGGGGGTAACTCTCCTCGAATTCGAGCCTGTGATTCCGGAGGAGGACCAGGAGCAGCAGGAGCCCGAGGATCCAGCAGGCGAAGGAGTGCCCGCAGACGACCTTCCTGAGTGTCCAGACCACCGGCCCGCAACCTTTCTGAAAGGCAAGCCCCGGTGCATGCTGAACCTACTGTTTTATAAATTAATCTTGAGTACTTTTAATTGTTTAATGCATTAAGTTGCAGGAGTTATATGGAAACACTTATTGCATTATACCTGTCCTTATCCAGATATCGTACTTAATCCTATATTAGGTTTAGGCACGTGTCAATGCTTAGCCCTGCTTAGTACGGTAGAAGTCGGGTGATTTCCGGTCATCCGCGAGATGTAGGAAGGAGTCACGAGTGGCTTTATGGCTATCGTGGATGGAACCATGCTTAAAAATGAAATTGAGACCGGGCGGGAATTCGATAGTACAGCCGCAAGACACTTCACGTCTTGGGTGTGGAGCTATGCCCGTCTGAGTCGTTTAAGGACCGATTCGCTGTACGTCCTTGAGTCATGTTGAACGCAGTCTAACACTTAGTTGGCCGGATAAGTCGTTCCGACCGCGAAGCCGAGTAATGTGGTTCAGGCCGGGAATCGAATGGTAGGTTGCTTCTTGGAGGAGAGAAAGGATGTGCTTGGGGACATTGGCGTGAGACCAAGGGGGGATTAGAGTCCCTATCACCTGGCAGAGTGTCGCCCTTGGGGTCGCGACATCATTCGGACCCGCGATTCCTGAATCATATGAAACGGTGGCTTGTGCGACCCTGGCAGGGGCCTGCGCGGTGAGTGTTAGAAATACCCCTCCAGCTGGATAGGAATTCGATTCGAATCGCCGTCGCTCCCGGTTAGTGAGCACTTGACTTGAGCAGCGGCAACGTAGAACTCATTAAATTAACTGGTGGTTAAGGGAATGATACAATGTTGCCATAATGATATACCTGCTATGGATATAATAATAATGTTGTTTGATTATAATCAAGTGCATGTTTAGTACAGGTGCTAAGATAGATGACAGGTAAATGCTAAAAATAACTGCTAGTACAGGTTATAAGAGTTTCAATTACTTATGCCTTTATGCAAAATGTTATGTCAGCTAGCCTCTTGTGTAAGCCTTGCATAATCCTTGGTGTCATCTTATTTCTGGTTTTCGACGGGTAAGTCTAGCTGAGTACATTCCAGTACTCAGGGTTTATTCCCTCCTGTTGCAGATGACATGCTTTATCAGGGATTCTGCAAGACGTGTCTCCACCCTGCGGGTGATGATGACTAGATCACAAGGGCGTGATCGTCTTTTATGTACTTTCCTCATGCTTTTGCGGGTTGTCGATCATCCAGACTGGCAGTATTTAATTAACTAGTGTGTGTTATGCTTCCGCTACTTTCAAACTTGGTTTGTAATAATTGCTACTCCGTTTGTGTAAACTTATTTCAGCACTACTTGTGAAATGTAACGTATGATGTTGTATGTTGAATGATGCGATCCTGGTTGTAAGCGAGTTGGTTTGAAATCCTTCGTGGTTTCGATTGACTACCGGGATTATATGGGCTCAAGTTCGAAAATTTGAGCGCTTCGGTGCTTGTTTTTGTACTTGTGCTCTTATAATTTGGTCGGTTCTGTTACAAATTACTTTTTAGATGGCCAAAATATAGCAGCTACTACAAGAATAAAATTTGAGCAGTGGAGGCAGAGGCAAGGCAAAAGGAAAAACTAAGAACAATATCATTATTCAGGTGCTTAGAACAATACCCACCATTAGTGAAGAGGGAAAAAAATCCATGCAGTATAGAAGCCTAGGTGTGGTACAACACAAATAAGAAACAGTGAGGCTCGATATGGATGGTCTTCTTGCAACCTAACATTTGTTCAAGAAGAAAAGATCAAGTGATGGCACACTTTAAAGCTGATCATTGTGAGAAGAAGCTTGCAAGTAGACGCCAGGAGGTACCAAAAAAATATTCACAAATGGAATTTTGCAATGCGTATATATATGATACGTTAAGCCACATGCTGAGAATGTCTTCACCCGAGAATGCAAAAGTCCGCTCATTATGCTGAGTTTGATCTGCAAGGAAGCATATATATAGATGTTTTCAGTCTATATGTGACAAGAAGGAAAAAGGAAAAGTGACCTGTTAAGAGAGCGGTCAGACTAACAGTTGAAAGGTAGAAAAGTCCAATCTAAAAAGATGAAACAATTTCTATCCTTATTGCTATGTCACTGTGGACAGATATACAATTTTATTAGAAGTCCAGATTGTTGGTGGCCTGTGTGGCTGTAGCAGCATGGCCTCGATTGTATGAATACAGAAAAAAATAACATCTCGAAACAGGAAACAATTTGGCACTGGCTATATTTTTGATAGTAATAGTTGGTTTAGTTGGAAGTGTGTAACATACAGTTTATGTATAATAAGACAACATTATTTAAATAATAATGTCAAAATAATCCTAAAACTTTCAGGAAACAGTTTGGCACTGGCTATATTTCTGATAGTAGTAGTTGGTTTAGTTGGAAGTGTGTAACATGCAGTTTGTGTATAATAAGGCAACATTATTTAAATAATAATGTCAAAATAATCCTAAAACTTTTGACATTATTAGATATCATCATATATGAAATTTACAAATTTGTGAGCCATATATATAGGACTGGGGTGAAAAAAAATTCAATTGAAGATAATAGATGATACCTATCTTTGAGAGTTGAACATTAGAAAATGAGAGCAGAGTCATGATTCTAAGGTAAAAACCAACTACAAGGCAACCTGAAATTTGACCCATATACAAAAAAAAATATAGAGATGGTAAAACTGCATAAATTGAAACCCAGTTCCAACTTTGTTCTCTTTTGCCATCCTAATAAAAGGGGTTACATATACAGGTTGAATGTGCACCAATATTGGTCTTGCTCTACATTAAATTTTGTAGCCTATAGCAGGTAATAATCTTTAGCTACTTGCAAAACAAAGAAAAGATGAAAGGGAAAACTAACACATAGAGGCCCTATTGGAAAATGACTGCAAATAGCCAGATCATGAAACTAAAACACATATGCAAAGCACTTCTTCGCTACTTGGTACTGGAGGAAGGTCCACTACGATCCAATCTTTTGAAAATAACACTACGACCCAATCACATACAGAACAATCGTAACATATTTATTAGCACCTTTGACGCAGTTACTGTATCTTAAATATTCAATTTAGTGCTCTCAAAATTCATAGATAAAGAAGGTCACATGGATGAACTATTCCTCAATAAATCTAGAGATAACCTGATGGTCCAGATCAAAATTCTTCAGAAATGGCAATAGGTTCAGCTGTATTGGCATGAGTTTTAGTCTGTGAGAATAGGCAAGTAACCAAGAGCACAATAAAAAGAGCTTAGTAAGCAGGTGCTGCTGAAGTTACTCACGCCGGTGTCCTCCCCTGAGCAGTTAAAACCTGTTGTTTCTTTTCCATCTCTGATATAAGTATTGGGAAAGAACAAATAGGATTTAAAACATCTCAAGGAAGCATCCAAACAAGAACAATATAGGGTTTAGCCTTTGTCATGCACATGCGCATAGGCATTAACTTAACACAAGAAAAATGTACAGTGAAGATTTCAGTTATGCTAACTTCAGAGGCAGTCATATATTTAACCGCAGGGAAATAAACGAAATATTTTTAGCATTAACCTGTGCAGATGAACCAAGCCACCGAAATCAATTTTTTTGCCAGCACAAAAATTCAATCGAAATGCACGAGGCACACCAGGCACGGACGTATCTTATTACTCCAAGTACCAGGATCGATGCACAAAAAATAGAGTCAGAAAGATCTGGGGAAGGAGCCATGAGACGACAGAGGAGGAGAAGAGGGTCATTATCGGCCAGGCGCTGAGCTAAGCCGCCGCCGTCTCCACCGACAAGGAAGAGGTGACGCACTAGGGTTTGCTGGAGCGCGGAAGCAGACGCGGAGCAGAGGGATGAGGCAGCGCCAGGGGGCAGGCATGCCGGCGGCCACTGGCGGGGACCAGTCGTGCAGCGCCATGGCTGGTGGCGGGCACCACTGGTGGCCACGCGCGGCACCGCGCCGCGGGCGGGGGGCGCCGTCACACGCCGCCAGCCATGCCTCCCGTGGGGAGCCGGCGATAGGGTGCTGGCCGAGACAACGCAAGGGGGGAGGAGAAAGAGGAGGGGGTGGCCACAGCTGTGGCGCCGTGCGCGCCGCGGCCGTTGCCCAGCCGACGTCGGGAGAGCGAGGGACGGAGAAAGCGACGAGGAGAACGGCGGGGGTGAGAAGAAGCCTCTACAATGAGAAGCTGAAGAGAGAAGCCGAAGAAGGCTGAGGAAAGCAGAGTAGAAATCGGAGAAGGTAAAGAGAAGCAGCTGGAAGCCGCTTTCGGTAAAATCCGATCCAAGAGATCTGAGCCGTCCAACGGAAGATCGGACGGTGGGTAGATTTCGAGGTGACGTGGCGGGTGCCTCTGGCGAAGGAGCAGGCCATCTTTGTTGGTTAGAATGCTACAGATTTCCTGCTAAGAGAAGAGCCGAGAGAGAGAGAGTATAAGCTAAAAAATGTAGCCTTGGGTGGATTTCTTCTAAGTTTTAACACAGGTGGTTCCCAATGGGGATGCAGGCAGATTTTTCCCTTACTAACGCTAGAGTCGGTCAAGGGTGGAGTCACTGGGCTGTGGGGGCGAGCGCTGGCACCGAGGTGGAGGCGTGCACAGGAGTGGAGGTCGAAGTGGGGGCGGGCCCGCTATGGACAGGGGCAAGGGTAGGGTGTGGGGGCATCGTTACATCGAGGCTGCGCGCGAGTCGCCATCGTGCAGAGGCCAAGGTGGCTAGGGATGGGGTGGGAGAGGGTCGCCGAGTACGGGCCAGGAGAAAGTCACCGTTGCAGAGTAGAAATCGACTCTGCTCGGCGACGTCTCCGGCCACGCTGGGGACTCCTCGCCGAGCTCTCGTCGCTCCTCATCAGGCTCATCACCGAGCTCTCGCTGATCGACCACATCTTCGGCCACGCCGGGGACTCCTCGCCGAGCTCTCGCCGAGCTCTCACTGCTCGTCGCCGAGCTCTCGCCGCTCCTCGCTGAGCTCTCACCACTCGTCGTCGAGCTCTCGCTGCTCGTCGCTGAGCCCTTGCCGAGCTCTCCCCACTCGTCGCTGAGCTCTCGCCGAGCTCTCGCTGCTCGTCGTCGAGCTCTCGCCGCTCCTCGCCGAGCTCTCGCTGCTCTCGCCGAGCTCTCGCCGCTCCTCACCGAGCTCCCGCCGCTCCTCACCGAGCTCTCGTCGCTCGTCGCCGAGCTCTCGTCGCTCGAACCATGCCTCCAGCCATGCTCGGGGATTGGTCTGGCAAACACATCTTGTCTCAGACCACCGAGCACGTTATACTCCTCGACCACCCGACCAGTGCGCCTCCTCGATCACCCGACTAGCGCTCGGGGACTTCTTCCTCGACCACCCGACCAACGCTCGAGGGTTGTGCCTTTGACCACCCGACTAGTGCTTGGGGATTCGTCGACCACGTCTCACGCTGTGCTCAGGGACGGCTTCGACCACTCTCCGACCACAGCTCAAGGCCCATAGCTCGATGCCTTATTTCCTCGGCTACATGTGAAATTTGACTCACATACAGTTGAAAGATCATTATTTTCTTAGACCTTGCTACTAGGATTATACTTTACCTTCCAACAAGTTCAGGGACTACATCGGGTACGATGCACCTGCCAGTGCATGGGCTCTATTCTTTTAGACCCTGGCACCACGTGCCTATGTCGCCTACTACCAGGCTCGGAGACTAAGTGGATACACTTCACCTGAGGATAAATTGTTTCTATTTTTTTGACCCCTACGCTCTGGAATTTTTTGTAAGTTACTTCCATCAAGTACGCACACTTACATTTCTCTTTAGAAATACAAGTGGGTACACTTCACCAGGAAAGAAAATTTTTCTTTTTGGACCACTATGCAATCTTCACCGACAACTGCAATCTTCATCAACAATTATGGTTTACTAATTCCTGATCGAGACGGAACACTAGCGCATGCTCGGCTAACATTTTAAGGTGAAGTGAAGACGAACCTCACAAGTTGAAGAAGACTGAGACAGTGTGTCGATACATAATACATAGTGCTCGGGGACTAGCTGTGGGAGTATAAACCCCTATACCCTTACGACTAGACATGGGCAGGCCTAGACCAGACGGTCCCGCCCATTACATGACGACGCGTGATCTAGATCATCGGGATGGAGTTTCATGCAAGACATCAAACAAGACTTGGGAATCAAGCAAGGTCTTGGTCGGTTAGATTAGGAATCCTTATCCGGCTCTGTAGGGCAATTGTAACCGGCTAAGATTAGTTTCCAGATCTGTAACTCTGCGTCTCGGACTATATAAGGAGGGCAGGGAAACCCCCTCAAAAACATCGAAACATACTCTAGGGCAAATTAGCTTGTAATACATTGTTCGAGACAACAATAACAAAACAGAGCAGGACGTAAGGTATTACGCCTATACGACGGCCTGAATCTGGGTAAACCCACGTGTTGTCTTGCATCACCATCTCGTTCGTGGCTTGCACACCTATCTACCGACAATTACTACCTTGGACATACCCCTCGGTAGACTGCCGACCAGGTTTTGTCGACACAGAGGTTGCTGTGGCTGTGGTTCACGCGGGCGGTGGAGGCTGCGTGAGCGGATAAGGGAAGGAAAGAAGAGAAAAAAAGAAAAAAAGAAAAAAGCTAAAAAAGATAGGGGCATTACTGATATCATACTCTTTTCAATAAATCAGAGAAGCTATTTTACCGAACGGTTCACCAAAACAGATTCAATTTCACCTTTAGAGCTGCTTTTTAGATCTAAATTCAACAAAAACTGATTCACTTGTCGAGCTGAGCTACCAAACAGGTCCTAATAAAGTTTTATTTTATGGCTTCCTAATCTAGTTCTATTTGTCGACCTGAAGTCACGAAGACGATGCAATTGTGGTTTCAAATTACTAAGCATTTTAAGATGATATTATTTTCGATAAAGATGTTAAGATGATATGATGCGAACTATTCTTCTTGCTTGTACCAAAGTATGTTTTTCATACTCTTTTTCTGATGCTAATGCTAAAAATAAAAATTCTGTAACTCACATAACAACTCACAAGCATAAATCACAAATCAGTCATGATATATTTTATTCTTTTTAACCAGATCTGTTTACTCTTTTGAGTGTGTTTGTAAAAAAAAAACAGGAGGGTGAGTGAAAAGAAATAAGAAAATTCGGAGCTAAGTAAAAAGCAAGGGCGCATCATGCCTTCATTTCGAAAGTTCGCCGCGCATATGTTGGAATTTGGATTAATAGAGCGGTGTTATGGGCTCATGGGAGACGGACAATTTGAATGCTTTCGGGGAATTCGGCCGCGCCATGATCTTCATTTCCCGCTCGCTCTACCAAAATTGCGCATTGAACATCTCCTTTTAACTGGAGACCCACCAGAAACGGAAGAAATCCCCGCATAAGCCTCTCGCACCACGACAATCCAGCATTCCTTCATTTCGAATCTGAGAGCCTCCCCGACCTAGCTTCATCCTTCCCTTCCTCCGAGCTCCTCGCCGGTCACTTTGGATGGCCGCACCACCGGAGGGGAACGTCCGCTTCGGCGAGGGGAGGGCCGACGTGCTGGAGCCGCAGCCGCTGGAGGTCATAACGCCGGAGGTCAAGGCCAAGAAGCGCAACCCGGCGCCCGGAGTCCGGGTTGTTGGTCGCCGGATCTACGATCCAGAGAATGGCAAGACCTGCCACCAGGTGAGCTAATCTGCCCGTCCTTCCTGTTCCCCTGCTTCTGATTTACGAGGTACTTAGATTTGACTCGTTTTGCTCCTCTGTTCTCTGCAGTGCCGCCAGAAGACAACGGACTTCGCAGCGGCGTGTAAGCAAGTCAAGAAGAAGGGTCCGTGCCCAATCAAGTACTGCCGCAAGTGCCTCCTTAACAGGTAAATAGCCATCCTCAATTTCTTCCCAGCAGGTGCAATTTCTTTCTCAGTGGTCTGGTTTCCTTAGGTACGGCGAGAGTGCCGAGGAGGCGGCCGGCAAGGAGGACTGGATCTGCCCTAAGTGTAGGGGCATCTGTAACTGCAGCTTCTGTAGGTGAGCCGTGCATAGATGATTTGGGGGTGCTGGTGCTCAGTTTTTAAACTTTATTAACAGCAAAGTGCTGCAATTATGGTGATAGAGGGTGCTCAGTTCAGTTGTCATGGTGGGGAATCTAGATCTTATTTGTCTTGTGGGTGTTTGACCAGAAAGAAGAAAGGCGAGATGCCAACTGGGATAATGGCCCACATCGCCAAGGCTTCTGGGTGCACCTCTGTCCATGATCTCCTTGAAAAGGGGTCAGATGTGGTGGCTGCTGCGCAAGCGATACTCAAGGTGAATGGTAGTGACAAGGTATTGCTGTTTTACTTTCTAATTCTATGTGTGCCTTGCAATAATACTTTCTTGTTGATATGCTTTACTGACACACTGTTACAAACATGGAGCAGGGCACAAAGAGATCCCAAGGGACAGATGCTGCTGATGAGGTGGCCACTGAAAAGGATGTAAATATAGGCATTAATCTCAATACAGTTCCAGCAGATGAAGGGGATGAAAATATAGGTGTTGATCTTAATTCACTTCCTTCTGTTCATATCAAGAAAAGGCAGAAGCTCAAGCACAGGGCAAAGAAGGATCCTGCTGATGAAATGTCACATGGTGGAGTCAATAGTGAACCATTGCAGATGGATGAGAACCCTGATTCGCTCAATAGCAACACTGTGCTACCCAGGGGTACCCCAGTCACAAACATTGCAGGTGCACAACTTGACGATGAGGATGTTGGGGCTGCAATTCAGTTTCTAGAATTCTGCCATGCATTTACAGAGGTAGTCAAAGGCAAGAAAGAATG
Organism: Saccharum hybrid cultivar R570; assembly: GCA_038087645.1. Lineage (NCBI taxonomy): Eukaryota > Viridiplantae > Streptophyta > Magnoliopsida > Poales > Poaceae > Saccharum > Saccharum hybrid cultivar. The sequence continues at coordinate 1,466,508 of JAQSUU010000187.1, forward strand.
AGCTTAATTTTATCAATATAATGGTGCATGCCTTGTTTTGTTAACACTTGATTCTGTGTTTGGATATCTGAGAATTTGACTTTTGCCATGATTTTTCATCTTATGAACTCTAGCTGCTTAAGTAAGTTTGGGTTTTGATGCCAAGCGGAATCATAATTAAAATTAGAGTTTGCTAAAAGTTTAGAATCCCAGCCAGGCAAGGAGAGGTACTTGTGGGTGTTGGACTGAGGCATCTAGAACCTGTTTGTGGGGATGCAAACCATCAAGGGAAAGGGATGTTCGGGTTGGCCTGTGATTATGGAGCCTGTGGGTGGTGAGGCAAGATGTGAGAGAAATATGAGCTTTTCTTGAGCTTACTGCTGGCTGATCTTGAGGAAATAGGGGCAGGCGCACTGATGGCGCAGTGGTTGAGCACCTGAGTTGTGGAGCTCCCCACCAGGGTTCGATCCCTGGTGCTGCATGGTTGTGTGCCCACCTCTCTGGTTGAAACAGTGCAGATGGTTCCGTGGCCGCCAAAGAAGCATCCACGTGTGAGGTTCCTGCCTGTTCCGGGTTCGGTGGGCCCCTTCTTGAAGACTAAAGTCAACAGGACGTCTCTCCCCTTGATCAAGTCTTTTTTTTTAAGGAAATAGGGAGGTCCTGCAGCTGGTCTAGCAACCGGCCATTTTGTTTTGTTGCTTGGAAACCTTGATTACATGACTCTGAATTTAGTTTTGAGTAGCTCACGCATAGCTTGTTGAAGCGCAGTTGTTACTTAAGGTGACCGTGCTTATTAGGCTTAAGTTGTGTCCAGAAGTGAGCAGCTCTATTGATAGTTTACATGGCCATCATTGTTAAGTCTATATTAGAAGCTTAGCCCATGAAACATCAAACAGAGTGCAGATGGGTATTCTAGGTTTAATGGGCACTCTCCCCAAGGGAATGTGCCTCCAGGCACTTGCCCAACCTGGATGGAACTTGCGCATATCTTGTAAGTTCTTGAAAGTGCCAATAATTTACTGTGTATGTTGTCTGAACTTTTTTTTGTCTGATGCAGATCTTTTTGGTGTTTAAGTTCGCTAATTAAGGAACATAATTACCATCAGAGCATCATCAGTGTTTGAGTGAATTCATGGCCATATTAATTTGCATTGGCTTACCATCAGATAAGTAGGACCACAAAAAGGAAATAAAAAAATGCAAAAATACCCAGTATCACAAAAAGGATTTTCAAAAAGGCAAAGGCAAACAACATCTTTTCATTCCTAGGGCCATGCCTTTCGTTTCGTATACCTCATGAATCGTGCAGAGGAGTTGACCCTTCTCTCCTGTGTTTTATTTGACTACTCCAGTGGTCATGATTTAGTTCAAAGGTTCCAGACTGGCCCATGCACATTCGAGATGGCATAATCTATAATTTTGTCTTGTTTGTATTGTGTGCTCAGCGAACTGAGTGATAGCTCAGGTGGTGTGGCTTACCCGTGGTCATGCCCACCGGCCGGGGTTCGAACCCCGGTCTCGCACAAAAAAACCCCCCTCGCTGTGCTCGCTGGCTGTGGCTGTGTGTGCGCGCCGGCTGGGTAACGGTGTTCACGCCGGCCCAAGCAACGGTGTTGCCGGCTCAGTCAGTTTGGCCCCTTCGGGGGCATGGGCCAGGGTTTGGGGAGTTTTCTGGGCCGGGTACCTAGAATCTCCTAGTTGCAATGCCGTAGGGGCGGTTCTCCCCTATCGGTCCAGTTTTTTGTATTGTGTGCTTATTTGGAGATTGAGGGTGCACATAATTTAATGATACTGATACTTAACTCTCCTGCTTGTTCTAGAAAATAGTGCAAATTTAGTATTTTAGTTTGAAAACGGCATATGTTGGTGTTTTGAAGTCTACATACATGTGTCTGTAGTTCTGCATGTTGTGTCTTTGTTCAAGTTTCAAGTCACTATAGATATAGTTATTCACAAAGATGGAATTTTCTTAAAGACAGGCCATATCTTTTAATTTTCTTAAAGACATGCCATATCTTTTATTTTTCTTAAAGACATACCAATCTTTTAATTTATTTGAAAATTGATAAACATTTATAAAAATTATGAAAGTGCACTAGGACAAGGCATATATAGTGCACATAAAGTGCCATGTAATGTCAAGTGCATAATAATAGAATCTGTTTTTGATGCTGTGCCACAGTATTATTTTATTTATTTTGATCTTTGACACATAATTATTCACCTTATGGATAACACAGACCCGGGGAATGAATTTTCTAATAGAAAAATTTACAGTGGCAAAGTTGCGGCTTCAACATGCTTGCCTATATGTTTAATATGTCTGCAGCATAAATGGTTAATGAAAAAAAAGATATGATTCTTTTTTTATAAGACATTCATCATTAGTCGATGAAGCTGATGGACGGAAGTTATGCTTGTTCATTCTTCTTTTTGTTTATGTTGATAGTTTGACGGCACATTTTTCTTAATGTTCTTTGTTGACAAAAGTACATTGCGTTATAACTTGTTCATCCAGATGAAAGAATCTGAGCTAAAGGAAGGCTAGAATTTTGTCATATGAGGCTTAAAATATATCTTGCACTGATGAGTTGTTACGTATCACTGTCGATTTAGCTGGCTACTCTACCTCTCCAATTGTGTCCAAACACTATAACAACCATTTTATGGCGAGCTAGTGACTATGAACCCTTGTCTATTATAGCAGTAGTATACTGCAATCTCTAGAACAAGAATAGTAGTGAAAGTATTTTGTTAGCTGCGACCTGTTACAGCATGAAAAGTTGTTCACTAACTAGAAGAACAGTGACTTCTTTCTTTCTTTCATTCTTTTGCTTTGAAAGTTGATGTTATGAAAGTGCTCATCGCAGGAGTAATGCAAGCATAATACATTATTAGTTGCCTAGTTGGTATATCAAGGCATTTTCACAATAGTGTTAATTATTTTCTGCATATAGGCAATATGCATAAATCAAACATTTATTATCATGGTGGAATGGAATCATCGCTAAATGAATAGATACATCATACTAAAAGTGTTATAAGGTTCAAAATGATTTTTTGAGCCTGGATCCCTACTATACAAGTTGTAGTATCTGAACTCTACTCAACGAACACACCACACACACGCACACCCCTAGAACTACAACCTATACACATCTCGCGTCCTTCTGGAGATCACCGAAGCTGCACGGACCTCGTAGATGACGAGCACATCGTAGTCCCATTGTGGCGCCATGCGAATATCCAGGACCTACAGGAAACATCCAGGAAAAATCCTGAGGTGCAACACCCGAGTCATCCCAGCTAGGAATCGAACTCGGGTGGGTGGTGCTCCCACTGAGTGGCTTCACCACCGAGCCACTGGCTCGTCCGCAGGTTCAAAATGAATTAGGATTCTTTAATGTAGTCTTCATAAATTGTTTATTCTTTCCACTTAACATTTCAATTTCCCTAGCATGAACACTTACTTTCATGACACATTAAATTATGTAATAACATCGAACATGTTCTTTCACACAGATTTTTCAAATAAAGAAAGGGCAACCAGAAAGAATTCTTCAAGATTTAGTTGGAGGCCGTGAACTTCGGTTGGTATCCTCAGTTGTTGCTGGGTTTCATATAAATTTGTTATCTGTCATTCGAGAAGGAAGGGGGAAGAAGTAAGTACAATCCAAGTTGATAGCTCCTTACAAATTTGTTTTAATGTAGTTATTAAAAATAAAAAAGTTGTTTTGTCTCCAGGCCTCTGGCTTATACAAGAGATGGAGATGCATGGGTAATTGATGTTGGCAAATATATAAGTGAATCAGCATTTATATCAAAAGGATTTCCTCTCAACTCTATCAATCAGGGGATATCAGGATATAAAAACTTGAGCCCTTCTTGTAAGCTGCGTGTTCTGAATTTTCTTTGTGATGAGACCCTCTCTACTGAGTGAGTAGTGTCTATTACATTTAGTAAAAATTAATATACTTCTGCCACTCTTTTTGTTCGTATTTTTTTTGTTTTAACCCTCTATTAAGTAGTACTTGCTACATTTACTAAAATTAATTCACTTCACTGCCACTTTCTTTGTTTTATTTTTATTTTAGAAGGGAAAAATGTTTTTTATTATTCTTTTTTAGAACATAAAAAGTTTATATGACTGTCTGTTATACGTTCACAGGAAATAAATTAAATTAATGTGGTAGCACAAGTCTATAACATCACATATAAAATAATGTTGGAAATATATTATTATTCTATATTAATGATTTATTTACTCTGTTTAGCAAGCTGAGGAACTGGATTGACATGCAAAATGACATAGCTGCTGAACCAATGAATGCTGCTAGAGAAAAGGCTCGTGCTGCAAAAGAAATGGTATTCAGCTTAGTGAGCCTTCTCTTTCTAGGATCATGACCATAAAGCATTCTACAATACCTTTGTTTTGTTTCTTAGGGAAAGGAGCTAAAGGAAAGGCTAAAGGACAACATGGATAAAACAATGCTGTCACCAAATGAAGCAGCAGCCTTTAGCAGTGAAGAAAATAAGTATCTTATTTCCCAAATAAAGGAGGCACAGGAAGCCAAGCGTGCAGCCATAAATGGTCTGAACAATATGATTGGATATGTCTAGAACTTTCCACTTTAAATTTGTTAGCTTTATGCAATTTTCTCAGTTCTTTATCTGTTTGAGTAGTTGCAACTTTTATTTTATGTGTTTTCACACCACACTTCCTTTTTTTTTCTTGAACACGATGGAGAGCTGTGTATCATTGCATTAAAAGAAGGGAGTTACAACACAACCAAACACCCTGAAAAAGATATTTACATTCGAGCTAGTTGTTTAGTATGAATGTTCATCTTTTGCTTCCCAGATATGGCAACTATGGAGAAGCAAGGAGGTCTTTGGACCAAGCCTCTGATGGTAGAGAAAGGAGTAGCATATTGGAAGCTAGATGGTTACTGTGATAACTCAGCAATATTGCTTCAAGGTTTGTTTGAAGTTCTTATGCCATAAGGTTTAATTTACTCTTCTAGCCTCTGGAATGCTACATTACTGATTTGTATATCATGTTTATGCCAGAGTATGGTGATGATGAATTAATGGCAAATAAAGACAAGTGGTTTATGTTTACTGAAGATGAAGAGAAAGTAATTGAAGAACATGTAGCCACAAGGTAAGGAGTTTGTCTTGCCACATTTGGACGCATTTCTATCTTTCCAATGATGGTGGACTTCTCTTTTGTTGCTTGTATATCATGAAAGTTATTTGATGGAAACCCTATCTGTATTTTCTTCTGCTGTCGATCCTCCAATTACTGCTATCGAAGCTCATTTTATGTGGTGTTTTCATGATTAGACAGTCTGAAAGTAGCTTAGTAGCATCCTAACAAATGTGGCACACGATTCATTCCAGTATACCTGAACTATTGTGATCAATAAAGTTGAACATGTAACGAATGATTAGAGTATTCTGGCAATCATTCCTTATACAAATACCTTGCTTCTAGGAAAACAAGTTCTTGGAGCCCTGTTGAAAAGAATTTTATTTTGTCTGGACTTTGGGTTGACAGAATAATCACTCCTTTTTGCAATACATTGAACTTGATATCTTGACCTGTTTGGATAACTTCTGGGTTAAGAGCTAGTGCTTCAGGCTGGGCTTGATTGTCATCGTTGTGCTGCGATAAGCACTTGTTATTTTAGGTTTACACTTACCTCTAGAGCTGATTATCCGTATTACAGTTATCTCCACAGTGCATGTGTTATGCGTGTTTTGGAAATGAAGAGGGCATAGTAAAACGGTATGGGATTCGGAGTGATGGGACTGTGAGCTGAGTCCTGAATAATTGGAAGCTGAGTCCTGAATAATTGGAGGCGGCGAGTGCAGCGGCTGGAGCATCCTTGCGGTTCTCCATGGTGAGTTCCTCGAGGATGAGGTCCTCACGTTCTTCCAGGAAGGTGGGGAAGGGTTTGGCCCGGCGGAGAAGCGTCCCGATGTGGCTGAAGCGCTCGTTGAGGCCACGGATGATGTTGAGGACGAGGGTGCGGTTGGTGATGACCTCGCCGAGGGCCGTGAGATCATCGGCCATCTTCTTCAGCTTGTGGCAGTACTCGGTGATGGAGAGGTCGCCCTGGACGAAGTTGCGAAACCGCGTCTCCAGCTGAATGGAGCGGGCCTCCCGATTGCCGAGGAACTGCGACTCGACGACGAGCCAGGCGTGCCGGGCAGTGGAGCCCTGGGCGGAGATGATCTCGCCAAGATCATCGGTGAGGGTGGCGACGATCTAGGACTTGACGACGCAGTCCATCTGGGCCCAATCAGGAGAGACTGGGACTGGAGGATTGTCACGGACATGGCCCTGAAGCGAGAACTTGCCGAGGATGAGCTGAAACTGATCACACCAACGGTTGAAGTTACTGGAATCGACGTCGAGGATGGTGGTGACGTGGTTCCGGATGTTGCTGACGGCCACGGCCTGAGAGTGGAGTTGGAGCAGAGCCACGGCTTCGTGGTGAAGCATGGCTGCGCGGAGGTTAGTCGGCGCAGGGGCTCCTCCAGGCGGCGCAGAGGCTCCTCCAGGTGCGGCCCCCGACGGCTCAGGCGCGACGGCAGCAGCGACGGCCACCGCTCCGTGGCGGCGGGCGCGAGGGCGTCGCTGGCGCGCTGGGCCGTGTCGTCGCGTTCCTTGGCCACGGCCACGGCCTCCTGCTCGGCCTCAAGGGTGCGAGCCAGGGCGGTGTCGCGTGTGGCCGCGCGTTCGCGATCCAAGCGCTGAGTGGCGGCGGTGGCCTCGTTCGCCTGCTCCTTGGCGAGGTGCTGGGTGATCGCGTCGCCCTGGACGGAGGTAGAGGAGCCGTCGATGTCGTTTCCGCCTTTGGGGGTGGGTGGAGGGGTCGGCGGCATGGTGGAGCGCTGCGCGGCGAGAGGCCGGCGCGCGGGAGGAAGCGCTGCGCGGCTGGGAGCGGGCACGCGTGATGCAGCGGAAGGAAGACCTAACCTAGTCTGGTACCATGAGAGTGAATGAGTCTCTGTATTACTTGATCACATTGTTGTGCGTGGTACAAATAGAGGAGGCTGAAGCACTCCTGACCAATGGTGCCTGGTCACCATGCCTACAACTAAGGGGAGGCTCCCATCACCAAGACCAGGTACACACATAGGAGGCTAGGCGCGCACACACTAAACATAGGTGCTAGTCTAACAGAATGGTTACCAATCTTTGATTGAGCAGGAACTTCAAACTCCAATGATCCGTGAGCATGACAAATGGCCTCCCCTAGAGGTAAGGTCCCGAATGGTGAACAACTTGGGCAAGACCTATTAACTCACGCTCGTGTGCTGCTAATTTGGCGTGCCTGGGTGTGATTGGTCGGCTGAAAAATGCTACTGCTTCTCAGCCTAGCCCTGAAGCACGATCCCAATGCATCACACTTAACTGCAAAGTCCATGGAAAAATCTGGCATTTGTAGGATAGGAGCCGTTGTGAGGGCACGCTGGAGTTCCTGGAACGCACTCACTGCCTATGCTGTCCAGCTAAACCCCTCCTTCCATTACAGCTTTGTTAACGGCGCAGCGATAATTCCAAAGTTCTTGATGGACTGGCAATAGTAAGTTAGTGACCAGCGAGGCCAAGAAAACCTCGCACTGCACGTACCATCTTTGGTTTGGGCCAAGACAGAATTACATGGACCTTAGCTTTGTCCATGGCGAGAATGGCGCTGATGGTATGGCTGAGATATCCCACTGAGTGCGCCCCAAAGGAACACTTGGAGCGTTCCTCAGTGTTCGCATAACTAGTTGAACATGCCGCAGATGCTCCGACCAGGATGAACTGATCAGTATGTTGTCAAAAAAAAAAACTAGCATGTAACCTTGTTCATCAATGCCTGGAATGTTGCCAAGGTGTTCATGAGTCTGAAAGGCATTACTAGAAACTCGGGGCTGATGTGTTCTGAATGTGTACATCCAGCAACTCTTTGACAAACGGTATTGGGAGCTGGTCTTTAATCATATCGAGGTTGAGAGTGCGATAGTTGATGCTCATGCACCAAGATTTGTCTTGTTTCTTGACAAGCAATGCTGCAGAAGAGAAGGTGTGCCGAATGACCCCTTGACGCAGCATCTCCGTGCACTAGCATTCAAGCTCATCTTTCTGAACATGGGCATATCTGTAAGGCTGAACCGTGCCTGAGTGCAGCCTGATTTCGTGACTAATGTTGTGGCTAGGAGGCAGCCCTGTCGGCTTGCTGAAAACCTCTTTGTAGTCATCCAAGAGGTGCTCCGTCATGTTGCTTGATTCAGCCAGCAATGTGTTAAGGTGGGTTGCTGAATCTCTATCGAGCCCAGTCCATAGGATGCGGCGTCACCCTGACATAAGCATAGTGTTTGCTCTGTGAAAACCCACAGAATTGGACCCAACCCAAAGTGCCCAGTTATTGCAGCCCCCAAAATGACATCATGGCCACCCAAAGGCATGGCATAGCAGTCCATGACGAAATTCTCAGACCCGATCACCACTGCCATGTCTGGGAACATACTTGGGCAGTCCATGCAGTCTCCATTGCCCACGGTGACGCACATGCTGTGTGTGCTGTGTATCCGGAGGCCAAGCTAGCAAGCGACGTCTTCGTCCACAAAATTGTGTGATGACGCAGAGTCAAGCAGAGCAGTGAGGTGAACTGGACCAAAATAGATTCCAGTCCTTGTAGTTCTGAATGTGGAGATCTCCAGTGACTGCTTGAAGCAAGATTTCTGGTGTCTCGGTGTTTGCCAAAGTTGTGATGTCCACAACCTCCCTACCGACATCTTCAGGCATGATCTCAAGCACGGACACACATTTGCACTTGTGTCCGTACATGAATGTCTCATCGCAATTATAACACAAGCCATGCCTCTAGGCCATCTCAGCTGGTGTCAGATGCCGCTGTGGATTTGTGGCTACCAGTGGCTTAGAAGAAACCGAAGACGCTGATGCAGATCCTGAGGCCGGTGTGCTCACAACAGGCGACAATTGTGTTCCTCGGAAAGGTCAGTTTCGCTGTCCCGAGTCCACTAGCACAAACTGGAGGCGCTGTTCATATGCATGTGCATACATGACGGCGTCGTTTAGGGTCTCTGGCCTCTGCAATGCCACATTTGTTTTGAGGGGGTTCTCAAGACTGGCTGTGTACAATTCAATGAGTTGGGACTGCATCAACTCAGGGTCGCGGCATGAGAGGGACATGAAGTGGTCGCTGTAATCCTCCATTGACCTTGTGTGCCCCAACAACTTCAATTGACCAAGTGGCGTGTCTGTCATGGGAGGACCGAAGTGCTGATGAACCATTTGGACGAAGCGACGCCAGGCGACATGCTTCCCAACAGCTCGACAAAGCTGTGCAACGACGCATACTACACTTGCTTGTCATCTGGAGTTTGCTCGCCCGGTATCACATCTGTTGAGCCGTGGCACAGGGTCTTCTTTGCTATTGTAAGTTTAGAAATCCAGCTTTGGCCTAGGGTGGAAATTGCCATCGTCGGTGGAATGCTTGGATGATCCTGACGAGTGAGACGGCTTGCCGAGGATACCAGTGCTGGAGATGACTCTGTGACCCGTGCTGCTGCTTCTTGGTGGTGGAGCCATGTTCTGGCCGAGAAACTGTGAGGTTGAGGGCCCAAACCTGCTCAACGTGCGTGATGTGTGGTCTCTGGCCACGTCACTCTGGTCTGGGCACGCATGCTCAGCCCCTGTGATCTGGGCGTGTCCTCTTCGTCTTCCTTTCTTAAGCCTTGCTAGACATGGCGTTTTTCAGTCTGATTTTTTTGTCATCTTTTCTTGCTGCATATTTTCTAATAGCTGCGTGTACAGGATGGGTGCTGCACTAGAAACACAACTTACAAAATTCTAAAACTACAGACTTCCAACTATGTTGATACTAATGTATTTAATGGCTTATCAATTTGATATATTTCCTGAATTGTTATCCTATGTAGGAGGCACAGCTGATTGGGAGATGAGCTGTACCTGCATATTAAGGATCAAATAGCAATGTAGATTATGTAAATTGTTCTGCTGCATGCATTTTGTGTAATCCACATGCTGCACTCTTGCTGATGTGATATCATAAAACAATAGGATAAGTTACAGAATAGGCTAAAATGATCCTTGCAAATGAAAAATGGCTGTTTATTTCTAACTTGCTGTTGCTTTTATCATTTGGAAATGTCTTACTACTTTATTACTTTTGAGTTTTAATCATCTTTTACTGCTTTGCTCAGTTGATGGCCTAAATAGTTGACATTGTGTTTCTCCACCTTCACATAGTGCTAAGATTAATTTCTGTTCACACATTTTATTGTTACTCATTTGCAATCCGATTGTAACTGGTTATTGTAGGTCCAGACATCAGATGAGGAAGCGTATCAGAGTATAATGTTCTACTGATTTGAGTCTCTGGGTTGTTGAACTCAATGAAGGTATTTGTACTTTTGGGTCTAAAGATTTGCATCCATCATCCATACATAACGAATTGGTATCGCATATTATACTACAACATAAAAATAATAAGAACTTGAATTCTTATCGATACTGGAACTTAGCAGAATTTATTGACCTTATTACCTCATTAAATGACATTTTCTTGTTACCTGTCTAGAACAAATTAACGGGTGCGTTTGTAGCTTCTTTTTAAGGGTGTGGTGGGTGGCGTTTGTGTTTTGTATTATCCTTTTTTCTTCTTAATGCAATGATGCATAGCTCTCCTGCATATTCAAGAAAAAGCAAATTATTTTTCTCTATTTATCTGTTCTTTGTATTATTGTAAGTGGTAGGAGATACAATGGCAATACTTTTTATTTGTGGTAGCCCCTAGATATCTGTTTGGGAGCAACCTATCAATTTAACATTCAACATTGTTTTTACTTATTAACTCTTTTACATATATTGCTATTATTTCTACCTTGTACTGACTTGCCTAGTTTTGGGCTAGATTGCTGGGCAACCTTTTCTTTTTGTATAAATATAGAGCCCTGATTAGTTGTCTGCATTATCCTATATCCAACCTTATGTAGTGTAGATGTTCATGTTTGGTTGCCTGTAGAGGCTCTTGTGCAGGCTTATGTAGCATTAGCTAGTACGCTGGATTTGATCATATTAGTCAATGCATATTTGCAAAAGCCGATGGGAAATACAAAAATAAAATATTCCCATTTCCGTACCTCTACTAGATGAAAGGCTAGTAGCTCTGTTGGCAACCGAGCTCCCTGCAGAGGTGAGCAATTAGCTCACTCACACCCACACTCACAACTCATAGCTAGAGGTAGAAGAGTTGAGAACAGAACACAAACACAACACAAACAAGTTTGCTAGTGTAGAAACCAAAGGTGCCCAAAGTGACTTCATGAGGATGTCCGTGCGTTTATGGTTTATTTCTCACACAAACTCATATAATGCCATGCCAACTTGAGGGGTTGGGGATACATATTTATAGGGCTGCTAGCCAGCCAAGCATATGCTAAGATGCTGCTAAGATGCTAGTCTAAGATGCTGTCCTAGATGCTAGTCAAGATGTTGTCCTAAGATGCCGATGCTGTCTTAAGATGTCTGTCCTAAGATGTTGTCCCTAAGATGCTAACTGCTGTCCTAAAAGCAGTCAAGGATGCTGTTACAAGGACACAAGGACCATGTGTTGCAGTCCTACAAAGACCAGCCACATAGACTTATTTCTGTCAGCCGTCACCAGTGCCAGCAGGAGCAAGACGGATTTCATCCGCGCCACCAACGCGAAGACTTCCTCAAAGTTGATCCCCTCCCATGGGACGAAGCCCATGGCGACGAGTCGTGCCTTGTGCCTGGCAATGGTGTTGTGCTTGTTGCGCTTGACCTTGAAGACCCATTTGAGTCCAATCGGCCAACACTCGACCGATAGATCGATGAGCTCTCACGCCCTGTTGCCCTTGACCCCCTTCATCTCCTCAAGCATGGCCCGCCGCTAGTGCTGATCGTGCTCAGCGTCAATGAACGTGAGCGGCTCCTCAGCGCTCATGAGTAGAAGTTCCTCGTCATCAAGCACTCTTGCCGCACCTGGGATCGCAGCGTTGCTGAAGAGGTTCTCCATGGTGTAGAAGCGCACCTCACTTTGGTGGTGCGCGTCAATGTGGGCGTTCATGTTATTTGGTAGAGTCGTGAACTCGGCCAGGATTGGCGTATGAATCCCCTGTTCTGTCGGAGCAAGGGGTGGTGGTGGTGTTCTGCCGTAGCACGGGGTGGTGGTGGTGTCTATGCTGTTGCTGGAGGGGTTTGCTCACTCGCAAACCCTTTTGTAGCCGCCGCTGCCACTGGACTTCTTGCATCCGCAGTCAGCTGCTCTTGTCCACCGCCGTGGATTATAGGGTGCTTGATGATTAAGGTGTCGCTCACTTCGTCGGTTTCCCCAGTCCCAGGTCACCTTCGTGTCGAATACGACGTCGCATGAGATCACCACTTTGCCTCCGCGCGGGTCGAGCAACCGATACGCCTTGCTGGTGGCCTTAAACCCCAGGAGCACCATTGGCTTGCTCCTGTCCTCTGGCTTGGACAGGTGCGACTTCGTTGACTTGACGTGGCCGACGCACCCAAAAGTTCTCAGGAAAGAGATGTCAGGTTTCCTCTTTCGTTCTTGCGCGGTTGAGGATGAACACTGCTGTGGACACTGCCTTGCCCAGAACACTGCCATGCTGATGTCGGTTTGATTCTGCCGCTCCACGACTCTGTTCTGCTGCGGCGAGTAGTGTGCGGTGAGGTGGTGTGCCACGCCGCTATCGGAGCAATACTTCGAGAACTCCACCAAAGTGAATTCTCCTCCTCGATCTGTCCTTAGCACCCGCAGCTTCTTCTGCAACTTTGCTTCAGCTCGAGCCTGGAAGCCTTTGATCGCCGCCGCCGCCTCATCCTTGCTTGCTAGGAGCTGTAGCCACATGAAGCGGCTGTAGTTGTTGACTAGCAGCAAGGAGTATCGCCGCCCTCCGTGCATCGCCGGAATGATTGGCCCGCAAAGGTCGCCGTGGACTAGATCTAGCATATCCCCCACGCGGTACTTTGCCGCCTTGGGAAAAAGCACCCTTTTCTGTCACCAGGCAGCTGGCACACAACTTGCCGGCGTGCTTGATGTGAGGAAGCACGCACATCTTCTCCTCCCCACCCCTACCCCCCCACCCAAGCGCGTCGAAGCTGAGATGCTCGAAGCGGCATGCCACAGCCACGACTCCACGCTGCCAAACACATCGGCTGCACAATCTTCAAATCAAGCGTGTACAGACGATTTTGAATGGCCCGTAGAAGCACGATTGTCGAGAGATGTGAGGGGACGATGCAGGAGACGCAACCACACCCACTCGCCCGATTGAAAGATGACCCCACGGTGGTGTTTTCTTTTTGCGACTTGTGGTATTGTTGAGTCTTCTCTAGCTGCTCTCAAATCTCCACCGAGAATTCATTGGGTTCCCTGAGTGGCTGATCTACCGTTGGCAACGAGCGTCGCTCGGCTCATGAGAATGGAGTGTTGGTGGATTGCAGCCATACACAACACGGTATGGAGATGTCCCCAACGAATCTTGGAAAGAGGAGGTATAACAGAACTCTGCCCATGGAAGGCACTGCAGCCAACGTCGGGAGTGATCACAGGTGAGGCAATGGAGATACATGTCAATAATATTGTTGGTTGCCTCAGATTGACTGGTCGACTGAGGATGGGAAGCCGTCGACATATTAATCTGCTCACCTGCTAGAGAAAGCAATTCGCTCTAGACGGTCGCTATCATGCTAGAAGTTGTTGGTGAACACTAGGTTAGGGTTGGGATCACTGACAATTGAAGATGGAATGCCATGAAATAGCACAATCTCTCCAAAGAATATGCGCATAGCTATGGTAGCTGTGTATGGATGTCCTATGGCAATGAAGTGCACAAACAAGGAAAAGCGGTCGACCAATGAGAGGATGACTGATTTTCTATTAATCCACAGCAAACCTTCAACAAAGTCCATTGCGATGTCACTCCACATCATGGAAGGAACCTCAAGCGGTTGGAGTAATCCGGCTGACAAGTAAGGCGTTAACATGAGAACGAACCAGTGCGTGATCGCTGGGGATGTAGAAGTCAGCCCGGAGCATGTGGAGTGTCTTCTAAATGCCTTCATGTCCAGTCTCATGCGCACTGGTAATGACTTGTCTGTGCCCATGGTGAAGCCGGAATGAAAAGGTGCAGATATTGCATGACAGATCGGCAAGTTATCAGAATCATGCCTGGACAAAGCGTCAGCCACCACATTAATGTAATAAGTACTAGCGGCAATGCCGAACAGCCTTAACAAGGCCAGTGAGCTGTATGGCGAGTAGTCAATCAACTCGTTATCGCGGAGATTGCCTCGTACATTCCATCCTTGGTTTTTGGCCACTCACCTTCCGGGCGCGATTAGAGCTGACATGCATTGTCATGTTCACATGCTTCCTTCACCACATGCAGTGTCAATAATTATGATTCTAAATAGGTATACTATGAAAATATATTCCATGGTGAATCTAATGATCCTTATTTCATTATTCAATATAATAAATATTTGTACAGTTTTTTTCCCAAAAAATTTGGTCAAACTAAAGATTGTTTGACATAGCACCATAGCTAGAAGTGTACTCTTTTTTAGACTTAGTGAGTACTCTCTCTATCCCAGAATAAGATGCAATTCTAGAATAGTGCTCAGTCAAACTATCTTAAGATGCACTAAATTTATATACAAAGATATTAATATTTATCATACTAAATAAGTACCATTAGATATTCATGGAATATTTTTTTTATAATATTTATTTGGAGTCCTAAATGTTGGTGCTATTTTCCATAAACATAGTCAAATTGAAGTTAGTTTGACTCTGGCTAAACCCTGTAATTGCATCCTTTCTAGGACAGAGGTAGTATTATTTACATGTCACATTAATCTCCATGACTTGTCACATTACTCTCCATGACTTAGTAGATATTTGATTAGCTCTCCAACAAGCAAGGAAGCTATTTATCATCTATGAACAAGCAATGTTTACACTATTAAAAAAATTAATCTTTCCTGCTTTTTACATGTTACTTCGCTTATTGAATGGAAAAAGCTAGGTATGTTTCACCAATTTATATTTATATTGGTCTCTTGCCTTAGGTTGCCTTAGTTGAAGCTTGAAGCCTCATAACCGATGGCATTTTGCTACAGAAAAAAGGTTGTACAAGTAGACAGGAGCCAAGCATTTGAAATCGAACTTGCCATATTTTGGCTGGATGAGAACACAGGCAAGCTTACGTATGCAGTTTCTCAGTACCGATTTAAGCAGAAGTTTGCCGTGTGCTGCTTTACGTGAAAAAGTAGCGTTGTACTTGAATTTGTCATGGTGCAATTACAACTGTTGTAATGAGTATTTCTTTGGTAATCTGTCGCAACAACTAAATATCGATATGGATTTTGCATTTTTGTTAGCTCTACAGCTTACCCCGTTTCCCATATCCTGAAATAATGTTTGCTAATGTTTTAGATACTCAACAAATAGATATGTTTTCACACGTCGAATGAGTTTAAAGTTCATGCAACCGCAAGGTCACAGTAATTTCTCCTCCGCCCTGCAGTCGGGCACCCTCATGTAGTGATGAACCGGATTGATACAGACGGATATTTCTCAGATCTTAGAATTGGATATGAGCCAGGATACATTTAAAATCCGAACATTTATACTATATTTCTGAGACATCTATCCTATATACACATCAGAAATTTGATTTTGAGTATACGGATGCTGTTCGGATATTAAATGTTCGGATTTAGATATATAGGGTTTTGATCCTTTCTGGACAGCGGGTATCATGAAGTATTTGTTTCGTTTTCATCCCTATTGTCTCGGAAGTGCTGGCACCCTGCTTCCTAGAGACGTAGGGCTGCTTGGTTTGCTAAGGCCTTGTTTAGATGGCTAAAGTTAGCAAAATTTAGCACTGTAGCACTTTCGTTTGTATTTGGTAATTATCGTCAAATCATGAACTAACTAGGCTTAAAAGATTCGTCTCGTGATTTATAATTAATCCATGTAATTAATTATTTTTTTTATCTACATTTACTGCTCCATTCATATGTTCCTAGATCTGATGTGATGGAGGGAGTGTAAAAACTTAGAATTTTGAAGCAATCTAAATGGCTTTGCCTTGCTGCATCGGCACAAACCACGGTGAGCTTGCTTGCTCGGGCGAGCCGATTCCTCTCACAGGAGCGAGGAAAGTCTTGCCCGCACAATCGTCCTCGGTCGGCAAGGCGTAGCAGTGCCCGTCAAAGGAACCAAGCAGGCAAAGATTTGCCTGGCTAGACCTGACCGGGATCTGATGGCCTGATTTCCTAGCACAAAATTAGGCTAAACAAATAGATTTACACTATCGCAAACAAGTACGCTCATCATTTTAAGTTATAGGACATTTGGACTTTTCTACATACATAATTTTTGCTATGAGCCTGTTTAGTTCTCAAAAAGGGAACATAAAAAGTGCTACAGTAACTGTCACATCAAATCTTGTGGGACATGCATGGAGTACTAAATGTAGATGAAAGAAAAAACTAATTACACAGTTTAGTTTTAAATTACGAGACAAATCTTTTGAGCCTAATTAGTCCATGATTGGACATAAATTGTTAAATAAAACGAAAAGTGCTACAGTAGCCGAACCCAAAAAAATCACCAACTAAACAGGCTCTATGTGTTTATATATACACACACTATCTCTATGTATAATATAAAAGTAATGTATCTAGAAAAAGTCATAACGTTTTATAATTTGGAACAGAGGGATTACTTGCCTTGTTTGAAAAAGAATGTAAAGCTAAAGTACATTAAGTGTCACTAATGGTATATAAAAAAACATTAATATTTATGCTGTTAAATAAGTATCATTGAATTTGTTATGAGATATATTTTTATAATATAATTATTTGGTGTTATATATTACATTCTTCTATAGACGAAAGGAGTATACTATATCCGGTTCATTAATGTTTTCTGGTCCAGCATAGGTCAGGCTCGAACGTGAACCAGCTGCTGCACTCTCAGCCATGAAGCCAGCCACAGGATTGACATAAACAAGTGTAATTTTGGTATCTCCTGAGTCAGGCCGGTGGGTGCCTTTCGCACCACGTCAAGCATGCAGGTCCAAATGCTATTTCAGGTAGATAATTGAGTTCAGGTTGGATGTCGATGTTGTGGCTGGGATGGACACAGGCAACCAAATAGGCACGGGTGAACTATCATGAAGTTGTATCATCTTTTGATCCAGGTTTTATGGATCAGTTTAGATGGATTGGATTGGTTCTAAGGATAATCTAGGTCACCATCCAAATATCCTCCCTGAAAAGACAAGCTGAAAAGTACTGTTCGCTGATTTATTGTGAGAAAAAAAATATTATTTCTTCGCTGAAAAAGTACGGCTGAAAAGACAAGTGAACAAGGCCATTGACCGAGACGGTCCCTGTTCTTTAATCAGGAGCTGAAAAGTACTGTTCGATGATTTATTGTGAGAAAAAATATTGTTTTTTCGCTGAAAAAGTACGGCTGAAAAGACAAGTGAACAAGGCCATTGACCGAGACGGTCCCTGTTCTTTAATCAGGTTCATCTAGATTGAGGCTTTGATCTTTCTTGCTCACTTGCTGCGCTAGAATGGTGAGGTTGTTCATGGTTTCGGCGTCTCAACACTTGAGGTAGGCTCCACAGTGGTTGTCTTAGAACCTGTGCATAGGGTTGAAAAGGGATGGGTATCACCCGAAAACTGATGCTCGCGTCGCCCATGGGTGACTTGGGTGGATCTAGCCCCCAACGCTACTGCTACCCTCTAGCTCCTCCTCGTGGCTTGCTGCCGCCGGAGCTGGATGCTGGAAGTGCGCGTAGCGATGAGGATGGCGGCAGCGAGGCCTTCTTGTCTCCTCTCTCTGAGGTGCTCTTGAATGGCAGTTGCCACAAGGCCGTGCTTCAACGAGAAAGCTTGTGGTGTTGGGCTTTCCTAGGCTAGCCATGGCTGGATATACTCCATGGCTGGCCAGATAAGACGCTGATGAGTGTCTAACAAAGGGGTATTTTAAGTTCTTAGAAAAGAGGAAGCTGACAGACAGACCTCCCAACCGATCCTAGGGATCACTCGGGGGATCGAGGGCTATACCCATTGGGTGCTCTCGCGCGCAGCCTTTGGAAGGAGTCAGGGCGAGTCCAAGCACCCCCGTTGCCACCGCTCAAGGCTCGAGGGCTCGTTCACGGCACCAGGCTGATGAGCGATGGTGGCCTGAGCCTGACCTACACCCAGCGCACTCAGACCAGCGCCTGGGCGACAACCGACGTCCTGAGCCATCGGCCAGGATCCAGCTCAAGCGTCTAAGACTTGACGTGTATGGAGATGCTACACCGTCTGCCTGTTCAACGAACACGAGGCCTTGTCAGTAACTCTCGGTAGGGTCACGCAACGGGCATGACACATCAGGACAAGTGACTCCACCAACTCTATGGGCAAAGGGATCTAGGGCCCACTTGTTAGACCCTCCAGGCGGGGCTCCTTGCGCTCCAAGGAAGCCTTGAGAAGGCTCACCTGTGGGAGGCCACGTCACCGCAGGTAGCCCCTGGCAGTCAAGTGCCAGAACGGAGGCAGTACAGTCAAAGGGTGATTGTGGCATTGCTGGTTCCCCCTATAGAGTTTCTTTTGAAAGCTATAAGTTATGTACTTCTAGATACAAACTAGAGTGGGATTGGTACAAGGACTCGTGGAAGATCGAGATCCAAATTGCTAATAACTTGATTTTGAGAAAGCTTTTGACAAGCTAGAACACTTAGTTATTTTACAGGTTCTCAAACACAAAGGATTCTCAGATGAGTGGATTGGCTGGATTCAGAACATTCTCAGTAGTGGATCCTCCTCAGTGCTATTAAATGGCATCCCTGGGAAACCTTTCAAATGTAGGAGAGGAGTCAGATAAGGTGACCCCTTCTCACCCCTCTTTATGTTGGCAGCTGACCTTCTCCAAACAATTGTCAACAAAGCATGGCTAAATGGAATTATTAGGCATCCTATCAATGACAACTTTGGGGGTTATTTCCCAATTCTATAGTATGCTGATGTCACTCTGCTCATTCTACCTGCTGATGCTAGAATTCTTTTTAACTTAAAAGGCATCTTAAGACCATTCTCTGATTCCACTGGTCTGCATGTAAATTTTAGCAAATCCTTTCTAGTACCAATCAACTGTTCTCGAGCAAAAGCTACACATCTAGCTAATACTTTTGGATGTAAAGTTGGCACAATGCCTTTTACTTATTTGGGTCTTCCCCCTTGGCACCACTAAACCAACCCTGTAGGAATTCACCCCTTTGCTTTCCAAGATAGAAAAGAGATTGTTTGGAATCAACAAGTTCCTATCTTACAATGGAAGACTCATCTCAGTGAATTCAATGTTCTTTGCCCTTCCAACATTCTATATGCGCAGCCTTAAAATCCCTCCTTAGGTCATAAAACAAATAGACATCTATAGAAAACATTGTCTTTGGAATAAGGGAGATATAAATAGGAAAGGATCTTTCTTGGTAGCTTGGGAAACAGCCTATAAACCAAAATATTAGGGAGATTTGGGGATTCTTGATATTGAAAGCCATTACAATGCTCTTCTAATGAAATGTCTTGACAAGTTCTACAACAAGGTAGAACTGCCCTGGGTGTCTCTCGCTTGGTAAATTCTATGCCAATGCCCAAACTCCACCATAAGCAAGAAGCCCAGTGGGTTCCTCTTGGTGGAAAGACATCGTGAAGCTTTTTAGTGACTATCAGAATATGGCAACCTACATTCCCAACAGAGGAAATACTGAGCTCGTTTGGTCAGGATCTTGGGCAGGACAAACATTGAAAGAGAAATACCCCCAACTCTTCTCATATTCAACAAAGCCAAAATTCTCCATACAGTTCTTTTTGGAACAAGAACCTGACAGAGTTTTTAGGCTCCCATTGTCTCCACAAGCAACTGCTCAACTAGAGGAAGTTCAAAATATATTGCTAGAAAGAATAGGAGATGAGAATCTGAATGACAAATGGACTTACTCCTAGGGTAATTCAAGATTCAGAAGCAACAAAGCATACACAAAGATCATTGGACACACTAAAGTATCCCCCTTTTCAAATGGTTATGGGCATCTAGCAACCTTGGAAAACACAAGTTTTTCTTTTGGTTTCTAATCAGAGATAGACTAACCATAGGAAATCTTCTGAGAAGGAAGAACATGGAACTTGATTACACATGTGTACTTTGCAATGCAGGCTGTGAAGAGATGAACTACCATCTATTTTTTGAGTGTGACTTCATTCAAGTGTGTTGGGACACCATTCCAATAAATTGGAATTTGAACCTATCCCCTCTGGACATGGTGATTGTAGCTAGATCCAACTTTGGCAATCCTATATTTAGAGAGATATTTATCATAGCCTGTTGGGTGATATGGACAACAAGGAATGCAATTATATTTGATAATGAGCAGGTAGATCATAGTAAATGGAAGAGGTTGTTCAAGCAGGAGCTTGGTCTTGTGTGTACTAAGGCCAAGCCAGCGATTGTATCCACCTTAAATGTTTGGAGAGATAGCTATCAGTTGTAGTTTTCTTTTCTCCTTTTGGGCATGCTGCCTTGTATTTTGAACTCTATAATTATCATTCTTTTATTAATGGAAATGAAAAAATAGGTAGGGGACTCCCATGCCGTTTCGTTCAAAAAAATGCTATGCCTACAACTGCTAAGTCTATTGATCACATTTATCATTCTTGTATAAAATGCTTTTATGCATAATCAATCGTACTCCTTGCTAATATCCAAATACATATTCCTTATTTAGGCCCTGTTTGGTTGAGCTGTGGCTTTTGGAAAAGCTGCTGTGAGCTGTGGGCTGTGGAAAAGCTATTGTGGACTGTGGTAAAAGCAGAAGGCCATTCTGTGGAGCAGTTGTGGCTTTTAGAAAACACATATGAGGGGACCCCACATGTCATTCACATCCACCGCACTCAACTCTCTCCAACTCTCATTGACGAGTGGACCCGCTCGTCATCTTCTTCCTTCTTCCTCTAGTGTCTATGGTTGGTGTAACAGAACCGTCCAAATTATAAGAGCACAAGTACAAAAACAATCACCGAAGTGATCAAATTCTCGCACTTGAGCCCATATAACTCCGGTAGTCCAATGAAATCACGAGGGATTTCAAACCAACCAACATACAAGCCAAGATCGTAGTGATTCAACATAACAAGTCACATGTTACAACTATTTCACAAGTAATTCAATATATACATCGGAGTTCAACATAGTTATTACAACTTACATTGAAAAGTAGCGGAAGCAAAGTAATTTGAAACTAACATTAATCTTATTTCAAATACATGCCAGTACCACGGTCGACTTCCAACAAAAGCATTAGAGATAAGGTAAATAAGAAGGATCATGCCCATGATCACACTCCGCCTCTACGGCAGGAGCCAACCAACTCTTGCAGTCGCCATGATACATCACAACCTGCAACAAGTGGGGATAAAACCCTGAGTACAAGAAGGTACTCAGCTAGACTTACCCGTCAGAAACCAGAAATAAGGTGACACCAAGGATCATGCAAGGCTGATATAAAGTGGGGCTAGCTTGACAACATTTTGCATAAAAGCTTAATATAGATGATCAATCATTAATGCTTAAGCATCAAGTTAATTATCATTAACCTATCATCTATATTAGAACCTGTACTAGAGCACTCACTTTATTAGGAGCAAACAATATTAACCATAGCAGGTATAAATTGAGGCAACCTTTTCATCGTGATCCAATTAACCATCCGTTCAATTTAATGGAATCTACGTTGCCGCTGCTCAAGTCAAGTGCTCACTAACCGGGAGCGACGGCGATTCGAATCGAATTCCTATCCAGCTGGAGGGGTATTTCTAACACTCACCGAGTCACGCCTGGCGAGGGCTGCTCAGGTCACCTTTGGTACAGTTCAGGAGCCGCGGGTCCGAATGATGTCGCGACCCCAAGGGCGACACTCTGCCAGGTGATAGGGACTCTAACCCCCCCTTGGTCTCACGCCAATGTCCCCAAGCACATCCTTTCTCTCCTCCAAGAAGCAACCTACCATTCGATTCCTGGCCTGAACTGTATTACTCGGATTCGCGGCCGGAACGACTTATCCGGCCAACTAAGTGTTAGACTGCGTTCAACATGACTCAAGGACGTACATCGAATCGGTCCTTAAACGACTCAGACGGGGATAGATCCACACCCAAGACCTCCATGCCTTGTCGCTTCACTATCATCATCCCGTCCGGTCTCATTTCATTTTATTAACACATGGTTCCTTTCCACGATAGCAAATATAGCCAACCGTGCCATATATGAATATCCCTATATCTCGCAGGTGACAGGAAATCACCTGACTTCTACCGCTTAAAGCAGGGCTAAGCATCTACTCGATCCTAGTCTACGTAGGATTCAAGGATTCATATATCTGGACAAGGAATGATATAATGCAGCAAGGTTTTCAACCAACTCCTACCACTTAATGCAACAATACTTATAACATATATAGAATTAATTGCTTTAAAGATAGGAGGCTTATAATGCTCCGGGGCTTGCCTGAGATCCGACACAAGTCAGTTTAGTTAGCTTGCACCGTCATGGTGACATCTCCGGTCCTAGCACTTGCATTCAGGGGTTCTTCCATCTTCTGGACAGCCCACCGTTACACCATCATCTGTCTCCACATCATGCGCTCCACGTCTGTACCTAGCGTACCTAGGATGAGATGCATAGATGCAGATGCATGAACATAAAGAATACACATGAAAGAATGCAACAAGCATACTAAACAAGCATATGTTACACTATACCCACATAAGCATGTCATACAACCAGCTAGCTATACATGATCAAGTACTTCATAATTTAGCAAAACATTTTAGGCATGCTACCTTAACTCTAGGTGTCCAAGATAACCATTTGCAATCATACAAACAAGAGCAAGTAGAAGCAAACAATTCTAGATACAAGTAGATTTGGACAGCAGCAAACAGTCACTTGTTTCAAACATAACTTAAGCTACAAACATCCCACAAGGATGATCTAAGACTTTATGAAAATCCATAGAAATTGTCTACAAGATTGATGTTTACATAAAAAGCTAATTACAAAGTTAAACAGGTCAAACATGTAGATGTTTCAGACCTATCCAGACATGGACATAAAACTGATTGTAACTTCAGAGAAGCATAACTGTAGTTACACAAATCCAAATGACTTGCAAGAAGATATTTTGGAAAGCTTATGAAATTATCTACATTTCATCTTTAATCATCTCAACCTGATTCCCAAGTTATCATGACCAAACATGCCAATCTTTAAAGTCTGCACAGAAGGTAATTAAAATCTGACAGTAGACTTATTAAGCATGCAACTCTTAAACTATCAGACCTGGGATCATGAAAATTTAACACAAGAAATATAAGATAATTATCTACAACTTTTGTATTTACCAAAATCACAGTAAACATCATTTACACCATGAAACTAGTTGCACGAGTAACACCACACATGCAGCCCAACAGCAGTGGTAAAATTATAGACAGAAAACTGATAGAAACTTCAGAGAAGCATAAATGGAGTTCTAGACCTCCAACAAACATGATTCTCAACTTTATGGAAAGCTTATAAAGTTACCTACAACTTTATTGTAATCATCTTAAGATGATTCTACAGTTAACATGGTCAATTAATTAAATAATTGCATCTCTGTCCAAAATATGGACAGAATCTGATATGCCACTTTAAACCGTTATAACTTGAGTTTCACAAATCCAATAATTATGGTTCTGGACTTTTTTAGAAAGATTAACAAGTTGCGAACAATTTTGTTATAAACATCTAGAGCTAATTGTGCTACTAACTAGGTCACACATTATAAACAAGGCAACCCTGTCTGGGTTTGGACAGAAACAGCTACAGCACTTTAGACTACTATAGTTAAACATATACTTAACCAAAAATTATGCTCTTTAGCTTTTTGAAAAGTTTAAGAAAATTACTACAAATCATTTATTGTCATCAAGGCATGATTCATAACTTAACTAAGCCAAACAATGCATATATGCAGAACTGTCCAGAATAGAAGCAAAGCAGCATATAGCATTTGTTATTTTTATAGCTCCTAAACTATCAAGCCTAAAATCTTGAAATTTTTACTAGACATCATACATCACAAGAGTAACACGTCACAAAAATTTCACTTCATTTGGAGTTATATATTTACAGTTATTAAAAATAACAGATCCAACTAGCATTCAAAACCTAGTTACATAAATCTATTTTTACGGCTAAAACTTTAAACTAAAACATGCCATATTATAGATCCACTGCATAGAAAATTTCACAAGGATTCCAAAAAGTCCTCATTTGCTATTTTACGATTTTTATATCATTTACTATGTATTTTCAAAGTTCAGCCATTTAAATGCAATACTAATTCCGAAAACGAAAAAAAAAAACATTATGCAGAGTGAACACAAAACTTTCCACAAATCATGTAAGCCCCTATATGTAAATCCTTTGTCTCTAGCACTTTTGCAAAGTGAACACAACAAAGAGTTTCTGCCTCGCTAGATGGTCCTTCTTCTTCAATCTCTCGACGCAACAGGCAGGGGATCGACGGGCTCTGGCCGGTTTCCGGCGAGGTGGTCATCCGCCGGTGGCCAGCGGCCGAGCTGTGACCAGCCCTGAGCCACGCCTCACCTTGGCTTGGCCTATGGTAGCCAGCTGCAGCCTAGCTACGGCGGTCGATGGCGACGAGCGTGGCTTCGGCGGCCGTCCTGGGCAGCAGAGCTAGCGTGGGATGAGGCCACGGCGGAGGAAGAGACGCGGTGGAGCGGCGCGATCGCGAGTTGGGGACAGGGGGTGCGGCTGGTGTTGGAAGAGGAGGACCAGGGAGCGATTGCACAGGGCGAGCAGGGCCGGCGAGCTCTCGCTCGGCCGTAGCGCCCTCGGCGAGACCGAGAGAAAAAGCGAGGGAATGGGAGAGAGTGAGGGATGAAGGCGAACTCTCGGCCTCCTTACACGGTTCTACGACGCGTGGTGCGAGGTGTCGAGCGGTGGATGTCGCTGAGGGCCACGCGGCGGCGGTCTCTACCCCCGGTCGGCCACGACATCTCCCAGCCTGGTCCAATAATTGGAACAAGATGACAATTCTACCCCCAAAATTACAGCTGAAACTACCTTTTTTTCTTCTCTATATCCCTCAAACCGATTCATTATTTGATCAACCGATTTCACCGTTGCGTAGAGCTACAAGAGTACTCCAACTTTGATTAAAGAAGTTTGGCCAGATTCAAAATGGTTTGCAAACTAAAATTCACTAAAGATAGGTACACGAAAACGAAATCGCGAAATTCAGTCATTCCAGACTTAGCCGATTTTCGAAGCTTCAAAACAGCAGGAACTTCCAGACCTTGTAGCTCATGAACTAGGCTGAATTAGCCAAAGTGCCAATTGACAAACTTGTAGCTCAGGAAATTCTCTACAACTTTGCTTTAAGGAGTCAAGCTTGAATTAGCATAGTTTGCGAGATATAGATCAAGGAATAGAATCTGTTTTTGGGAACTAACAGAATTCCAGAACAGTAGTAAACTGCAGTTTTGACAGGCTTAAGAGCTGAATCATGAGATGGGTCAATTGACAAAGTTGAAGCTTATAAAATTTACTACAACTTTGATATAATTGACTTGGACTGATTCAAACTCTAAGATGGAGATTCTGAGAGGTCAGCTAGCACACTATACTAACAAAGCATGGAAAACAACACTTTAGGAGCTAAGTTAGCATAAGCTATTAACATGAGAAATGCTCCAATGCATAGTTAAGCAATCCTAACATGTTTACAAACATTCAAAGCAATAACTTACATTTGCACACATGATCATAGCATTACAAGACAAAGAAACATAATGGCACAAGCATGTTTCACTTACTTAAACTTGGGCAACAAGATGAGATGCTTATGATAAGGCTATACTCATGTGAAGCAAGTGCATTAGGAGGCAAGATAACACCTGGGGTGTTACAGCCCTCCCCCCTTAAAAGAATCGCGTCCCGAGATTCGGAATGGAAGATCTTTTAAGGAAGAGAGACACGTTACCTAGTTCCCAACATCTGCTATAGCATTTCGCTATAAAGCTTCAACGTCGGTGAACACTTTGGTCAAAGGCACTTTCTGATACCTACTCTTTATGGTAAAATTTGTCTGAAGAATTTCCTTCATTGACTTCCATGAAGCATTGTTACTTTGGGAGGAATCCAAGATAGCACATACGGCATTCTCAGTGTACGGAGATCATTTGGTCCATGAGTGAACCACTCACAAGTACCTGACTTTCTAATGACCACAACATAGGCCATATGAACTTGACACTAGACCGAAATAATCAGAAGTATACTCGTTAAAATGACTCTATGTTCACAAAGTTTGAAAAGCAGTCCTCTACCAAATTGGTTTGAGTACAACCTTCCAAAAGGGTGAGATCATAGACGACAAATATACTCTGAGGTTATAGGATACTGACTAACCAATAGACAGGGTCTATGTTGGTCGTAAATGTTCATTCATTTAGACACCAACTAATGAAAAACTACTTGTGGTTCCATGTGTGCAGTTCTCTTTCTCTGATGACAACACTGTATTATCTGAGTCTATCGAGGGATTAGTGAATGTGATAGCTGACTCTGTCGGCTTCGTATTTCTGCCAACAGTTATCTTAAAGATTCTTTTATCCAAAGATAACAGTTATCTGGGTTGAATCAGATGCAACCTCATGGGTAAGAACACTTTTAAGATAACAAAGATCAGTGAGTATTATCAATTATTGCCAAAGAAAGATGTAGCGAGGCCTTAAGGACAATAAAAGTTGTAAATATTCACTAAACCGCGGGGCGTAGTCTACCACCAAGCGATTGAGTAAAATTTTCCTTGGTGACTTAGTTGCACTGTAAGTTGAGTTGACTTGCAATGTAGCAACTTTGTCAGGCCAACTTTCACCTTGAGGCTTCCCTTTTAGGATCAAACAGCAGCTCTAAGATAGGAATCTGTTGTTTGACACTTCTTAGATTGCTTTCAAATATTCCTCAACACTTTGTCCAATAGTTATGGACAAACCGTTTGTGGCACCTAAGGGCACAAGGATGTTGATCGAAACTAGGGCATGCATTTCTCTAATTCTTCACTTTAGTTGATAGAACACTTTGCACTATCTGTGTGATTTTCCAAGATGGAATTGACTTGGTCACAATGGCTGTGGAAGATAGAATATCACTCAAGTTGTTGGCTAGTTGATTAACTTCTTGTTGGTTATTGCTCTGTAAGACATAGCCTTCATAGCTACCAAAGAGTCGTTACCTAGCTGGAGATTAACCTTCCTATTGGTAACTAATTAGTTGTCTCTCAACACTAAAAAGTTCCAAATCTTCATTCTTGATCACAATAATTGCGGTTGATACAAAGCAGATGGTTGCCATTGAAGTCAGCAGATACGGAGTCTCACCAGAGATGGTTGATCTCAATGGTATGGTCATTATGCATACAAAGGTTAAGATTTACATAATGTGACGATTGATTCTTATCCAACGAATGACTTGTCCAGTAGTAAGTGTTGCGTGTCCTTTTTATCCAACAGAGCTGAGATACGTGGCTCCCTAGATTGAGTTGTCAATACTAGAACAACTAAGTAGAGTCACTTGTCTACCACCTCTTGTAGTATGTTAATGTTTATGTCGGTGGCCTGTTCTTCAAAGGTTATCCTCTTAGCAACTTCAGGAGGAAGTTTTACTACTTTTGGTTCAATATAAGGGTCTTTCAATAAGATATGAGAAAACAATCAAGGAAGAAGGTCACGTAAAAATCACATCAGTGTTGTTCTGCAATGGATTACGATTAGAAACCATGATACCAGCGCGTGCCGAGCAGCACAACCTTGTGTGTGCACCCACAGGAGGCTCTCGGTTTCGTCACGGTACCTGATAGGATTTCTGATCCTACCGGCGATTGGTCGGAGGTTGTAAGGGTGAGGGATTGGGAAACGAGCTCTGCGGCGGCTCTGGGGCGCCGTCCTTGCAGCTGGTCGCGAGGAAGAGCGAGGAACACGACAACGGCGCTACAGTACCACGGTACTGTTCACGGGAGAGAAAGAGAACTCGACGGCTAGGGTTTCTCCCGGCTCCCATCAGGAAGCCAGAAACAATAATATGTTTCTGCTTACCAAAATAGTCCCTGATCACAAGTATTTATCTCGTCTATTGAAATATGAAAATAACCCCCCTGATTCTATAGAAATTATCTAGACTTAGCCACTAATACCCTTTCGCCGGCCATAATGCACGCCGGTCATAACAGTACCATTAGTTGCTACTCATAACATAATTACTAAACATGCACCCGATGAGGAATTTCAATGACACAGATTGGGTTGATAAGGTAGATGCACGAATTTGCAAGCACACGACTTTGAGGCCATAGCAGAGAGACATTGCGTCACACTAGCTAACCTTTAGGAGAGGTAACCAGAAGGTTCAACATGGATTTGGGTACAGTCTCCACAACTGGCAATGTACGAACCATGATCAAAGCCTAGCGTTGATGAGAGTTAACTTGGTTGGTCAGTCGACAAGGGTCTTCACAAAAAGGGTTGGAAAACATCCACGACTCATGCACACAAATAGGAGAACTAAACTTTGGGCTTTTAGTCAAGCAAAGGCATGGTCATAAACATTCAAGGCAAGCAACCATGGCTACAAGCTCAGGCTCCTAAGTGAAGAATCTAATTGGAGACGACACCAAGAGATCGTTTCGCGTAACTCGAGTATTGCTCTAAGATAAAGCTATTCGACACTCGTATACTTACCGAAGACAAACGAAGTGATAACTATGGCACTAATTAACTAACAAGCATACATACATGCATCATAACTTCAAGCAACACATAAAGAAGCTTACACAAACGAACTCAAGCAACTAACTACAAGTTTAGTCCAAACAAACGTTAGCTAAAGAGGCCAACTTAGCATGTGCCCAGAATCTGGACAGCAGCACAGTAGTTACTTGTTTCTACCATAACTGAGGTTGTAGACATCTCACAAAGGTGATCCTAGACTTTCTAGGAAGCTTAGGAAGATGGCTACACTTTAGTTATTCATACCAAAATCAAATTCATAGATTAACATGACCAAAAATGCTAATGTTTCAGTTCTGTACCAATATGGACAGAAAACTGACAAGAACTTCAAAAATGCATAACTGGAGTTCTAGGGACACAACAAGACTGAGCCTTAACTTTATGTAAAGCTTATTAAGTTGTCTATAACTTTATTATTATCATATTAAGATGATTCTATAGCTAACAAGGCCAAACAAGACAAGGAAGACATCTCTATCCAGATTTGGACAGATTCTGTCATTCCACTTTACAAGCTCATAAGTAGAGATTTAGACCACCAAAATTTGTGATATAGGACACTTTGGAAAGCTTAGAAAAAATACTACACTTCTTCTATTATCTCCAATGCATGATTCCATAAGCACATAGGTCAAATAAAGCAAACATTCAGATTTGTTCTGAACATGAGCAGATTCTGACAACAAACTTCTAAAATCTATAACTCCCAAAACATAAGACCTAGGGTCACGAAATTTTTGGACAAGCTAGATAAGTAAGTTAGCTACATCTTTGGTATTCTCCATAACTACAGAAAACATCATTATGAGCACAAAAGAATCACTACAACAGAAACTATTCTAGCAGCCAACGTTTAATAAGCAAAACAAAGTTTACCTTTGTTCTACTTAACAAGAGAGCACACAAACATATCATCCTAGTGGCTCTAAACATTGTTACCTTAGACCAACACCAATTTAATTCATTCACGAGAATCCAATTTACTTAAGTGAGGTCTAAAACATTTTCAAAAACTTGTATGACAGTATATCCACCACTTGGCTAAACTAGAGGGCATCTATAGGTTCAAGCATGTAACCACAATTATTTCTAACAAAATTAAGCACACACTTTTCTCAAGCAACATGGAACAAGACATTTTTGTTTTACTTCACTCAAGAAAGATAGTGTAACACATTGATCACAAGTTACACACTATAGAACAAGGGTGAGAAGAGTATAGCCATGCATAAAGCAACAATCATGATAATGCATGCTTCGTCCTATTCGTCCTCACAAGAGAGCCAACCTAAGGTGGCGATCACGTTCTATGTCGGTGGCATAACACGCACTCTCTCAATATATAGCTAGTCGTCAGCTACATTTAACTTACGCATTCGTGGTTAGCGTACCTGCAGAAAAGTTTCATTGCAGCCCAACATTCCCCAATAAAGCACATAATGAAAGCAGAGAAGTAAAATTCTAAGTACTCCCATGTACATATACCCCCGTATATATACATGTAGCACCAAAACTACCCGAATAATCAACCACCCACAATTAAGTACCTTCATATATACATGTGTGTAACATGTAAATAATCCAGTAGCCAAAACTAGCTCTCCCCTAGACCGTAGGTTGTACGGTCATGCTCTCACAACTCACACTTACCTGAGCGTAGGTGCGACGTTGCATAAAAGTAAACTAGCAACATATATGGCTATTTCATATATGAAGGCTACCTCTAATCTGACACACCGGGTAGCATAGTATGGGAGAGTCATCACACATACATACCTTGGCCTAGGCGTAGATGCATAAATGAAAAACCCCCAAGTTAGTACTTATATAAGCCACCTAATAATCCTTATATGGGCATAAGGAAATTGACCACTGGCATACTTAGATTTAGAATTCAGATTTCACAAACCTATATATATCTATAAGTTGATAAAACTGATTTTATAAAACAAAACCTTTGTTTTAAATACACATACGACATGTTTAATGTTGAATCTTGCTCCGATACCAGCTGTAACAGAACCGTCCAAATTATAAGAGCACAAGTACAAAAACAATCACCGAAGTGATCAAATTCTCGCACTTGAGCCCATATAACTCCGGTAGTCCAATGAAATCACGAGGGATTTCAAACCAACCAACATACAAGCCAAGATCGTAGTGATTCAACATAACAAGTCACATGTTACAACTATTTCACAAGTAATTCAATATATACATCGGAGTTCAACATAGTTATTACAACTTACATTGAAAAGTAGCGGAAGCAAAGTAATTTGAAACTAACATTAATCTTATTTCAAATACATGCCAGTACCACGGTCGACTTCCAACAAAAGCATTAGAGATAAGGTAAATAAGAAGGATCATGCCCATGATCACACTCCGCCTCTACGGCAGGAGCCAACCAACTCTTGCAGTCGCCATGATACATCACAACCTGCAACAAGTGGGGATAAAACCCTGAGTACAAGAAGGTACTCAGCTAGACTTACCCGTCAGAAACCAGAAATAAGGTGACACCAAGGATCATGCAAGGCTGATATAAAGTGGGGCTAGCTTGACAACATTTTGCATAAAAGCTTAATATAGATGATCAATCATTAATGCTTAAGCATCAAGTTAATTATCATTAACCTATCATCTATATTAGAACTGTACTAGAGCACTCACTTTATTAGGAGCAAACAATATTAACCATAGCAGGTATAAATTGAGGCAACCTTTTCATCGTGATCCAATTAACCATCCGTTCAATTTAATGGAATCTACGTTGCCGCTGCTCAAGTCAAGTGCTCACTAACCGGGAGCGACGGCGATTCGAATCGAATTCCTATCCAGCTGGAGGGGTATTTCTAACACTCACCGAGTCACGCCTGGCGAGGGCTGCTCAGGTCACCTTTGGTACAGTTCAGGAGCCGCGGGTCCGAATGATGTCGCGACCCCAAGGGCGACACTCTGCCAGGTGATAGGGACTCTAACCCCCCCTTGGTCTCACGCCAATGTCCCCAAGCACATCCTTTCTCTCCTCCAAGAAGCAACCTACCATTCGATTCCTGGCCTGAACTGTATTACTCGGATTCGCGGTCGGAACGACTTATCCGGCCAACTAAGTGTTAGACTGCGTTCAACATGACTCAAGGACGTACATCGAATCGGTCCTTAAACGACTCAGACGGGGATAGATCCACACCCAAGACCTCCATGCCTTGTCGCTTCACTATCATCATCCCGTCCGGTCTCATTTCATTTTATTAACACATGGTTCCTTTCCACGATAGCAAATATAGCCAACCGTGCCATATATGAATATCCCTATATCTCGCAGGTGACAGGAAATCACCTGACTTCTACCGCTTAAAGCAGGGCTAAGCATCTACTCGATCCTAGTCTACGTAGGATTCAAGGATTCATATATCTGGACAAGGAATGATATAATGCAGCAAGGTTTTCAACCAACTCCTACCACTTAATGCAACAATACTTATAACATATATAGAATTAATTGCTTTGAAGATAGGAGGCTTATAATGCTCCGGGGCTTGCCTGAGATCCGACACAAGTCAGTTTAGTTAGCTTGCACCGTCATGGTGACATCTCCGGTCCTAGCACTTGCATTCAGGGGTTCTTCCATCTTCTGGACAGCCCACCGTTACACCATCATCTGTCTCCACATCATGCGCTCCACGTCTGTACCTAGCGTACCTAGGATGAGATGCATAGATGCAGATGCATGAACATAAAGAATACACATGAAAGAATGCAACAAGCATACTAAACAAGCATATGTTACACTATACCCACATAAGCATGTCATACAACCAGCTAGCTATACATGATCAAGTACTTCATAATTTAGCAAAACATTTTAGGCATGCTACCTTAACTCTAGGTGTCCAAGATAACCATTTGCAATCATACAAACAAGAGCAAGTAGAAGCAAACAATTCTAGATACAAGTAGATTTGGACAGCAGCAAACAGTCACTTGTTTCAAACATAACTTAAGCTACAAACATCCCACAAGGATGATCTAAGACTTTATGAAAATCCATAGAAATTGTCTACAAGATTGATGTTTACATAAAAAGCTAATTACAAAGTTAAACAGGTCAAACATGTAGATGTTTCAGACCTATCCAGACATGGACATAAAACTGATTGTAACTTCAGAGAAGCATAACTGTAGTTACACAAATCCAAATGACTTGCAAGAAGATATTTTGGAAAGCTTATGAAATTATCTACATTTCATCTTTAATCATCTCAACCTGATTCCCAAGTTATCATGACCAAACATGCCAATCTTTAAAGTCTGCACAGAAGGTAATTAAAATCTGACAGTAGACTTATTAAGCATGCAACTCTTAAACTATCAGACCTGGGATCATGAAAATTTAACACAAGAAATATAAGATAATTATCTACAACTTTTGTATTTACCAAAATCACAGTAAACATCATTTACACCATGAAACTAGTTGCACGAGTAACACCACACATGCAGCCCAACAGCAGTGGTAAAATTATAGACAGAAAACTGATAGAAACTTCAGAGAAGCATAAATGGAGTTCTAGACCTCCAACAAACATGATTCTCAACTTTATGGAAAGCTTATAAAGTTACCTACAACTTTATTGTAATCATCTTAAGATGATTCTACAGTTAACATGGTCAATTAATTAAATAATTGCATCTCTGTCCAAAATATGGACAGAATCTGATATGCCACTTTAAACCGTTATAACTTGAGTTTCACAAATCCAATAATTATGGTTCTGGACTTTTTTAGAAAGATTAACAAGTTGCGAACAATTTTGTTATAAACATCTAGAGCTAATTGTGCTACTAACTAGGTCACACATTATAAACAAGGCAACCCTGTCTGGGTTTGGACAGAAACAGCTACAGCACTTTAGACTACTATAGTTAAACATATACTTAACCAAAAATTATGCTCTTTAGCTTTTTTAAAAGTTTAAGAAAATTACTACAAATCATTTATTGTCATCAAGGCATGATTCATAACTTAACTAAGCCAAACAATGCATATATGCAGAACTGTCCAGAATAGAAGCAAAGCAGCATATAGCATTTGTTATTTTTATAGCTCCTAAACTATCAAGCCTAAAATCTTGAAATTTTTACTAGACATCATACATCACAAGAGTAACACGTCACAAAAATTTCACTTCATTTGGAGTTATATATTTACAGTTATTAAAAATAACAGATCCAACTAGCATTCAAAACCTAGTTACATAAATCTATTTTTACGGCTAAAACTTTAAACTAAAACATGCCATATTATAGATCCACTGCATAGAAAATTTCACAAGGATTCCAAAAAGTCCTCATTTGCTATTTTACGATTTTTATATCATTTACTATGTATTTTCAAAGTTCAGCCATTTAAATGCAATACTAATTCCGAAAACGAAAAAAAAAACATTATGCAGAGTGAACACAAAACTTTCCACAAATCATGTAAGCCCCTATATGTAAATCCTTTGTCTCTAGCACTTTTGCAAAGTGAACACAACAAAGAGTTTCTGCCTCGCTAGATGGTCCTTCTTCTTCAATCTCTCGACGCAACAGGCAGGGGATCGACGGGCTCTGGCCGGTTTCCGGCGAGGTGGTCATCCGCCGGTGGCCAGCGGCCGAGCTGTGACCAGCCCTGAGCCACGCCTCACCTTGGCTTGGCCTATGGTAGCCAGCTGCAGCCTAGCTACGGCGGTCGATGGCGACGAGCGTGGCTTCGGCGGCCGTCCTGGGCAGCAGAGCTAGCGTGGGATGAGGCCACGGCGGAGGAAGAGACGCGGTGGAGCGGCGCGATCGCGAGTTGGGGACAGGGGGTGCGGCTGGTGTTGGAAGAGGAGGACCAGGGAGCGATTGCACAGGGCGAGCAGGGCCGGCGAGCTCTCGCTCGGCCGTAGCGCCCTCGGCGAGACCGAGAGAAAAAGCGAGGGAATGGGAGAGAGTGAGGGATGAAGGCGAACTCTCGGCCTCCTTACACGGTTCTACGACGCGTGGTGCGAGGTGTCGAGCGGTGGATGTCGCTGAGGGCCACGCGGCGGCGGTCTCTACCCCCGGTCGGCCACGACATCTCCCAGCCTGGTCCAATAATTGGAACAAGATGACAATTCTACCCCCAAAATTACAGCTGAAACTACCTTTTTTTCTTCTCTATATCCCTCAAACCGATTCATTATTTGATCAACCGATTTCACCGTTGCGTAGAGCTACAAGAGTACTCCAACTTTGATTAAAGAAGTTTGGCCAGATTCAAAATGGTTTGCAAACTAAAATTCACTAAAGATAGGTACACGAAAACGAAATCGCGAAATTCAGTCATTCCAGACTTAGCCGATTTTCGAAGCTTCAAAACAGCAGGAACTTCCAGACCTTGTAGCTCATGAACTAGGCCGAATTAGCCAAAGTGCCAATTGACAAACTTGTAGCTCAGGAAATTCTCTACAACTTTGCTTTAAGGAGTCAAGCTTGAATTAGCATAGTTTGCGAGATATAGATCAAGGAATAGAATCTGTTTTTGGGAACTAACAGAATTCCAGAACAGTAGTAAACTGCAGTTTTGACAGGCTTAAGAGCTGAATCATGAGATGGGTCAATTGACAAAGTTGAAGCTTATAAAATTTACTACAACTTTGATATAATTGACTTGGACTGATTCAAACTCTAAGATGGAGATTCTGAGAGGTCAGCTAGCACACTATACTAACAAAGCATGGAAAACAACACTTTAGGAGCTAAGTTAGCATAAGCTATTAACATGAGAAATGCTCCAATGCATAGTTAAGCAATCCTAACATGTTTACAAACATTCAAAGCAATAACTTACATTTGCACACATGATCATAGCATTACAAGACAAAGAAACATAATGGCACAAGCATGTTTCACTTACTTAAACTTGGGCAACAAGATGAGATGCTTATGATAAGGCTATACTCATGTGAAGCAAGTGCATTAGGAGGCAAGATAACACCTGGGGTGTTACAGTTGGGATCGACGGCTCGATTTCGTCAACCGTGGTGGGTAGCCAGCAGCGAGAGGCAGCATCGAGGCTTGCCCCGGTCTGTGCGCACCTGCAGAGGGGTGAACCACGTGTGGAGGCACCTCGGCAATGATCACTAGCACCTCGGAGCCATGCGTCCATGGCAGAGAACGAGAGGAAGAGAGAAAAGAGAGCACTCGGCTTCTGGCTACGTGCCCTGAGGCCTCTAGATGTGCGCCCGAGTAGACTAGGTACGACGGACCACTAGCATGCCTCCGCTGCCTCTGGCTGCACCCTCAAGCAGAGCAGGTCTCCTGTCACCAGAGCAGAGTGTTGGTATTTGTTAGCGTAAGCAAAAAGTCTGCAAGCGCACAAAATTACTGTTGTAGCACTTCACCCGGTGGTAAGCAGGGTATCGTATTTCCACGAGGAATGGAAGTGTAAAGGTCTCTTAACTAGTTCACCCAAGATAACGAGAAGAGGGATAGCTCGGGTAGCAAGGTTTTCTAAGGATAGAGATTATAAGTTAAGATAGTTTTGGTCACTAAAGACTTGCTTTAGGCACCGGATAACACTTGGTCTGCCAGGCGTTGCTGGCTTACAGCCCTATGCCGAACCCGAACATGGGGGATTACGAGAGATGAATAGGGCTGTCACTACCTGCCACCTACCCCTCAACCGTAGGGAATGAGGCAAACGAAGGTAGCCTCTAGCCTAGACCCCACGTCTATACTACTCTAGCACGCTAGCAAGGGTTATCCATCTTTATTAGGGCTCTTCTACTAGATTATTCGCTGCAAGGATGAAAATGAACCCGCAAGTAAATAATGAACAAGACTAACTTAAATTAGAACTCACCACCAAAGATAAACACGAACCTTATAATCCAAGTAGTACTTGATTCATTGAGGTATAAGTGTAGAGGAAGCTAACAACCCCAGCACTCTGTCCACTCGATGTACAAGGGTTGCCAAGTACAAGAAGTGGAAGTAACTATTGGTATTTATTAACGCGATGTCACACCCGGTTTTAAGGACAAAACCAGACATACACCATATGTGAAATAAAGAAGACAAATCTCACATATAGCCACAGATAAGTGTAATATCAAAAGACAAATGCTTAATATACATTACACAATAGTATAAAATATACCTTAATGAGCAACACAGCGGAAAGACAACTCCGAACACCGGGTGTAGACCTCACTCCAGGATCAAACTAACTGGTTGATCACAAGCCTAACAATTCCAGAATCTAACAATCTGGTACCCTTCCTGAGATGTGGGGAAATAGCAAGAGTGAGTCCATGTCGAACTCAGCAAATATATCATGGGGTTCATGAAGCTCAAAAAGTTTGACACGGGTTTACTGCAATAGCTTTTAGTGAGTCATCTCTTTAACAATTGAGTAGCAACAAGTTTACCAAAATCCCAAATAACCTCATGATCATGTAAACGAGAATAATGTATAGCTAGAAACAATAATCATTAGTGAGCATCAATATCATCAGTATTATCATTATCATCAGTGTTCATCATTTATTCTGTAAGGGTCCAAGGCCACTCGTGACCGTGAGCACGGCTGTTATAACAGTTTTACACTCTGCAGAGGTTGTACACTTTCACTGTGAGTCATGATTACCCATATGCCCGGGATCGCGACTCCCAAAACACTTCCAAGGTGAGCAGGCAAGGAATCACTATGAAGCCTTTCAAAGGTTCGTCTAACAAGTTAGGGCCGCTAGGTTTCCGGAGTCAGTCCGTGTGATACACCACGCAGGGATCCACAGTCTGCTCTACCCCATTTGCGCCACAAGGGTAACCTCTAACAAGCTAGAAAAAGTCCTCATACTGAGCTAAAGCCAGAGCCATATAGCCCTCACAGTTGTACTGTAAGTCCCGGATTTTCGCTTACAGATAAGTCCTTATGGAGAGAAACTAGAGCACCATAAAAACAACTCAATGCTCTAGCCCTCTTGAGCCATGTTGCTATAAAGCATCTTTTAAACGTTTATTGCATATACCATTAGTCAAGTTACAGATCATGGTTATTTATCTTAAGCACTAGCATAATACTTCCCAATGCAATGTCCCACTGGTGTCAAGGTACAAGATACAAAAGCTAGAATATCCTTAGGGGTAACAAGGTAGACACATGCACATGAATTAAGTGTATTAAAGGTGAATAGGAAACAAGGATAATCCCATGCTATACTTGCCTTAAACACCGATCCTTCGGTAAGCTTTAATCTTCAACGTTCTTCTTCTTCTTCTTGATAACCACGTATATCTCACCGACTGGACTTGATCAATAAATCATCACACACACATCGAGCAATCATACACGAAGCAAACAATAGATCTATATTAGAACAGTACACCAATCATACAAAAATAAATAAAAGAGTTTGAAACACGATTCTACGCATCACTACGAACACACAGACGCAAAAAGCACACTAATCAGAGCTACGGTTGAAAAGATACATTTACCAAAAAATTTGCTCATAGAAGAAAATATAAAACTATTTAACTTCATGAGTTTTAATTATATAATAACATATATAAGATATTTTATAAATACTATATACGGAATTAAGTCAAATTTAGATTCAAATTATGAAACTAAAGTAAAATAAATCATATTTTATTTACAAAACCCAGTTGCATAATTATTAATCAAGATATGATTTAAACAAGATTTACTTTATTAAAGTAATAGATTAAATCTAACATCGAATCTTAAAGGTAGAAAACCTAACCAACAGTAACACTAACAGTATAAAAAGTTTGTAAAACTCTTCTACACGTTACTACGATCACATAGACATAAAGATCACGAAATTTGGATTTAAAACATAAAAGTTATGAATTTTCTAAGATTTCTTATAGATAAATAATTACTTTAATATAAACTCGAAAATAAATTATCTCAAACCTACTGTACAGTTCTATAATCATGTAGAGCTCTCAAATACGAATCTAACGCAATTTGAACGGATCAAATCGGAGTTAAAACGGATAATTTATAACTAAAACAAACTCAGTGGCAAAACTGTAAATATCAGAAAACGTATTTTTCAATTACCGAGACGAATTACGTTTTCATTTAATCAAAACGTATTTTTCCGTTTTACGTTTTGGACCGCGGGTTAGATAATTGAAAACTCCAGGGGCTCTTTAACAAAAACACCAGCGAACCGTTATCTTCTAATATGAGCCATCGGTTTTAGATCGGACGGTCCAGATCGATCGGGGGAGGAGACAGGCGGCGCTCCGGCCGGACTTCACCGAGACGTCGACTCGCGCGGCTGCGCCATGGCCGGAAAACTCCAAAACTCGCCACGGTGCACGAAATCGCGAAGCAAGAGTACCGTTCGGTAGATAACTTCAAGGCGAACTTACCCACGGCAAGATTGAGGCCAAGAACAAGGCGAGGGAGGCGTGCGGCTTGATATGGCGGGCGGTGGAGGCGGTGCTTCGGATGTAGCCGCCCCGAGGCGATATAGCTGCGGTTTAGGGTGGGATGTGGAGCGGGGAGGGGCTACGGTCCCGTTTTTATAGTCCAGAGAGGTCGCTAACTAAGGAAAAGGCGAGATTCGAAGATCCAAATCGGATCGGGAGAGAGGGAAGGCGGCGTCGGCCGGAGGAAGAAGAAAGGAAGGCGAGAACGGGTCACTGACCGGTGGGACCCACGCGTCAGCGACTCAAGGTGAGACGCAGGCCGCGGCTCGGGCTCGGCCCATGCGGGCGAAGGGGGCGCGCGGGAGGGAAAAAAAAACTGGGCCGCGGCTAGCAGGCCGAGAAGATGGGCTGCGGGAGAGATGCTGCCCGATTGAAAAATCCTTTTCTTTTTCTTTTCCAATTTTTCAAATCCATTTTTCAAATGATTTTCAAATCAAATTTGAATTTGATTTAAACCACTCAATACAAAACTCCAAATGCAGCAGCATGAATGCTCAATCATGTTTCTACCCTTATATTTGATTTTAAATTTATAAAATTATTCTTATTCTAAATTTTGCATGCTTCACAAAAATAAATGTAAAAATCATATTTTTCCTATTTTTCTTCTTTTCAAATTTTTAGGGTGTTACAATTCTACCCCCCTTAAGATGAATCTCGTCCCGAGATTCGGAAGATGATGACAAAAGAGATAATGACACTTTGTCTTTATTCGATCCTCATTTTACCAATTACATCTTTCGTTGAGAGTCATGAGGCAATTTCTCATATCCTGACTGACTAATCTGCCTAAACATGATCATCTCTCCTATTGAGCTCCTCCAAAGTTATTTGTTCCTCTGCTATGACTTCAGTAAACTCATGGTCCACTTTGCTATTCTCGGTGTACCTATCTTCTAATTGATCATTCTCGTCTTCCTCAGGTAAGAGTCGACCACCTTGATACTCAATTCTTTTCCCTGACGGTGTTGTTAAGAGCATTGTGCACCGAGTACCATGAATCACTCCTTTGTGTGCACAGAGCCATCCATTACCAAGAACCACGCGAATTTTAAGTGACTCCAACACAATGAGTGTCGCGGTGAATTTTTCCTTGTTTATGACAAGACTGACATTCGGGCATAACTGATCTGCCTGCATTTCTCCCACTGGGGTTTAAACTAGCAAAGGCCTCCTCATTGGACACTTCACCATCTTGCACGTCTCTACCATGTAGGCAGAAATGAAAGAATGCGAAGCACTAGGGTCCCATAAAGCAAAAACTTGTACTGAGCTTACTTGAATATAACCTCCCACTACTTTGGTAACTCCATGAATTTTATCCATATCCACATTGCTCAGCCTTCCATTGACATAGTTTTGCTGCGCTTTGCTTCCTTGAACAGGCTTCTTATGGGCTTTCCTTTTTCGCTTTCGTTGTTGTGGATTCTGACTTAGTTCACTCCCAACTTGCTCTTCAACATTGTTGTTTTGATAGTGCTCGGCTTCATCATACCCATAACATCCTTCAATGGCAGAAACATCAACCTTTTCCCACATATTAATGTGAAACGTCATATAGGGCTCCTAAGTCATGAGACACTACACTTCCTGTCATCAAGTGACCAACATCAGCAACACGAGCAAGTATAGATGATCATAATCATGAACTATCCAAAAGGACAACTCTTGTCTCCATGGATCCAAAATTATCAACCTTGTTCACAGAACATTTTTGCTCAAGAGTGGCAACTCAATCATGGAGACTAACCAATACTTCCAACTAAAGAGTTCAATCTTAATAATCCTTCTTTACAATAGCTACCCCCCTTAAAATAAGAAACACTAAATAGGGTAGCTTGAACCCTTTTCTATATGAGCTACTTAGCATAAAAGTGTTCTGACATCCCAATAATACTCTTGTGCATGGGTAAGAACAAGAAATCTGAAATTTCTCACGAGCAGAAAATCAGCAGTGCAGTAAAGCAACTGTAACTCTCATTCTGTTAATCCAATGAAGCTGTAGTTTACACCGATAGAAAGCTTAAAAAAAATTCTCTACAACTTACTTATAGAACACACTTCCAGATTCTGCAGCTATCTTGACCGAAAACAACACATAACAGATTCTGTTCCAGGTTTCAGACAGCACAGTTGCATCGTCTTGTGATTTTTGTATCTCCCAATCCAAAATAGTTATGAGGGTAGTTCTTGCATTTAGAGAGAGATGTTGAAGTCCACTCTTGTCCAGAATTCTCTCATGATTTTTGGTCTTTCAAGAACAAAGATATAAGTTGATAAAGACAAGCTGCTCTGAAAGACTAGATATAGAAAGCAGGAGATAACCAAAACCCAGCTATTTATTTCATTAATCCTTATACCTTATACATATAAACTAAATGAAATCATGGTCAAAACCCACGAGATCATTCCACTCATTACAAAATTCCAACTCAAGCATAAACATAAGCACAAAGCAACTAAACACTTAAATGTTCATTAGCCACACATTAAGATGACTCAACTTGGCTACTAACGGTTTTATTACACGGGACATAACTCCTATTTCTTAATCATGGTGTGATTGCAGCAGTATCCGGAGTAGATAACGTCTCTTACATTCCTTATTGCTTTATATGGACATCTGAATCTCTGCATCTCTCTTTACCATTTTTTTATAACTCATACCTTAAGATGGGTCAACCTGGTATCCCTCAGGTATAGATTTAATACCCTCATACTCAATCCTTTCTCCTGAAAGTGTAGTTAGAAACACTGAACATTGGGCATACTCAATTACTCCTTTACAAGTAGATAACCAGTCCATTCCAAGGATAACATCAATGTCCCTTAATTCCAAAACAATGAGGTTTACCTTAAAATTTACCCCATTTATGTCCAGACCAACTTTTGGGCATATGCGGTCTGCCTTTATTTCACCTCTTGGAGTTTCAACCATAACTATTTTCCCCCTTGGAAGCATAAGTATGTTATGATCTTTTACATATTGTCTAGATATGAATGAATGTGAGGCACTGGGGTCAAACAAAACCTTGGCATTTCCTGAACTTACTGGAATTGATCCAACCACGACCTCCTTAGCTCCAGGAATGGTGGAAATATCCACATGTTTCAACCTTCCATGGATGTAATTTCTCTTTAATTTATTTCCCTGCACATGCTCCTTTTGGACATCCTGTCCTGGGTCTCGCTGTTGTTGATTCTTCTGTGGGCAAGATTTGATATAATGTCCTTTCTGCTGGCAATGATAACACTTTCTCTTAGCTGGATCTTTTATGATGTCATACTCCAAGAAACTGTTGTTTGGTATGTTGCTATCTTGCTGGCCATGAAAGTTCACCTTCGTCCCTTTGGCTTGTTTCCTAGCTTGTTTGGCCTTTCGGGGTTGATACTCCTTATAGGTAATTGTCCATCCATCTATGACTACTTCATGGGGAGTAGTTTTAGCGGGAGGGACTTCTAACTCTTCAGGGTTTAGATTTGTTTGACAGGGGATCAGGGCTGCATGTGACAATGTAGTATAACTCGCTTGCTCATTGCTTTCCACTAGTGGTTCTAATGAGATTGCCTTTCTCTTCTTGTCCATGTTGTTCTCAAAATTTGGCTCCACCTTGACTTTCCCCTTATTAGACTCATTTCGAAGACAGGGAAAACCATAATGCTTACAGCAGTGACATTGTTCCTGCTCTCCAAATGCCTTATTATCAACATCTTTATTGGATTTCATATTCTTCCAAACTTCTGCTACTTGTATCTTCTCTGACCCTTTGGATATGTTGGCTTGACCTTGAGATAAGCATCGTTGAGAATTCCCATGTTGAGCCATTTCTTCTAGTAATTGGTTTTGCATCGCTAATGGTTTCTTGTCAAAAGTGAGCAAGAGCGACACAATTCAGTCCTCTTAACCTCTGAAATCCATAGTCTTCTCGTCACGAGCCGTCTAATAGACAAGGAGAAAAGATTCAAAATAGAGACAAGGTTTTTTTTATAATAGAACGGGGATAGAATTAAGCATAACTTTGAAAAAAATAACAAAGTTAAAGAGAAGCAAGAAATAGGCAACAATGAGAACATGCTAAACGTCCAGTTCTAACTAGGCTTGCGTCCTACAGTCAGCATTGCTCTGATACCAATCTGTCACACCCGGTTTTAAGGACAAAACCAGACATACACCATATGTGAAATAAAGAAGACAAATCTCACATATAGCCACAGATAAGTGTAATATCAAAAGACAAATGCTTAATATACATTACACAATAGTATAAAATATACCTTAATGAGCAACACAGCGGAAAGACAACTCCGAACACCGGGTGTAGACCTCACTCCAGGATCAAACTAACTGGTTGATCACAAGCCTAACAATTCCAGAATCTAACAATCTGGTACCC
Source organism: Saccharum hybrid cultivar R570 (assembly GCA_038087645.1). Classification (NCBI taxonomy): domain Eukaryota; kingdom Viridiplantae; phylum Streptophyta; class Magnoliopsida; order Poales; family Poaceae; genus Saccharum; species Saccharum hybrid cultivar. The sequence goes on from JAQSUU010000187.1 coordinate 1,510,365, forward strand.
TTCCTGAGATGTGGGGAAATAGCAAGAGTGAGTCCATGTCGAACTCAGCAAATATATCATGGGGTTCATGAAGCTCAAAAAGTTTGACACGGGTTTACTGCAATAGCTTTTAGTGAGTCATCTCTTTAACAATTGAGTAGCAACAAGTTTACCAAAATCCCAAATAACCTCATGATCATGTAAACGAGAATAATGTATAGCTAGAAACAATAATCATTAGTGAGCATCAATATCATCAGTATTATCATTATCATCAGTGTTCATCATTTATTCTGTAAGGGTCCAAGGCCACTCGTGACCGTGAGCACGGCTGTTATAACAGTTTTACACTCTGCAGAGGTTGTACACTTTCACTGTGAGTCATGATTACCCATATGCCCGGGATCGCGACTCCCAAAACACTTCCAAGGTGAGCAGGCAAGGAATCACTATGAAGCCTTTCAAAGGTTCGTCTAACAAGTTAGGGCCGCTAGGTTTCCGGAGTCAGTCCGTGTGATACACCACGCAGGGATCCACAGTCTGCTCTACCCCATTTGCGCCACAAGGGTAACCTCTAACAAGCTAGAAAAAGTCCTCATACTGAGCTAAAGCCAGAGCCATATAGCCCTCACAGTTGTACTGTAAGTCCCGGATTTTCGCTTACAGATAAGTCCTTATGGAGAGAAACTAGAGCACCATAAAAACAACTCAATGCTCTAGCCCTCTTGAGCCATGTTGCTATAAAGCATCTTTTAAACGTTTATTGCATATACCATTAGTCAAGTTACAGATCATGGTTATTTATCTTAAGCACTAGCATAATACTTCCCAATGCAATGTCCCACTGGTGTCAAGGTACAAGATACAAAAGCTAGAATATCCTTAGGGGTAACAAGGTAGACACATGCACATGAATTAAGTGTATTAAAGGTGAATAGGAAACAAGGATAATCCCATGCTATACTTGCCTTAAACACCGATCCTTCGGTAAGCTTTAATCTTCAACGTTCTTCTTCTTCTTCTTGATAACCACGTATATCTCACCGACTGGACTTGATCAATAAATCATCACACACACATCGAGCAATCATACACGAAGCAAACAATAGATCTATATTAGAACAGTACACCAATCATACAAAAATAAATAAAAGAGTTTGAAACACGATTCTACGCATCACTACGAACACACAGACGCAAAAAGCACACTAATCAGAGCTACGGTTGAAAAGATACATTTACCAAAAAATTTGCTCATAGAAGAAAATATAAAACTATTTAACTTCATGAGTTTTAATTATATAATAACATATATAAGATATTTTATAAATACTATATACGGAATTAAGTCAAATTTAGATTCAAATTATGAAACTAAAGTAAAATAAATCATATTTTATTTACAAAACCCAGTTGCATAATTATTAATCAAGATATGATTTAAACAAGATTTACTTTATTAAAGTAATAGATTAAATCTAACATCGAATCTTAAAGGTAGAAAACCTAACCAACAGTAACACTAACAGTATAAAAAGTTTGTAAAACTCTTCTACACGTTACTACGATCACATAGACATAAAGATCACGAAATTTGGATTTAAAACATAAAAGTTATGAATTTTCTAAGATTTCTTATAGATAAATAATTACTTTAATATAAACTCGAAAATAAATTATCTCAAACCTACTGTACAGTTCTATAATCATGTAGAGCTCTCAAATACGAATCTAACGCAATTTGAACGGATCAAATCGGAGTTAAAACGGATAATTTATAACTAAAACAAACTCAGTGGCAAAACTGTAAATATCAGAAAACGTATTTTTCAATTACCGAGACGAATTACGTTTTCATTTAATCAAAACGTATTTTTCCGTTTTACGTTTTGGACCGCGGGTTAGATAATTGAAAACTCCAGGGGCTCTTTAACAAAAACACCAGCGAACCGTTATCTTCTAATATGAGCCATCGGTTTTAGATCGGACGGTCCAGATCGATCGGGGGAGGAGACAGGCGGCGCTCCGGCCGGACTTCACCGAGACGTCGACTCGCGCGGCTGCGCCATGGCCGGAAAACTCCAAAACTCGCCACGGTGCACGAAATCGCGAAGCAAGAGTACCGTTCGGTAGATAACTTCAAGGCGAACTTACCCACGGCAAGATTGAGGCCAAGAACAAGGCGAGGGAGGCGTGCGGCTTGATATGGCGGGCGGTGGAGGCGGTGCTTCGGATGTAGCCGCCCCGAGGCGATATAGCTGCGGTTTAGGGTGGGATGTGGAGCGGGGAGGGGCTACGGTCCCGTTTTTATAGTCCGGAGAGGTCGCTAACTAAGGAAAAGGCGAGATTCGAAGATCCAAATCGGATCGGGAGAGAGGGAAGGCGGCGTCGGCCGGAGGAAGAAGAAAGGAAGGCGAGAACGGGTCACTGACCGGTGGGACCCACGCGTCAGCGACTCAAGGTGAGACGCAGGCCGCGGCTCGGGCTCGGCCCATGCGGGCGAAGGGGGCGCGCGGGAGGGAAAAAAAAACTGGGCCGCGGCTAGCAGGCCGAGAAGATGGGCTGCGGGAGAGATGCTGCCCGATTGAAAAATCCTTTTCTTTTTCTTTTCCAATTTTTCAAATCCATTTTTCAAATGATTTTCAAATCAAATTTGAATTTGATTTAAACCACTCAATACAAAACTCCAAATGCAGCAGCATGAATGCTCAATCATGTTTCTACCCTTATATTTGATTTTAAATTTATAAAATTATTCTTATTCTAAATTTTGCATGCTTCACAAAAATAAATGTAAAAATCATATTTTTCCTATTTTTCTTCTTTTCAAATTTTTAGGGTGTTACACGCGAATAGAAAAGATCCGCAAGCGCACGAATACCATTGTAGCTTTCACCCGAAGGGTTTTAAATATCGTATCCACAGGGAAACGTGTAAGTCAACTACGTGTTCTAACTTAACCAGAAAAGGTGAATGAGTTGGAAATATAAATAAGGTGGGAACAACTAAAGTGAAAACAAGACTAAAACGTAAGAGAGGATCAATCTAGTATGGGGTCAATAGTAGGAGTATAGAGAGGATAACTCAATCAGGGTTTTCTACTTCTAACTTGGGCAGACCACATCTTCTACTATTCAACTAGGGAATTACTATGGAAGACCGCAAATAGGGTACGAATCTACCACGTAATTATATATCCTGCTAGGCCTACAGATGGGAGGTGGACTATAGAGGACTCAACGAAGCTGAAGTACAAGTTGTTGAAGAGGCACCGATAGGCCAGCGCCTCCTCCGAACTCCTCCCTCGCTCTCCATCTCTCTACTATCTAGAAGACTAGATCTATTCTAACTTGGGAGTTGAGAGGACATCCATTCGAGAGACACCTCTCTTCCCCAAACCCTAGCTTTTCTCTTAAAGGTGATTATGATGATGGATTGAACGAATTCCCACCGGAGGGGGGGGTCTGGGACCTCGTTTATATAGCCCAGAGCATGGAACCATGGCCCTTGGATCAAACCGACCTTCACGTGGGGTTAGGATGCATCCTTGGAGGCGGTTGAAGTAGCTTGCAAAGGAAGGAGCCAAGGGGCGGTGGCCACGGGCCGGTCGGCCTAGGGTTGAGGCCGGTCGGCTCCACCTGGCAGCGCTTCGTGGTGGCCCTCCTTGTGGAGTCCTCTGGTGTCCTCTAGAAGCCTCTTGCGTATTCATGACGTGGAGATTAGGCCAATTGACGTGGGTTCCTTCTCGTGGAAGATATCAATTCCTGAATTATTCTGATAACCCCCTGCAAAATATAGATTCACCAAAACTCATGGAATTTCGTTTGTTGACACCCTAAACCTATGTTGGTGATCATTTATTAGCCCTTTATATATTTATTTTAACCCTTTATTTTGGTAGATAAGCATCGTCAACAACTCCCCCAAGCTTACCTTTTCTAGTCCCTTAGCAAATATTCATAATGGATCAGGAGTTGCTACAATGCTTTCACGCCTCAAAAGTACACATGCGTTCAAATAAGAATTTTCCTCCGGATTAGGTCTAACCACTCTAACCTTTAGACTTACCCATATTACCTTTAACTATGGAGCTTATTAGCCTTCACTTGGGTCTTGAGCAGTCAAAAAATAGAACAATCAAATCAAGCACTATGTCTCAAGCTCTTCATTCAACTATTATTCCTGAGTTTTGCAAGATTTTTAAAATAAAACTCAGAGTATCTTTTTGTATGACTCTCTCGAATATCCCAATATATGTGGTATTTCTGGATCCTCTCCATGGCAAAGTGAGATTTGCCTTCTCTCATCCTACATCTAATGCTTTATCTGGAGCTTATAGGTATGGAGACAGCGTGTACATACTTGCAAAGCATATTTTGTAAAGTCAAACAGTGGATCCAGAGAAACGAGGCATACGATCAAATCAAGAAGTGCATGTGTATGGATCAAGGAGTGGTTTATTTATGATGAAGGTGATAGTGGATCTAATTCTACTTTTGCTCCTTTGAAAGGGATTTTGATCTCTCTTTGAATAATTGAAGAACTTAGACTAAAAGATATTTTGGGCTATAGTTTTTTTAGAGAGACGGGCATCTAAGTACCCATTGTTTTGGTAGGACACTTGTCCATGTTTTACTCTCTATATATTTCTCTTTCTTCTTTTTTTATAAATATATAAGCCCATAACATTCTTGTCTATAATGAAAGATTGAGAGATAATAATAACCTGGAGCAACAATAACTGGGGCTTATGAAATGTATGGATAGGTGACAAAAATCCTATAAAACATGTGAGTGGTGTTCTCTCCCAGTATAGGAGAAAAATATATTTGGTGGATCTAAAGGCATGTTGTTGCGTACTTCTAGAGTAGAAGCAACATATTTGAGTGGAGTGTACGTGATCTTGATTTTAAAAGTATGACAAGCCTCTAAGGGTCAACAGAGCTCGACAATGCTCAATGCAAGTACAAGTAGTAAAAAGTATGAATGGAGTTTTCTATCCTATGTATGGCTGTGGTAGGAATTTTAAGCTTTGTCATACAAATACTCATCATGGTATTTTAAGATTTCAAAAGATAAAATTCTCCAGAACTCTAACATTAGTAGGAGCAAGATAAATAGCAACTCAGGCTTTCTCATATCATCCTCCTCAACTACTTAGATTTAGATCCAGCATTTGCAACCCACAAGTTTTAGGCTCATAGTTTATCTTTAGATCATTGATCAAGACAGTTCTACCCAAAACTTGGAAGAATTCGTGTTTGAAAACTAGGCACTTGAAAGGAATTACGGTAGAGCAACTATTCATCATTTCCATAACAGAGATTATTCTGAGTGCTCTCTATTCACAAACTAATTCAAGGAAACTTGACACTCTAACTAACACACATTATTACAAAATAGCACAATATAAAACAAATACTCGATTAGATAAAGTAGACACAATAAAAATCCATAAATATTAAAAAGTATGTCTCATGACCATAATTATGTAAGTGTGAACCTTCATGTGCTCACTATTTTTTTCTTCATTTTTAAATTTATTTATAGAAAGAAAACTTTAAGGGGGTAAGGATACTTACCTGGAATACACGGGAGTGCCTTCCCCCAAGCTAAATGTTGACGTAGTTGTTCGATCTTGCAATGTAGCAGACTGGTAGTGGAGATGTACGTCTTCTGTCAGAAATTGATTGATGTTGATGACTGATGAGATATTGCTCCAACAATGGATAGAGCATCCACTTGCTTGTCAGCTCTTTTTGGTCCTTCAAATCCTGTGAAACTCAAATAGATAATAAAACTTGTAGAACATGTTAAGCGTTAGTGGTTTGGCCACTTAAGCCTCAGTTGTCCAAAGCTTTTCTTCTAGGCAGAGTTTCAGTGGGATTTCTTTCTCAATATTTTTGTATTTTTATATTTTCTATGATGCAAAAGAAAATGCAATAGGATGAATGCATGCATATTTATTTTTATTTTTATGCCACCACGGTGAATATTCCTATGGGTTTTTTACACACCACAAAATTATCCACATGGGGCTTTAGGATTTATGATGCAGCAAATAATATATATATATATATATATATATATATATATATATATATATATATATATATATATATATATATATATATATATATATATATATATATATATATATATATATATATATATATATATTATAATGCAATGCTAATGCAGAAAAGTAAATATGCTAAATGAAAATGATTATGTAGAAAAGATAAATATGGATAACTACCGATTTTACCTCCCAACGAGGGTTCATTGTTTTAAGTCCTCTGAACAGGACTTCTCACCATGTTCATTCCTTAGGTGAATCATCTGGTCTCAGAGGTGGAGACCTTGATAACTGCACCTCTTGATATGGTGTTACCCATGCTCTTCGTTCGTCCAACAGCCGTTTGAAATGAAGCATTAATTATGGAAGTTGACAGCATCTTGTTCAGTGTGCATGTTCTTATAGATCCAGGACCTTCACTTTGTAGAATTTGGGAGAGTTGACAAACTCATCCATGTGTTTGTTCAAAGTGTGTCCTGCTCATAAAGACAAGGTAGAGATCAAGTGCATGGGCTCTGTTGGTGGAAAAGCACCAACAGAACCAAAAGTTTTATTCGTTCTTCTCTAACCTTAGGCATGGTGAACAAGATAAAGTTGAAGTTATGGGTGATAAGATCAGAAGATGAGCATGAGTGTGAATATGCAATATTTTTAGCTCATTTGGTTAAGACAGTGAGATCAAGAGAGTGAAGCTAAGAACAAAGATTAAAGAACTAAACATGTTAAGTTGATCAGGTTGGATCAAGCGAAGTTGTAACTTAAACATGTTTGGTTCTTCATTTATGTGCATACCAGGATTGAGAAAAGCTTTTTGAATAGTGACTATGTACCTCAAGATATTACTTTTGTCATTGAAGAGTGATGGTACTGAACCACCCTGTGGAAGCTTCTCTTGCCCAGCTGGTTCTGCTCATGAATGGCTTGTCTTCACCATCTTTTTGTTCCTCTGATCTTGATATTCTTGTCGGTCCTTGTGCTCCCCCATTGTCTTGAGAATTTCTCCATGATGGTCTTTGTCTTGAAGGGGCTTGGTGGAGATTTGTTCACCTTCTTTCATGGAGTGAGTGCTTTGATTATAGATCTTGTTTCGTGGCACTCATCTTCTTGTTCCATGGATCTCTTCATGATGCGTGAGCTGTGTTTCCCTTGTGTTTGTTATTCCTTTGATCTTTTTGCTCCAAACCTGGAAAGGTTAGTGACAAGAGTACCCGAAGGAATATTTTTACAATTATATCTCTATGCTCGTTTCACAAGGGCAGCGTAGCAGAAAGGTGAATACTCGTGTTAGGATCTAAAAAGTGCTTGTTTTAGTACACTAAGCTTGTCCTTAGAAAACCTTCAAAATGTGTTTTGGTGAAGTAGGTTCCCCTCCAACACCAACCTTAAGAGCACAACGAGATATGCAATATTTATGATAAACATATGCATCTACAACCACCCTTTTGAAATTTTTATAAACAGAAAGAGTGAGGGGGTTGGAGATCTCGAATGTGGGGAGGTTGAAGAGACCAATTGAATTGGGAGATATCTCATATGAACATGGATTTAATAAGGTGGTTATGGAATAGATTCCATGCTCATTGATGTCATCTTTGTCTCCAATCTGAATGTTTAGAATTTCACTTGGATTGGTGACTCTTGAATGGCCTTGTCTAGGGCTTCCTCCATAGATGGATAAGTATCGTCCTCAAAGTCAAAGGGAGTTAAAAACTCACCATTTGAGTTTGAGCCAAGATTAGATTCTATTAAGGCTTCTTCCTTGTCCATCCATTCTATACATTCCTGCTAATGTCGTAGCATCTCTTCGTCATCCATGTGGTCATTATGAGTCTTATGGTTTGGTTGTCTTAATGGATTTCTAGGATCATCATGAGACTTAGGAGGGAGAGCATACGAGGGATCATCGGGGTCAAGGATGGATTGAAAAATGGATTGAGGTAAGTCATCTGATGTGGGCATAGAAGGGGATAAGATAGAATAATTTCCAAAATTGCTTGGCTCTCCTTCTATGGCATCGCTAGACATGCCATCCTTGCATTTATTCCAATGTGCTCTATGGGGGAAAGGTAGTTGAGAACACTTTTTTCTAGATGTCATTCTATTTTTATATTGATCTACCAGCATCTTACAAAACTGGAAGTCTAAGCTATCATCATTACGTTGGGGTATTGATGTCTTAGGATTGACAGCTGAACCTCGGGATTGAAGTGGTTGTGACTTAGCTATCAAAACTTCCTCTTTTTGTTCAGGAGAGAACTCCTTCTTTTTCTTGGGGGGCTTAAAATGAATTTTAGTCCAGCGAGTGGCTTGACTAGTAATTTTTTAAGCATGACCCTTGCTTCACTTGTAAGCAAATGAAGAAAAGCTCCTCCAGAGGATAAATCAAGAAATTCCCTAGAATCCTTGCCAAGACCTTCATAAAAATGTTGAAAAAGTATTGGGTCTGGAATACCGTTGTAGCTTGTTGGTATTTATTAATGCGAACAGAAAAGATCTGCAAGCGCACGGATACCGTTGTAGCTTTCACCCGGAGGGTTTTAAATATCGTATCCACAGGGAAACATGTAAGTCAACTACATGTTCTAACTTAACCAGAAAAGGTGAATGAGTTAGAAATATAAATAAGGTGGGAACAACTAAAGTGAAAACAAGACTAAAATGTAAGAGAGGATCAATCTAGCATGGGGTCGATAGTAGGAGTATAGAGAGGATAACTCGATCAGGGTTTTCTACTTCTAACTTGGGCAGTCCACATCTTCTACTATTCAACTAGGGAATTACTATGGAAGACCGCAAATAGAGTACGAATCTACCACATAATTATATATCCTGCTAGGCCTACAGATGGGAGGTGGACTACAGAGGACTCAACGAAGCTGTCACCTTCATGATCTACCACCGATCCAGAATATAGGGTGCATCTACGAGTAACCCTAGTCTAAGCGCCATGCTTACACTATGAATTATACTCTAACCTAGTCGACTAGATTAAAGCGCTCAAAAGAGACTCGCAAACCAGAAGAATAATATAAACATGAATCTTACTTGAATCAGAAGTTGATTGCTAGAGCCTGAGCCATTTCAGGAGCAAGCCCACATAGAGCTCGATCCTACCGAAGTACAAGTTGTTGAAGAGGCACTGACAGGCCAGCGCCTCCTCCGAACTCCTCCCTCGCTCTCCATCTCTCTACTATCTAGAAGACTAGATCTATTCTAACTTGGGAGTTGAGAGGACATCCATTCGAGAGACACCTCTCTTCCCCAAACCCTAGCTTTTCTCTTAAAGGTGATTATGATGATGGATTGAACGAATTCCCACCGGAGGGGGGGGGGTCTGGGACCTCGTTTATATAGCCTAGAGCATGGAACCATGGCCCTTGGATCAAACCGACCTTCACGTGGGGTTAGGATGCATCCTTGGAGGCGGTTGAAGTAGCTTGCAAAGGAAGGAGCCAAGGGGCGGTGGCCAGGGGCCGGTCGGCCTAGGGTTGAGGCCGGTCGGCTCCACCTGGCAGCGCTTCGTGGTGGCCCTCCTTGTGGAGTCCTCTGGTGTCCTCTAGAAGCCTCTTGCATATTCATGACGTGGAGATTAGGCCAATTGACGCGGGTTCCTTCTCGTGGAAGATATCAATTCCTGAATTATTCTGATAACCCCCTGCAAAATATAGATTCACCAAAACTCATGGAATTTCGTTTGTTGACACCCTAAACCTATGTTGGTGATCATTTATTAGCCCTTTATATATTTATTTTAACCCTTTATTTTGGTAGATAAGCATCGTCAACAACTCCCCCAAGCTTACCTTTTCTAGTCCCTTAGCAAATATTCATAATGGATCAGGAGTTGCTACAATGCTTTCACGCCTCAAAAGTACACATGCGTTCAAATAAGAATTTTCCTCCGGATTAGGTCTAACCACTCTAACCTTTAGACTTACCCATATTACCTTTAACTATGGAGCTTATTAGCCTTCACTTGGGTCTTGAGCAGTCAAAAAGTAGAACAATCAAATCAAGCACTATGTCTCAAGCTCTTCATTCAACTATTATTCCTGAGTTTTGCAAGATTTTTAAAATAAAACTCAGAGTATCTTTTTGTATGACTCTCTCGAATATCCCAATATATGTGGTATTTCTGGATCCTCTCCATGGCAAAGTGAGATTTGCCTTCTCTCATCCTACATCTAATGCTTTATCTGGAGCTTATAGGTATGGAGACAGCGTGTACATACTTGCAAAGCATATTTTGTAAAGTCAAACAGTGGATCCAGAGAAACGAGGCATACGATCAAATCAAGAAGTGCATGTGTATGGATCAAGGAGTGGTTTATTTATGATGAAGGTGATAGTGGATCTAATTCTACTTTTGCTCCTTTGAAAGGGATTTTGATCTCTCTTTGAATAATTGAAGAACTTAGACTAAAAGATATTTTGGGCTATAGTTTTTTTAGAGAGGCGGGCATCTAAGTACCCATTGTTTTGGTAGGACACTTGTCCATGTTTTACTCTCTATATATTTCTCTTTCTTCTTTTTTTTATAAATATATAAGCCCATAACATTCTTGTCTATAATGAAAGATTGAGAGATAATAATAACCTGGAGCAACAATAACTGGGGCTTATGAAATGTATGGATAGGTGACAAAAATCCTATAAAACATGTGAGTGGTGTTCTCTCCCAGTATAGGAGAAAAATATATTTGGTGGATCTAAAGGCATGTTGTTGCGTACTTCTAGAGTAGAAGCAACATATTTGAGTGGAGTGTACGTGATCTTGATTTTAAAAGTATGACAAGCCTCTAAGGGTCAACAGAGCTCGACAATGCTCAATGCAAGTACAAGTAGTAAAAAGTATGAATGGAGTTTTCTATCCTATGTATGGCTGTGGTAGGAATTTTAAGCTTTGTCATACAAATACTCATCATGGTATTTTAAGATTTCAAAAGATAAAATTCTCCAGAACTCTAACATTAGTAGGAGCAAGATAAATAGCAACTCTTCTTGCTCTCTTGTTGCGTGTTCTTCTCTTTGGGGGACTGTCCTCTTTCTTTTGTAGTAGATTGGAGGCGGTTTGAGGAGGAATATTCCTCGAATACTCATTGCACCATCATACCAAGCATTTAATGCAGCGCCATGCCAAAGCTGGGCCCAAGGCGCGCAAGTGGTGATGCGGGCACCCCAGGGGTGCGGCCGCACCCCAACTGGGCCCAAGTGAGCCTAGGTTTGGCTGGTGGCCTCCTGTGACCTTCTAGAGTGGGCCTGTGGAGTTTGGCACTATTTAGAGCATGTTTGCTTTGTGTTTTGGGCTTTTTTCTCCACCTGGTTGGGCCCTGATTTGCCTGATAAGTGGGCCTTCTCCCCTTGGGCTCATGTAGGGTGTTTGTTTTGCTTAGTTCTTTGTGTACTTTTGGCATGTTTCTTATGTTATCACAACATGTCCTCCTACAAATGGTAAATCACCAAAACTCATGGAATTCAATAGTTATAAGTCCTAATTCCAAGTTTGGTGTTTATTTGTACATATTTTATTTGAGAGTTGGCAGCTAGAAATAGGAGTTAAGGACTACCAACAAACTCCCCCAAACTTAGTCCTTTTCTCATCCTCGAGTAAAGTTCTAACACTACTAGAAATATCCACTTCTATGATGAAAATTTTAATGACGATCCGAAACCGTCATAAAAAATTGCTTTTTATGACGAAAATTTTGGTTTCATCATAGATCACCAGGACGAACCTCGAACCCCCCTTATCTATGATGAAATCGGGTATCATCATAAAAAACATCACAAAACAGCATAGGGTTTCGTCATAGATCACTCACGCGACTGTTCCTGCTCGTCTATGACGATCTTATTCAGAACTATGACGAACAATATGCAATCTGTGACGATAGCGCTTCATCATAGATCTCCACATGTTACCTTCTCCATCCGACGTGTACCTATGGGACCTGTAGTTACTCATCTGTGACGCTTGCAATGCGTCATAAAAGTCTCCGCCTTGATCCTTTCTCCATGCGATGTGTACCCGTGGGACCCTTCTCCATCCGACCTATGGGACCCGAACCTGTGGGGCCTTTCTCTATCTCCATCCGACCTATGGGACCTGATGGCTTGCATGTCACTTATGTTTGTGGACCCTTCTCCATCTGACTTGTGGGACTCGACAGCACCTTTCTCCATCTTCATCTGACCTATGGGACCCAACGGTTTGCGTGTCATGTGTACCCGTGGGACCATCCAACCTTTGGGATCCAGTGGCTTACGTGTCACGTGTACCTGTGGGATCTTTCTCCATCTCCATTCGACCTATGGGACCCAATGGCTTGCATGTCACTTGTTGCCGCTAGGGTTTAATAAATTCAAAATCAAAAAAAACCATGAGACCTAGGAGTCAAACCCGGGACCCAGAGCAAGGAATAGACCATCTTCACCATTGCGCTACATGCCTCATTGTGTTGACATGTCTTTGGTGTAGTATATGTTCTCTGTGTGGACAAGTTGACTTATATATTGGATATATCCCTATCCTCTTGTTGGTATAAATTAATGCACATAGAATTATCTGCAAGCATACAGATATTATACCGTTGTAGCACTTCACCGAGAATAACCTAGTTTAATATCAAACCCAAAGGATTGGAGGTGAGGATAACTATGTCTTAACTTAACCCAACTTCATAATCAATGCTAGAGAATAGGAGTGTAGAGGAGACTACTAAGGTCTTCTAGTTCTAACTTCAGTAAGCTTTGTCTTCTATTGTTTAATTTTGGGGATATTACTAAAGAAAACGCAGACAGAGTATGTTTCCTATAGTAACAAAGTCCTGCTAGGCCTACTAACAGGAGGTGGACTATAGAGGATTCAATGAGGCTATAAGAGTCACGCCTGTGAGCTACCACCGATCCAAAAAATAGGGTACATCCACAAGTAACTGAGTCTAAGCACCACACTTACATTATGAATACTACTTTAACCCAGGAGCTACAAGGATTAAAGTACTCAAAAGATTCACAAACCTGAAGAACAATATGATCAAGATTATTACTTGAATTAGAAGTCGATTACCAGAGAATTCTCAGAAGCAAGCTCAAGAAGAGCTTGATTCTGCCAAGGTACAAGCTGTAGTGAGAGCACCGACAGGCCGACACTTCCTCCAAACTCCTCCCTCTTACTCTATCTCACTATCTCTAATACAGGACTAGATCCTATGGAGGACTAATCTTGTCTTGATTGCTAGCTCTAGATCCTGGTGGACATGGGAATTAGGGTTTCTGGCTTCTCAACTCTCAAGATCTAACTTGGCTTAATGATTCATGATGCCCTTAGGCAGTGTAGGCTAGTATATATAGGCCAGAGTGTCAATCCTAGACCTTCGGATCAAACTGACTTGAATAAACGGTGTAGATGCATCCTAGGAGGTGGTGGAAAACCAACATAGCAAGGAGGTTGATAGATGGGCCCCCCAGAGGCTGGCTAGCTTACATGTGGGGACAACCTGCCCCACATGTCAGGGACACAAGCTTTGCTTCGGTGGAGAGCCTCCTAGAGTCTTCTAGAGTCTTCCCGCGTCGGTTACGCGATGGAATTCCATGATTTCCTTTGACGAATAGGTCCTCTTTGGCGAGTTTCTGATTAAATCCTGCTGGAAACACAGATTCACCAAAAATCATGGAATTTGTCATTTTAAACCCCTAAGTCTATATTAGTGATCCATTTTAGCCATTTATGCAAGTTATATTTGTAGTTTGTGATGAATGTTAAGTACCGTCAACAAACTCCCCCACACTTAGGCTTTCACTCGTCTTCGATAAAAGGATGGATTACTCAAGATATAACCTTGGGACAAGACATCAACATAAAACTATTCACAGTCAATCATGTAATACGGGATTCAAAGTGTCTACCATGAAACTTTGGGCGGTTGAAGAATGGAACTGTTTGAAGCAGATCACCATCTTCCTTCAATCAAGTCAATTAGAGAAACAGTTTAAGATTTTTGAAAACAAAACATTGTTGTTCTCCTTTTGTGGTACTCTCAAATCACTATATATGTGGTATTTTTAGATCCTCACCAAGGTAATAATGACTTTGCCTTCTTTTTGCTTACTTCTAAAAGCTTATGTGGAGCTCAGGTAGGGATGAATATGAAAACATACTTTCATTGCATATATTATAAAGTCAAAACGAGGATCCAAGGAGAAAAATGTCATACTCTTAGATCAAGATGTGCATGTGTGTGGATATGTATGTGGTGGCTAACCTAATTCTACTATGTTCCTTAAAACATGTCTCTCTTGTTTGGAACTTGGAAAAGACTTTTGTAAGAGAACATGGGCTATCTTATTCATCTTTATTTTTTTCTCATCTTTTTTATGGCGGGCATCTAAGTACCCATTGTTTTCAATATATCAGACACTTGTCCATTTTTTCAATACTCTTTCTTTTCATGAATAACTCTTGCATAGCCCATGCATCTTTTTCTACAATTGAAATTTTTCAAGAGAGACATCTATACCTCCTATAAAGCAAAGACCCACTAGCCTATTTCTCTGGCTTCTCATTGGGCCACATCAGCAAAATGATGTCATCTGCCCACTAAGTAACGTCATCCGCCCACTAAGCCTCATTTATCTTCCACTAGCTATTTCTTTTGAAATAGAAAAAAGTCATAGCACCTAAACCAAGCATCGTAATTAAAATCCAATTGCACCATGGTGTTCCTCGCAATAAACTCTTCAAAACAAGACCCCACATGGATATATTTTGATAACTTTTTTTGCAAACATTTAAACGACCGTTCCTAAGAAAAACCTAGCAAAACTGTCGTTTCTAAGCAAAAACCTAGCAAAACTGCATATCACATGGATTACATGTGGTCCTCCGAAACATGCATGATTTTGTGAACGAAAACTCCTAGAACTTTTGGGAGGGGGGATGGCCCTCAGGTATAGTAGGGGTGAGAGGTGAGGGTGGATGAGGTTAGCCTCCCATATTGGCCGATCCTATAGGTTAGTGACCGTGTTTTCTTTGATAACCGTTTCTAAGCAAAAGCCTATTTCTAAGAAAAACCTAGCAAAACTACATATCACATGGATTACATGTGGTCCTCTGAAACATGCATGATTTTGTGAAGGAAAACTCCTAAAACTTTTGGGAGGGGGGATGACCCTCAGGTATAGTAGGGGTGAGGGGTTCTGGTGGATGAGATTAGCCTCCCGTACTGGCCGATCCTATAGGTTAGTGACCGTGTTTTCTTTGATAACTGTTTCTAAGCAAAAGTCCATTTCTAAGCAAAAACCTAGCAAAACTACATATCACATGGATTATATGTGGTCCTCCGAAACATGCATGATTTTGTGAAGGAAAACTCCTAGAACTTTTGGGAGGGGGGATGACCCTCAGGTATAGTAGGGGTGAGGGGTGAGGGTGGATGAGATTAGTCTCCCGTACTGGTCGATCCTATAGGTTAGTGACCGTGTTTTCTTTGATATGGTTTTTGTTGTCTTTAGTTATATCTTTAACAAAAAAAACTAAATCTGTTCTCTGCTTATATCGCATATATACTTATGTATTATACACCAACGAGATTCCTTCTACATCCTATTTCTCCTAACTCAATTCAAATTACTCTTGCATTCCCGCAGCAACGCGCGGGGAATTCACCTAGTTTACAAGAACTTGGAACATTTATTCCTAAGCATATTTTTGTGTCTATTACCAATGTAGGAGTAGAACATTTTTAGGTGGATGGAAAACATGTTGTTGCATACTCCCAGTTTAGGAGCAACAGCTATATGTGGAGTGTACGTGATCTTGATCATGGGAGCATGATAGGTTTCTCAACAAGGGTCACAAGGTTTGACCAAACTCAATACAATGACAAGGAGTATATGTAGAAGGTTTTCTAGTTTATCATATCATATATGGCTCTGGTAGGACATTGCTTACCACAAAGGAGAAGTGTAGCTATTCATTTTACTTTTTGAAATAAAATTCTCTATATGACAAGGCATCAGGAATCAAGTTCTCATTATTCTACTATCTCATTCCACAACAACTTAAGTAACATGGGGTCCCTAATAATAAGTTCTCAACAGTAGCAAGACTTCTAGAAAAAGAATTATGTGAGTCTATCCCTTAGTCATGACTGAAATAATCTTTCCTCAGGTTTTAAAGTTGTTTTGTCAAAGGATTTTTAATTCGGTTCAAAATGGAAAGAAAAACATATGAAAATAGAGTGTATTAGGCTCAAACCTAACCGTAGATGAAGCACGAGGTGAGGCGGCTGTGGTGGGCTGGCTAGCCCATATAGGTGGCCGAGCGGCCCACTCTTGGGCCTGCTTGGGTCCAACTTTGGCGAGCATGGTTTATGATCCATTACTTCCTGAATTTCATGATTTCGTTATTAAATTTTGTTATGTTGTCACAGTGTGTCTCCCCCACACTTTTTTTTGATCGAAAAATGTAACACCCAAAAATTCTAAATTTTTGAATTAATGAGTTTCAAATAATTTAGATAACAATTAATGGGAAATTGAAATTTTGAAAACTATTTGGTGTTGCATTCATGCTGCTGCATTTGTTTTCTTTTGTGTAGTGGATTTATTTTATTTTGAATTGGTTTGAAGAATTCTATTTGCAATAGTTTGAAAACAAGTAAATAAAGAAAAGTAGAAAAGAAAAAAAAGAGAAAAGGAAACACTTACCTTTTTACCTGGCAGTCGCCGGCCTGTTCTCCCCGCTTGGGCCGCGTGGTGGGCCGCTGCCGCCTTCCCTCCTCCGCGCCCGACATCGGGTGGGCCGGCCCAGTATCGGCGACGAGCCATACGCCCTCCTTGTTCCACTAACCGGTGGGGCCCGGTGGTCAGTCGTCTCCTACCTTCCGTGTGAGCTCCGGACTCCAAACCGGAAACGACGACGACGATCGGCTTCGTGATCCCCGGGGAATCCTACCCGAACACGGCCAATAGAAGCTATAAATAGGACGCCTTGACCTTCCTATATCCGTTTTTCATCTAAACCGTGAACTCCACCGCAAGAAATCGAGGTTTAGGGTTTGAGGTAGTTGGAGGTGTCGGTTGAACGCGGGTGGAGCCGTCGGGTGGATTCGAGGCCGATTTCATCGCGTTGGTGAGACCACACTCTCCTCCTCTTTCGTTCTATGTTTTTTCTTTTGGGTGGAGGCGGTTCTAGTTGTGATTTTGAAGCTTACCGACGGTGCGGTGATGGCGCCGCCGCCCCTTGTTGCCGCGCGTCATGTATGGTTTATCGTAGCTAGTTTTTATCGAGTAGTTGAGTTCGCACGGAGCTTCTCGTTCAGTTGGATCAAATTTGGGGTCGAACGGTGGTCTAGATGGGTAAATCCGCCATCTCCGGTGAGATGGAGCCCACCGGCCATGGGGGGCCGCCGGCCGGACTTGAGGGAGGTGACCGGGTGAGCACTGTGGAATTGAAGATGAACCCGAGCCGTCCGATTTGAGATCAAGGGTCGAGATTAGAAGATACCCCTTCGCGGGGTAAACTTCTTAAAGAGCCCCTGGACTTTTTAATAATTGAACCCGCCGTCCATAGCGTATAGTTGGAAATACGTTTTCGTGTTTTGAAAGCGTATTTTCTTCCGATTAAATCAAAAATACGTTTTCAGGTATTTACAGTTTTGCCACTAGGATTGTTTTGGTCACAAAATCTTCGTTTTAACTCCGATTTGATCCGTTCAAGTTGCGTTAGGTTCGTATTTGCGAGCTCTACATGTTAGTGTAGTTGTACAGTTAGTTTTGACAATTTAGTTTTCGGGTTTATAATTAAGTATTTAATTATCTGTAGGAAATCTTAGAAAATTCATAACTTTCACGTTTTAACTCCGAATTTGGTGATCTTTACGTCTGTGTGATCGTAGGAACGTGTAGAAGAGTTTTATAAACTTTTATTACTGTTTTGTTACTATTGGTGTACTATTCTAATTATATCTCTTTGTTTGTTTCGTGTATGTTTGATTGGATGCATGTATGTTGTTGATTGATGATCGAGTATAGAAGGTGAGCAGTATCTGGACGATCCGGAGTATTACTTTGAGCCAGATCAGCAGTATCACTCGAAGAGCTTTGATCAAGGCAAGTATAACACATGACTATCCTTGTTACCTATACATTGAAATTATCATACATATGTATGTGCTTACCTTGACAACCTTAGAGATTATAACTTAGTGATTGTTATCTTGATTCCTTGTCAACCTTGGGAATGCATTTGGGTAGCTATTTGCTAGTGCTTAATTATGAACAATGATCTTGTAATTTGATTAATGGATTAAGCAATCAACCATTAAGATGATTTTATTACTGTTAAAAGGGGGCTAGAGCATGTGTATTATTTTTGATGCTCTGGTTACTCTCCATAAGGACTTATCTGTACGTGATCATCCGGGACATACAGTACAGCTGTGAGGGCTATATGGCTCTGGCTTTAGTTGCTTAAAAGACCTTTTCTAGCTTGTTAGTGGTTACCTTAAATGGCGTAAGAATGGCTTGCCACGTTGGGTGTAGGGCGAGCCCCTGTCCTTAGTGTGTATAGGCTGCGGTTGTTGTGCCACTGGGAAGGGGGGTTCTACATCTGCCTGCCGAGTGAATCTAATGGCCCTAACTTGTTAGACAAACTTTTAAGTGGCTTTATATGGTTTCCGGTGTTTTGGGCCTAGCTAACCCATGCATTTGGAAGTCATGACTCACAGTGAAAGTGTACACCTCTGCGTAGAGTTAAAAACTGGTATACTAGCCATGCTCACGGATACGAGCGGCCTTGGAACATTTACAGATAGATAATCACCATTGTTATATCATGTTTTATTGTTGTTATTAATATGCTCATGTTAATGCCATTCATTATCTTTATTACAATTGATCATTGGTTCATGAACGGGAAGTGGATTACTTTGATGCTACTTAATTGCTAATTACATGATGAATAAAAGCTAACCGCAGTCAAACAGTGTCTAGCCTTTTTGAGTCTCATGAACCCTGTGTTGTACTTGTTCAGTTTGACATGGACTCACCCTTGCTATTTCCAACATAATAGATGAAGATTATGAGGAAGATTTCCGTAATGAGTACTAGCCTTGGTGTCAACCAGTCAACCGTGTCCCTATGTTTGGAGTTTCCGCTGGAGATCTACTATTAGTTATTATTATTTATCGTTCAAGACTATGTTTTAGATATTTATTCGCTATGTAATAAACACTGTGATGATACTATGTAATTTGTCTACTTATGTGTGTGATCATGTCCTGGGGTGCACATGAGTACTTTATGCATCCTATTTTTGTCCTTAAAAATGGGTGTGACAGATTGGTATCAGAGCCGTGTTGACTGTAGGACGCAAGCCTAGTTAGAATGGTCGTTATTAGCATCCATGCTACACTTATTTCATGCTTAATCTTTTCACCTTGTTAATTTCTAAATTTTTATGCTTCCTCTACTATATTCTATTGCGAAAATACATTGATTCTATCTAATCTATGTCTAAATCTTGTAGATGCCTCCTCATCCCCGTCTGTCAGCTGCACAATACATTGCCCGTTTCAAACCCCAGGAGCCCCATGAAGATGGTGACCAAGAGCTATCTGATGCTGAATCAAGAGTTGGTGACACACCAATGGAGGATGTAGCTATGGGGTGGACCACGAAGTTTCAGATCATGATTCCTAAAGTGGATGCTTTCTTCCATGACATGTTGACAAGAACCTTGGACAACTACTACTACGAATGGGAAGCTACGTTGGAGTATCACAGTGCGGAGTATAGTCATCCATGGATGGATTCCTATTGGGAAATGGAGCTATGGGTCAAGAAAAGGGATCCTACCACTAAGGAGTCTAAGGTGGAGTCAAAGTTCATTACCCGAGTGAGCCGGGCAACCGTAGAAACAAGCATGGAGGATGTCGCCTACAATGCGTTCGTTTACTACCATGGTCTACGCTCGGACAAGACATTACAGGGTGCACTCCGGCATTTTCCTTGTTTCTTACATGACAAGGGTGTTTGGACCGTGCCGCTTGCAGATGATTCATCCTTGACTCTACAAGCTACAGTGGGATTGGTTCGTGAATTGGCTCTCCATGAGGTGGATTTGAAGGATGAGTTGCTGAAGGAGAAAGAACTTAAGGAGCAAGCTTATAAGGAGATTGACCAATTAAGGACGGAGTTAGGTCATCCCAAGATTTATGAGAAACTTAATTAGGAAATAGGAAAAATCCCTATGTAATAAGAACGATAGTAGTTGCGAGTCAATTTTGAGTTTGGTTGTTTTGAGAGTCAGTTTATGGTGTGAACAATTTGTGATTGATGGATTGTTATTATGATAATGTGTGATTTGGATCTTTATAATGTGTGCTGGAGTTTTGTAGACATGCCTACAAGTTCCATGGTTAAGAATATTAAATTTTGATCAAAATATAATAGTTGGGTATGAGGTAAACTTAGTTCTGTCCTTTGCTGATTTTTGAATCAGTCTGGGATGTTTTAGGAATAACTTAAAATCCGTTAATTAGAAATTTAAGAAATTTTACTGGGAATAAATAGACTTCTGTACCTTTCCAACTCCGGAAGAATCACTTTATTATCTATTATGAGCTAAGAGATATATCTGTTCTAAGTTGGGGTTACTGCACAATCTGGAATTCTGAAATAGTTTCGGTTAAGTTCAGTTTTTGGCTAATTTATTGACAGAATTAGAAAAAGTGTTGTGAATAAAAGTTGTAGATAATTTTGTAAGTTTTCCAACCATGTAAAGATCATCTGAATTGGACGTCTGTAACTCGAGATATGACAGTTTTACTGAGTTGCTGAAATTGGAATTCGCCCAGAGAAATCAGATTTTGCTTATCTGTTGAATACATCATCTCGGATCGTACTGAACTTCATTTTCTGTGTTTTGAAAACAGATGTCAGGCAGAGGTCATGGCAGAGGTCGTGGAGGTGCTAACCCACCTATTACTATAGAGGAACTTATGCATACTCAGAATCAGATGATGCAGATGTTCATGCAGCATATGCAGAACAATCCCCCTGCAGGAGGACCACCACCTGTTCAAGTGAGAGACAAGCGTGGGGAATTTTTGAAGGGACGCCCCCAGTGTTTTCTCATGCTGCTGATCCTTTGGAGGCGGATGATTGGGTGAGAGCAGTTGAGAAACAGCTAAACATCGCTCAATGCAATGATATGGAAAAGCTGTTATATGCATCTGGTCAGTTACAGGGGACAACTCAGACTTGGTGGGAGTCGTATCAAGCTGCACGTCCTAACAACGCTCCTCCTATTACTTGGAATGTCAGAGATTTTCGAGCTCGTCATATTCCTGAAGGTATAATTGAGCTGAAGCAGGAAGAATTCATAAACCTCAGGATGGGACAGATGAGCGTTAGTGAGTATCATGACAGGTTCACGTAGTTGGCTCGCTATGTTCCTAATGAAGTAAGAGAAGATGCAGATAGGCAGCGTCTTTTCTTAAAAGGGATTTATTATGATCTTCGTTTACAATTGAAGGGTAATAACTATGCCAGTTTTCAAGAGCTTGTGAATAAAGCTATTGTGCTTGATAATGAGCGCAGGGAGATGGACAGGAAGAGAAAGATGAAAGGACAAAGCTCAGGAAGCAACAACCGTCAGCGCACTAATTCTCAGCATGGCTTTCATCAGAAGTTTCAGGGACCAGTTAGTAAGTGGAATCACAATCCAAATCAGAGGTGGTCTCAGAATTGGCAAAATAATCAGTCTTAGCAACGTTCTTCATATCTGCAGCGTCAACAGTATCAGCAGACTAGGCAACAGACTCCTCGCATAGGAAATCCCAATGTTACCCCCATGAAGAATAGTGCTCCCAACACGCCTACTAGATGCTTTGTCTGTGGTAAAGAGGGACATATGTCTTACCATTGTCTTGAGAAGCAGAACCAGTAGACTCCTCAGAGCCAGAAGAGCAACCAGAGGCAATCTGGTACTAGAAGGGTGAATCACATGTCTTCTGATACAGCCCATGATGCACCGGAAGTTATGATTGGTACGTTCAATGTACATTCCACTCCTGCAACTGTTCTTTTTGACTCTGGAGCATCTCATACATTCATTTCCAATATTTTTGTTAAAATACATAGTATACCCATGCTTGCCATGAAAGAACCCCTCTTAGTAAACTCACCTGGAGGTACCATGCAAACCAATAATCGTTGTCTTCCAATTAGTATAATTTTAAGGGGGGTAGAGTTTAAGATAACTCCTATAGTGTTGAGGACATCTGGTATTGATGTGATATTGGGTATGGACCGGATGAAACAAAATCAGGCAGAGATTTAGTGTCAGCAGAAAGTGGTAGTTGTGACTGCACCTAATGGAGATAAAATCAACGTGGATGTAGCAGTGCAGAAGCAGCCAACCGCTATGGTGAATCAGCTTGAAGATGCTATTAAAGAGAATTCAGTGATTGAGGAGTTTCCGGATGTCTTTCCCGATGATTTGCCAGGTATGCCACCTGACCAAGACATTGAATTTCTTATTGAATTATTACCTGGAACTGCACCTATAGCCAAACGACCATATAGAATGGGAGTAGATGAATTAGAAGAACTTAAGAAACAAATTAAAGAATTACAAGATAATGGTTTTATTCGACCTAGTTCTTCACCTTGGGGTGCACCAGTTATTTTTGTTGATAAGAAAGATGGTGGTCAGAGGATGTGTGTTGATTATCGGTCACTGAATGAGGTAACTATCAAGAATAAGTATCCTTTACCCAGGATTGATGATTTGTTTGATCAGTTGAGAGGTGCTTGTGTGTTCTCTAAGATTGATTTACGTTCTGGTTATCATCAGTTGAAGATTCGTGCCTTGGATATTCCTAAGACAGCTTTTACTACACGGTATGGATTGTATGAGTATACTGTTATGTCATTTGGTTTGACCAATGCACCTGCCTACTTTATGTACATGATGAATAAGGTGTTTATGGAATATTTGGATAAGTTTGTGGTGGTATTTATTGATGATATACTGGTATTTTCCAAGACGGAGGAAGAGCATGCTGAACATTTGAGGTTGGTATTGCAGAAACTTAGAGAACATAAACTGTATGCTAAGCGAAGTAAATGTGAGTTTTGTTGAAGGAAATTTCTTTCCTTGGTTATATTGTTTCTAATGGAGGAATATCAGTGGTTCCAGGTAAAGTAAAGGATGTATTGAATTGGAAACCACCTACTGATGTTAGTGAGATTCGTAGTTTCTTGGGTTTAGCTGGATATTACAGACGGTTCATTGAGGGGTTTTCTAAACTTGCTAAACCTATGACATCTTTGTTAGAGAAGAATGCTAAGTTTGCGTGGTCTGATAAATGTCAAGCTAGTTTTGAGGAATTGAAGAAGAGGTTGACTACAGCGCCTGTTTTGGTTTTGCTAGATTTGAGTAAGAAGTTTTCTATTTATTGTGATGCTTTTCATCAAGGTTTGGGATGTGTTCTTATGCAAGAAGGCAGAGTTGTTGCTTATGCATCTAGGCAGTTGAGAAAGCATGAGTTGAATTATCCTACGGATGATTTGGAGTTAGCAGCTGTAGTTCATGCTTTGAAGATTTGGAGACATTATTTGATTGGGCATAAGAGTGATATATACACCGATCAAAAGAGTTTGAAGTATATTTTCACTTAGTCTGATATGAATTTGAGGCAACGTAGATGGTTAGAGTTGATTAAGGATTATGATATTGAGATACACTATCATCCTGGTAAGACTAATGTAGTAGCTGATGCTCTTAGTAGGAAAAGTTATGCCAATGAGATACTGACGTTGTCTATGACTAGTGAGTTATGTGCTAAATTTGAATATTTGAATTTGGGGATTGTTGCTAATATAATGGAATTAGTGATAGAACCTACCTTTGAGCAAGAAATTTACAAGGGTCAGTTAAAGGATGAGAAACTAAAGAAGATAGCGAAAGATATAGTGATTGGTAAGTCACCAGGGTTTCAAATGGATGATAATGGGATTTTGTGGTTTGGAAAGAGGTTGTGTGTACCTGAGGATCAAGCTGTTAGACAGGCGATTCTTCGTGAAGCTCATGAGTCAGCTTATTCTATTCATCCTGGTAGTACTAAGATGTATTTGGATCTCAAACAGAAATATTGGTGGGTTGGATTGAAAAGAGATGTGGCTGAGTATGTGGCATTGTGTGATACTTGTCAGAGGGTGAAGGCTGAGCATCAGAGACCTGCTGGATTGTTGCAACCAATAAAGATTCCTAAATGGAAGTGGGAGGAAGTTGGTATGGACTTTATAGTAGGGTTACCACGTACTCAGAGAGGTTATGATTCTATTTGAGTGATAGTAGATCGATTAACTAAAGTTGCTCATTTTATACCAGTTAAGACTAATTACACTGGAGTACAATTAGCTACCTTGTATATGGAGAGAATAGTCTGTATGCATGGAGTTCCAAAGAAGATTGTATCTGATCGAGGTTCGCAGTTCACGTCACACTTTTGGAAAGCTGTACATGAATCTTTGGGAACAAAATTGAATTTTAGTACGGCATATCATCCACAGACATATGAGCAGACTAAAAGGACCAACCAGATATTAGAGGATATGTTGAGAGCTTGTGCATTGCAATATGGAACCAGTTGGGATAAGAGTTTGCCTTATGCAGAATTCTCTTACAACAACAGTTATTGGGATAAGAGTTTGCCTTATGCAGAATTCTCTTACAACAACAGTTATCAACAGAGTCTTAGGATGGCACCGTTTGAAGCTTTGTATGGGCGTAAGTGTAGAAATCCATTGTTTTGGGATCAGACAGGTGAGTCTCAGGTGTTTGGTACAGATGTTCTTAGAAATGCAGAGGATCAAGTGTGGGTGATTCGTGAGAATTTGAGGGTGGCACAGTCTCGTCAGAAGAGTTATGCTGACAATAGGAGAAGAGATTTAGTTTTTGAGGTAGGTGATTATGTCTATTTGAAGGTGTCACCTATGAGAAGTGTGAAGAGGTTTAACATGAAAGGAAAATTAGCAGCAAGGTATGTTGGGCCATTTAAAGTTATTGCTAGACGTGGGGAAGTTGCTTATCAATTAGAGTTGCCTGAGAATTTATCTGGAGTGCATGATGTGTTTCATGTTTCACAACTTAAGAAGTGTTTGCGTGTGCCTAAGGAGCAGATACCTTTAGAAGAATTGACTCTAAAGGAGGATCTTACATATGAAGAGTTTCCGATTAAGATTTTAGAGACTGCTGAGAGAGTTACTCGAAGTCAGATTATTAAGATGTGCAAAGTACAGTGGAATCGATATTCAGCGGCAGAGGCAACTTGGGAAAGAGAGGATGAATTGAGGAAATCATATCCGCAGTTGTTTGAGTAAGCAGTCCAATCTCGAGGACGAGATTCTTTTAAGGGGGTAGAATTTGTAACACCCAAAAATTCTAAATTTTAGAATTAATGAGTTTCAAATAATTTAGATAACAATTAATGGGAAATTGAAAATTTGAAAACTATTTGGTGTTGCATTCATGCTGCTGCATTTGTTTTCTTTTGTGTAGTGGATTTATTTTATTTTGAATTGGTTTGAAGAATTCTATTTGGAATAGTTTGAAAACAAGTAAATAAAGAAAAGTAGAAAAGAAAAAAAAAGAGAAAAGGAAACACTTACCTTTTTACCTGGCAGCCGCCGGCCTGTTCTCCCCGCCTGGGCCGCGCGGTGGGCCGCTGCCGCCTTCCCTCCTCCGCGCCTGACATCGGGTGGGCCGGCCCAGTATCGGTGACAAGCCGCGCGCCCTCCTTGTTCCGCTGACCGGTGGGGCCCGGTGGTCAGTCGTCTCCTACCTTCCGTGTGAGCTCCGGACTCCAAACCAGAAACGACGACGACGATCGGCTTCGTGATTCCCGGGGAATCCTACCCGAACACGGCCAATAGAAGCTATAAATAGGACGCCTTGACCTTCCTATATCCGTTTTTCATCTAAACCGTGAACTCCACCGCAAGAAATCGAGGTTTAGGGTTTGAGGTAGTTGGAGGTGTCGGTTGAACGCGGGTGGAGCCGTCGGGTGGATTCGAGGCCGATTTCATCGCGTTGGTGAGACCGCACTCTCCTCGTCTTTCGTTCTATGTTTTTTTCTTTTGGGTGGAGGCGGTTCTAGTCGTGATTCTGAAGCTTACCGACGGTGAGGTGATGGCGCCGCCGCCCCTTGTTGCCGCGCGTCATGTATGGTTTATCGTAGCTAGTTTTTATCAAGTAGTTGAGTTCGCACGGAACTTCTCGTTCAGTTGGATCAAATTTGGGGTCGAACGGTGGTCTAGATGGGTAAATCCGCCATCTCCGGTGAGATGGAGCCCACCGGCCATGGGGGTCCGCCGGCCGGACTTGAGGGAGGTGACCGGGTGAGCACTGTGGAGTTGAAGATGAACCCGAGCCGTCCGATTTGAGATCAAGGGTCGAGATTAGAAGATACCCCTTCACGGGGTAAACTTCTTAAAGAGCCCCTAGTCTTTTTAATAATTGAACCCGCCGTCCATAGCGTATAGTTGGAAATACGTTTTCGTGTTTTGAAAGCGTATTTTCTTCCGATTAAATCAAAAATACGTTTTCAGGTATTTACAGTTTTGCCACTAGGATTGTTTTGGTCATAAAATCTTCGTTTTAACTCCGATTTGATCCGTTCAAGTTGCGTTAGGTTCGTATTTGCGAGCTCTACATGTTAGTGTAGTTGTACAGTTAGTTTTGACAATTTAGTTTTTGGGTTTATAATTAAGTATTTAATTATCTGTAGGAAATCTTAGAAAATTCATAACTTTCACGTTTTAACTCCGAATTTGGTGATCTTTAGGTCTGTGTGATCGTAGGAACGTGTAGAAGAGTTTTATAAACTTTTATTACTATTTTGTTACTGTTGGTGTACTGTTCTAATTATATCTCTTTGTTTATTTCGTGTATGTTTGATTGGATGCATGTATGTTGTTGATTGATGATCGAGTATAGAAGGTGAGCAGTATCTGGACTATCCGGAGTATTACTTTGAGCCAGATCAGCAGTATCACTTGAAGAGTTTTGATCAAGGCAAGTATAACACAGGACTATCCTTGTTACCTATACATTGAAATTATCATACATATGCATGTGCTTACCTTGACAACCTTAGAGATTATAACTTAGTGATTGTTATCTTGATTCCTTGTCAACCTTGGGAATGCATTTGGGTAGCTATTTGCTAGTGCTTAATTATGAACAATGATCTTGTAATTTGATTAATGGATTAAGCAATCAACCATTAAGATGATTTTATTACTGTTAAAAGGGGGCTAGAGCATGTGTATTATTTTTGATGCTCTGGTTACTCTCCATAAGGACTTATCTGTACATGATCATCCGGGACATACAGTACAGCTGTGAGGGCTATATGGCTCTGGCTTTAGTTGCTTAAAAGACCTTTTCTAGCTTGTTAGTGGTTACCTTAAATGGCGTAAGAATGGCTTGCCACGTTGGGTGTAGGGCGAGCCCCTGTCCTTAGTGTGTATAGGCTGCGGTTGTTGTGCCACTGGGAAGGGGGGTTCTACATCTGCCTGCTGAGTGAATCTAATGGCCCTAACTTGTTTGACGAACTTTTAAGTGGCTTTATATGGTTTCCGGTGTTTTGGGCCTAGCTAACCCATGCATTTGGAAGTCATGACTCACAGTGAAAGTGTACACGTCTGCGCAGAGTTAAAAACTAGTATACTAGTCGTGCTCACGGATACGAGCGGCCTTGGAACATTTACAGATAGATGATCACCATTGTTATATCATGTTTTATTATTGTTGTTATTAATATGCTCATGTTAATGCTATTCATTATCTTTATTACAATTGATCATTGGTTCATGAATGGGAAGTGGATTACTTTGATGCTACTTAATTGCTAATTACATGATGAATAAAAGCTAACCGCAGTCAAACAATGTCTAGCCTTTTTGAGCCTCATGAACCCTGTGTTGTACTTGTTGAGTTCGACATGGACTCACCCTTGCTATTTCCACCATAATAGATGAAGATTATGAGGAAGATTACCATAATGAGTACTAGTCTTGGTGTCAACCAGTCAACCGTGTCCCTATGTTTGGAGTTTCCGCTGGAGATCTACTATTAGTTATTATTATTTATCGTTCAAGACTATGTTTTAGATATTTATTCGCTATGTAATAAACACTGTGATGATACTATGTAATTTGTCTACTTATGTGTGCGATCATGTCCTGGGGCGCACATGAGTACTTTATACATCCTATTTTTGTCCTTAAAAATGGGTGTGACAAAAAACCATGGGGAAGATCCCCATGGTGCAGATTTTTATAAAAAGAAGCAAAACTGTACAGGAACAAAGGGAAACTTACAAAAAAAAGGAGAAGGAGGGGGGGGTTGGGTAGGAGGAGAAGCTGAACAACAGAACTAGGAAGCTAAACAAGAAAGGTGAAGCTAATTACAAGGCATCAAGCCACAAGAAAAACAACAAGTCTATCATCAACACCCAGGCGGTGAGCCTGGAGGGAAGCTTCATTCTTGAAATTCCTGAGCCATAAACTGAAGGTAGCCTGGATTCCATCAAACACCAGTCGATTTCTGACTTTCCAAAGTTCCCAGGAGGCAATCAGAAACAGCTCCATGAAGAAAGGATATCCTGTCTGTTGTCTTGTATACTCAATCCTCCTGTGGATGTCATTGTCAGGGGTCCAGTTAATTCCCAGCTTGCTCCAACATCTCTTAGCGAATTCACATTAAAAAAAAGAGGTGTTCAATGGTTTCCTCGATTCCTTCATTACAGAGTACACAGTGGCAGTTAGGCTGCACATTAAAATGCCTCCTAGCTAGCATACTTTTGGTATTCAGCCTATCCAGAAGAATGAGCCATGCAAAAAATTTGACCCTTGGTGTCACTTTTGATTTCTAGACCAACCGAAAACAAGTAGAGGTTGGCATTGTCAGGAAAGCCAACTTGTATAACTTAGATGCCACATATCTGCTATTCCCCCAACAAAAGACTCTCTGATCAGGAATATTAGTCAATGTGAAACCATGGACTAACTCCCTGAGATTGTCCAGTTCTATTGCAACAGCCTGCGAAATGGGAGTGATAAATAGTTCCTCGAGGCATGAAGCTTCACTTACTTCCTTTACTGATATATTCGAAAATCTTGCAAACTGAGCAATATTGGGCAACATCTCGTCAAGGCATTCTCCAGCCCAATTATCTTTCTAGAAAAGAATAGAAGAACCATCCCCAAGCTAACAAGTGGTGATGAAGCAATATAAATCTTTTAGCCTGAAAATATCCTTCCACCAGAAAGACCCCACTTCCCTTTGGATATGAGGAACCTTTCCAGCATAATATTTAAACCACAACTGATGGACCCAAGGTATGTCAGATTTGGAGTAAAACTTATGCAGCTGCTTCAATAGTAGAGCATCATTTTGTAGAGTCAAATTCTTAATACCAAGGCCACGTTTCTTTTTAGGCCTTTGAGCTAAGGACCAAGCCACCAAGTTTCCTCTCTTCCTCTCAGAATTCCCCCTCCAAAGACACTGTTTTCTTATCCTATCAATATCATGGATAACCCCCTTATGCAATTCGAAAGTGCACATAGCATATGTGACACATGGAGTGATGACAGTATTGATGTACTCCACTCTCCCTGAATAGGATAGAAGGGTGGAACAAGCAGACAATTTTCTTTCAACCCTATCAATCAAAGGGGCAAATTCCTCTATCCTAGGCTTTGTTGTTCCCAGAGGTAAGCCCAGGTAAGTAAAAGGAAAAGACCCAATTTGGCAGCCAAGGGTACCAGCCAGTACCTTCATTTTTTCAAGGAGACATTAATTGGCACAATAATAGACTTACTGAAGTTTACACATAGACCAGTAGAGGAGGCAAAAGTGTTCAAGATGGCTTTGAGACAAAAAAGCTGTCTAGCATCAGCTTGCATAATTAGTAATGTGTCGTCTGCATACTGAACAATAGGGAAATCCAAGGTAGGTTGTGGTATAGGAAGTTTCAGTATCCCTTTATTCTTCAGGCCATTGATAATATATTGAAGGATTTCAGCAGCTAAAACAAACAGCAAAGGTGACAAAGGGTCTCCTTGTCTAACTCCCCTCTTGCAAGAATTTTTTTTCCTGGTACACCATTCAAAAGAACAGAAGCTGATCCAGAGGATAAGATGGTTTTAACCCAGCCAATCCATTGAGAAGGAAAGCCCAAGCTAACCAACATTTCCAAGATTGCAGAGTGTTCCACAGTATCAAAGGCTTTTACAAAATCAAGCTTAACAATGACAATTTCCTCTTTTGATTGCTGGCACTAGTGTATATATTCAAAACTCTAGGCTAGACAATCCTGGATAGTTCTATGCCTGATAAACCCATACTGGTTTTTATGAATGATTTTTAGAATGATCCCTTGCAGCCTCTCTGCCAGTAGCTTAGTGAGCATCTTCACACAATAGTTCAGCAGAGAAATTGGCCTAAAGTCAGAGGCACTGATTGGGCAACTGATTTTGGGAA
Source organism: Saccharum hybrid cultivar R570 (assembly GCA_038087645.1). Lineage (NCBI taxonomy): Eukaryota > Viridiplantae > Streptophyta > Magnoliopsida > Poales > Poaceae > Saccharum > Saccharum hybrid cultivar. The sequence goes on from JAQSUU010000187.1 coordinate 1,540,985, forward strand.
CCAAAACTATGTAAGAACTGTTGATTGGGGACATGTTTACCCTATTCTCATAAAATTCAAAAAAACAATCTATAAATATCTTTTCTGATTATAGGCCAACACTTTTTAATAAAGACACCATTGAAACCATCTGGCCCATGTGCTTTGTCTGTTGGCATCATTTTGATGATGTTGTCAATTTCAGTTACCAAAAAGGGGCCCACCAAACTTTGAAGCTCATCACTAGGGCAAACTGGTACAAGAGTACTCAAATCAAAATCCATTGTCACATTGTTTGAAATTCCCATCATGTTGAATCTGAGCAATTTGGTTTCTTCTGTAAGAGACAGTTGCCATAGAATGAAAATACTTGGTACATTCATCTCCATATTTTATTCTATTAACTGTGTTTCTTTGCTTCCAGTACTGGGTTTGTTGTTTCAACAAGGAACAAAGCTGCTGTTTGACAAGATTCCTCAGATTCCACTCAGGATTGAAAAGCGGTCTAAATTCCTCTACAGTATCCAAAAATTTAATAACCTTATTACAACTTTTGATGAGTAATTTGATATTTGAGACACCCTTGCTCCATTGTTTCAAGTCATATCTTAATCTTTTGAATTTTGCAGACAACACAGAGACGCTGTTAAGCAAGCTACCGACAGATTTATCCCAAGAAAGCTTGACTATATCATAGAAACTTCTGTGAGAAGCCCAAAAGTTTTCAAACCGAAACACATTAGATTTAGCAATCTTAGGACCAATCGAGATCTTGCATGGAACATGATCAGATGTGGGTCTAGCTAAAGGTGATACTAGAGTGTTTGGGAATTCTGATGTCCAATTCACAGAGGTGAAAAACCAGTCCAACTATTGAAGAAGAGGATCGGCTTGCATATTACTCCAAGTAAAACCCCTCCCCTTCAGCGGTAATTCTACCAAGCCCAGATGATCAATTACATCATTAAAAATCAGGGTATCCTAGAAGTTCCCACCACTCTTATTTCTATTCTCTAGAGAGCGATAAAAATTAAAGTCCCCAATCAATAACCAATTCTCCCCCTCATGTATATCCAGATTTCTAAGCCATGAGACAAAAGCAGTTCTAGCAGGAACAACACAAGGCCCATAAACCGTAACTAGTTTCCAGATATACAAGTCCATTCTGGAAGAAAAGCTCATGGAGATAGCAAAGGGTTGTATTTCAGTAACAAAACCCTCAAACAAACTACCATTCCATCCGATGAGAATCCCACCCGAAGCTCCCACAGACGGAGAGAAGACAAACTTATCAAATTTTCAAGGAGCAAAGTTTCTAAGGAAAGCAAGATCAAAATGCTCTTTCTTGGTTTCCTGGAAACAAAAAATTTCACAGTTGCATTCATCTATTTTATTTCTAATGGTTGGCCATTTCTCAACAGCATTGATCCCTCTAACGTTCCAACATAAAATATTCCAAGATCTATTCATTGGCAAACAGTTTAGCATCAGTAAAATCACAACCTCCACAGGAGGCCGAGAGCAGAGTACTTAAGAATAAAGTCAACAAAAGAAAGGCCACCAGAGCATAGGGTTTAATGTCACAGCACTTGGCCCACCACACCACATTACATATAAAAAGGATAAACCAACATCTTAGGATTGTAACAGAAAGTTTCAGAAGACGACCCCAAACCCGGACTCATAGCTAAGGATAAAATCTTTATTGTCATCAGATTTGATCATCATCATGTCCCTGCATCAGGGCATCATCTGAGAGCTCCTCAAGAGACACTCCATAAGCTACGCCCCATTCCCGAATAGTCTCTCGGGGTATTGGGTTGACCATCTCACTTGCATCAGTTGGAGGATTAACCAGGTCAATCTGCAACGCAACCTTCTTACGATGCTTGGAAGCAGGTTCACGTATCTTTACCATCTGATAGCCATCTACAGTATTGGGATTGATACGCGGGCTCCTTCTGACCATAGTATCCACTAGTGGGGTCTTTGAGCTCTGCCTCCTGGACACCACCGTCGGAATGGAAATTGGCCCACCAAGAATTCTAGCATGAGCAGACTCCCCAAACAAAAACACCCAGAGCCTTAAGAGAATGCAGTCCATAACTGGTTGGGCTAGGACCATCATCTTCTATATGTCCTCCTTCCATTCTACAACTTGAGAGATTGGCATGACATAGTCCACAGGCAACTTCTGACAGGCCTTCAGAATGAAAGCTGGGACAACAACATTAGTCATTCTTTCAGAAGTCACCCCCTCTGAGTCCTCTGAGGAAAAGGAGTTTGCATTGCTCTGCTCATTCTGATTCTTCTATATTGTAGCCAACACCTCTTCCACAGATAGATGAATGTCAGGACCATTAGCTCTGAGGTAGTTTGCAGTGCTTCCAGATTGATTGAAAGTGATGGTGTCTTGGGGTTGGTCTGGGTGCTGAGGTACCCAATTGTCCTCAACATCTTCCATCAGAGCATCCTCCACATCATCATGTTCAATTACCAGATTTCCAATTTCTTCCACCTGGTTCTGATTTATTTCAGCATTGACATCTGCCATCATCTGAACATCGATCCCTGCATCCCCAAGTACCTAACCTCTTGCACCAGCATGATCATGCTGCCAGTTCTAGAAGTTATCTGGGTTTCCCGCCAGAGGAGCACCATGCATCGGGTGGGGTTTACCATCAGCTGGAATTGGGTCTTCGTCACCTGGCATTCCATCAGGGAAGTGTCCCCCTAGAATGTAAGTAGGGACAGTCCAGGATTGACCATTTCCTCCAATTGATGTGCCCTGCAAAACCACAACACTACGAGGAACCCTTTCTGGAGCGATCAACAGACAATGTACTAAAGTTCTGCTCTTGTTCGGGCCCTGGTGCCAATTCAGCATCCTCCCAAAGGGTGCAACAGCTGCCTTCATGAAGCCTTCAAGCTGGTAGTCAAGAGGAAAAGCCAAGAACATGATCCAACACTCTCTAGTGTATGGACAAGCCCTAAGGTTGATTGCTTCATCATGCTTGACAACTCTCAGCACAGTATTATCATTGACATCAATCGGACTAATATCTAGCATGCTTTGCCTCTGCACAGCTGAGCCAAACTCTAAAAGCCCCAATCCAAGTGGGGAGAGAAAGGATGAAAGAGTCTCCCCCACACTTGTTTTCCTATTTACCTTTATGCACAACATGTGGAGACAAACACATATGCAAAAGAAATAGAGAGCATGTAATAGTAATATGACTACATTAATATCATAAGGCACTTTATTACACAAACACAAACTAAGCACAAACTCTTAAACAACTAACATAAACTTCAGTCACCCTAACAATCTGAGCTAGCAACAAACCTAAACATTAAACACTTGACCTAACACTTGTGCCTTATTATTGACTACCTAATTCTCACTTCCTCATCTTAGCAACAAAGTGATTTAAAGCGTTAAGATCATGTTGTAGGCTCTTGCGATAAACGTGTTTTTCGTCGATCCTTTGCTCTAAGGTATAGATAACATTGCTCCGATCTTTGATCTTCTTCTCTAGGAGTGCAATGGTCATTCGCGGACGCTTCTCTACCTTTGGAATAGGTGGTGATGCCTTCCATTTCCTTGGAGGAACAACCTTGATTTGCTCCGGCATAGCCTGGACTCCATCAACGATTGTACGAGGGGTGACCGACCGGTACTTCGCACATGTGACATCTCCAAATTTGTTGGTCTTCAATCCAGTAAGCACCTCATGATCCTTCAAAGGAAGATGGTTGATCTCCTTCATTATCTTGAAAAGCTTTTGGGTGTCTAACTTCGGTTCTTGTTGAAGAGGTGTTCCTTCAAGACGTAGAAGCGGTGGCGGCAGAGCGATTAGCGGGCGGTGGACGGCTTGGGCATAGTAGGATTGATTTGAGCAAATGGGAGTAACTTCTAGAGGAATGGTGGTTAGTGTCAGTTCGTCAGGCTTCTTGCTAAGGTCGGCTTCATAGGGGATGAATTCTTTGCCGGCCATTGGAACTAGACAGGAGGAGAGCTTTTCTGCTGTTGGAGGAGGCTTTGATGGGGTGGCTATGAAGGTAGGGAGAGGCTCATTTATATAGAGGGAACAACTTGTAGCAGGGGTCAAGATCTATCTATAAAGGTGTTGGCGGTTCTTGATTCACATTTTATACCGCCAATACTTATATAAAATTCATCAAAAAACAACACCAAACCTAGAAATAGGACTTTGAACCAATAATTTCCATAGGTTTTGGTGATTTTTTTGTTTTGCAGGGACACACATGAAAACATACCAAGTTGGGCCAAAAGTGAAGGAAAATATAAAAGAAACATTCAAATCTTCAACTTGGTGCCAAGCAAGCAAAGGAGAAAGACAAAGCAGCCCATCAAAAATCTAATTCTGGGCTGAGCACAAAATAGCACAACGACAAATTCTGGAAGCAGCTAAGTATTTCCACCATAACTGTAGATTAATAAATCCAAATGGCATGATACAAGATAATCTGGAAAGCGTATAAAATTCTCTACAAATCATTTTCAGACCTCAACACTTAATTTCAAAGTTTACCTAGTCGAAATTTTAAAGTTCCAGAAATCTGTCCTCTCCAAACAGAGAGCAGCCATTTCTGGACAGCCACTTTAAACAGCCACAACTCCTAAACTACTGGGACAAATACCACCAAATTTTTACACAAGCTAGTTTAACAAGTTTACTACCACTCTGGTATTCACAAGTTTCCCAGAAAACACATTTATCAAGGTCCAAACCCAAAAAGGCTACCAGCTGTCCAGAGAACCTAGAAATGTGAAAATTAAATATTTATTCATGTGTCAAACTACCCTTATGACCAAACTAATAAAAATACTAGGTCACATATGACATGAAACCACCAGAAAGTAAGGTATGTTCACTCAAGTAATTTATTTTAATCCGTTTCTTAATTTAATTAATTAATTAAGTGGAAAATTAAACTTATATGAAAACTACTCAGAAAATTCTACAAAAATTACAGAAGACTCTATACCCTACTAGGACGCTACTTTAAAAATGTGAACTAAAGTTATTCAAAGAAACTCCCTACACAAAATTCACAAGCCAGAAAGGCTGATTTTTGCATAAATAACAAATCATAAAGAAAAGTGTCAAACAACAGAAAAAATATTTTTATTAGCAACCTTAGGGTACGAGGACACCCTCCATAAAATTTCATGAGCATTGCACATACAAAAAAATTATTAAAATTCATTCAATTATCTCCTAATATAACAAGACAACATCATAACTTGAAAAGTACTCAAGCAATAGTACCCAAATTTTTACCAAAGCTAGTATAGACATGAAATAGCATGCCCACCAAATTGCATAATTTTTGGAGCATAACAACTCAAGTTATCCATTTAACAAGTTTGCATCTATTTTATAACACATTTCAAAGGCCTATTTAAATCTTCCAGAATTGGAATAACACATATCCATTTTATATTTTTCATAAATACTACACTTCACACAGATCCTAACAAACTTTGAGTCACCCCATTTGGATCTACACAACATGAGATATGAAATTTACAAAACAGCATTCAAAACTATGAAATAAATAAAGAAAAACCAAAAATCAAAACCCTAAAGATCTACTGGGCCGGCTACCCATCGCGCGGCCCGCTATCCCGCGCACGACTTCACCCGGCCGACGCGGCCCACCAGCGCGTGCGGCCCACGATGCCTATCCCGCCCGCGCGCGTGTCTGCCAAGCGAGGCCCGCCAGACAAGTAGAGAGGAGGCAGGGGAGTAGTGGCGGTGGTCGGAGCTCGCCGCCGGTGGCGATTCTGGCGAGGCCGACGGCACCATCACGGTCAACACCTAAAACCACACTGGTGGACCTAAAGGACATGAGGGCGGAGCTGCTTGAGGGGGCTCACCGTCGCGCATGGCGGATCGCCGGGGTGGTGGTGGCGCACCTCGCCGTCGGTGACCCCGACACCCTACCCTAGACCCCCGGTGAGCACCCCTGTGCTACCCTGACTCCAATGCGTCAACTAGCGTCCGAAGAGGATGACCCAGAGACCCTAGCCATGGTGAGCTGTTGCACGGACAAACGCCAGCGAGACCTCGCGGTGGCAGAAATGGCAATGTGGCCCTACCGTTGTACGGCTGAGGGCGTGGATAGGACGAGGGGGTAGAGGGGTTCAAGGCGGAGCTGGGGGCCAGATTGGAGACGCGGTGGTGCAGTGGAGAGCGCGTGCGATCTCAATGGAACAAGGGCGGCAATGGTGGCTCGGTTCATCCGCCTTGGGCGTGGAGAGAGCGAGAGAGAAGGAATAGGGGCAGCAGAAGCGTCCCGTGGCGCCTTGAGGGCGTCGCGACTGACTAGTGGGGCAACGACCGGCGTATGGCCGCCACGGCACGTCCACTCGGCGGCAACGGCCTGAGGCTGGTCGGTCACCAATTGACTGACGAAACTGAAACGAGGCCATAATTAACGACTGACAGTCCATTTTGTTCATCCCATAACTCCCAATCCAGACTATTTTAGTGAAATTTGTGAACATAAAAGTTGTAGAGGGATGTGAGGTCTACAAGTTTGTCAATATTGGTTCAAGCTGATTTGGCATGGTTTGTGAGTTACAGGCTTCCAAAGGAGGGTACTTTGAAACTGTCTTTCAGGTTAAGACTTAGCCAAAATGCTAAGTCATAAAACAGCCTCTAATACTGACTTGTGGGACACTTTTGAGCATGTTCTAACCATTTTCATGAGATGGCCATATTGAGGCTTTTGTTCCTTATGAAATTCTCTACAACTTTGATTAAGCTTGATCCTCCATGCAAGATCTCTAAGCTGGACTTTTTAAATAGTCAAACTAAAGCATTCTAGGGCTCAAGCTTGGTCAACATCACTTAGGAGGGTATTTTGGTCATTTTGGTCAACATGAACATTGTTCCACTAATGATACTAAGTGTGATTAAGGTACTATAGGACCTAATGGACCACCATACCATATGGTTACACCACAATCAAGCATCACATGCATTGAAACAAGGAAAAACAAATGAATTGCTACTTTTGTTTCCAAGCCATGTTTCATATGTTTCATGAGTGTGTTGCATAGCACTTGCTAATCATGTTCACTAAAGTGGGTGACATGTCTCAAAAGGAAGTTCCACATGTTGCACTTGGGTGTTGCACACTACTCATTTCATAAACACACATGAAATATAAGCACATGTTGCAATGTTTCAAAAACATGTTTCACACATTATAAGCTCATGCATGAATGAATGATGCTCAAGTTTATGAAATGCAAGTGCAATTATGGAAGCCAAACACCTAGGGTGTTACATAAGGGCCCTCCCAATGCGATGCTAACTTATGCAATCCTTTTGTCTTCTGCTTCCTTCGCAAAACCAAATCGCCGACCATGAAGAATCTGTCCTTGACATTACGGTTATATTACCTGTGCAAGCCTTCCAAATATTTAGACGTGCGCACGCAGGTGTCAAGGCAGTGTTCCTCGGTGCAATTAACCTTGAGCTCTCTGGCCTTAGATGACCTCTCCTCATCATGGTTCTCGACCCATAGTGACTGGAAGGCAATGTCAGCTGGTAGCATGACCTCAGACCCAAAAACCATGAAGTACGGGGAAACACCGGTATTGCGACTGGGCTAGGTCCTCATTCCCCAGACCATGGCTGGCATCTCCTTCAACCATCTCCCATGATGCTTATCGTTTGCCCTATACAACCTTTTCTTCAGAGCATTAAGGATCATACCATTTGCTCGCTTAGCCTACTCATTAGCCCTTGGGTGCGCCACCGAAACATATTTCACTAGTATGCCTCTGTCATTGCAGAAGTTCTAGAAATCGTTGCCAGTGAACATGGACCCTAGGTCGGTAATGATGCTGTTAGGTAGGCCAAAGCGGTGGATAATTTCAACGAGCAGCTCATCTGCCTTCTTTGCAGTCCCCAAAACTAAGGGCTTGTACTCAATCCACTTGGAGAATTTGTTGATAATGATGTAAACCTAATGGTAACCTTCGTGAGCCAGCTTGAAAGGCCCAATCATATCCAGTCCCCAGCATGCAAAAGGCCAAGATGCTGGAATGGTCTAGAGTTCATGGGCTGGAATGTGAGTCTGCTTGGCGAAGAACTAGCACCCCTCACAATGATGGACCAGCTTCTCGGCATCGGTGATAGCTGAAGGCCAATAGAAACCTACTCGGAAAGCCTTGCCGACTAGTGTGCATGTGGCGACATGGTTACCACAAGTGCCAGCATGGATCTCTTCCAAAATCTTCACTCTGTGTTCCTGAGACACACATTTTTGCAATAATTCTTCCTTCACATTCTTGTGCATAAGTTTCCCCTCGACCAGCACATAATGCTTGCTACGCCATATGAGGCGTTCCATCTCGGTCTTGTCTTGAGGAACCTCTACAAAGGTGAGATACCTGATGAGCGGTTCTCTTCGGTCTATGCCGGTGGTCAGAATCATAGCGACTAGCTAGTCTGTAGACTGCTATTTGGCCATAGGCTTCTCTTCTTCCTCGGTGGACGGCTTGACGAGGTCATGAACGAAAACTCCATGGGGAATTGCTACCTGGGTTGATCCTAGCTTTGACAGCTTATCAGCTGCCTCATTGTTAGCCCGAACCATGTGATGGAATTCTAGGCCATATAATTTGTTCTCCAACTTTCTGATTTGCGCACAGTAAGCATCCATCCGATCGCTAGTATAGTCCCAATCCTTGTTCACCTAGTTTATGACAAGGGTAGAATCACCAAATACCATGAGCCTTTTTATGCTGAGCTCAATGGCGATACGAAGGTTGTGCAAAGCCGCCTCATACTCGGCGGCATTATTGGAGGCCTTGAAGTGAATGCAGAGGATTGAAGTGAATGCGGAGGACATAGCTCAGCCTGTCCCCAGATGGCAAGATGAAGTACACCCCTGCCCCAGCACTATTGATATTGAGGGAGCCATACATCTTTCAGTGCTCGGGGGATGTCAGAGACAGGTGTATTCATATCTGTCCATTCGACAATGAAGTCGACCAGCGTCTATGACTTGATAGTCATGCGGCTTCAAAATTCCAGCGAATATGGGCTAAGCTCTAACGCCCATTTGATGATGCACCCATTGGCGTCTTTATTGCACAAGATATGCCCCAGCGGAAACTCAGTGACCACTTCGATGGGATAAGTATCAAAATAATGGCGTAGTTTGTGAGAGGTGATTAGGATAGCATAAAGCAGCTTCTGGACCTAGGGGTAATGAGTCTTAGACTCGTTGAGTACCTCACTGATGAAGTATACTGGTCACTGGACCTTATACACATGTCGACCTCCTTGTGCTCGATGACGATGGTGGTACTGACTACCCGATTGGTGGCCGCAATGTAAAGCAACAAAGTCTCGCCTTCCTTGGGTGCCATCAGGACTGAAGGAGATGTGAGAAACTGCTTGAGCTCTGCAAAAGCAGTATTGGCTTCCTTCGACCACTCAAATTTCTGGTTTGCCTTGAGGAGTTTGAAGAATGGCAGACCCTTATCGCCAAGCCGGGATATGAATCAACTCAGAGCGGCCATGCACCCGGTTAGTTTTTGGATGTCTTTGATGCACTTAGGTGGTTTCATCTTAATGACTGCTTTGATTTTTTGGGTTAGGCCATATGCCCTCACGGCTAACTATGTTGCCAAGCAATATGCCAGATGGCACACCAAATATGCACTTCTTGGGATTCAGCTTCCATTGAAACTTATTGAGTGCCTTGAAGGTCTAGTCGAGGTCGTCGACCAGGGTAGAGGCTACTTTGGTCTTCACCACTACGTCATCAACATATGCCTCAATAAGATGATCTCTGATCTGGTCCTTGAGGCACTGCTAGATGGCCCGTTGATAGGTTGCGCCTGTGTTTTTGAGCCCAAACAACATGGTTGTGTAGCAGTAAGCACTGAAGGGCGTGATAAAGGATGTCTTGATCTGGTCCTCCTCTCTTAGAGAGATCTGATGGTAACCAGAGTAGAAATCTAGGAAAGATAAGAGCTCATAGCCAGTAGTAGAATCTACGACCTCGTTGATACGAGGCAAACCAAAGGGGTCCTTAGGGTAGTGTTTGTTGAGATCGGTGTAATCAACGCACATCCTCCATTCATTATTCTTTTTCTTACAAGAACCGGGTTGGCAAGCCACTCTAGAATATACACCTCTTTAATAAAGCCAGTAGCTAAAAGCCGGTTTATTTCTACTCTAATTGTGTCCTTTTTGTCCCATGCGAACCATCGTAGCTTCTGTTTGATTGGCTTGGTGGTCTTCAAAACATCCAAGGACTGCTCGATCAACTCCCGAGGTACTCCAGGCATGTCTGTAGGTTTCCATGCAAACACGCTAACGTTCTCCCTTAGGAAGCTGATGAGCGCGTCTTCCTATTTAGGGTCCAGGGTGGCCCCGATGCGAGCCATTTTGGACTTGTCACCCGAAACCAGTTCCACCTCTTTGGACTCCTTGTACTTTGCTGTAGCACAGGTAGCTTCTTTGCTTGGAATCTCTAGATCGACAGGAGGAATCTTCTTGGGGTTGGTGATGGACTGCTGCATGCAGATCAAGAGCTCGAGGGCATCGGTAGTTGCATAACCCTCCTTCTCGCAATTGTAGGCGATGAGAACATTACCCCTGAGGGAGAGTACGCCCTTCTTAGTTGGCATCTTTAGGAGCAGGTAGATATAGTGTGGTATCACCATAAATTTGGCCAGAGCTAGTCGGCCAAGTATGGCATGGTATGTTCCTTCAAAGTCTTCCACGATGAAATTGATGTAGTCAATACAAAAATGGTCAGCGGTGCCAAACTAGACTGGCAATGTGATTTGTCCTAAAGGTTGAGAGGTCTACCCTGGGAGCACTCCCCAGAAAGGTGCGTCGTAATGCTCAAGGTCTTCCGGCTTAATGTCTAACTCGGTTAGAGCATTGCAGAAGAGGTTGTTGAGGGTGCTGTTGCCATCGATGAGCACCTTCTCAAACCGTACATTCCTGATGACTGGGTCCAAAGCAAGGGGGAAGTGCCCTGGCTCTGGAATATTGGAACACTGGTCACCTCTGCTGAATGTAATGGGTTGGTGCGACCAGTCTTGATACTTAGGGTCAGCAACCTTTCCATTGGGGTTATTGAGGGCCATAACAGCTTGGGTGGTAAGCTTCCTCTGATGCCATTCTCTAGGGCAACTTTCCCACTAAAGATGTTGTGGACGCTTCTATTGGGATACATGTAGGCGTGATGAGGGTCCTTGTCACATTCCTCTTCGGTCTTGTCCTCCTCATCAGGTCTCTTGTCATCTCGGTGGTCGTTCTTGTCACCGTCTTTGTCACTGCCACACTGCCTTTTTTGGGGGTCCGAGCGGTAGATAGACTTTAGACCCCTGCAATCCCCCATTGTATGGTCAGAGTCTGGATGAGCTGGGCAGGGACCCTGAAGGACCTCGAAATAGGCATCCTCATAGTTGTGCTTGGGCACTAGCTTGACGGCATTGTCAACTGGTCTGTTGCGGGTCTATCACCCCCTAAAGTCGACGCTGATCACAATTGTCGTTGTGGCGGTCGCTGTTGTCATTGCGCCAATCATCGCGGTGGTCATCACGACACCGATCTTCGCGCCGGCCGTCTAGGCAGTGATTTTGCTGATCGGGGCGGGGAGCCCGTCCAACATCTTCCTTGATTTGCTGGTCGGCCTCATCAACATCTGCCCACTTCTTTGCCACCGTGAGAAGATCCTGAACTGAGTCGGGCCTCTTGCGGAGGAGTTTGGTCCTGAGAGCATCATGGTGGCAGATAGAGCTAGGACTTGGGCCATGCCATTTGAGGGCGGGTCATGGCACGGTCTTTTGGCATGACCCGAAGCACGGCATGACACAAAATATTTTGGGCCGTGCTGGCACGACATGAACACGAGGGCTGTGTCGTGTCGAGAATCTTGGCACGACGGGCTACATGGCCCGGCCTGCATCTTGGGCCGTGCTTAGGCCGACACGGCATGAAAATGGCATATAGACACTTCTACAGCTATACAATACAATTTTCTATCATTTACTATACTACCTCTTATCTAATTCTTGAATAGATTATGAAAACCATTAAACTTTTATTAAAATAGTACACACAAGATATATATATATATTTCATATCACGAGTGGAAAAAGAAAACTTGTAAAGATATTTTGAGGGCCGTGCTCGGGCCGACACGACCCGAATGCGTGCCAGCGTGCCATGGGCCGTGCTTGGGTGGAAGAAAACATTCACCGTGCCATATCAGCATGGCCCAACGTGCCTCACGTGCTTAGAGGGCACAACCCAAAGTGGCACGAAGCATGAGAGGGTCATGCCGTGCCAGCACGGCACGGCCCAAGTCCCACCTCTAGTGGTGGAGGCCTCTGATAAAAACGGAGATGGCTTCATCATTATTGATGTTAGGGATGGATATCCATGTCAACGAGAAGCGACGGATGTAATCACACAATGGTTCGTTTGGATAGTCTCTAACTTTCTCCAAATCATACTTGTTGTCGGACTGCTGACAAGTGGCCATGTAATTGTCAATAAAAGCTCTCCTGAGCAGAGCCTAGGTGTCGATGGAGCCCTCCCTCAGGCTAAGAAGCCACTGGCTCGTAGACTGGTTGATGACCACATGCAAATAATTGGCCATCATGTCTTCATCACCATGTGCTACTCGGACAACGATATTGTACAGCGTTATCCACTGTTCGGGATTGGCCTTCCCGTCATAGGTGTCTAGATCATGGAGCTTGAAGTTTCTTGGCCAGATGACAGCACGGAGCCGATCAATGAATGGTCAGAGGCCGGGCATATGGCTAGCACGTGATGCATGGCCATGGCCGGGTGCGCCATGTGCTTCATCGTATTTCCTCCTGCATTGCATCTCAGATGCATGACGCTCCTCTCGATTGTTCTCAATGCGATCCCTCATATTCAGATTGGCGCTGAGATGGTCACAGAGGTCACCTCCAGGCTGCTCCACTTCCTAGTCTGCACCATGTTGTCTACCATGGCCACCACCATGGTTTGCAATACGCTCTTCTCCATGACACGCACCATGCTCGCCTTGCTGATTACGTTCGCCCCCTTGATTGGCATCATGCCCACCTCACTGGTCGACATTGCGCCTTTCGCCTTGATCTTAGGGATGGTACGCCTCATAGTTTACATCGTGGCCCTGGTAAAGATAAGGACCTACTCATTGCCAGGAGCCTTGTTGGCGATGACTTCAGGTGGTGGATGCTGATGGAGCGGGTGTACGCCTCTCGTTGACCTGGACTGTAGCCACCTTAAGATAAGCCTTGACAGCATCAAGTGTCGAGGATTTAGGGAACTTATTAAGTTCGTTCATGGAGATAGCAATATTGGCGCTTGGCATCTTGAACACTTGCTAGTTGTCACACATGTCGAAAGCATTGGTCAGATCGCGACAGATATCGCGCTGGCCACCCATGCCTACGTCAGTCACATCTTCTTCAGCATTCTCCAAGTCGACTCTCCGGGCCCTACGAGCATTTCTTTTCTCCCAAGCAACCCTCTCTTGATCGGTCTCTCCGTCGCGAGGGGGCTCGTCATTGCTAATGGCGATGACGGCGCCTCCGAAGTCAGGTGGAAAGGCCGAGAACTCCTAACCATATGGATCGATGAGGGTGCGAGTATAGCTAGTCCCATGAGATTCGGTAGACCTGGTACTTTCTTCTGGGATTGTAGAGGGTGGTCTGGTTCAGGCAGGTCTATCAGACAGAGGTCCAAAATGTGGTCACACTCAGCGGGATCCACGAACAGGTGTGGTATGCGGGCGGCGTACTCGGATGCCGCATTCGCTAGCCCATATGGGTAGGTATTGGTTGAGTGCTCAATTAGGGCTTCGTAATCCCCCGACCTCGGCCGGTTGCGGGTACTGGTCGGTAACGAACCATCCACTCTTTTGGAGTCACCATGATCACGAGATCAGGGTCAGGGCGCATCTGGTGGCCAGCCCAAGCTGGTCGGGAATGGCGATCCTCAGCAGATCGATATCTAATCGAATCTACTAAGGTTAGGTTTTCGACCAAACCTGTGGTGACCTGATCGATGGACTCGACCAGATCGGTATTATCAAGACACCTCCCTTGATAGTGGGGAAGTGGTCGGTGGGTGGTCAAAGGAGGTGACCCTAAGACTAGTCCTAAGATTAAATCTGCCGTTGTCGATGTAGATTCGATTGGCATAGGAGGAGCCTACACAGCCTCCATGACTTCAGCGGGGCCGTTAGTGCCGGTGGTCCAGGGTGAACGTCTCGATCGTGAACGTCAGCCCCATCGGAAGGACCATGGAAGTAGGAAAGTTGACCATCTAGCTCGCCATAGAGTCTGCACGCACACCACCTACCTGGCGCGCCACTGTCAACGAGATGTGGTCGGCAGTCCACCGAGGGGTATACCCAAGGTAGTAGATTATCAGTGGAGGTGCACAAGATGATGAACTAGATGATGACGCAAGAGGAACAGAAGATTTATCCAGGTTCAGGCCGCGAATCACGTAATACCCTATGTCCTGCGTCTCTGTGGATTGTATTGATACGTGATGATGATGATGTTTTGAGGGGTCCTTGCCCACCTTATATAGTTCGGGGGGCAAGGTTACAGATCTAAGGAATCTAATCCCAACCGATTACAACTGTTGTATCCGCGGAGGATACGATATCTATCCTAACTGACTTTGTTTTCTTGATCAGCAAGTAGTCCCTGCTTGCTCTGCATGGTCCGCCGAGCAGCTCGGAGATATGCGCGGCCCTTTCTGGTGAGTTGGGCCACCTTGTCTGGCATGGCCCATGTGTAGCCATGAGGGTATACGGTCTATACCCCCACAATGGTTGAGGTGGTAGACAATAGGTGGTGACAGCCCTGTCCGTCCCTTGTAATCCTCCACTTTCATTTGGGGTGTAGGAGTCTAAATTATCACATGAGGTTGCTGGCAGACCAGTACTTGGAGACCTCCCGACCTGCTTCACACTTAGCCCTAAAACTAATTATGTAATTTGTATGATCACTAACTAATATTTGTATAACTATACTAGATCAATGCCATGCTCGACTTAGGATTATTCTTTTATTGTTTCTCTTTATTTTATCCTTTGAGGAATGCCAAGTGTGTGTCCACTATCTTGTAATCACTATTTTTACACCTGTTATAAACATTGGTGTACTTGCAAGCATTATTATTCACATTCATATCCATACTAGACTCTTAATCAAATGCCTTCCTTTGAAAAATATAAATAACGATACCTTGAATACTTTTGAGTGAAATGCTACAATGATAGCTTTGTACACTTGCAGATAAATATCTAAAATTGTTAAGGAACTATCAAGGCTATTATTTAGTGGCATTGCTAATCATTAGTGACGATACTAAGAAATACCAACAAGCACTTCTGGCATAGTTGCTGGGAATACAAATCTAGTAGCTACGCTAAGAAGTGCCAATAGACACCTAAGAGGGGGGTAAATTAGGAAACTTAAAATTCTACTTATAACTATGGCCTCTAATTTTTACCTTACCAAAACCTATGCAAATAAATAAACTATCTAGATGTGCAACTATGATTTTTGCTAGTGTGTTGCTATCACTATCGCAAAAGAGTTATGCAATCTAGGTTCCAATCATATCAATTAGCCTATCAACTAAGCTAGGAAAGTAAAGCACACAACCAAGGTAGCAATATAAATGCAGAAGATAAAAGGGCAATAGAGATGCAAACTCCTGTCGATGACTTTAGTATTTTTACTTAGGTATCGAGAAGCGCTCAAGCTTCCCCCTAGTTCTCGTTGGAGCCCCTCACAAGGAATCCCTCAGAAGGGCCAAGCTCCCGGCTAGGTAACTCTGTGGATAGCATCGGGCCTTCCCCATGTGCAAGTGGATCTCTGGTGTGCCTTCTGGCAAGCCTCTCCTAGACCGCTCCTAGCCATCTTCACTATCAAGCTTCTAGCCAAAACGCCGTGAGCCTTGTTCCCTTTGGTACATGGTGGCGGCTACACCACAAACGCGGTTGGTGTGATCTCGCAAGACTACAAGTCCCGCCATATACAAGCATAGTGCACGCAAGCACCTTTGGTTGAGAGATATGCAAACCTCACTTCGCAACTAGATCTAAGCCTAGAGCAAGCGCATATGAGCATGGTCTAACTAACCTAAGCACTTCACAAAGCACCTATGCTAATCACCAAGTGATCTTTAAGCCCTATGCATGTGGAGAGCACAAATGTGGTGTAGCAACACCATCCTATCTTTTCCTTACTCCCTCACACCTTGTTTGGCCGGTTGCAACTCATATTTATAGTCCCCATTACAAATGGAGCCGTTGGAGGCCAATTTGCATCTTTCTATAGACCATCGGACGCGTCCGGTAGTGCCATGTTGACTAGCCGTTGGGAAACTAGCCGTTACACTCCTTTTCTTTGAGCATCGGACGCTCCTATGGGCACTGGATGCTCAGCATTGGACTCGATGGTGCTAGTGTACACTTTGGTGCTGATTTTGTGAGCATCGAACGCTCCTATGGTCATCGGATGCTCAGCATCTGACGCATCCATTGCTGCATTTTCAGCACGTTGGGCTTTAGTATTTTGGGCGTAACTTTTAGCTCCGACCTCCGATTTTGATGATCTTGGATCCTTTTTGAAAAGCTATTGAAAACCTCTACAGCTTTGAACTGGTGTCATGGCAATTTGAGCAGATCCAAGATCATGAGACAATACTAATTCATTCACCTCTTTGTCTCAGCATGAGCGGCTTCAACTTTATTTGTGTCTTCGTGTTCGGGCTTCTACTCTTTGTGTCTTGGACTTTGCTTGATCTTTCTAGGTCTTCAACACAACTTCTAAGGTCTTTCTTGAGGCATTGATCATTCAGATCATCACATTGCCTATGTCCAAGTCCACTTTGCATCCTTTGAACTATATACACAAATACTAGCAAACATTGTTAGTCCAAATTGGTTGTGTTGATCATTAAACACCAAAATCTAAACTCAATGGGCCAAGTTCCATTTTCCTTACAACCCCTCAATTTGGGCGCTCTTGAACACGAAGAGCACACCTCACTACTAGACATAGGGCCCAGATAGCCTAAATCATGATAAACCGTCGTATCTCTCTTGTGTTTTTGAGTACCCAAGCCACTGAAGACCCACACTTCTGACATCTGACGAACAACCATGATTCTTGACGTGGTTATGAACCCATGTTGGGCCTTCGCTCCTTCATTGTAAATGTTCCAGTGGATGTGTTCAAGCTGATTGAGATGATGTGCAAATTGTCATAGATTTCGATGACATGCATAGGCTTTGGTGACGCAAGGACCCTATCATCTCTCAAGTCACCTTGTTTGCCCTATAAGTTAACTACGAGTTTTTTTTGATAAATCGACAGGGAGGGAGAGAATCCCCCACTTGATACTTATATTAAGTTAACTACGAGTTTCACTCCATTGCATCTTTGTAAGTACTTTACGGAGAAACTAATGCCATGATTTGTCCTTGCAGGATATAGTACCATGTCTGCAAGAAATTGAACAAAAGACTTATCTACCTCTCTCCGATGCACATTAACGAGATAGTCGTATGTGCTACTATATAGTGTATGTACTTACAGAGAAACTAATGCCATGACTTGTCCTTGCAGGATATAGTAACAGGATGGAACATTCTAGACGATCATGCTAATCTTAAGCACTTGACCGTGGAAGAGAAGCCCGCAGCCCGAAAACAGCCGCACAAACGAACTTAAGTATCAGGTGGCAGCGTACTTGTATAGGCATGAAGTGGGTCAATGATAATGGCTATCGCTTTGAGCAAGTCAAAAGTCTAGTTCAAATGTATATATAGCTACTAGGATCACCCTTTTCATATTTCAAGATTTGAAACTTGTATTGTTTGAATGGTGTAGTGCGGGCACCAGTGGCCACTGGCTTGTATTTCTAATCTATCCTTATCATGGAGTGGATGTTGTATTGGACTCTTTGGATATTCCAAAAGAAGGGTACAAGGACTTTGAAAGCATATTGAGCTTGTAAGTGACATGACTTACTCTTTTACATTTAGCAGACGTGTTGAATTTGTCGTTGGCTCCCATGATTTTCGTACAACGTTTACAGGATGTACCTTGAGGATCCCAAATCCCTTGATCTCAAAACTGAGAAGAAGAAGAAGAAGAAGAAGTATGGCAACAGAATAAGCATCAGGCGCAACTTCCCGATACCTTTCAAAAGTCATATGTGCTATTATATTGTGCATGCTTATATGTGTTTTAACCAAGGTACTAAATAGCGTATTGCGGGTTGGTAGCGGATTGGCGTCGAGGTAGCGGATTGCGGATAGCGGGCGATATTGCGGACGATAAGTTCCAATAGCGGCACCCCGATAGTCCCATATAATTTTAAGCACATATATCATGAATAATGAGTATAAATAATTTTAAGTGCATATATCATGAATAATTTTAAGTTCCACAGCCGATGCGTGAGTTTTGAATTTGGGGGTATGAGTCATAGTGAGCTGGACTAATTAGGGATATTTGCTTCCATGCTATTGCGGCCTGCTACGCGCAATTGCGGCCGCAATATCGGCCTGCTATTCAAAATTGCGGACGCAAAGTTCCAGAATGCAAAGTTCGGAACGCTACCTCATAGCGGTAGCGGCAATGGACCGCTACCGCTATTGCGGGTGCAATTGCGGCCGCTACCACCGCTATTTATTACCTTGGTTTTAACCGATTATGTATTATATATCGTGCAGTGTGCCAAACAACCTATAGGGACACTATTATCTTCACTTGTGAGTACCTCAGAGAGTGTAACACCCTAAAAATTTGCATTATTTTAAAATAGGAGAATTGAATTTATTTACGCAATTTTGTGAGCATTTTAACCTAGAGAAATTAATAATTTTCATGGAATTAAAATCAACTATAAGGTTAGACACATGCTTGCTCATACCTGTTGTTGCATATTTTTGTTTTGTATTGAATAATGTTTGAGAATTTCAAAAGAGAATTCAAAATCTAATCAAATCCATATTTGAAAATGTATTTGGAAAATTAGAAATGAAAAAAAGGAAGTGTTCTCTTTTCTCTGCTCTGGCCCGAAGGCCTGCTGCTCCTCCTCTGCATTTGGCCCGCTCGGCCCCATCAGCCCGAGAGCCCAGCTCCTCTCCCACGCGCTGCGTAGTGGGCCGGCCCAACCATCCGCAGCCGAAGCCGCCGCGCTCTCCTTCTTTCTCTCTGTGTCGCTGACGTCCGGGCCCGCTTGTCAGCATCGTTATCCTCTTCCACCTCCCGCTCGTAACTGAACCGGACGCCATCGATGGAGTCTGCCTCCGACCCGACGCCGTCGAGTCCGTTCCTGCCCCGGCACCCCGTGATGACGTGCCGCCCAAGGGACCCCGCCTCATAAAGAGCCGCCTACGCCGCCTCCCTATTCCAACAACCGCGAGTTTCTTCGCCCTAGCAAGCCGCAGCCGAGCTTCGTTCCAGTGCCGCCGTCGACCTCCGTTGCCACCAAGTACCGAGCTGTCGTCGTTGCTTCCCGCTCGCGAAATCCAGTTCGGGTGAGATCCCCGTCCCTTCCTCTTTCCCCCTGTACTTTTCTTTCGTTGAGTAGTGCGCTGCAAGCCGGGAACCGCGAGCTCCGTTTGGCCGGCCATGGCGCCGTCGTTGCAAGCCGCCGGAGTACTGTTCTGGTGCCCCTCTCTCTCTTTATTTCCGCTAGAGCTATTCTTAGCCGTCGGTTTCTAATCCAGCGGCCCAGATCTAAAGATACCTTTTCGATGACAGTTTTGCAAATAAGCCCTTATAATTAATGCTGACTCAACCCGCAGTCCAAAGCGCGTTTACAAACTTTTGTTTTCTCTATTTGAAAGCGTACTTTGGTTCGGTTATGTTGAAATACGTTTTCAGGAAATTACAGTTTTGCCACTAGAATTGTTTTGATCATAAAATCTTCGTTTTAACTCCGATTTGACCCGTTCAAGTTGCGTTAGGTTCGTATTTGCGAGCTCTACATGTTAGTATAGTTGTGCAGTAGGTTTGGAAAGTTTAATTTTCGAGTTTATATTAAAATAATTATTTATCTATAGGAAATCTTAGAAAATTCATAACTTTCACGTTTTAAATCCGAATTTCGTGATCTTTACGTATGTGTGATCGTAGTAACGTGTAGAAGAGTTTTACAAACTTTTTATATTATTTTGCTACTGTTGGTGTATTGTTTTAATTATGTCTCTTTGTTTGCTTTGTGTATGATTGCTCGGATGATTGTGTGTTGATGCTTGACGATCAAGTATAGACGGTGAGCAATTTCTTGACGATCAGAAGTATTATTTTGAGCCAGACCAGCAGTATCAACAGGAAAGTTTTGATCAAGGCAAGTATAACATGGGACTATCCTTATTGTCCTATTCACTGAAATTATCATACATATGCATATGTCCTCCTTGACAACCATAGAGATTATAACTTAGCTTTTGATATCTTGATTCCTTGTCAACCTTGGGTATGCATTTGGGTAGCTACTGCTAGTGCTTAATTATGAACAATGATCTTGTAATTTGATTAATGGATTAAGCAAACAACCATTAAGATGATTTTATTACTGTTGAAAGGGGGCTAGAGCAAGGGGTTATATTGTTGCTCTGGTTTCTCTCCATAAGGACTTACCTGTAAGTGATAACCGGGACATACAGTACAGCTGTGAGGGCTATATGGCTCTGGCTCTAGTTGTTCAAGAGACCTTTTCTAGCTTGTTAGAGGTTACCTTAAATGGCGTAAGAATGGCTTGCCACGTTGGGTGTAGTGCGAGCCCCTATCCTTATGTGTATAGGCTGCGGTTGTTGTGCCACTGGGAAGGGGGGTTCTACATCTGCCTGCCGAGTGAATCTAATGGCCCTAACTTGTTAGACGAACTTTTGAATGGCTTTATATGGTCTCTGATGTTTTGGGCCTTGCAAACCCATGCATTTGGAAATCATGACTCACAGTGAAAGTGTACACCTCTGCGCAGAGTTAAAAACTGGTATACTAGCCGTGCTCACAGATACGAGCGGCCTTGGGGATTCTTACAGAATAGTTGATCACCATTATTATATCATGTTTAATTATTGTTGATTATTATTATGCTCATGTTAATGCTATTCATTATCCTTATTACAATTGATCATTGATTCATTAATGGGATTTGGATTACATTGATGCTACTCGATTGCTAATTATATGATGATTAAAAGCTAAACGCAGTCAAACAGTGTCTAGCCTTTTTGAGCCTCATGAACCCTGTGTTATACTTGTTGAGTTCGACATGGACTCACTCTTGCTATTTCCCCAACACTCCAGTGTGTAGTAAGATGCTACTCGGAAAAAGGACAAAGGTGTAGTGGAGTTTCCAGAAGACTAGTAGAAGTGCTAGGCATATGTTACCCTCAGTCAGCCGTCCCTGAAAAGAATGGAGCCTGAAGTTTAGTCACCGTTCCGAGATACTCTGATGTAAGTGTTAATATAGCTATGTATACGTTATATAATAACATTGTTTCTGATACTTTTTCATTCTGGCATATGTGTGGACTTCCTGGGCACACATATGATTAGTCTGGTTTTGTTCTTTAGAAAACCGGGTGTGACAGAGAGTCTTAGAAATTCAGCATCAGCTAAAGAGAGCTGGTCAATGGACAAAACTGGTTGGCAAAGAGATGGGTCACTGAGAACGATATAACGAGATGTGTGGCGGACATATGTTCATTTGTCATGCACCAATGCGTGTATGAAAAGGGAGACTACTTCAACTGCGAGAGCAACAACGCATGGGATGACAAGTACGAGAACATTAGAAACTGTCCGGAGAGGCTAACGCTAGGGGATTACAAGATGGCTCCTGAGATTTTTTTATGACTACAAAAAACATTTGAAGTGTATATGTAAGTTGTTGTTCGTGCTACGACAAGGACAAGAAACAAATGGGATATATGTATATATATGTCTGTTCTTTGCATGTGTTCTCAATATATATTGTTTGTGTTTAAATTGGGAAAACAAATTTTGAATTCAAATTCAAATGAAATGACTATTTTTTTAAATGGAAAATGATTAACGGAGACGGGCATATTAAAAAGGGGCCGCCTCCATTAATCTGTTAGTGGAGGTGGGCGCCTTAGTGCTGCCGCCTCCATTAATGGATTAATTGAGGCGGGCGCCCTCCGCTTATAAATATTAACACATGCGGTCTTCTTACAACGACAACTTGCATTAATGGCAAAGTGCCCGCCTCCGTAAATTAATGCAGAATTTTTGGTGGAGGCGGACAGTTGCCTGCCTCCCATTGACCCAAAATGCCCACCTGCAATAAGATTTGTTTAGTAGTGAACCTGGCACTATCCCAGACATCGATCGAAAGAAATAGCAGGAACTCCATTATTGCATCAGTTTGGTAGATAGCTAGATAGACTAGAGATTGGACACTCATCATAAATAAATGCAACCTAGCAAGATTACCACCATTCATGGTGATCCATCTGATTTAAATTAATATAGGTGACCACATAATGTGTTGAAATGTGGCAACCTACCAAAATACAGTTGATCAAACCAAGATTTGGTATATCTTCAAAAGAAAAATGTTTTCATAATATATGTCGAATATTTATGAGACCATAAAGATTAGAGATGTCACTAGGAGAGTAGCATTTTCCCACATATGAGTTAGGATAGAAATGTAGCAGCCCTACTCATCCTTTGAGTAAACGACAATTATGTTGGGATATCACAAAGTGTGCTAATAAAACCAACAATGCTTTCCTGTCGAAAACATCAATTGATGGTGCTAATTGCAAAGGCAATAAGCTTCATTTCATTTTTGGACTTGTGTCACCGAACTTTGGTAGTGCCAGTAGTGTGTTCAACCTCGTGAAGCTCTCCAAGGACCTTTCATCTCCACTTATATTTGATTCACTTCCATCATCCACATCTTCAGGTATTACACTTCTATTATGGAGCTTGGGCTTCCTTGACTGAGCTTGTGCCCTTTGACTTGATCCAGTTCCCTTGCTAGTAACAGGAGACACTGATAAGCCAGTAGCATTGTCCTCTACGTCGAGAAAAAGACATATCGTTGCACAATCATCAGTTTTGGACGTTGGATATTTAAACCTCCATGCCTGATTTGCTAAATCAACAATAGAACGAGCTGCAGATGAACGCTCAGAACATGAAGCAACTACATCCATGACTTCCTGATTGGTCAAGACATCCCACACCTATAGGCATAGAGTGCATATTAGAGCAATTTGGGCTCAAGTAGTTCACTTGCGAATCAAGTAGTGCATATTTGAGTTTCCATATATTGAAATCAGATAACCTATTGGAAAGCACATAATTAACATAAGCACCAATGTTTTCATTACCCCATCTGTAGCAAGGATAATGAATTCGTCCTTCTTACTGATTTGTCTATAGGTGACTTCAGGCACACAGATTAACCCGAAATCCTTTAGACAGAAATCACCAAAAGCGCGTGCCATTGCTAGACCAGGGGAGTTACAATTAGGAAGCCAAAGGCGAGATACATCCGGTTCATCCTGATGAGCAAAAACCCTTCCGTTACATCGTTTGATTCTCCTTGCCTCTCCTATAAAATAATATATTGTATTATTCTGAGTTTTCGCCACTATGATAATATCAAATTATGGACTCGGAATGGAATTGAATGAGCACTTAACAGTGTTGAGTGATAAGTCAATACACACATCGCTAGTGTGATTGTGCATAAATAAAACATATAATATATAGGACCTATTATTCAAACATGTAATAAAAATATAAAGTTTATTTTCTTTTAAATTAAGAATCCCAAAAGTTCACACATGGGGACAGGTCCCGTTTTATCGATGAGGACACTAAACTTGATTCTGATGAGAACATCACCCCTTTTAGTATACACAACTAACACACCTCACCTTGCTATGTAAGGACCAATTAATAAGGCTCAAGGACGACAATTAAATATCTAGATGACCTTTTTCCTAAGTACCTTTTTCGTGATTGTGAGAATAAGTTGCTACCTAATGATATTATTGTTCTTAGTAACTATGTAGAGCACTATGATGTATTTGGAGAGAGACATCCAGCCAGAGAAGATCAGCGTGGGTGTCAAGCCAAGTTGAAGGCTAATCCATATTACATTTGAGTCAACCTTGGATTTCTAGAGCAATCCGTACTACAATCGTCGTCCAAATTGCATATGGACTTCTTTTCGATGGTCTACATGTGTACAAAAAGTTAAGGAGACAAGATTTCCAATGACACTATCTCATGTCAAAATTCCTTACGAGTCAATAGGAGTCTTTCATAAAATGGGACGTACAGATTGTGTCGAGGTGTTGTGTCACCATATATATTGGACAGCTAGTTGGGCCCGTATATCGTGTTGGAGCCTGTTAGGCATGCGTGTAGAGGTCCTTGGCCGCCCTAATACTTTATATTCAGTAGTTGTCTCCCAAGATAAGGTTTAGGTTTGCTAAGATTAATCTTTCATTGAAAAATTTCACCATTCATCGGTTCGTAAAACACCAACTTCAAGTGTTTAAGTTTTTTCCAGCAAATTCAGTTGCGTTAGTTTTCTTTGATTCACAGATAGAGATTAGCCTTCAGGGTAAAGTTAACTGGACAGTGCACGGTTGATAACTGGATGATACTTAGTGTCGTGACTACAGGGTTCGTTTTTTTGTGATTGGAAGCCGAATCATGTGTCTCAGTTCTCCACAATTTCGAGAGTTATTCTCATGTAAGGAAAGATGAAGCACCCTATTCCTATCAGATTTACGGATCAAAATCTCAATGATGATATAATACTGGGGAAAATCTAGCTCGCCGTATTACTAGTTTTCCCTGGTTATATCAAACATGTTTCGTTGGGGAAGCCATAATGGGTATAGCCCCTAGACCATAGGCAATTCTAGCTCGCCGTATAACTAGTTGCAGGAAACATGTTTGATAAAGTGTTACTATGTAACTGCTTTGGAATTACAACCTGATATGGCTCAAAAATGCTATATATTCTACTGTTCCAAAATGTAAGCCATTTCAGTTTATCTTTAGTTAAGCTTATATGACTTTTACCAAGTTTATAACTACAAAAAATATATTAACATCTACAATATAAGATAAATGCACTATCAAAAGAATTTCAGTGGATTTTATAATACTAATTTGATGTTTCAGACGTTGGTGCACTTTTCTACAAATTTGATCAAAGTTAAAAAATGGCTTAGAATAAAATCAAAATGACCTATGTTTGGGAACGAAGGGAGTATACAATTTAAAAACAAGACGAGTCTATAAATTGTTGTTGGTAACCATGCCTAGTTCGAAGCTTGAAATTGCTGAAAAAAATTGGAGAACATATAAGAGAAGTGTGATTTAACCTGTAACAGGACCTTGGGCATGATACAAGCAAGGTAAAAATGTAAGTAGGAAAATGACGTTATAGAAAACCCTTTTAATGCTCATACTTTTATTTTTTCATCTTCCTAAAGAAATAAACATATTCTTTTAAGCTAGTTATCCAATAACATATGTTTTTTCTAACACCAAGTGTCGTTCCACTCAAATGAATAAATCATTTAGAAAGAGAGACAGAATATTTGTGAAGATACCAGTTCTACTACTACTACTACTACTACACAAAATCATTCTGAAATCAAAATATGTGGAAGATTTTACAGATTCGAGAGAGACAGGACTTATTTTTGTTATTAGTACTTTTGGATAGTCATGTATAAAAAAAACCACTGGTGCAGATAATATGTGCCAGACATGTTGGATTGATCGAGTCCCATGATCGGAAATTTCATCCTCAATCTAGCAAGTCTCTAAGATAGGTTATAATATCTAAATTATACCCTATCCTATTAGCTGGTCTATTAAAATTTAGTTTCTATCATGTGTGGCAGGCTGGCAGCTGTACATCGTTGCCACTTGACAATTGAGCAAATAATAAGTATCCATTATCTGTCTCCTCCCCCCCCCCCCCCTATTGTTACCCTCTCCTAACAATTAATGGTAGCTACCTAGCAACAACTGTAGAACCGGTCAAGCTTCACATTGCAACTGAAAAAGAAACAGAAGACACATATTTTAAATTTTGGAAGTGACAGAGAGTTACTTGGATGATCGGGTTTCAAATCAACTGTCAATTGATGAGCAACCAAACGGCCGTTTTGATCTCTGGTTCCTAATACAGCCCTAGAGTCACCTAAGTTCCCAACAATAAGATCCTGGCCCTGAAAATAAGAAGGCAAAGCTTTAAATTATAGACATATTAAATTCTCATGTAATAGTAGTACAGACCACTTTTTTATAGGTAAATGGGCAACCAAGTTACCTGCTTGATTAAAGTAACTGCTGTACTTCCACTGCAAATGCTATCGATATTCCGGTGTAATTTAAGTTCTTTATCTGTTACTCTAAAAGCCTTTCGGAATGAATCTTTCATTGAGAAAAAGAATTCCCGACGTTCTTCTTTCTGTACAGACATTGGAGACTTGTCTTCTTCATCTGCGTACGGAGATAAAGTTTCTTCTAGAATTGAGCCATCTGAATTGCAAATGGGGCTCTCCCCAAAGTCATCATATATCAAATCACGCAGCTTCGAAGGGAGAGTATCTCTAACTTTCCTTGCTACAATATGGCCATGTGGACCATGGCCATCAAAAACTCCACAAAAAACCGTGTCTGACCTTCCATTAAAATTCTGTACATTATGCAACAATATCTCCAAGGAGTTATGATCAAATATAAAGAGAATACAAATATATAAGATAAAAAATTTAGAAACAGGAAAATTCTAGAACTATAGCCAGTCACGCACAGCCCACATTGCCACACAATGGTCATTAGCCATCTGTCACCTGTGGTCTGTGGACACCATCCGCTTTCCTGGCTACTTTTTTTTTAAGAACCGTCGTAGCTAGCAAGTATGAAGTTACACAGACGTGGGCAAACCACCAATGGCGCAGCTTTACACCACAGGAATCTGCACCGACTGTGGCCACTTGATGCAACATTCACCACATGATGCATGCCAGCCACTCACAGCTGTTGTTGACACTAGGCCGGGAGTAGCCACACTAGCACCACAGCATGCAGTCATGCACCCGAACCTCAAATTCTAGAACGCCGCAACGATAGACGTTGCAGGCCGTTGTCGCTATAGCCCATCCCCGGATCCCCATGCAGCACGGTGAAATTTTTGTGCATGACACCAGCACCTTGCCGCTGGACCCAACTGCGCATTGTGATGGCTTCAGGGAGAAGAGGCCCCTCCTCCACCCTCTCTGCAGCTCTCCCAATTTTTGGTGGGTTGCCCTAGCTGTGGCGAGGCACAGAGGGGGCTGGCAGCTGTGAGGTCTAGAGCACTCCCCATGTCACATTCTGCTATTTAAACCTCAACCATTTAACTGTGAAACTTCAAGAAATATGTACTTGATCCGGTCATAGGAAGTTTGTTTTTGACATAACACAATCTACAAAATACAACTTTGACAACTAATTTATATATATTGTATTTATTGACATAGAAACATAATTATTCTGAAGCTACTTTTTGGCATACCAGCTATAAATGTTTAAATTCTACTCACAACAGACAACTATGAATCAATATTTAGATATTTTTGTCTGCACACATCCCAAAGCATAATCTTTTTTACTACATTAGTAATAAATAAGGATATTATTTCCAGATGATCAAATCACAAGTGTTTTTTTATAAAGCAACATATTGTTTGTAATTTCCAAACGTCTAAGCCTACAAAGTTAATTGAAACACTATGAAGATGTTGCTCCATCCTTAGTGCTAAAACATCCTTTGAATTGTTCCTTTTAAAATGTTGATTGGTACATTAGATTGTATTTTTAGGAAAAAAGAAAAAAAATCAAACAGAGATTCCATGAGAACACAATGAGAAATCCAAAATTCACTATTTGCTTTGTGGTTGTGCAAGGAGGAAGAATAATGTTTTGGTGTTGCAGTCTCTACTAGCATTCTTTATTTAAGTTGGAACATTGAACATTTGATACGAACAAAAAGTATTATGCCCACTCCAAGATGAGTGATCTCTCATTTGCCTTCCGTGGAGCCTCTAGTAGCACATCTAAGACAATGATGGGTTATCCACCTATCCAGGCAAGGAACAGCCAAAGTGTGAAAATAGGATAAGGTAGCACTGTAGAAGGGGGACAAAGCCAATTCAATATGTTCCAAATGGAAGTGCATGCTGATGTATGCATTTGAAGCATCAAAACTAAAAAAGATTTGAACCTTGCTCCTACACGACATGAACAAATCGGTAAAGCACTTGTCATCTATCTTCATTTTTTCACCTCTTTAAAGAAATGATGAAAAAAAATAAAAGGCAATCAAACATAGTAGACAATGTCATCGACTCTGTATTAGCAAACCACATGACAAAAGGTTATGGAACCAGGAAAAGATGATTTCTTGCATATCAATGTTGCTTAGTTTGCAAATTTCACTATATAGTACGAAAAGAAAAAGATTGATGAGCCATGCGAACTCAATGAATTGGTTCTTCCAAAATACATCACATTTCAAGAAACTGAATTGTTTTACTATAGAATTCTATCCTAGGAAGATAAAATGGTGCGCAGCTCAACACATCAAAATCTTAATGTCTGTAGCTTATCCAAATAAAAATACATTGATTTACTCTCGATAATCCAAGGCAGATCTTGACAACTATGATTATTTCAGATTAAAATAATAGAGAGAGTAAAAAAAGGGAAACCAAGACATAAATTAGAGAGAGGTCTCACTATTACATACATACCTACCTACTAGGAAGCCATGTCATCTTTGTCAGCAACCTTCTTACATTGTTATGTTAACAAACATGATACATTGCCCATCCTATCGGTGATATGTATCTAGGGTACCTCACCGTATGGAAAACAATCCAAAGGGGATGAGGTACACCAAGCAAGCTACACGAGAAACCCAAACTAGACGGGGTACCTCATCTACTTCAAAGACAAGGCACAATAACATTTATTTAGAAACCAACTCTATCTTATGAAACCCACATGTAAACCGATCATGACTCTATCTATAACCCCAGCCCAGCCCTGGACTATATAATGAGGGGGTGAGGAGCCCCCGATCGCTATCTGAACACAAGTTCATGTAACCCTAGGCAACTAGCTAGCCATCAGTGCCCTTGTAAACCTAAGCATGTGAGAATAAGAGATCTACTCCAAAATGGACGTAGGGTACCAAATACCTGAACTAGTATAAATTTGTGTCTCATGTGCTACCCTTTTGATTCTCTGTGTGTGATACTGCTGATCTTCATTGCCGGAGCAAATAATTCTGACACACCCCATTCCTAGTAATCCTCCTAGACACCGCCTCCTACTACAACTTGCCATTTCCTCCAAATCCTCAAAGTCATACCTTCACTATTTTGGCGAGTTGTTGCTCCATCTTTAGGCATGACACAATTTAAAGTGGGCACCACATCCTGCACATAATCAAGCCACATGCTGCCTCACCATCCAAAGGCATAGCATCACACACCTCGATTAGAACCAAACACTACCCTATGCTTCAATTGCAGTTCTACCCAAGATCCCATGTCGGGAAACCACAATGGGACCCACATGACTAGTCCATAGCTACTATTATTTTCTCACAATTTTTAGCCCACAAGTAGTCTATAATGACGGTTCCACTAGAGATAAAAAAATCCTCCTTCCATCCTTCCAGCCAACAAGAGTGAGAGGAGTAGGAAACAATAGTATTTTTTATTGCTTATCGGTAGTCCATAATCTTAGGGGTAGCTTTTGCTATGGACTACTCTATTGACAGGTTCTACAATGTTTGAGCTACTTGGTAGGGAACATTTTAGTCCTATGGACTACTCTTATTGCTATATTGTGGTTGCTCTAAGGTGCCTCCCAATATTTATCTTTGCACAAAAAATAGGTGGTGGTGGCAGTGATCCCAATCATGACCGTATGCAAGAAGGGGTAGGATAGCTGGCCAGCATACATGAAGACATGCCATGGTGCAGTGAAAGTGGCTAAATACAAAGATAAAAAGGTTAGATGGGGAGTTGTCAAGAGTAGGGTTCTAGTGCATCCAATAAGGAAGGCAAGGATGGGGAACAGTATGAGAGGCATGGAGAAACATTAGATGTGAATAGTTTGGTGATGCATGTTTTATTGCTACATTGTCTGCAAGCATCTATTCTTTAGAGTTTAAACAAACCAGTTCATTATGCAATAGCATAAAGTCCAGAAAACAAGGTAAACAAAGAACAAGATTTGTTACATCCAACCATTTCTTAATTTGAAGATATCACTATGCTTGTAGGGAAAAGATGAAGATTGGTAAGCCATATCAAGTTTGTGTGTAATGACTTATTTCTATTAAGACATATCACATTTTAGGAAATTGAATTGTTTCCACTATGCATGCTTCCTCGAAATATGAAATGGTGGGCAGATCAGCACATTGGATTCATACTATTTGTTTTCTAGTTTGGCTTATCCCATTAAAACCATGGATTCTCTAAAAATAAAAGGTGTATCTAGATAGCAATGAACATTGCTAATTATACAAAATTTGAGAAAGTAAAAAAAAACAATAAAAGAACTTGCACCAAGGATACTCTTACAGAGATAGGCATTATATTTGGTGCCCTTCCTTCCCTGGCACGCAAATAGTCAAGCCACATCGTCTACCTCATTCCTTGTGATCTCCTAGGCATCTACTCAATCCATCTTCCAATGAAACCTTGGGCTCCACCCCAACTACCATGGTAAGTCACACATTCGGCATGACATTGGTTGTGCTCGCACATCATATGGTATAGGCAGTCGAAGCACCCAATGCCTCCACCACTAGATGGTAGTGTCTTCATATGCACTATCATTTGTAGCCACTATTGTCGTGCTAGCTTAATTGATCAACTCACTAGATTTTGGTTCACCCAATACCCATGCCGCTCAAGATCCCACCTCCCTATGTCAGTTTCCTACCCAAGATTCTAGCTGGAGAAACAGTAGCAGTGGTGCTCCTTGTTGTGACCACTTCAAAAAAAAAGAGGGGTAAGAACTGACTAGAAAAGACAAAAACACATCAAAAGGTGGTGGTGCAGGAGGCTAAAAAAGGGATGGTGGTAGATAGCACGGAGAATGGACAAGAATAGGCTGGTGGTGGATCCGATGGTGATAATAGATATGGAAAATACTGCAATGAGGGAGGAGGAACAAGTGGCTGTGCGCAGTTTTAGCGATGCATATTTTGGAGCTACAATTTCTACAATCTTTATATTTTCAAAGATTGAATATATATTGACCATTTCATCAAGAAAGGCTAGGAAAAATAGTAAACAATGACATCATTTCTATATTAGCAAAAAACATAATTAAGGATGATAAAACTCTAAGGCCTTGTTTGGATGTAGCTAGATTCGCATCAATCCACATGTGTTGGGCTGGATTGGAGTGGAACTTGATCTAAATTTCACCCCAATCCACTCCAACACAACATCCAAACAAGGCCTAAAGGATGATTTGTTACATGCCCTGATTGCTTAGTTTACAACAATAGCTATGATAATAGAGAAAATGAAGATTGATGACCAATACTGACTCTATGTCATCAATTGTTTCCATCAAGACAAATCACTTAAGGAAATTGAATTGTTTCAATATATAGTGTTATCCTTAGAAAATGAAAGGTTGGATGGCTGAACACAATTGGATTCTTAATGTTTCTTTTCT
Organism: Saccharum hybrid cultivar R570; assembly: GCA_038087645.1. Taxonomy (NCBI): domain Eukaryota; kingdom Viridiplantae; phylum Streptophyta; class Magnoliopsida; order Poales; family Poaceae; genus Saccharum; species Saccharum hybrid cultivar. The sequence continues at coordinate 1,572,822 of JAQSUU010000187.1, forward strand.
AGTTCAATATACCTTATTATATGCATGGATTTGTTCTTGATACTTAAAGATGCATCTCAATGATAATGAACTTTATCAATTTTAAAAGAAGGCATTGTAAAAATGGTAAAACATTTCATAATGTAAAGAAATCAAGGTCGATGGGAACGTAAGAGAGATCTATACATACCTCCCACACAACCATGGCGTCTTGGTTGGTACCCTTCTTCCCCTGTCGTGTGAACATGCAAGACAAATTACCCACTCCATTTCCTATTATCCTACCATGCACCTCCTCTTTCCTCTCTTTTCCATCTCTCCCTTTATGCGCGGCTCCCGCAACCATGGTTGGCCGCTGTTCTACTGTCAGGCATGATCCCATCGATAGTGCTCGCACAATATCCTGTAGGCAGGCGAGGCAGCCACTGCATCCACCACCTAATGGCACCGCCATCATCACCCCTGCTGTCGTCGCTATCGCCTCTGTGTTTCCTTGATTAAAATCAACTTCAACCTTTCCTCCACACCAATTGTTGTCCAATATCCCCTCCCTAATTAGCCTAATATGAGCGAGTCTAAGCAATAGTGCTCCCTTTTAGGATCACATAATTAGTAGGATATGGAGGAGAAACAACCTGTATACATAGAAGACATTTGGGGGCAGTGGTGGTCAGAGAAAAAGGAAAATTGTAGGATAGGGACTAGACAAGAATAGGGTGGTAGTGCATATGACGAGGAAAACAGGATGGAAAATAGTATGAGGGGCATGGTGGAACAAGAGGTTGTGCGTGCTTTGGGTGACACATGCTTTATTTCTGCATGGTCTTTCAACATTGCGTTGGTTAAGTTTGAAGTTGACCATTTCATCAAGAAAATACCATAATTTTTATGTCTTTGATACATTCTTGTGCCCTTGTGCATCATTTTGTGGTATATTACTTGGAACTTGATTGAAATCTGAGATTAAATTGTAAATGTCCTAAAATAAAGTAGCACACAACATTGTGTACTAAGATATAACTAAAATTGCTCTTGTCACGAGGTTTCAACTCCGGCAATCGAGATCAGCATATCACGCATAGGGAATTAGAAGGGTAGCACATGGGACATAGATTTATACTAGTTCACATATATGGTACCCTATGTCCAGTTTGGAGTAGATCTCTTATCTTGTATGTGTTGACGGTTCTTAGGTACCACTTTTACTATTAATAAACCCACATAATTAAAAGCAACTAACGGGCAAGATCCAACATAGTGGTAGGGCTTGATTCTAACAAATTGCACAGGTGTTGGTCTTTCTTTGGATGTAGGTGGAAATGTAGAGAAATACTGGAAGAACAACAAAGATCCATACTCTCGGCCAATCAGAGCTCATCGCGCACACATGCACATGGATCAAAAGGGAAAACCCATTTCTATCTAGTGGAACTCCAAGGTCCCAATACTATTCATGACTAGGGTCCACAAGGGAACCTCCCTACCAAATTTAAGCCCAATTGGCCTCAAAAGGGATCAGCCAGTCCTAGTCCTAGGGAGGGATCGACCGATCATCCACTGATCCCAATCGAGACCAAACTTTGTCAGATTCCTCTCCACTACCCCTAGGATGCATCCAAGGTGGTGAAGCCCAAGGATACAATGGTTCAACGTCTGTTTGGGGGTGGAGAATAAGGAAACATATGATTGAGAAGAATCAAAAGTTCCACCTCCTCAAGGCACCTCCCACCTATAAATAGAGGGGCACCCCCACTCATTTACACAACACACAACACACAACACGCAACACACAAGACATATACCTCACACTTGGAGTAGACCTCTTCCTAGTCCATGTAGTTATGGTGTCCCTTTGGATGTCTTTAATCCAATTGTATCCATTAGGCATTAGAGAGAGACTGAGGGGAAGTTAGGAGGAGAGATGGGGTTGTCGGTCTCCCTTCATATTGTACCTCGATGGATGTAGACTCCACGTTTGAGATCATCCATGGCAATCAATTGTGATTAAGTATTCTTATGTAGTTTATGGGTTCATCACTCTTAATTGAGTGCTTTAGTCTGTCATGAAAGATTAAAGTAGTAATACATAGCATAGACATGGTTTCTAAGCTAGGGGTTACCTTTGTTTGCCATGTACTCTAGGGGTAGGCGACTGGTGGTGCTCACCCTATCCATCCTTTATAATCCCCCATGTTCGAGTACAACATAGAGTATAAGGTCGGATATGACGTAGCAACCACTAAGTCGATGTCAGTGCCCGAAGTAGAAAACATAAGAGTTTTCCTTGCTCCATCCTTATCTTAAGCTATAGATGTCTTCTCTACCTTGCCTATCCTACCCCTTGCTATCTTTAGGATGAGCTTCTTTCCTTCTTAGTACACTCACATTCCCAATGGATTCAATAACCTAGGAATACTCCCAACAGGCTTTTTGGCGTTATTGCCGATGAATGGTAGCTGTATTAATTTGGAACTGAGTTCATCCATTTTTATTTTTGTTTTCTTTTTGATCACCTACTAAGAGGCAATCTAGAGTTATCTTTCCCTTTACTCATACCACATCATGTTTGTTTTGAATCATCAAATCTCTAGTGCTTTCATTGGGTATCTCCTTGACCATGAACTTATGTTTTTAGTCTAGCTTCATAGTAGATGTATGTTAAATGGGACCAATAGATCTATATGTTTGTTTATGCCATTGGGTATGGCTGGCAGTTGGTTCACGCTACAAGAAAAAGCCAAGCCTAGAGATCCATGCATATCCCTCCATTTGAGTTTGAATTTCAATTTCAAAAGCACTGCGTGTTTGTTTGACTGCATTTCATCCACCTCATTATAACCTCTTGCATGAAAAAGAAAAAATTTGTTCACCTAGCCCATGTCATTTTATCTCCCTTTGAATAAATCTTGGTTAAAAATGTTTATGCTACTTTTGTCTACTTAGGTATGGTTTGATTAGGAAGTAATGAAATGTATGTCTTTAAGCATGGCACTTAGTTTAAAGATTTCAGTCATACCTCCATAGGCTATTTAAATTCAGCATTGTGCTTAGGTTGAGTTGCCTTCCTTAATAAAATAGGACGTGGTGTCTAGTTTGGTTATTGAACCAAAAGTATTGCTTTGGTAGACATGGGTTGTATTCTTCTCGGATGAACCCTTGCAGGAATATTTCCAACTTCAAGTGGGTAAGTCTTAAAATGAATAAATCAGAGAGAAATCAAGTCATGTGGTGTATTGCAAAAAGTGTTCACAAGAGAGACACATCTCATCCTTCAAGGGTGCAATGTGGGCATAATTCAGAAAAACTTCATTTGTCTCTTGATGCAAGTTTACCTTGGCCTTGTATGCACAACATCCCTCAATCATTGGAGATGAAGCTTCCAAGCATCACAAGAAAAGATTCCTCGCTCAACCATTGTGGCATTAAGCCAATTGAGAAGGAGGAACCTTAGCCCATACCTCCAACAAAGACTACTGCACCGTAACCAGTATGGCTTCCTCCACTCACGCTCAATCCAAGATTGCCTAGCTTGGAGTTTTGAATATATTCATCAGTGTCATCAGACAAGGTAGGAAGTAATTAACCTTAAGCTCGATTTTGAAAAAGTGTTTGATCTAGTGGAGCATGCAACAATTTTGCAAGTCTTAATGCACATGGGCTTCCCCTCAAGGTGGGTTGACCGGTACGTGCCATCCTATCATCAGCATCATCAGCTATGCTTCTGAATGGAGTACTAGGGAGATTTTTTAAATCTAAACAAGGGGTTCATCAAGGAGATCCACTGTCACCCTTGCTATTTGTCTTAGCAGCTGAGCTACTGCAAATTCTAATTAACAAGGGTGCTGCACTAGAGTTAATCAAACTCCCTATACCTCAGCCAACAGATGACTTCCTAATCATACAATACGCGGATGATACCCTGCTACTCTTACAAGCTGATGCAAGGTAGCTGGTTTTTCTTAAAGCACTTCTTCATAGCTTTGCAGATTCGACAAGTCTCAAGGTCAACTACAGAAAATCTCAAATGATTCCTATCAATGTTTCTCATGAGAAGATGTTCTCCTAGCTAATACCTTCAGCTGTGAAATTGGTATGATGTTGTTCACCTACCAAGGTCTGCCAATGGGCACTACCAAGCCAAGAGTTGATGATTTTGTGCCAATGATGGATAGAGTGGAATGACGATTGTTTGCTTGTTCAACATGGCTACCTTATTCGGGTCGTTTGGAGATGCTTAATTCAGCTATCACGCCAATCAGTAATGCTATGTGCACTCTTCGGTTGCCGAGAGGTGTCATAGAAAATATTGAAGAAAGCAGTGTCTATGGCATGGTAATGATGTGGAAAAGAAAGGAGGAAATTTAGTTGCATGGTAGACAGTGCAAAAACCAAAAGACAAGGGTGGCCTTGGAGTGCTTAATCAACATTTATAGAATGATGCTCTCCTTTTGAAGTGGCTAGATAAGATTTATAACAAAGTCGACACTCCCTGGGTTCACTTAGTCTGGAACAAATATTACACCTCCAAAGTCTCTCATGCTGCTCGAGAGATAGGCTCCTTCTGGTGGAAGGACATACTCATCATTTATAGAAGCATAGCCACATGTACAATTGGTGATGGTTCCACAATTAGCTTCTAGGATGATTTGTGGGTAGATTCAGTGCTCTTAGTCAAATATCCTCATTTGGTCTCTTTTGCAAAGAAACTTGATGCTTCAGTCCTTGAGGTCATGCAAGCTGAAGACCTAGACGTCCTCTTTATGCTGCCATTGTCCACAAAAGCCTTTGAAAGAGCTTGAGAGCCTCCAGGTGCAACTAGAAAATCTACCCTATGATGACAGCATTGCAGATACCTAGTTACCTATTTGGGGTAGTAAATATTCATCAAGGAATTTTTATCAGCAAGTATTTCAGCAAGTTCAAGCTCACCCAGTCTTCAAGCTCATCTGGAAATCAAAGTGTACGCCACATGTCAAGTTTTTTGCTTGGCTGGTTCTGGTTGATCGCCTCAACATGAAGACAATGTTGCAATGCTGCCACATCAATATCCAGGATCATCCAATTTGCATGATGTGCAATGAGGGAGAACATGAGACCATTGAGCACCTCTTCTTCACCTGCCGCTTCGCCAAGGCATGTTGGGAGGCCATCAATTTTACATGGGTGAATCACTGGACCTACTGGACAGGTTGATCATGGGGAATACGACACATCCTTTGCCTTTTTTCATTGAAGCTGCAATGGTGGCGGCCTGGGAGCTATGGAAGCTGCATAATGACAAAGTTTTTCCAAAGAAGAGATCCTACTTTACAGTTGTGGTTGTCTAATTTTAAGAATCAGTGCCTTCATCAATCTCTTAGATTTAAGGATGATCTTAGGTCATCCTTCTGTTGTTGGCTAGATGCTTTAAGCTAATTTGTATGTAAATTAACCCTCTGTTTCTTTTTTTAAAAAAGTAATATAAATTTTGGTATGGGGATCTCCCCCACAGATTTTGCCATAAAAAAACAAAGATCAACCAGTCAACCAAAATAAAAAAAAATCAATAAAGTACGACAGAGTAAAGATATGCAACTATCCATGTCTTCATCTCCTAGACCAGATGATGCAAGTTCAAGCCAAAAGAAAGGGAAAGGTCTTGTTCAATGGACCTAAAACTATGGGTCCTCACCGACAGGTAAATCAATACGCATCTTATATTTGATTCCCAATTGCATTGTTTGATTTTCAACTTTTGCATGTTTGGTTTCCAAAACCTTTTACCCTTTTCAAAAAAGGAGAACTTAAAATCAATTTACAATAAAATTTGAGGGCACTTGAAGGGAATAGATGGTTGGTCAACCCATCATTGGGCTGAGCAACCCACTAGCCCATCATGGTGTTGCGGACCTTGTTATGCAACTTTTTATCATCATGATGGAGCATTAGGGGAAGAATGGAGGTTATGAAGACTTTAGATGTAACACCCTGAAATTTGCATTCTTTTTTAAATAGCCTAAGTTGATTTATTTGTGCAATTATGTGAGCATTCAACTGTTGGGAAATATTAATTTTTGCTAAATTAAAATCAATCATAAGGTTAGATACATGTTGATGCATACATGCTGCTGTATATTTATTTTGTACTATGTGGTTTATGTCTCTCATCTCTTTGTATTCAAAATTCTTTTAAAGCTTCAAAAAATTCAGTTTTTAGAAATAACCAAGGGAAAATGAATGTGCTCCTCTCTGTTCTTTTGGCCTGTTGGCTTTGCTTACAACACTGTGCTGCATGGTCACCTGCAGCTGGCCTAGTTTCAACATCCACGGCCCAACGAGATGGTCCAGCAGCTAAGCAGCAATGCCATTTCCTTTTCTCCCTCTCCTGGCTAGTTGACAGCCGGGCTCCACTCCTTGACGCTGACGAGATGGCCCTACATGCCAGCGACTGAGTTGACATCTTCCTTGCGATGGAAAGAGCTACTGCCTTTCCCTCTTCTCCGAGCTATATCCGAACAGGGATGACCCCTTTCCTTCCTTGGAGCACCCCTGAGCTATAAACGCGAGCCCTTAGTGCGCTGCCCTATTTTCCCCACCAATGAAGCAGCCGCCCTAGCCCTACCTATTGCCGTCAACACCTTAGTCTGACATGAACTGAAGCCACTGCAGCCGTTTCCTTTGTTCAATGCTCCTCTACCGACACCGACCCACTGATGAGCTCCGCACCAAGGAACGCATTCATCCACCCCGTCAAGTTGCATGTCATCTACATCTCATTCCATCCGTGAAACAGACCTAGACAGTGAGCAGCACAACTAATGTGAACTAGGGTTCCCGATCTTTTGAAAGGTTCTAATAACTCTCAATTTGGTGGAGTCATGACATAATTTGATCCGGCTTCCAAACAACTCGGCTCTGAACCCTACAATCATAGTACCACAACCCCTCTGGTTATTGACTGGTGTTGCTCAGTCGACCTCGCTAAGAAGGCTAAGTCCTTGCCTGTGAATCGAGAACACACACAAGAACACAAAGGAATGCAACCAAATTACAGACGAATGATTAATCTCACGAAGTTGGGGTCTCACAAACCGGCGGCGGCGGCAAAACTGTTGTCAACAGAATAATCTAAGCAAAACCCAACCCTAATGAAAGTGGCAGCGACTGATTTAAAGAGGCTAAGGTCGTGTAAGACCCCCTGGACGGAACCCTAATGGGTTCCAACTCGATACAAGGCCCAAAGACCAAAATACGACGTCGCAGTGCCAGAACAGATTCTGAATGTCAAATTGCTCTGATGATTCCCGATGACTCTAGATGAATTTGGGCCTCCAACAAAAACCATTGGAAAGGTCTTCTCGTTAGCTTTCCATACATATCAAGAACATCCAAATCCAGGCCCGTATGCGACCTGGGCGACCATTTTAGTGCTAACTATTCCTGGACTGCAAAGCAGACTCAAACTCAACTTGGTTTGGGCCTCCGTCTTTATTCGAGCGTCCTCACTAGACCTCCATGGCTCCAAGCCCTCCTCCATGTGTCTCGTAGACCTCTCCTTCATTCCTAAGCACAATATAATCATTAGGTAGCAATCTATTCTCTAAATCATATAAACAGTTACTTAGGAACGAGCTCACCTCTAAATTTAATTGTCGCGCGTGAGCTCTAGTGATTGGACCTTGAATGTCCAGCAGCAGATCATTGTGTGTATGTGTATATGAAGGATTGATGTCCTTATCATCCTCCCCCTCTTGAATTGGATTCGTCCTCGACACCAACTCATCTTCATCTCCTAAGTATGGCTTCAAATCTGAAATGTTAAAGGTGGGACTAACCCCAAACTCGGGGGTAACTCAAGCTTATATGCATTATCATTAATCTTCTCAACAATTATAAATGGACCATTAGCTCTAGGCATCAACTTAGTCTTTCTCAAATCTGGAAATCATCAACAACGTTGACCAAGGTTAATACTTTGATGACCAGCAGGACCAGCAGGAGTACTTTGAGCAAGGCAAGTATAGCATGGGATCATCCTTGTTGTCCTATTCAATGAATATCACTTTAATCATATGCATGAGTCTACATTGATAACCGTAGGAATTTTCCTAGCAATTGAGATCTTGATTCCTTGTCACCTATGGGATATTGCATTGGGTAGTGATGCTAGTGCTCTATCACACCCCAAAATTTCTAATTTTGGGTTGTGCATAGGAAACACTCAATAAAATAAATGTTTTAATATTTAGATAAAATCTCCCAAGTTTAGTTTATGGTAGCATCAATTAATTATAGAAAAAAAATGAGAATCTTTAAATTTTTCTAAACTAATTTGATGGGCTTTTGTTTAATGTGATGTTTGCTTGTTGCCACTTATGTGTTAAGAGCGAGCAAAGTCTTTAAAAATGCGTTTAGTGGATTGATCTTTCTTTTCCAGCACGTCTTTATTTTTTTCCCGCAATCAATATTCCTTGTTTCTCATCTTAAGTTCTCATTGGGAGTTTCCTAAAATATTTTCTTTATAACGTAAATTATTCCTTTCAGTTCCTCATGTGTCAATCAATCTCAGTGAACACTTCGGGAATTGTTCTGGCTCTTTCTGGAGCTAGTTCACGCTTTTCTGTGAGCATTATCTAATTTTTAGATGCTCCAAAATATCTTTTCATGAGCTCCAAATACTTTATTTGGGTTCCTCATGTTTCATAATGTCTCTGGAAAATTTTCCTGAATTTTCGGAGCTTTCGGAGTATTTTTCGCGGCTTAAATAATAATTCTGGACTTTTCTAGAATTATTTTATCCATGAAAATAATTAATTCTAAAAATAATAAATCTCTCATTTTTTTTCAACGCTCAAAGCCCGTGTGCAATAATCCTAATAAATCTCAAAGGCCCATACATTTATTTACTAATGGGCTTAAATGATTACTTAGGCCTATTAGCGGAGGTGGATGGTGCAACGTCAATTAGCACCATATCGCTAGTTGACATGGAGGTGGAGAGTTTTCCTCCCTATATATATGTACCTATCCCATGGGCAAAGCACACCAAAACTACCATAGAGGAGCCCCTAGTTTGGGAAATCTCTCGTGTAGTAAATTATATTTTTCTCCTCCTTCTCTTGCCGTCGTCTACCGGTTCGTCGTCATCTCTGTCACATATATATCTTGGGTGAGTAACTCCATAATTTCTATATCTTGATGCCCTGTTAATTCTAGTTTCCACGTTGAACGTCTTTCAATTTGCACTCGCTGCAGCTGACCACCGCGCAGCAGCCGCCCGTGTTCGATCTCGCCGAGCTCGGAGTGCAGTCGCCGCGGTCGTGCTCGTTTTCCGCCGTTGCTAGCCCTAGCTTCGTCTCATGGGCCGTGTCTAGATGACTGGATGTCATAGAGCAGCGCAAGTCCACCTGCCGCTGCTGTTGACGCCGTGCCACGTTTCATCGCCGTTCCGATCCGTTGCCGAGGGCTCAGAGCCGAGGAGGTTCCCGAGACCGTCCGCCGAAGCCGCCGTGGACGCCTTCTGCTGTTTCACCGTCGTGCCGAGATTGTTGCCGAGCCCCGTGTCCAGGTAACAAACTGCAGGCGCTGATCTTCCTCTCTGTCTCGCTCTAGGTACCTCGCTCGCGGTCACCGTCGTCCGCAGGTAGCTGCCGCCACACCTGTAGATGCCGTCTGGAGTTTCATCGTCGTCTCTGATCCTGTGCATGCCGTCGCATAAAGGAACAACCTGCTGTCCGCCCCGTTGAGCCTCACGCTGCCTTCGTCCTTGCAAAGTGCCTGAGCTGCAATTGCTACCACCATTCTAGGTGCCTACACACGCACTTCTACCGAGCTCCCAATCTCCATGGTCAAGACTGCCGGCGTACATCCACCGTCCTAAGGAATCCAGAATCGCCGCCACAAGTTTCATCTTGTCTTGGCTAGCTAGATCATTTGTATCAAGCAAGCTGTTCATCTATCCATCCAGTGCTGCTCATCCTGGCCCGTTGCCTTGCAAGCACACCTGCATGCTCCCAACTCAAGCGCCATGCATGCCTATATTCACACGAGCAATTCATCCATGCACTACGGCAGTAATAGTTGGCCAATGGTATATTAGTTTTGTTTTAGTCCTTCCTTTCTGCATTAGTTTCATAAAAACACCATCTACGCGATAGTGTCAATATTCACCTATTTATGGGTTATAACCAAACAATAATTTGATTCAGGCGGAGTTTTCTAATTTTAAAAACAATATAAGTGTTGCACTTACGTATTTTATACATAAATATTAATATGATTAATTATTAACCTAAATGTAATTTTAAATTATAATTTGCTCAGTTTGAACACGTTGCTTATATCAAACTTATTTAGATGCTCTCACTTGTGTTTTTATTTTGCAAAGATGGTTTAATTAACTTGATTAAATTATGTATATGACATTGTTTATAACTAAAATATGAGTAGTTTTAACCCATCTTTTGAAATAAATTATGTTTTGACTAAACTGGTCTAAATAACTTTTCACGTAGTTTTGCTTAATTAAAATAAATCAAGCATATAGGCTTTTCCTTTAATATAATATAAGTCTCGGTAGTTGTTTCTTTTTCACCGTAGCTCCGATTAGTGTATCTATCACAAATGTGTGTAGCAACGTGTAGAACGTCTCCAAAACATTTTTACTTAATGTTTCCTATGCTTGATGTATTGTTCTAAATTTAGTCCTACTGCTTGTTTTATGTATGATTGCATGGATGCTTGTGTGGTGCTCTACGACCATGTTCAGACGGTGAGCTTTGCGTTGGTGATCAAGAAGCAATCGTTTGGAGGTTAAGAACCAGCAGAAGACCCGAGTTTAAGGCAAGTATAACATGGGACCATTCTTGTTGTCCTATTCACTGAAATTATCATACATATGCATGTGTCCTCCTTGACAACCGTAGAGATTATAACTTAGCTATTGATACCTTGTTTCCTTGTCACCTATGGGACTTTGCATTAGGTAGCTTTTGCTAGTGCTGAACATAAACTATGATCTTGTAATATGATTAATGGAATATGCAACAACACTAAAAGATGACTTTTTGATTACTATTTAAAGAGGGCTAGAGTATGGGGTTATTTTTGGTGCTCTAGTTTCTCTCCTTAAGGACTTATCTGTAAGCGAACATCCGGGACTTACAGTACGACTGTGAGGGCTATATGGCTCTGGCTTTAGTCAAGTATAAGGACCTTTTCTAGCTTGTTAGTGGTAACCTTTATGGCGTAAGAATGGCTTGACGAATCGGGTATAGTGCGGCCTCTGTCCTTATGTGTATAGGCTGCACGTCATTGTGCCATTTGGAAGGGGGGCTCTACATCTGTTTGCCGAGTGAATCTAATGGCCCTAACTTGTTAGACAAACCTTTGAAAGACTTCATAGTGAACCCTGCCGACCTTCCTTGGTAGTGGGTCAAGAGGCTGATCACCTCGGGCGAAAGGGTAAATCACGACTCACAGTGAAAGTGTACAACCTCTACAGAGTGTAAAACTGTTATAACAGCCGTGCTCACGGTCATGAGTGGCCTTGGACCCTTACGGAATAGATGATCAGTAATGACTATAAATGTGTTTTTGCTATTCATTATTCATCTTTACATTGATCATATGTTTATTGTGGGATTAATGCAAACCTGATGCTACTCATATGATAAAATTATGATAATTAAAAGCTAAATGCAGTAAACCCGTGTCAAACCTTTTGAGCCTCATGAACCCTGTGTTATATTTGTTGAGTTCGACATGGACTCACTCTTGCTATTTCCACCACACTCCAGTGTGTAGTAAGGTGATACTTAGAAGAAGGATGAAGGTGTAGTGGAGTTTTCAGAAGTCTTTCAGAAGTGCTTGGCATATGGAGCCACCAGTCAGCCGTCCCTGAGAAGAATGGAGCCTGAAGTTTAGTCACCGTTCCGCAATACTCTGATGTAAGTGTTAATATAGCTATGTATACATTATATCATAACATTGTTTCTGATACTTTTTCATTCTGGCATATGTGTGGACTTCCTGGGCACACATATGATTAGCCTGGTTTTGTTCTTTAGAAAACCGGGTGTGACATGCTCAATTAAGGACCAAGATCTTGTAACTTGATTAATGGATTATGCAATAAACAATAAAATATACTTTTTAGCAACAAGGAACAAGGGGGCTAGAGCATAGTTTTTGTGATGCTCTAGATTCTTCTCTTTAAGGACTTATCTATAAGCGATCATTCGGGACTTACAGTATTGTCTTTAGTTCAGTGTGAAGACCTTTTCTAGCTTGTTAGTGGTTACCAAAAGGCGCAAAAGGGGCTTGCCGAGCTAAGTATAGTGCGGCCTCTGGCCTTATGTGTATAGCCTATGTGGAATGTGCCATTCGGAAGGGGGCTCTATATTCCCTTGCCAAATGGAAACATAGCGGCCCTAACTTGTTAGATGAACTTCTAAAAGACTTCATAGTGTACCTTGCCCGCTCACCTTGGAAGTGTTATGGGAGTCATGACCCAGGCAAATGGGAATCATGACTCACGATGAAAGTGTATAACCTCTATAGAGTGTAAAACTAGTATATCAGTCGTGCTCATAGTCACGAGCAGCCTTAGACCCTTATGGAATAGATGATCATTAATGATAATCATGTTTATGCTATTCTGTCACACCTAGTTTTCTAAAGAACAAAACTAGGCTAATCATATGTGTGCCCAGGAAGTCCACACATATGTCAGAATGAAAAAGTATCAGAAACAATGTTATTATATAACGTATACATAGCTATATTAACACTTACATTAGAGTATCGCGGAACGGTGACTAAACTTCAGGCTCCATTCTTCTCAGGGACGGCTGACTGGTGGCTCCGTATGCCAAGCACTTCTAATAGACTTCTGGGAACTCACTACACTTTCATCCTTCTTCTAAGCAGCACCTCACTACACACTGGAGTGTGGGGAAATAGCAAGGGTGAGCACATGTCACACTCAACAAATATAACATAGGGTTCATGATGCTCAAAAAGATTTGACACGGGTTTACTACGATAACTTTTAGTGAGTCATCTTTTAGCAATTGAGTAGCAACAAGTTTACCATAATCCCAAATAACCTCATGATCATGTAAACGAGAATAATGTATAGCAAGAAATAATAATCATTAATGAGCATCAATATCATCAATATTAACATTATCACCAGTGTTCATCATTTATTCTGTAAGGGTCCAAGGCCACTCGTGACCGTGAGCACGGCTAATATACCAGTTTTACACTTTGTAGAGGTTGTACACTTTCACTGTGAGTCGTGATTTACCCTTTCGCCCGAGGTGATCATCCTCTTGACCCACTACCAAGGAAGATCGACAGGGTTCACTATGAAGTCTTTTAAAGGTTCGTCTAACAAGTTAGGGCCATTAGATTCACTCGGCAAACAGATGTAGAGCCCCCTTCCAAATGGCACAATGACGCGCAACCTATACACATAAGGACAGAGGCCGCACTATACCTGATTCGTCAAGCCATTCTTACGCCATGAAGGTTACCACTAACAAGCTAGAAAAGGTCCTCATACTTGACTAAAGCTAGAGCCATATAGCCCTCACAGTTGTACTGTAAGTCCCGGATGTTCGCTTATAGATAAGTCCTTAAGGAGAGAAACTAGAGCACCATAAAAACAACCCAATGCTCTAGCCCTCGTGAGCCACGTTTCTATAAAGCATCTTTTAAACGTTTATTGCATATACCATTAGTCAAGTTACAGATCATGGTTATTTATCTTGAGCACTAGCATAAATACTACCCAATGCAATGTTCCACCAGTGTCAAGGTACAAGATACAAAAGCTAGGAGATCCTTAGGGGTAACAAGGTACACACATGCACATGAATTAAGTGTATTAAAGGTGAATAGGAAACAAGGATGATCCCATGCTATACTTGCCTTAGAACTTGTTTTATGTCCAAAGCAACTTGCTCTGAAAAACCTCAACTTAATCTTTCATTTGCAACTTCTGGCACTCAGCTTCTGGTCTTCATCTTCGGATCTTCGGCGCTCACGGATAGTCTTTCTTCTACTCGTAGATCATAGCAACCCAGCACACTAACAGGCATATAAGCAAACAAATAGGGACAATTAAGAACAATACACCACACAAGAGAAAACAGAAAAGAGCACACTAATCGACACGACTTGATGCTAGTGCAAGAAGGAAGGAGAACAGAGCTACCGTTAACCGGACACAACTATCGATAAGCTTGCAACATACTAAAAGAGAAAACTATATGCTGGATTCATTTTAGTTAGTGAATTAAAGTGTTGGACTTTTTGGAGAAATATACTAAAGTGGAACTAACCAAATTATGTTGAATTGTAAAAGCTAACATTATACCTTAGCCATATTTTATTTATAAATATATCATATCATAATATTTTAAGTCATGTAAATATTTTATAATTTAGATAATCATGGAACATGTGACAAAAGCTAAATGAAAACATTTACAAATCAAGGTTGAACTAAACATCTTGTAATTTAAAAGAAAACATTTATGTGGATATGAATCTTATTAACATTCAGTTATGAAATACCGGAGTTATAAATCCTAGTTGCTTCTAAACATTAACCAAATCACATCTAAGATGACCTTATATGAATCTTGATTAAACTAAGAAAAACATAATATATTATCCTATGTTACCTTTTCTCATAATCGTTAATCAAATTATAAAGCCGAAGTTAAACCTTAGTTATATTTTATTTATAAACAATGCCATATAATTTAATCAAGTTTAACTTTATCTTTGCAAAAGGGAAAAGTATACGTGAAAGCAACTGAATGAGTTATGTTGTGTCTGTAACATGCTTAAGCTAAGCAAAATATGATTTAAAACGTATTCATATTTCCATTAATCCAGTTAGCAATCGCTATGGTCCAAAGTTCCTTTAAAATTGAAAAAACTAGTTTGCATTAACATTAATCAATTTACATTGAATTATAAAAGATGAAGTTAACCTTATTCCTATTTTATTTATAAATATTTATTTAGTGTTTAAGTCATTTAAACATTTATACTTTAGAAAGGTAGAACATGTGACAAAAGTTAATCATAAGCATTTATGATTCATGGTTGAACTAAGCAAACCATAATTGAAAAGACATTAATGTTGATATTCACCATGTTAACACTTAATATTATTTAAGGTACTTAAACATTTTTAATTTAGAAAGCACAGAACATGGGACAGCAACTAATCGATTTATCATGTTTTATGACTAAATTGAGCAAGTTATAATTAACAAATAAGCATTTAAGTTGTTATTTATCAAGTTAACATTTTATTTTTATTATTTGTAAAAGACCGGAGATAAACCTAAATTACTTTTAATTCAAAAAGGGCACTGCATAATTATTAATCAAATTGCATTTAAATCGACTTTATATGAATCATGTCTAAACT
The DNA here is from genome assembly GCA_038087645.1 of Saccharum hybrid cultivar R570. Lineage (NCBI taxonomy): Eukaryota > Viridiplantae > Streptophyta > Magnoliopsida > Poales > Poaceae > Saccharum > Saccharum hybrid cultivar. Next base: position 1,588,237 of record JAQSUU010000187.1, read on the forward strand.
AGACAAATTATAATTAATAAATACATTCATGGAAAACAGCATTGCTAACATGTCGCTTATGTCGCCACGGCCACAAGGTGTCACACCCCAAAATTTTCACTTTTGGGTTGTGCTTAGAAAACACTAAATAAAATAAATAATTTCAATATTTGAATAAATTTATTAGATAAGTTAAGTTGCTGCTAATTTAAATATAGAAATTGTGGTTTTGAATTTTTTCATATTAATTTGATAATGTGGTGTTTGTGTGATGCTTGTCTTTGGTGTTGGTGAGTGCTATTATTTTTTAAAAATACCATAGGATGACGTTTACTTCTCATCGGAAATTTTTTTTGGCATTTTTTGGATTTAAAATTTCAATTTCCGTGAGCTTAATCTTTTTCCTTATCTCTTCATCAATCTTTTCATGAGCCCAAACCTATTTAGTTGAGTTCCTTATCTCCCCAAGAGTCCCCAGGATTTTTCCCGTGATTTTTTCTGAGCTCTGGTCTATTTTTCACGGCCAAAAAGGTAATTTTAGATTTTCTGGAATTATTTTTATTCGCGGAATTAAAATAATCCTGAAATTAAGAAATTCCGAAAAGTTTTCAAACCCTACAACTATATGTATGCCGGCGTAGCCCTCGGCGCCCTGGTTTCAGAAGTACAACCTTATCGCGAGCCGCCGCTCGTAGCTCCCTCCACTCCTCGCCGAAGTTCGTCATGCACAGCTTGCGTTCCGGCGAAGGTTCGGCGAGCTTTTCCGGCCACCTCAGACATCTCCGGCGAATTCCGCTTCCACTCCGAGGGTTCTCTCGTCGTTCTCTTCTCCGAGGTATACTTATTTGCGGCAATCCATCACCGTTTGCTGCCTTGTCGTTCGTGATCTGCCACCGAGATTCACATCTCCTTTTTCATCTTCAAGCTGCTGCCGCCACAGCCCAGGCTCGCCGCACCGCAAAACTTCAAAGCCCTAAGCCGCAGCCGCGACTTCGATTTACTCACTAATCAATCTCTATAAACTTCTCGTGAATTTTTTCTGCTTTTGTCGGAACTTCTTCCTATTTTTCTACAAGCATAATCTAATTTTTAGAAGCTTCAAAATTATCTTATCATGAGCTCCAGATACTTTATTGGATTCCTCAAGTTCCAAAATTTCTATTGAAATTTTCTCCAAATTTTGGGAATTTTCGGAGTATTTATGGTGGCTCAAATAATAATTCTAGAATTATTTTTAGTCGTAAAATTTAATATTCTGGGAATAAGTAACCTTGACAGATGGCAGACGTGATTAAGTTTCCAATGCTCAAGAAGAAAAACAATTATTTTTGCTACGTGACGTATGCAAGGCAAGGTTCAAAAAAAATTGACATATACATGTATATGCATGCAAGACATGATGGACATAGAATCGGTTTCCATCTCACGTAACTGCTGCACCAAACCAACGACGGCTCCAACTCCCCTTATGAGCCCAATCGTGCCCCACTATATAAAAGGAGAAGCCTGTATGACCATGATGCATTGATGCAGATAACCTCGTTCCAAACCCTAGCATAGCTCCAAGTCGCCTGATCTCATGGCCGCCGCCACCGATCTCACCTCGGCGCTTAGTGCCGTCCACCAGAGCTCCTCCCCTATTGTGTTGGGGCAGCCATGGTCGGCGCCTTCTCAGGCTCAGATCGCCGTGGCCGCCTCCCGGGATCGCGCTGCTGTGAGGACCATCTACCGAGCGCCGCACCTGAGCTCGTGAAATCCTGCATCTACGTGCCACCGTTCAAGCCCTAACAATCACCATCGCCGCCGCCGCCATAGACTGCCCAACAAACGTGGCCGCGCTGCCCTATGCTCGACTGTGGAATTTCTGCTCCGGCAGTCTATGCTCAGCGCGTGCCGTCGTCGTCTGCTCTTGGCCGCGCGAGCCAGCGCACCAGTCTGCCTTGCAGCCGGCGCCATCTCATCTCGGTCGAGCCCAGTCATGCATCCAGGCCGGCCACGAGGGCTCAAGCAGGACAGCGGTCGGCCATGGCCATGTGAGCAGTCCGTCCAAGCAAGAAACAGTCTGATGTGCATAGTACGTATCTACTTCTCTCTTGAAGTTTCCGTTTTCCTTGTTAACCCAATCTAGTTTCCTTGTTAACCCAATCTATACTAAATCCCAGAGGATTGTTTTAGCTCTGTTAGTTTATTTTTGTTGCGTTAAGATCATATTGACGTAACCCACGGCTTAGCAGCAACGTTCTTCATGCCATGAGTTTATGTGTATATAATTTAATATTAGTTTGATTAATGTGCATGTAAATATTTTCTAACTAAAAGCAACACATGGTTTAACAATTCGTCTTTACCATATCCACTGTTAACTTGATTAACCGCAACAGAAGTAGTTTCTAATTTATAATATGCTTAGCTTAAACACGTGCCCCATATAATTAGAGTAGATGCTCCCACATGTTTATTTATTTTTGTCAAATAAAATTTAAATGAATTAAATAATATGAGACATGTTCATTTATAAATAAAAAAATATGACTAGTTCGAACTTGATTTTCAATTAAAATATGATGTGACTAATCTGAATTAATGTCATTCTTATGGTTTTATTTAATTAAAATAATCAAGTGTGTAGTTGTTTCTTTTATATAATATAAATAAATTTCCCAATAGTTGTTTTTCTATAACGATAGTTCTGTTAACAGCTTCTTTTACGTTATCGTGACCATAGTAGTTAGCTAGCTTGATGACATCACATGATGTCATGGGTATGATTTGTGGCCGTTTTTCTTTAGTAAAACAAATCCTGAAATATAATAGAAATACGTATACACGTACAATCTTGTTTAGACCATATCTTTCACGTTTTAACTCCGATTTGACCCGTTAAAGTTGCATTAGATTCGTATTTGCGAGTTCTACATGTTGGTGTAGCTGTACAGTAGGTTTGGAAGATTTAATTTTCAAGTTTATATTAAAGTAATTATTTATTTATAGAAAATCTTAGAAAATGCATATCTTTCACGTTTTAAGTCTGATTTTTGTGATTTTTACGTCTGTGTGATCGTAGCAACGTGTAGGATAGTTTTGTAAGCTTTCCTAAATGTTTTTCTACTGTTGGTGTACTATTATAATTGTATCTTTTGTTTGCTTCGTGTATGCTTGGTCGGAATGTTTATATGTTGATGCTTGGTGATCGAATTTAGACGGTGAGCAGTACTACGACGATTAGGAGTATTATTTTGAGCCGGACTAGCAGTATCTACCGGAGAACTTTGATCAAGGCAAGTATAATATGGGACTATCCTTGTTGTCCTATTCACTGAAATTATCATACATATGCATGTGTCCTCCTTGACAACTATAGAGATTATAACTTAGCTATTGATATCTTGTTTCCTTGTCACCTATGGAACTTTGCATTGGGTAGCTTTTGCTAGCACTGAACATAAGCCATGATCTTGTAATATGATTAATGGAATATGCAACCACACTAAAAGATGACTTTTTGATTACTGTTTAAAGATGGCTAGAGCATGGGGTTATTTTTTGTGCTCTAGTTTCTCTCCATAAGGACTCATCTGTGGACGAACATCCGGGATTTACAGTACAACTGTGAGGGATATATGGCTCTGGCTTTAGCTCAGTATGAGGACATTTTCTAGCTTGTTAGAGGTTACCCTTGTGGCGCAAATGGGGAAAAGCAGACTGTGGATCCCTAGGACTGGTTGTATCACACAGACTGACTTCTGAAACCTAGCGGCCCTAACTTATTAGACGAACCTTTGAAAGGCTTCATAGTGTTTCCCTGCCTACTCATCTTGGAAGTGTTTTGGGAGTCGCGATCCCGGGCATATGGGTAATCACGACTCACAGTGAAAGTGTACACCTCTGCACAGAGTTTAATAAACTGGTATACTAGCCGTGCTCACGAATACGAGCGGCCTTGGACCTTTACAGAATAGATGAACATTTATTGGTTTAATTTGTGTTTTGCTATTCGTTATTCATATTTACATTGATCATATGTTTATTGTGGGATTAATGCAAACTTGATGCTACTCATGTAATAAAATTATGACAATTAAAAGCTCAATGCAGTCAAACCAGTGTCTAGCCTTTTGAGCCTCATGAACCCTGTGTTATACTTATTGAGTACGACATGGACTCACTCTTGCTATTTCCACCACACTTTAGTGTGTAGTAAGGTGCTACTTAGAAGAAGGATGAAGGTGTAGTAGAGTTTTCAGAAGTCTTTCAGAAGTGTTTGGCATATGGAGCCACCAGTCAGCCATCCCTAAAAAGAATGGAGCCTGAAGTTTAGTCACTGTTCCGCGATACTCTGATGTAAGTGTTAATATAGCTATGTATACGTTATATACTAACATTGTTTCTGATACTTTTTCATTCTGACATATGTGTGGACTTCCTGGGCACACATATGATTAGTCTGGTTTTTGTAACGGAACCGTCCAAATTATAAGAGCACAAGTACAAAAACAATCACCGAAATGATCAAATTCTCGCACTTGAGCCCATATAACTCCGGTAGTCCAATGAAATCGCGAGGAATTTCAAATCAACCAACATACAAGCCAAGATCGTAGTGATTCAACATAACAAGTCACATGTTACAATCATTTCACAAGTAATTCAATATACATCGGAGTTCAACAAAGTTATTACAACTTAAGTTCAAAAGTAGCGGAAGCAAAGTAATTTGAAACTAACATTATTCTTATTTCAAATACATGCCAGTACGAAGGTCGACTTCCAACAAAAGCATTAGAGAGAAGATAACTCAGAAGGATCATGCCCGTGATCACACTCCGCCTCTATGGCAGGAGCCACCCAACTCTTGCAGCCGCCATGATACATCACAACCTGCAACAAGTGGGGATAAAACCCTGAGTACAAGAAGGTACTCAGCTAGACTTACCCGTCAGAAACCAGAAATAAGGTGACACCAAGGATCATGCAAGGCTGATATGAAGTGGGCTAGCTTGACAACATTTTGCATAAAAGCTTATTATGAATAAGTAATCATTAATGCTTAAGCATCAAGTTAATTATCATTAACCTGTCATCTATATTAGCACCTGTACTAGAGCACTCACTTTATTAGGAGCAAACAATATTAACCATAGCAGGTATAAATTGAGGCAACCTTTCCATCGTGATCCAATTAACCATCCGTTCAATTTAATGGAATCTACGTTGCCGCTGCTCAAGTCAAGTGCTCACTAACCGGGAGCGACGGCGATTCGAATCGAATTCCTATCCAGCTGGAGGGGTATTTCTAACACTCACCGTGCAGACCCCTGCCAGGGTCGCACAGGCCACCTTGTCATATGATTCAGGAATCGCGGGTCCGAATGATGTCGCGACCCCAAGGGCGACACTCTGCCAGGTGATAGGGACTCTAACCCCCCCTTGGTCTCACGCCAATGTCCCCAAGCACATCCTTTCTCTCCTCCAAGAAGCAACCTACCATTCGATTCCCGACCTGAATCACATTACTCGGCTTCGCGGTCGGAACGACTTATCCGGCCAACTAAGTGTTAGACTGCGTTCAACATGACTCAAGGACGTACAGCGAATCGGTCCTTAAACGACTCAGACGGGGATAGATTCACACTCAAGACCTCCATGCCTTGTTGCTTCACTATCGTCATCCCGCCCGGTCTCATTTCATTTTATTAACAAATGGTTCCATTCCACGATAGCCAATATAGCCAACCGTGCCATATATGAATATCCCTATATCTCGCAGGTGACAGGAAATCACCTGACTTCTACTGCTTAAAGCAGGGCTAAACATCTACTCGATCCTAGTCTATGTAGGATTCAGTGATTCAGATATCTGGACAAGGAATGATATAATGCAGCAAGGTTTTCAACCAACTCCTACCACTTAATGCAACAATACTTATAACATATATAGAATTAATTGCTTTGAAGATAGGAGACTTATAATGCTCCGGGGCTTGCCTGAGATCCGACACAAGTCAGTTTAGTTAGCTTGCACCGTCATGGTGACATCTCCGGTCCTAGCACTTGCATTCAGGGGTTCTTCCATCTTCTGGACAGCCCACCGTTACACCATCATCTGTCTCCATATCATGCGCTCCACGTCTGTACCTAGCGTACCTAGGATGAGATGCATAGATGCAGATGCATGAACATAAAGAATACACATGAAGGAATGCAACAAGCATACTAAACAAGCATATGTTACACTATACCCACATAAGCATGTCATACAACCAGCTAGCTATACATGATAAAGTACTTCATAATTTAGAAAAACATTTTAGGCATGCTACCTTAACTCTAGGTGTCCAAGATAACCATTTGCAATCATACAAACAAGAGCAAGTAGAAGCAAACAATTCTAGATACAAGTAGATTTGGACAGCAGCAAACAATCACTTGTTTCAAACATAACTTAAGCTACAAACATCCCACAAGGATGATCTAAGACTTTATGAAAATCCATAGAAATTGTCTACAAGATTGATGTTTACATAAAAAGCTAATTACAAAGTTAAACAGGTCAAACATGTAGATGTTTCAGACCTATCCAGACACGGACATAAAACTGATTGCAACTTCAGAGAAGCATAACTGTAGTTACACAAATCCAAATGACTTGCAAGAAGACATTTTGGAAAGCTTATGAAATTATCTACATTTCATCTTTAATCATCTCAACCTGATTCCCAAGTTATCATGACCAAACATGCCAATCTTTAAAGTCTGCACAGAAGGTAATTAAAATCTGACAGTAGACTTATTAAGCATGCAACTCTTAAACTATCAGACCTGGGATCATGAAAATTTAACACAAGAAAGATAAGATAATTATCTACAACTTTTGTATTTACCAAAATCACAGTAAACATCATTTACACCATGAAACTAGTTGCACGAGTAACACCACACATGCAGCCCAACAGCAGTGGTAAAATTATGGACAGAAAACTGATAGAAACTTCAGAGAAGCATAAATGGAGTTCTAGACCTCCAACAAACATGATTATCAACTTTATGGAAAGCTTATAAAGTTACCTACAACTTTCTTGTAATCATCTTAAGATGATTCTACAGTTAACATGGTCAATTAATTAAATAATTGCATCTCTGTCCAAAATATGGACAGAATCTGATATGCCACTTTAAACCGTTATAACTTGAGTTTCACAAATCCAATAATTATGGTTCTGGACTTTTTAGAAAGATTAACAAGTTGCGAACAATTTTGTTATAAACATCTAGAGCTAATTGTGCTACTAACTAGGTCACACATTATAAACAAGGCAACCCTGTCTGGGTTTGGACAGAAACAGCTACAGCACTTTAGACTACTATAGTTAAACATATACTTAACCAAAAATTGTGCTCTTTAGCTTTTTGAAAAGCTTAAGAAAATTACTACAAATCATTTATTGTCAGCAAGGCATAATTCATAACTTAACTAAGCCAAACAATGCATATATGCAGAACTATCCAGAATAGAAGCAAAGCAGCATATAGCATTTGTTATTTTTATAGCTCCTAAACTATCAAGCCTAAAATCTTGAAATTTTTACTAGACATCATACATCACAAGAATAACACGTCACAAAAATTTCACTTCATTTGGAGTTATATATTTACAGTTATTAAAAATAACAGATCCAACTAGCATTCAAAACCTAGTTGCATAAATCTATTTTTACAGCTAAAACTTTAAACTAAAACATGCCATATTATAGATCCACTGCATAGAAAATTTCACAAGGATTCCAAAAAGTCCTCATTTGCTATTTTACGATTTTTCTATCATTTACTATGTATTTTCAAAGTTCAGCCATTTGAATGCAATACTAATTCCGAAAAAGAAAAAAAAACATTATGCAGAGTGAACACAAAACTTTCCACAAATCATGTAAGCCCCTATATGTAAATCCTTTGTCTCTAGCACTTTTGCAAAGTGAACACAACAAAGAGTTTCTGCCTCGCTAGATGGTCCTTCTTGCTCACAGCGACGGAAAACAGCGAAGGGGATGGAGGAGGCCGGCTTGATTCCGGTGAGATAGCGGCCCAGGACGACGAAGGAGCAGATGGCAGCCAACAGCAGCGGCAGGAGGGAGGAGGAGAGGGGTGGCTGGTGTTGGAAGAGGAGGGGCAAAGGAGGGGCGACGGCAACAGCGAGCTCTAGCCCGACTCGGCCATGGCTTCGGGCACGAGAGAGCGAGGGAGAAATAGACCGAGGAAAAGAGGAGAAGTGAGCGAGTGAAGGGTCGGGCTCGATCCCCTTTTTCTCCCCCTCGACACAGAGCAGCCCGGGGAGGTGGCGCTCATGCACGGGCACGGAGGCCACACGGCGCTCGGTCCTTTCCGATGTCGGCCACCAAGTTTCAGCGCCTCCAAAACTGCCATCCAAAAGCGACGTATTTACGAGTCTGCCACTCTTCTAATCTCACCTCTATCTCTTAAACCAGATGACAATTCGACCAACAAATTATACCGCTGCGTAGGGCTATGAGAGTACTACAACATTGCTTATAGGAACTCAGTCAAATTCCACTGGTTTGCGAGATATTAATTCCCACCATAGGGTTGCACATGAGAAGTCAAAATTGCACTGTGATCAGCTTGACAGCACTTCGGGGTGGGATCGGGACGCGGTCCAAAAATAAAGTTTGTTGCATACAAACTAAACTCCAATTTTCATTAAAGGTCAAACTTCATATCTCGAACAAAAATAGTAGTTTCACTTCGGTCAACACCGCGTCGGAAGAAACCCTAGTTTTGAGGTTCGGGACCGATTTGCGGCATCTTCTTGTCACTTGTTCCACATGAGCCTTTCATAAGTGTTGTTGTAGGGTTCAATTGGAGTTGTTTGGTCAAGGTTGCAAGACTTGGTTGATGACATATGTTCTCATTCTCTAAACAAAACAATCCAAGCAAGATATGACTCATTCCTTCAAAATTTCCAACTCTACTATGACTTATCATTTCATTTGACTTCTTGATTCCAAACTTCAAGAAACTTTTCCAGGGATCAATATAGATAGTTATTGAGGTGAGACATGTGAAGATACTTTGATAGCAACACCCAAGCATATATCTTTTAATTGAGCCTATATGTAAGCGAGGGTGCAATATCCAAGTTTAGGTTAGGGCTTATTTCCATAGGTTTAACTTTGACATTGTCATCTCCATTAATCTATCATGTTTGAGCTTAAACCCACTACTTAATTGGTGATAAACACCTAGGGTGTTACAACCCTTCCCCCTTAAAAGAATCGCGTCCCGAGATTCGGAATGGAAGATCTTTTAAGGAAGAGAGACACGTTATCTAGTTCCCAACATCTGCTATAGCATTCAGCTAAAAGCTTCAACGTCGGTGAACAATTTGGTCAAAGGCACTTTTTGATACTTACTCTTTATGGTAAAATTTGTCTGAAGAATTTCCTTCGTTGACTTCCATGAAGCATTGTTACTTTGGGAGCAATCCAAGATAGCACATACTGCGTTCTCAGTGTACGGAGATCATTTGTTCCATGAGTTAACCACTCACAAGTATCTGACTCTTTAGTGAACACAGCATAGTCCGTATGAACTTTACATCAAACCAAAGTCTTCAGAAGTATACTCGTTGAAATGACTCTATATCCACACGGTTTTGAAAAGAAGTTCTCTACCAAAATGGCTTGAGTACAACCTTCCAAAAGGGTGAGATCATAGATGACAAACATTCTCTGAGGCTATAGGATACTGACTAACCAATAGACAGGGTCTAGGTTGGTCGTAAATGTTCAAACATTCCGATATCAACTAATGGAATACTACTTGAGGTTCCATGTGTGCAGTTCTCTTTCTCTGATGACAACACTGTATTATCTAAGTCTGTTGATGGGTTAGTGAATGTGATAGCTGACTCTGTCGGCTTCGTATTCCTGCCAACAGTTATTAATAAGATTCTTTTATCTAAAGACAACAGTTATCTGGGTTGAATCAGATGCAACCTCTTGGTAAAAACATGTATAAGGTACCAAGGTATGTCATCATTGGAAAATAATTCCCAAAGAAAGATGTAACGAGGCCTTAGGGACAACAAAAGTTATAATATTTACTAAACCGCGGGAAGTAGTCTACCACCAAGCGGTTGAGTAAAATTTTCCTTTGTGACTTAGTTGCACTATAAGTTGAGTTGACTTGCAGCATAACAACTTTGTCAGGCCAACTTTCACCTTGAGGCTTCCTTTTTAGGATCAAACAGCAGCTCTAAGATGGGAAATCTGTTGTTTGACACTTTTCAAATTGCTTTTGATTCACGATGGCATACATTGATTTGCAGAAACCAAGGCTGCTCGTACATTAGGGATACGAGAAAGCAAAAGCAAATGAAAGAGTGTAAACTAGTATCTGTGAGACCTCAAAAGGGTCATCCAACAGCAGATCTCGACTATTAAATTACATATCAATCCGAGGATGCACACGCTTTGAACTTGCGGGTTACTTTTGCAGGGCAAAACACATACTCTGCCTGGAGAACATTCCTACAAGGATAAGGAACCGCTTTCGAATATTCCTTGACACTTCGTCCAATCAAGTTATGGACAAACCATTTGTGGCACCTATGGCACAAGGATACTAATTGAAACTAGGGTATACTTTCTCTAATTCTTCGCTTTAGCTGATAGAACACCTTGCACTATCTGTGTGATTGTTCAAGACAGAATTGACTTAATCACAATGGCTCTAGAAGATAGAATATCACTCAAGTTGTTGGCTAGTTGATTAACTTCTTGTTGGTTATTGCTCTGTAAGACATAGCCTTCATAGCTACCAAAGAGTCGTTACCTAGCTGGAGATTAACCTTCCTATTGGTAACTAATCAGTTGTCTCTCAACACAAAAAAAAGTTCGAAATCTTCACTCTTGACCACAACAACTGTGGTTGATGCAGAATAGATGGTTGCCATCGAAGTTGGCAAATACAAAGTTATTCTAGAGATGGTTGCTTTCGATTGTATGGTCATTATGCACCCAAGATTGCGACTTGGATAGCTCTGGTCATATGCACAATGCGATAATCGATTCTCATCCCACAGATAATTTGTCCAACATTAAGTGTTGTGTGCCCATTTTATCCAACAGAGATGAGATACTTTGCTCACTAGATGTCGTTCGTCAATACTGGGACAATTAAGCAAAGTCACTTGTCTACCACCTCTTGTAGTCCATTAACGTTTATGTCGGTGACCTGTTCTTCAAAGGTTATCCTCTTAGCAACTTCAGAAGGAAACTCCACTACTTTCGGTCTAAAATATGGATCTTATGATACAATATGGAGAGATAACCAAGAAATAATTCACATGAGAATAACACGTTGATGTTGTTCTGCAATGGATCATGACTAGAAACCACGATACTAGCGCGTGCCAAGCAGCACAACCTTGTGTCGGTCGCCCACAGGAGGCTCTCGGTTTCGTCGCGGCACCGTTAGTTGCTACTCATAACACCATTACCGATCATACCACCAAGGTGAAATTTCAAGTGACACAAATTGGGTGGTAAAAACAAGCATTATACAAGGGAGGATAGCAAGAAAAGGTAGTCACAAGGTTTGGAATTAACCAGGAGGTGATTCAAAGATCAAAACATAGCACAAGAGACATAGCTCAATTGCCGATGGCGATTAAGCATGATATTTTTGCTTAACTCCAAACACACCTTGCGTCGACTAAGGAAACTACCAGATAATTAAATAATAGAGATTCGATCATGTTGAGCAATAACATGAGATCAAGATTGATAAAACATCCCGAGACTTGGGAAGGTTAAGGATGGCTTAAGCAAACTTCATGGACAAAATTGAGGTACCACTCAAAGATTGAGTTGATAAGGTAGATGTACGAATTTGTGAGCACACGATTTAGAGGCCATAGCAGAGAGGCGTTGCGTTACACTAGCTAACCTTTGGGAGAGGCAACCAGAAGGTCCAACATGGATTTAGGTACAGTCTCCATAATTGGCAACGTACGAACCATGGTCAAAGGCTAATGTTGATGAGAGTTAATTTGGTTGGTCAGTCGATAAGGGTCTTCACAAAAAGGTTTGCAAAACATCCACGGCTTATAAAAACATATAGGAGAACTAAACTTTAGGCTCTCGGTCAAGCAAAGGCATGGATACAAGCACTCAAGGCAAGCAACCACGGCTACATGCTTAGGTTCATAAGGGAAAGAACCTAATTGGAGATGATAGCCAAGAGATTGTTTCACGTAACACGAGTGTTGCCCTAAGATAAAGCTATTTGACACTCGCATGCTTATCGTGGACAAACGAGGTGACAACTAGGGCACTACCAAGATAACAAGCATACATACAACATCACAATCAAGCAATCATTTAAGAAAATTCAAACAATGGGCTTAAGCAAACAATTCAAAGCACAAGGCTCACCTAATATAAGCATTCATCTCAAGCACGAACTAACTACAAGTTTAGCTCAAAACAAACGCTAGCTAAGGAAGCCAACTTAGCATGTGCCCAGAATCTGGACAGCAGCACAGTGGTTACTTGTTTCAACTATAACTGAGGTTGTAGACATCCCACAAAGATGATCCTAGACTTTATAGAAAGTTTAGGAAGATGACTACACTTTAGTTATTCATACCAATAGCTAATTCATAGATTAACATGGTCAAACATGCTGATGTTTCAGATCTGTACCATTATGGACGGAAAACTGACAAGAACTTCAAAAATGCAAAACTGGAGTTTTAGGGACACAACAAGGCTAAGCCTTAACTTTGTGTAAAGCTTATTAAGTTGTCTATAACTTTCTTATTATCATATTAAGATGATTCTATATCTAACAAGGCCAAACAAGACAAAGAAGACATCTCTGCCCAGATTTGGACAGATTCTGTCATTCCACTTTACAAGCTCATAAGTAGAGATTTAGACCACCCCAATTGGTGCTATAGGACAATTTGGAAAGCTTAGAAAAAGTAATACACTTCTTCTATTATCTCCAAGACATGATTCCTTATGCACATAGGTCAAACAAACCAAACATACAGATCTGTTCTGAACATGAGCAGATTTTGACAACAACTTCTAAAATTTATAACTCCCAAACCATAAGGCCTAGGGTCTTGAAATTTTAGGACAAGCTATATAATTAAGTTAGCTACAACTTTGGTATTCTCTATAACTACAGAAAACACCATTATGATCATAAAAGCATCACTACAACAGAAACCGCTCTAGCAGCCAACGTTTAATAAGCAAAACAAAGTTTGCCTTTGTTCTACTTAACAAGAGAGCACACAAACATATCATCCTAGTGGCTCTAAACATTGTTACCCTAGACCAACACCAATTTAATTCATTTACGAGAATCCAATTTACTCAAGTGAGGTCTAAAACATTTTCAAAAACTTGTATGACAGCATATCCACCACTTGGCTAAACTAGATGGCATCTATAGGTTCAAGCATGTAACCACAATTATTTCTAACAAAACTAAGCACACACTTTTCTCAAGCAACATGGAACAAGGCATTTTTGTTTTACTTTACTCAAGAAAGATAGTGTAACACATTGATCACAAGTTACACACTATAGAACAAGGGTGAGAAGAGTATAGCCATGCATAATGCAACAATCATGAAGATGCATGCTTCGTCCTATTCGTCCTCACAAGATTAGCAACCTAAGGTGGCGATCACGTTCTATGTCGATGGCATAACACGCACTCTTTCGATATATAGCTAGTCGCCAGCTACATTCGACTTACGCATTCATGGTTAGCTTACCTGCAGAAAAGTTTCATTGCAGCCCAACAATTCCCCAAATATAGCACACAATGAAATAGGAAGATAAAATTCTAAGCACTCCCATATACATATACCCCTGTATACGTACATGTAGCACCAAAACTACCCGAATCATTCGATCACCCACAATTAAGTACCTTCATATATACATGTGTGTAACATGTAGATAATCCAGTAACCAAAACTAGCTCTCCCCTAGACCGCAGTTTGTACGGTCATGCTCTCACAACTCACACTTACCTGAGCGTAGGTGCGATGTTGCATAAAAGTAAACTAACAATATATATGGCTATTTCATATATGAAGGCTACCTCTGATCTGACACACCGGGTAGCATAGTGTGGGAGAGTCATCACACATACATACCTTGGCCTGGGCGTAGATGCATAATGAAAAACCCCCAAGTTAGTACTTATATAAGCCACCTAAAAATCCTTATATGGGCATAAGGAAATTGACCACTGGCATACTTAGGTTTAAAATTTAGATTTGACAAACCTATATATAACTATAAGTTGATAAAACTGATTTTATAAAACAAAACCTTTGTTTTAAATACACATATGACAAGTTTAATGTTGAATCTTGCTCCGATACCAGCTATAACGGAACCGTCCAAATTATAAGAGCACAAGTACAAAAACAATCACCGAAATGATCAAATTCTCGCACTTGAGCCCATATAACTCCGGTAGTCCAATGAAATCGCGAGGGATTTCAAATCGACCAACATACAAGCCAAGATCGTAGTGATTCAACATAACAAGTCACATGTTACAATCATTTCACAAGTAATTCAATATACATCGGAGTTCAACAAAGTTATTACAACTTAAGTTCAAAAGTAGCGGAAGCAAAGTAATTTGAAACTAACATTATTCTTATTTCAAATACATGCTAGTACGAAGGTCGACTTCCAACAAAAGCATTAGAGAGAAGATAACTCAGAAGGATCATGCCCGTGATCACACTCCGCCTCTATGGCAGGAGCCACCCAACTCTTGCAGCCGCCATGATACATCACAACCTGCAACAAGTGGGGATAAAACCCTGAGTACAAGAAGGTACTCAGCTAGACTTACCCATCAGAAACCAGAAATAAGGTGACACCAAGGATCATGCAAGGCTGATATGAAGTGGGCTAGCTTGACAATATTTTGCATAAAAGCTTATTATGAATAAGTAATCATTAATGCTTAAGCATCAAGTTAATTATCATTAACCTGTCATCTATATTAGCACCTGTACTAGAGCACTTACTTTATTAGGAGCAAACAATATTAACCATAGCAGGTATAAATTGAGGCAACCTTTCCATCATGATCCAATTAACCATCCGTTCAATTTAATGGAATCTATGTTGCCGCTGCTCAAGTCAAGTGCTCACTAACCGGGAGCGACGGCGATTCGAATCGAATTCCTATCCAGCTGGAGGGGTATTTCTAACACTCACCGTGCAGACCCCTGCCAGGGTCGCACAGGCCACCTTGTCATATGATTCAGGAATCGCGGGTCCGAATGATGTCGCGACCCCAAGGGCGACACTCTGCCAGGTGATAGGGACTCTAACCCCCCCTTGGTCTCACGCCAATGTCCCCAAGCACATCCTTTCTCTCCTCCAAGAAGCAACCTACCATTCGATTCCCGGCCTGAATCACATTACTCGGCTTCGCGGTCGGAACGACTTATCCGGCCAACTAAGTGTTAGACTGCGTTCAACATGACTCAAGGACGTACAGCGAATCGGTCCTTAAACGACTCAGACGGGGATAGATTCACACTCAAGACCTCCATGCCTTGTTGCTTCACTATCGTCATCCCGCCCGGTCTCATTTCATTTTATTAACACATGGTTCCATTCCACGATAGCCAATATAGCCAACCGTGCCATATATGAATATCCCTGTATCTCGCAGGTGACAGGAAATCACCTGACTTCTACTGCTTAAAGCAGGGCTAAGCATCTACTCGATCCTAGTCTATGTAGGATTCAGTGATTCAGATATCTGGACAAGGAATGATATAATGCAGCAAGGTTTTCAACCAACTCCTACCACTTAATGCAACAATACTTATAACATATATAGAATTAATTGCTTTGAAGATAGGAGACTTATAATGCTCTGGGGCTTGCCTGAGATCCGACACAAGTCAGTTTAGTTAGCTTGCACCGTCATGGTGACATCTCCGGTCCTAGCACTTGCATTCAGGGGTTCTTCCATCTTCTAGACAGCCCACCGTTACACCATCATCTGTCTCCATATCATGCGCTCCACGTCTGTACCTAGCGTACCTAGGATGAGATGCATAGATGCAGATGCATGAACATAAAGAATACACATGAAGGAATGCAACAAGCATACTAAACAAGCATATGTTACACTATACCCACATAAGCATGTCATAAACCAGCTAGCTATACATGATCAAGTACTTCATAATTTATCAAAACATTTTAGGCATGCTACCTTAACTCTAGGTGTCCAAGATAACCATTTGCAATCATACAAACAAGAGCAAGTAGAAGCAAACAATTCTAGATACAAGTAGATTTGGACAGCAGCAAACAATCACTTGTTTCAAACATAACTTAAACTACAAACATCCCACAAGGATGATCTAAGACTTTATGAAAATCCATAGAAATTGTCTACAAGATTGATGTTTACATAAAAAGCTAATTACAAAGTTAAACAGGTCAAACATGTAGATGTTTCAGACCTATCCAGACACGGACATAAAACTGATTGCAACTTCAGAGAAGCATAACTGTAGTTACACAAATCCAAATGACTTGCAAGAAGACATTTTGGAAAGCTTATGAAATTATCTACATTTCATCTTTAATCATCTCAACCTGATTCCCAAGTTATCATGACCAAACATGCCAATCTTTAAAGTCTGCACAGAAGGTAATTAAAATCTGACAGTAGACTTATTAAGCATGCAACTCTTAAACTATCAGACCTGGGATCATGAAAATTTAACACAAGAAAGATAAGATAATTATCTACAACTTTTGTATTTACCAAAATCACAGTAAACATCATTTACACCATGAAACTAGTTGCACGAGTAACACCACACATGCAGCCCAACAGCAGTGGTAAAATTATGGACAGAAAACTGATAGAAACTTCAGAGAAGCATAAATGGAGTTCTAGACCTCCAACAAACATGATTATCAACTTTATGGAAAGCTTATAAAGTTACCTACAACTTTCTTGTAATCATCTTAAGATGATTCTACAGTTAACATGGTCAATTAATTAAATAATTGCATCTCTGTCCAAAATATGGACAGAATCTGATATGCCACTTTAAACCGTTATAACTTGAGTTTCACAAATCCAATAATTATGGTTCTGGACTTTTTAGAAAGATTAACAAGTTGCGAACAATTTTGTTATAAACATCTAGAGCTAATTGTGCTACTAACTAGGTCACACATTATAAACAAGGCAACCCTGTCTGGGTTTGGACAGAAACAGCTACAGCACTTTAGACTACTATAGTTAAACATATACTTAACCAAAAATTGTGCTCTTTAGCTTTTTGAAAAGCTTAAGAAAATTACTACAAATCATTTATTGTCATCAAGGCATAATTCATAACTTAACTAAGCCAAACAATGCATATATGCAGAACTATCCAGAATAGAAGCAAAGCAGCATATAGCATTTGTTATTTTTATAGCTCCTAAACTATCAAGCCTAAAATCTTGAAATTTTTACTAGACATCATACATCACAAGAATAACACGTCACAAAAATTTCACTTCATTTGGAGTTATATATTTACAGTTATTAAAAATAACAGATCCAACTAGCATTCAAAACCTAGTTGCATAAATCTATTTTTACAGCTAAAACTTTAAACTAAAACATGCCATATTATAGATCCACTGCATAGAAAATTTCACAAGGATTCCAAAAAGTCCTCATTTGCTATTTTACGATTTTTCTATCATTTACTATGTATTTTCAAAGTTCAGCCATTTGAATGCAATACTAATTCCGAAAAAGAAAAAAAAAACATTATGCAGAGTGAACACAAAACTTTCCACAAATCATGTAAGCCCGTATATGTAAATCCTTTGTCTCTAGCACTTTTGCAAAGTGAACACAACAAAGAGTTTCTGCCTCGCTAGATGGTCCTTCTTGCTCACAGCGACGGAAAACAGCGAAGGGGATGGAGGAGACCGGCTTGATTCCGGTGAGATAGCAGCCCAGGACGACGAAGGAGCAGATGGCAGCCAACAGCAGCGGCAGGAGGGAGGAGGAGAGGGGTGGCTGGTGTTGGAAGAGGAGGGGCAAAGGAGGGGCGACGGCAACAGCGAGCTCCAGCCCGACTCGGCCATGGCTTCGGGCACGAGAGAGCGAGGGAGAAATAGACCGAGGAAAAGAGGAGAAGTGAGCGAGTGAAGGGTTGGGCTCGATCCCCTTTTTCTCCCCCTCGACACAGAGCAGCCCGGGGAGGTGGCGCTCATGCACGGGCACGGAGGCCACACGGCGCTCGGTCCTTTCCGATGTCGGCCACCAAGTTTCAGCGCCTCCAAAACTGCCATCCAAAAGCGACGTATTTACGAGTCTGCCACTCTTCTAATCTCACCTCTATCTCTTAAACCAGATGACAATTCGACCAACAAATTATACCGCTGCGTAGGGCTATGAGAGTACTACAACATTGCTTATAGGAACTCAGTCAAATTCCACTAGTTTGCGAGATATTAATTCCCACCATAGGGTTGCACATGAGGAGTCAAAATTGCACTGTGATCAGCTTGACAGCACTTCGGGGTGGGATCGGGACGCGGTCCAAAAATAAAGTTTGTTGCATACAAACTAAACTCCAATTTTCATTAAAGGTCAAACTTCATATCTCGAACAAAAATAGTAGTTTCACTTCGGTCAACACCGCGTCGGAAGAAACCCTAGTTTTGAGGTTCGGGACCGATTTGCGGCATCTTCTTGTCACTTGTTCCACATGAGCCTTTCATAAGTGTTGTTGTAGGGTTCAATTGGAGTTGTTTGGTCAAGGTTGCAAGACTTGGTTGATGACATATGTTCTCATTCTCTAAACAAAACAATCCAAGCAAGATATGACTCATTCCTTCAAAATTTCCAACTCTACTATGACTTATCATTTCATTTGACTTCTTGATTCCAAACTTCAAGAAACTTTTCCAGGGATCAATATAGATAGTTATTGAGGTGAGACATGTGAAGATACTTTGATAGCAACACCCAAGCATATATCTTTTAATTGAGCCTATATGTAAGCGAGGGTGCAATATCCAAGTTTAGGTTAGGGCTTATTTCCATAGGTTTAACTTTGACATTGTCATCTCCATTAATCTATCATGTTTGAGCTTAAACCCACTACTTAATTGGTGATAAACACCTGGGGTGTTACAGTTTTGTTCTTTAGAAAACCATGTGTGACACAAGGCAAGAAAAATGCAATTAAACTTTAGGTTGCTTTTTAATTTAAAAGCTATTAAATAAATATTAATCAAATTAGTATTTAAGTCAATAATTTCAGATTTGGGTGACATCAAGAACATTACCACTACTGCATATAGCGTGTCGATACGAATCTAACGCAATTTGAACGGAGCAAAACGGAATTCAAACGAATAAACGCTGAAGGCTTAAAGTCATACAAACTAAGAAGAGTGGATACGTACTGTACTTCCCAGGTGAGCCTGTTGTCCTTTGGCCACTCACGTACTAACGTTGACGCTATTTGCTTGTACATTAATTAATATTTAAATCCAGAAACATGATACTTGGTATAAGCTATTGCTAACACGTAGGTTCTACATTTTCATAAACACATTACATAAGGAATGGCTGGAACGGAGCTAGAACAGATAAACGGCTTGAGATTAAATATGCTAAAACCGGTCTACAAGTATCTGTATTTCTATGGAAAGACTTCCAGAGATAGATAGAAAGTTACTTAGCTTCTTCACGTGATCTCAGATGCTCACGTACAACAGGATTTGAGTGACTGCAACTCCTGGTGACATTGCCGCCCGGCCAGCAATGGATGAACTGATCGTGAAAAATACTAGGCGTTACTTCCTTCATGGCCGACTGTAGGGCAACGACGGAACGAAAGCGACGCGGGCTCGGCGGAGGAGTCGTCGGAGTTAGCCAGTGGTGACATGAGAGAAAATTTTATTTTACTACACGAGAGATTTTTCAAACTAGGGGCTCCTCTTACGGTAGTTTTTGTGTGCTTTGCCCATGTGGTAGGTATGTATATATAGGGAGGAAAACTCTCCACCTCCATGTCAACTAGCGATATGGTGCTAATTGACGTTACACCCTCCATCTTTACTAATAGGTCTAATTAATTATTAAAGCCCATTAGTAAATAAATGAATGGGCATTTAGGATTATTGCACACGGATTTTGGTGGAAAATGAGATATTTATTTGTTTTTAGAATTAATTAATTTTATGGATAAAATAATTCTAGAAAAGTCTAAAATTATTATTTAAGCCATGAAAAATACTCCGAAAGCTCTAAAAATTTAGGGAAAATTCTCAGAGACGTTATGGAATATAAGAACCAAAATAAAGTATTTGGAGCTTATGAAAAGATATTTTTGGAGCATCTAAAAATTAGATAACGCTCACAAAAAAGTGTGAATTAGCTCAAAAAAAGCCAGAACAATTCCCGAAGAGTTCACTGAGATTGATTGACACATGAAGAATTGAAAGAAATAATTTATGTTATAAAGAAAAGATTTTAGGAAACTCCCAACAAGAACTTAAGATGAGAAACAAGGAATATTGATTGCGGAAAAAGATAAAGACGTGCTGGAGAAGAAAGATTGATCCACTAAACGCATTTTTAAAGACTTTGCTCGCTCTTAACACACAAGAGACAACAAGCAAACATCATATCAGGCAAGAGCCCACCAAATTAATTAACTTGAAAAAGTTTGAAATACCAAAATTTTCTATAACTAAATTTGCTAAAACTTAAATTAGTCTTGTCAAATCTTAAACAAGTATTTAAACCATTTGTTTTATTTAGTGTTTTCTATTCACAACCCACAATCATAAATTTTGGGGTATAACAATTCTACCCCACTTAACAGGAATCTCATCTCGAGATTCGAAGAGACTAGGGAGAAAGATAAAGCAGACCAATAAGGTTATTTTGAGACTTTTTGACAAGTTTGGATATAAGTGTCGAGGATTATCAAAGGTTGACAAGAGAACATTGGATTGATTGTTAAGATTGATTCGAGTTAATGACAGAAGGTCAAAGGATTGAAGGTCAGCATAGGTGGAAAGGAAGATCAAAGGAGGTTGAAAAGATAGATCAAGGTTGATCAACGAGTCTTCACTTTATAAGGTGTAAAAACAAGGGTGGAGATTAGCAAGAGATATCATAAGAGATAAAGATAGATCTTAAGGTACTCAAAACTCTTGGATTCAAGATTTATGAGACATCATGAAAAAGTGACAGACTAGCATTGGTTGAAGAAAGGTAAAGACTAGTCTTCCATTTTACCATTTAGGGAGACCAGTGAGAAGGATACATTGATCTTCAAGTTTTTGTGGGTCCTTGAATCAGGATTTATAAGATGTAAGGACAAGGGTCAAAAGTTGTCAAATGTTGATAAGAAAAAGTAAAAATTGATGGCAAGAAGGTGAGACTGGTTAAGGGGCAAGGACTAGCAAAAGATGATATTATGATAGCGATCGGTCTTTGGGTCTTCTTGTCTCGTGACTTGAGATTGATGATGGTGGCGGACGCTACCCTACTTAACAAAGATCTTGTTCCACCTGGCGATGTCATTAAAGGCAACACTTTCTTTAAGGCTTGCTACTATTGATAAGTCCTTTGTGTGTTGATCCTCCACTAAGATGAGGTAAAGAAGATAGCATGACAACCATGGGTTGACAGGAACGATGTAAGAGAAAATGACAAGAATTAGGATTGTTTGAAAGATAAGATAGAAGATGACACTACCCCACTTAACACAGATCAAGCTACTTCTCAAGATGAAACCTTCCGGGCCACCTTCAAAACATGAGAACAAGGACATCACACAAGCAACACATCAAACAAAACAAGCACACACCAAATCATTGATATTACACGTGCCTCTTCAACAATGGTGGTCATCCTAAGGGAAGATTATGGATGATGAAAGACCATCGAACTTTTGAACAAGGTGAGATCAGAAAACTTCAGTAAAAACAACATAAGACAAAACCAAGGGAGTAAGAAATAATAGCTCAAAGGAAGCTATCAAGGATGGGATGCAACAAGATAAGGATGAGGATATAGTTAAAGTCAAAAGCTCAAGGGTTGTCAAGATAGTTTTATAGCAAAATAAGTTTTCAGAAATCGACCAATGCTATCTAGGCATACGTCCTACAGTCAACATCGCTCTGATACCATTTTGTCATACCTGGTTTTCTAAAGAACAAAACCAGGCTAATCATATGTGTGCCCAGGAAGTCCACACATATGTCAGAATGAAAAGTATCAGAAACAATGTTATTATATAATGTATACATAGCTATATTAACACTTACATCAGAGTATCGTAGAACGGTGACTAAACTTCAGGCTCCATTCTTCTCAGGGACGGCTGACTGGTGGCTCTGTATGCCAAGCACTTCTAATAGACTTCTGGGAACTCACTACACTTTCACCCTTCTTCTAAGCAGCACCTCATTACACACTGGAGTGTGGGGAAATAGCAAGGGTGAGCACATGTCGTACTCAACAAATATAACATAGGGTTCATGAGGCTCAAAAAGGTTTGACACGGGTTTACTGCGATAGCTTTTAGTGAGTCATCTTTTAGCAATTGAGTAGCAACAAGTTTACCATAATCCCAAATAACCTCATGATCATGTAAACGAGAATAATGTATAGCAAGAAATAATAATCATTAATGAGCATCAATATCATCAATATTAACATTATCACCAGTGTTCATCATTTATTCTGTAAGGGTCCAAGGCCACTCATGACCGTGAGCACGGCTGATATACCAGTTTTACACTTCGCAGAGGTTGTACACTTTCACTGTGAGTCGTGATTTACCATTTCGCCCGAGGTGATCAGCCTCTTGACCCACTACCAAGGAAGGTCGGTAGGGTTCACTATGAAGTCTTTCAAAGGTTCGTCTAACAAGTTAGGGCCATTAGATTCACTCGACAAATAGATGTAGAGCCCCCCTTCCAAATGGCACAATGACGCGCAGCCTATACACATAAGGATAGAGGCCGCACTATACCCGATTCGTCAAGCCATTCTTACGCCATGAAGGCTACCACTAACAAGCTAGAAAAGGTCCTCATACTTGACTAAAGCAAGAGCCATATAGCCCTCACAGTTGTACTATAAGTCCCGGATGTTCGCTTACAGATAAGTCCTTAAGGAGAGAAACTAGAGCACCATAAAAACATCCCAATGCTCTAGCCCTCTTGAGCCATGTTTCTATAAAGCATCTTTTAAACGTTTGTTGCATATACCATTAGTCAAGTTATAGATCATGGTTATTTATCTTGAGTACTAGCATAAATACTACCCAATGCAATGTTCCACCGGTGTCAAGGTACAAGATACAAAAGCTAGGATATCCTTAGGGGTAACAAGGTAGACACATGCGCATGAATTAAGTGTATTAAAGGTGAATAGGAAATAAGGATGATCCCATGCTATACTTGCCTTAGAACTTGCTTTATGCCCAAAGCAACTTGCTCTAAAAAACCTCAACTTAATCTTTCATTTGCAGCTTCTAGCACTCAACTTCTGGTCTTCATCTTCGGATCTTCGGCGCTCACGGATAGTCTTTCTTCTACTCGTAGATCATAGCAACCCAGCACACTAACAGACATACGAGCAAACAAATAGGGACAACTAAGAACAATACACCACACAAGAGAAAACAGAAAAGAGCACACTAATCGACATGACTTGATGCTAGCGCAAGAACGACAGAGAACGGAGCTACCGTTAACAGGACACGACTATCGATAAGCTTGCAACATACTAAAAGAGAAAACTATATGCTTGAGCTATCAGCGAACCAGCCGATGGCATAGGAGCTTTTCCTGCTGTGTCAAACACTTGAGGTAACCTAGGGTTAAAAGCAGATGGCTCTGGAGGCATACCGTATCCCCCACCAATTAGCAGGAGTCTGGTTACTCTATGGCACAGGACCTGATAAAGCCGATGCCGATAGATCTGTATTAAGCTGAACTCGTCCTGATAATAGTGAATCTGATCGCATCGGTGTAGATTGTACGTTAGATAAGCTTGTTGATACTGGAGGGGAAGAAACTTCTGTACCCACAACGGCTGGGGGAGCCGATGGAGTAATAACAGATGCTGACTCTGGTTGATGATAGGCAGGCCCAACGTAATGCAGTGACGCTTGCCCTTCTTTGAAAGTTTGAACCATAGCATTATGAATAGTATTGGACATCACATTGGAATGATTAATTAAAGCATGATTTACTGCAGAATTAACCATCTCTTGAAGTTTACCCGGATTAGAATCAAAGGTAACTTGCCGAGGCAACGGCAAATCTTGCTTCTAGATAACTTGTCCACTCTTGTTCAAGCTGAATGACTTCAAGCAAAGCTGTCTGTATTCTTCTATAGCCTTTTCCATAGCCTGCTTCTGTTCTTCCTTAAGATCTTCTTCTGATACCGTGATGATGTTCCCCGCATTGATCTCAGGATTGAACATATTGATTAGATCTGGTCCCACCGGGCGTGCCAAAAGATGTGTTGATGCAAAAGTGGATCTGCAAACATAAAGGGCTAATACCCGAAATCGATATCCAAAGCGTGCCAGTCGATTTGACCTGTTAATCGACAAGGATGAAGATACGAGTACTTTGGTCCTGACAATAGCGATACGCCCGGAAGTCACAACCAAGAGGTACTCACGCGGAACTCGAGGATCATCGAAGATTGCACTGGAGCAATGCAACTCGCCGAATTGACGAGAACTCATAAAAAGGAAAAATATGCAAATTGATGAAGTCGCCGAAAAGTAAATAGATGTAAATAAGAGTAAAAGCTGGTTTTTGATATTGATTGATTCATTATTACATTG
Organism: Saccharum hybrid cultivar R570; assembly: GCA_038087645.1. NCBI lineage: Eukaryota > Viridiplantae > Streptophyta > Magnoliopsida > Poales > Poaceae > Saccharum > Saccharum hybrid cultivar. The sequence continues at coordinate 1,613,162 of JAQSUU010000187.1, forward strand.
CCCTTCACTCTATATTTATATCCTGATCTACAGAAACGTAACTAAATACGACTAGGACACTAAATCCAAATCTAAGGAAACACATGACTCTTATACAACTTAGACTCTAATAAACATAGAAAAGGAAATTAATTCCTATCTTATTCCCTAGTCCGCCTCAACTACAATGGAATCCCCATCGACCTCCTTTCCATCGACACACTCCCTATTTCATTGGCAGCAGCCTTCAAGTATTCTTTCATCGGCACACTCCCTGTTTCATCGGCAGCAGCCTTCAAGTCTTCTTTCATCGGCATCGGTAATAATATTCTTAACCTTATCGGCAACACTTTAATTTGAATTAACTTCTCCATACACTGCCACCACTCATAGACAGCCTTCTTTACAAGCTGATTTTCATCGGCTATCTGTAACAGAACCGACCAAATTATAAGAGCACAAGTACAAAAACAAGCACCGAAGCGCTCAAATTTTCGAACTTGAGCCCATATAATCCCGGTAGTCAATCAAAACCACGAGGGATTTCAAACCAAACTGCTTACAACCAGGATCGCATCATTCAACATATACATCGTACGTTACATTTCGCAAGTAGTTCCGAAATAAGTTTACACCACGGAGTAGCAAATATTACAAACCAAGTTTGGAAAGTAGCGGAAGCATAAAACACACACTAGTTGATTAATTACTGCCAGTCTTGATGATCGACAACCCGCAAAAGCATGAGGAAAGTACATAAAGACGATCACGCCCTAGTGATCTAGTCATCATCACCCGCAGGGTGGAGACACGTCTTGCAGAAGCCTTGATAGAGCATATCATCTGCAACAGGAGGGAATAAACCCTGAGTACTGGAATGTACTTAGCTAGACTTACCCGTCAAAAACCAGAAATAAGATGACACCAAGGATTATGCAAGGCTTACACAAGAGGCTAGCTGACATCACATTTTGCATAAAGGCATAAGTACTTGAAGCTCTTATAACCTGTACTAGCAGTTATTTTTAGCATTTACCTGTCATCTATCTTAGCACCTGTACTAAACATGCACTTGATCATAATCAAACAATTATCAATATTATATCCAGAGCAGGTATAAATTGTGGCAACATTGTATCATTCACTTAACCATCTGTTCATTTAATGAGATCTACGTTGCCGCTGCTCAAGTCAAGTGCTCACTAACCGGGAGCGACGGCGATTCGAATCGAATTCCTATCCAGCTGGAGGGGTATTTCTAACACTCACCGCGCAGGCCCCTGCCAGGGTTGCACAAGCCACCTTTCGTATGATTCAGGAATCGTGGGTCCGAATGATATCGCGACCCCAAGGGCGACACTCTGCCAGGTGATAGGGACTCTAACCCCCCTTGGTATCACGCCAATGTCCCCAAGCACATCCTTTCTCTCCTCCAAGAAGCAACCTACCATTCGATTCCCGGCCTGAATCACATTACTCGGCTTCGCGGTCGGAATGACTTATCCGGCCAACTAAGTGTTAGACTGCGTTCAACATGACTCAAGGACGTACAGCGAATCGGTCCTTAAACGACTCAGACGGGCATGGCTCCACACCCAAGACGTGAAGTGTCTTGCGGCTGTACCATCGAACTCCCGCCCGGTCTCAATTTCATTTTAAAGCATGGTTCCATCACGATAGCCATAAGCCACTCGCGACCCAGTCCTATATCTCGCGGATGACCGGAAATCACCCAACTTCTACCGTACTAAGCAGGGCTAAGCATTGACACGTGCCTAAACCTAATATAGGATTTAAGTACGATATCTGGACAAGGACAGGTACAATGCAGCAAGTGTTTTCATATAACTCCTAGAACTTAATGCAATAAACAATTAAAAGTACTCAAGATATATTTATAAAATGATGGGTTCAACATGCACCGGGGCTTGCCTTTGAGAAAGGTTGCAGGCCTGTGGTCCGGGCACTCAGGAAGGTCTTCTTCGGAAGCTTCTCCGTCGGTTGTTCCTCTGCTGGTTCCGGTGGGTTCTGGATCTCCTCTGGTACCACTTGTTCGAATTCAAGGAGTGTTACCCCCTCCGGAACACCTATTGCATGAGTGCATAATAAATCTCATGGATGCATAATGAAAGATGCAGTATGCTCGGAATGAAATGCATTACAACAATTTTAAAGCTCTATTCAAACCACTCCAAATATTAGGTGCAAATTTCCTCTCCGGTAGAGAAGTACTCACCTAAGCTACTCAACCTAAGATACAGTTGTTCTTCTTTGGTTAAGGCCCTAACACCTAACAAACACAAGAGTAACATTACTTAGGTTACCACAGCCAACACTAAAATATCACAGCAAGACATTCTGGACAGCAGCTAATTGTTTCTAACATAACTGGAGATTCCCAACTCCAAAAGATATGATCTAAGACAATCTGGAAAGCTTATGAAATGCTCTACAAATCATTTTCAGACCTCAACCCTTAATTCCTAAGTTTTCCATTTCAAATTTCTCAAGTTCCAGAATCTGTCCTCTCTAAACAGAGAGCAGCAAATTCTGGACTGTCACTTAAAACAGTAATAACTCCCAAACTACTACACCAAATGCTCCCAAATTTTGGCACCAGCTAGTTTATCAATTTTTCTACGACTTTGGTATTTACAAGTTTTCCAGCAAACACCTTTATCAAAGGTTAAACCTAAAAATACTTCCAGCTGTCCAGAAAACCTAGAATTGCAAGGATTAAATATTTATTGATGTGGCAAACTTCTCCTAAGACCAAACTAATGTTACCAAAAGTTCACATGGGTTACAAAAACACCAGAAAGTAATGTGTGCCCACCTAGAATATTTATTTATACTCATTTCTTAATTTACTTAATTAATTAAGTGAAATTTTAAACATATATGTAAACTGCTCCTAAAATTCTGCAGAAATTACAGGGGACTCCCTGACCCAAAAAGAGACTACTGTAAAAATTTGAACTAAATTTATTCACAGGAACTCTCTGAACAAAATTCACAAGCCCAAAAGGCTGATTTTTGTGTAATTAATAAATCATATTGAAAAGTATCAAACAACAGATTTCATAATTTTCCTGGACACTTTAGGGTACCAAGACATTCTCCAAAAAGTTATAAGAACATTGCACATGTAGAAAAATTACAAAAATTCATTTAATTATTTCCTAGAATAACAAGATAGCCTTATAACTTGAAATTTACTTAAGCACTAATGCCCAAATTTTTGCCAGAGCTAGAGCAAGTACAAATTAGCCTACCCACCAAATTTCATAATTTTTGGAATACTACAGCTCAAGTTATACATTTAACAAATTTGCATTCATTTCAAAACACATTTGAAAGATCTATTAAATTCTCCAGAAAACTAAACATCACATACCAGATTTATATTTTTTTAAAATACTACACATCATGCAGAGCCTAACAAAATTTACCTCATAATTTTTGAGTAAGTAAAACCCTAGATATACATTTCCTAAACCTTACCCAAAAATCTGTGGCAAATATAGAAAGGAAATAAAAACTAAAATCGAAACCCTGCTACCGGGCCGGCCTGGGAGAACCACGCGGCCCACTTCCCGCGCTACGGCCCGCTCCCGCGCGCGGCACGCGACCGGCCTCCCGCCCGCGCGCGCACGCCTGACCTGGGGACCCCACTGGTCAGCGAGGGAGACAGAGGGGGAAAGGAAGGCGACGACGATAGCTCGCCGCCGGCGGCAGCTCCGGCGAAGCTACCGTACCAGCGCGTTCACCTCAACCTCGTGCAACAATTGGTATAGCTAATTGACACTATGACTGTGGCTAGGGGGGTGGCAGCGGCAATGGCGGCCACGACCGCGTGCTTGCCGGCTCCGGCGAGCTAGCAGCGGCTCGACCCCAAACGGCCTACCCCGTGAGCACCAGCACATCGAGGCGAACCTAGAACACCGGAGAAGGAAGGCGGTAAGGGCACCGAGAAGCACGGCCACGCGCGAGCTCAACTTGGCGGCGACAATGGCGGCCGGGGTGGAGGCGCAAGCTCGGCGAGCTCTACCTGAGGTCAAGCGGTCGTATGGTGTGGTCCGCGATGTGGAGGAGCTCACTGTGCGACTGTGCCTACGGGGAATTGGGTGGTGGTGCTTGACTGTGGTGGATTTTTCGGTGGCGGCCGCTGATGCTCCTCCGGTTGCCGCACGCTCGGTGGAGAAGGAAACAAGGAGGCAGAAGAAGGAGCAGCGAGGAAGGGCCTCCGTGCGTCATGGCGTCTTTGGGCAACCGAGGTGAGCACCGCGTCGACGCGTGTTGCCACGCGGCGGAGGCTTCCTGTCCCCGGTAGGCCACGCGCCGAGTTTAGGTTTCTGAACTTTCAGAAATGACTGAACAAGGTCATCGGCGTTCCACAGCGACTGACAGAGGAATTTCATCGCCTCATAGCTCGTGATCGAGGCTGATTCGGTGAGAGCCGTAGTTAACAAAAGTGTAGAGCTACATGAGGGCTTCAACATTTCCAATAGGGTCGTGAGCCAATTCGGCTTGGTTAGTGAGATACAACGCTCCAAAGCGAGGCACCCGAAATCTGAACTGAGTTTCAGTTACTTTCCCCGACTGAAACTCGATTTTTGAAGCACTCTAACTCATAAACCGTTGGGAACCAGGCTTGGGTGATGTTGACAATGTTGTAGAGCTACATGAGAACTACAAGTTTGTCAATATGAGTGGAAGCTGGTTTGGCCTGGTTTGCAAACTACAAGCTCCTAAAGTAGACCTCAATAAAACTGGAGGGTCAAATTTCAGACTTAGAAAAAATCTAAGTATTGAGGCCACTCCTCTGGCTGACTTGTGGGCCACTTTTGAGCATGTTCTGGTCAATTTCATGAGATGGTCATATTGAGACTTTTGTTCTCCATAAAATTCCCTACAACTTTGCTTAAGGGTGCTCTTCCATGCAAGGTCTCTAAGCTAGACTTTTTAATTGGTCAAACTAGAATCTCCTAGGGTCAAATGGTGGTCAAACCTCTCTTGGAGGGCATTTTTGCAATTTTGATCAACATGAACCTTGCTCCAAGGGTTACCCTAAGTATAACTAAGGTATTGTGGGGCATAATTGGTTACTCTACCTTTTTGTTACCCAACTATTCAGTATCACCTGATGTGAGCCAAATAAAACTTCTAAAACAATCACCGTTGTTGCATCACATAAAATAATATGCATGATGCATGCTTATGCTTATGCAAATGCAATGCAATTATGGACTAAACACTTGAGGTGTTACAGCCCTCCCCCCTTATAAAAATCTCGTCCTGAGATTTGGAAAGCGTACCATTTTTCATAGAATTCCTTATAACCATCCCGCAAATAATCTTCCCGTTCCCACGTAGCGTCACTTTCACTACCCTGATTACTCCACATTACTTTATACCACTTAACCACTTTGCTTCTAGTCACTCGTTCCTGAGTATCGATCACTTGGACTGGCTTTTCTTCGTAAGTTAAATCGGATTCAAGCCTGATATCTCCCAAAGGAACTCTTTCCTCAGGAACTCGAAGACACTTTTTGAGCTGAGATACATGGAAGACGTTGAATATGGCACGTATTTCAGGAGGTAACTGGATTTTGTACGCAACAGCTCCACTCTTGCCTATGATTTGGAAAGGACCCACGTATCTTGGCGCAAGTTTCCGCTTAACACCAAAATGTTGGACACTCTTCATTGGACAAACTTTCAGATAAACGAAGTCTCCAACTTCAAACTCGAGTGGTTTTCTGCAACGATCAGCATAACTTTTCTGTCTAGCTTGGGCTGCAGCCATATGTTTTTGGATGGTACGGACTTGTTCCTCAGCTTCCTGAACAAAATCAATACCGTAATACCTCCTTTCACCAGCTTCTACCCAGTTTAGTGGAGTTCTACACTTACGACCGTACAAAGCTTCGAATGGGGCCATCTTAATACTCTCTTGGTAACTATTATTGTACGAGAATTCGGCTAGAGGTAACCATTTTTCCCAAGAGCCCTTGGATGAAATGACGCATGCTCGCAACAGATCTTCCAAGATTTGGTTAACTCGCTCCGTCTGACCAGACGTCTAGGGGTGATAAGCAGAGCTTCTCACTAACTTGGTTCCCAGAAGGTGATGCAAGTGTTCCCAAAAGCGAGCAGTGAACTGGGGACCACGGTCAGAAACGATAGTATGAGGTACCCCATGAAGCCGGACTATCTGATTGAAGTACAACTCAGCATAGTCAGTGGGACGATAGTCCACTCTAACTGGAATGAAATGAGCTGTTTGGTCAAACGATCAACAATTACCTAGATGGAGTTATGATTTTTGACAGTAGGAGGAAGTCCGACAATGAAATCCATACTTATCTCTTCCCATTTCCAGCCTGGGATAGAAAGTGGTTGCAGTAACCCAGCTTTCATGTGTACCACTTTAACTCTACAACAGGTGTCACATCTAGCAACATATGCCGCTATCTCTTTCTGCATCTTGGTCCACCAATAAAGTGGTTTCAAATCATAATACATCTTATTACTACCCGGATGGATGGACAACTTGGACGAATGTGCTTCGGACAGGATCTGATCTCTAAGCTCTCGGTCCTTAGGTACCACTAATCTATCCTTGAACCACATCACACCTTCTTCATCTACCCTAAAATGCTTAGTTTCTTCCTCTTTCATCTTACGTTTTATGTGGGATATACCCGGATCAGTCTTTTGGAGCTCAATAATTCTGCTTTTGAGAGTACCACTGACAGTGATGTTGTACAAGACTGCCGGATGTAACAGGCGAGATCGATGAAAATCAGTTTCAACTAAGGAATGGCAATGAGACTTACGGCTTAAAGCGTCCGCAACCACATTTGCCTTGCCTGGATGATAGTGCACTTGAAGATTATAATCCTTAATCAACTCGAGCCATCTTCTCTGACGCATATTTAGCTCGGGTTGGGTGAAGATGTATTTGAGGCTCTTGTGGTCTGTATAGATATTGCAGACATTGCCCAGCAGATAATGCCGCCATACTTTCAAAGCATGAACAACTGCAGCCAGTTCTAAGTCATGCGTTGGATAATTCACCTCATGTTTCCGAAGTTGTCGAGAGGTATATGCAATCACTCGACCTTCCTGCATCAACACACCTCCCAAACCTATGCCCGAGGCATCACAATAAACATCAAATGGTTTCTCGATATCCGGTTGTGCCAAAACCGGAGCCGAGGTTAGGAGGGTTCGCAGTTGGTGAAATGTCGCCTCACACTCAGGAGTCCAGACAAACCTGGTGTCTTTTTGTAGCAACCGAGTCATGGGCTTGGCTATTTTTGAGAAATCCGGGATGAAGCGACGATAATAGCCAGCCAACCCAAGAAAACTCTGGACCTCATGAACCGAAGTAGGAGCCTTCCAATTCAATACTTCCTGTACCTTGGTGGGATCCACCATAATTCCCCCATCGGACAACACATGCCCAAGGAAAAGTACTTCACGAAGCCAGAATTCACACTTATTGAACTTCGCATACAGTTGATGTTCACGCAGTCTGGTGAGGACAATACGTAGGTGTTCAGCGTGTTCTTCCTCATTTTCAGAGTATATCAAGATGTCATCAATAAACACCACCACAAACTTGTCCAATTCGGGCATAAACACCGAATTCATCAAGCACATGAAGTGTGCAGGGGCATTTGTTAGGCCGAAAGACATAACAAGATACTCATAAAGGCCGTATCTTGTCGAAAAAGTTGTTTTTGGAATATCTTTGGGACGGATTTTAATCTGATGGTAACCAGACCTCAGATCAATCTTGGAAAAGACCTTAGCTTTGGATAACTGATCGAACAGGATATCGATACGTGGCAGAGGATACTTATTTTTGACAGTGACTGCATTCAGAGGTCTATAATCTACACACATCCGCAAGGTCTGATCCTTCTTCTTCACAAAGATAGCAGGGCATCCCCACGGAGACGAACTAGGACGAATCAACCCCTTCTTCAAAAGTTCATTCAACTGCACCTTAAGTTCAGCTAGCTCATTCGGAGGCATCCTATAAGGTCTCCTAGAGATGGGTGCCGTGCCCGGTAACAACTCAATTCTAAATTCCACATCCCGATCTGGAGGGAGTCCCGACAAATCATCGGGAAAAACGTCAGAAAACTCACTCACTACGGGAATTTCAGACAACGCTTTTGCTTGCACAGCATGAACTTCACCAGACAAGTCAACTTTTCTGGGAAGTTTTACTAGAAAACCCTTTTGATCTATAGGATCTCTGAGCATAACTACCCGAGTGGATGTATCAATGAGTACCCCGTTCTGACTCATCCAATTCATGCCCAAAATAACATCTATGCCTAAACCCGGCAAAACCACTAAGGCAAGCGAATACTTTCGCCCTTCTATCTCCAACTCAAGATTCCCCACTACTTTATTTGTGGAAATATTCCCACTTGCTGCACTAATGCAATAACCCCCACCTTCAACAGTATGCAATTTGTGCACAAACTTTGATGCAAACTTAGGACTGATAAAGGAATGCGAAGCACCTGAATCAAAAAGTACCACTGCAGGGTGTTGGTCAACTAGGAACTTACCAGCAGTGACCACCTCACCAGAAGGGATTTCCTCAATACTGTTATAATGAGCGTGCCCTTGACGGCCACCTTGGTTAACATTCTTCTTAGGGTAAGGGCAGTTCCGGGACCAATGGCCTGGCTTGTTGCAGTTCTAGCAAGGCATGTTGCTGGGAGGAACACTGGAGCTGCTCTGACCAGAATTTCCCTTTGGCAGAGCGACTGTATAAGCCTTACGGAACCCAGTTTTAGCGGCAGGCTTTTTCTATGGCGGACGGAACTTGGCATTCTGAGCAGGTGGGCGAGGGAAAGCCCTAGGTGCAGCTGGAGTCCGAGACTGCGAAGCACTTGCCTCAATGGCCCTTTTACGGCTCTTCGAGGCAGAATAAATAGCATTATTGTTCTCCTGGGTCAAAGCATCACTGATAAAATCATTAAAGGTAGTGCACTTGCTAGTACCCATCGTCTTCATCAGCTTTGGGCCGAGGCCCCTTTTGAAACTAGCAATTTTCTTGGCATCGGTATCCACAAACTCTGTGGCATACCTTGCCAAGTTGTTGAAAGATTGCAGATAATCAGTCAAGCTTTTATTTCCCTGTGACAGCCTCATGAATTCTGTGTGCTTGATTGCCATGAGACCTGGAGGAATATAGTTTCCACGGAATGCTGCCTTGAACTGGTCCCAAGCAATCGGGACATTGGCAGGCAGTGTGGAACGATAGTGGCTCCACCAAATACCCACAGGGCCATGCAACTGATGAGAAGCATATTCAGTTTTTAGCTCATCGGTCAAGCGAAGTAGACGAAACTTTTGCTCAATAGTGTTTAACCACTCATCTGCTTGCAGTGGTTCTTCCGCCTCCTTGAAAAGCGGGGGCTTAGTATCCAGAAAGTCCTTGAAATCACTGTACTGATTGGGTTCTGGGCCCTATCGGCCTTGACGAGCCTCCCGATTTGCCAGTTGGCGCATTGCATCAGCCAACATACGCTGCCCCTCTACCACGGTCTGCATCAATTCAGCCGGGGTAGGTGGTGGTGGAGGAGGTGGTTGTTCCTCATCCTCATTGCCACGACCCCGTCGGAGATTGTACGACATCTGCAAAATGCATAGCCAATGAGCACTAACGATGTGGGAAATTTGTAGATGAATTATTGTAAATATGTCAAACTGACTTTATGAAATGGACTTCTCAAAATACTCATGGCACAATAATTCATCACAACCGCACAATCCATTCAAGCGCATCAATTGACGCGATCATGCGAGGGAATCCAACAAGATGTACTTTTATAAAGGCTCGCTCACTAGGAGCACAGTAGTTACTGAACCATATACGTTAAATTCTACGTGATTTTTGACCTTTCGCTGGGTACATGGATTCGATCTCAAAACTTTTAGTTGACTGAGAAAGGCTACTTCAAACTGACCACAAAGAGACTTCTCAACGGCAGAGTTCCATGGTGGATCATGACTAGCCACCTCGATACCAGCGCGTGCCAAGCAGCACAACCTTATGTCGCGCGCCATAGGAGGTCCTCGGTTTCGTCGCGGCACCGAAGGTTGCTAATCGTGACACCATCATCGAACGCAACACAATAAGACATCCAATTGTGATCGAAATTAATAGGTTCAACTAAACATCTTGGAAACATAGGGTTCAACCTTACATCCCAAAGTCAAGTTATTACAAGGCCTCACTCCTACACAGGGAGGCATAAAAGACGATCCTAACATCATAGGTACGTGATGACTACTCTAAGCATCATCCTCAGTGTCGGTGTCAAGGATCTCCCCGCCATCCTCGTCGCTAACAGGCTCTAACTCCTCCTCTTCTTCTTCTTCTTCTGGCTCTTCCTTTGGGGCTTCTGCAGGTGGGTCATCCTGGGGTCCATTAACCTCCACTTCATCATCATCCTTAGCCATGAAGATTCCCGAACCCATGTCCTCATCTACGTTGTGGTTTCTAGGTAGCAGAGGATTAAGCTGGTTGTTCAGGCGATGCACTTCTTCATGAAGGTTGTCATTGTACTCTTCAGCATTCTCCAACTGTTGCTCGAGCTCAAACTGACGAGCCCTCAGAACGTTCTCCTCGTGCCAGGCTTCATCCCTCTGGTCCATGACACGGACCAGCATGCGTTGACAGTTGCGATTTGCCACTGTCAACCTCTGGACTGCAAGCGTTTCCTGATCACGGTCACGGATCACTTGCTCCAGTTGCTGCCGCGCTGCATCCCTAGCAGCAGTCACCTCGGCCAACTCAGCCCGTAGCCTCTCCACCTCAGTGGGCTCAGGACGGGGCTCACGTGGAGCTAGCTGGTGGCGAGGGACCCTTCCTCCGGTCGACTTACGGGCTGTCATCCTAGTACGTGCCATCTGTATCAACAAGATATGACTTAAGTGAGGATCATTTAGGGGATACGAAATTTAATTTAGTCGGGACTATTGAAATTTTTAAGGAGGGAGTAAATGACATGTATGATATAATTAAACATGATGCATGCACGTTCCGTACGCCCTCTCACCTTAGTAGAAAACTAAAGTTCTAACGCTAGGCGGTGGCATACATACGCTCTCTCATAAGCGAAACTATCGGTCTACTCGTTACGTTGTTAGAGTACCTGCAGAAAATTTCATTGCAGCCCAAAAATTCCCAAAATAAACATACAAGAAAGTAGTAAAATAAATACTTTCCATATACACATCCTCGGATGTATATATTCCAGTATCAAAGCTACCCGATTGATAGATGCCCACAATTAAGTGCTTTACATAATTACATGGTTTGAACATGTAAGTATGCAAGTCACCAAAACTACTCTCCCCTAGACCACCGGTTGGACGATCATGCTCTCACAACTCACACTTACCAGAGCGTCGAGGTAATTGATCCATACATTACCACCCAAGTGGATGGCATCCATACAATATCACGCCGTATGGACGACGAAACAAAAACAACCAAGATCCCCAAGTTAGTCCTTATAATAAGCCACCTAAGAGTCCTTATTTGGGCTAAGGGTTGTGATCACTGGCATACCTATAAAAATAATTTTTATAGTTTTAACCCTTTTCATAAACAAATACTTTTGTTTTTAATTACTCGTAAGATGTGTTTAATGTTGATTTATGCTCCGGTACCAGCTGTAACAGAACCGACCAAATTATAAGAGCACAAGTACAAAAACAAGCACCGAAGCGCTCAAATTTTCGAACTTGAGCCCATATAATCCCGGTAGTCAATCGAAACCACGAGGGATTTCAAACCAAACTGCTTACAACCAGGATCGCATCATTCAACATACACATCGTACGTTACATTTCGCAAGTAGTTCTGAAATAAGTTTACACCACGGAGTAGCAAATATTACAAACCAAGTTTGGAAAGTAGCGGAAGCATAAAACACACACTAGTTGATTAATTACTGCCAGTCTTGATGATCGACAACCCGCAAAAGCATGAGGAAAGTACATAAAGACGATCACGCCCTAGTGATCTAGTCATCATCACCCGCAGGGTGGAGACACGTCTTGCAGAAGCCTTGATAGAGCATATCATCTGCAACAGGAGGGAATAAACCCTGAGTACTGGAATGTACTCAGCTAGACTTACCCGTCAAAAACCAGAAATAAGATGACACCAAGGATTATGCAAGGCTTACACAAGAGGCTAGCTGACATCACATTTTGCATAAAGGCATAAGTACTTGAAGCTCTTATAACCTGTACTAGCAGTTATTTTTAGCATTTACCTGTCATCTATCTTAGCACCTGTACTAAACATGCACTTGATCATAATCAAACAATTATCAATATTATATCTGTAACAGAACCGTCCAAATTATAAGAGCACAAGTACAAAAACAATCACCGAAATGATCAAATTCTCGCACTTGAGCCCATATAATTCCGGTAGTCCAATGAAATCACGAGGGATTTCAAACCAACCAACATACAAGCCAAGATCGTAGTGATTCAACATAACAAGTCACATGTTACAATCATTTCACAAGTAATTCAATATACATCGGAGTTCAACAAAGTTATTACAACTTAAGTTCAAAAGTAGCGGAAGCAAAGTAATTTGAAACTAACAACACCCTTATTTCAAATACATGCCAGTACCACGGTCGACTTCCAACCAAAAGCATTAGAGATAAGGTAATCAAGAAGGATCATGCCCGTGATCGCACTCCGCCTCTACGGCAGGAGCCAACCAACTCTTGCAGTCGCCATGATACATCATAACCTGCAACAAGTGGGGATAAAACCCTGAGTACGACAAAGTACTTAGCTAGACTTACCCGTCAGAAACCAGAAATAAGGTGACACCAAGGATCATGCAAGGTTGATATGAAGTGGGCTAGATTGACAACATTTTGCATAAAAGCTTATTATGAATAAGTAATCATTAATGCTTAAGCATCAAGTTAATTATCATTAACCTGTCATCTATATTAGCACCTGTACTAGAGCACTCACTTTATTAGGAGCAAACAATATTAACCATAGCAGGTATAAATTGAGGCAACCTTTCCATCGTGATCCAATTAACCATCCGTTCAATTTAATGGAATCTACGTTGCCGCTGCTCAAGTCAAGTGCTCACTAACCGGGAGCGACGGCGATTCGAATCGAATTCCTATCCAGCTGGAGGGGTATTTCTAACACTTACCGTGCAGACCCCTGCCAGGGTCGCACAGGCCACCTTTTCATATGATTCAGGAATCACGGGTCCGAATGATGTCGCGACCCCAAGGGCGACACTCTGCCAGGTGATAGGGACTCTAACCCCCCCCTTGGTCTCACGCCAATGTCCCCAAGCACATCCTTTCTCTCCTCCAAGAAGCAACCTACCATTCGATTCCCGGCCTGAATCACATTACTCGGCTTCGCGGTCGGAACGACTTATCCGGCCAACTAAGTGTTAGACTGCGTTCAACATGACTCAAGGACGTACAGCGAATCGGTCCTTAAACGACTCAGACGGGGATAGATTCACACCCAAGACCTCCATGCCTTGTCGCTTCACTATCATCATCCCGCCCGGTCTCATTTTATTTTATTAACACATGGTTCCTTTCCACGATAGCAAATATAGCCAACCGTGCCATATATGAATATCCCTATATCTCGCAGGTGACAGGAAATCACATGACTTCTACCGCTTAAAGCAGGGCTAAGCATCTACTCGATCCTAATCTATGTAGGATTCAAGGATTCATATATCTGGACAAGGAATGATATAATGCAGCAAGGTTTTCAACCAACTCCTACCACTTAATGCAACAATACTTATAACATATATAGAATTAATTGCTTTAAAGATAGGAGGCTTATAATGCTCCGGGGCTTGCCTGAGATCCGACACAAGTCAGTTTAGTTAGCTTGCACCGTCATGGTGACATCTCCGGTCCTAGCACTTGCATTCAGGGGTTCTTCCATCTTCTGGACAGCCCACCGTTACACCATCATCTGTCTCCATATCATGCGCTCCACGTCTGTACCTAGCGTACCTAGGATGAGATGCATAGATGCAGATGCATGAACATAAAGAATACACATGAAGGAATGCAACAAGCATACTAAACAAGCATATGTTACACTATACCCACATAAGCATGTCATACAACCAGCTAGCTATACATGATCAAGTACTTCATAATTTAGCAAAACATTTTAGGCATGCTACCTTAACTCTAGGTGTCCAAGATAACCATTTGCAATCATACAAACAAGAGCAAGTAGAAGCAAACAATTCTAGATACAAGTAGATTTGGACAGCAGCAAATAGTCACTTGTTTCAAACATAACTTAAGCTACAAACATCCCACAAGGATGATCTAAGACTTTATGAAAATCCATAGAAATTGTCTACAAGATTGATGTTTACATAAAAAGCTAATTACAAAGTTAAACAGGTCAAACATGTAGATGTTTCAGACCTATCCAGACATGGACATAAAACTGATTGCAACTTCAGAGAAGCATAACTGTAGTTACACAAATCCAAATGACTTGAAAGAAGACATTTTGGAAAGCTTATGAAATTATCTACATTTCATCTTTAATCATCTCAACCTGATTCCCAAGTTATCATGACCAAACATGCCAATCTTTAAAGTCTGCACAGAAGGTAATTAAAATCTGACAGTAGACTTATTAAGCATGCAACTCTTAAACTATCAGACCTGGGATCATGAAAATTTAACACAAGAAAGATAAGATAATTATCTACAACTTTTGTATTTACCAAAATCACAGTAAACATCATTTACACCATGAAACTAGTTGCACGAGTAACACCACACATGCAGCCCAACAGCAGTGGTAAAATTATAGACAGAAAACTGATAGAAACTTCAGAGAAGCATAAATGGAGTTCTAGACCTCCAACAAACATGATTCTCAACTTTATGGAAAGCTTATAAAGTTACCTACAACTTTCTTGTAATCATCTTAAGATGATTCTACAGTTAACATGGTCAATTAATTAAATAATTGCATCTCTGTCCAAAATATGGATAGAATCTGATATGCCACTTTAAACCGTTATAACTTGAGTTTCACAAATCCAATAATTATGGTTCTGGACTTTTTAGAAATATTAACAAGTTGCGAACAATTTTGTTATAAACATCTAGAGCTAATTGTGCTACTAACTAGGTCACACATTATAAACAAGGCAACCCTGTCTGGGTTTGGACAGAAACAGCTACAGCACTTTAGACTACTATAGTTAAACATATACTTAACCAAAAATTGTGATCTTTAGCTTTTTGAAAAGCTTAAGAAAATTACTACAAATCATTTATTGTCATCAAGGCATAATTCATAACTTAACTAAGCCAAACAATGCATATATGCAGAACTGTCCAGAATAGAAGCAAAGCAGCATATAGCATTTGTTATTTTTATAGCTCCTAAACTATCAAGCCTAAAATCTTGAAATTTTTACTAGACATCATACATCACAAGAGTAAAACGTCACAAAAATTTCACTTCATTTGGAGTTATATATTTACAGTTATTAAAAATAACAGATCCAACTAGCATTCAAAACCTAGTTGCATAAATCTATTTTTACAGCTAAAACTTTAAATTAAAACATGCCATATTATAGATCCAATGCATAGAAAATTTCACAAGGATTCCAAAAAGTCCTCATTTGCTATTTTACGATTTTTCTATCATTTACTATGTATTTTCAAAATTCAGCCATTTGAATGCAATACTAATTCCGAAAAAGAAAAAAAAACATTATGCAGAGTGAACACGAAACTTTCCACAAATCATGTAAGCCCCTATATGTAAATCCTTTGTCTCTAGCACTTTTGCAAAGTGAACACAACAAAGAGTTTCTGCCTCGCTAGATGGTCCTTCTTCCTCACAGCGACGGAAAACAGCGAAGGGGATGGAGGAGGCCGGCTTGATTCCGGTGAGATAGCGGCCCAGGACGACGAAGGAGCAGATGGCAGCCAACAGCAGCGGCAGGAGGGAGGAGGAGAGGGGTGGCTGGTGTTGGAAGAGGAGGGGCGACGGCAACAGCGAGCTCCAGCCCGACTCGGCCATGGCTTCGGGCACGAGAGAGCGAGGGAGAAATAGACCGAGGAAAAGAGGAGAAGTGAGCGAGTGAAGGGTCGGGCTCGATCCCCTTTTTCTCCCCCTCGACACAGAGCAGCCCGGGGAGGTGGCGCTCATGCACGGGCACGGAGGCCACACGGCGCTCGGTCCTTTCCGATGTCGGCCACCAAGTTTCAGCGCCTCCAAAACTGCCATCCAAAAGCGACGTATTTACGAGTCTGCCACTCTTCTAATCTCACCTCTATCTCTTAAACCAGATGACAATTCGACCAACAAATTATACCGCTGCATAGGGCTATGAGAGTACTGCAACATTGCTTATAGGAGCTCAGTCAAATTCCACTGGTTTGCGAGATATTAATTCCCACCATAGGGTTGCACAGGAGGAGTCAAAATTGCACTGTGATCAGCTTGACAGCACTTCGGGGTGGGATCGGGACGCGGTCCAAAAATAAAGTTTGTTGCATACAAACTAAACTCCAATTTTCATTAAAGGTCAAACTTCATATCTCGAACAAAAATAGTAGTTTCACTTCGGTCAACACCGCGTCGGAAGAAACCCTAGTTTTGAGGTTCGGGACCGATTTGCGGCATCTTCTTGTCACTTGTTCCACATGAGCCTTTCATAAGTGTTGTTGTAGGGTTCAATTGGAGTTGTTTGGTCAAGGTTGCAAGACTTGGTTGATGACATATGTTCTCATTCTCTAAACAAAACAATCCAAGAAGGATATGACTCATTCCTTCAAAATTTCCAACTCTACTATGACTTATCATTTCATTTGACTTCTTGATTCCAAACTTCAAGAAACTTTTCCAGGGATGAATATAGATAGTTATTGAGGTGAGACATGTGAAGATACTTTGATAGCAACATCCAAGCATATATCTTTTAATTGAGCCTATATGTAAGCGAGGGTGCAATATCCAAGTTTAGGTTAGGGCTTATTTCCATAGGTTTAACTTTGACATTGTCATCTCCATTAATCTATCATGTTTGAGCTTAAACCCACTACTTAATTGGTGATAAACACCTGGGGTGTTACAGCCCTTCCCCCTTAAAAGAATCGCGTCCCGAGATTCGGAATGGAAGATCTTTTAAGGAAGAGAGACACGTTATCTAGTTCCCAACATCTGCTATAGCATTCAGCTAAAAGCTTCAACGTCGGTGAACAATTTGGTCAAAGGCACTTTTTGATACTTACTCTTTATGGTAAAATTTGTCTGAAGAATTTCCTTCGTTGACTTCCATGAAGCATTGTTACTTTGGGAGGAATCCAAGACAACGCAGTACTTCGTTCTCAATGTACATAGATCCTTGGTCTATGAGCGAACTACTACAAGTATCTGACTCTTTAGTGAACACAGCATAGTCCATATGAACTTTACATTAGACCAAAATCTTTAGAAGTATACTCGTTGAAATGACTCTATATCCACACGGTTTTGAAAAGCAGTTCTCTACCAAAATGGCTCGAGTACAACCTTCCAAAAGGGTGAGATCATAGATGACAAACATTCTCTGAGGCTATAGGATACTGACTAACCAATAGACAGGGTCTAGGTTGGTCGTAAATGTTCAAACATTCCGATATCAATTAATGGAAAACTACTTGAGGTTCCATGTGTGCAGTTCTCTTTCTCTGATGACAACACTATATTATCTGAGTCTATCGATGGGTTATTGAATGTGATAGCTGACTCTGTCGGCTTCGTATTTCTGCCAACAGTTATCTTAAAGATTCTTTTATCCAAAGATAACAGTTATCTGGGTTGAATCAGATGCAACCTCTTGGTAAAAACATGTATAAGGTACCAAAGTATGTCATCATTGGAAAATAATTCCCAAAGAAAGATGTAACGGGGCCTTAAGGACAACAAAAGTTGTACTTATTCACTTAACCGCGGGGAGTAGTCTACCACCAAGCGATTGAGTAAAAATTTTCCTTTATTACTTAGTTGCACTGTAAGTTGAGTTGACTTGCAGCATAACAACTTTGTCAGGCCAACTTTCACCTTGAGGCTTCCTTTTTAGGATCAAACAGCAGCTCCAAGATGGAAAATCTGTTGTTTGACACTTTTCAAATTGCTTTTGTTTCGCGATGGCATACATTGATTTGTAGAAACCAAGGCTGCTCGTACATTAGGGATACGAGAAAGCAAAAGCAAATGAAAGAGTGTAAACTAGTATCTGTGAGATCTCAAAGGTCATCTAACAGCAGATCTCGACTATTAAATTACATATCAATTCGAGGATGCACACGCTTTGAACTTGCGGGTTACTTTTGCAAGGCAAAACACATACTTTATCTACTTCTTCACCTTAGCTGATAGAACATCTTGCACTATCTGTGTGATTGTCCAAGATGGAATTGACTTGATCACAATGGCTCCGGAAGATAGAGTATCACTCAAGTTGTTGGCTAGTTGATTAACTTCTTGTTGGTTATTGCTCTGTAAGACATAGCCTTCATAGCTACCAAAGAGTCATTACCTAGCTGGAGATTAACCTTCCTATTGGTAACTAATTAGTTGTCTCTCAACACTAAAAAGTTCCAAATCTTCATTCTTGATCACAAAAATTGCGGTTGATACAAAGCAGATGGTTGCCATTGAAGTCAGTAGATACGGAGTCTCACCAGAGATGGTTGATCTCAATGGTATGGTCATTATGCATACAAAGGTTAAGACTTGCGTAATGTGACAATCGATTCTTATCCAACAGAAATGAGATACGTTGCTCACTAGATGACGTTCGTCAATAGTCTGACAACTAAGTAGAGTCACTTGTCTACCACCTCTTGTAGTATGTTAATGTTTATGTCGGTGGCCTGTTCTTCAAAGGTTATCCTATTAGCAACTTCAGAAGGAAGTTTTACTACTTTTGGTTCAATATAAGGGTCTTTCAATAAGATATGGGAAAACAATCAAGGAAGAAGGTCACGTAAACATCACATCAGTGTTGTTCTGCAATGGATTACGATTAGAAACCATGATACCAGCGCGTGCCGAGCAGCACAACCTTGTGTGTGCACCCACAGGAGGCTCTCGGTTTCGTCGCGACACTATTAGTTGCTACTCACAACACCATTACTGAACATGCACCCAATGAGGAATTTCAAATGGCATAGATTGGGTTGATAAGGTAGATGCAAGAATTTGCAAGCACACGATTTAGAGGCCATAGCATGGATACATTGCGTCACACTAGCTAACCTTTAGGAGAGGTAACCGAAAGGTCCAACAAGGATTTAGTTAAGGGTCTTACAACTTGGCATCAAACAACTATAGCCAAAAGGAAGAGTTGAAGAGAAACTATCTTGGCTAGTAGATCAAACAAAGGTATTCACGTGCGGTTGCAGGACAATCATGGTATACACAAATATTTAATGGTCCAGACTTGGGCTCATAAGGAAAAGAACCTAATTAGGGATGACGCCAAGAGATCGTTTCGCGTAACTCGAGTATTGCTCTAAGATAAAGCTACTCGACACTCGTATACTTACCGAAGACAATCGAAGTGACAACTATGACACTAATTAACTAACAAGCATACATACAAACATCATAGTCAAGCATTGGAGAGATCCAATCCAATTAGCTTAAGCAACCACTACTAAGCATCAGGCTCACCCACAACAAACATTCATCTAAAGCAAGAACTAACTACGAGTTTAGCCTAAGACAAACGCTAGCTAAGGTGGCTACTTAGCATGGGCACAGAACATGGACAGCAACATAGTAGTTAATTGTTTCGACCATAGCTGAGGTTGTAGACATCCCATAAAGGTGATCCTAGACTTTCTAGAAAGCTTAGAAAGATGGCTACACATTAGTTATTCATACCAAAAGCTAAATCATAGGTTAGCATGGTCAAACATGCTGAAGTTTCAGATCTGTACCAATATGGATAGAAAACTGACAAGAACTTCAAAATTGCATAACTGGAGTTCTAGGGGTCCAACAAGGCTGAGCCTTAACTTTATGTAAAGCTTATTAAGTTGTCTATAACTTTCTTATTATCATATTAAGATGATTCTATATCTAACAAGGCCAGACAAGACAAAGAAGACATCTCTGCCCAGATTTGGACAGATTCTGTCATTCCACTTTACAAGCTCATAAGTAGAGATTTAGACCACCCCAATTGGTGCTATAGGACAATTTGGAAAGCTTAGAAAAAGTACTACACTTATTCTATTATCTCCAAGACATGATTCCATATGCACACAGGTCAAATAAAGCAAACATTCAGATTTGTTCTGAACATGAGTAGATTCTGACAACAAACTTCTAAAATTTATAACTCTCAAACCATAAGACCTAGGGTCATAAAATTTTTGGAAAAGCTAGATAAGTAAGTTAGCTACAACTTTGGTATTCTCTATAACTACAGAAAACACCATTATGATCATAAAAGCATCACTACAACAGAAACCGCTCTAGCAGCCAACGTTTAATAAGCAAAACAAAGTTTGCCTTTGTTCTACTTAACAAGAGAGCACACAAACATATCATCCTAGTGGCTCTAAACATTGTTACCCTAGACCAACACCAATTTAATTCATTCACGAGAATCCAATTTACTTAAGTGAGGTCTAAAACATTTTCAAAAACTTGTATGACAGCATATCCACCACTTGGCTAAACTAGAGGGCATCTATAGGTTCAAGCATGTAACCACAATTATTTCTAACAAAACTAAGCACACACTTTTCTCAAGCAACATGGAACAAGGCATTTTTGTTTTACTTTACTCAAGAAAGATAGTGTAACACATTGATCACAAGTTACACACTATAGAACAAGGGTGAGAAGAGTATAGCCATGCATAATGCAACAATCATGAAGATGCATGCTTCGTCCTATTCGTCCTCACAAGATTACCAACCTAAGGTGGCGATCACGTTCTATGTCGATGGCATAACACGCATTCTCTCGATATATAGCTAGTCGATAGCTACATTCGACTTAAGCATTCGTGGTTAGCGTACCTACAGAAAATTTTCATTGCAGCCCAA
Source organism: Saccharum hybrid cultivar R570 (assembly GCA_038087645.1). Lineage (NCBI taxonomy): Eukaryota > Viridiplantae > Streptophyta > Magnoliopsida > Poales > Poaceae > Saccharum > Saccharum hybrid cultivar. The sequence continues at coordinate 1,634,317 of JAQSUU010000187.1, forward strand.
TAATTCCCCAATATATTGCACACAATGAAAACAGGAAAGTAAAATTCTAAGTACTCCCATATACATATACCCCGTATATATACATGTAGCACCAAAACTACCCAAATCATTCGATCACCCACAATTAAGTACCTTCATATAAACATGTGTGTAACATGTAAATAATCCAGTAACCAAAACTAACTCTCCCCTAGACCGTAGTTTGTACAGTCATGCTCTCACAACTCACACTTACCTGAGCGTAGATGCGACGTTGCATAAAAGTAAACTAGCAACATATATGGCTATTTCATATATGAAGGCTACCTCTAATCTAACACACCGGTAGCATAGTGTGGGAGAGTCATCACACATACATACCTTGGCTTGGACGTAGATGCAAAATTAAAACCCCAAGTTAGTACTTATATAAGCCACCTAATAATTCTTATATGGGCATAAGGAAATTGACCACTGGCATACTTAGGTTTAGAATTCAGTTTTCACAAACCTATATATAGCTATAAGTTGAAAAAAATTGATTTTATAAAACAAATCCTTTGTTTTAAATACACATATGACCAGTTTAATGTTGAATCTTGCTCTGATACCAGCTGTAACAGAACCGTCCAAATTATAAGAGCACAAGTACAAAAACAATAACCGAAATGATCAAATTCTCGCACTTGAGACCATATAATTCCGGTAGTCCAATGAAATCACGAGGGATTTCAAACCAACCAACATACAAGCCAAGATCGTAGTGATTCAACATAACAAGTCACATGTTACAATCATTTCACAAGTAATTCAATATACATCGGAGTTCAACAAAGTTATTACAACTTAAGTTCAAAAGTAGCGGAAGCAAAGTAATTTGAAACTAACAACACCCTTATTTCAAATACATGCCAGTACCACGGTCGACTTCCAACCAAAAGCATTAGAGATAAGGTAATCAAGAAGGATCATGCCCGTGATCGCACTTCGCCTCTACGGCAGGAGCCAACCAACTCTTGCAGTCGCCATGATACATCATAACCTGCAACAAGTGGGGATAAAACCCTGAGTACGATAAAGTACTCAGCTAGACTTACCCGTCAGAAACCAGAAATAAGGTGACACCAAGGATCATGCAAGGTTGATATGAAGTGGGCTAGATTGACAACATTTTGCATAAAAGCTTATTATGAATAAGTAATCATTAATGCTTAAGCATCAAGTTAATTATCATTAACCTGTCATCTATATTAGCACCTGTACTAGAGCACTCACTTTATTAGGAGCAAACAATATTAACCATAGCAGGTATAAATTGAGGCAACCTTTCCATCGTGATCCAATTAACCATCCGTTCAATTTAATGGAATCTACGTTGCCGCTGCTCAAGTCAAGTGCTCACTAACCGGGAGCGACGGCGATTCGAATCGAATTCCTATCCAGCTGGAGGGGTATTTCTAACACTTACCGTGCAGACCCCTGCCAGGGTCGCACAGGCCACCTTTTCATATGATTCAGGAATCACGGGTCCGAATGATGTCGCGACCCCAAGGGCGACACTCTGCCAGGTGATAGGGACTCTAACCCCCCCTTGGTCTCACGCCAATGTCCCCAAGCACATCCTTTCTCTCCTCCAAGAAGCAACCTACCATTCGATTCCCGGCCTGAACCACATTACTCGGCTTCGCGGTCGGAACGGCTTATCCGGCCAACTAAGTGTTAGATTGCGTTCAACATGACTCAAGGACGTACAGCGAATCGGTCCTTAAACGACTCAGACGGGGATAGATTCACACCCAAGACCTCCATGCCTTGTCGCTTCACTATCATCATCCCGCCCGGTCTCATTTTATTTTATTAACACATGGTTCCTTTCCACGATAGCAAATATAGCCAACCGTGCCATATATGAATATCCCTATATCTCGCAGGTGACAGGAAATCACATGACTTCTACCGCTTAAAGCAGGGCTAAGCATCTACTCGATCCTAATCTTTGTAGGATTCAAGGATTCATATATCTGGACAAGGAATGATATAATGCAGCAAGGTTTTCAACCAACTCCTACCACTTAATGCAACAATACTTATAACATATATAGAATTAATTGCTTTAAAGATAGGAGGCTTATAATGCTCCGGGGCTTGCCTGAGATCCGACACAAGTCAGTTTAGTTAGCTTGCACCGTCATGGTGACATCTCCGGTCCTAGCACTTGCATTCAGGGGTTCTTCCATCTTCTGGACAGCCCACCGTTACACCATCATCTGTCTCCATATCATGCGCTCCACGTCTGTACCTAGCGTACCTAGGATGAGATGCATAGATGCAGATGCATGAACATAAAGAATACACATGAAGGAATGCAACAAGCATACTAAACAAGCATATGTTACACTATACCCACATAAGCATGTCATACAACCAGCTAGCTATACATGATCAAGTACTTCATAATTTAGCAAAACATTTTAGGCATGCTACCTTAACTCTAGGTGTCCAAGATAACCATTTGCAATCATACAAACAAGAGCAAGTAGAAGCAAACAATTCTAGATACAAGTAGATTTGGACAGCAGCAAATAGTCACTTGTTTCAAACATAACTTAAGCTACAAACATCCCACAAGGATGATCTAAGACTTTATGAAAATCCATAGAAATTGTCTACAAGATTGATGTTTACATAAAAAGCTAATTACAAAGTTAAACAGGTCAAACATGTAGATGTTTCAGACCTATCCAGACATGGACATAAAACTGATTGCAACTTCAGAGAAGCATAACTGTAGTTACACAAATCCAAATGACTTGAAAGAAGACATTTTGGAAAGCTTATGAAATTATCTACATTTCATCTTTAATCATCTCAACCTGATTCCCAAGTTATCATGACCAAACATGCCAATCTTTAAAGTCTGCACAGAAGGTAATTAAAATCTGACAGTAGACTTATTAAGCATGCAACTCTTAAACTATCAGACCTGGGATCATGAAAATTTAACACAAGAAAGATAAGATAATTATCTACAACTTTTGTATTTACCAAAATCACAGTAAACATCATTTACACTATGAAACTAGTTGCACGAGTAACACCACACATGCAGCCCAACAGCAGTGGTAAAATTATAGACAGAAAACTGATAGAAACTTCAGAGAAGCATAAATGGAGTTCTAGACCTCCAACAAACATGATTCTCAACTTTATGGAAAGCTTATAAAGTTACCTACAACTTTCTTGTAATCATCTTAAGATGATTCTACAGTTAACATGGTCAATTAATTAAATAATTGCATCTCTGTCCAAAATATGGATAGAATCTGATATGCCACTTTAAACCGTTATAACTTGAGTTTCACAAATCCAATAATTATGGTTCTGGACTTTTTAGAAATATTAACAAGTTGCGAACAATTTTGTTATAAACATCTAGAGCTAATTGTGCTACTAACTAGGTCACACATTATAAACAAGGCAACCCTGTCTGGGTTTGGACAGAAACAGCTACAGCACTTTAGACTACTATAGTTAAACATATACTTAACCAAAAATTGTGCTCTTTAGCTTTTTGAAAAGCTTAAGAAAATTACTACAAATCATTTATTGTCATCAAGGCATAATTCATAACTTAACTATGCCAAACAATGCATATATGCAGAACTGTCCAGAATAGAAGCAAAGCAGCATATAGCATTTGTTATTTTTATAGCTCCTAAACTATCAAGCCTAAAATCTTGAAATTTTTACTAGACATCATACATCACAAGAGTAACACGTCACAAAAATTTCACTTCATTTGGAGTTATATATTTACAGTTATTAAAAATAACAGATCCAACTAGCATTCAAAACCTAGTTGCATAAATCTATTTTTACAGCTAAAACTTTAAACTAAAACATGCCATATTATAGATCCAATGCATAGAAAATTTCACAAGGATTCCAAAAAGTCCTCATTTGCTATTTTATGATTTTTCTATCATTTACTATGTATTTTCAAAGTTCAGCCATTTGAATGCAATACTAATTCCGAAAAAGAAAAAAAACATTATGCAGAGTGAACACAAAACTTTCCACAAATCATGTAAGCCCCTATATGTAAATCCTTTGTCTCTAGCACTTTTGCAAAGTGAACACAACAAAGAGTTTCTGCCTCGCTAGATGGTCCTTCTTCCTCACAGCGACGGAAAACAGCGAAGGGGATGGAGGAGGCCGGCTTGATTCCGGTGAGATAGCGGCCCAGGACGACGAAGGAGCAGATGGCAGCCAACAGCAGCGGCAGGAGGGAGGAGGAGAGGGGTGGCTGGTGTTGGAAGAGGAGGGGCGACGGCAACAGCGAGCTCCAGCCCGACTCGGCCATGGCTTCGGGCACGAGAGAGCGAGGGAGAAATAGACCGAGGAAAAGAGGAGAAGTGAGCGAGTGAAGGGTCGGGCTCGATCCCCTTTTTCTCCCCCTCGACACAGAGCAGCCCGGGGAGGTGGCGCTCATGCACGGGCACGGAGGCCACACGGCGCTCGGTCCTTTCAGATGTCGGCCACCAAGTTTCAGCGCCTCCAAAACTGCCATCCAAAAGCGACGTATTTACGAGTCTGCCACTCTTCTAATCTCACCTCTATCTCTTAAACCAGATGACAATTCGACCAACAAATTATACCGCTGCGTAGGGCTATGAGAGTACTGCAACATTGCTTATAGGAGCTTAGTCAAATTCCACTGGTTTGCGAGATATTAATTCCCACCATAGGGTTGCACAAGAGGAGTCAAAATTGCACTGTGATCAGCTTGACAGCACTTCGGGGTGGGATCGGGACGCGGTCCAAAAATAAAGTTTGTTGCATACAAACTAAACTCCAATTTTCATTAAAGGTCAAACTTCATATCTCGAACAAAAATAGTAGTTTCACTTCGGTCAACACCGCGTCGGAAGAAACCCTAGTTTTGAGGTTCGGGACCGATTTGCGGCATCTTCTTGTCACTTGTTCCACATGAGCCTTTCATAAGTGTTGTTGTAGGGTTCAATTGGAGTTGTTTGGTCAAGGTTGCAAGACTTGGTTGATGACATATGTTCTCATTCTCTAAACAAAACAATCCAAGAAGGATATGACTCATTCCTTCAAAATTTCCAACTCTACTATGACTTATCATTTCATTTGACTTCTTGATTCCAAACTTCAAGAAACTTTTCCAGGGATGAATATAGATAGTTATTGAGGTGAGACATGTGAAGATACTTTGATAGCAACATCCAAGCATATATCTTTTAATTGAGCCTATATGTAAGCGAGGGTGCAATATCCAAGTTTAGGTTAGGGCTTATTTCCATAGGTTTAACTTTGACATTGTCATCTCCATTAATCTATCATGTTTGAGCTTAAACCCACTACTTAATTGGTGATAAACACCTAGGGTGTTACAGCCCTTCCCCCTTAAAAGAATCGCGTCCCGAGATTCGGAATGGAAGATCTTTTAAGGAAGAGAGACACGTTATCTAGTTCCCAACATCTGCTATAGCATTCAGCTAAAAGCTTCAACGTCGGTGAACAATTTGGTCAAAGGCACTTTTTGATACTTACTCTTTATGGTAAAATTTGTCTGAAGAATTTCCTTCGTTGACTTCCATGAAGCATTGTTACTTTGGGAGGAATCCAAGACAACGCAGTACTTCGTTCTCAATGTACATAGATCCTTGGTCTATGAGCGAACTACTACAAGTATCTGACTCTTTAGTGAACACAGCATAGTCCATATGAACTTTACATTAGACCAAAATCTTTAGAAGTATACTCGTTGAAATGACTCTATATCCACACGGTTTTGAAAAGCAGTTCTCTACCAAAATGGCTCGAGTACAACCTTCCAAAAGGGTGAGATCATAGATGACAAACATTCTCTGAGGCTATAGGATACTGACTAACCAATAGACAGGGTCTAGGGTGGTCGTAAATGTTCAAACATTCCGATATCAATTAATGGAAAACTACTTGAGGTTCCATGTGTGCAGTTCTCTTTCTCTGATGACAACACTATATTATCTGAGTCTATCGATGGGTTATTGAATGTGATAGCTGACTCTGTCGGCTTCGTATTTCTGCCAACAGTTATCTTAAAGATTCTTTTATCCAAAGATAACAGTTATCTGGGTTGAATCAGATGCAACCTCTTGGTAAAAACATGTATAAGGTACCAAAGTATGTCATCATTGGAAAATAATTCCCAAAGAAAGATGTAACGGGGCCTTAAGGACAACAAAAGTTGTACTTATTCACTTAACCGCGGGGAGTAGTCTACCACCAAGCGATTGAGTAAAAATTTTCCTTTATTACTTAGTTGCACTGTAAGTTGAGTTGACTTGCAGCATAACAACTTTGTCAGGCCAACTTTCACCTTGAGGCTTCCTTTTTAGGATCAAACAGCAGCTCCAAGATGGAAAATCTGTTGTTTGACACTTTTCAAATTGCTTTTGTTTCGCGATGGCATACATTGATTTGTAGAAACCAAGGCTGCTCGTACATTAGGGATACGAGAAAGCAAAAGCAAATGAAAGAGTGTAAACTAGTATCTGTGAGATCTCAAAGGGTCATCTAACAGCAGATCTCGACTATTAAATTACATATCAATTCGAGGATGCACACGCTTTGAACTTGCGGGTTACTTTTGCAAGGCAAAACACATACTTTATCTACTTCTTCACCTTAGCTGATAGAACATCTTGCACTATCTGTGTGATTGTCCAAGATGGAATTGACTTGATCACAATGGCTCCGGAAGATAGAGTATCACTCAAGTTGTTGGCTAGTTGATTAACTTCTTGTTGGTTATTGCTCTATAAGACATAGCCTTCATAGCTACCAAAGAGTCATTACCTAGCTGGAGATTAACCTTCCTATTGGTAACTAATTAGTTGTCTCTCAACACTAAAAAGTTCCAAATCTTCATTCTTGATCACAAAAATTGCGGTTGATACAAAGTAGATGGTTGCCATTGAAGTCAGCAGATACGGAGTCTCACCAGAGATGGTTGATCTCAATGGTATGGTCATTATGCATACAAAGGTTAAGACTTGTGTAATGTGACAATCGATTCTTATCCAACAGAAATGAGATACGTTGCTCACTAGATGACGTTCGTCAATAGTCTGACAACTAAGTAGAGTCACTTGTCTACCACCTCTTGTAGTATGTTAATGTTTATGTCGGTGGCCTGTTCTTCAAAGGTTATCCTATTAGCAACTTCAGAAGGAAGTTTTACTACTTTTGGTTCAATATAAGGGTCTTTCAATAAGATATGGGAAAACAATCAAGGAAGAAGGTCACGTAAACATCACATCAGTGTTGTTCTGCAATGGATTACGATTAGAAACCATGATACCAGCGCGTGCCGAGCAGCACAACCTTGTGTGTGCACCCACAGGAGGCTCTCGGTTTCGTCGCGGCACCATTAGTTGCTACTCACAACACCATTACTGAACATGCACCCAATGAGGAATTTCAAATGGCATAGATTGGGTTGATAAGGTAGATGCATGAATTTGCAAGCACACGATTTAGAGGCCATAGCATGGATACATTGCGTCACACTAGCTAACCTTTAGGAGAGGTAACCGAAAGGTCCAACAAGGATTCAGTTAAGGGTCTTACAACTTGGCATCAAACAACTATAGCCAAAAGGAAGAGTTGAAGAGAAACTATCTTGGCTAGTAGATCAAACAAAGGTATTCACGTGCGGTTGCAGGACAATCATGGTATACACAAATATTTAATGGTCCAGACTTGGGCTCATAAGGAAAAGAACCTAATTAGGGATGACGCCAAGAGATCGTTTCGCGTAACTCGAGTATTGCTCTAAGATAAAGCTACTCGACACTCGTATACTTACCGAAGACAATCGAAGTGACAACTATGACACTAATTAACTAACAAGCATACATACAAACATCATAGTCAAGCATTGGAGAGATCCAATCCAATTAGCTTAAGCAACCACTACTAAGCATCAAACAACATCCATAGGGTTGCACAGGAGGAGTCAAAATTGCACTGTGATCAGCTTGACAGCACTTCGGGGTGGGATCGGGACGCGGTCCAAAAATAAAGTTTGTTGCATACAAACTAAACTCCAATTTTCATTAAAGGTCAAACTTCATATCTCGAACAAAAATAGTAGTTTCACTTCGGTCAACACCGCGTCGGAAGAAACCCTAGTTTTGAGGTTCGGGACCGATTTGCGGCATCTTCTTGTCACTTGTTCCACATGAGCCTTTCATAAGTGTTGTTGTAGGGTTCAATTGGAGTTGTTTGGTCAAGGTTGCAAGACTTGGTTGATGACATATGTTCTCATTCTCTAAACAAAACAATCCAAGCAAGATATGACTCATTCCTTCAAAATTTCCAACTCTACTATGACTTATCATTTCATTTGACTTCTTGATTCCAAACTTCAAGAAACTTTTCCAGGGATGAATATAGATAGTTATTGAGGTGAGACATGTGAAGATACTTTGATAGCAACATCCAAGCATATATCTTTTAATTGAGCCTATATGTAAGCGAGGGTGCAATATCCAAGTTTAGGTTAGGGCTTATTTCCATAGGTTTAACTTTGACATTGTCATCTCCATTAATCTATCATGTTTGAGCTTAAACCCACTACTTAATTGGTGATAAACACCTGGGGTGTTACAATATCTAGAGCAGGTATAAATTGTGGCAACATTGTATCATTCACTTAACCATCTGTTCATTTAATGAGATCTACGTTGCCGCTGCTCAAGTCCAGTGCTCACTAACCGGGAGCGACGGCGATTCGAATCGAATTCCTATCCAGCTGGAGGGGTATTTCTAACACTCACCGCGCAGGCCCCTGCTAGGGTCGCACAAGCCACCTTTCGTATGATTCAGGAATCGCGGGTCCGAATGATGTCGCGACCCCAAGGGCGACACTCTGCCAGGTGATAGGGACTCTAACCCCCCTTGGTCTCACGCCAATGTCCCCAAGCACATCCTTTCTCTCCTCCAAGAAGCAACCTACCATTCGATTCCCGTCCTGAATCACATTACTCGGCTTCGCGGTCGGAACGACTTATCCGGCCAACTAAGTGTTAGACTGCGTTCAACATGACTCAAGGACGTACAGCGAATCGGTCCTTAAACGACTCAGACGGGCATGGCTCCACACCCAAGACGTGAAGTGTCTTGCGGCTGTACCATCGAACTCCCGCCCGGTCTCAATTTCATTTTAAATCATGGTTCCATCACGATAGCCATAAGCCACTCGCGACCCAGTCCTATATCTCGCGGATGACCGGAAATCACCCGACTTCTACCGTACTAAGCAGGGCTAAGCATTGACACGTGCCTAAACCTAATATAGGATTTAAGTACGATATCTGGACAAGGACAGGTACAATGCAGCAAGTGTTTTCATATAACTCCTAGAACTTAATGCAATAAACAATTAAAAGTACTCAAGATATATTTATAAAATGATGGGTTCAGCATGCACCGGGGCTTGCCTTTGAGAAAGGTTGCAGGCCTGTGGTCCGGGCACTCAGGAAGGTCTTCTTCGGAAGCTTCTCCGCCGGTTGGTTCCTCTGCTGGTTCCGGCGGGTTCTGGATCTCCTCTGGTACCACTTGTTTGAATTCGAGGAGTGTTACCCCCTCCAGAACACCTATTGCATGAGTGCATAATAAATCTCATGGATGCATAATGAAAGATGCAGTATGCTCGGAATGAAATGCATTACAACAATTTTAAAGCTCTATTCAAACCACTCCAAATATTAGGTGCAAATTTCCTCTCCGGTAGAGAAGTACTCACCTAAGCTACTCAACCTAAGATACAGTTGTTCTTCTTTGGTTAAGGCCCTAACACCTAACAAACACAAGAGTAACATTACTTAGGTTACCATAGCCAACACTAAAATATCACAGCAAGACATTCTGGACAGCAGCTAATTGTTTCTAACATAACTGGAGATTCCCAACTCCAAAAGATATGATCTAAGACAATCTGGAAAGCTTATGAAATGCTCTACAAATCATTTTCAGACCTCAACCCTTAATTCCTAAGTTTTCCATTTCGAATTTCTCAAGTTCCAGAATTTGTCCTCTCTAAACAGAGAGCAGCAAATTCTGGACTGTCACTTAAAACAGTAATAACTCCCAAACTACTACACCAAATGCTCCCAAATTTTGGCACCAGCTAGTTTATCAATTTTTCTACGACTTTGGTATTTACAAGTTTTCCAGCAAACACCTTTATCAAAGGTCAAACCTAAAAATACTTCCAGCTGTCCAGAAAACCTAGAATTGCAAGGATTAAATATTTATTGATGTGGCAAACTTCTCCTAAGACCAAACTAATGTTACCAAAAGTTCACATGGGTTACAAAAACACCAGAAAGTAAGGTGTGCCCACCTAGAATATTTATTTATACTCATTTCTTAATTTACTTAATTAATTAAGTGAAATTTTAAACATATATGTAAACTGCTCCTAAAATTCTACAAAAATTACAGGGGACTCTCTGACCCAAAAAGAGACTACTGTAAAAATTTGAACTAAATTTATTCAAAGGAACTCTCAGAACAAAATGCACAAGCCCAAAAGGCTGATTTTTGTGTAATTAATAAATCATATTGAAAAGTATCAAACAACAGATTTCATAATTTTCCTGGACACTTTAGGGTACCAAGACATTCTCCAAAAAGTTATAAGAACATTGAACATGTAGAAAAATTACAAAAAATCATTTAATTATTTCCTAGAATAACAAGATAGCCTTATAACTTGAAATTTACTTAAGCACTAATGCCCAAATTTTTACCAGAGCTAGAGCAAGTACAAATTAGCCTACCCACCAAATTTCATAATTTTTGGAATAATACAGCTCAAGTTATACATTTAACAAATTTGCATTCATTTCAAAACACATTTGAAAGATCTATTAAATTCTCCAGAAAACTAAACATCACATACCATATTTATATTTTTCTAAAATACTACACATCATGCAGAGCCTAACAAAATTTACCTCATAATTTTTGAGTAAGTAAAACCCTAGATATACATTTCCTAAACCTTACCCAAAAATCTGTGGCAAATATAGAAAGGAAATAAAAACTAAAATCGAAACCCTGCTACCGGGCCGGCCTGGGAGAACCACGCGGCCCACTTCCCGCGCTACGGCCCGCTCCCGCGCGCGGCACGTGACCGGCCTCCCGCGCGCGCGCGCGCGGCACGTGACTGGCCTCCCGCGCGCGCGCGCCTGACCTGGGGACCCCACTGGTCAGCGAGGGAGACAGAGGGGGAAAGGAAGGCGACGGCGATAGCTCGCCGCCGGCGGCAGCTCCGGCGAAGCTACCGTACCAGCGCGTTCACCTCAACCTCGCGCAACGATTGGTATAGCTAATTGACACTATGACCGTGGCTAGGGGGGTGGCAGTGGTAATGGCGGCCACGACCGCGTGCTTGCCGGCTCCGGCGAGCTAGCAGCGGCTCGACCCCAAACGGCCTACCCCGTGAGCACCAGCACATCGAGGCGAACCTAGAACACCGGAGAAGGAAGGCGGTAAGGGCACCGAGAAGCACGGCCATGTGCGAGCTCAACTTGGCGGCGACAATGGCAGCCGCGGTGGAGAAGCAAGCTCGGCGAGCTCTACCTGAGGTCAAGCGGTCGTATGGTGTGGTCCGCGATGTGGAGGAGCTCACTGTGCGACTGTTGTAAGGTCCTAGATGGCTAGAGGGGGGGGGTGAATAGCCTATTAAAAAATTCTACAAGAACCACTAAGCAAACTTGTTAGAATAACAAACGGCGCAAAGCGAGTTTAGCTTAGCCTACGGTTGTGATGCAAGCCTCCTATCCACAAGTCTAGTAGATTATGATCTCTAGTTCATACAAGGGCTATGTCACTAAACTTACACTAGTGAGCAAGCTATCAAATACTAGCAAGGGATATCACTAGAGCTACACAACATAACTAGTAAATATAAATGCGAGAGATAGGATTATGAATCTTATACCGACGGTGGAGTGAAGATGTTGCCAATCACCAAGATGATATACAATCAATCAATATTGACAACAATATAATATGAAGACCAATCACCGGGAGACAAGAGACACAATATTTTGTTCACCCGGTGTTCACTTGTGCACCGACAAGCTACGTCACCGGTTGTGTCGACCAACACTTAGATGGTTCCTCGGTGCGACCCTCAAGTCACTTGCCCCTCAAGGCACGCCCCGCAAGGCACCGCAAGACACCACTCTCAAGTGAGGTAACTCAATGACACGCGCAATTTACTAGAGTTGCTTTTGGCGTCCCGCCGAGGAAAGCACAAGAACCTCTTACAATCAACCGGAGGTGGCCAAGAACAATCACCTTCTCTTGCCAACGCCTCCAACAATCTCCAAGCCGGCTAGGAGCGGTACTCTCCAAGAGTAACAAGAAATCCACCGGCTAAACCACCCACAAGTGCCACTAGATGCCCTCAAGCTATGCAATGCACTTTGGGATCACTCAATCTCACTTTTGATTTGCAATCAAGCAAGAGAGATGAGTGGGAGGAGTTGTTCTAGCTCAAAGGATGCACAAGTATGTTAGAAATGGCAAGAGACCTCCCCAAGGGCCGGCCAACAAGTATTTATAAGCATCCCATCCAAATAGAGCCGTTACAACCCACTTGTCCGTTTTTCGCGGGACCACCGGACGCGCCGGTCGTAACAGACCGGACGCGCTCAACCGCGTCCGGTGTCCCTACGACGTCCACGTGTTCACGAAATTCAAATTCGTCCGTTAGATCTTCCAACGGTCACTGCGCGCCAACGGTCAAACGAGCCACCGGACGCGCTGTTGCGAACCACCGGACGCGCCGGTGCGCACAGTTCCCGCGCGCGCGAAGACAAGACCGGACGCGCTGCTCGCAACCACCGGACGCCACAGTACCCGCGTCCGGTGCGAGTCCAGTAAGCTCCCGAGACCACCGGACACGTCCGATGGTGTGACACCGGACGCGCACCGCGTCCGACGTCCTCGTTTCCCTCAGGGCGCAAGACCGGACGCGCCGGTCCCGTGGGTCACCGGACGCGCTGGTGCCAAACCCTAGCTCGCGCGCCTGACGCCCGCGCTGCACTGACCGGACGCGCCGGTCCACCGTGACCGCGTCCGGTGCAGCGTCCGGTGCAGCGTCCGGTCACCTCTGTGACCGCGTTCGCCTCTGTTTCTTTTCCGACTTCCGGCGCAATGGAAAATAGGCATTTCACTTCCCCGAAATCGCCTGAATCCCGCGCTCGCACGTTCGGCGGGAGAGAGAGTGGAACCCAAACCCCTCTCTATCCGCAAACCACAGCGCGACCAACGCCACCTTTGCAAATGTGCCAACACCATCAAGTGTACATCTCCATGTGCTTGTGTGTTAGCCTTTTCTCAATCATTTTCAAAGGTTTTCCAGTTAGCTCACTAGGCCCTACATGCAAAGCACTTCATGAATTCACCTAGTGGCACCCATGCGTCGAATAACCGATAAGACTTCCCCTCTTAATAGTTCGGCTATCGACCCTAAACCACTCACACCCTCTATGGTGTCTTGAGTGTAAAACAAAATGGCCCTATGGTTATACCTTTGCCTTGAGCCCATTTTGCTTCTCCAAATGATACGATCCACTTCATATCATCACATGACCGTCTCGGTCCATCGACCTTGACTTCACTTGCTCTTCACCGTTGCATTGGTCCGTCGACGCCAAGTCTTGCTCAAGCTTCACCATCGCATGGTCCTTCGCTTCGAAGCCTCGACTTGCCCTTCACCTTCACAACCGGTCCATCGAGCCAAGCCTCATCTTGGTCTTCACCATCTTGGTCATATGAGTCAATGTCATGTCTCATATTCAATGACCACCTTTATCTAAATCATCCACTTAGATACAAAGGTTAGTCCTAGGTTTCATGAATTAGCCAAAACCAAACTAGGGACTTTCAATCTCCCCCTTTTTGGTAATTGATGACAACCCTCACAAAGATGATTTTGATAATAAAAGTTTTGAACTTGTCATACTTGTCCAATCATTTTGCTCATAAGTAAAGTTTGGACAATTATCACAAGCTCGGTTTTGGTAGCATTAGCTCCCCCTACATATGTGCATAGAGTTTGGATTGAAAGCTTTTGCACATATGCATGGATAGAAGTGTTGGGAGAGTAATTCTACCAAAATGATGCTAAGGTGTAAGAAATGGACCTTTGAAGCGTGATACCAATCGGAGTTGCCTTTTACACCATCCTTAGCATCATGAAGTAACTAGACATCCATCAAAACTCAAGAACCCCGTGAGATCAACATTATATGTAAAGGTTCTTGGACCACTTGTAAAAACAACCTTTAGGCAAGTCTAGATACCACATGTAAAACTAATCCTATGCATGCTAGTAGATCATTTCATCATCCAAGTTCTATACTAGCATTGCACCACACAAGCATGTATATTGAATTTAAATACATGCGCAATGAGCAAGTCATATGAGAATGCACAAACAAATGCAACAACTTTGTTTATGAGCTTGCTCCCCCTACTTGTGTGCATCAATAAATTTATTTACCCCTTTATCATGTTGAATCATCTTTTTCTCTCCCCCTTTGTCAACAACTTACCCAAAAATGGGATCAAATTGTGGAGAGAAGAAAAATGTTTGATGGAGTAGGTTAAAATTTATCAAATTTGGTTTAACCTAGAACACTTGCCAAAGATATTTAATTCGATTTGAACCAAAAACAAGCTTCTTCACACCTCCTAATAAGGGTTATCTTGCCTATGTTGAATTAAACACTTATAGCAAATCTTCTAGTTTCAACACTAGGTTTGCAAGCTCACAATCATGTCATATGCCACCACTAGATCAAAACAAACATAGAGGCAATAGTGGTAACATATATCCATCAAATTCATTTGATTTATCATGAATGCTCATGCATACCACTTATTATGTCTACATGCTCTAGCAAGTCCTTAGCATAGGATGAATGACATGTCAATCAACTTTACCTTGCAATGTCGAAGGAGAGGCATGTCAATAAGTGAGTGGGGTGCATTCAACTCATGTTTGAGAAATCAAGAATATTCAATTCATTCCTTAGCTTGCAAAACCTCTTTTCATCAAGTGGCTTAGTGAGAATATCGGCAAGTTGATCATCGGTGCCAACACTTTAAATGGCAATATCTCCCTTTTGTTGATGATCTCTAATGAAATGATGTCTTATGTCAATATGCTTTGTTCTTCCATGTTGAACCGGGTTTTGTACCATCTTGATTGCACTTTCATTATCACATAACAATGGCACATTCTTGAAATTGAGGCCATAATCCTTCAAAGTTGATTTCATCCATAATAATTGTGCACAACAACTCCCCGCACTCACATATTCGGCTTCGGCGGTAGAGATTGCCACACTATTTTGTTTCTTTGAGGACCATGACACAAGTGATCTTCCAAGTAATTGACATGTGCCACTAGTGCTCTTTCTATTGATCTTGCAACCCCCATAGTCGGAGTCCGAATATCCAATCAATTCAAACTTTGACCCCTTAGGATACCATAGTCCAACATCTCTTGTTTGCTTCAAGTACCTCAATATTCTCTTTGCGGCCGTGAGATGACTCTCTCTAGGTGAGGCTTGATATCTAGCACACATGCAAACACTAAACATGACATCCGGCCTTGATGCGGTGACATAGAGTAGACTTCCAATCAAAGACCGATATTCCTTTTGATTCACCATATTGCCATCAAGATCACTATCCAAATTGCCACTTGTACCCATTGGAGTTGAAATTGGTTTTGCATCTTGCATTCCAAACTTCTTCAACATGTCCCTTATGTATTTCCCTTGACTCACAAATGTCCCATTCTTCAATTGCTTGACTTGGAGACCAAGGAAGTAGCTAAGTTCACCAATCATAGACATTTCAAACTCTTTGGCCATCATATCACCAAATTCTTCACAATAGGCTTGATTGGTTGATCCAAAGATGATGTCATCAACATATATTTGCACTATGAATAGATCATTTCCAATCTTCTTGGTGAATAGAGTTGTATCAACCTTGCCCATCTTGAATCCCTTAGAGAGAAGGAAATCCCTTAGCCTCTCATACCATGCTCTAGGTGCTTGCTTTAAGCCATATAAAGCCTTCTTCAACTTGTACACATGGTTGGGTTTCTTGTCATCTTCAAATCCGGGCGGTTGCTCAACAAATACTAACTCATTGATGATCCCATTGAGAAATGCACTTTTGACATCCATTTGATATAGTTTGATGTTGTGTGCACAAGCATAAGCCAATAGAATCCTTATTGCCTCCAATCTTGCCACGGGAGCATATGTCTCATCATAGTCAATACCTTCAACTTGAGTGTAACCTTGTGCAACTAGTCTTGCTTTGTTTCTCACTACAATGCCATCTTGATCTTGCTTGTTTTTGAACACCCACTTGGTTCCAATCACATTGTAGTTATTTGGCCTTTCTACCAACTCCCAAACATCATTTCTTGTGAAATTATTAAGTTCTTCTTGCATAGCCATGATCCAATCGGCATCCCTCAAGGCTTCTTCTATCTTCTTTGGTTCTAAGGTTGACACAAATGATGCATGCTCACAAAACATTGCCAATCTTGATCTTGTTTGCACACCACTTCTAATATCACCAATAACACTATCAATGGGGTGATCTCTTGCAACATGTTGTGGTTGGAGTACTTGCACTTGATTGCTTGAGCTTGGTTGATCACTTGATGTATCTTGATGAGATGTACTAGCACCATGATTTTGCACTTGAGAGTCACTAACTAGCTTGAATGGTGAATTAAGCACTTGATCTTTATCATCATCTTGAATATCAATTACTTGCTTTGCTCTAATGTCCCCAATGTCCATGTTCTTCATTGCTTCCACTAATAGAGTTCCACCAATATCATCTAGATTTTCTTCTTCATCTTGTGACCCATTGGTTTCATCAAATTGCACATCATGGACTTCTTCTAGAATGCCACTTGAGTTGTTCCAAACTCTATAAGCTTTGCTTGTAGTTGAATAACCAAGTAGAAACCCCTCATCACATCTTTTGTCAAACTTCCCCAATCTAGTGCCTTTCTTCAAGATATAGCATTTGCAACCAAACACCCTAAAGTAAGAAATATTGGGCTTTCTTCCATGAAGTAGCTCATATGGGGTCTTCTCTAGCAATGGATGACAATATAGTCTATTGATGTAGTAGCAAGCGGTATTGATTGCTTCATCCCAAAATGATTGACTCACATTGTACTCATGAAGCATTGATCTAGCCATATCAAGCAATGTTCTATTCTTCCTCTCAACTAAGCCATTTGATTGTGGAGTGTACTTGGCCGAGAATTGATGTCCAATACCATAATGATCACAAAGTACCTCAATTCTTGTATTCTTGAACTCACTTCCATTGTCACTTCTCACTTTCTTGATTCTAATCTCAAACTCATTGTGAACTCTAGTGAGAAATGTCTTGAAGGTGTCAAACACTTCACTCTTGTCACTAAGAAAGAATACCCATGTGAATCTTGTGAAATCATCCACTATGACAAATCCATACTTATTGCCGCCTATGCTTGTATATGTTGTTGGTCCAAATAGATCCATGTGCATCAACTCAAATGCTTTGCATGTGCTCATTGTACTCTTCTTTGGATGTGAGCTTCCAACTTGCTTCCCGGCTTGACATGCACTACAAAGCTTATTCTTCTCAAATTCAACATCTTTCAAACCATTGACAAGATTGTGAGTTGTAAGCTTCTTCAATTGTTTCATGCCAACATGACCAAGCCTTCTATGCCAAAGCCAACCCATGCTTGATTTGGAGACTAAGCAAGTTGTCAAAGAAGTTTCTCTAGCATTGAAGTCAACTAGGTAGAGATTCTCATATCTAAAGCCCTTGAATGCCATATTTGAACCATCCACACTAATAACTACCACATCATCAACCCCAAAGATGCATTTGTAGCCTAGATCACATATTTGTGCCACGGATAGAAGATTGAAATCCAAGCTTTCAACTAACAACACATTGGAGATACTCATGTCATTTGATATTGCAATCTTGCCCAAGCCAATGACCTTGCCTTTCTTATTATTGCCAAATGTGATAGAATCAACACCACTATCATTGTCATTGATTGAGTCAAACATTCTTGATGTACCGGTCATGTGTTGAGTGCACCCACTATCAATAATCCAATGCCTTCCTCCGGCTTTGTAATTGACCTACAAGCAAATCAATGAAGTTTAGGTACCCATTTTTGCTTGGGTCCTTGTAGGTTAGTAACTAAGCTCTTTGGTACCCAAATAGCCTTCTTCTTTGGGCCCACAATTGGTGTACCAACAAACTTAGCTTGCACACCCTTCACACCCTTGGTAAGCACATAGCAAGAATCAAAAGATATAGCATTAACAAGGTTCTTGCTTTGGTTCTTTTTATTGCAATTATGCTCTAGGTGCCCAACTTGCTTGCATCTATTGCAAAACCGACCATTGCCCTTCACAAAGCTAGGCTTTGGAGTTGCAAAGGCCGACTTGCCTTTCTTGGGGGTGTAGCCCAATCCCTCTTTGTTAAGAGAGAACCTTTGGCTACCCAAGCACTTAAGCAAGCGGGCCTCACCACCATAGGCCTTGCCTAGGGCGTGAGTGAGCTCATCCACCTCTCTCTTGAGAGTCTCATTCTCAACCATTAGTGAGGCATCACAAGTGAAACCATCACTAGTAGTAGAGGTAGAGTTGGTGGTGGTGGATGAAGAGCTACAAGAAGGGTTAGCATTTGACATGATGATAGGTTCATTAAAGGATTCATCAATTATATCACATGTAACACCTATATCACATGATACAACAACCTCCTTCTTTTCTTGTTGCTCAAGTAGCAATGAGTGAGCCTTTTCAAGCTTGAAATGAGCCTTACCAAGATCCTCATGGTCTTCCACTAGACTCTCATGAGTGGTCTTAAGCTCACCAAGAACCTTCTCAAGTATTGCTACTTTCATTGAAAGTTTCTTGCACTCCTTGTTCTTAGCAATAGCTATGTCTCTAGTTTGTTGCAACAAGTCATATAGTTGTTCTTTAGTTGGTTCATCATCATCATTTTCATTATCATTATCATTATCACTATCATGAGCATATTCCATTTCACTTTCATCATCACTCTCATCATATAATACCTTAGCTTCTTTAGCCATGAAGCATGAAGAGGATGAATCAAATAGTGATGGCTTCTTGTTGATAGCAATGGAAGCAAAGGCCTTGTTGGATGATTCTTCTTCTTCTTCATTATCATCACTTTCCCAAGTGATCACATAGGCACCATTTTTGCCTTTCTTGAATGTCATCTTGGCCTCTCTCTTCTTCTTCTCAAACTTGCCCCTCTTGTTGTTCTTCTTCTTGTCATAGGGACATTCGGCTTGAAGATGTTCGGTGCTATCACAATTGAAGCACTTCCTTTGTTGCTCATTGCTCTTGAAATTGTCATTTCTCTTTTTGAAGCCTCTTCTCTTAATGAACATGTGACCCATTTTCTTGACTACAAAAGCAAATGCCTCATCATCAATTTCATAATCTTCATCTTCATCATTGTCTTCTTCTTCTTCAATGATGGTAGCTTTGCCCTTGGAGGAGGTGGCCTTGAATGCCACGGTCTTCTTCTCCTTCTCATCTTCCACCTTCTCCTTGTCATCAACATCTTGATCATATTTGTCATAGGTCAATACTTCACCAAGCAAATCATTAGGCTTCATTGTTTCAAGCCCATCTCTTTGTAACATCATGATCAACATCTTGAATCTTCTAGGTAAGCTCAATAAGAACTTGTGACAAAAATCTTGATCTTGAGTCTTGTGCCCTAAGCTCTTGAGATCATTGACTATCACTTGCAATCTATGAAACATTTCAATGATTGTTTCATCATCCTTTTTCTTGAAGTTCTCAAACTCACTTTTGAGCCCATATAGCTTGGCACTCTTCACAACCTTAGTGCCTTCATATGTCTCACTCAACCTTGTCCAAACTTCACTAGCCAATTCCAAATCTTTGATGCCCTCAAACACTTTTGTGTCAATACCATTGTAGAGTGTATTGAGAGCCATTCTATTGCATGTTCTATTTGCTCTATCTTCATCGGTGAGATGATTGGGATCAATGATAGCAAAATCATTCTCGGTGACTTGCAATACTCTCTCATGAATAGAACCAAGGTACATTGTCATTTTTCTCTTCCAATGAGCAAAAGAACTAACACCATCAAAGAACGGTGGCTTGCCCCCAACATGATTGAACACAATTTGAGCCATTTTTCACACCGAAGGATGTTAAGCCTTGATTAAAACGGTGACCACGGCTCCGATACCACTTGTAAGGTCCTAGATGGCTAGAGGGGGGGGGTGAATAGCCTATTAAAAAATTCTACAAGAACCACTAAGCAAACTTGTTAGAATAACAAACGGCGCAAAGCGAGTTTAGCTTAGCCTACGGTTGTGATGCAAGCCTCCTATCCACAAGTCTAGTAGATTATGATCTCTAGTTCATACAAGGGCTATGTCACTAAACTTACACTAGTGAGCAAGCTATCAAATACTAGCAAGGGATATCACTAGAGCTACACAACATAACTAGTAAATATAAATGCGAGAGATAGGATTATGAATCTTATACCGACGGTGGAGTGAAGATGTTGCCAATCACCAAGATGATATACAATCAATCAATATTGACAACAATATAATATGAAGACCAATCACCGGGAGACAAGAGACACAATATTTTGTTCACCCGGTGTTCACTTGTGCACCGACAAGCTACGTCACCGGTTGTGTCGACCAACACTTAGATGGTTCCTCGGTGCGACCCTCAAGTCACTTGCCCCTCAAGGCACGCCCCGCAAGGCACCGCAAGACACCACTCTCAAGTGAGGTAACTCAATGACACGCGCAATTTACTAGAGTTGCTTTTGGCGTCCCGCCGAGGAAAGCACAAGAACCTCTTACAATCAACCGGAGGTGGCCAAGAACAATCACCTTCTCTTGCCAACGCCTCCAACAATCTCCAAGCCGGCTAGGAGCGGTACTCTCCAAGAGTAACAAGAAATCCACCGGCCAAACCACCCACAAGTGCCACTAGATGCCCTCAAGCTATGCAATGCACTTTGGGATCACTCAATCTCACTTTTGATTTGCAATCAAGCAAGAGAGATGAGTGGGAGGAGTTGTTCTAGCTCAAAGGATGCACAAGTATGTTAGAAATGGCAAGAGACCTCCCCAAGGGCCGGCCAACAAGTATTTATAAGCATCCCATCCAAATAGAGCCGTTACAACCCACTTGTCCGTTTTTCGCGGGACCACCGGACGCGCCGGTCGTAACAGACCGGACGCGCTCAACCGCGTCCGGTGTCCCTACGACGTCCACGTGTTCACGAAATTCAAATTCGTCCGTTAGATCTTCCAACGGTCACTGCGCGCCAACGGTCAAACGAGCCACCGGACGCGCTGTTGCGAACCACCGGACGCGCCGGTGCGCACAGTTCCCGCGCGCGCGAAGACAAGACCGGACGCGCTGCTCGCAACCACCGGACGCCACAGTACCCGCGTCCGGTGCGAGTCCAGTAAGCTCCCGAGACCACCGGACACGTCCGATGGTGTGACACCGGACGCGCACCGCGTCCGACGTCCTCGTTTCCCTCAGGGCGCAAGACCGGACGCGCCGGTCCCGTGGGTCACCGGACGCGCTGGTGCCAAACCCTAGCTCGCGCGCCTGACGCCCGCGCTGCACTGACCGGACGCGCCGGTCCACCGTGACCGCGTCCGGTGCAGCGTCCGGTGCAGCGTCCGGTCACCTCTGTGACCGCGTTCGCCTCCGTTTCTTTTCCGACTTCCGGCGCAATGGAAAATAGGCATTTCACTTCCCCGAAATCGCCTGAATCCCGCGCTCGCACGTTCGGCGGGAGAGAGAGTGGAACCCAAACCCCTCTCTATCCGCAAACCACAGCGCGACCAACGCCACCTTTGCAAATGTGCCAACACCATCAAGTGTACATCTCCATGTGCTTGTGTGTTAGCCTTTTCTCAATCATTTTCAAAGGTTTTCCAGTTAGCTCACTAGGCCCTACATGCAAAGCACTTCATGAATTCACCTAGTGGCACCCATGCGTCGAATAACCGATAAGACTTCCCCTCTTAATAGTTCGGCTATCGACCCTAAACCACTCACACCCTCTATGGTGTCTTGAGTGTAAAACAAAATGGCCCTATGGTTATACCTTTGCCTTGAGCCCATTTTGCTTCTCCAAATGATACGATCCACTTCATATCATCACATGACCGTCTCGGTCCATCGACCTTGACTTCACTTGCTCTTCACCGTTGCATTGGTCCGTCGGCGCCAAGTCTTGCTCAAGCTTCACCATCGCATGGTCCTTCGCTTCGAAGCCTCGACTTGCCCTTCACCTTCACAACCGGTCCATCGAGCCAAGCCTCATCTTGGTCTTCACCATCTTGGTCATATGAGTCAATGTCATGTCTCATATTCAATGACCACCTTTATCTAAATCATCCACTTAGATACAAAGGTTAGTCCTAGGTTTCATGAATTAGCCAAAACCAAACTAGGGACTTTCAACTGTGCCTACGGGGAATTGGGTGGTGGTGCTTGACTGTGGTGGATTTTTCGGTGGCGGCCGCTGATGCTCCTCCGGTTGCCGCACGCTCGGTGGAGAAGGAAACAAGGAGGCAGAAGAAGGAGCAGCGAGGAAGGGCCTCCGTGCGTCGTGGCGTCTTTGGGCAACCGAGGTGAGCACCGCGTCGACGCGTGTTGCCACGCGGCGGAGGCTTCCTGTCCCCGGTCGGCCACGCGCCGAGTTCAGGTTTCTGAACTTTCAGAAATGACTGAACAAGGTCATCGGCGTTCCACAGCGACTGACAGAGGGATTTCATCGCCTCATAGCTCGTGATCGAGGCTGATTCAGTGAGAGCCGTAGTTAACAAAAGTGTAGAGCTACGTGAGGGCTTCAACATTGCCAATAGGGTCGTGAGCCAATTCGGCTTGGTTAGTGAGATACAATGCTCCAAAGTGAGGCACCCGAAATCTGAACTGAGTTTCAGTTACTTTCCCCGACTGAAACTCGATTTTTGAAGCACTCTAACTCATAAACCGTTGGGAACCAGGCTTGGGTGATGTTGACAATGTTGTAGAGCTACATGAGAACTACAAGTTTGTCAATATGAGTGGAAGCTGGTTTGGCCTGGTTTGCAAACTACAAGCTCCTAAAGTAGGCCTCAATAAAACTGGAGGGTCAAATTTCAGACTTAGAAAAAATCTAAGTATTGAGGCCACTCCTCTAGCTGACTTGTGGGCCACTTTTGAGCATGTTCTGGTCAATTTCATGAGATGGTCATATTGAGACTTTTGTTCTCCATAAAATTCTCTACAACTTTGCTTAAGGGTGCTCTTCCATGCAAGGTCTCTAAGCTAGACTTTTTAATTGGTCAAACTAGAATCTCCTAGGGTCAAATGGTGGTCAAACCTCTCTTGGAGGGCATTTTTGCAATTTTGATCAACATGAACCTTGCTCCAAGGGTTACCCTAAGTATAACTAAGGTATTGTGGGGCATAATTGGTTACTCTACCTTTTTGTTACCCAACTATTCAGTATCACCTGATGTGAGCCAAATAAAACTTCTAAAACAATCACCGTTGTTGCATCACATAAAACAATATGCATGATGCATGCTTATGCTTATGCAAATGCAATGCAATTATGGACTAAACACTTGAGGTGTTACACTATCAACCTACACAGTAATTTTTCTTCTGCTGATTAGCCCCTTCTGACCATCTTGACACGTGCCAAAAAACGATGTCAACAGCTCCAAAAACAAAGTTTGTTGTACTCAAACTAAGCTACATAGCTCCAAAGTAGGGTACCCGAAACTGAAATTCACTCAGGACTTAGCCAAATTTCTGGGCTCCACGACAGCACCGTATTGAATCTTGTGAGCTATATTTGGCTAGGTTAGAGGCCAAACTAGCTCTTGACCATTAAACAAAGTTTGTTCCTCATGACATGGACTACAACTTTTATTGAAGGCCCATCATCGAAACTAGTATAGAACATATAGTTCTACTTTGATCAAAGTAGTATCATGATAAAGCTTTAAACTAGGGTTTTAGTCCAATTGAGCCATTTTCTTGGCATTTGCTCAACATGAACCCCTCATGACTTTTGTTGTAGAGTTCATCTAAAGTCATTTGGGAATATTTGCAAGGTTTGATTAATGATCTATAATTCCATTCACTTAATGGTACAATTCTAGCAATTAGTAAAGTCATTCCAACAAGGATATAACTTATCATTTCATGTGACTTTTTTATTCCAAACTTCATGAAACTTTTCCAGTGACCAATATAGATAGGTATTAAGGTGAGACATATGAAGATATGGCAATAACACCACCCAAGCATACATTTTTGAAAAGGGCCTATATGTAAGCGATGGTGCAATATTCAAGTTTAAGTTGGGACTCTGTTCCATAGACTTGGCTTCGACATCTTCATTACCACTTCAAATGTCATGTTTGAACTCGAAAACCCTTGCTTAACTAGTGATAAACACCTGGGGTGTTACAGACATGACTTACCGATCGACATGACTTCCTTGGGTGGTTCGTAGCAAGGAAGAGTGTCCACCACTGAGTTTTTAGATCTAGTGATAGGAATTGAAAATGTATCTCTCCCCAATTTTATGTTTAGCTCACCTTATGAGGGTGGTTCTATAAAAAGGTGTTCTAAAGGATGCCTAATCATTATATCAAAATCCTAGATTTCAAAAATGTGAAAATCGAGGGTAGCTTCAGACATGTTATGTTGAACCATTATATTGTGGAGAAACCCACATCCTTCTAGACTAGATCTTGGGTATTTCTGAAGGACTTGGTTGTAGGAGAAAGGCACTCATTACCAAAGTGGGTGCGTGCGAACGATGCAGACATTAGATTTGCTCCTACAGTGGGATTGTAAAGTACTTCCACCCATGTTCCATAAATTCTACATTGAATAGGTAAAGAAGGAGTGCGAATCTAGATCTCTCTAGACGAGTGTTCTACTTCCTCAACCCATTCATTGCTCATGATAGCAGTCAACTCCTTGATGTTTTCCTTAAGGATTTCTTTGTCAAACGGGTCTAATGGAGTGACATAACTAGTGGTCTCTTTTGGCATGTATATTTCAAGGTGTTATCGAAATCCTCGAAGAGGTCATCCTCGAAAGGTGGAAGGTTCGAAGGTTGGAGACCTTCCTTTAGATCTTCTGGTTCAGGTGAGGGCTCTTGAATGGAAAGTGTGGGTTCGGCCTCGGCTAAAGAGACTTTCTTATGGCTTGGAATGGGTCCTACACAAAGGGGTTCTAAGGGAGGAGTGTTTTCTAGAATTTAGTCTAGCAGGGCTTCTCCTTCCTTAGTGGTTTTGTTCGTGAATGACACTCCTACGGTTATGTCAAGATGTTGGGCAGACTTCTTGCTAAGCCCTAACCAGAAATGTTATAGTAACACATGGTTGGGTATAGATAAGTCTGGGCCAGAATGAGTTAGGATTGAAAATTGGTCCCAGGCTGCTCCTATGGTTTCCTTCTCTTTTTGTTGGAAGTTGAGGATTTCTTGTCGTAAGGCAGCAATTCAGGATATAGGGAAGAATGTGAAACAAAATTTGTTTCTGAGTTCCTTCAAATCACCAGCTACCTTCCCTACGTTATGGGCGTACCATTGTTTTGCCCTCTCATCAAGTGATAAGGGAAACAACTTCCACTGAAGTGTGTCTTGTGACATGCCTAAAATGGTCAGGCAAGCACATAGTTGCTCAAACTCCCTTAGGTGATGATAGGGGTTTTCATAATCGAACCCCGAGAAGGTTTGTTCTAGAACCATGGCTATAAAGCTAGGGAAGCGTTCATAGCTAGAAGCTGTGATTGCCTTTGAGGATTGTGGTGGCTCTAAGAACTTGCCCTTAGGAGCAAAAAGTTGGTGAATTGTGTTGTGCTCCATGGAAAAACTATACAAAGAAAAGAAAGGTAAAATAAAAGATACATAGGTGAACTAGGTTTAAAGACTAAAATGATGACCGTTCCCCGGCAATGACACTAGAAATGTTGGTTGGTGTTTCTTAGCGAAAGCAGAGGAATCCGCAAGTGCACAGATACACCGTTGTAGCACTTCACCCGGAGATATTCAAGGTATCATATTTTCCTAAAGGAATAGAGGTGTAAGTCTCTTAGGTAATTCACCTAAAGGAAACAAGTGAGAGGTAGCTTGGCTAGTGAGGTTTTTCTAAGGGTAGATATCCTAAGCGAAGATAACTTTGACACTATAAACTTGCTTCGAGCACTGGGTAGCACCTGCTTTGCCAAGTGGCCTAGCCTATAGGCGGCGCCGAACCCGGACGTGGGGGAATAAGAGGGATGGACAGGGTTGTCACCCTACCATCTACCCCTCAACCATGGGGAATGAGGCAACAGAAGATAGCTTCTAGCCTAGACACCACGTCTACGCTATCGACTATTACTCTAGCGTGCATGCAAGGGTTATCCATCTCTATCAGGGCCCTTCTAGAGTACCCACCCCAAAGACGGACGATGAACCCACAAGTTTTTAATGAACAAAGGTAACCTTCTTAGTATATCAAAACCAAAGTTAAACACAAGCTTCCTACTCCAAGTAGTAAGTCGCTAGTAGAGGTACAAGCGAAGGAGTGCAAGCTCCAACACACTTCCACTAAGTGTAGCGAGTACACTTGGGGAGGTTGCCGATAGCTCTGGCACTACTCCAACTTTTCCCTCACTCACTCCACTCTTATTCTAGCTGAAGCTAAGTAAAATGAAACTCTCCCTCTCCTCTTTGCTTTCTTCAATGTGTGTATTGTAGAGGAGGGGTACCACCCCATTTATACAGGGGCTAAGGCAGTGCTTCGAAGCTATTCTAGGTAGAGCTAGGGCTGCACCGCCTTTGCATGGAGGCGTGCCACTGCCAAATCGAAGGAGGGGCCAGGAGGCGCCAGGAAGGGAGCGGTCGGTCCTTTCCCACCGCCTCTAGCCACCGCCTTTGCGTGGCAGGCCATGGGCTGGACCTACATTGCTCTCTTGTGGTGCTTCGCCCTTTTGGAGTTAAGTTGTGTGGCGTATTTGTCACTCCTTTGGGTGTATGAATGTCGAAAGTGCCTTTTCAATGATTTTCTTTATGTACTTGTGTTTGTGACCTGCAAAATGTGTTTGCACCAAAACTCATGGAGAGTGTGAGTTGAAAACTCCTAGTTCTATGTTTTGATGTTCACTTTTGTATATTTTATGTAAATATTGGTGGTAAGATTATGAATTAAGCATCACCATCCGATAGATGAAAAAACATGCCATTCCATCTAGATCCACCCAAAATTTTTTACTCCTACACTAGGAGAAAACACCAAAAATATGCCCTATATGATATCCACCAAATAAATGCTCTAATTTCTTATTGCTATCTCTCAAAAGTTTTGTTATGGAAAAGAAGCATGTGGCTATGCAAAATTTATTCTAAAAAAGAAAAAAAATATTGAAAAAATGGACAAGTGTTTGAGATATTTAAAACAATGGGTACTCAGATGCCCACCTAAAAGAAAAAAGAGAAATGAATAAGATAGCCCATGTTTTCTTGCAAAGTTGTTTTCAAGTTTTAAAAGAGATATGTTTTCAAGGAGCATAGTAGAATTGGGTTAGCCACCATATATATATCCGCCCCATACATCCACACACATGCAATCTTGATTTGAGTGTACGACTGAACTCTCTTTGGATTTGAGGTTTGACTTTACAATATATGTATTGCAAGTATGCTCTTTCATGCTTTCTCCACTCCTATGAGCTCCATATAAGCTTTAGTTGTAGGAATAGGAAGGCATACATCACTATTGCCTTGGTGAGGATCCACAAAAACCACATATATTGAGAGACTTGAGAGTGTTATACAAAGGAAGCTCTGAGTTTTATTTCGACAACCCATAAAAACTCTAGAATAATGGTTGAGCAAAGAACTTGAGACATAGTGCTTGACTTGATTGTTCTAAGAAGCCCCATGGTTGAAGGTAATATGAGTAAGTTTGAAAGTCAGGTCAGTTTATTCTAATCCAAAGGAGAATTCTTGTTTGAACACATGTGTACTTTTGAGGAGTTGCAACGATGCTTTCAAAAATCCTAAAACTCCTGATCCATTTACTGAGTTTAGTTTTGCTAAGGGACTAGCAAAGGTTAAGCTTGGGAGAGTTTGTTGACGGTAGTTAACAATCATTATAAACCATCAATAAAACATGTACAAGGGCATAAATATGATCACCAACAAAGTTCTAGGGGTTTAAACTAACAAATTCCATGAGTTTTAGTGAATCTGTATTTTCTATAGGCTTTATCTAGAAAATCATCAAGGTGGACCTACATGTCAGAATTAATCGCACTTATCTGCCACGAAATGGACACTAGAAGGTTCTAGAGGACTCTAGAGGACATCACACCAAAGCAGGAGGTGAGATGCCACCACCTATAGGTCGGCCGACCCTTGGGCCCACCAGTCAGCCTCCCATTGCAATGTCAGTTCTCCACCGCCTCCTAGGTTGCATCTATGATGTCCTTTAACTCAGTTTGATCCAATGGCTCACGATGGATGCTCTGGCCTATTATATCAGCCCCTGCCACCCCCTGATGCATAAGTCATTTGAGAAGATAGAAACCCTAATCATCCTCAAGGCTCCACCATATTCTAGGGCATAGCTAGTTAGGTTAGGTATAGAGGGAGGCAAGTAGGCTTCACTTGGATTCTCAATCTTGTCAAGAGCATGGTTTGGTATAATCTTTGTACCCCATGTCTTTTGTATCTCTATTATTTTTATATGCTAACTACAATTGTTATGACAACATTAGTATTCATTTTATTTATGTTCTTCATTATAATGTTCATCATCTACTTTGATTATATACTTAATATAGCTAGTTTGTCATAATGTTCATGCATAAGTTCATATAGCACTCACTCTAAGGTACCATGGGTGAGTGGTCGACATTGTGTAAGCATGGTGCTTATACGTTGTTTACCTATGATACACCCTATATTCTAGGTCATGTGGTAGCTTGCGGATGTGACACTCCCGTTGAGTCCTTTGTAGTCCACTCCCCAAATATAGGTTTACAAGTAGGATGCGGTTACGACAGAAGACAAGCTCTATTCTTAATCTTTCTTAGTAATATCCCTTATGTGTAGATATGAATATGATCTTAGCCATGACTACTAGGCGTAATTGCACTAGTCAATGTATGCTTTGACTTATAATTAAGAATGACTTAGGAATTATTCCTCTCATATTCTACTTGACCATGCTAATGCTAAAGATAGGAGTGCTCTGAGTGATTTATCATTATCATTAATCAATACTTATCATATACATATCTTATCCTATGACTTACCCTGTTATGAGTAGACATAGGTTACGGTTTACTTCTCCATCAATAGTATAAGTTATCAATACATGTCCATGCTAGACCTTCCTTGTGGTAAAAAATATAAATAACAATACCTAGAATACTCTCGGGTGAAGTGCTACAATGGTATAATTATGTGTGCGCTTGCAGATCCTTTTATTCATATCTTAATATTCTTTCTAGTCACGTGAAATAATAAAGAACTACTTAGTATCATTCTAGTAATGATATTAGGTAATACCAACAAGCATCTCTGGCACCATCATTAGGGATGACAACCTAGTAAAAGTAATGCTAAGAGATGTAGGTATATAATAGGTCGCTACTTAAAACAAGTGACAAGTTAATAAATACCAACATGTAGTCACCTAGGGATTGGTGAACTAACTTCATACCCAAATTTAAAGGAAAATCTGCATATAAATTATATGTGTGCCTAGGAATCAATTACACACATATAGAGACAAATTAAAGGAGAATACCAAGCACTGTGCTTTATTACGTCATGAGTATTTAATCCATTACATAAATATATCAAAGTCTAGCAAGCGAAAGTTAATAAAGATAACTCCATGGCACCTCCGTAGCCATAGGTACGGTCGACTGGTTGATCGCAAGACTAGTAATCCTTAGGAAAATCATTGCCATCTACTACCCATCTGGGATTTTTATCCAAGTAATGAAAAATAGACAAGCGTAACTACATCTTGTACTCAACAAGAATAACATGGGGTTCATGAGGCTCAAAAGGTAGACACAGGTATAACTACATTTAGCTTTTATTGAGTTACAATTTTAAGCAATTGAGCAGCAACAAGTTTATCATAAACCCAAATAAATACATGATCAGGTAAACATGAATAATGAATAGCATAAACATAATTATCATTAATGATCATCTATTCCATAAGGGTCCAAGGCCGCTCATGACCATGAGCACGGCTGATATACTAGTTTTACACTCTGTAGAGATTGTACACTTTCACCGTGAGTCATGATTCCCATTTGCCTGGGGTCATGAGTCCCATAACACTTTCAAGGTGAGCGGGTAGGGGGGCACTATGAAGTCTCTCAAAAGTTCATCTAACAAGTTAGGGCCGTGAGGTTTTCAATTGGCAAGGGAATATAGAGCCCCCTTCCGAATAACACTTTTCGCATAGGATATACACATAAGGACAGAGGCCACACTATACTCAGCTCGGCAAGCTCCTTTTGCACCCATTCAGGTAACCACAAACAAGCTAGAAAAGGTCTTCATACTAAACTAAAGACAGAGCCATATAGCTCCCACGGTTGTATTGTAAGTCCCGAATGATCGCTTATAGATAAGTCCTTAAGGAGAAGAATCTAGAGAATCACAAAAACTATGCTCTAGCCCCCTTGTTCCTTGTTGCTAAAAAGCATATTTTATTGTTTATTGCATAATCCATTAATCAAGTTACAAGATCATAGTCTTTAATTGAGCATTAGCATCACTACCCAATGCAATAATCCCATAGGTAATAAGGAATCGAGATCTCAATTCCTAGAAAAATTCCTACGGTTATCAAGGTAGACTCATGCATATGATTAAAGTGATATTTATTAAATAGGACAACAAGGATGATCCCATGCTATACTTGCCTTGCTCAAAGTACTCTTGCTAGTCCTATAGGTCATCAAAGTATTGACCTTGCTCAACGTCGTGTTGCTCACTGTCGAGGGTTGTTTTGTGAATGGAAACGAGATGTAGATGACGTGTAGCTTGATGAGGTAGACGAACGCATTCCTCGGCGTGGAGCTTGTTGGCAAGACAGAGTTGGCAAAGGAGCAGTGAACAAAGGAAATGTCTACAATGGCTTTGGTTCGCATCAGACCAAGGCATCAAAAGCAGCAGGTAGGGCTAGGGCGGCTGCTTCATAGGTGGGGAAAAAGAGGGCGACACACCGAGGGCTCGAGTTTATAGCTCAGGGGCACTCCAAGGAAGGAAAGGGGTGATCCCCATTTGGATATGGCTTAGAGAAGAGGGGAGGCGGTAGCTCTTTCCATCACAAGGAAGATGATAAACTCAGTCGCTGGCATGCAAGGCCATCTCATCAGCGTCACAAAGAGCAGAGCCCAGCTGTCAGCTAGCCAGGAGAGGGAGAAAAGGGAACGACATCGCTGCTTGGCTGCTGGACCATCTCATTGGGCCACGGGCACTGAAACTAGGCCGGCTATAGGTGACCATGTAGCACAGCACTGCAAGCAAAGCCAATAGGCCAAAAGAACAAAGAGGGGCACATTCATTTTCCCTTGGTTATTTCTAAAAACTGAATTTTCCAAAGCTTTAACAGAATTTTGAATATAGAGAGATGAGAGACATAAACCACACAGTACAAAAT
Organism: Saccharum hybrid cultivar R570; assembly: GCA_038087645.1. Classification (NCBI taxonomy): domain Eukaryota; kingdom Viridiplantae; phylum Streptophyta; class Magnoliopsida; order Poales; family Poaceae; genus Saccharum; species Saccharum hybrid cultivar. The sequence goes on from JAQSUU010000187.1 coordinate 1,666,208, forward strand.
AATGTATGCATCAGCATGTATCTAACCTTATGATTGATTTTAATTTACCAAAAATTATTATTTCCCTACAATTGAATGCTCCACGATTGCATAAATAAATTAATTTAGGCTATTTCAACAAAATGCAAATTTCAAGGTGTTACAAACCTAACCCCCTTAAGATGAATCTCATCCTCGAGATTTCAAAGATGATGACTCAAAGAGCTATGGGTATTCTGACTTTAAATCCCCTCTTTCCCATGTCGCCTCAGCCTCTGAATACTGGTTCCACTACACCTTGCACATCCGTATGACCCGGCTTCTAGTGACCTTATCCGCTGTCTCCAATATCTTGATGGGATACTCCAGATAAGTGAGGTTTTCTTTCACACTGAGCTCTTCCAAGGTTAATTGCTCCTCAGACACATGCAAGCACTTCTTGAGTTGAGATACGTGAAAAACATCGTGCACACCTAATAAGCTTTCTGGAAGCTCCAATTGATAATCCACTTCACCTCTTCTCTCAAGAACCTTAAATGGACCAATATACCTTGGTGCTAATTTACCTTTCACACTGAACCTCTTTATGCCTTCATCGGTGACACTTTGAGGTACAATTTATCTCCAACTTGAAAAGCCAAATCCCTTCTAGTATTTGTGTTGACACTTCTTAGCATCACTCGCGTTAGGTTGTCATCCCCAACATGACACCAAAAGTGTGGTTGTATTGTACTCATGCCACTTAACTATATAAAGATATTAAAGTATATATCCGGAAGCGCACAGATAAATACACCCGTTGTAGCATTTCACCCAAGTTTATCCTAGGTATCATTATTTATATTTAACCAATGGAGAACAAACAGAGGGGCACATATTAATTAAAGGCTACTCTACACATGTGATATGAATATTTGAAATCACTATCCTTTACTATCAAACAGGAATCAATCAAATAAAAAGAGATAAAACATATGATAATTAGACCATTCAGATGATATTCCTTAGAGCAGTACTACTATGGCAAGTCATTGATCAGAATATAAAGTAAGAGAATAACTCCTAAGTAATCTGTTAACTATTAGTCATAATCTACATTGATTAGTGCAATTATATCAGGCAATCATTGGCTAGGTTATCTCATATCCATAAACGAGGAACATCTCCATTACGATGCTGAGAAACAGAGTAACAACTAAGTAATGAGACCATGTTCTACTAAGTTCTACACACGGGGAGTGGACTACAAAGGACTCAACAGGAATGTCACACCCGCGATCTACCACATGGCCCGGAGTATAGAGTGCATTTGCAGGTAAACAGTGTATAAGTACCACACTTACACAATGTTGACCACCCACCCATGACTCAATAAGGTGAGTGCTTTGCAAACATGTGTATAAACATAATGATAAACTATCTATGCCAAATATATAATCAAAGCATACTAATCTCATAATAATCAAGGATATAATATAGATTAAGAACAAGATCATATCTAATGTATCAAGAATAATGATCAAGAACAATGAACTAGAACTAGACAATGTTGAACTAGAACAATTATGAACTAGAACATAAACAATTAGAACATAAAGAACTAGAACATGAACTAGATCAAGAACTAGAAGAACTGATGAACTAGATGAATATCTGAAGAACAATGTTGATACAAGAGAGAAGAACTGGATTTACCAAGCTCCTCTTGACTAGATCTAGAGCCCAAGGCTGCTTGACTCCTCTACTTCTAATTCTATTCTAGCTATGCCTAGATCTGATGGAGCTCTAAGGAGATGAGAGTTGCTGGTTGGTCTTTTGCTTTCTGGTTGATGATTGATTGAATGAATTCCCCTTTGGAGGGGGGTCTGGGGCCTCGTTTATATAGCCCAGAGCATGGAACCGTGGCCCTTGGATCAAACCGACCTTCACGTAGGGTTAGGATGCATCCTTGGAGGTGGTTGAAGTAGCTTGCAAAGGAAGGAGCCGAGGGGCGGCGACCAGGGGCCGGTCGGCCTAGGGTTGAGGCCGGTCGGCCCCACCTGGCAGTGCCTCGTGGTGGCCCTCCTAGTGAAGTTCTCTGGTGTCCTCTAGAAGCCTCTTGCGTATTCGTGACATGGAGATTAGGCCGATTGATGTGGGTTCCTTCTCGTGGAAGATATCAATTCCTAAATTATTCTAATAACCCCCTACAAAATATAGATTCACCAAAACTCGTGGAATTTTGTTAGTTGACACCCTAAACCTATGTTGGTGATCATTTATTAGCCCTTTATATATTTATTTTAACCCTTTATTATGGTAGATAACCATCGTCAACAACTCCCCCAAGCTTACCTTTTGCTAGTCCCTTAGCAAATATTCATAATGGATCAGGAGTTGCTACAATGATTTCACGCCTCAAAAGTACACATGCATTCAAACAAGAATTTTCCTCTAGATTAGGTCTAACCATTCTAACCTTTGGACTTGCCCATATTACCTTTAACTATGGAGCTTATTAGCCTACACTTGGGTCTTGAGCAGTCGAAAAGTAGAACAATCAAATCAAGCACTATGTCTCAAGCTCTTCATTCAACTATTATTCCGGAGTTTTGCAAGATTTTTAAAATAAAACTCAGAGTATATTTTTGTATGACTCTCTCAAATCTCTCAATATATGTGGTATTTCTGGATCCTCTCCAAGGCAAAGTGAGATTTGCCTTCTCTCATCCTACATCTAGTGCTTTATCTGGAGCTTAAAGGTATGGAGACAGCGTGTTCATACTTCCAAAGCATATTTTGCAAAGTCAAACAGTGGATCCAGAGAAATGAGGCATACGATCAAATCAAGAAGTGAATGTGTATGGATCAAGGAGTAGTTCATTTATGATGAAGGTGATAGTGGATCTAATTCTACTTTTGGTCCTTTGAAAGGGATTTTGATCTCTCTTTAAATAATTGAAGAACTTAGACTAAGAGATATTTTGGGCTATAGTTTTTTTAGAGAGGCGAGCATCTAAGTACCCATTGTTTTGGTAGGACACTTGTCCATGTTTTACTCTCCATATATTTCTCTTTCTTCTCTCCTTTTTTTAAAATATATAAGCCCAGAACATTCTTGTCAATAATGAAAGATTGAGAGATAATAATAACGTGGAGCAACAATAACTAGGGCTTATGAAATGTATGGGTAGGTGACAAAAATCCTATAAGACATGTGAGTGGTGTTCTCTCCCAGTGTAGGAGAAAAATATATTTGGTGGATCTAAATGAAAAGGCATGTTGTTGCGTACTTCAAGTGTAGAAGCAGCATATTTGAGTGGAGTCTACGTGATCTTGATTTTTTAAAAGTATGACAAGCCTCTAAGGGTCAACAGAGCTCGACAATGCTCAATGCAAGTACAAGTAGTAAAAAAGTATGAATGGAGTTTTCTATCCTATGTATGGCTGTGGTAGGAATTTTAAGCTTTGTCATACAAGTACTCACCATGGTATTTTAAGATTTCAAAAGATAAAATTCTCTAGAACTCTAGCATCAGTAGAAGCAAGATAAATAGTAGCTCAGACTTTCTCATATCATACTCCTCAACTACCTAGAATTAGATCCAGCATTTATAACCCACTAGTTTCAGGCTCAGAGTTTATCTTTAGATCAAGACAATTCTACCCAAAACTCAGGAGCATTCATGTTTGAAAACTAGGCACTTGAAAGGAATTACGATAGAGCAACTATTCATCATTTCAATTATGTTTAAAATTGAGTTCTACGGTAATTAAGTTCTAATACTCTCTTGTATCTTTTATTTTAACTAATATATTATCTAGCTAATATTATCACACAACACTCTTTTTATTTGGTTTTCTTAAGTTATGCATCTTTTTATACTTTTCAGAATAAAAGATAAATCACTCAAAAAGGAATACTTATCGAGATATACGGGGGACACTCTCCCCCAAGCTGGATTTTGACGTAGTTGTTCATCTTGAGTCCTCGATTGCGTAGATGCTCATCACTCCTTCTTTGATGATTGTTCAAGGCAGAGCTCTTGAGTGAGTGAAGACATCATGGGCTTCATAGGGAATTTCTATTTTTCCTGTTGAATTTCAAATAGACAACAAAACTCGTGGAACATATTAAGGGTTAGTGTAAAAACTATAACCTAATTATTTTAGGAGTCTAGAATTATCTTTTATTATTCAACTGGTTTTTCTTCATTTTTAGATTTTTTTAGATTTTTTTTATATATATATGCCTCCACAGTGAGTAATTATTATGGGTTACTACACACCACACTATTACTCACATGGGGCTTAGAGTTTATATATTTCCAGATGCAATGAGATGATTCAAAATATAAAAGTTGTTTTTATTTTCTTTTCAAATGTAATGTAGAATTTAAATATGTATTTAATTCTAAATAGTATGCATGTTATTAATGAAAAAAGTATTTTTATTTTCAATGCAATGATATGCTAAGGGAATGTAAACAAAGTAGATATGCTTAATTTAAATGTGCAGATAAATACCGATTTACCTTTCGACGAAGGTTCGGAGATTTAGGTCCGTCGACCCGGACCTTACGTCTGGTTCAATCTTTAGAGGTTTCTTCCAGCTTAATTGAGGAGCTGGATGGTTGCTCGTCAAGTGTTGGAGAACTTGATGATGATGTTGATGTTTCTTTTCTTTTCCATACTTTCTTGGACTGAGAAGTCTCTTCCTGTGGTTCACTCTTCTTGGGCTTCTCTTCTTCTTCCTTTGGAATAGCTTCTTCTTGGGCAGCTTCTTTCTCTTTGATGGCGTGTTTCTTTTGGCGTTGAGAGCGGTGTCTCCTCTTGTTCTTTCTAGGCTGCTTATAAGTAGTGTAACTATTAAAGTAACAACGTACCTTCTCTCCAGGGAATTGGAAGTGGATTTCCCCAGTTCTTATGTAGATGATCGTGCCAGTGGTGTTGAGGAAGGGTCTTCCTAAAATGAGATGGACGTCATCTTCTTCTCCCATGTCAAGAACCATGAAGTCGGTAGGAATGTAGTGATCTCTTATTTTGACCATAACATCTTTCACTACTCCCTCCAGACGTCGAAATGATTGGTCCGCCATCTATAGCTGCACATATGTATGATACATGGGTCTAGTATTATACAAATGTTTATATGTTACCTTAGACATTATGTTGGTGCTAGAGCCATGTCGCAGAACGTCTTGTAGAAAGTACTTCCCTTGATCATACATTCGATGGTGGGTACTTCAGGATCTCCCAGCTTAGTGAGGTATGGTGATGGAAGGAGGTGGTCAAGTTCTGAATCAATAGTGTTGACCATCCATACTGTTTCTTTTGCCTGATGCTTAGCTTTGTTCCTCCTTCTCCTATTCTTGTTCTTCTTCTTTGTTGGGGCAGCAGTTGTATCCTCGTAGAGGTACGGCGTCTGTGGGTGAACTCAAATGTTGAGGGTACACTTCTTGAAATTGAATCTTTCTTTTCTCCCATTGATTGTGAAATAGATCTTGGTGCTATCTATGTAGATGATGGCTTTGGTGGTACTCAAGAACGGTTGCCCAAGATGATGGGTGCTTTTTTGTCTCCACCTGTTTCTACAATCACAAAGTCTGCCAGCACATACGAGTGTTCAACTATGATCCAGACATCTTCAAGAATTCCCTTGGGGTAGCACAGTGTCTGATCTACAAGCTGCAAACACATAGTTGTATACAATAAAGGATCACCATGAATTTTTCTCATAGATTACCCTAGGCATGATGTTGACGCTTGCTCCAAGGTCACAGACAGCTTCTTCAAAGTTGTGGGGTCCAATGCGAATAGGGATGACAGGTCTCCCTGGGTCTCCTTTCTTCACTGGTAGCGTGTCGTCTACCCATGTTCCCCATTGCTTTGGAGGTGCGGTGAAGTATTGCCCTGTATTATAAATGTCTACAAGATTTGCAGTTTCTAAATCCTCCGGCTTCCCTGGAATCTTACCTCTTTTGGTCACTAGTACAGAAGCTGCTAGCTGAGATATTTATGATTCTATCATTTTATTAAAGCTATGTTGATTCTTTATGGCAGAAGTAAAGCTATCCATTCTAGTATTAATATTTTCAAGCAATTTATCATTGGAAGCTATCTTTCTAGACATAGTATCAATAACTTTATTCTGATTAGAAAATCATTTCTCTCAAGGGTGGTTGATTAAAGTTATTATTAAGATTATTACCTTGGTAGTTACCTGAGTAATTAAGCCTTGATTGCTGATTCCATCCTTGATTTTGTTGAGGACGATTGTTGAAGTTGTTGTTGATGTAGTTCACATCCTCTTGAATCTCAGGGCAGTTGCTCCCTGAGGGGCCAGTGCCTCCACACTCTCCATAGGTCATGCGAGAATCGTGGATGTGCGTGACTTTGTTCTTCTCAGTGGTGCGTTCATCGAACTTCTAAATGAGCAGGTCTATCTTGGCAGACAGCATGTCTACTTCCTTCAGTTGATGCATTCCTCCTCCTCTATTGTGAGGTTGAGTGCGTTCCTCGTTCCATCCCTAGTTAGAGGCCATCTTCTCAATCAGAGTGGTTGCTTTAGTGATGTTGAGCGATAAGAATGATCCTCTAGCAGCTGCATCCATGGGCAAAGTGGACACTACTCTCTTCACCAAGAAGATTAGGAAAGACTTGTTTGTATTGCAAATATATGTTGATGATATCATATTCGGTTCAACCAATCAAGATTATTGTGATGAGTTTGGGAAAATGATGGCAAAGGAATTTGAAATGTCAATGATTAGTGAACTTAGTTTCTTTCTTGGGCTTCAAATCAAACAAATGAAGGAAGGAACATTTGTGAGCCAAACCAAGTACATCAAAGATATGCTCAAGAAGTTTGGCATGGAAGATGCAAAGGGCATTACAACCCCAATGGGCACTAGTGGAAGTTTGGATAGTGACAAGAGTGGCAACATGGTGGATCAAAAGCTTTATAGATCAATGATTGGTAGTCTACTCTATGTGACGGCATCAAGACCCGATGTGATGTTTAGTGTATGCATGTGTGCAAGATTTCAAGCCTCACCAAGAGAAAGTCATTAGAAGGCAACAAAGAGAATATTAAGGTACTTAAAGCATACACAAGATGTTGGATTGTGGTATCCCAAAGGTGCAAGCTTTGAGCTAGTTGGATATTCGGATTCCGTCTATGCCGGTGACAAAGTGGAGAGAAAGAGCACTTCCGGGACTTGTCAATTGTTGGGAAGATCACTTGTCTCATGGTCATCCAAGAAGCAAAATAGTATTGCACTATCTACCGCCGAAGCCGAATACATCGCCGCGGGTAGTTGTTGTGCACAAATCTTATGGATGAAGGCCACATTGAAGGATTTTAGAATCAATTTCAAGAATGTGCCATTGCTATGTGACAATGAAAGTGCCGTGAAGCTAACCAATAACCCAGTTCAACATCAAAGAACAAAGCATATTGATGTTCGTCATCATTTCATTAGAGATCATTAACAAAAGGGTGACATTGCTATTGAGAGTGTGGGCACCGAAGATCAACTAGCTGATCTATTCACTAAGCCACTTGATGAGAAGAGATTTCACAAGCTAAAGAATGAGTTGAACATAATTGACTTCTCCAACATGAGTTGATGCACCCCATATATGACATGCCTCTCCTTCGAGCCCCAAGGTATAATTGGTTGACATGTCATACATTCTATACTAAGGACTTGTTTAGTGCATCTAGTCATAATTTACATGTTCTAGGCTCATTCATGAAAATCAAATGAATTTGAAGTTTATATGGTGCCACTATTGTTTCCATGACTTGTATGATCTAGTGGTAGCATATAACTTGTTTAAGTAGCTTGTGATCCTAAGTGTTTAATCTAGATCACTTGTCTAAATATTTGCTTCAACATGGTGCATGATAACCCTTCTAGTAAGGTGTGAAGAAGCTTGCCCTTGGATCAAACTGAAGCATTTTATTTATGCAAGCAATCTAGGTTGAATCACAAACTTGATCCTCACCCCATAATTCAACATGATAATCTATCTAAAATTGGTCCCTTGTGGTCATTGGTGCCAAAGGGGGAGAAAAATGTTGTTCACAAAAATAGATTCCAAAGGGGAAGAAAACCTAAAGGGGAGAATTGGTAAAAGAAGGGGATCAACTAAAATTTTGAGCACACAAGTAGGGGGAGCAAGCTCTTAAACATGAATGTTGCATTTCTATGAGCACTTCATATGTATGATGCATTGTTATGCATTTCTTTTTCTCCGATACATTGTTTGTGTGGTGACTTGCTAGTATAATTTGAATGATGAATTGAAGTACTAGCATGAATAGGAAGTAGTTAGATTTTTCTTGCTTCATATTTTCAAAGTGGTACTAGAACCTTGCTTATAATGTTGATCTCACGAGGTTTCTAGTTATGTTTGTGCTTTTCCAAGTGGTATCTAACTACACAAGGTGCTAAGATGGTGTTTATCGCTACTCCGATGGTATCACGCTTCAAAGGTCTATAATCTAAAACACTTAGCACCTATTGATAGTCAATGCTCCTAATCTTTCCTATCTAACATGTATGCTTCCTATATCCAAACATATATCATACATGTAGGGGGAGCCATTGCTATCAATTTGAATTCATGATCACATGTCCATAATTCTTACACATGGTAATATACTTGGACAATGTGACATGGGTTCAATCAAAATTTTATCATAATATCTTTGTGAAAGGGTTGTCACCAATTACCAACAAGGGGGAGATTGAAAGCTCTATGTTTGGTGTTGGTAATTAGTGACAATGCCTAAGTACTAATCCTATGCCTAAGTTGTATGTAGCATATGAGGATTAGTACATTCCAAGGTTGGTGGCAAGATGGACATGGTGATCATGATGGCCACACTTGGATTTGGACGCAACCCTACGTGATCAAGGTAAAGGTATATGCTTAAGGGTTGTGTTTTAGTAACCAAGACACCTAGTGGGTGTGGTTACATTATAGGATAGATAGCCGTACTATAAAGAGGGGAATGACGCGGCTATTTAACTCCTAAGTGCCTCTAGGTGTGTATTTCATAATCATGTGCATTTGGATAGAACTAATAACGCCTCGAAAAATGATTGTGAAAATGCTAACACACATGCACATGGTGATGATCACTTGGTGGTGTTAGCACATTTGCGATGGCGGTGGAGTTTGAACGGTAGAGAGGGTTTGGGGTCCTCTCTCTCCCGCCGAGCTTGCGAGGCGGGATTCAAGCGTTTTTGAGGAATTGAAACGACTATTTTCTACTACGCCGAAAGTCAGAAAAAGAAACGGAGGCGAACGGAGGTCACAGGAGTGACCGGACGCTGGACCGGACGCGGTCACTGTTTGACCGGATGTGTCCGGTCAGTGGTCAGCATGTGCGCGTGTTTCAGTTGTTTGATCGGACGCGAGGCGCGTCCGGTCACGACCGACCGGACGCGTCCGGTCGTTCAGGGAGCTTACTGGACTCCAACCGGACGCTGGCACTGTGGCGTCCGGTCAGTTCTTCAGTGCGTCCGGTCACTGTTTCGTTAGAGCGCTGCTCAGACTTGACCAGCGCGTCCGGTCCGTATCGGGACCAACGCGTCCGGTCAAGCCCGGCGCGTCCGGTCGTTGCGACCAGCGCGTCCGGTCGGTGTTTCACGAAAATAGCCGTTGTGTGATCGGCGCGTCCGGTCAGTTTGACCAGCGCGTCCGGTCAGCGCGACTGCGGCTGTTTCTAGTTCCTAACGGCTATATTCAAAGGGGTACGTCTATAAATACTCGTTGGCCGGCTCAATGCTCTCTCTCTTGGACATTTGACATACTTGTGAGCACTTTGAGCTAAAAAACTCCCCTCCCACTCATCTCTCTTGCTTCTTTGCATATTCAAAGTGAGATTGAGTGATCCAAGTGCATTTGCATTGTGAGATTGCATCTAGTTGGCACTTGGTGGTTGATTTGCTGCGGGATTCTTGTTTCTCTTGGTGGTTGCCGCCACCTAGACGGCTTGGAGCAGCTAGGAGGCGTTGGCAAGAGTTGGTGATTGTTCTTGGCCACCTCCGGTGATTGTGAGGGGTTTGTGCCTACCTCGGCGAAGCGCCAAAGGCAACATTAGTAAATTGCTCGTGTCATTGCAACCTTTTGCCATTTGGTAGGTTCTTGTGGCGCCTTTTTGAGAGGCTTGGTGTGAGACCGATTAGCCACCGAACCACGTGGTGAAGAGGGACACAACGGGGACTAGCGTGCCGGCAAGCACGTGAACCTCGGGATAAATCTTCGTGTCATCACTTTCATATTGTGATTGATTGATCCCGGTGTTCGGTTGTCTTGGTATTCATTGTTGATCATATTGGTTGGCTCAATACTTCGCCCCTCGGTGAAACTCTCCTAACTTAACTCCGCATTACTTTCTTAGTTATCTTTGCTAGCTAGTTAGCTTTGCTAGAGTAGCTCTTTTGTGTAGCTTGCTAGTTGTAGTTGTAGTTACCTTCTCGGTTTGACTTGTGCGGTTGAGTGCCAATATACTAGAATTGTGAATTGGATAGGTGGCTTGCAAACACCCCGTAGGCTAAGCAAAACTCACATCTCGCTATTTGTTGTATTGATAAACTTGTTTAGCTTGTCTTTGTAGAAAATTTTAAAAGGCTATTCACCCCCCTCTAGCCATCAAGACCTTTCAATGGGCTCAAGCAAGCCCCTAGAGTGTGGTATGAGCGCCTCCAGGACTTCCTCATTGAGAAGGGCTTCACCATTGGGAAGGTCGACACCACACTATTCACCAAGAAGCTTAATGGGGAGATCTTCATTTGCCAAGTTTATGTTGATGATATCATCTTCGGATCAACAAATGAAGAATATTGCAAGGAATTTGGGGAATTGATGTCGAAGGAGTTCGAGATGTCTATGATTGGTGAGCTCACATTCTTCCTTGGTTTTCAAGTCAAGCAAATGAGAGAAGGGATTTTCATCTCTCAAGAAAAGTATACCAAGGATCTTCTCAAGAGATTCAAGATGGAAGAATGTAAACCAATCAAGACCCCAATGCCATCTAATGGACATCTCGACCTAGATGAGGGAGGTAAACCGGTTGATCAAACTCTCTACCGTTCTATGATTGGTAGCTTGTTGTACCTTACCGCATCTAGGCCTGATATCATGTTTAGTGAGTGCATGTGTGCTCGCTTTCAAGCGTGCCCTAAAGAACCTCACTTAAGTGCCGTAAAAAAATTTTTAAGATATCTTAAGCACACCCCAAGCATTGGTCTTTGGTATCCCAAAGGAGCTAGATTCCAACTAGTTGGCTATTCCGATTCGGATTATGCCGGTTGCAAAATTGATAGAAAAAGCACATCCGGAGGGTGCCATTTGCTTGGGAGGTTTTTGGTATCTTGGTCATCTAAAAAGCAAAATAGTGTGGCTTTGTCCACCGCCGAGGCGGAGTACATTGCCATGGGGGCTTGTTGTGCACAAATCTTATACATGAAATAAACCCTCCTAGACTATGGAGTTGTTCTTGAAAAGGTCCCACTTTTATGTGATAATGAAAGTGCCGTTAAAATTGCAAATAATCCGGTACAACACTCTCGCACCAAGCACATTGATATCCGCCACCACTTTCTAAGAGATCATGTTGCTAAAAATGATATATCACTAGAAGGTGTAAGAAGTGAAAATCAATTAGCGGATATCTTCACTAAACCCTTAGATGAGGCTACTTTTTGTAGGTTGAGAAGTGAACTTAATGTGCTTGACTCTAGTAACTTTAAAAAGTGAGCTTGTGTTATCCCTTGCATTGCATTGTATTATATGTCATGTTTAAATTTCCCACAATGCATCTAGGGCTTGTCTAACACGGTTACGATAACCCTCCTTTGGAGGAGTGAAGAAGCCTAACCGTGGATCAAACTTGACAAGCAACCTAGTTTTACTTACTTGTATTGCATTACATTTGCATGGTTGTTGCTTTGTCGTTTCTTTTCGGTTTGGCTTTGAGCAACCTCTGTGTTTATCTATGAATAGAGAGAGCATTTGACGCTCCTAAGGGTTCACAAACTCTATTGCATGGCCATACGTTGCTCCTCGGATGTTTATTGCTTATTTTCCTAAAAACAATACTAGCCTAAGGCAACTTATTTTGAAAAACTTGAGGGTTTGAGTGAGGTCACTCATATCAGGTTCCAATTAGTGTTTATTTGAGTCTCTTTGAATTGGAACTTGATTGGGAGAAGTCGCGTCGAAGATCGGATTGAAGAAAGGCAAAAATTGTGGACCGGACGCTGCACCGGACACCGTGATGCTTCACCACCGCGTCCAGTCCCGGCAACCACCAGCGCATCCGGTCATCCCGAAGACTTTCTCTTGACCTTGTGACCGGACGCTCGACTGGACGCGTCGCTGTTGACCACCGCGTCTCGTCCCGGTACCCACCACCACGTCTGGTCATGCGCGATGATTTTCCCGGATGACCTTCGACCGGACTCTGTCCACGTCCGGTCAGCCCTAACCGGACGCGTCCGGTCGATCCAGGTGCTTACTGGACTGTGACCGGACGCTGCTCCACCGCGTCCGATCATACGACCACCGCGTCCGGTCAGTGCGCAGCGAGCGGATCTGAGTCCTCATATAACTCTTTCGTCCTGATCCATTTTCTTTCTCGCTCGCCATACGCCGCCACTCCCCGTGCCCTAATCTCCGTCTCGCCGTGCGTCACCGTGCCCGCGCCTTCTCCACCGCCGCGCCATCCTCACCGTTCTCCTCCGCCGCGCGAAGCCACCGCGCCGCGTGTCGCCCCGCGCCCGCGCTCACGCCGTCGTAAGCTCGTGCCGCCGCTGCTGCCTTGCTCGCACCACCGCTGACCGCTACCCTGCCACGCCGTTGCTGCATTGCCGCGTCACCACTGCCTTGCTGCGCCGCCACTGCCTCGCCGCCATAGCCTGCTCGTGCGTGCCCCCTGTGTCGAGCCCTGGAACCCTAGGCTCCATCAGCACCACCATCAGCCAAGCTCTGTTCTTAGGGTTTGCCCTAAACCCCCCTCGCTCCTGTCATTGCAAGGTGAAATCGAGTTTGTTTTTTCGTCTTCATTCCTTCAACTCCATCGTTAGGGTTTGCTGTGACAGTCACACTCAATCGCTTATCATCGTTCATTGACTCGGCTTTTTTAGCACTCATCCGGCGTGTTCGGGAAATCTCGCAAAACTAGGTCATCTCATCTCATCACCGAGTTCTCGTCGATCCGTGGTAGCTATCGCTGTTCGATTCTCATCTCATCTTATGTGCATGCTATCCTTAGGATTTCTTATCTTTTAGATTATATATGTTGCTTATAGTAGATCCATCTATTTCGTCTTTTCAGCGAGTTTGTCGGTGTGTTGGGGTGACTGCAGTTCAGTGGTTAAATCCGAGGCCATGCCTGCGGATATAGATTGAGGCCAAGCCTCTTGAGTGACAGCACAACATCTATCAGAGGCTCTCGACAGTCGGTCAGTATGGTTCGCTGCAAGAACGCCGGGCGTGCTCCTGGTGATGGGGATGAGAGTCCTCCTCGTCTGACAGAGGTTGTGCATGGTAAGCGCATAAAGACCATGGCCAGAAAGAAGAAGAAGACTCTTACAGATGCAGAGATCGCTCAGTCAGTCATAGATGCAGCTGAGTAGGCAGAGAGGGGAGGCAGGAGCAGTGGTATCCACATTGGCGAGCGTCGCTTTCATCTTGAAGGTCGACAGCTTGGTACTGAGGCCACAGAGGGGACAGAGGATACAGATGCTATGTCAGTTGATCCACCTGTAGAGGCTCCAGAGGAGACAGAGGAGCAGCCAGTCCAGACTCCACTGCGTCGTCGCTCCGCATGTACGTGAGCTCAGGTGACTCCTAGGCCAGAGGGCCAGCATCGTGGAGGACGTCCACCTCCCAGGGCTCGAGGTTCGCCCCCAGTCGAGCACTTTGACTTGAGGGGAGCTACAACACGTTAGGTGCAAGTCCTGAGGTTCGTTGAGGTTAGCCGGTGGTTCCCACCTATGAGGGATTCCAGAGCGTCAGAGGGATTCTATACACCTCTATAGGAGGATTTCTATAGAGCATATGTCGACAGCGGGATTGCTTTTAGACCTCAGAGGGTCTGTCGTCTTGAGGCTCTTGTTGAGGTAGTGGGTGAGCAGCTCCATCCGCACCTGTCTTTCCTTCCAGGCCTATCAGATTTTCTTAGACGGATAGGAGCTTACTGTGGCACTTGGGTCAAGGAGTTCTATGCCTCACTATGGATTGACCTGGCACATGAGTTTATTCACTTTGCATTCTGTGGCCGTGACCGCAGACTATACAGCACCAGAGTGTGGGAGATTCTCATACTTCCAGCGTCAGACACGAAGATACATCAGCTATGCTTTGGTTAGACTGCTCCACCTAGATGCCCTCACAGCGGGACAGTGCCCCCTACTGATCTGATCCGACCCTGCTTTCATGAGCCTTTTGGCGAAGGGTCTCGTCGCACACCCGCTAGCTTGACACCTCTTGCCAGAGTCTTTGGATGCCATTGTCAGACGTACTCTTCTTCCGAGGCTGGGCTACAGCTAGGGACTGACCTGGATGCAGTTGTGGGTAGTGCACCACCTTCTCTCACAGACACCGTTTGATATATGGGATCTTATGCTATGTGAGATGGAGGACACCTTGGCAGAAGGCTTCAAGGGACACCGTCAGCTGCCCTATGCTCATTGGATATGCTTCATCATCAGATCTTGACTTGAGCTACCTTCTGAGATTAGAGCTGAGATATCAGACACCACCACTGCCTTTCCAGAATATGATATTCGTCAGCTATGGGCTTCTGTCACCAGAGAGCAGGCCCTAGTGCCAGGACAGCGAGAGAGACCTGAGGTGCCAGAGACAGCGGCTGAGCAGGACGCGACCGTTGAAGGTCTTGCTGAGGCAGAGCTTGCTGATCTAGATGCTCAACCTGCTGATCCTGTTGAGGATGAGGCCTCTGATAGCATTGATGAGGATTACCAGCCCATCCCCAGGTAGCGCTCTCCTATGCCTCACAACCATGAGGCCGGTGGTTCTGGTTCAGCCTCCCGCTTAGACCCAGCCATGGTGGCTATACTTCAGAGGCTGACCCAGGCATAGGAGAGACAGGAGCTTCAGATACAGAGACAGGCTCAGGACACAGCCGTCGCCTTTGCTCAGGTACAGGCTAGACAGGATGAGTTCTAGAGGCAGCAGCTTGAGATACAGCGTCAGCAGGTCGAGATGCAGCGACAGCAGGCAGCAAACCAGCAGCAGTACTTAGAGCTCCTACGTCACTTGGTTACAGTTGGGGTACCTCCTCCTGCATCTGTCCTGACTCCAGCATTACAGTCTAGTGGACCTTCGAGTCAAGGACAGCCGAGCTTTCAGTTCACCTCTCCACAGTAGCAGGTTCCACAGTCGTTCCAGTCCCCGAGCTACACACCTATTCAGACGGGGTTCACTCCTTCAGACCAGCCTCGCCCTCACTTACTGACAGGCACACCGTTTGCTGATTTGAGTGCCGCCTACAGCGAGTTGACTGGTCAGCCGACGCCCTCGCACACTACTCTAGTTACTTCTTCAGGGTTGTCCGCTTCCGAGGCAGATGTTCCTCCTGTGACAGGGATGGACACTACAGAGACTGTACCTTCATCAGTTGCCTCGACCGATCCCCCAGCTGTTGGCTCACTTCAGGCTCAGGTCACAGAGACTGCTCCACTAGTTGCTACTTCTTCGTCAGTACCTGCTCCTGTTGTTCAGACCCAGACCGCTTCATAGCCACGTGCTTCTTCAGAGGGTCAGCCTGACAGCTCCGAGTCTGAGGAAGATACTTCTTAGTTTGTGATCACTCCGCGCTCCTCGACACCCGACTCAACTCCGTCTGTTCCCCCGTCAGATCCTTAGATTAGTTTTTTGGTGGTTGATGCCAAACGGGGAGAGAGAGTAGATTCAGGGGGAGTTTTGATAGAGGGTTTTCGTTCTTATTTCTATGCTACATTCATGCATCATGTTTACATTCTAGTACTTGCATTCTTGTGACATGTGGTCGTGTGAAATACTTTGAGTCTATGCGGTCTATCTAGTCACCTTTTTAAATCATGTCACTTGTTTGGTTATAGCTCATAAGGTTGTGCTTCCATGCCTTACTCTGATTTCTTTTGAGCTATGTTTTTATGTGTACTAACGCTTTATGTTTTATCTTATGAGTACACACTGTTGGCTTGGGGCACATAAGCAATTCCTAACTCCTTGTGCCTATTGTTTTTTGCTTATGTGAACCAAGCATGTTCGAAAACCTCAACTCTTATCTTCTGAATCTTAGTGTTGTCATCAATCACCAAAAAGGGGGAGATTGAAAGCATCGAGGCCCCGAGAGTTGGTTTCGGCAATTGATGACAACACTTTATTACCATGACTAACGTGTGTTTTGCAGAAACTTTGGTAAGTTAGGTCATGGGGTTGATAACTGCTTTGGGCACTATGGTATTCATGCCCCTTGATGGAAATCATTTCAGTTTTCAAAGGATTGACATCAAGATTAAGGACGGTTAGTTCCGGATGTCAAGGTGTTGAGTTACATTCGGAATAGTCGTTAGGATCTTCGCTTTTTTCCTTTGGCCGTACTATAAAGGGGGGCATGAGCGAGTAGCTTGACCTAGGTGAGTCTTGTGTTTAGGTGTGGTGCAAACTTGTCAAACTTAGCACTAGGTAGCTCTAGAATAGCTCAAAGTTCAGTTGGAAGCAACTTGGTTCAAGTTGCGTCGCGTTTCGGAGTGTTTAGAGACGTTTTCCCTTGACCGGATGCCGTGTCTAGCTTGACCGGACACGTCCGGTCAGTTCTAAACTGCTACTGTGTCTCAGCTCTGTTGACCAGACGTGGCCCTTGCGAGGACCGGACGCGGTGTTTAGGCTGACACATGTCACTTGGGGGAAATCACCTAATCGGACGCGACTGGGGTGTGATCGGCGCGTCCGGTCACGTTCCAGTAAGGTACTCTGACGACCGGACGCGTCCGGTCATCACTGATCGGACGCAGTTGCGCATCAGGTCAGAGTACAATAAGCTCCCTGCACGATCGAACGCGTCCGGTCACCCCTGATCGGTGTGTCTAGTCACTCAACCGTTATTTCAGGTTTTCGACCGTTACGAGCGACCGGCGCGTCCGGTCACTTCGACCGGCGCGTCCGGTCACTTCGACCGGCGCGTCCGGTCACCTCGTATTTTGCTGAGTTGGTAGGTAACGGTTGGATTTGACTATGGGGTGTATAAATACATCCCCACCACCTCTTTTAGAGGTCTCTTGCTCATTTGTTCAGCTAAGAAACACCTTTGGAGTGCAAGGGAGTGCAAGAGCTCTAGTGAGGATTGTGATTTGAGAATCAAAGCTTGAGAGTCCCTCACTAGTGAATAGAGAGTAGCAAGTGTGCATCCATCTTCTCATTAGACTCGTTGTGGTCAAGTGAGAGTTCTAGCTTGTTACTCTTGGTGATCGCCATCACCTAGATGGCTTGGTGGTGATTGAGAGTTTGGTGATCATCCGGCGGAGCTTGTGGATGACCCAACTCATCTTGTGAGCGGTTTTGGGTGATTCATCACGACGGAGTGTCGAAGAATCAGCCCATAGAAAGCATTTGATCCTTGCGCGGATCAAGGGGGAGCTACACCCTTGCGCGGGTGCTCCAACGAGGACTAGTGGGGAGTGGCGACTCTCCGATACCTCGGAAAAACATCGCCTTGTTCCTTGCCCCTTACTTTCAAGCATTTACATTCTTGTATTACTTTCATTGCTTGGTTTACTTTCCTAGAATTGCCATGCTAGACTAGGATTGGAACTGAGGGTGCAAAACTTTTACCGGTAGAATCTCTAGGAACACAAGTAGGCACTAGGGGTGAATTTCGGCTTGTAGGATTTAATTCTTGAAATTAATTTTTAGAAAAGCCCAATTCACCCCCCTCTTGGGCATCTTGATCCTTTCAGCAGTTATTTTTGCTATCGATAAATTCATATCTTACTTAGTGGGAGCAAAAATAGTCATTTACACTAATCATGCTACACTTAAATATCTGCTCACTAAGAAAGATGCAAAACCACGCCTCATAAGATGGATTCTTCTACTTCAAGAATTTGACCTTAAAATAAAAGATAAAAAGGGAGTAGAGAATACTATTGCAGATCATTTGTCACGTATGCCAGTCACTGACGTGCAGGTACTACCAATCAATGACTTCCTATGTGATGACATGCTGCTAAAGGTGACGGATTCAAACCCATGGTATGCAAACATTGTCAATTTCATGGTTTCAGGGTACGTACCATCGGGCGAGAACAAAAAGAAGCTGCAAGCTGAAAGCAGACGTCACCTCTGGGATGACCCGTACCTCTAAAGGATATGTGTTGATGGCTTGCTAAGAAGATGTGTGCTTGCAGCAGAGGGAATGCAAAATTATCAAAAAATGGCATGCAGCTCCGTACGGAAGGCCACTACAGAGTATTCCACACTCAAGCCAAAATCTAGCAGTGCGGATTCTTCTGGCCAATGATGTATGAAGACACCAAAGAATTCATTTGAAGGTGTTAGAATTGTCAGCTACAAGGTGGCATCACTTCTCGCAATGCAATGCCCTCAACTACAACCTTCAAATAGAAATATTTGATGTGTGGGGATTGACTTCATGGGCCATTCCAAAAGTCCCAAGATAGCAAGTACATCCTCGTCGCCATCAACTATGTATCCAAGTGGGTGGAAGCTCTACCATGCAGAGCTATCGATGCCAAGAGCGCTAGGTGGTTGTTTCATGAAGTGATCTTCCCTTCCTTTAGAACACCAAAAATGGTGATAAGCAATGGAGGGTCCCACTTCATTGACAAAACCTTTTGAGCTTTCCTAAGGGAACTTGGAGCCAAGCACAACGTTGTCACCCCATACCACCCCTAGACAAGCAGCCAAGCAGAAACTTCAAATATATAGATCAAAAATATCCTGCAAAAGATAGTCAATGACATGGGGAAGGGATGGAAGAACAAGCTTCCCGATGCACTTGGACATATAGGACAGCTTATAAAACCCCCATTGGCATGTCACCGTTCCAGCTTGTCTATGGAAAAAGCTGCCATTTACTAGTTGAGCTTGAACACTGAGCCCATTGGGCAATCAAGAACTAGAACATGGACATAAAGCTAGCTGGAAAGAACCGATAGAGGCAAATCTTCAAACTAGTAGAATGGCATGAAAAAGCTTACCACAGTGCTAGACTTTACAAACAAAGGACCAAGAGATGGCATGATCATTGAATACAACACAAAGAATTCAAGGAGGGAGACAAGGTCTTATTATTCAACTCCTGAGTCAAGCTCTTCGGTAAAGGTAAGCTTCATAGTAAATGGGAAGTACCATTCACCATCGTCAACTCATCAACACATGGCGCGATCACCATTTAAGACAATGATGGTAGCACTTTCAAAGTTAATGGTCAACGATTGAAATTTTTCTTAGAACCTTCTCTTGATATAAATCAAGAAATTGATAAAATAAACTTAATCTCTTTTGATGAATTCATTGCAAATCCATGAAAATTTAAATATCTCTGATACATTCTTGCATTTTGACTTTGTACTCACATGTATTTGTCATAGGCTATGTGCAAATTGTACTTTACTCATGCCTTATTTAAGCAAATAACACATAAAATTATCCAATCTATTTAAAATGTGAAAGATAAAAATAGAAACAGGACGGGGTTTAGATATTTTTGCATGGGAGAGCATCTAGAAGGAAGCTCAGTTAGGGCAGCAACCCTCAGGGTGCGGCCGGTCCTTAGGAGCGACTGGCCCCTCTGGGCTCCTCTCATGTGCTGCTTGCTAGAATGGCCTCTTTTGACTGAGTACATCATAATACTTTAGGGTTTAGTGCCGATAATTCTTCCTCCCATGCTGCACCTAGTCCTATATAAAGGACCCCTTACCTCCTCCTATGTCACACCAAAAGCAATACTCCCATCTAAACTCAAGCACCATTCCATAGCAGCCCAGCAAAGCCATGGCTAATAGAGAGCTCGCTCTATACACTGGCTCCATCTCCACATTCAACTAAGGAGAAATCCCAAAGCCCATCAACCCATCTCCTGGTAACACATATGTGAGAGAGGAGGTGCATGCCATCACCATGGCTCCACTTTCCATCATGCCTCCACGCCGCTGCAGGGCAAGCGGAGGCATGAGCCTACAGTCTATAGCAAGGTCCAAGGCACCACAAGTTGGTTCCTAGCCTAGGCGCCCACCCTCATCAAGGTCGTCTTCAGGGACCGGCAAGCGAAAATCCCCAAAAAGTGCTACTACAAACAGCGTCTATGTAATGCCTTCGGGCAACACAGTTTATAGCACTAGCTACACCATAGTGGGGCTTCAAAAGCCCAATGGTGGGTGTAGAAAAGGGCTAATGCGCAAAGCAGGTAGAGGCAAAGGGCTGGCAACCCCTATCCAAAAACCCGTCTCAAAAGAGATAGCCGGCTCCTCCTCTCAACCCCTTAGGTTTAAGAGGAACAATAAGCCCACTTTAAAATAGTGCGCCATCTTTGATGAGGTTGAAGAACCTGCACCTCCCGAAGATCCTCCAATTGCTACACTAAAACACAAGGTAGTAAACCTGCAAGAGGACATTCACATCCTCAAGGGATAGCTAGATGATAGCAACGTTATAGCTACAAGCATTGAGCATGAACAAAATGTTGACATCTTTAGCTTTAGGCGCACTCTGGCCATGGTGGCAAGAGCAGCACACGTTGAGCACGTCCTCGAATAGGTGCATGGGCCATTTTTAGCACATGTTCTGTTTTCCTAGGTGGATATTTGATTTTCCCAATTATTTCATTCCAAGCATTCTTTTGTTTCCCATCATGTAATGTGCCTCATCAAATGAATAAAGATTTCCCTTTTTTGTAGTATTTGCCTACATTTATCTCTATATTCCTTTTTTGTTGTCAAAAATAAAATAAAGACAGTTATAAGTGTGGGGGAGGCGCCACAGTCCCCTTCAATTGGCACAGACAAACAATGCCCGCAAAAGAATTATGGTCTATGCAAATCTCTCTTGCGGTACTCTATTAATAAGAATTTCAAAACTAATAAAAGTAATGCTCCATCTCCATATCTTCCTAAAGATTAAAAGTTTGTATGCTTTTTATTCCCTGCCAATATTCCTAAAAACTTGTGAACACTTATTAATAGGGAATGCATTATATCTAAGTAATTGATGAATGGGATATAGTAGGATGATCTGACACTTACTCATTCTTGCAAAGTACTTGGGGTTTATTTCACAAAACAAAATAGCATGTTCCTTGAATGGCATTTATTACCTACCAAGGCTATATATGATCATACATGACAAAAACCTTCCATATATGCCTCTTACTTTGTGTTGAGTTTTATCATGTTTTGTGACCCCTATCAAGAGATGTTTTATGCTCCCAAAATCAAAACTCACGTACACCCACAAATAAAATGCTAACTCTTGCACTAAGAGTTACGCAAAAACATGTTTTTTCTGTCCACCAAAAATAACACCCCATTCATCTATCATGAGTCTTTTTCTCCAAAGTTTTCATATGCCAAAAAGGAATATGGGGCTGTGATAAAAACTAGAAAGAGAGAGACATATGAAGCTCTCAAAATAGCATAAGAAAAGAAGAAAAAAAGAATGGAACACATGAAGGTTCCAAAGTATTGAAAAAAGGGGGCGAACACTAGCCCATATTCCCAAGGTAATTATAAAAATTAGAAGAAGGTCATGATCAAAGCAGTACAAAACAATAGAATTAGGAATCGCTTTTATACTCCACATACTTGCAGAGTATGACACTTCTCTCCGATGCGGTCCAAGATTTGACTTAACAAAATATGCAAGGTAAGTGTGCCTCATAATTTGTCATCCCTATCCAACACTCCATATAAGCTTATTAGAAGTAGGATAATCAAAAGAGAAGGCAAAGTTTTTAAACATGCCTTGATGAGGAACCACTTATAGAAATGAGTGACTTTAGTGAGTCATTCAAGGAACAAAAGCTATCTTTATATTTTCAAAAAGCATACAAAACCCAAGTTTCTAAGCATGAATAGAGTAAGGAGATTTGAATCCCAGCTATTCCATTTTTCAATTGCCCAAGATATTTTGGCAGACACTTAAAAGTTCACAAGTTAAGGTGAAGCTCCGAATAACCTACATATAGATTTCAAATCAAGGAGATAAACCCACTTAGTCCTTAAAACTTTACTCGAGGATGAGCAAAGGGCTAAGTGTGGGGGAGCTTTGTTGGCGATGCTTAATTCATAATCTTACCACCAATATTTACATAAAATATACAAAAGTGAACATCAAAACATAGAACTGGGAGTTTTCAACTCACACTCTCCATGAGTTTTGGTGAAAACATGTTTTGCAAGTCACAAACACAAGTACATAAATAAATTCACTGAAAAAGGCGCTTTCGACGTTCATTCATGCAAAGGAGTGACAATTACGCCACACAACTCAACTCCAATAGGGCGAAGCACCATAAGAGAGCAATGAAGGAACAACCCATGGCCTGCCACGCAAAGGCGGTGGCCAGAGGCGGTGGTCAAGGACTGACCGCTCTTAGGGGGCGACCACTCCCTTCTAGCGCCTCCTGGCCCCTCCTTCAATGTGGCAGTGGCATGCCTCCATGCTAAGGCAGTGCAGCCCTACCTCTACCTAGAATAGCTTCAAAGCACCACCTTAGCCCCTGTATAAATAGGGGGTACCCCTCCTCTACAATACACATTGAAGAAAGCAAAGAGGAGAGGGAGAGTTTCATTTTACTTAGCTTCAGCTAGAATAAGAGTGGAGTGAGTGAGGGAAAAGTTGGAGTAGTGCTGGAGCTATTGGCAACCTCCCCGAGTGTACTCGCTACACTTAGTGGAAGCGTGATAGAGCTTGCACTCCTTCGCTTGTACCACTACTAGCGTCTTACTACTTGGAGTAAGAAGCTTGTGTTTAACTTTGGCTTTGATATACTAAGAAAGTTACCTTTGTTCATTAAAAACTTGTGGGTTCATCGTTTGTCCTTATGGCAGGTACTCTAGTAGAAGGGGCCTAATAGAGATGGATAACCCTTGCATGCACTCTAGAGTAATAGTCGATAGCGTAGATGTGGTGTCTAGGCTAGAAGCTATCTTCGTTTGCCTCGTTCCCCATGGTTGAGGGGTAGGCGGCAGGTGGTGATAGCCCTATCCATCCCTTGTATTCCCCCATGTCTGGGTTTGACACCGGCTAAAGGCCGAGCTCACTTGGCATACCAGGTGCTACCCGGTGCCTAAAGCAAGTTTATAGTGTCAAAGTTATCTTTGCTTAGGATATATACCCTTAGAAAAACCTCACTACCCAAGCTACCTCTCACTTGTTTCCTTTAGGTGAATTAGCTAAGAGACTTACACCTCCGTTAATTTGGAAAAATACAATACCCTAAATATCTCTAGGTGAAGTGCTACAGTGGTGTTATGGGGGTATAGACCCATATACCCTCATGGCTACACATGGGCCGCGCTAGACAAGGTGGCCCAATTCACTAGAAAGGGCCGCACGGATCTCTGAACTACTCGGCGGACCGTGCGGAGCAAGTAGAGACTACTTGATGATCAAGGAAACAAAGTCAGTTAGGATAGATATCATATCCTCCGCGGATACGGCAGTTGTAATCGGCTAGGATTAGATTCCTTAGATCTGTAACCTTGCCCCCATACTATATAAGGTGGGCAAGGACCCTCCTCAAAACACATCATCATCATCACGCATCAATACAATCCACAAAGGCACAGGATGTAGGGTATTACGCAATTCGTGGCCCGAACCTGGATAAATATTGTGTTCCTCTTGCGTCACCATCTAGTTCACTGTCTTGTGCACCTCCACCGATAATCTACTACCATGGGCATGCCCCTCGGTAGACTGTCGACCACATCTTGTTGACAGTGGCGCCCCAGGTAGCGGTGTGCATGCAGACTCTATGGTGAGCTAGATGGTCAACTTCCCTGCTTTCATGGTCCTTCTGGCGGGATTGATGTTCATGATCGGGATGTTCACTTAGACCACCGGCGCTGACGGCCCCACTGAAGCACAGGTCAACCGAATCTACATCAACAACGGCAGATTCGATCTTGGGACCACTCTCGGGGTCACCTCCATCTAGCCACCGATCGCTTCCCCACTATCAAGGGAGGAGTCTTGACAATACCGATCTAGTCAAGTCCATCGATCGGGTCAGCACGGGTTTGGCTAAAACCCTAAACTTACTAGATTCGATCAAATATCGGTCTACTAAGGATCGCTGTTCTGGACTAGCTTGGGCTGGCTGCCAGACGCGCCCTGACCCTGATCTCATGATCATGGCGACTCCAGAAGGGTGAAGGGTTCGTTACCGACCAGTACCCGCAACCGGCCTAAGGTCAGGGGGATTACGAAGCCCTAATGGAGTACTCACCCAACACCTACCCATACGGGCTGGTGAACGTGGCATCCGAGTACGCTACCTGCATACCACACCTATTCATGGGATCTTGTTGAGTGTAACCACGTTTTGGGTCTCTGTCTAATAGACCTGCCTGAACCAGAGCACCCTACGCCTACTATTAACGTGGTGGATATTAGGCAGATCCGAGAGAATTCGCTCTCTACAATCCTAGAAGAAAGTACAAGGTCAACCGAATGTCATGGGACTAGCTATACCCACACTTTCATTGATCCATATGGGTAGGAGTTCTAGCCTTTCCACCTGGCTTCGGAGGCGCCGTCTTCGCCATTAGCAATGATGAGCCCCCTCGCGATGGGTAGACCGATCAAGAGAGGGTTGCTCTGGAGGAAAGAAACGCCGATCATAGGGCTTGGAGATTCAACCTGGAGAATGCTGAAGAAGATGCGGCTGATGTAGGCATGAGTGGCCAGCACAATATCCGCCATGATCTGACTAACGCTTTCGACATGTGCGACAACCAGCAAGTGTTCAAGATACCAAGCGCCAACATTGCTGTTGCCATGAACAAACTCAACAAGCTCCCTGAATCCCCGGCACTTGACGCTGTCAAGGCTTATTTGAAGGCGGCCACAGTCTAGGTCAACGAGAGGTGTACACACACTCCATCGGCATCCACCACCCGAAGTCACCACCAACGAGGCTCCTGGCAACGAGGAGGTCCTTATCTTTACCAGGGCCATGATGTAAACTATGAGGAGCACCATCCCTAAGGTCAAGGCAGAAGGTGCAATGCTAACTAGCGAGGTGAGCATGATGCTGACCAAGGGGGTGAACATAATCAGCAAGGTGGGTGTGGCACATGTCATGGAGGAGAGAGTGTTGCAAACCGTGGTGGCGGTCATGGTAGACAACACGGTGCCGACCAGGGAGTGGAGCAGCCTAGAGGTGACCTCCGTGACCATCTCAGCGCCAATCTGAATTTGAGGGATCGCATAGAAAACAACCATGAGGAGCGTCATGCATCTGAGATGCAACGCAGGCAGGAATACGATGAAGCACATGGCACACCCAGTCGTGGCTATGCATCGTGTGCTGGCCATATTCCCAGCCTTCAGCCATTCACTAACCGGCTTCGTGCTGTCATCTAGCCAAGAAACTTCAAGCTCCATGATCTGGACACTTATGACAGGAAGGTCAATCCCAAATAGTGGATAACGCTGTATGAAATCGCTGTCTGAGTAGCACATGACGATGAATACGTGATGGCCAATTATTTGCCTATGGTCATCAACCAGTCTATGAACCAATGGCTTCTTAGCCTGAGCGAAGGCTCCATCGACACTTGGGCTCAGCTCAGGAGGGCTTTTATTGACAATTACATGGCCACTTGTCAGTAGCCTGGCAACAATTATGATTTAGCAAAAGTTAGAGACTATCCAAATGAACCATTGTGTGACTACATCCGCTGCTTCTCAGAAACACGGATATCCATCCCTAACATTAATAGCGATGAAGCTATCTCTGCGTTCATCAGAGGTCGCCGCCACCATGATGCTCTCAGGGCCAAACTTCCCCACAAGAGGCCTGACTCAGTTCAGGACCTTCTCATAGTGGCAAAGAAGTGGGCAGATGCTGATGAGGCCGACCAGCAGATCAAGGAAGATGTTGGCCAGGCTCCTCGCCCCGACCAACAAAATCGCCACCCAGACGACCGGCGCGATGATCGGCGTTGTGACGATCGCTGTGATGATCGGCTCAATGACAACCGTGACTGCCCTAACGACAATCGTGATTGGCGTTGGTAGGATGACCTTAGGGGGCGGCAGAGCCGCAACCGACCAGTTGATAACGCCGTCAATGCCATCAAGCCAGCGCCCAAGTGTAATTATGAGGATGCTTATTCCAATGTCCTTCAGGGTCCCTGCCCTGCTCATCCGGACTCTGGCCATACAATGGGGGATTGCAGGGGTCTGAAGTCTATCTACCGCTCGGACCCTCGAAAAGGCAGCATGGCGGTGACAAAGACGGCGACAAGAACGACCGCCGGGATGACAAGAGATGGTGATGAGGAGGACAAGACCAAAGAGGAACGTGACAAGGTCCCTCGTCATGCCTACAAGGATCCTGATAGAAGCGTCCACAACATCTTTGGTGGGAAGGTTTCCCTGGAGAATGGGCGTTAGAGGAAGCTTACTGCATGAACTGTTATGGCCCTCAACAACCCCAAGTATCAAAACTGGTCGTACCAACCCATTACATTCAGTAGAGCTGACCAGTGGGCCAATATTCCGGAGCCAGGGTGCTTCCCCCTTGTTTTGCACCCAATCATTAGGAATGTACGTTTCAAAAAGGTGCTCATCGATGGCGGCAGCGCCCTCAACATACTATTCCACAACTCTCTAACTAAGTTAGATATTATGCTGGAGGACCTCGAGCCTTACGACGCACCTTTCTGGGGAGTGCACTTGGGGCAGACCTCTCAACCTTTGGGACAGATCACATTGTCAGTCCAGTTTGGCACCGCCGACCATTTTCGTATGGACTACGTCAATTTCATCATGGCGGACTTCGAAGGAACATACCATGCCATACTCGGCCGACTAGCTCTAGCCAAGTTTATGGCGATACCGCATTATGTCTACTGCTTCTAAAGATGCCAATTGAGATGGGCGTACTCTCTCTTAGTGGTAATGTTCTCATGACTACAATTGCGAGAAGGAGGGTTCTGCAACTGCTAAAGCCCTAGAGCTGCAGCAGTCCATCACCGATGCCAAGAAGATTCCTCTCGCTGATCTAGAGATTCCAAGCAAAGAAGCCACCCGTGTTGCTGCAAAGTCCAAGGAGACCAAATAGGTGGAACTAGTCCTAGGTGACAAGTCCAAGACGGCTCGCATCGGAGTCACCCTAGACCCCAAATAGGAAGACGCACTCATCAGCTTCCTGAGGGAGAATGTTAATGTGTTTGCATGGGAACCAGCAGACATGCCTAGAGTACCTCAGGAGTTGATCGAGCACTCCTTGGATGTTTTGAAGACCGCCAAGGCAATCAAATAGAAGCTACGACGGTTCGCTCGGGACAAAAAGAAGGCGATTAGGGTAGAAGTAAACCGGCTCTTAGTCGTCGACTTTATCAAAGAGGTATATCACCTGGAGTGGCTTGCCAACCCGGTTCTTGTAAGAAAAAAGAATAATAAATGGAGGATGTGCATTGAGTACACCGATCTCAATAAACACTGCCCTAAGGACCCCTTTTGTTTGCCTCATATAGACGAGGTCATAGATTCTACCACTGGTTGCGAGCTCTTATCTTTCCTAGATTGCTACTCTGGTTATCATCAGATCTCTCTGAGAGAGGAGGACCAGATCAAGACATCCTTTATTACGCCCTTCGGTGCTTACTGCTACATGACCATGTCGTTTGGACTAAGAAACGCATGCACAACTTATCAACGGGCCATCCAGTAGTGCCTCAAGGACCAGATCAGAGATCAGCTCATTGAGGCATATGTTGATGATGTAGCGGTGAAGACCAAAGTAGCCTCTACTCTGGTCGACAACCTCGATCAAACCTTCAAGGCACTCAATAAGTTTCAATGGATGATGAATCCCAAGAAGTGCATATTTCGTGTGTCGTCTGGCATACTACTCGGCAACATAGTTAGCCGTGAGAGCATATGGCCTAACCCAGAAAAAGTCAAAGCAATCATGAAGATGAAACCACCAAAGTGCATCAAAGACATCCAGAAGCTAACCGGGTGCATGGCCACCCTGAGTCGATTCATATCATGGCTCGACGAAAAGGGCCTACCATTCTTCAAACTCCTCAAGGCAAAGGAGAAGTTGGAGTGGTCTGAGGAAGCTAACACTGCTTTTGCAAAGCTCAAGTAGTTTCTCACATCTCCTCTGGTCCTAACGACGCCCAAGGAAGGCGAGACTTTGTTGCTTTACATTGCGGCCACCAATTGGGTAGTTAGTACTGCTATCGTCATCGAGCGTGAGGAGGTTAGGCACGTGTATAAGGTCCAGCGACTAGTATACTTCATCAACAAGATACTCAACAAGTCTAAGACCCATTACCCTAGGTCCAGAAGCTGCTTTATGCTGTCTTGATCACCTCTCACAAACTGCGCCATTATTTTGATACTTACCCCATCAAAGTGGTCACTGAGTTTCCGCTAGGGGATATCTTACGCAATAAAGATGCTAATGGGCACATAATCAAATGGGCGTTGGAGCTTAGCCCATATTCATAGGAATTTTGAAGCTACACAACTATCAAGTCACAGGCGCTGGTCGACTTCATTGTTGAATGAAAAGATATGAATACACCTATCTCCGACAGCTCCCCCGAGCATTGGAAGATGTATTTTGACGGCTCCCTCAATATCGACAGTGTCGGGGTAGGGGTGTACTTCATGTCACCATCTGGCAACAGGCTGAGCTATGTCCTCCGCATCCACTTCAAGGCCTCTAATAATGCTGCCAAGTATGAGGCTGCTCTGCACGGCCTTCGTATTTCCATGGAGCTTGGCATAAAAAGGCTCATGGTGTTCAGTGATTTTGCTCTTGTCATAAACCAGGTGAACAAGGACTGGAACTGTACCAACGAACAGATGGATGCTTATTGTGCGTAGATTAGAAAGATAGAAAACAAATTCTATGGCCTGGAGTTCCATCACGTGGTCGGGGCTGGCAATGAGGCAGTTGATAAGCTATCGAAGCTAGGATCAACCCGGGCAGCGATTCCCCATGGAGTTTTTGTTCATGACCTTGTCAAGCCATCCATCGAGCAAGAAGAGAAGCCCATGGCTGAACAGCCATCTACAGACTAGTTGATCGCTACGATTTTGACCACCGGCATAGACTGGAGAGAACCGTTCATCAGGTATCTCACCTCTATAGAGGTTCCTCAGGATAAAAGCGAGATGGAACGTCTCATACGGCATAGCAAGCATTATGTGCTGGTCAGGGGGAACCTTATGTGCAAAAATATGAAAGAAGAAGTATTGAAAAAATGCATGTCCTAGGAACACGGATTGAAGATTTTGGAAGAGATCTATGCCAGCACTTGTGGCAACCATGCCACTTTGCGCACACTGGTCGACAAGGCTTTTCGAGTAGGTTTCTATTGGCCCTCAGCTATTGCCGATGCCGAGAAGTTGGTCTGTCATTATGAGGGGTGCCAGTTCTTCGCCAAGCAGACTCACGTTCTAGCCCATGAACTCCAAACTATTCTAGTGTCCTGGCCTTTTGCATGTGGGGGACTGGATATGATCAGGCCTTTCAAGCTGGCTCCTAGAGGCTACCATTGGGTTTACATCATTATCGACAAATTCTCCAAGTGGATTGAGTACAAGCCCTTAGTTTCGAGGACTACGAAGAAGGCAGATGAGCTGCTCGATGAAATTATCCACCGCTTTGGCCTGCCTAACAGCATCATTACCGACTGGGGTCTACGTTCACCGGCAATGATTTCTAGAACTTCTGCGATGACAGAGGCATAGTAGTTAAATACGTTTTGGTGGTGCACCTAAGGGCTAATGGGCAGGCTAAGCGAGCAAATGGTATGATCCTTGATGCTCTAAAGAAAAGGTTGTACCAGTCAAATGATAAGCATCCTAGAGATTGTTGAAGGAGCTACCAGTCGTGGTTTGGGGACTGAGGACCCAGCCTAGTCTCAATAACGGTGCTTTCCCGTACTTCCTGGTTTTCGTCTCTGAGGCCATGCTACTAGCTGACATTGCCTTCTAGTCACCACGGGTTGAGAACCATGACGAGGAGAGGTCGACCAAGGCCAGAGAGCTTGAGGCTAATTGCGCTGAGGAAGACATGGCTAAATATTTGGAAGGTTTGCGTAGGTACTATAACAATAATGTCAAGGACAGATTCTCTGTGGTCGGTGATTTGGTTCTACGAAGGAAGCAGAAGATAGAAGGATTGCATAAGTTAGCATCGCATTGGGAGGGCCCTTATATGGTCAAGCAGGTCACTCGGCCTACCTCTTATAGGCTATGTGATCCTGACGGAGTCGACGTCCCAAATTCGTGGCATATTGATCACCTTAGGCACTTCTATGCTTAATCCGCTACTAAGAAAGATATGTACTCTTTTTGTACATCAAGTATTCAATAAATGTTTCATCCTATTTTTGTGGCCATCTCTTCTATGCATCGCATTATCTCCTAAATTTTCGATTCAGTGGTTTGCCGACTAGTTTTTTTCTCCTACTTGAGTTTCCCAGAGCCGACACTATCTCCGACTTCTCCCCACATGTGCATGAGATCCGTTCACTATGTTTCGAGTCATCGGTAGTAGCTCCCTGCCATGGTCGGCAGTCTTACGCGTGCCTGGGCTCCGTGCCTCATGCTCCGGACTGTTGATTAGGCATGGGCTAGAGTAATTCTAGGACGAAATAACTACTTGCGCTTACCATAAAACATGATAAAAACAGTGTTTTCACAATTAAAATTATAACTATGTATTATACAAAGATATAATAACAGGTCCAAATGGGCACCGAGTGCTCCATGTATTTACCAAAGCACCGACTGCTTCATTATAACTTAAACTGCAAAACATAAGTTTTCTTTCTACCTCTACTCTATTGACTGGTCTGCCCAGTCTCACCATACAGGTCTACACCACTAATCATCTTTGCGGCCGTCACCTGGGAAGTGGCTCTAAGCTGCTCTGGCTTCACCGGGTCGGTCTTGCTTGACACACTGGCTTCAAGCCTTTTCAGGTCCACCCCAGGGTAATGTGACCACACCACGGCCAGGACGTGGGCAGCCACATACTCACCAGCATCGTGGATGTACTGCTTGATGCAGGCCTAGGAGCTCTGGCACTTCTCGACGATGGCCTCTTGTCGGGCTGGCTGGTCGGTTGGGCCCTCTTCTGGTTCCATGCTGATCAGGTCTAGCATGGTTCTGATTCCTTCTTCCATTGCCTTGCACTTTGACACCAAGTGGTCCTTTTCCTTCATCAGCACCTCCAGGTGTGTCTCGGCGTTCTGGTGCAAGACTGCATTCGAGCATAAGACCATGCTGAGAATGATGAATAATACTGAAGTGAATCGACGATTGAGTGGTCGATAACTTACTTACGAAGTCCTTTTCTAGCTTGGTCACCCACTCCTTCAGCTTGGTGTTCTCACTGGTCAGGCGTGCAACCTCGTCCTTGCACTCCTTGTTGAGCTAGGTGTTTTTCTCCGTCAGCTCCTTGTTGCTCTTCGTTAGCCAAGCTAGCTTGTCAACAAGGAGTGTCTTCTTTGCCTCCATGCCTGCCAAGCAGAGCGTGGGCTGTCACCCAGTCATAAGGGGAATAATGTACTAAGATTTTGTCGTATACCTCTCTTTTCCTGGTCAAGGAGCTGGCGCTGCTTATCTATGCTGGTCAAGTACTAAGACCTCTTGCAGGCATACTATGTCCCCCTTCAAGGCCTTGTTTTCTTCAACTGTCGGGACGATTGTGTTGAAGCATCATGTTTGGTACTCTAATGTTTTTTGATGCTCTACAACACAATGAAGTATCAGTAACAATAATTTCTAATCAAAAGCTTGATGGGCAAGATAGGGGTTCCAGTGTTTTTACCTTTATTTGGCCCATCAGGTCATCTACTGTCTGCTGCAGTTTGCGGATGGCCTGGTCCGAGTGGTCTTCTTCATAGAACACCCACTCGTCGCCCCGTTTTCTTGCAACCCGGACGCATTGGGACGCCATAGTATCTTCTTTCGGGTGAACGATTTCTTCAATTTCCGCCTCTTCCTCAACTACGGTGGCTTCAGCTGCTGGACACTCTGAAGCAGGGTTCCCGGTGCTGCTCTCCTCGACCACTACAATGCCCTTTGTACCACCTGAGGTGGCACTAGGCTCCTCAGCGGTGGGAGTGGGCTCCTCACATTGCTGCTCGGGGCTGTGCTGGTTAGCAGTGCAGCTAGGTTCGGCACGCTCCTTGATAGCGTGACTGCTCCCCCAACTGACAGTGGTTGGCTACCAGGGGGTGCTCCACATCTTTCGTGGACTCCGGCCTACACCAGCCTAATAAGCTACTGCATTCGGATATTAAAAAGGAGGTTATGAAACCACTTACAGATCTGAGAGCCTGAATACGGCCCTGAATGGCCGACCGCTCTGGCTCTTGCTCCCTATAGTGCGGGCCCCAACCGTATGGCTGTCACTCACTTGCTCCCTCCTAGCTTGAACACCCTCATGGACTGCTAAGCCAGCTCGCCCTGTGCTCGGTATGGCCGTCTGAGTCGGTGTCGCTGCTCGGGGTGGTGTGGGCGCCCTTGGAGGCATCGCTGCTTGGGGAGGAGTGGGCGCCCTTGGCGACGTCAGTGTGTGGAGTGCCCCTTGCACCCTTTGCCGATGTGTTAGCGGTATCTCGTCCTCCTCGTCTTCTTCATCATCGGTCAGGCTGGCCATGACTCTGCATCGTTTCCAACCACTCTCCTCATCGCCGATAATCAATGGACCCCCTGTGCCTAGGGGTCAGTGGACTTCCTCTTTTGGGAAGGCCCCTTTGGTGCAGGGCGCTTCCTAGATGCCTTCCTTGTCATTCGAGGCTCCCATGCGTCTATGCCGGCTGACCAGTTGTTGGTGGGCACGTCAGAGACGTAAACTGCTCCTCGGTCCTAGCCATGGATCTTGCAAGCATTAGGTCAAGTGTTACGATTGTGGACTAGCAACTATCAATATTGAATTGACAATGTGGGTGATTTTAGACATACCTGTGGTGGTTGCATTGTCAACTTGTACGCCTTCATCGTGTTCAATAGTTGGCGGTATCCTATCAGGTCAAACAGGTATGCCAGCCACTAGTTCACCTCCTCGTGCGAGAGGTTTCTTACAAACTCTCTGTGGGGTCACCTGACCCCGAGTACTCATACAACGGGTGCACCTGCTCCTTGCATGGTTGCACCCGCCTGTAGATGAAGTTTAGAGATATTGTTGGCTCATCAAGCGGGCTCCTGTCAAACATCCCAAGCAGCTCTTCAACCTATACCATTTTGACGCTGGTCAGCCTTGCTGACCAGCTCTCCTGCTGCTCGGGGATCTACGCGATGTCATAGGCAATGAATGGTTCTTGTTCTTGCTGTACGTAGATCCACTTCTTGTACCAATCTTTTATGGATGAGCTGATAGGTAGATTGAGATATTTGTCTTTCATCCCATCATGAAGATTTAGGTAAGCTCCCCTAGCTACCTTGGATCCTCCCGCACCTCCTTTCTTCTTCAGGCAGAAAAAGTGCCGCCATAGATTGAAGTGGGGCTGGATGCCAAGATACGACTCACAGAGGTGATAAAAACTGACATAGAAAGAACATAGTTTGGGTGGAGATTGCATATGCTAATCCTATAATAGTTGCACAGTTTTCGAAGGAAGGGATGGCACAGGTTCCCAAATCTGTGCCAATAAAAATCCTCAAAAACAACTATTTTGCCAGGATGAGGATCTGGATAGCTCTCACCGTCTGACGTCCTCCATCCGCCGATGGTGGCCTCGGCCATTACGTTGGCGGTGACGAGCTTCGTGAGGGTGGCCTCCATGCTCATTAACTTGTTCCACTCCACCGCCATCAGCTGCGCCCTTGCTCTATGGCTCCCACGTGCCATCCTCCTCTTCTTCTTCAGTTGCAGAATGTAGTTGTAGGGTGAGGGGTGGTGCTAGAGCGGCTAGATCTGGCAGCAATTAGATCTAGGGTTTGGACTCGCAGGCACGGCGATGATGGAACTGGCGAAGAAAGCGGAGCGAGAGGTGTGGAAGATGAACTGACACGAAGTGGATGCTGTGGAAGAAGTGGGGCGCCGCTGTGTGGGTATTTATAAGAGTGGAATGACTCTTTGACTTCTAGGGTTTTTGGGTAACCACGCCCGGTGCGCCGCTTCCACTCCCTCAATCATTATTATTTCCATGTGGGCCTGTTTCGCTACATACGGTCCGACTCTAGCATGCCCATGCACTTTGTGGCCCCATAGCGGAACTGTGTACTGCTCTAAAACAGATCTATTTGTATACATCAGATTAACGCTCTTGTTGTCCACGTCTAAGCCGGGGACTGAATCTGTAGCAGACCTGTAGAGTGGGCCCGCAACTGAGTTGGGGGTTGCCTCATAGAGGAGCTAGGGAATGCCCTGTGGCAGAGCCATAGGATGTTTTTCAGGGCCTGCAACTGAGTTGGGGGACATCTCGTAGTAGAGCTGAGAGTTGCCACATGGCAGAGCCATGGGCTTTTATCTACGGCAGTGCTATGGATTCGGTCCATAGCAGAGCTAGGGACTGCTCCGTGATGGAGCCACGGTGCATAATTCTCAGCTAAGTTGGGAACGTGCTCTTTGGACCCTGGCACCACGTGATCTAGTCACCTGCTGTCAGGCTCGAGGACTAAGTGGGCACACTTCACCTTGCGGTGAATGTGCTTATTTGGTTTTGTACTGTTTTTCTTTTAGACCCTGGCACCACATGATCCAGTCACCTGCTGTTAGGCTCGGGGACTAAGTGGGCACACTTCACCTTGCGGTGAATGTGCTTAACTTTTCTACAAACATGATTTGCTGCATAGTTCCAGAGGCGTGACCCCTACCTTAACACGACTAGATCCTGAGGATCACATCTATTGACATTATGGCGGAGCCAATGGTGCCACATATCATTAACTTTCCCCAATGAAACTTAAGTGGGCACACTTCATTAGGGATGAACTGTTTTTTCTTTTTTCTCAGAGCACCATGCATTTTTCTGACAAGGTGTTTTTCTGACTAGTGCGGTGGTCGCCTATCAGCTGAACTGGTCAGAAGGATGGAAATATTCCATGGCAGACCATCCTTCTGGTCTGGGGCTTCAGGTCTTCAAGCCTCACTGGTCAGAGAAAGACAATACGGTGTGTCTCTTCAAAATACATAGTTCTCGGGGACTAGCTATGGGGGTATAGACCCACATACCCTCATGGCTACACATGGGCCACACCAGACATGGTGGCCCAATTCACCAGAAAGGGCCGCGCGGATCTCCGAACTGCTCGGCGAACTGTGCAGAGCAAGCAGAGACTACTTGATGATTAAGGAAACAAAGTCTGTTAGTATAGATATCGTATCCTCTATGTATACAGTAGTTGTAATTGGCTAGGATTAGATTTTAGATCTGTAACCTTGCCCCCCGGACTATATAAGGCAGGAAAGGACCCCCCTCAAAACACATCATCATCATCACGCATCAATACAATCCATAAAGATGCAGGACGTAGGGTATTATGCAATTCGCAGCCCGAACCTAGATAAATCTTGTGTTCCTCTTGCATCACCATCTAGTTTGTTGTCTTCCGCACCTCCACCGATAATCTACTACCGTGGGCATACCCCTCAGAAGATTATCGACCACATCTCGTCGATAGGTGTATCCATGTGCTTGTGGATTCCTCTGCTTTCGCTAAGAAACACCAACACCCCCAGTGTAGAAGTAGTGCATATGTGAGTGGTGCATACGTAATCTTGATTTTAAGAGCATGAAAAACCTCTCATAAGGCATCAACAAAGCTTGGCCAAACTTAATGTAAACCAAGCAGCATATAAGTGGAAGTTTTTCTAATCTAAATGTCATATACGGCTCTGGTAGGAATTCAAGCTTTATCATACAGGAGCTCATCATATATGATTTTTATGTTTTTCAAAAGATAAATCTCTGGAACTCTAGTATCTCTTAGAATAAGATAAATAGTAGCTCAGACCTTCTCATATCATATTCATCAATTACCTAGACTTAGATCAAGCATGTGCTACCCACGAGTTTCAAGTTCAGAGTAAATTCTTATATCAAAACAGTTGTATCCAAAACTCATGAGAATTCAAGGCTGAAAACTTGGTACTTGAAAGGAATTACGGCATAGCAACTATTCATCATTTCCATTGCAAGAAATTATCCTTAGAGTCCATTTATTTATTTTATTCATCTCTTAAAAAATCAAACTAAACACACCTTTTATTTTATTTTAATTTGTTGTGCATCTTTTATTTCTTAAGCAAAACTTCAAAATTAGTAAAAACTTAAATAGGAAAGAAATACTTAGCTGGATACATGGAGGATGCTCCTCCCCCAAGCTGAATGTTGTAGTGGTCTCCTTTAGAGCGGTTCTACCAACAGAGGTCTTTCTCGTCCATGAATAGAGAGAGATGAAGACAACCGGATGAACTTGCTCTTGATCATATGTATCATCCTGCACAAACACCGACAAGAACACCAAAAACTCGTGGCATGGATTAGGATAAGAGGTTAGTGATCAGCCATTCAGAGATTAGTTGTTCTTGTGGGGTTAAATATATTTTCTAATTGACAAAGTTCTAGCAGGAAATCTATCAAATATATATTTTGGATTTCCTATATTTTTATATGCATGCAGGAAAGGAAATATGTATGTGTAATAGAACCGTCCAAATTATAAGAGCACAAGTATAAAAACAAACACCGAAGCGCTCAATTTTCAAACTTGAGCCCATATAATCCCGGTAGTCAATCAAAATCACGAAGGATTTCAAACCAACCCAATAGCAACCAAGATCGCATCATTCAACATAAACGCATCACACGTTACATTTCACAAGTAGTTTAGAAATAAACTTACAACACAATGGAGTCGCAATTATTACAGACCAGGTTTGGAAAGTAGCGAAAGCATAATTTTAAACACACACTTAGTTCAAGTATGATTGCCGGTTTTACAGATCATGCCTCCCAAAAAAGCATTAAGGAAATTAGAATAAAAGACGATCACACCCAAGTGATCTAGTCCACGTCACCCGCTGGGTGAAAGTAGTTCTTGCAGAAGCCCTGATAAAGCATGTCATCTGCAACAGGAGGGAATAAACCCTGAGTACAGGAATATACTCAGCTAGACTTACCCGTCAAAATAGAAATAAAGGACACCGAAGATCATGCAAGGCTTTTCTCAAGTGGAGCTAGCTAACAGTTCATTTGCAGAACCGCATAAGTAATGGAAACTCTTTTAAACTGTGCTAGCAATGACTTTTAGCATTAACCTGTCATCTATCTTAGCACCATTTCTAAACAATCATCTAATTATTAAGCAAACAATAATAACCATAGCAGGTATAAATTGAGGCCACATTTAAATCATCATCCAATTAACTATTCGTTCAATTAATTGAATCTACGTTGTTGCTGCTCCTAACAAACTTGGAATCATCTCAAATGGATCTACCAATTTTAAGATATGAAATTTACAAAATGGCATTCAGATCTGTGAAAACAATAAAAAGAAAATAAAAAATGAAAACCTAAACCAACTACTAGGCCGGCCTACTCCACGCACGACCCACGTCGGCCTCCCGCCCACGCCTGCTGACAGGCGGGACCCACGCATCGGTGAAATAGAGGCAGGGGAAGGAGAGCCACTGAACTCCGGCGAGCTCCAGCTCATCGGTGACGGCCCCTTCGGCGAAAGCAAGGGTACCACCATGTTCCCCTTGACCTCCTGCATAGATTGACCCTCGAATCATGGACACTAATAAGCCCTAGCTACGACGGCCATGGCGGCGGTGGCTCGGTGGTGGCGCAAGGTGGTGCGTCGGTGAGCTCCAAGCACTAGGTAGCCATCTGAGGTGCGCATCAGCTCAATCGAGCCCTGGCAGACCTAACCAGGCTACTGCTAAAGGCTAGGGTGGAGCGGAAGAGCGTGCCCTGTCACGGCGGTGCGCGGCCGTGTTCCGGTGTGACCGGACCACCACGCTTGGTAACATCATCATGTGAGCATCAAGATAGAAAGGGGAAGGCAAGACGGGGACCAGACGGGAAGGAAACGTGTTGTGCAATGCTAGCCATGGAGGACCATGAGGGCGTCAGTGCTCCAATGAACTCCGAGCAGGGAAAAGTCGGCAATGCAGCTTACCCTGAGCTTGGTTGCTCCAATGGGGTGGTCGACGAGGTGTGTGAGGTGGTGGCAGAGCTATGGATGTGATTTAGTGGATGGGGTGCGGTTCTGAGCGTGCATGATGGCGGTGAAGCCCGCGGCAATGGCAGTGGCTCGATCCTCTGCTTCAGATGAGAGCAAGAGGGAGACGGGGAGAAGTGAGGAGGTGGAGGGTAGCGTGGGTGCAGTTTTCCTCTCTACGAGATGGCCAGAGCATGACATGGAGGAGGTGAGCATGGCGCGTGGTGTCCACACGTCAAACATGACCTGCCAGCGGTCGGCGTTGATGGAGCTCTGAAATTTCGAATTTCAGTTCAATGGCCGACTGACGAGCGATATTGGGCACCCTGTAACTCCTAAACTATGCTGATTTGGGTTATGGCGAAGTTTACCTAAACTAACAACTAATAACAAGCTAACCTAGAGATAGCTAGGTGGGAGAACGAGCATTTTATCTTTCTAGTAACTAAGGTTAACAAATGACTAGGAGGAATGCAATAGTACTTCAAGGCACTGCCCGCCCACCAACTAGGAGAGTTAATTAGACAAGGTCTGCCACGAGGCCAATGATTTAATAATTAGACCTATCGTGGTGGAATACAGAGGATGGACAAGGCTGTCACCAGTTGCCACCTACCACAATATATCTAGAGGCCAAGCCATATCCACAGGTAATCTAAAGCCTAAGCACCACGCTTAATCTACAGGCTTACTACTTCGATCCGAGCTCCGATGAAATAAGATCGAAGTACCCTAACCAGATGGTGGAACCAGTACTAACGAATAGCTACTAATTAAGAGTCAACCTATGCTACTAATGCCAAACAATAAACACCTAAGCTCACTAATGATGAACACTAATGACTAAGTACTTAAAGTAAACCAAAGAAACAATACTAGAATAAAGTACTTAAATAAATATTGAATAAAGTAAATGTTAAAATAAAAGAATTACAAAGGAGCTATACCAGACCCAGAAGACTCTACTGGACTCTGAGAGAAAATCCGCTCTTGCTCTACTCCACTACTAGACTACTACTCTATAGCTAATGCTAAGCTGGAAAGCTAAGAGAAGCTTGGAGAGCTTGGAAATGAATGGGGCATCTTTCCACTAAGCTCCACACCCTCTATTTATAGTGTAGAGAGGCATGGGGGTACTTATAGGAAGTAGGGAGGTCAATGGAGTGACTTAGGTGCCGGGCGACCTAGGGAAGGCGTCACTCGGCCCTCCATTCCACCACCTTACGATCCTACGGCGTTGGTTGGCTTCCAATGGCAGTTGTAGAGGTAGCACATGTCAAAATTCAGGCATAAAGTCAGTTGGTAAGTCAGTGGAGAGCTCCAAGTGTATGACAATGGGCCCATGAATCCACTATGAATAAATCTTGTTCGTTGATCAAACCGACTTGAATGGAGGCTTATGATTGGCTCTGGAGCAGCTCCCATGGATTAGTGACATGGTAGGGCCACTTGGGGGCCAGGCGGCACCCATGTGGGGCTAGGCGATGCTACCAAGTGGGCCCTCGGCCTCTTGTCACATCCACTTGCTCCATATGTCCATATTTGTTGCCATTTTGGCCAAATTTTGGTATATTTCCTACATACAAATAATTTCTACAAGCACAAGTGGAACTAGGTGAAATTTAAGCAAAATTCTACACATGTGATGATGATTTACCTCACTTTATCATGATTTTGGGTGGAATGTTGATGGTCAAAATGGGTGTTAGTGACCATCAACAATTATCAGGATAGGGTGGCTCGTACCACCTTGATCCCTCCACATACAACATTACTCCTGACCTGTCATCCCTGCACATTAGCAAAGAGGGAAGGAATGCTCCATCCTGGTTTAGCCATGGAAGAGAAGGTAACAAAATCTTTGGGAAAAGAGGAATGGCTCATATGAAAAATTTGTGCTTTTAGTTACCTTGGGCCAACCCGGTTCGAGCCATTTTTCCCACTTAGACAAGTGCTTCACATTCTTTTGAGCTACATCACATGATGGGACCTTGATTCTACACTGACATCTTGATTGAGAGTGTGACACAGAGCCCCATAGCCTAGAGGCCAACATTATACTGTCTTGAGTTGAGAAGCACTGAGGCGAATAACGAACGCATGAATAGCTGTCGCCAGCTATGCATGTTACTCTTTGAGCTGATAATTGGTAGAATAAGTGAGCATCTGCTTCCTAGTTATAGGAGGTGATAGGACAATGCCTGACCATCATGGGCATGTCATAAAACTCTTTTTCCATAATTTAGGAGCTCGTACTTTGGTCAGTTCTTGCCAACCAGTGTTCTGGTTTCCCACATAGGGCACACATCCTCTGAAAATATGGTACTTCAAGCTCACTTGGGTACTCGTGACACTTGGTGTCAAAGGTTTTTGAGCCATACTAGTGGGCCTCCTGAATATGCCCCTAACTCTAGAATGGCTAGGTCGATAATAAATTCCTGGTTACACCAACTGAAGGGGTGCAAACTAGGCTGAGTACTCGACCTAAGTATCAGATTACTCGCCTGCACTAGTCCGTGTGACTATTCATCAATTTTGGGCTGCTAGGCCCCACAGCCGCCACGGTTACGCGGGTGAGTTACTTACTGGCAGGAGTGGAAGCAACGGCTTTAGTGGCTCGCTTCCCCATGCATAAAATGAGTGTGTATGTACATTGGCAGTGTGATGTAAAGGCTATAGGTTACCTCCATTATCTAAAGAAAATACTTCCTCCACCATAAGAACCATTTTCCCCTGCTTCTGTCAAACTCTTAAAACATAAATAAATTCTCTCTAAAAGCATGTGTGGTTGAGATTTTCTTTAACTGCCTAGGTAGTTGATCGGCCATGCTCTAGTTCCTATCTATAAAAAAAGGGGAAGCATAAATGAGTATGGTTACATCTCGTGCTTTGTCAAGCTTACCTCCCTTCTTCTAGCCTTCCGTCTTCCTCCGCCCAATTCCTTTTTAGATCTGATCTGATGGAGAACAAGGGTCATTTGGGGGTAGAGTCATACTAGCAGGAGGAGCCCAAGTGTTATCCTCACCTTTGTCCTACACTGCTCGGGTAAGCCTCGAGGTTGGATAGAATCGAGTAGATCCAAAGATTTCTTGGTTCCCACAATTCCTCCTTTTTGGCCGTTCTTCTAGGCTTTCTCTTTCTAGTACGTCAGAGTCTTCATCTCTGGATCTACCTAGCAATGAAGGGGATACACTGACATGAGAGTTAGGGGTTCCTCATCGCATTGTGGAGGAGGAGGGTGCTGAGGTAGGATGACTATGGACAAAATTGGTTGTGGTGGAAGTGACGCTGGTCGCAGTGGATCGAGAGGCAGCTGCCGCCGAAGCGTTAGGTGCCGAAGCCCGTGCACAGCTCCTTGGTAGGTTCTAGTATTACTCTGTGTCCATCCTTCTTCTACTGCATCATCATGATGTATGATTGCTTTGCTTTTTCCACCAGCTGCCGAAGAGCAACTAGTCGCTATGCAAGGTAAGGTGGTAGGGTTGCATCAGGCCAACACTGTTTTGACCGAGCAGGTATTGGAGGCACTGCATAGTCATCATGCTGTTGAAGCAGACTCGCTTGCCATGGCTATAGGCATGGGCTACTATTAGGACTGCTATGTTGCTCTTCTTGAAGCGAGCGCCGGTGTCTTTAACGAGATTTCCCCAAAAGGGCCGAGCATCGTGGATCATCTCGGTGCCATCCCAATGTGGCTTCCAAAGGTGGTTCGGCATGCCCTTCAGTGGGGTGTTGCATTGCCTCTGGCCACTGCTATTGGTATTAGTTAACGCAAATAGATAAATCTGCAAGCACATGGATACCGTTGTAGCTTTCAGCAAGAGTATTCCTAGGTATCAATTTCCATGGGAAAAGAGAAGTGAACTAGAAAGGATTAAGTTCATCCAAGGATAAGTATTTTTGTGGGTACAGAGGGGTTTTCTAAGGTTTTCCCAAGAAACTAGATAACTAATGTTCAAGCTTACTAAACTCACTTACTTTAAAGCAACAATACCTTTCCGATCCTCAAAAAGACTAAGAAGGGGTGATCGGGGCAAGGCTGCCAAAAGCTCTACGAAAACATCAATCCGAACATGGTAGATTACAAAGGCCTGGTCAAAGCTATCACCTCTAGGGCTACCACAACTATCCATGGGATTGGGCACAAACTCAAGTAAACACAAGCCTAGACACCACGTCTATGAGCACTCGGTCGAGCGAAGTTCCTATAAGTAAAGTGAAGTAAAACTTGAACTTAGTCAAATAGAAAGTTTGGAATTACCAAAGTATAACTTGGATATTACTCAACAGTTGAGTTGGCTCCGTAGAGGTGCAAAAGTCGAGGATCTGACAGACCCGACTCCTCCTCTGTTCGCTTCCTCTCTCTCTCCCCCTATTTTCTTTACTACAACTAGGAGGGAGCACCTAGAGGGACACTACTACTAAATATAGATGAAGAATGGAGCTCAAGGTAGAGTGTGTGGAATGAGGAGGCCTCCCCCATCTATTTTATAGCTACTTGTGGGTCGGTTTGGGGGAATATTCCTAGGAGATCTGCATGTAACCGCCTTGGAGGAGCCACCTGTAACGGATCAACGTAATTATACAAGATTAAGTAAGAAAATCTTCCAAGTGTTCACTATCCAGGAAAATTACCATATCAGTTTTAGCATTTCCAACATCATTCACTTAACCACCAGTGTTCCATTATTGTTACTACGATGTCGTAGCTCGAGTCAAGTGCTCACTATCCAGGAGCGATGGCGATTTGAATCGATTCCTAACCAGCTGGTGATTTATTCCTCACACAAACCACACTTCCCCCGTCAGGGTCGCTTAGATCACCAATGACACTTTCCAAGAAGCCGTGGGATAACAATCATTGACCGCACTACCGAGGGACCGCTCGACTGCCAGGACGCAACTTGGGCTCACTCTTTGCGTCCCTGTCATACCCCCTTCAGCACCAGTCTACCAATCCGAGTTTATCCTGGCTTGAAATAGTGTCACTAGCTTCGCGGTCGAAAGGTACTTTATTCGGCCAGCTAAATGTGAGGCATGCGTTCAACATGACAAGAGGGACGAGCAACGATCGGTCTTTAATCGACATGGACGGAATCACTATAGTCCAAAACCCTATAAGACTCGGCCCGGCCTTTCTTTAGCTATCAACACTTGGTTACTTTCCATGATCACACTATAGCTAACCAATAACCAGGTATCTTCCTATAACTCGCAGGTGACAGGAAATCACCCGACTTCTACCGGTCTAAGCATGGCTAAGCAGTTATTCGATCCTGACCTAACAGGGTAAAGGTAACCAGGTGAACAAGGACAATAATGCAACAACGGTTTCATGCAACTCCTAAACTTAATGCAACAATAA
Source organism: Saccharum hybrid cultivar R570 (assembly GCA_038087645.1). Classification (NCBI taxonomy): domain Eukaryota; kingdom Viridiplantae; phylum Streptophyta; class Magnoliopsida; order Poales; family Poaceae; genus Saccharum; species Saccharum hybrid cultivar. The sequence continues at coordinate 1,709,967 of JAQSUU010000187.1, forward strand.
TATATATAACTATAACTCATGTAATAAGGAATTGCTTTTATAAAGTAGGAGACTTAAAATGCTCCGGGGCTTGCCTCTTTCGAACGAACTAGGTTGGTGGTCTACGCACTTGGGCAGCTCCTCACCTAGTTCTTCTTCCTCGGGCACCTCCTGTGCCTGGGGCTCCTGCTGATCGGTCCAAACTTGCTCCTCCGGTACTGCTACCTGCGACTCCTCCTGCGATCCTGTATGATGCGAGTGCATAAGTACACATGCGAATGATGCATCGAATACGGTGGAATGCTCTGATGACATGATATGCAGATGAGCACATGGAATGGGCAGTTTGGCTTATAACTACATCTTCTACAAGGTAGTCCACATCATCCAAGAACATGTACCACAAACACATGCACTTATTATTCTACTAATTAGCACATAATTTACACATACGGGTGGTCACAAGTTGTCAAATCTTACTAACATAACCCATCAAGCAACATCAGCAAGGTATTTTGATGCTTCAAAGATACACCAAACATATCTTATTACTTTTAACTTCTCATAAGGAATAACCTTTTATTTCCTATTTAACTAGGGTTACACATCAACATCTATTTCTGTTGCAGATAAAAATCTACAAAAATTATAGTAGCTTACCCTTACTCCAAATAACCTACTACAAAAATTTCATGGGAATTGGATAAGTAAAACTATCTATACAAAATAAACAAGTTATAGCATAATAATGAGCATGAAATTATTTTGTACTAGAAAAAGTATCAAACAACAGATTTCACATTTTTCCTATGTTACTTACAGTAAACTAGCATATTACAAAAATTATCACATGTATGTTTTATACAACTTTAGCTCTGTACTAAAAATAGCAAAAATCATCAATTAAAGGCATTTGAACTACACTTCAAACATTTCTCACAGAACATGCTTCACAAACATTTTTCCTAGAAAGTACATCACTAAGAAAGATTAATGCAACAAGAATCACATTTTTCTCATTATTATTATATTTACTACACATTTTCTAAGATATCAGCATTTATAACAATTAAATAAATCTACACAGAAAAGTATCACAAAACTAACATGAAATATTTTTAAACTGTAGATCTACTCAAGAGAAACACTACAAAATTTGTTTCATAATTTTTGGAGCTATAAATCTTGAGATATGATTTTTGGAAGCCTTTTCAAATTTTCTGGAAAATCATTTTCTTCAAAACCAAAAATTTAACCGGCCTTTAACGCTACGCGCACCCCACTGTTACACACCGAACCAAAACACCGAGACAGACAAGCGGGACCCCGCGGTCAAACGGGCCCACTTGCCAGCCGGAGCAGCGCGGGGCGGCGCTGACCGGTGGCTACCTCGCCGCCGGCAGGGTCTCCGGTGACGGGGAGGGCACCAATGTGCTCCCCGCACCGAGGCGCACCCAGCGCACCAACTCCGAGCAGAGCGGGAGCTCTGAAGGAGGCTCGCCGACGGAGATGGCAGCACGACGGTGCGGCTCGTCGGCGGGAGCTCGACTCCGGCCATGGCAAGGCGGGCAGGGAGGCACTACAGCTTCGCGGGAGGGAGGCGAACCTGCTGACCGCGAGAGAGAGGAAGGAGGGGTGGAACGGGGAGATTGACGTGGCCATGAACTCTGGCGAGCTTGGGAGGACGCCGGCATGGCCTTACGTGCCCAATGCGGGCCTCACCTTGGCGCAAAGGGGTGCGGGAGGTGCGTGGCGTCGAGGCGGAGCCCGTGCTCCTGCTCGCGGGGGCTCGGTGCGGGTGGAGGGGCGAAGGCGAGCTCGGCGGCGGCAATGGCGCGGCGAGCTTCCTCTGCGCTCTGGAGGAGGAGAGGAGAGGGAGGGAGCGCAACTGGAGGCACGAAGAGGAGCGGGGGCTGGAGGTCGACGTTTTGAGCTGGCTGAGCGACCGCGGGGCCCACGGGATGACACCCGTACGCCGTCGCCGGCGAGCGGCGGCCACGCGGCGGGCGCGCTCTGACGCGGGCGGTCGCGCTGGCGCGGGTGCGCGCGCGCGGGGGGAGGGGAGCGGGGCGAGCGGGGCCGGGCCGGCGTTGGCTCACGGGCCGAAAGGGTGGCCGTGGCCCAACAAGATAAGAAACCCTTTTTCTTTTATAAATGAATTTTTTAGATTTTTCCAATTTGATTCAAATTTGAATTTGAAGATGAAAAAGGGGTTTTCACAATTTTTGCCCAAAATAAAAGTTGTTCAAAATTTAATTCTCTACAACTTTCATGTAGGGCATTTTTCAAAATTCTGAATAGATTTTGAATTAATGATTTAAAGCCAAATTTTTAAGTAAAAATTCACTTTTCTAGAATATTTTTAAAAGCAAAATTTGAGGGAATTTGAATTCAAGAGTTGCTCCAAAAATCATGTTAATTTATTCTAGATTATCTAAAATTGTAGCTACACAAAATTTCACCACTCTTTAGCACTTAAATGCACAATTTAGGTTTTAAGTAATTGTTTTTCAACTTTAAATTTTTAAAGGGCTTATATTGCATGCAATGATAACCATGTATGTGATGTTAATGCTTTATGCTTTGGATGCTAATGCATGCTTAACACCCAGGGGTGTTACAGCCCTCCCCCCTTAAAAGAATCTCGTCCCGAGATTTTGGGTTACGAACCATTTATTGTAAAAATCTTTATACGCGGTTTGAAGATATTGTCCTATTTCCCATGAAGCATCACTCTCATCATGATGGCTCCACTGAATCTTGTAGGTTGTTACCACTTTATTTTGAGTGACTCGGTCCTTGGTATCTAGAACTTGAACCGGTTGTTCATGATATTCCAAGTCTGCCTTGATCCGAATACCCTGAGGTTCTATTCTCTCTTCTAGAACACGCAGACACTTCTTTAACTGGGATACGTGAAAGACGGGAAAGATCGAACTCATCTCTTCCGGTAACTGCAACTTGTACGCCATGGGACCCTTTTTCTCTATGATCTGGTATGGTCCTATATATCTAGCAGACAGTTTCTTCTTGATTCCAAACCGTTTCTTCTTCATTGGGGTAACATTCAAATAGACGTAGTCACCCACTTAGAAATCTAATGGTCTCCTTCTCTTATCTGCATAACTCTTCTGAAGGGACTATACAGCTTGCATGTTTTGTTGGATAATACGGACCTTTTTCTGTACCTCATCTACAAAGTCAATTCCGTAAAACCTCCTTTCTCCAGGCTCCACCCAATTTAACGGTGTTCTGCACTTCCTGCCACACAAAGCTTCAAAAGGTGCCATCTTGATACTCTCTTGGTAACTATTGTTATAGGCGAATTCTATCAACGGTACCTATGATTCCCATGAGCCTCTAGATGATAGCACACAAGCTCTAAGCATATCTTCAAGTATAGCATTAACTCGTTCTGTCTGCCCATCTGTCTGTGGGTGGTACGCTGTACTACGAATCAAACTAGTGCCCAAACCTTTATGGAGATGCTCCCAGAAATGAGAGGTAAACTGTGAACCACAATCAGACACAATCGTTTTTGGTATACCATGTAATCGGACAATCTCAGCAATATACTTTTCCGCATATTGAGGTGGTCGGAAAGTTGTCTTAACTGGCAGAAAGTGAGCTGATTTGGTAAGGCGATCTACTATTACCCAAATCGAATCATGTCCTTTTTGTGTGGTGGGAAGACCAGTGATAAAATCCATACTTATATCATTCCATTTCCAATCGGGTATAGACAAGGGTTGCAGAAGTCCTGCGGGTCTCATATGAAGAGCTTTAACTCTACAACACATGTCGCAACGAGCAACATACGCTGCAATCTCCTTTTTCATCTTAGTCCACCAATAACGGGGTCTCAACTCCTAGTACATTTTACTACTTCCCGGATGAATAGATAGCTTAGAATGATGAGACTCATCCATCAACTTGTTCTTGAGCTCTCTATCCTTGGGTACTACCAGGCGATCCTTAAACCATAACACTCCTTGGTCATCCTATCGAAAGTGTTTGGTGGGTTCCCTCTTCATTTTCTCCTTGATATGAAATATTCTCTTATCTCCTTTCTATCCTTTAATGATCTGGCTTTCCAGGGTACAACTGATCTGAATATTATGCAACACAGCAGGATGTAATAAATTGAACCCTTCTTCAAACAACGGTTGCACACCCATAGCATGTGATTTTCTGCTTAGTGCATCTGCTACTACATTAGCCTTCCCGGGATGATAGTGCACATTCAGATTATAATCCTTTATCAGTTCTAACCATCTTCTCTGTCGCATGTTCAACTCAGACTAGGTAAAAATATATTTAAGACTCTTATGATCTATAAAGATATTACACACATTCCCTAGCAGGTAGTGTCTCCAAATCTTTAGAGCATGCACAACTGCTGCAAGCTCCAAATCATGTGTAGGATAGTTACCCTCATGCTTCCTCAATTGTCGTGAGGCATAAGCAATGACCCTTCTGTTTTGCATTAGCACACATCCTAACCCATTCTTAGATGCATCACAAGACACATCAAACGACTTTTCTATATCCGGTTGGGCCAGAACAGGAGCAGTGGTCAACAACTTTCACAAGGTGCGGAAAGCTACCTCACACTCCTATGTCCAGACAAACTTATGATCCTTCTATAATAGACTTGTCATTGGTTTGGCAATCTTCGAGAAATCCAGTATGAAGCGACGATAGTATCCGGCTAAACCAAGAAAACTTCGAACTTCATGAACTGTGGTTGGTGACTTCCAGTCCATAACCTCTTGCACCTTACAGGGGTCTACTGAAATTCTATTTTTAGACAACACGTGACCAAGAAAAGGAACTGTCTTAAGCCAGAACTCACACTTACTAAACTAAGCATATAGTCGATGTTCTCTGAGTCTAGTCAAAACAATCCTAAGGTGTTCTACGTGATCTTCTTCATTCTCTGAGTATATTAATATGTCATCAATGAACACAATCACAAACTTATCCAACTCCGGCATGAAAATGGAATTCATCAGATACATAAAGTATGCAGGAGCATTTGTCAATCCGAAGGACATGACAAGATACTCGTACAAACCATATCTGGTAGAGAACGCCGTCTTAGGCACATCTTGTGGCCTAATCTTGATCTGATGATACCCTGATCTCAAATCTATCTTAGAGAACACTTTGGCTTTAGACAATTGGTCAAACAAGATATCGATCCAAGGAAGAGGATACTTGTTTTTAATTGTCACAGCATTCAGTGGCCGATAATCCACGCACATGCGTAAGGAGTTATCCTTTTTCTTTTTCACAAACAGTGCGGGGCATCCCCACTCAGACGAGCTGGGACAAATCAAACCTTTCTTTAGCAGATCCTGAAGTTGCTTCTTCAATTCTGCTAACTCATTTGGAGGCATCCGATAGGGCCTTCTCGAGATCGGTGTTGTTCCAGGAATTAACTCAATGGCAAACTCAACATCTCGGTCTGGTGGAAGTCCAGGTAACTCATCTAGAAACACATCTGGAAATTCATAGACTACTGGAATCTTGGCTAGTAGAGTAGTTTGGATGGCACAAGTCGTGCTAGCTAGGTCTACTTTCCGAGGTAGGACCACCTGAAAGGTGCCTTCCCCACTTGGTTCCTTAAGAGAGATACTTCTTCCTCCAATATCAATTACTACTCCCATCTTATTCATCTAGTTCATACCCATAATCACATCCAAAACTAGCCCTGGCATGACTATCAAATTAAGCTTATATCACCGGTTTGATATGTTTAGGGTTACTCCCTGAACTATCTGATTAGTCAACAGATCAGCCCCAGCTGAACTGATTCTATATGCACATTCCAATTCAACTATCTTTTGTTCATGCCTCTTAACAAATGCTTGACTTACAAATGAATGGGATGATCCGGAATCAAACAAGACTACTGCAGGTTGATTGTTGATAGAAAACATACCAGCTGTCACCGGTTCTCCTTCCGGGATGTCATCAACAGTGGTGTGGTGCACACGAGCCTGATACTGCGTCTGCTGTTTCTTAGGGTAGGGGCAAAACTTTGCAAAGTGTCCGGGTTGATTGCAGTTGAAGCACGGTCCCTTCACTTGAGCCACAGCTCCAGATGAACTGCCTTGTCCTGCCTTTGCTTGGGGCAATGCCATTTTGAATGGTTTCTGGTTCCTCTGAGGTTGTTGAGCATTCTTACTCTTCCTTTGCGGTGGCTGTCACACCCAGTTTTCTAAAGAACAAAACCAGGCTAATCATATGTGTGCCCAGGAAGTCCACACACATGTCAGAATGAAAAAGTATCAGAAATAATGTTATTATATAACGTATACATAGCTATATTAACACTTACATCAGAGTATCACGGAATGGTGACTAAACTTCAGGCTCCATTCTTCTCAGGGACGGCTGACTGGTGGATCCGTATGCCAACCACTTCTGAAAGGCTTCTGGAAACTCCACTACCTCTTTATCGTCTTTCTGAGCAGCACCTCACTACACACTGAGGTGTGGGGGAATAGCAAGAGTGAGTCCATGTCGAACTCAACAAGTATAACACAGGGTTCATGAGGCACAAAAGGCTAGACACTGTTTGACTGCATTTTGCTTTTATTCATCATGTAATTTAGCAATTGAGTAGCATCAAGGTATTCCAATTCCCATTAATGAACCAATGATCAATTGTAATAAGGATAATGAATAGCATTAACATGAGCATAATAATAACAACAGTAATTAAGCATGATATAACAATGGTGATCAACTATTCTGTAAGAATCCCCAAGGTCACTCGTATCTGTGAGCACGGCTAGTATACCAGTTTATTAAACTCTGCGCAGAGGTGTACACTTTCACTGTAAGTCATGATTTCCAAATACATGGGTTTGCAAGGCCCAAAACATCAGAGACCATATAAAGCCATTCAAAAGTTCGTCTAACAAGTTAGGGCCATTAGATTCACTCGGCAGGCAGATGTAGGAACCCCCCTTTTCAGATGGCACAATTCCTTCTCGGCTATACTCATAGACTAGAGGCTGTCCTACACCCAACGTGGCAATTCATTCTTACGCCATTTAAGGTAACCACTAACAAGCTAGAAAAGGTCTCTTGAACAACTAGAGCCAGAGCTATATAGCCCTCACAGCTATACTGTCAATCCCGGTTATCACTTACAGGTAAGTCCTTACGGAGAGTAACTAGAGCAACAATATAACCCCTTGCTCTAGCCCCCTTTCAACAGTAATAAAATCATCTTAATAGTTGGTTGCTTAATCCATTAATCAAATTACAAGATCATTGTTCATAATTAAGCACTAGCAATAGCTACCCAAATGCATAACCCATAGGTGACAAGGAAACAAGATATCAATAGCTAAGTTATAATCTCTATGGTTGTCAAGGAGGACACATGCATATGTATGATAATTTCAGTGAATAGGACAACAAGGATGGTCCCATGTTATACTTGCCTTGATCAAAACTTTCCTGATGATACTGCTGGTCTGGCACAAAATAATACTACTGATCATCAAGAAACTGCTCACCGTCTATACTCGATCATCAAGCATCAACACACAATCATCCGAGCAATCATACACGAAGCAAACAAAGAGACATAATTAAAACAGTACACCAACAGTAGCAAAACAGTATAAAAAGTTTGTAAAACTCTTCTACATGTTACTATGATCACACAGACGTAAAGATCATGAAATTCATATTTAAAACATGAAAGTTATGAATTTTCTATGATTTCCTATAGATAAATAATTACTTTAATATAAACTCGAAAATTAAATTTCCCAAACCTACTGTACAGCTATACTAACATGTAGAGCTCGCAAATACGAACCTAACGCAACTTGAACAGGTCAAATCGGAGTTAGAACAGAGATTTTATGATCAAAACAAGATTAGTGGCAAAACTGTAAATAGTATCATCTTCTACCTTGGGCTTGGAGGAGCTCCGGTCAGCCATGGTGGAACCTCACCGGAGAGAAGCAAGATGAGATGGGAACTCAATGAAATGGCAATGGATTCGTGCAAACGGATATACCACGGTGTAGAGAACGAAGAGGGCTCCCTCTTGGTGGTGGTGGCTGGCGTCGAGACGCGACGGTTTGGCCGGAAAAGCTCGTCGGAGAGTTCACCGAAACGCAAGCTATAGATGCAGAACTTCGGCGAGAGGTGGAGGGAGCTACGAGCGACGACTCGCGATAAGGGTTGTACTTCTAAAACTAGGGCGTCGAGGGCTACGCCGGCATATATATAGTCGTAGGGTTTGGAAACTTTTCGGATTTTCTTAATTTCAGGATTATTTTAATTCCGTAAATAAAAATAATTCTAGAAAATCTAGAATTACCTTTTAGGGCGTGAAAAATAGCCCGGAGCTCAGAAAAATCACGGGAAAAATCCTGGAGACTCTTGGAGAGATAAAGAACTCAACCAAATGAGTTTGGACTCATGAAAAGATTGATGAAGAGATCAAGGAAAAAGATTAAGCTCACATAAATTGAAATTTTAAATCTAGAAAATGCCAAAAAATTTCCGATGAGAAGTAAACGTCGTCCTATGATATTTTGAAAATAATAGCACTCACCAACACCAAAGACAAGCATCACACAAACACCATATTATCAAATTAATATGAAAAAGTTTAAAACCACAATTTTCTATATTTAAATTAGCAGCAACTTAACTTATCTAATAAATTTATTCAAATATTGAAATCATGTATTTTATTTAGTGTTTTCTAAGCATAACCCAAAATTAAAAATTTTAGGGTGTGACAATTCTACCCCACTTAACAGGAATTTCGTCCCGAGATTCGAAGAGACTAGAGAGAAAGATAAAGTTGATCTGCAAATCTTCACACTTCTCTGATCAAGTCTTATCCAATGATGATGCCACAAGCTCAAAACCAACTTTATAAAGGTGTCCCTTAGGCCTTTACGATCCTTGTAGATGGTTCCAACAGGTTACCAACCCTAAGAAAAGATACTTGCACTCGATAATGACTTTGCAACCATGTAGATAGCTGATACTTCAAAGTGACAAAATAGAATGTATAAAACCTCCATCTTGTATCGTCTTTAGTTCAACAACCCCTCTTAAGAAGAGATCAATTGGAGAACACCAATGGATAGATTACATTTGTTTCTAAGTGATAACTACCATCATGTCCTTCTATCATCTCAAAGAGATTCATGAGCATATGCAAGAACAAGTAACCTGCACTTCCTCGCGAGTAGAAAAATGGCAGTGCAGAAATACAGTTATAACTCAAGTTCTACGAATCTGATGATATTATAGCTTATACCGTTGAAAAGCTTATCAAATTTACTACAACTTTCTTATAGAACACTTCTCCAGATTCTGCAGCTAAGGTAGTTGAAAACTGTGCACAACAGAAACTATTCCAGGTTGCTGACAGCACAGATGCGTCGCCTTGTGATTTTCTTAACTCCCAAATCATAATAGCTATCAGGGTGGTTCTTATGGTCAGAGAAAGATATTGAAGTCTATTATTATCCAAAATTTATTCATGATTTTTAGGCATCCAAAAATAGAGATATAAGCTAAGGAAGACAGACTGTTCTAAAAAGACAAAATAAGGTGGAAACGAGATTTAGAGAGACTAGAGAGATAGATAACACTAATATTCAAGTTTTCATGCTTCTTTGATTTGTGTTGATGAGATATAAGACATGGATCGAGGATAGCCAAAAGATGACAAGAAAGATAAAGTTTGATCTTCAGTTCTTCGTACCTCGTCGCTTGAGATTAATGATGGTAGCGGACACTACCCCACTTAACAAAGATTTTGTTCTACCTGACAATGTCATTGAAGGCAACACTTTCTTTAAGGCTTGCTGCTAATGATAAGTCCTTCACTTAAAACTTACTAAACATACTTGATATGGAGGTGATGTCATCTAAGTTTTCATGAAACTAACTATAGACTTCCAACATCTCCTTCCTATGTCGTCCATGCTAACTTGTATAGAGTATGTTGAATTGAATATTGAACTCCCAACTAATGATAGCTTGAAGTGAAGACCAGTCCTGACGAATACCCGAGCTTCTTGTAGATGATCCAACAAAGCACTGATTCCAAGCAAACAACACTAGCACATGAGTAGACTTTCAATCATAGAGATAACCACTTCTTCCAAGTGAAGCACTATAGAGATAACCACTTCTTCCAAGTGAAGCACTAGAACATACAAAACCTTCATCTTGCAACACTCACAACTTTGCTACCCCCCTTAAGAAAAAGAAACTAGGGGACACCAAAGTAACTTGCATCTCCTTTTATACTAGATAACCATAATCATCTCTAATGTAAGATTCCAAGGCAAATCAATGAGATTCAAAGATATCCAATGATATATTCACTTATACAAGATAAGGAAGTAATGCAGAAAATTTTTGGGCGAATTCCAATTTTAACAGTTCAGTAAATCTGGCATAACTCGAGCTACAAAGATCCAAATGAAGTGATCTTTACATGGTTAGAAATCTTATGAAATTATCTACAACTTTTATTAATAACACTTTTCTAGGTTCTGTCATTAAATTAATCAAAAACAGAGCTTAGCAAAACTGTTCTAGAATTCCAGACTGTGCAGTAACCTCAACTTAGAACAGGTATATCTCTTAGCTTAAAATAGATAAAAAGGTAAGTCCAGTAGATTTAGAAAGATACAGAAGTCTAGTTATTCCAAATAAAATTTCATAAATTTCTCATGTCCATATCTTGAGATATAACAGAAACATTGTAGACTGCTATAGAAATCAGCATGCGGAGTATTACGTAAAACCTACCCCACTTAACATGGATCGAGCTACTCCTCAAGACGAAACCTTCCGGGCCACTTTCAAAACACGAGAACAAGGACAACACACAAGCAACACATCAAGCAAAACAAGCACACATCACATCATCGGTACTACACGTGCTTCTTCAACAATGGTGGTCATCCTAACGGCACATTGAAGATGATGAAAGGCCATCGAACTTTTGAACATGGTGGGATCAGAAAACTTTTAGTAAAAACAACATAAAACAAAATCCAAGGGAGTAAAAAATAATAGCTCAAAGAAAGCTATCAAGGAGGGGATACAATAGGACAATGAAGAGGAAATAGTCAAAACCAATGAGTCAAGGGATGACAAAATAGTTTTATAGTAAAAATGAGTTTTAGAATACGTCCAGTGCTACTTGGCATATGTCCTACAGTCAACACCGCTCTGATACCACTCTATCACACCCAGTTTTCTAAAGAACAAAACAAGGCTAATTATATGTGTGCCTAGGAAGTCCACACACATGTCAGAATGAAAAAGTATCAGAAACAATGTTATTATATAACGTATACATAGCTATATTAACACTTACATCAGAGTATCACGGAATGGTGACTAAATTTTAGGCTCCATTTTTCTCAGGGACGGTTGACTGGTGGATCCGTATGCCAACCACTTCTGAAAGGCTTCTAGAAACTCCACTACCTCTTTATCGTCTTTCTGAGCAGCACCTCACTACACACTGAGGTGTGGGGGAATAGCAAGAGTGAGTCTATGTCGAACTCAATAAGTATAACACAGGGTTCATGAGGCACAAAAGGCTAGACACTGTTTGACTGCTTTAGCTTTTATTCATCATGTAATTTAGCAATTGAGTAGCATCAAGGTATTCCAATTCCCATTAATGAACCAATGATCAATTGTAATAAGGATAATGAATAGCATTAACATGAGCATAATAATAACAATAGTAATTAAGCATGATATAACAATGGTGATCAACTATTCTATAAGAATCCCCAAGGCCGCTCGTATCCGTGAGCACGGCTAGTATACCAGTTTATTAAACTCTGCGCAGAGGTGTACACTTTCACTGTGAGTCATGATTTCCAAATGCATGGGTTTGCAAGGCCCAAAACATCAGAGACCATATAAAGCCATTCAAAAGTTCATCTAACAAGTTAAGGCCATTAGATTCACTCGGCAGGCCGATGTAGGAACCCCCCTTTTCAAATGGCACAATTCCTTCTCGGCTATACTCATAGACTAGAGGTTGTTCTACACCCAACGTGGCAAGTCATTCTTACGCCATTTAAGGTAACCACTAACAAGCTAGAAAAAATCTCTTGAACAACTAGAGCCAGAGCCATATAGCCCTCATAGCTGTAATGTCAATCCCGGTTATCACTTACAGGTAAGTCCTTATGGAGAGTATCTAGAGCAACAATATAACCCCTTGCTCTAGCCCCCTTTCAACAGTAATAAAATCATCTTAATAGTTGGTTGCTTAATCCATTAATCAAATTACAAGATCATTGTTCATAATTAAGCACTAGCAATAGCTACCCAAATGCATAACCCATAGGTGACAAGGAAACAAGATATCAATAGCTAAGTTATAATCTCTATGGTTGTCAAGGAGGACACATACATATGTATGATAATTTCAGTGAATAGGACAACAAGGATGGTCCCATGTTATAGTTGCCTTGATCAAAACTTTCCTGATGATACTGCTGGTCTGGCTCAAAATAATACTACTGATCACCAAGAAACTGCTCACCGTCTATACTCGATCATCAAGCATCAGCACACAATCATCCGAGCAATCATACACGAAGCAAACAAAGAGACATAATTAAAATAGTATACCAACAATAGCAAAACAGTATAAAAAGTTTGTAAAACTCTTCTACACGTTACTATGATCACACAGACGTAAAGATCACGAAATTCGGATTTAAAACATGAAAGTTATGAATTTTCTATGATTTCCTATAGATAAATAATTACTTTAATATAAACTCAAAAATTAAATTTCCCAAACCTACTGTACAGCTATACTAACATGTAGAGCTCGCAAATACGAACCTAACATAACTTGAACGGGTCAAATCGGAGTTAAAACAGAGATTTTATGATCAAAACAAGATTAGTAGCAAAACTGTAAATAGTATCATCTTCTACCTTGGGCTTGGAGGAGCTCCGGTCAGCCATGGTGGAACCTCGCCAGAGAGAAGCAAGATAAGATGGGAACTCGATGAAACGGCAATGGATTCGCGCAAACGGATATACCACGGTGTAGAGAACGAAGAGGTCTGCCTCTTGGTGGTGGTGGCTGGCGTCGGGACGTGACGGTTTGGCCGGAAAAGCTCGTCGGAGAGTTCGCCGGAACGCAAGCTGTAGATACAGAACTACGGCAAGAGGTGAAGGGAGCTACGAGCGGCGGCTCGCGATAAGGGTTGTACTTCTAAAACCAAGGCGTCGAGGGCTACGCCGGCATATATATAGTCGTAGGGTTTGGAAACTTTTCGGATTTTCTTAATTTCGGGATTATTTTAATTCCGTGAATAAAAATAATTCTAGAAAATCTAGAATTACCTTTTAGGGCGTGAAAAATAGCCCAGAGCTCAGAAAAATCATGGGAAAAATCCTAGACTCTCTTAGAGAGATAAGGAACTCAACCAAATGAGTTTGGACTCATGAAAAGATTGATGAAGAGATCAAGGAAAAAGATTAAGCTCACAGAAATTGAAATTTTAAATCCAGAAAATACCAAAAAATTTCCGATGAGAAGTAAACGTCGCCCTATGGTATTTTGAAAATAATAGCACTCACCAACACCAAAGACAAGCATCACACAAACACCACATTATCAAATTAATATGAAAAATTTTAAAACCACAATTTTCTATATTTAAATTAGCAGCAACTTAACTTATCTAATAAATTTATTCAAATATTGAAATCATGTATTTTATTTAGTGTTTTCTAAGCATAACCCAAAATTAAAAATTTTAGGGTGTGACAGTGGTCTGAACCTTGCACCAGGGACAGACGAACGATACGCTGGACGGTTGGCCATCGGGGCCCTGGGCTGGGACGGACCCGACTCGAAAGCTCTTTTACGGGTCTTGGAAGCAGCATAAATATTGTTGTTCTTCTCTTGCTTCAAGCAGTCACTAACAAAGTCGTTGAAACCAGTCCTCATATTGGTACCCACATGTTTCATCATCTTAGGATTCAGGCCTCTCTTGAAGCTAGCGATCTTCTTGGCATCAGTATTCACCATATCAGGAGCATAACGGCTCAGGTTATTGAATGCATGCAGATATTGAGTTACAGTCTTTGTGCCTTGATTCAGTGCCAGGAATTCCCCAAGCTTCATCTCTGTCAGACCAGGTGGAATGTATGTTCCACGGAATGCTTCAGTGAACTCCCTCCAAGTGATATGGGCATGGGGAGGAAAAGTGGTACGGTGGTGCTTCCACCACATTCCTGCCAGACCTTGAAGCTGATGAGCTGCATACTCGGCTTTCAACACTTCAGTCATCCTCAAGACACGGAACTTGTCTTCCATAGTGTTAATCCATTCTTCTGCATCCAAGGGTTCTGCGGCTTCCTTGAAGATCGGTGGACGGGTGTCCATGAAATCCTTGAAACTGCTGTACTAGTTTCCTTCGTGCCCACCCGGGTTTATCCCCCGATGGGTGTTATCTGCAATACTGCGCAATGCAGCTTCCATATTCTGTTGCATGCTCTCCATGTTGCGTTGGCTTCCAAGAAATTGTGCGAAAAACTGTTCCGCAGTGTAAGGTGGAGGAGGCGGTGGTGGATCACGGTCATCATTACCAGCTGCACTGCCACCAGCCTCAGCGGCACCATACACGGTACGACGAGTGTTCGGCATCTGCATGTTTCAGCAACAGTAATTATTAGGTGATGTTGTAGGAATTGCGAGCGAACGAAAAATTATGCCGTACTGAATTCATTGGAGAGAATAAATTCATACAATAAAACAGGGGCACAATAAGTCATTCCAATTAACACAACATCACTAATTAGATTACTTAAAGCGCACACATCGCATCCAAAACAACCAAATTGCCATCATACACACACTGGACTTTTGACGTTCAGATATCGCCACAAACACATCCAAGTTCTCCAACATTACATCAAAGCCTTAGCCTTTCTACTCATTATTACATGCCCAACGTGCTAGCAAAGCAAAAGATCATATAGGCGGAACCTAGTACCTAGCGCAACAACTACTAGCCTACTCATCGTGGTCGCTGTCTAAGTCAGAGACGTTGGCATCGTCGCCATTAACAGCGTCGTCGTCCTCCTCAGCTGGTGCCTCGGGCTCTTCGAGATCTTCGTCTTCATCCAAATCCAACTCTGCCGCACCAAGAGGAACATAGGGGTTGAGCTGATTGTTCAGCCAATGAACCTCCTCATGCAGGTTGTCATTATACTCTTCTGCATTGGCCAGCTGCTGCTCTAGCTCAAACTGTCTAGCCCTCAACACATTCTCTGCAGACCAGGCTTCATTCCTCTGGTGGAGCACATGGGTCAACATGCGCTCAGCGTTCCTGTTGGCGGTGGTCAGTCGCCCAACCTGCTCTCTCAAGGCACGTACATCTCCCTCGAAAACCACAGTCCTCTGGGTAGCCTGATCCCTCTGACATGTCAACTGAGCCATCTCTGTGGTGAGCCTCTCAATCTCGGCGTCGTGATCTCTCTGAAGCTGCGTCGGTCATCATGAGCCTGACCAAGAGCACCAGACACACATCTCAGGCTACCTTCCACTCCATCGAAAGCCTTCATCACTGCGAACATGGCACTCATGGCGGGGTTGTCACTATTCTATGCTTCTGCTGTGCTAATCTCCAGGGATCTTCCTCTTGCCTGCTGCCACGAGTCAGTGGAGGGGTTGCCCCTCGGAAAGACTCCAACTATAGCTGCTGTCAACTCCTGAGGAAAGCGATCCATGATATCCCTCAGTATCCCAAAGGCTGCCCTTTCAGCGGCTTCTTCAGTGGTCCTGCCAGTTGACTTAAAACGCCAACCAGTCCACTCAGAACCATCACCTCGAGGATGAACCACTGCTTCCATAGTCACCAAAAGTCCTTCTCCCAACTGCTCATTTGACCAAAAGTAGCGGGGCTCCATTCCATTAGGATAGCCTACATAGCTGAGCACTCTCCACAAGAGCGTAGGCATCCCAAACTCTCCAAGGAAAGTGTGACACTGACGAGTGCATGGAGCAAGCTGATGACGGGGAGCTCTGCCGGTGGACTTGCGGGCTGTCTGCTTGGTACGTGCCATCTATAGCAAAATTTTATTACCGCGGTGAGAACAAATTTTTAAGTTGATATTTTTATCAAAATGAGATAATCAACTTATAAGGGGAGGAACAATGCCATGAATGAAATGCACAACATGATGCATGCACGTTCCGTACGTCCTCACAAACTTAGAAAATTAACAACTACTAACGGGATAAATGGTGGCATACAACGATCTCTTGTAAAAATAAATAATATGTACTACTCGATAACGCTGTTATGTACCTACAGAAAGTCACTTCAGCCCAAACCTCACAGTATGAAATTATGCAAGAAAGCAGTAAGTAAGCTACTCGCTCTACACGCATCCCCAGATACACGTATAACGGTAACAACTACCCGAATCGTCGTCCTATTGACGGCATCGTCACCACATGACAAAATTCCCACAATTTGGATACCTTTATACGAACATGCGCATGTCACGTAAGTGTTTCGGCATCACATAAGCACTTCCCTAGATCGGCAGTGTATCCGACCATGCTCTCACAACTTTCACTTACCAAGGCGTAGAGGTAATTGATCCATACATTACCACTCAAGTGAATGGCACTCATACAATAGCACGCCGTATGAGCGACGAAATTTAAATGCAAACCCCCAAGTTAGTACTTAAATAAGCCACCTAGAGTCCTTACTGGGCATACAGGATATGACCACTGGCACACTCTTAAGTTTAAAAGTTTAATTGAAAACACAGTTTTGTTTTTAAATACCCATGTGAACAGTACATGCTAAACCGTGCTCCGATACCAGCTGTAACGGATCAACGTAATTATACAAGATTAAGTAAGAAAATCTTCCACCGAGGCAGATAATTTCTCAAACTTAAGCCCGTATAACTCGATATTCCATGAAATCACGAGGGATTTCAAACCAACCAACATCCAACCAAGATAGTACTGATTTAGCAGCCACAGTTCACATGCTACATAAAGTTCACAATGAGAGTAGAATACATCGGAGTCCAGTATAAAATTATTACAACATAGTTCAAAATAACATAGCGGAAGCAAGTAGTTTTAAACCACACACACTTAGTTCAAATACAGTGCCAGAAGATAGTCACGGTCCATAAAAGCATTAGATAAGACGAACGGAGTGACCATTGCCCAAGGTCCTAGTTGTCGCCCATCGCCGGATACAGAGAGTTGGAGCAGTACCCATAGTACATCTGACCATCTGCAACAACAATGGGAACAACGCCCTGAGTACGGGAATGTACTTAGCTAGACTTACTCATAATAAACCAAAATAAAAGACACCAAGGAGCATGCAAGGCTTTTATACAGTGGACTGGCTTGACTCATTTGCGAAAAGCATAAGTTATTATGAATAACTATACTAAGTACTTTTTGCATCATTTTTATTATAACCTATTCAAACTAGGTAAGCACCTATTGCTAAAAGCAATCACTTGATTCATCATTAACATCTAAATTACCATATTAGGTTTAGCATTTCCAACATCATTCACTTAACCACCAGTGTTCCATTATTGTTACTACAATGTCGTAGCTCGAGTCAAGTGCTCACTATCCAGGAGTGATGGCGATTCGAATCGATTCCTAACCAGCTGGTGATTTATTCCTCACACAAACCACGCTTCCCCCGTCATGGTCGCTTAGATCACCAATGACACTTTCCAAGAAGCCGCGGGATAACAATCATGGACTGCACTACCCAAGGACCGCTCGACTGCTAGGACGCACCTTGGGCTCACTCTTTGCGTCCCCGTCATACCCCCTTCAGCACCAGTCTGCCAATCCGAGTTTATCCTGGCTTGAAATAGTGTCACTAGCTTCACTGTCGAAAGGTACTTTATTTGGCCAGCTAAATGTGAGGCATGCATTCAACATGACAAGAGGGACGAGCAACGATCGGTCCTTAATCGACACGGATGAAATCACTATAGTCTAAAACCCTATAAGACTCCGCCCGGCCTTTCTTTAGCTATCAACACTTGGTTACTTTCCATGATCACACTGTAGCTAACCAATAACCAGGTATCTTCCTATAACTCGCAGGTGACAGGAAATCACCCAACTTCTACCGGTCTAAGCATGGCTAAGCAGTTATTCGATCCTGACCTAATAGGGTAAAGGTAACTAGGTGAACAAGGACAATAATGCAACAACGGTTTCACGCAACTCCTAAACTTAATGCAACAATAATATATATAACTATAACTCATGTAATAAGGAATTGCTTTTATAAAGTAGGAGACTTAAAATGCTCCGGGGCTTGCCTCTTTCGAACGAACTAGGTTGGTGGTCTATGCACTCGGGCAGCTCCTCGCCTGGTTCTTCTTCCTCGGGCACCTCCTGTGCCTGGGGCTCCTGCTTATCGGTCCAAACTTGCTCCTTCGGTACTGCTACCTGCGACTCCTCTTGTGATCCTGTATGATGCGAGTGCATAAGTACACATGCGAATGATACATCAAATACGGTGGAATGCTCTGATGACATGATATGCATATGAGCACATGGAATGGGCAGTTTAGCTTATAACTACATCTTCTACAAGGTAGTCCACATCATCGAAGAACATGTACCACAAAACATGCACTTATTATTCTACTAATTAGCACATAATTTACACATACGGGTGGTCACAAGTTGTCAAATCTTACTAACCTAACCCATCAAGTAACATCAGCAAGGTATTTTGATGCTTCAAAGATACACCAAACATATTTTGTACTTTTAACTTCTCATAAGGAATAACCTTTTATTTCCTATTTAACTAGGGTTACACATCAACATCTATTTCTGTTGCAGATAAAAATCTATAAAAATTACAGTAGCTTACCCTTACTCTAAATAACCTACTATAAAAATTTCATGGGAATTGGATAAGTAAAACTATCTATACAAAATAAACAAGTTATAGCATAATAATGAGCATGAAATTATTTTGTACTAGAAAAAGTATCAAACAACAAATTTCACATTTTTCCTATGTTACTTACAGTAAACTAGCATATTACAAAAATTATCACATGTATGTTTTATGCAACTTTAGCTCTCTACTAAAAATAACAAAAATCATCAATTAAAGGCATTTGAACTACACTTCAAACATTTATCATATGACATGCTTCATAAACATTTTTCCTAGAAAGTACATCACTAAGAAAGATTAATGCAACAAGAATCACATTTTTATCATTATTATTTTATTTACTACACATTTTCTAAGATATCAGCATTTATAGCAATTAAATAAATTTACACAGAAAAGTATCACAAAACTAACATGAAATATTTTTAAACTGTAGATCTACTCAAGACAAACACTACAAAATTTGTTTCATAATTTTTGGAGCTATAAATCTTGAGATATGATTTTTGGAAGCCTTTTCAAATTTTCTGGAAAATCATTTTCTTTAAAACCGAAAATTTAACCGGCCTTTGACGCTAAGCGCACCCCGCTGTTACACACTGAACCAAAACACCGAGATAGACAGGCAGGACCCCGCGGTCAAACGGGCCCACTTGCCAGCCGGAGCAGCGCGGGGCGGCGTTGATCGGTGGCTACCTCGCCGCCGGCGGGGTCTCCGGTGACGGGGAGGGCACCAACGTGCTCCCCGCACCGAGGCGCACCCAACGCATCAACTCCGAGCAGCGCGGGAGCTCCGAAGGAGGCTCACCGGCAGAGATGGCGGCACGACGGTGCGGCTCGTCGGCGGGAGCTCGACTCCGGCCATGGTAAGGCGGGCAGGGAGGCGCTACGGCTTCGCGGGAGGGAGGCGAAGCTGCTGACCGCGAGAGAGAGGAAGAAGGAGGGGTGGAACGGGGAGATTGCCGTGGCCATGAACTCCGGCGAGCTCGGGAGGACGCCGGCATGGCCTTACGCGCCCAATGCGGGCCTCACCTAGGCGCGAAGGGGTGCGAGAGGTGCGTTGCGTCGAGGCGGAGCCCGTGCTCCTGCTCGCGGGGGCTCGGTACGGGTGGAGGGGCGAAGGCGAGCTCGGCGGCGGCAATGGCGCGGCGAGCTTCCGCTGCGCTCTAGAGCAGGAGAGGAGAGGGAGGGAGTGCAACTGGAGGCACGAAGAGGAGCGGGGGCTGGAGGTCAACGTTTTGAGCTGGCTGAGCGACCGCGGGGCCCATGGGATGACACTCGTACGCCGTCACCGGCGAGCGGCGGCCACGCGGCGGGCGCGCTCTGACGCGGGCGGTCGCGCTGGCGCGGGTGCACGCGTGCGGGGAGGGGAGCGGGGGCGAGCGGGGCCGGGCCGGCGTTGGCTCGCGGGCCGAAAGGGTGGCCGTGGCCCAACAAGATAAGAAACTCTTTTTCTTTTATAAATGAAATTTTCAGATTTTTCCAATTTGATTCAAATTTGAATTTGAAGATGAAAAAGGGGTTTTCACAATTTTTGCCCAAAATAAAAGTTGTTCAAAATTTAATTCTCTACAACTTTCATGTAGGGCATTTTTCAAAATTCTGAATAGATTTTGAATTAATGATTTAAAGCCAAATTTTTAAGTAAAAATTCACTTTTCTAGAATATTTTTAAAAGCAAAATTTGAGGGAATTTGAATTCAAGAGTTGCTCCAAAAATCATGTTAATTTATTCTAGATTATCTAAAATTGTAGCTACACAAAATTTCACCACTCTTTAGCACTTAAATGCACAATTTGGGTTTTAAGTAATTGTTTTTCAACTAAATGCACAATTTGGGTTTTAAGTAATTGTTTTTCAACTAAATGCACAAAATTTCACCACTCTTTAGCACTTAAATGCACAATTTGGGTTTTAAGTAAAAATTCACTTTTCTAGAATATTTTTAAAAGCAAAATTTGAGGGAATTTGAATTCAAGAGTTGCTCCAAAAATCATGTTAATTTATTCTAGATTATCTAAAATTGTAGCTACACAAAATTTCACCACTCTTTAGCGCAAAGAATTTTTAAAGGGCTTATATTGCATGCAATGATAACCATGTATGTGATGTTAATGCTTTATGCTTTGGATGCTAATGCATGCTTAACACCCAGGGGTGTTACACCACCAAGAGGGGCAAATGTGGAAGGGGAGGCGATCGGTGCATGCAGGGGGGGTGTGGCCGCACTAGGTGGAGCCTCCCCACGACTGCCTTCCATATGGCGGTTGCATGTTGGGCCTGGGCTGCATTCATGTGGCTTTGGTGCCCATATGTGATAGGTAGGTGGGCCTTCTCCTTTATTCTTTGCGCTAATCTGCTTTTATGCTTTTGTTTGAATGCGCACTTTGAGTCTTTTTCCATGTTTTCCCGATATATCCTCCTGCAATTGAACAATCACCAAAACTCGTGGAATTGGTTAGTTATAAACCCTAATACTAAGTTTGGTGTTTATATGGGAGGATTTTGTGTGGGAGTTGGCGGTTATTTTTAGGCGTTAAGTAATGCCAACAAGCTCCCCACACTTAGATCTTTGCTCATCCCGAGCAAAGGTTAGGATAAAGTAAACATAAACATGGCAATTCAAGATATGAGACTAGCATAACAATTATTCCAAAAATATACCTCGTACTTGTGGGATATGTGGAGTGTCTATAATATCTCCTTGGGTGGTTGAGAAATGGAATGGCTCTGAAATAAACTTATCTCTTCCCATTTTCACATCTTAATCACTTGGAGTTTCTGTAATATTTTGAAATAAAACATAGTTCACATGTACTCCTCAAATGGTGCTCTTGAATTGCTTAATAGTGTTTGGTTCCTCACCAAGGCATGTCATAGCATTGCCTTCTTTTTCTTCCTACTTCTAAGAACCTTATGTGGAGCTCAGGTAGGGAAAAGTATGAGGGCATACTTGCATTGCATATTTTCCTAAGTCAAACAATGGATCCATGGAGAGAGATGTCATACAATCAAATCAAGATGTGCATGTGTGTGGTTATATGGTGGATAGATGAACAAACAAATTTTATTATGCTCCTTGAAACATATTTCTCTCTTATTGGAACATGGAGAGTTTTGGTCAGGTCATGGGCTATCTTTATTCTCATCTTTTTTCTTTTTTTCTGATCTTCTTCTTCTTCTTTCTTTTCTTTCTTTCTTCTTTTTTTTGTTTCTCTCTATTTTTAATCCCATGTCTCTTTTTGCAATAACTTTTGAGAGAAATATTTAACAAGGTGCATTTATTTTGGTGGAATCTAACAAATATATTTTTGTTCACTCCTAGTGTAGGAGTAGAATATTTTTTGATGGATCTAAGTGGAATGCATGTTTTTTTGCCTACTCCCAGTGTAGGAGTAGTGCATATATTTGGTAGCGTGTGCGTGATCTTGATTTCAAAAGCATGATAACTTTCTCAACATAGGTCAATAAAGTTTGACAAAGCTCAACACAAAAACAAGTAGCATATGTAGAGGGTTTTCATCATGATATTTGGCCTTGGTAGGAATTTTTCTTACCATTGAGGAGTATGTGTGAAACGATGGAATTTGACATTTTATCAAAAAGAAAATTCTCCAAGTACTTTGAATATAGAAAAGGTTGGATTTCCATGACAATGCCATGTCTCACTTCACAACTTAGTCAATATGTTTTTCCTATACGATATTTTTCCCACAAACGGTCATCCCGATCAAATCCCCAGTGTCCTTGCTATCTCCGCTGCTATATTCGTTTCCTTCTAAAGAAGCCCCTCATTGCCGACGAGCATAGGGACGGCAGAGTGACTCCGTGCTGGCGCTAGCGAGCTGGTAGGGTCTCTGGCTCGATAAGCAAGAAGGTTCCTCTTACCAATGCATCTTTCCTAAAGATAGAAATCCTCCCTGCCCCATTCTCCCATTCAACATATCCATTGCAAAATTTTGATACAAGAAAGTTGGTGATATGGCAAGTGGAGCCGGCCCAGGGACCCACATGGTACTGTAGCACGTGCGTGTGAGCAGTAGCACATCAGATCAGATTAGATTGATTATGATTAGTTAGGAAAGGGATAAGATAGATCGATTTGGTTAGGATATTACTTAGGAGTCAAGTCAGTCATCTCTATAAAAGAGAGAATCCGGTATTGATTGTAATCAAGCAAGAAGAAATCCTATGATAGTCCCTGAGGAAGAACAACTATCCGGGGTCTCTCTACTAATCCATCTATCCGTAACATTTTCATATCAATTGGTATCGGAGCTCTAGCGTAGGGGCATCGTCATCCACCATGACCGGCCCTAGCATCGATCTTGTGGCAATGGACGCAAGCTCAACCACATCCTCGTGCAACTCTCCGCCATGAACAAGCGATTGAATTCGCATGACAAGCGTAATGCGCGCTTGGAGAAATTCTAGCAAGAGAAGAAAGTGGGGGCAGCAGCGACACCCACTGCCGCCATAGTCGCCTTCAGCCGCTCCCTCGTCCCCGTGAAGACTTAGAGAGCAACATGGCCATCGATGCTACCAGCCAGAACAACGCGTACATCAACCAGATAGCCGCTCCGGCGGGCAGCACTGTTCAATGCTATGTGCTGCCGCACCGGAGGTATAGGGCCAGGACGTTGTCACCATCTCCAGCCCCAATGACCCCTACCCTGATCCAAAACAGTGTGGTGATGGTGTACAGCAACAACGACACAACACTACTAGCGTCGTTCCTGCAGCAGCCCAAGGTCATCGACGTTGACTACGTGGTCGAGAGCGAGGTGTTGATCCCCGCCATCGATGTTCCGCGTCTCCTTTGTCCACGGCTGCCTTGACTTTGGCGAGGTACTCAGCAAGGTCCGTGAGGGCTGAAAGCATCTAGGCCCCGAGGTTTGGTTTCGGCAATTGATGACAACGCTTTATTACCATGACTAACGTGTGTTTTGCAGAAACATTGGTAAGTTAGGTCATGAAGGTTTAACTGCTTTGGGCACCATGGTATTCATGCCCCTTGATGGAAATCGTTTCGGTTTTCAAAAGAGTGACGTCAAGATTAAGGACGGTTAGTTCCGGATGTCGAGGTGTTGAGAGACATTTGGAATAGTCGTTAGAATCTTCGTTTTTCTCTTTTGGCCGTACTATAAAGGGGGGCATGAGCGGGTAGCTTGACCTAGGCGAGTCCTATGTTTAGGTGTGGTGCACACTTGTTAAACTTGGCGCTAGGCAGCTCTAGAATAGCTCAAAGTTCAGTTGGAAGCAACTTGGTTCAAGTTGTGACGCGTTTCGAAGTGTTTCGGGTTGTTTTCCCATGACCGGACGCGGTCCTCGGCATGACTGGACGCATCCGGTCAGTTCAGTTCCACGGCTAGGGTTTCAGCTCTGAACACCGGACGCGGTCCTCACGAGGACCGGACGCGGTGGTCAGAAGTCAACACGTGTCACTTGAAGGAAACACCCGATCGGACGCGACCTGGGTGTGATCGGCGCGTCCGGTCATAGTCCAGTAAGGTCTAGAGACGACCGGACGCGTCCGGTCATCACCGATCGGACGCGGTCGCGCGTCCGGTGCGAGTACAGTAAGCTCCCTGCACGATCGGACGCGTCCGGTCACCCCTGACCGGTGCGTCCGGTCACTTAGGTGTTTTTCGGTTTTCGACCGTTACGAACGACCGGCGCGTCCGGTCAGTACGACCGGCGCGTCCGGTCAGCTCGAGTTTTGCTGAGTCAGCAGGTAACGGTTCGTTTTGTCTGTGGGGTGTATAAATACATCCCCACCACCTCTTTTAGAGGTCTCTTGCTCATTTGATCAGCTGATAAACACCTTTGGAGTGCAAGGTAGTGCAAGAGCACTAGTGAGGATAGAGATTTGAGAATCAAAGCTTGAGAGTTCCTCACTAGCGATTAGAGAGTAGCAAGTGTGCATCTACTTTCTCATTTGGGCTCGTAGTGGTCAAGTGAGAGTTCTAGCTTGTTACTCTTGGTGATCGCCATCACCTAGACGGCTTGGTGGTGATTGGGAGTTTGGTGATCATCCGGCGGAGCTTGTGGATGACCCAACTCATCTTGTGAGCGGTTGTGGGTGATTCACCGCGACGGAGTGTCAAAGAATCAACTCGTAGAGAGCACTTGATCCTTGTGCGGATCAAGGGGGAGCGACACCCTTGCGCGGGTGCTCCAACGAGGACTAGTGGGGAGTGGCGACTCTCCGATACCTCGGAAAAACATCGCCGTGTTCCTTGCCCTTTACATTCAAGCATTTACATTCTCGTGTTTACTTTCATTGCTTGTTTACATTCCTAGACTTGCCATGCTAGACTAGGTTTGGAAACTAGGGTGCAAAACTTTGTATCGGTAGACTCTCTAGGAACACAAGTAGACACTAGGGGTGAATTCCGGCTTGTAGGATTTATTCCTTGCTTTTAAATTTTAGAAAAGCCCAATTCACCCCCCCTCTTGGGCATCTTGATCCTTTTAATTGGTATCAGAGCCGTGTTGCTCTATTTTTAGGCTTTACCGCCTAGAGCAAGATGTCTAATGGGGAAGGACCACCTCCCACTTTCGAGGGAGACGATTTTCCATATTGGAAAATTCGTATGGAGGCGTACCTCGAAGCCATAGATGTTGGGTGCCTTAGAGCCGCAACCGAAGGGCTTCCCCCCATAAGGGATCCCGCTAACCCAAGTGGTGACGAGGAGAAGTACGACCGGTGGAATGCAAAGGCCAAAAATGCACTCTACCGGGGCTTAGGCAAAGATATCTTCAATCGCGTGCGTAATGCAAAGAACGCTCATGAATTGTGGGAAAATCTTTGTGCTCTCCATGAGGGAACTAAGAGTGAGCGTGAGGAACGCTATCACATAGCCTTAAAGAAAATTAATTCTTTTGAGATGCTTCCTAAAGAAAGTGCTAATGACATGTACACTCGCTTGAATGTTCTTGTAGAGGACCTTAATGCTCTTGGGCTCACCAAAATGAGCCAATCGGATGTTGCAAGGAAGATCTTGAGTGTGCTTCCCGTTGAGAAGTATGGACACATTGTCACCGTGCTTCACCAAAGTGATCTTTCCACCGCAACACCGACTCAAGTTTTAGGGAAAATCAATGCTCATGAGATGTACATGCATATCACTCCGGAAGAGGGCTCATCATCTTCCAAAAAGAAAGACTTGGCCTTCAAAGCTAGTCATGACAAGAAGAAGAAGAAGGGCCAAGCCATGATGGTGCAAGAAAGCTCAAGTGAAAGTGATGTTGATGATGAATCACTTGCACTCATGGTGAGAAAGACCACCAAGATGCTAAAGAAGCTTAACAAGAGTGGCATCAACTTCGATGGCAAGAAGAAGAAATTCTTCACAAGTAGCAAGAGAAAGCCAATCTCGGAAATGGATTGCTACAATTGTGGTGAACTTGGCCATCTAGCTCATCAATGCCCTAGACCACCAAAAGACAAGTACAAGAACAAGAACAAGGGCAAGAAAAATGATTCAAGTGATGAAGAAGAAGAGAAGAAGAGGAACAAGCCATACAAGAAGAAGGATGGCAAGAGGAAGGAGTTCCACAAGAAGAAGAAGGGAGGAAAGGCATACATTGTTGGTGATTGGCTCACCGACATTGAATCATCTTGTGAGTCCTCCGAAGATGAGAGCGATGATGAGAAAGAGAAGGTTGCCGCATTTGTGATGGGGCCATCATCTTCACCAACATCTTCATCACCACCTTCACCGCCTCCTTCACCATCATCGTCCACTACTCACCTATGCCTTATGGCCAAGGGTGAACGAAAGGTACAAAACCATGATAGTGATGATGATGATGATAGTGATAGTGATGATGAATATGACTCACCTTCTTATGATGAACTTGTAAAATTGCTAAACAAATACACTAAAATCATAAGAAGAACTAGAAGTGAAAATGATGATCTTCAAAATGAAAATGAATCACTCTCATCGAAGCTTGAAAATATTCAAAAGACTAGTGGTGAGCTTAGAGTTCAAAATGAAGTGATGTCTTCCACTCTCAAGGAGCTCAAAACCTCTTATAAAGAGCTTAAAGATCAACATGATAAACTTGAGAAGAAGCATGATGAGCTCATCACTAGACATAATTCTCTAAAGGACAAATACATCACATTAAAAATTGACTATGATAGTCTTGTGGTTGCTAATGAACTTGCTCTTGAGACACATGATGCTACTAACCATGTTGTTAAGTGTGATATAGCTACATCATGTGATGACTTGATCATTGAAAGCATTGAGCGAGGTTCTAGTAGCAAAGGCAAGAGTGTGGTTGAGTCAAGCAACCATGATGATTATGCCAAGTTTAAGAGTGAGATTGAGAAACTTGCAAATGAGAACAAGAAGCTAAAAGGTTTGATGGCTCTTGAGAAGCAACCAACAAATGAGTCACTCATTGAAGAGAACAAAAAGCTCAAGCAAGAAAAAGAGCATCTCAAGACCGGCCTAAGCAAGTTCACAAGAGGCCAACATTTGCAAAGTGAGCTCCTCATGAACACCGTAATGAAGATGGATAGAAGTGGTATTGGGTACTTGGCAAATCAAGAGAAGAAAGCAAAAGCTCAACAACAACAAAGCAAGTCAAAGCCCAAGCCAAAGAGATGTGTTGAGTGTGGTCAAGAAGGTCACTTTGCTCATGAATGCAAAACTCCACCACCACAACCCTTGCCCAAGCATGCTAGACCTTTCGCCTTCAATGCTCATTATATGCTAAGAAAAGATTCAAATGGAAAGATGAAAGTCATGTTTTTGGGTCCCCCAAACAAGAATAGGCCAAAGAAAATATGGGTTGCCAAGTCACTAGTTGAGAAAGTCAAGGGCCCCTCTCAAGTTTGGGTCCCTAAACAAAAAGCTTGATCTTTTGTGTGTAGGTGAACTACAAGACCGGTGGATCTCATTGGGTTATTGATAGTGGTTGCACTCAACATATGACCGGTGATCCTCGTATGTTCACCACCATTGAAGAGAATGGAATATGTCAAGAGAAGATCACATTTGGGGATAATTCAAAGAGCAAAGTCAAGGGTATAGGCAAGATTGCAATATCACATGATCACTCACTCTCAAATGTGCTCTATGTTGCTTCATTGAGTTTCAACTTGTTATCCGTTGGGCAACTTTGTGACCTTGGCTTCCAATGCTTGTTCACACCAAATGAAGTGGAAGTTTCAAAGATAGATGACAAGCAAGTGATATTCAAAGGGTTTAGATATAACAATCTTTATCTTGTTGACTTCACCTCCGAAGATGCAAATTTGATGACATATTTGTTCACCAAGACCTCACTTGGTTGGCTTTGGCATAGGAGGCTTGCTCATGTTGGAATGAACACTCTCAACAAGCTATTGAAGAAAGAACTAGTGAGAGGATTGAAGGATGTGAAGTTTGAAAAGGACAAACCTTGTAGTGCATGTCAAGCGGGCAAACAAGTTGCAAACACTCATCCAACCAAAGCTTTCATGTCAACTTCAAGAGTGCTAGAACTTCTACACATGGATTTGTTTGGGCCTACAACATACAAGAGCTTGGGTGGTAATCTCTATTGTCTTGTGATAGTGGATGACTACTCAAGGTATACATGGACTTTCTTCCTTCATGACAAATCCAAAGTGGCAAATTGCTTTAAGAAGTTTGCAAAGAGAGCTCAAAATGAATTTGAAGTCAAGATAAAGAAGATTAGAAGTGACAATGGGAAAGAGTTTGACAACACCAACATTGAAGCTTATTGTGATGAAATTGGAATCAAGCATGAGGTCTCTTCAACCTACACTCCTCAACAAAATGGTGTAGTTGAGAGAAAGAACCGAACATTGATCACCCTTGCAAGAACAATGCTAGATGAGTACAACACTCTGGAGAAGTTGTGGGCCGAGGCAATCAACACCGCATGCTATGCTTCAAATCGCCTCTTCCTACAAAAGTTTCTTGGCAAGACCCCCTATGAGTTGCTTAATGGGAAAAAGCCGGACGTCTCTTTCTTCCGGGTGTTTGGTTGCAAATGTTACATCTACAAGAAGCGTCAACACCTAGGGAAGTTTCAAAGACGTTGTGATATTGGTTTTCTTGTTGGTTACTCATCAAATTCCAAAGCATATAGAGTATTTAACCATGCCACCGGTTTGGTTGAAGAAACATATGATGTGGAATTTGATGAGTAACCAACAAGAAAACCAATATCACAACGTCTTTGAAACTTCCCTAGGTGTTGACGCTTCTTGTAGATGTAACATTTGCAACCAAACACCCGGAAGAAAGAGACGTCCGGCTTTTTCCCATTAAGCAACTCATAGGGGGTCTTGCCAAGAAACTTTTGTAGGAAGAGGCGATTTGAAGCATAGCATGCGGTGTTGATTGCCTCGGCCCACAACTTCTCCAGAGTGTTGTACTCATCTAGCATTGTTCTTGCAAGGGTGATCAATGTTCGGTTCTTTCTCTCAACTACACCATTTTGTTGAGGAGTGTAGGTTGAAGAGACCTCATGCTTGATTCCAATTTCATCACAATAAGCTTCAATGTTGGTGTTGTCAAACTCTTTCCCATTGTCACTTCTAATCTTCTTTATCTTGACTTCAAATTCATTTTGAGCTCTCTTTGCAAACTTCTTAAAGCAATTTGCCACTTCGGATTTGTCATGAAGGAAGAAAGTCCATGTATACCTTGAGTAGTCATCCACTATCACAAGACAATAGAGATTACCACCCAAGCTCTTGTATGTTGTAGGCCCAAACAAATCCATGTGTAGAAGTTCTAGCACTCTTGAAGTTGACATGAAAGCTTTGGTTGGATGAGTGTTTGCAACTTGTTTGCCCGCTTGACATGCACTACAAGGTTTGTCCTTTTCAAACTTCACATCCTTCAATCCTCTCACTAGTTCTTTCTTCAATAGCTTGTTGAGAGTGTTCATTCCAACATGAGCAAGCCTCCTATGCCAAAGCCAACCAAGTGAGGTCTTGGTAAACAAACATGTCATCAAATTTGCATCTTCGGAGGTGAAGTCAACAAGATAAAGATTGTTATATCTAAACCCTTTGAATATCACTTGCTTGTCATCTATCTTTGAAACTTCCACTTCATTTGGTGTGAACAAGCATTGGAAGCCAAGGTCACAAAGTTGCCCAACGGATAACAAGTTGAAACTCAATGAAGCAACATAGAGCACATTTGAGAGTGAGTGATCATGTGATATTGCAATCTTGCCTATACCCTTGACTTTGCTCTTTGAATTATCCCCAAATGTGATCTTCTCTTGACATATTCCATTCTCTTCAATGGTGGTGAACATACGAGGATCACCGGTCATATGTTGAGTGCAACCACTATCAATAACCCAATGAGATCCACCGGTCTTGTAGTTCACCTACACACAAAAGATCAAGCTTTTTGTTTAGGGACCCAAACTTGAGAGGGGCCCTTGACTTTCTCAACTAGTGACTTGGCAACCCATATTTTCTTTGGCCTATTCTTGTTTGGGGGACCCAAAAACATGACTTTCATCTTTCCATTTGAATCTTTTCTTAGCATATAATGAGCATTGAAGGCGAAAGGTCTAGCATGCTTGGGCAAGGGTTGTGGTGGTGGAGTTTTGCATTCATGAGCAAAGTGACCTTCTTGACCACACTCAACACATCTCTTTGGCTTGGGCTTTGACTTGCTTTGTTGTTGTTGAGCTTTTGCTTTCTTCTCTTGATTTGCCAAGTACCCAATACCACTTCTATCCATCTTCATTACGGTGTTCATGAGGAGCTCACTTTGCAAATATTGGCCTCTTGTGAACTTGCTTAGGCCGGTCTTGAGATGCTCTTTTTCTTGCTTGAGCTTTTTGTTCTCTTCAATGAGTGACTCATTTGTTGGTTGCTTCTCAAGAGCCATCAAACCTTTTAGCTTCTTGTTCTCATTTGCAAGTTTCTCAATCTCACTCTTAAACTTGGCATAATCATCATGGTTGCTTGACTCAACCACACTCTTGCCTTTGCTACTAGAACCTCGCTCAATGCTTTCAATGATCAAGTCATCACATGATGTAGCTATATCACACTTAACAACATGGTTAGTAGCATCATGTGTCTCAAGAGCAAGTTCATTAGCAACCACAAGACTATCATAGTCAATTTTTAATGTGGTGTATTTGTCCTTTAGAGAATTATGTCTAGTGATGAGCTCATCATGCTTCTTCTCAAGTTTATCATGTTGATCTTTAAGCTCTTTATAAGAGGTTTTGAGCTCCTTGAGAGTGGAAGACATCACTTCATTTTGAACTCTAAGCTCACCACTAGTCTTTTGAATATTTTCAAGCTTCGATGAGAGTGATTCATTTTCATTTTGAAGATCATCATTTTCACTTCTAGTTCTTCTTATGATTTTAGTGTATTTGTTTAGCAATTTTACAAGTTCATCATAAGAAGGTGAGTCATATTCATCATCACTATCACTATCATCATCATCATCACTATCATGGTTTTGTACCTTTCGTTCACCCTTGGCCATAAGGCATAGGTGAGTAGTGGACGATGATGGTGAAGGAGGCGGTGAAGGCGGCTCCCAAGGAGCAATTGTGAATTGTGATGATGTAGGTGATGAACCCTTGAGGGAGGCCATGAAGAACATGCCGGTGGGAGACATCAAGCCAAAAGATGATGATGACGATGTACAAATTGTTGATCCACCATCTTCATCACGTGTGCCTCAAGATGATGACAAGAATGAGAGAGTTGAAAATGAAGACACTTATGTCTCTCATGAACAATCTGAGGCACAAGCTCAAGATGTTGATGCTCCCCATCCACCTCCTCAAGTGGTTGATAGAAGAAATTCACCACTACTTCAAGCACATCCACAAGATCTCATCATAGGGAGTCCTACAAAGGGAGTAATGACTCGATCCCAAAAGCTAGCTTCTTTTGTTGAACATCACTCTTTTGTCTCTTGCGTTGAACCTAAGAATGTAGAGGAAGCTCTTCAAGATCCGGATTGGGTGATTGCAATGCATGAAGAATTGAACAACTTCACCCGCAATCAAGTATGGACACTTGAAGAGCATCCCAAAGGTGCAAGAGTCATTGGAACCAAGTGGGTGTTCCGAAACAAGCAAGATGACCAAGGCATAGTGGTGAGGAACAAGGCAAGACTAGTTGCAAAGGGGTTCTCTCAAGTTGAAGGTCTTGATTTTGGAGAGACCTTTGCACCCGTTGCAAGACTTGAAGCCATTCGTATCCTCCTTGCATATGCATCACATCATGATATGAAACTATATCAAATGGATGTGAAAAGTGCATTCTTAAATGGCTTTATAAATGAACTAGTCTATGTTAATCAACCTCCCGGGTTTGAAGACCCTAGATATCCTAATCATGTTTATAGGTTGTCCAAGGCGTTATATGGGCTCAAGCAAGCCCCTAGAGCGTGGTATGAACGCCTCTGGGACTTCCTCATTGAGAAGGGCTTCACCATTGGGAAGGTCGACACCACACTATTCACCAAGAAGTTTAATGGGGAGATCTTCATTTGTCAAGTATATGTTGATGATATCATCTTCGGATCAACAAATGAAGATTATTGCAAGGAATTTGGTGAATTGATGTCGAAGGAGTTCGAGATGTCAATGATTGGTGAGCTCACATTCTTCCTTGGTTTTCAAGTAAAGCAAATGAGAGAAGGGATTTTCATCTCTCAAGAAAAGTATACCAAGGATCTTCTCAAAAGATTCAAGATGGAAGAATGCAAACCAATCAAGACCCCAATGCCATCAAATGGACATCTCGACCTAGATGAGGGAGGTAAACCGGTTGATCAAACTCTCTACCGTTCTATGATTGGTAGCTTGTTGTACCTTACCGCATCTAGGCCCGATATCATGTTTAGTGTGTGCATGTGTGCTCGCTTTCAAGCGTGCCCTAAAGAACCTCACCTAAGTGCCGTAAAAAGAATCCTAAGATATCTTAAGCTCACCCCAAGCATTGGTCTTTGGTATCCCAAAGGAGCTAGATTCCAACTAGTTGGCTATTCCGATTCGGACTATGCCGGTTGCAAAATTGATAGAAAAAGCACATCCGGAGGGTGCCATTTGCTTGGAAGATCTTTAGTATCTTGGTCATCTAAAAAGCAAAATAGTGTGGCTTTGTCCACCGCCGAGGCGGAATATATTGCCGCGGGGGCTTGTTGTGCACAAATATTATATATGAAACAAACCCTCCTAGACTATGGAATTGTTCTTGAAAAGGTGCCACTTTTATGTGATAATGAAAGTGCCGTTAAAATTGCTAACAATCCGGTACAACACTCTCGCACCAAGCACATTGATATCCGCCATCACTTTCTAAGAGATCACGTTGCTAAAAATGACATATCACTAGAAGGTGTAAGAAGTGAAAATCAATTAGCGGATATCTTCACTAAACCTTTGGATGAGGCAACCTTTTGTAGGTTAAGAAGTGAACTCAATGTGCTTGATTCTAGTAACTTTAAAAAATGAGCGTGTGTTGTCCCTTGCATTGCATATGCATGGTTGTTTTTCTTGTCGTTTCCTTTCGGTTAAGCTTTGAGCAACCTCTGTGTTCGTCCATGGATAGAGAGAGCATTTTGACGCTCCTAAAGGTTCAAAAACTCTATTGCATGGCCATACGTTGCTCCTTGGGTGTTTATTGCCTATTTTCTTAAAAATAATACTAGCCTAAGGCAATCTATTTTGAAAAATTTTGAGGGTTTGAGTGAGGTCTCTCATATCGTGTTCCAATTGGTGTTTATTTGTGTCTCTTTGAATTGGAACATGATTGGGAGAAGTCGCGTCGTAGTTCGGAACAAGAAGGGCGAAGAACAGTCACCGGACGCTGCACCGGACGCAGTGATGCTTCACCACCGCGTCCGGTCCCGGCGTCCAGCAGCGCGTCCGGTCATCCAGAAGACCAACTCCAGATCTAGTGATCGGACGCTGCACCGGACGCGCCTCTGTTGACCACCGCGTCCGGTCTCGGTTACCACCACTGCGTCCGGTCATTCGCGATATATTCCCGAACTCCCAACGATCGGACTCTGACCGCGTCCGGTCAGTCCGCACCGGACGCGTCAGGTCACTTCAGGAGCTTACTGGAGTGTGACCGGACGCTGCACCACCGCGTCCGGTCATATCGACCACCGCGTCCGGTCATCTCGCGTCGAGCGGATCTAACCCTTCATAAAACGGTTCGTCTTCGGCCGTACCTTCTCATCCGCCCGAGCTCTTCGCGCCGCCGCCGCCCTTGCGCCTTCCCTGCGCCTTAGCTGCACCCCCTGCCGCCGGTGAACCGCCGCACCGCCTGCCGCCGGTGAGCCGCCGCCACCTGCGCCGTCTTCCTCGGCCAGCCTCGCTCGCGCGCGCGCCAGCCGCCCGCACGCGCCCGCCCGTGCCATCTTCGCTCGCAGTCGCGCCGCCACCACCCTCGCGCCGCGCCGCCGCAGCCAACGCTCCACCACCGCCGGTGAGATGGGTTCCTGCAAGCCAGCTTCTCCTCCGACCGAAGAACGACTCATCCTCGCCTCCGATCGATTTTCGTCGATTTGCCCTAACCCTAGGGTTCGTCGGACGATCGTTCGTCAATGAGATTCGTCGCGCGTCGTCTTCTTCGCGAGGTTGTTTCGCGTCACCTTGACCTCCTTGCTAGGGTTTGCCGTAACTATTTCTTTTCAATCCTAATTATACCTTGTTTCGGCAAATCAGAGCTCGTTCGGCGATTTCAGGAATCTCGCAATCTAGGTCACCTCACCCTGTCAGTCATCTCGACGATCCGAGGTAGCTTCACGTTTCGATTCATATCGTATCTCACATGCTTGCTATCTCTAGGATTCGTACCTTTTAGTTATATATGTGTTTATAGTAGATCTCTCTATTCCGTCTTTGCAGCGAGTCTGTTGTGTGTCAGGGTGAGATCAGTTTGCTAAATCCGAGGCCAAGCCTGCGGATACGGATTGAGGCCAAGCCTCTTGAGTGACAGTTCATCATCTTACAGAGGTTCTCAGTCAGTGTGTCAGCATGGTGCGTTGCAAGAACGCCGGTAGTGCTCCTGGTGACGGGGACGACAGTCCTCCTCGTCGGTCTGAGATTGCACGTGGGAAGCGTGTCAAGGTCTTGGCCAGAAAGAAGAAGAAGACACTCACAGAGGCAGAGATTGCTCAGGCCGTGGCAGATGCAGCAGAGCAGGCGGAGAGAGGTGGCAGGAGCAGTGGCATACGCATAGGCGAGCGTCGCTTTCATCTTGAAGGTCGACAGCTCGGCACAGAGGCCACTGAGGGTACTGAGGATACTGGAGCTACAGAGAGTATGGCAGTTGATCCACCTTCAGAGGCTCCAGAGGCTCCAGAGGCTACAGAGGACACAGAAGAGCAGCCAGCTCAGTCTCCACCACGTCGCCGCTCCACACGCGCCCGTACTCAGGTGTCTCCTAGGCCAGAGGGCCAGCGTCGTGGAGCACGTCCTCCTCCCAGAGCTAGAGGTTCACCCCCGGTTGAGCACTTTGACTTGAGGGGTGCTACAGCACGTCAGGTGCAGGGGTTGAGGTTCGTGGAGGTCAGTCGGTGGTTTCCGCCTGTGAGAGATCCTAGAGCTTCAGAAGGATTCTATACCCCTCTCCAGGAGGATTTCTATAGAGCTCTAGTTGACAGCGGTATTGCTTTCCGACCACAGAGGGTCTGTCGACTTGAGTCACTAGTTGAGGTTGTGGGAGAGCAGCTACGTCCGCACCTGTCCTTTCTGCCAGGCTTGTCAGATCTTCTTGGACGGACAGGTGCATACTGCGGCACATGGGTCAGAGAATTTTATGCTTCACTATGGATTGATCCTGCCCATGATTTCATCCACTTTGCATTCCGAGGCCGCGATCACCGCCTATACAGCACCAGAGTGCGGGAGATTCTCAGACTCCCAGCTTTTGACACAAAGATACATCAGCTATGTTATGGTCAGACTCCTCCACCGAGACGCCCTCATGGCGGTACAGTGCCACCTACAGACTTGGTTCGACCCTGCTTCCGTGAGCCTTTTGGCGAAGGGTCTCGTCGCACGCCTGCCAGCTTGACACCTCTTGCCAGAGTTTTGGATGCTATAGTCAGACGCACTCTTCTTCCCAGACTTGGCTACAGAGAGGGACTGACTCGGATGCAGCTATGGGTTGTTCACCACCTCCTCTCACAGACTTAGTTTGACATTTGGGATCTTATACTTAGTGAGATGGAGGACACCATAGCTGAGGGCTTCAAGGGTAATCGTCAGCTGCCCTATGCACACTGGATCTGCTTCATTATCAGATCATCTATTCAGCTGCCAGTAGAGATCCGAGCTGAGATATCAGATACTACCACTGCTTTACCTGAGTATGATATCCGTCAGCTTTGGGCGTCAGTCACCAGAGATCAGGCCCCAGTGCTAGGACAGCGTGTGCGACCTGAGGTTCCTGAGACAGCAGCTGAGCAGGATGCCATAGTTGATGAGCTCGCAGAGGCAGAGCTTGCAGATCTTGACGCTCAGCCTGCTGATCTTCCTGAGGATGGGACATCTGACAGCACTGATGAGGACTACCAGCCCATCCCCAGGTACCGGTCTCCTCGGTCTCACGACCACGAGGCCGGCGGCTCTGGTTCAGCCTCCCGCACAGACCCAGCCATGGTGGCAATACTTGAGAGGTTGACTCAGGCACAGGAGCAACAGCAACAGCAAATACAGCGACAGGCTCAGGACACAGCTGCAGCACTTGCACAGATTCAGGCTCGTCAGGACGAGTTTCAGCGTCAGCAGCTAGAGATCCAGAGGCAGCAAGTCGAAATGCAGCGACAGCAATATGAGATTCAGCGACAGACTGCAGCTAGTCAGCAGCAGTACTTGGACCTCCTGCGCCACCTAGTCACTGTTGGGGTTCCTCCGCCTACTTCCGTCCTGACTTCTACATTACCATCTACTGATCCATCGAGTCAGGGACAGCCGGGTTTCCAGTTCACATCTCCACAGCAGCAGGTTCCCCAGTCTTTCCAGTCCCCGAGCTTCACGCCTACTCACACGGGGTTTACACCATTAGACCAGCCTCGCCCTCACCTCCTGACAGGCACACCTTTCTGTGATTTCAGTGCTACCTACAGCGAGTTGACTGGTCAGCCGACGCCCTCGCACACTACTTTTGCTACTTCTTCAGGGTTGTTAGCTTCAGAGGCAGCTATTCCTCTAGTGACAGGGACTGGTACTATAGAGACTCTACCTTCGTCAGTTGCCTCCACAGATCCTCTTGCTATTGGCTCGCTACAGGCTCAGGTCACTCA
The DNA here is from genome assembly GCA_038087645.1 of Saccharum hybrid cultivar R570. Lineage (NCBI taxonomy): Eukaryota > Viridiplantae > Streptophyta > Magnoliopsida > Poales > Poaceae > Saccharum > Saccharum hybrid cultivar. The sequence goes on from JAQSUU010000187.1 coordinate 1,747,241, forward strand.
GACGGATCCCATTATGGCTACTATGACAGTACCTGTTCCTGCCGTTCAGACCCAGACAGTTACACAGCCACATGCTTCTTCAGAGGGTCAGCCAGATAGCTCAGATTCCGAGGGCGATTCTCTACACTTCATGATCACTCCGCGCACCTCGGCACCCGACACGACTCCGTCTGTCCCCCCATCAGATCCTTAGATTAGCTTTTTTGGCGCTTGATGCCAAAGGGGGAGAGAGAGTAGTTTCAGGGGGAGTTTTGAGAGAGTTTTTTCGTATTTTCCTGTGTGCTACATTCATGCATCATGTTTACTTCTCAGTCATTGCATTCGTGTGACATGTCGTTGTGAGATAAACCTTAAGTCTTAATGTTTTATCCTGTCACATTGTTATCTCTTGTCACCGTTGTTAATTATAGCTCTAAGGTTGTGCTTCCGTGCCTTACTTTGTTTTCTTATGAGCTATATCTGTTTGTGTACTAACGCTTTTTGTCTTATCTTATGAGTACACTCTTTTGGCTTGGGACACATAAGCATCTCCTAACCCTTCTATGCTTATTGCTCTTTGCTTATGTGAACCATGCATGCTCAAAAACCTCAACTCCAATCTTTCATATCTTAGTGTTGTCATCAATCACCAAAAAGGGGGAGATTGAAAGCATCTAGGCCCCGAGGTTTGGTTTCGGCAATTGATGACAACGCTTTATTACCATGACTAACGTGTGTTTTGTAGAAACATTGGTAAGTTAGGTCATGAAGGTTTAACTGCTTTGGGCACCATGGTATTCATGCCCCTTGATGGAAATCATTTCGGTTTTCAAAAGAGTGACGTCAAGATTAAGGACGGTTAGTTCCGGATGTCGAGGTGTTGAGAGACATTTGGAATAGTCGTTAGAATCTTCGTTTTTCTCTTTTGGCCGTACTATAAAGGGGGGCATGAGCGGGTAGCTTGACCTAGGCGAGTCCTATGTTTAGGTGTGGTGCACACTTGTTAAACTTGGCGCTAGGCAGCTCTAGAATAGCTCAAAGTTCAGTTGGAAGCAACTTGGTTCAAGTTGTGACGCGTTTCGAAGTGTTTCGGGTTGTTTTCCCATGACCGGACGCGGTCCTCGGCATGACCGGACGCGTCCGGTCAGTTCAGTTCCGCGGCTAGGGTTTCAGCTCTGAACACCGGACGCGGTCCTCGCGAGGACCGGACGCGGTGGTCAGAAGTCAACACGTGTCACTTGAAGGAAACACCCGATCGGACGCGACCTGGGTGTGATCGGCGCGTCCGGTCATAGTCCAGTAAGGTCCAGAGACGACCGGACGCGTCCGGTCATCACCGATCGGACGCGGTCGCGCGTCCGGTGCGAGTACAGTAAGCTCCCTGCACGATCGGACGCGTCCGGTCACCCCTGACCGGTGCGTCCGGTCACTTAGGTGTTTTTCGGTTTTCGACCGTTACGAACGACCGGCGCGTCCGGTCAGTACGACCGGCGCGTCCGGTCAGCTCGAGTTTTGCTGAGTCAGCAGGTAACGGTTCGTTTTGTCTGTGGGGTGTATAAATACATCCCCACCACCTCTTTTAGAGGTCTCTTGCTCATTTGATCAGCTGATAAACACCTTTGGAGTGCAAGGTAGTGCAAGAGCACTAGTGAGGATAGAGATTTGAGAATCAAAGCTTGAGAGTTCCTCACTAGCGATTAGAGAGTAGCAAGTGTGCATCTACTTTCTCATTTGGGCTCGTTGTGGTCAAGTGAGAGTTCTAGCTTGTTACTCTTGGTGATCGCCATCACCTAGACGGCTTGGTGGTGATTGGGAGTTTGGTGATCATCCGGCGGAGCTTGTGGATGACCCAACTCATCTTGTGAGCGGTTGTGGGTGATTCACCGCGACGGAGTGTCAAAGAATCAACCCGTAGAGAGCACTTGATCCTTGCGCGGATCAAGGGGGAGCGACACCCTTGCGCGGGTGCTCCAACGAGGACTAGTGGGGAGTGACGACTCTCCGATACCTCGGAAAAACATCGCCGTGTTCCTTGCCCCTTTACATTCAAGCATTTACATTCTCGTGTTTACTTTCATTGCTTGTTTACATTCCTAGACTTGCCATGCTAGACTAGGTTTGGAAACTAGGGTGCAAAACTTTGTATCGGTAGACTCTCTAGGAACACAAGTAGACACTAGGGGTGAATTCCGGCTTGTAGGATTTATTCCTTGCTTTTAAATTTTAGAAAAGCCCAATTCACCCCCCCTCTTGGGCATCTTGATCCTTTCAAGGGCGCCGCCATGATCCAGAGCAAGAGGGAGGTCGGGACGGGCACGATCGTTGAGGCGGTGTGCCACATCCGCTCCGTCATGGGCGACGTCCGCGTGCTAGGTAGCATGGATGACGATGAGGTCTTCACTTAAGCCATGCGCATGGCCATGCCCAACAACCTCATCATGCAGACCCCCCAGCAATCGCCACAGCTTGAGGATGAGCTGCCTTGGAGGGGTGGAGTAGTGATATGGAAAGTGGAGCCGGCCTAGGGGTCCATGTGGTACTGTAGTGCATGACCAGTACCGTGTGAGCAGTAGCAGATCAGATCAGATTAGATTGATTAGGATTAGTTAGGAAAAGGATAAGATAGATTGATTTGGTTAGGATATTACTTTGGAGTCAAGTCAGTCATCTCTATAAAAGAGTCTCGGCATTGATTGTAATCAAGCAAGAAGAAATCCTATGATAGTCCTCGAGGAAAGGCAGCTATCTGGGGTCTCCCTACTAATCCATCTGGCCATAGCCTTTTCATATTAGTTGGACCCCACATGCTTGACAAAATGCCAGCAAGAAGCTCAAGTCTGACTATCTGAGCCATTATGGCATAATCTTTTTTCTCGAAAAATTATATTCGCCGTGATTGAAAATTCAAAGAACATGAAAAAGATTTTGAGGAGAACTTGCTGGAACTCCAAGAATCTGAATATTATTTGGTAATTTCCAAGTATGTTGAATGTATTCCTATGACTATGAGGGTGTTGATCGGGCTCTGAAACCACAGGGTGTTCATTATTAGATCCAATTTTCATCTTTCAGGCATCAATCAGTTGAACAGATGCTACCTTTTTCTCAAGTTATTGATTAGTAGAACACATTGCCAAGTTGTCGTATGTTGTCATTCCTTTTGACTCAATTGAGGTAAACAATATATATCCCTATGTCTGCATACTGTTTTGGTACCTGATTTGGAGTAAACGTGTATTCAGATGTGTGAGCTTCAATGGCAGATTCCGGTTTTAAATTGTGTCTATTTCCTACAGGAAGGAATAACATTTTCATGTTATATATCTCCATCTCTGCTAAAGACAAGATTTACAGAGACTCTTGCTTCCATTTGCAGGATTGTCCTAGGTGCACATCCATTTGAACTTTGATTTTAGCTTTCTCATTTAGTGTTGACTCGCTGTGCATTTATTTGACATTGTCATTGTTGGTAGGATGTTTGACAATCTATATGTCTAGATACTACAAGTCTGATTATCAAATTACTTATTTTTTTGTTGCATCACTAGCAAGATACTCCTTTCAAACAATCAACTAATCTGATTCTTCATGGTGTGCTATATAGTTTGCCTATTAAATCGAACATGTACCAACCTTTTCTCTGAGGGGAACCAAGCTTCTGTCTTCACTTCAGAAAATCAAAGTAAAAAAATAGACATTACATGATGATATGACGGGCTAGCTTGAGTGAATGGGACCTCCGAGTTGTTAACTCTCCCATCCTTTTATTAAAAAAACACTCTCCATTGAGTTAAGCTTGGATAATGATTTTCCCTCCACTGTGTATTGTCCACTTGAGTTGAGTTTCCAAATATTAGAATCATCAACACCAGGAGTCCAGGCTGTATAGTTCCACATTAGATAAAATGTCCCATAACTCAAGGAATTCCACAATGGCATTCACTGAAAGTGCTCCTTGCAAATTTTAGATCCACGTCTGGTTTGTGAGACCTTCCAGTACAATGCACTCTTAGGAATGAGAGCAAGCAAATGTGAGGCAAGATCAGCAATACAATGACCATGAAGGAGTAGTGAAATAAACTTTACGAGGGGCCAGCTGTACTACACCGTGGGGTGGCTCATCAGGTCCCTAGTGTTCTCATCCGCTCCTGCTTGACCAGAAGGCCTGGCTGCATCAACTCAGGTGGTGGATTTGGTCTGTTGTCGCAGCAGTTCGTCCACGATGCCTACAACATGTTCCACACCCCTAATAATCCAGGTGAGTCTCACTGCCATCACCCTATCATTTCAATCCAATACCGCTCTGTGTTGTGGTACATCGTAACCCATTGATGTGAGAACCATCATGATCCTAAATTTTTTTGTCAAGTTTTTAGTGAATAATTGACTTGAGTTTGATTAGTTCATATTGCTGCCACCAAAATCCTGAGCTATCCACATAACTTATTTTGTCAATCTTTCTGGTAAGTAGAAATATTATAACATTGCCTAATCTTTTAGAGCTATGCTTATACTGTTTATAATGCTCCTGCTCGAGGGATGAGTTAGCAAGGGTGAGCTTCGGGGTGGCTGAGTTGTGGACATGACGTGAGGTTGGCCTGAGTATAAGGATGGACAAATACAATTGTATCAACATCAAGCCAGAAATGTCATCTGATTTAATTTTTCAGTTATAGAGTTGTTTGTGAAATGGTTTTATTTTATAAAGTTTAGATGCAGCAGTTAGGAAGCTGCCATCTAATCCTCTGTGTCAAGTGTATTTCAATGCTATGCATGTCTCCTTAGTGGCTATAATATTCGTACTTTTGTATTGATCATGTTTGCTCTCAAATTCACAAGCACAGATAGGTGCTCTATTCAAAAGGAGGAGCATCAATTTGAATGAATTGTGTTGTTTTATGGGGGAATGAATTGTGTTTAGTTGATTTGATTCTTCACCTCTGTCATGCATATATGATTGTTGTCCCGTTGCAACGCACGGGCACTCACCTAGTTATAATACATAGATGACACATATTTTCCATTTCTATTTTAAAACCACTAAAAAGCCTATTTAAAGATAAATTAATAACTCAAAACTAAGGATCAACTGGACATGAAATTTTTACCACAGATCACACACATCCATATTACTCTACCATAAAAAATTCACTACATTTTGACAACACGAACAACCTCTATTAAATAAACACATAAATGCCTATAATTACTTTTACAGCAAAAACTTTATACCAAAACATGTGATATTATATATCTACTGCATAGATCTAGTCATTAGAAACTCAACAAAACTTATTTTTCCATTTTATCATATTTTTGTGATTGACTACATATTTTAGAAGTCTTCAGCTGATTGTTAAAAAGAAAAGACATGACATAAAAAAGGAAAAGGGCTGTGGTCGGCCATGGGCCTTCAGCCTAGCGTGACAAAAGACCCCATGGCGAGGCGGCCCACGCGCGAGGAGAGCAGGCCAGCCCAGCGCGGCGACGGCCCACGTGCAGGAGAGCCCTGGCGGGTATGACATTTTGCAGAAAGAACCCATACTTTCCTAAATCACAAACAAATCTACCCACCTTTTTCTGTCTCTTGAACTTTTACATTGAGAACCTTTTTTTCTATTCTATTTACTGGTCCCCAATTCAACCACAACAGAGCAGCCATAGGGAAGAGGGGAGCGCCGGCCGATCTCGGCTGGAGGGACATGTGGGACCTAGGTGGTCTCAGGTCAGGCCGAGGCCTGGCCTGAGGTGGCCGGTGGTGGCCCGGCCGCACAAGCCGCGATGGCACGCGGCAGTGGTGGCGGCGAGCAGCCCCCGTGCACGTGCGTGCACATACAAATTCATTTATTATGCTACCCAAATTCTATATTGCATTATATGACCAATCTTCTTGTGAGAGACCAACACATGTCCACCACACAATGTCCCTTTTGCTACATTCATCACATGCCTGGTATTCATGCATTTCAAGTCGCAAAAAAACATTCATGCATTTCAAGTCGCAAAAAAGACATTCATGCATTTCATCAATAAATTTGGATTCATTTCTCAATTACTCCCTCCGTCCACAAAAGAATACAATTCTCACATTTCGAGGTCAAACGGTATAAATTTTGACTAAAATTATATGAAAAAGTGCTAACACTCATGAGACAAAATAAATATAATTAGATTTGTTATAGATTATATTTTCATATTAAATTTATTTAGAGATATAAACATTAATACAAATTACTACAAACTTGGTTAAACTTGAGCTAGTTTGACTGGCACGGTTCCCATAATTGCATTTTTTTTGTAGACGGAGGTAGTATATCACTTGCTTCCCAATTTGAGACCAATCATATATCAATATTACTTGGGACTAAATACCTTCAAATTTCATGAAAACATTAGTCCCTTAATCGTGTTGTCATACAATCCACCGAAACCCACATAGGGCACTTTCAATTCTTACATTTTTCTCAGTTGCTCCAACTTGTTTAGATTTGTTGCATCAAGGACCTCTGTCTCCCTATGATGTATCATCTTGTCAAGAGCATCTACAACATCAACATCAACTGAAGTGCCAACCTGTTTCATTGATAGTTTCATGGATGGTTTCATTCATGGTTTCATTCTCGGTTTCATTGATGGTTTCACGGATAGTATTCTGCATGGGTACACAGAGTGTATCCTATGAGAGTTCCTCAAGTAAGTCCTCACCATGTTTCCCATGCTTATTCCAAACATTATAGTTTCTCCTGTATCCCTTACCTAGCAGATGTCAATGGATATGCTCGATGTTCTGAAACTGCTTTTGATTTTTGTAATCAACACGTGGGCATTGTATGTATTTATCACCCCATACATTATTTTCCATGTACCCCATGATAGTCTTCAGAAAAGAATTAGTGATTTCCACGAACTTGGCAGATATAGAATCTGAGTACATACATCTACGATCTAAATAACATAAAGTGTACGACATATGACATAATAAAATATATGCCATCCTGTTTAATGAAAAATGCACGCTATGATTATATATCATTACCAATTTTGAGTGGCAAGATACCAACCTTAGAGTAATAAAATTGGTGATGTACAACCTTCACAATTTTGGAGCCTCTTGAACAACTCTTTAAAAAATCCTCTAAACTTAAATTAATTAATTAATTAATTAAAGTTGATCTCCATCACATTCAATTATAGGTTACGCACTAATAACATTAGAGGAAGTTGGTGTGGGCGCAAACTTCAACATTCATGAGGCTACATGTTCATGAAGCACTCTAAAAGGAAGAAAGATGTTTTTCATTCGCAATTTACCTAAAGAAACAAGCTAATAAATTAAAGTGTTACTAGTTACCAACCTTAGAAGAAGCATGTGGTGTGCATCCTTTGAGAATTGAGATCCTCTAGGATCACGTGACTAGTGAAGGAAGGGCGTGAGTCATGTGTAAAGAAATGGAGGGAGTGGTGAAGTGGAGGGAAAAGGGTTCTGTTGTAAGAAGTTTTCACTGGCAGATCATATGGTGCGCTAGGGTTCTTACACCACCAAAATGGTGGAATTCTCCTACAGCCCATTTGGATGTCTGCATTGAGGCCATGGCATTAGAATTGGAAATAGTAGACCAGAATTCCATGTGTTTGGATGGTCTTGGCATTGGAGTCTAGAAACTAAGCGCGATTCCGTGCGGCATTCTCTTCACATAGCGCAACCCCAAAGCGATACCGAGCCAAGACCCTCCGTATTAGATGGAATCGCATCCAATCCAGCTCTCATCATTGTCACACCCGATTTTCTAAAGAACAAAACCAGGCTAATCATATGTGTGCCCAGGAAGTCCACACATATGTCAGAATGAAAATGTATCAGAAACAATGTTATTATATAACGTATACATAGCTATATTAACACTTACATAAGAGTATCATGGAATAGTGACTAAACTTCAGGCTCCATTCTTCTTAGGGACGGCTGACTGGTGGCTCCGTATGCCAAACACTTCTGAAAGACTTCTGGAAACTCCACTACCTCTTTATACTTCTTCTGAGCAACATCTTACTACACATTGGAGTGTGGGGAAATAGAAAGAGTGAGTCCATGTCAAACTCAACAAGTACAACACAGGGTTCATGAGGCATAAAAGGCTAGACACTGTTTGACTGCGTTTAACTTTTAATCATCATATACTTAGCAATTGAGTAGCATCAAGGTATTCAAATTTCCATTAATGAACCAATGATCAATTGTAATAAGGATAATGAATAGCATTAACATAAGCATAATAATAACAACAGTAATTAACTATGATATAACAATGGTGATCATCTATCTGTAAATGTTTCAAGGCCACCCGTATCTATGGGCACGGCTAGTATACTAGTTTTTAACTTTGCGCAGAGGTGTACACTTTCACTGTGAGTCATAATTTCCAAATGCATGGGATAGCTAGTCCCAAAACACCGAAAACCATATAAAGCCATTCAAATGTTCGTCTAACAAGTTAGGGTCATTAGATTCACTCGGCAGACAGATGTAGGAACCCCCTTTTCAAATGGCACAATTCCTTCTCGGCTATACTCATAGACAAGAGGGTGTCCTACACCCAACGTGGCAAGTCATTCTTACGCCATTTAAGGTAATCACTAACAAGCTAGAAAAGGTCTCTTGAACAACTAGAGCCAGAGCCATATAGCCCTCACAGCTGTACTATATGTCTCGGATGATCACGTACAGATAAGTCCTTATGGAAAGAAACCAGAGCATCAAAAATAACCCACATGCTCTAGCCCCTTTTCAACAGTAATAAAATCATCATTAAAGGTTGGTCGCTTAATTCATTAGTCTAATTACAAGATCATCGTTCATAATTAAGCACTAGTAATAGCTACCCAAATGCATAACCCATAGGTGACAAGGAAATAAGATATCAATAGCTAAGTTATAATCTCAATGGTTGTTAAGGAGGACACATGCATATGTATGATAATTTCAGTGAATATGTAACAAGGATAGTCCCATGTTATACTTGCCTTAATCAAAGCTTTATTGATGATACTGCTGGTCTGGCTCTAAATAATACTCCTGATCGTCAAGAAACTGTTCACCGTCTATACTCGATCGTCAAGCATCAACACACAATCATCCGAGCAATCATACACGAAGCAAACAAAGAAAAATAATTAAAATAGTACACCAAAAGTAGCAAAATAGTATAAAAAGTTTTTAAAACTCTTCTACACATTACTACGATCACACAGACGTAAAGATCACGAAATTCGGATTTAAAACGTGAAAGTTATGAATTTTCTAAGATTTTCTATAGATAAATAATTATTTTAATATAAACTTAAAATTAAACTTTCCAAACCTACTGTACAGCTACACTAACATGTAGAGCTCACAAATACGAATTTAACGCAACTTGAACGGGTCAAATCAGAGTTAAAACAGAGATTTTATGATCAAAACAAGATTAGTGGCAAAACTGTAAATAATATCATCTTTTACCTTGGGCTTGGAGGAGCTCCGGTCAGCCATGGTGGAACCTCACCGGAGAGAAGCAAGATGAGATGGGAACTCGATGAAACGGCGATGGATTCGTGCAAACGGATATACCACGGTGTAGAGAACGACGAGGGCTGCCTCTTGGTGGTGGTGGCTGGCGTCGGGACGCGATGGTTTGGCTGGAAAAGCTCGTCGGAGAGTTTGCCGAAACACAAGCTGTAGATGAAGAACTTCGGCGAGAGGTGGAGGGAGCTACGAGCGGCGGCTCGCGATAAGGGTTGTACTTCTAAAACCAGCACGTCGAGGGCTACGCCGGCATATATATAGTTGTAGGGTTTGGAAACTTTTAGGAATTTCTTAATTTCGGGATTATTTTAATTTCGCGAATAAAATAATTCCAGAAAATCTAAAATTACCTTTTTGTCCGTGAAAAATAGCCCGGAGCTCAGAAAAATCACAGGAAAAATCCTAGAGACTCTTGGGGAGATAAGGAACTCAACTAAATAGGTTTGGGCTCATGAAAAGATTGATGAATAGATCAAGGAAAAAGATTAAGCTCACGGAAATTGAAATTTTAAATCCAGAAAATACCAAAAAGTTTTCTGGTGAGAAGTAAACGTCGTCCTATGGTAATTTAAAAATAAAAACACTCACCAACACCCAAGACAAGCATCACACAAACACCACATTATCAAATTAATATGAAAAAGTTTAAACCCACAATTTTCTTTATTTAAATTAGCAGCAACTTAACTTATCTAATAAATTTATTCAAATATTGAAATCATTCATTTTATTTAGTGTTTTTCATGCACAATCCAAAATTGAAAATTTTGGGTGTGACAGTCATCTCCAACTCTAGCTCCACTCGTCGTCCCCAACTCTGGCACCGGCCCCTCCGTCCCTCACAGCCAACCATCCGTCCTCCTCATCGAAGCTCCTCCACCCTCGTGCCCCCTCCGCCCTGCTCGTTGGGGCCCCTCAGATCCACCGAGACCTACATCGAGGTAGCTCCCTCCTCAGTGCCAGCATCGAGCTCTCTTCTCCCCCATCACTGCTTCCCCCCCAGTCGAGCTCCCTTCTCCCAACCCCCCATCGAGCTCCCTTCTCCCCCGTCATCACCTATCTCAGTGGGCTTCCATCCTCAGATCCACAAGGGCCCGAGCTCGAGCTTCTTCGTGCATCCTCCGCGCGTCACATCGTGCCTAAGCTCACTCGCGGCCTTCCTCCACGCTGCAAGGGTCGAGCCCGAGTCCGCTCGCGGTAGCCTCTACGTGCGCTGAAGTAGTGCCTGAGTCTGCTCACGACGTGCCTAGGGAGCCCGCTCGCTGCCATCTTCCGTGCCACCGGGGTGCCTAGATACTCCACGCGAAGGAGCCCGCTCGCTGATATCTTCCACACTGGCGAGGTGGGCACTACTGCTTGCGGCATCGCCGCTATCTTCTGCGTCGCCGGGGTCGTGTGATTTGTGACGGAGGTGGGAGAAATCAATTTCTTGATGTGCACATCCAAACATAAATTGGTATTTGCCAAGTCAATAGATTCCAGCCAGCAAATTCGTCCACATCCAAACAACAAATTTGGTATTACAATACATTTCCAATACCAGTTTGATTTGGTATTGGTACCAATTCAATTCTAGGGTCTCCAATATCTACATCCAAACATACCCCTAGTGTTTCTAAGTAGTAATAAAACACTACCACTAGTCATAGCATATGGGAACCCTCCGTAGGAGGCATTTGGTAGGGAAATTTATACTAAATTTTCAATGCTAAAACACTAGGAGAAGCCCACATCACTGTGAGAAGTCTAAAGTTTTGGTTGTGTCACCACCGGATCATAGTAGGTGGAGTGCAGTGGCCTATCAAACCGGTGGTGAAAATCACTATCATTGCCAGTTCCGTAGACAATCCAGCAGTGGAAACCGTGATGATTTTCACCATTGGTTCAAATGACCAGTATGCAATGCCTATCTACCTTCAAATCATGGTGAAACTTCTTGGCTCTGCCATTTTGTAAGTGTGTGGTGCAGTGGGAAAAAATAGTTGTGAAAATTGTTTTTACCACTAGGTCACATATGATCCTCGATATTGATAACCCCCACAGTTTTCACCTCTAGACTATCCAAGGTTTTTCACCTCATTGCACACCGCCGGCTTTCGAATAGGTAGTGAAACATTATGATAGGCACTTATATAGAAACTAGCGGTGAAATTTGTGCTGTGAAAAATAAAATTTGTAGTAGTAAGGGGCAGACTCTTAAGGTGGCCGATTTGGTTATTAACAGAAGATGCATGCTTCTTAAGCCATCAATTAATAGAGCCGAGCAACTCTATCTCTAAGGTAGTGGCGGAGCCAGAACCAAAACATAGGGGGCAATTTGCCAATTAAACCCATAAGTACATAGGTAGTAGAGAAATTAATCTTACTAGTTATTACTTATAATCAGACCACAGTAAACACTAAACAAAATACAATTGACCGTGTGGTCTATCACTCAATCAGCCACTTATAGTATATATATAGTGTATCAAATTTAGTCTAGAAGCAAGAAGAAGAAGAAGAATCAATAAGAAATCAAGCATACATGTATGGCTATAAGCATGTAGCCTGTACGTAGAGCAACAAAGGGCAGATGCAGAGGAGTAGAAGAATGCTATGAGGGGATGGAGTTGACGCACGGCCCGCCGCCCTGCCGGCCCACCGGTCACTCGCTGAGATGCTAACTCGGCGACTCGCCGCTCGTGGACGCAAAAGGCAACTAGATATGATAGTCTCACAGAGAATTGCAGGTTGCGAGTTCCGAGCATGGGGTGCTGCTGGCTGCATGCCTATTGTAACACCCAGTGTTATGGTTGCACTAAAACACCTGCATCACATGAGCATGAGCATCATCATCTCATTCATAAGCATTATACCTTGATAAGTGTTATCATTTCATGCTTGTTTCCATTTGCTTTGCTTGGTTATATGCTTGTATGTGTGTATGCTCATGTGTGATAGATGCAAGTGGGTGTCAATTGTCTTCTCAAACAACTTAACTACACTTAGAGTGTCATTAGGAACAATATTCAAGAAGGTCCTTACTCCTAAATATGCTTCTAAATACTAGTTGACTTGTGTTGACCCTCAGAGTTCTTTTGTTTGACTGTTTAAAAAGTGCTACCAGATGTTTATGCATGTTTGTGCAACCTTAAACAAAGTTGTAGAAAATTTATTAAGGAACAAAAGTTGTAATATGGTCATCTCATGAAAATGACTATAACATGCTCAGATAGGGCCCACCAGTCAGTTGGAGTGTTGTTTCCTTAGTTGACTTGAGAAGTACATCTGCTGAGCTGTCCAAAATGTCCATCTTATACTCCAAATATGCTAAATCCAGCTATAACAAAGTTGTGGAAAATTTTATCAGCTACAAACTTTATTTTTGGGTCATCTCATGAATCACTCTCTAAACCCCTCAAAATTCAGCTTTTCTGCTCTGCTGGATTTCTGTTGTCTCCTCAAAACAGTTCCTGTTCTTTGCCTCGTATCTCTCAAACTGTGCCGATCTGGACTTGACTCATTAAAACAAAGTTGTAGAGAATTTGTCAAGCTCCAACTTTGTCAATTGGCTCACCTCGAGATTCGGCCTGGATCATGAGATATAGATCAAGGAAGAAGCTGCTGTTTCTAGCTTTGAGATGTTGCAAATGTTTCAAAACTATGTTTCACATGTTCCAGTTCTGATTGGAACAGGGGGATGGCTGACCAGTCACAGGCCATTGACGCTGCGTGGAGGCGTCGTGGCAGCCGTACACCAGTGTGGGACCCACCAGGCCAGGCCATGACGTTCTCAAGAGCGCCACGCCGACCCCCAGCTCATTCCTCCTCCTCCTTGCGCCCTCTCTCTTCCTTGTTGTGCTCGTTGAGGCAGAGCAAGGTGACGCCAGCGCCGCCGCGTCTTCACCACACTCGTGCGCTATCATTGTGGAGCCTCAGCTCGATTTCGCCCGCCCCGAGCACCGCCACACCTTTCTCTACCTTCTTCACGTCCTCCCTGAGCAAGCCGTGCATCGGTGAGGCCGCATTGCTGTTCCTCTGCCCCAGAGACCTCGCAGGAGTTCTTCCGCATGGGCGCTCACCATGGCCAGAGCTCTCTAGTCATCCCCATCTCTCTCTAGTGGGTGCGCTAGGACTGGTGTGGTGTAGGGATGCTCACCGAGGGGGGCAGCTTGGGTCCAGCGGCAACCGCCAGTTAGTGCTCCGCCGAGCCGCCATGCACGCCGAGGAGCTATCCCCGATGGCTCTGCCCTTTGTTTAGCTAGGTCAACCGATGCGGCTTGAGGTGTAGGTCACGTTTGTGCCCTCGGTTTCACTGGCTGACTCACCGCAGCAAGCTTCACCGGTGACTTCTCCCTCCCCTGTCTCTGTCCCTCTGACCAGCGGGCCCCACTGTCAACGCTCGGGCAGGCGGGAGCTTGTCGTGGGCCGCGCTGCGCCACTGGGCCCGCCCAGTAGCTAGGTTAGGTTTAGTTATTTTGTTTTTCTTTTCTTTTATTCATAGATTTGAATGCTAGATTCAAAAATCCATATCTGGTGATTTAGAGATCCAAATGAAGTGATTTAAATTTTGTGGTGCTCCTTGTGCAGTCTAGTTTTTATTAAAAATATAAAATATACCATGTTCTGTTATGGAAATTGAAGCTATAAATTATCTCTTTTATTCATTAGGAAATAGGAGAAATTTGTATCTATTGTTGTATAGCTCCAAATGACTTGAAATTTTTATGGAGTGCTGTTGATGCCATGAGTAGCCTGTAGTTTAAATTTCATCAATTTTGGATACTATATGGTGGAGTTATGTATTTACCTTGTTTGCACGGTTAGATCTTGTGTGAATTTTCATAATTTATCTATAGATCCAGTGAAGGTAAAATTTGGTGAGTGCTATTCTCATGTTAGTGAGAACCCAAAAAAATATGATATTTGTTGTTTGATACTTTTCAATAGGGTTTCTCAATTATGCCAAAATCAGTCTTCCTATCTATTATTTTTGATACGAGAAAATATACTTGCTCAATTGCTATAAAAATTTTATGGTAGCCTTCTGAAAGCATGTTGTAGCTACTGTAACTTTTATAGAATTTATTGTGTAGTTTTGATATAGGTTTCTTTATTCACCTAATTATCTAAATAAATTAATAAAAGGCATTAAAGAAATTTTTTAGATGTTGGAACCACACTTTCTGGTGTTCATTTGATATGTGTAATAAGTTGGTAAACCTATTTTAGTTCAAATGTGCTTTTGTTATATCACTAAATATTTAATTTAGTGAGTCTACCTATTCTGGACAGATTTCGAGATGTTGTTTATTACTCTATGTAAATGATGGTTTCATGTCTTGTGGTCTATAACAAAGTTGTTGTAAATTTCATGATCTAGTTTATATTAAATTTTGGTGGCATTTGGTCATATAGTTTAGGAGTTTTAGTTGTTTAAAGTTAGCTCTCAGCTTTAGTTGCTCTTTGTTTGCATAGAATAGATTATGTGTTTGCTTCGACCTGGTAAACTTTGAAATCATGCTTTACTGTTTATAAATGATTTATAGAGAATTTTATAAGATTTCCATAATATCCTCTTGCAAGTCAATTGGATTTGTAGAACTCCCGTTGTGCTTGATAGACTGAACTTCTTCTTTGCATGTTAAACCTGAACTTTCTGTTAGGTGTGCCTTTGCTATTTATAAGCCTATTTGTAATGTTTCTAGGTGTTAGGCCTTTAACTGAAGATGAATATCTTTATCTTAGGCTATGCAAGTTAGTTAAGGTTGCTTTTGCTCTTTTGAGTTAAGATAGACACATGCTCTTAAAGTGATTTGAATAGAGTGTTGCACCTACTCGGTCAACGAATGTCTAGGGATACTTTGTTACTTGCTATTCTTCATCCATCATAAGCACCATGTTACTCTTATGCATCCATGATATTCATCTTGTGCATATGCATGCAATAGGTGTATCGGAGGGCGTGACTTTGCTAGAATTTGACGGGACGAGCCAGGAAGCTCCAGAGGTACAGCAGCCAGAACCCGAAGTTTAGGAGGTGCAGCTCACAGCCAAGGAGCCAAGAGAGGTGGTGGTTGAGTGCCCGGATCACAGGCCGTGCAACTTTGTTAAAGGCAACCCCCGGAGCATTATAAGCCTCCTAATTTCTGAAATACAATTAAGTATTATGTTATATATATTGTTGCATTAAGTGGTAGGTGTTGGATGAAAACACTTGTTGCATTGATATCCAATCCTTATCCAGATATTATCACCATGAATCCTATGTAGCTCAGGCTCAAGTAGATGCTTAGCCTTGCTTTAAGTGGTAGAAGTCATGTGATTTCCTATCACCTGTGAGCTATAGGAATATCCGTATGGCACGGTTGGCTATATTTGCTATTATGAAAAAGAACCTATCTTAATTTGAATTAAAGACCGGGCAAAGGCTTGCCGGTTTGCAGTGACTCCATCTGTGTTGATTAAGGACTGATTCTTGGAGCATTTCTTGTTTATGTTGAACGCATGCCTCTCTCTTTGTTGGCTAGACTCGATGAAAGCTCTATGTTTGGTGTTGGTAATTAGTGACAATGCCTAAGTACTAATCCTATGCCTAAGTTGTATGTAGCACATGAGGATTAGTACATTCCAAGGTTGGTGGCAAGATAGACATGGTGATCTTGATGGCCACACTTGGATTTGGATGCAACCCTACGTGATCAAGGCAAAGGTATAGGCTTAAGGGTTGTGTTTTAGTAACCAAGACACCTAGTGGGTGTGGTTACATTATAGGATAGATAGCCGTACTATAAAGAGGGGAATGACGCGGCTATTGAACTCCTAAGTGCCTCTAGGTGTGCATTTCATGATCATATGAATTTGGATAGAACTAATAACGCCTCGAAAAATGATTGTGAAAATGCTAACACACTCGCACATGACTTGATCACTTGGTGGTGTTAGCACATTTGCGATGGCGTTGGAGTTTAAGCGGTAGAGAGGGTTTGGGGTCCTCTCTCCCTCCCGCCGAGCATGCGAGCGCGGGATTCAGGCGATTTCGGGGAAATGAAATGCCTATTTTCCACTACGCCGGAAGTCGGAAAAAGAAACGGAGGCAAACGGGGGTCACAGTGGTGACCGGACGCTGGACCGGACGCGGTCACTGTTTGACCGGACGCGTCCGGTCAGTGTCCAGTGTCTGCGCGTTTTTCAGTTGTTTGATCGGACCGGTGCGTCCGGTCGTGACCGGCGCGTCCGGTCGGTGCTTCGCGAAACTAGCCATTGCGCGACCGGCGCGTCCGGTCAGTTGGACCAACGCGTCCGGTCCACGCGACTTCGGCTGTTTCAAGTTTCTAACGGCTATATTTGAAGGGGTACGTCTATAAATACTCGTTGGCCGGCTCAAGGCTCTCTCTCTCTCTTGGACTTTTGACATACTTGTGAGCACTTTGAGCTAAGCAACTCCCCTCCCACTCATCTCTCTTGCTTCTTTGCATATTTGAAGTGAGATTGAGTGATCCAAGTGCATTTGCATTGTGAGATAGCATCTAGTTGGCACTTGGTGGTTGATTTGCTGCGGGATTCTTGTTTCTCTTGGTGGTTGCCGCCACCTAGACGGTTTGGAGCAGCTTGGAGGCGTTGGCAAGAGTTGGTGATTGTTCTTGGCCACCTCCGGTGTTTGTGAGGGGTTTGTGTCTACCTCGGCGAAGCGCCAAAGGCAACATTAGTGAATTGCTCGTGTCATTGCAACCTTTTGCCATTTGGTAGGTTCTTGTGGCGCCTTTTGAGAGGCTCGGTGTGAGACCGATTAGCCACTGAACCATGTGGTGAAGAGGGACACAACGGGGACTAGCGTGCCGGCAAGCACGTGAACCTCAGGATAAATCTTTGTGTCATCATTCTTATTGTGATTGATCGATCCCGGTGGTTGTGTATTATGGAATTCATCTCTTGATCATATTGTTTGGTTGGCCCAACACTTCGCCCCTCGGTGATACCCTTCTAACTCTCTCTTGTATTAATTTCTTAGTTACTTTGCTAGAGTAGCTCTTCTGTGTAGCTTGCTAGTTGTAGTTTCCTTCTCGGTTTGACTTGTGCGGTTGAGTGCCAATATACTAGAATTGTGAATTAGATAGGTGGCTTGCAAACACCCCATAGGCTAAGCAAAACTTGCATCACGCTATTTGTTGTATTGATAAACTTGTTTAGCTTGTCATTGTAGAAAATTTTAAAAGGCTATTCACCCCCCTCTAGCCATCAAGACCTTTCAAGTGGTATCGGAGCCGTGGTCACCGTTTGCAAGGCTTAACAACCTCGGTGCAAGATGGCTCAAGTTATGTTCAATCATGTTAATGGCAAGCCTCCATTCTTTGATGGCGTCTCTTCCTTTGATCATTGGAAAAGGAAGATGAAGCAATATCTAGGTAATATACATGAGAAGGTTTGGAATGTGACCAAGGAAGGATACATCATTCTTGATGAAGAAAATCTCACTCCAAATGACCGCATCAACAAATAATGCAACACGGCGGCACTTGACACAATCTACCGTGCCATTGATGACAAAGTATTTGAGCAGATCAAAGATCTTGAAAATGCAAATGAGCTTTGGATAAGGCTTGAAGAAACATATGAAGGCACTTCAACGGTAAAAAGTGCCAAGCTATATATGCTCAAGGACAAGTTCTCCACTTTCAAGATGAAGGATGATGAATCCATCCCGGAGATGTTCTATAGGCTCCAAGTCATTGTCAATGATCTCAAGGGGCTTGGAGAGAAGGTTGAGGACAAGGACTTCTCACACAAGTTCTTGATGTGCTTACCCAAGAAGTTTGCCACCTTGAGAAGAATGATCTTTAGAGAGGGATTGGACAAGGTCAAACCAACCAATGTGCTTGGAGATATAATGACCGATGCCCAATACAATGATGATGAAGATGAAGATGAGAAGAAGGAGACCAAGGTCAAGCAAGAGAAGCCCATTGCATTCAAGGCTTCATCTTCTAAGGGCAAGAGCAAGGTGGAGAGCGATGATGATGATCCATTCGATGATGAGACCATGGCCCTCCTAGTGCATAAGATGGGGAGGTTCATGAAGAAGAAAGGATATGGGGCAAGGAAGAGAAGGGACTTCATGAAGGCAAAGGAGGTGCTTTGCTACAATTGCAATAGCCCTGATCATGTAGTGGCAAAGTGCCCCTATGAAGACAAAAGATATCATGATGGGGAGTTGAAGTTGAAAAAGAACAAGAAGGACAAAAAGGAGAAGAAAGAAAAGAAGAGCTTCACTATCAACAAGAAGAAGAAAAGTGGTGGCTATGTGGTCACTTGGGATAGTGATAACTCCGATAGTGATGATGATAGTTCTAGTGATGATGAGAGGACCACTCGGCGAGCCATTGCAAGCATCGCCCTCTCCAACAAGTCATCCATCTTCGACACTACATCGACATGCCTTATGGCCAAGCCTACCAAGGTAAAATATGATGATAGTGATAATGATTCGTGTGCTAGTGATGATTGTAGGAGTGATGATGAGGAGGATGAGGACTACTCCAAGGATGATCTATTGGGCATAATAGATCAAATGAGCAAAGGCTACAAGAGGACCACCAAGAAATACAAAATCTTGGAACAAGAGCTCATTGCCAAGAGCAATGAAAATGATGCCTTGATGGAGGAGCTTGTTGCTCTCAAAAAGAGTAAGGAGTGCAAAGGAATTGAACAAGAGCTCAAAGCTCTTAGGAAATCCTTTGATGAGCTAGAGGCCTCTCGTGAGTGTCTAAAGGAAGACCACGAGGACCTTGAAGTTGCTCACACTAGGCTTAAGGAAGCCCACTCCTCTCTACTTGAGCTCATCAAGGAGAAGGACCTCAAGTTGGAGAAGCTCATGAAGGAAGCTAAGGAGGAGCAAGTGATTGTCACTTGTGATATTGGACTAACATGTGATATTATTGATGATTCTCTATTTGTTGGTCCTACTAATGCTTCATGTAGCTCATCATCATCCACCACTACCAACTCTACCTCTACTACTAGTGATTCATCACTTGTGGTTGAGAATGAGACTCTCAAGAGAGAGGTGGATGATCTCACCCGCGCATTAGGCAATGCCTATGGTGGGGATGCCCGCTTGCTAAAATGCTTGGGTAACCAAAGGTTCTCTCTTAACAAAGAGGGTTTGGGCTATACTCCCAAGAAGGGCAAGGCGGCTTTTGCTACTCCAAAGTCTCGCTTTGTGAAGAGCATTGGTCGTTATTGCAATAGATGCAAGCAAGTTGGGCATCTAGAGATTAATTGTAATAAAATGAACAAGAACAACAACAAGTTTCATGCTAAAATGGATTACATTCCTTTTGATTCTTGTTATGTGCTTACCAAGGGTGAGAAAGGTGTGCATGCTAGGTTTGTTGGTACACCAATTGTGGGTCCAAAGAAGAAGGCCATTTGGATACCAAAGAGCTTAGTTACTAACCTCCAAGGACCCAAACAAGTATGGGTACCTAAGAAACATTAATTTATTTTGTAGGTAAATTACAAGGCCGGAGGAAGGCATTGGGTGCTTGATAGTGGGTGCTCTCAACATATGACCGGTGATTCAAGAATGTTCAACTCTCTCAAATCAAATGATAGTGGCATTGATAGTATCATATTTGGTGATAATAGCAAGGGCGATGTGAAGGCTCTTGGAAGGATTGCAATCTCAAATGATCATAGCATTTCCAATGTGCTCCTAGTTGAAAAGTTGAACTTCAATATTCTCTCGGTTGCTCAATTGTGTGATCTAGGTTTCAAGTGCATATTTGGTGTTGATGATGTGGAGATAGTTAGTGTTGATGGCTCAAATTTGATCTTCAAGGGCTTTAGATATGAGAATCTATACTTGGTTGATTTCAATGCTAGTGACACTCAACTTTCAACGTGCTTGCTCACCAAATCAAGTATGGGTTGGTTATGGCATAGAAGACTTGGTCATGTTGGCATGAAGCAATTGAACAAGTTAGTGAAGCATGACTTAGTTAGAGGCTTGAAGGATGTCACATTTGAGAAGGATAAGCTATGTAGTGCATGTCAAGCCGGAAAGCAAGTGGGCAACACTCATCCATTGAAAAGCATCATGAGTACTTCCAAGGCATTTGAGTTATTGCACATGGATTTATTTGGGCCAACTACATACACAAGCATTGGTGGCAACAAGTATGGCTTTGTGATTGTGGATGATTTCACTAGATATACATGGGTATTCTTTCTTGTGGACAAGAGTGATGTATTTGACATATTCAAGAAGTTCATCAAGAGGGTGCAAAATGAGTTTGAGACCACAATCAAGAAAGTAAGAAGTGACAATGGAAGTGAGGTTAGAAACACAAAAGTTGATGAGCTATGTGAGGAGCTTGGAATCAAGCATCAATTTTCAGCCAAGCATACACCTCAATCTAATGGCTTAGTTGAGAGAAAGAATAGAACTTTGATTGATATGGCAAGATCAATGTTGAATGAGTATAATGTGAGTCATTCTTTTTGGGCCGAAGCAATCAACACGGCTTGCTTCTATAGCAACCGTCTCTATTGCCACAAGTTTCTAGAGAAGACACCATATGAGATCTTAAATGGAAGAAAGCCCAACATTGCATACTTTTGGGTATTTGGTTGCAAATGCTACATCTTGAAGAAGGGCACTAGATTGAGCAAGTTTGAGAAGAAATGTGATGAAGGATTTCTACTTGGTTACTCCACTACTAGCAAAGCTTATAGAGTTTGGAATTTGGCTAGTGGTTCACTTGAGGAAGTTCATGATGTTGAGTTTGATGAAACAAATGGCTCTCAAGATGAGGAAAATAACTTGGATGATGTGAGAGGAACTCAATTGACCAATGCTATGAAAGAAATAGATATTGGTGATATTAGGCCAAAGCAAGTGATTGATGTGGATGACAACAAAGATCAAGTGCTCCAAAGTCCAATTACACAAGCTAGTGGGTCTCTAATGCAAAATCAAGCTAGTACATCATCTCAAGTGCAACAAGATCAACAAGTGGCTAGTTCATCATCTCCAACTCATGATCAACATCAACATCCAAGCAATCAAGTCCAAGTGCTTCAACCAACTAACATTGCAAGAGACCATCCATTGGATTCCATCATACAAAATCTTGGAACAAGAGCTCATTGCCAAGAGCAATGAAAATGATGCCTTGATGGAGGAGCTTGTTGCTCTCAAAAAGAGTAAGGAGTGCAAAGGAATTGAACAAGAGCTCAAAGCTCTTAGGAAATCCTTTGATGAGCTAGAGGCCTCTCGTGAGTGTCTAAAGGAAGACCACGAGGACCTTGAAGTTGCTCACACTAGGCTTAAGGAAGCCCACTCCTCTCTACTTGAGCTCATCAAGGAGAAGGACCTCAAGTTGGAGAAGCTCATGAAGGAAGCTAAGGAGGAGCAAGTGATTGTCACTTGTGATATTGGACTAACATGTGATATTATTGATGATTCTCTATTTGTTGGTCCTACTAATGCTTCATGTAGCTCATCATCATCCACCACTACCAACTCTACCTCTACTACTAGTGATTCATCACTTGTGGTTGAGAATGAGACTCTCAAGAGAGAGGTGGATGATCTCACCCGTGCATTAGGCAATGCCTATGGTGGGGATGCCCGCTTGCTAAAATGCTTGGGTAACCAAAGGTTCTCTCTTAACAAAGAGGGTTTGGGCTATACTCCCAAGAAGGGCAAGGCGGCTTTTGCTACTCCAAAGTCTCGCTTTGTGAAGAGCATTGGTCGTTATTGCAATAGATGCAAGCAAGTTGGGCATCTAGAGATTAATTGTAATAAAATGAACAAGAACAACAACAAGTTTCATGCTAAAATGGATTACATTCCTTTTGATTCTTGTTATGTGCTTACTAAGGGTGAGAAAGGTGTGCATGCTAGGTTTGTTGGTACACCAATTGTGGGTCCAAAGAAGAAGGCCATTTGGATACCAAAGAGCTTAGTTACTAACCTCCAAGGACCCAAACAAGTATGGGTACCTAAGAAACATTAATTTATTTTGTAGGTAAATTACCAGGCCGGAGGAAGGCATTGGGTGCTTGATAGTGGGTGCTCTCAACATATGACCGGTGATTCAAGAATGTTCAACTCTCTCAAATCAAATGATAGTGGCATTGATAGTATCACATTTGGTGATAATAGCAAGGGTGATGTGAAGGCTCTTGGAAGGATTGCAATCTCAAATGATCATAGCATTTCCAATGTGCTCCTAGTTGAAAAGTTGAACTTCAATCTTCTCTCGGTTGCTCAATTGTGTGATCTAGGTTTCAAGTGCATATTTGGTGTTGATGATGTGGAGATAGTTAGTGTTGATGGCTCAAATTTGATCTTCAAGAGCTTTAGATATGAGAATCTATACTTGGTTGATTTCAATGCTAGTGACACTCAACTTTCAACGTGCTTGCTCACCAAATCAAGTATGGGTTGGTTATGGCATAGAAGACTTGGTCATGTTGGCATGAAGCAATTGAACAAGTTAGTGAAGCATGACTTAGTTAGAGGCTTGAAGGATGTCACATTTGAGAAGGATAAGCTATGTAGTGCATGTCAAGCCAGAAAGCAAGTGGGCAACACTCATCCATTGAAAAGCATCATGAGTACTTCCAAGGCATTTGAGTTATTACACATGGATTTATTTGGGCCAACTACATACACAAGCATTGGTGGCAACAAGTATGGCTTTGTGATTGTGGATGATTTCACTAGATATACATGGGTATTCTTTCTTGTGGACAAGAGTGATGTATTTGACATATTCAAGAAGTTCATCAAGAGGGTGCAAAATGAGTTTGAGACCACAATCAAGAAAGTAAGAAGTGACAATGGAAGTGAGGTTAGAAACACAAAAGTTGATGAGCTATGTGAGGAGCTTGGAATCAAGCATCAATTTTCAGCCAAGCATACACCTCAATCTAATGGCTTAGTTGAGAGAAAGAATAGAACTTTGATTGATATGGCAAGATCAATGTTGAATGAGTATAATGTGAGTCATTCTTTTTGGGCCGAAGCAATCAACACGGCTTGCTTCTATAGCAACCGTCTCTATTGCCACAAGTTTCTAGAGAAGACACCATATGAGATCTTAAATGGAAGAAAGCCCAACATTGCATACTTTTGGGTATTTGGTTGCAAATGCTACATCTTGAAGAAGGGCACTAGATTGAGCAAGTTTGAGAAGAAATGTGATGAAGGATTTCTACTTGGTTACTCCACTACTAGCAAAGCTTATAGAGTTTGGAATTTGGCTAGTGGTTCACTTGAGGAAGTTCATGATGTTGAGTTTGATGAAACAAATGGCTCTCAAGATGAGGAAAATAACTTGGATGATGTGAGAGGAACTCAATTGACCAATGCTATGAAAGAAATAGATATTGGTGATATTAGGCCAAAGCATGTGATTGATGTGGATGACAACAAAGATCAAGTGCTCCAAAGTCCAATTACACAAGCTAGTGGGTCTCTAATGCAAAATCAAGCTAGTACATCATCTCAAGTGCAACAAGATCAACAAGTGGCTAGTTCATCATCTCCAACTCATGATCAACATCAACATCCAAGCAATCAAGTCCAAGTGCTTCAACCAACTAACATTGCAAGAGACCATCCATTGGATTCCATCATACAAAATCTTGGAACAAGAGCTCATTGCCAAGAGCAATGAAAATGATGCCTTGATGGAGGAGCTTGTTGCTCTCAAAAAGAGTAAGGAGTGCAAAGGAATTGAACAAGAGCTCAAAGCTCTTAGGAAATCCTTTGATGAGCTAGAGGCCTCTCGTGAGTGTCTAAAGGAAGACCACGAGGACCTTGAAGTTGCTCACACTAGGCTTAAGGAAGCCCACTCCTCTCTACTTGAGCTCATCAAGGAGAAGGACCTCAAGTTGGAGAAGCTCATGAAGGAAGCTAAGGAGGAGCAAGTGATTGTCACTTGTGATATTGGACTAACATGTGATATTATTGATGATTCTCTATTTGTTGGTCCTACTAATGCTTCATGTAGCTCATCATCATCCACCACTACCAACTCTACCTCTACTACTAGTGATTCATCACTTGTGGTTGAGAATGAGACTCTCAAGAGAGAGGTGGATGATCTCACCCGCGCATTAGGCAATGCCTATGGTGGGGATGCCCGCTTGCTAAAATGCTTGGGTAACCAAAGGTTCTCTCTTAACAAAGAGGGTTTGGGCTATACTCCCAAGAAGGGCAAGGCGGCTTTTGCTACTCCAAAGTCTCGCTTTGTGAAGAGCATTGGTCGTTATTGCAATAGATGCAAGCAAGTTGGGCATCTAGAGATTAATTGTAATAAAATGAACAAGAACAACAACAAGTTTCATGCTAAAATGGATTACATTCCTTTTGATTCTTGTTATGTGCTTACCAAGGGTGAGAAAGGTGTGCATGCTAGGTTTGTTGGTACACCAATTGTGGGTCCAAAGAAGAAGGCCATTTGGATACCAAAGAGCTTAGTTACTAACCTCCAAGGACCCAAACAAGTATGGGTACCTAAGAAACATTAATTTATTTTGTAGGTAAATTACCAGGCCGGAGGAAGGCATTGGGTGCTTGATAGTGGGTGCTCTCAACATATGACCGGTGATTCAAGAATGTTCAACTCTCTCAAATCAAATGATAGTGGCATTGATAGTATCACATTTGGTGATAATAGCAAGGGTGATGTGAAGGCTCTTGGAAGGATTGCAATCTCAAATGATCATAGCATTTCCAATGTGCTCCTAGTTGAAAAGTTGAACTTCAATCTTCTCTCGGTTGCTCAATTGTGTGATCTAGGTTTCAAGTGCATATTTGGTGTTGATGATGTGGAGATAGTTAGTGTTGATGGCTCAAATTTGATCTTCAAGGGCTTTAGATATGAGAATCTATACTTGGTTGATTTCAATGCTAGTGACACTCAACTTTCAACGTGCTTGCTCACCAAATCAAGTATGGGTTGGTTATGGCATAGAAGACTTGGTCATGTTGGCATGAAGCAATTGAACAAGTTAGTGAAGCATGACTTAGTTAGAGGCTTGAAGGATGTCACATTTGAGAAGGATAAGCTATGTAGTGCATGTCAAGCCAGAAAGCAAGTGGGCAACACTCATCCATTGAAAAGCATCATGAGTACTTCCAAGGCATTTGAGTTATTGCACATGGATTTATTTGGGCCAACTACATACAAAAGCATTGGTGGCAACAAGTATGGCTTTGTGATTGTGGATGATTTCACTAGATATACATGGGTATTCTTTCTTGTGGACAAGAGTGATGTATTTGACATATTCAAGAAGTTCATCAAGAGGGTGCAAAATGAGTTTGAGACCACAATCAAGAAAGTAAGAAGTGACAATGGAAGTGAGGTTAGAAACACAAAAGTTGATGAGCTATGTGAGGAGCTTGGAATCAAGCATCAATTTTCAGCCAAGTATACACCTCAATCTAATGGCTTAGTTGAGAGAAAGAATAGAACTTTGATTGATATGGCAAGATCAATGTTGAATAAGTATAATGTGAGTCATTCTTTTTGGGCCGAAGCAATCAACACGGCTTGCTTCTATAGCAACCGTCTCTATTGCCACAAGTTTCTAGAGAAGACACCATATGAGATCTTAAATGGAAGAAAGCCCAACATTGCATACTTTTGGGTATTTGGTTGCAAATGCTACATCTTGAAGAAGGGCACTAGATTGAGCAAGTTTGAGAAGAAATGTGATGAAGGATTTCTACTTGGTTACTCCACTACTAGCAAAGCTTATAGAGTTTGGAATTTGGCTAGTGGTTCACTTGAGGAAGTTCATGATGTTGAGTTTGATGAAACAAATGGCTCTCAAGATGAGGAAAATAACTTGGATGATGTGAGAGGAACTCAATTGACCAATGCTATGAAAGAAATAGATATTGGTGATATTAGGCCAAAGCAAGTGATTGATGTGGATGACAACAAAGATCAAGTGCTCCAAAGTCCAATTACACAAGCTAGTGGGTCTCTAATGCAAAATCAAGCTAGTACATCATCTCAAGTGCAACAAGATCAACAAGTGGCTAGTTCATCATCTCCAACTCATGATCAACATCAACATCCAAGCAATCAAGTCCAAGTGCTTCAACCAACTAACATTGCAAGAGACCATCCATTGGATTCCATCATTGGTGACATACAAAGGGGAGTTCAAACTAGATCAAGATTGGCATTATTTTGTGCTCACTCTTCTTTTGTGTCAATAGAAGAACCCAAGGACATTGATAAAGCATTGAGAGATCCGGATTGGGTAAATGCAATGCATGAAGAGCTCAACAACTTCAAGAGAAATGAAGTATGGGAACTAGTTGAGAGGCCTAAGGATCATAATGTCATTGGAACAAGATGGGTCTTTCGCAACAAGCAAGATCAAGATGGAATAGTAGTAAGAAATAAAGCAAGACTAGTGGCTCAAGGTTACACACAAATAGAGGGTCTTGACTTTGGTGAAACTTATGCCCCAGTTGCAAGATTGGAAGCAATTAGGATCTTACTTGCCTATGCTTGTGCTCATAATATCAAGTTATATCAAATGGATGTGAAGAGTGCATTTCTCAATGGGTACATTCAAGAGGAGGTGTATGTGGAGCAACCTCCCGGTTTTGAAGATGACAAGAAACCCAATCATGTATACAAGTTAAGGAAAGCTTTGTATAGATTGAAGCAAGCACCTAGAGCATGGTATGAAAGATTGAGGGACTTCTTGCTATCTAAAGGATTTGTCATGGGTAAAGTTGATACAACACTATTCACCAAGAAGATTGGAAAAGACTTGTTTGTGTTGCAAATATATGTTGATGATATCATCTTTGGTTCAACCAATCAAGATTATTGTGATGAGTTTGGGAAAATGATGGCAAATGAATTTGAAATGTCAATGATTGGTGAACTTAGTTTCTTTCTTGGACTTCAAATCAAACAAATGAAGGAAGGAACATTTGTGAGCCAAACCAAGTACATCAAAGATATGCTCAAGAAGTTTGGCATGGAAGATGCAAAGGGCATTACAACCCCAATGGGCACTAGTGGAAGTTTGGATAGTGACAAGAGTGGCAACATGGTGGATCAAAAGCTATATAGATCAATGATTGGTAGCCTACTCTATGTGACGGCATCAAGGCCCGATGTGATGTTTAGTGTATGCATGTGTGCAAGATTTCAAGCCTCACCAAGAGAAAGTCATTTGAAGGCAACAAAGAGAATATTGAGGTATTTGAAGCATACACAAGATGTTGGATTGTGGTATCCCAAAGGTGCAAGCTTTGAGCTAGTTGGATATTCGGATTCCGACTATGCCGGTGACAAAGTGGAGAGAAAGAGCACTTCCGAGACTTGTCAATTGTTGGGAAGATCACTTGTCTCATGGTCATCCAAGAAGCAAAATAGTATTGCACTATCTACCGCCGAGGCCGAATACATCGCCGCGGGTAGTTGTTGTGCACAAATCTTGTGGATGAAGGCAACATTGAAGGATTTTGGAATCAATTTCAAGAATGTGCCATTGCTATGTGACAATGAAAGTGCCGTGAAGCTAACCAACAATCCGGTTCAACATCAAAGAACAAAGCATATTGATGTTCGTCATCATTTCATTAGAGATCATCAACAAAAGGGTGACATTGCTATTGAGAGTGTGGGCACCGAAGATCAATTAGCCGATCTATTCACCAAGCCACTTGATGAGAAGAGATTTCACAAGCTAAAGAATGAGTTGAACATAATTGACTTCTCCAACATGAGTTGATGCACCCCATATATGACATGCCTCTCCTACGAGCCCTAAGGTACAATTGGTTGACATGTCATACATTCTATGCTAAGGACTTGTTTAGTGCATCTAATCATAATTTACATGTTCTAGGCTCATTCATGAAAATCAAATGAATTTGAAGTTTATATGGTGCCACTATTGTTTCCATGACTTGTATGATCTAGTGGTAGCATATAACTTGTTTAAGTAGCTTGTGATCCTAAGTGTTTAATCTAGATCACTTGTCTAAATATTTGCTTCAACATGGTGCATGATAACCCTTCTAGTGAGGTGTGAAGAAGCTTGCCCTTGGATCAAACCGAAGCATTTTATTTGTGCAAGCAATCTAGGTTGAATCACAAACTTGATCCTCACCCCATAATTCAACATGATATTCTATCTAAAATTGGTCCCTTGTGGTCATTGGTGCCAAAGGGGGAGAAAATATTATTCACAAAGATAGAACTCAAAGGGGGAGAAAATGTTGTTCACAAGATAGATTCTAAAAGGGGAGAAAACCTAAAGGGGAGATTTGATAAAAGAAGGGGATCAACTAAAAATTTTGAGCACACAAGTAGGGGGAGCAAGCTCTTAAATATAAATGTTGCATTTCCTAGCGTACTTCATATGTATGATGCATAGTTATGCATTTCTTTTTCTCCGATACTTTGCTTGTGTGGTGTTTTGCTAGTATACAATTGAATGGTGTATTGAAGTACTAGCATGAATAGGAAGTAGTTAGATTTCTCTTGCTTCATGTTTTTCAAAGTAGTACTAGAATCTTGCTTATAATGTTGATCTCACGAGGTTTCTAGTTTTGTTTATGCTTTTCCAAGTGGTATCTAACTACACAAGGTGCTAAGATGGTGTTTAACGCTACTCCGATGGTATCACGCTTCAAAGGTCTATAATCTAAAACACTTAGCACCTATTGATAGTCAATGCTCCTAATCTTTCCTATCTAACATGTATGCTTCCAAAATCCAAACATACAGCATACATGTAGGGGGAGTCATTGCTATCAATTTGAATTCATGATCACATGTCCATACTTGTTACACATGGTAATATACTTGGACAATGTGACATGGGTTCAATCAAAATTTTATCATAATATCTTTGTGAAAGGGTTGTCACCAATTACCAACAAGGGGGAGATTGAAAGCTCTATGTTTGGTGTTGGTAATTAGTGACAATGCCTAAGTACTAATCCTATGCCTAAGTTGTATGTAGCACATGAGGATTAGTACATTCCAAGGTTGGTGGCAAGATGGACATGGTGATCTTGATGGCCACACTTGGATTTGGATGCAACCCTACGTGATCAAGGCAAAGGTATAGGCTTAAGGGTTGTGTTTTAGTAACCAAGACACCTAGTGGGTGTGGTTACATTATAGGATAGATAGCCGTACTATAAAGAGGGGAATGACGCGGCTATTGAACTCCTAAGTGCCTCTAGGTGTGCATTTCATGATCATATGAATTTGGATAGAACTAATAACGCCTCGAAAAATGATTGTGAAAATGCTAACACACTCGCACATGACTTGATCACTTGGTGGTGTTAGCACATTTGCGATGGCGTTGGAGTTTAAGCGGTAGAGAGGGTTTGGGGTCCTCTCTCCCTCCCGCCGAGCATGCGAGCGTGGGATTCAGGCGATTTCGGGGAAATGAAATGCCTATTTTCCACTACGCCGGAAGTCGGAAAAAGAAACGGAGGCAAACGGGGGTCACAGTGGTGACCGGACGCTGGACCGGACGCGGTCACTGTTTGACCGGACGCGTCCGGTCAGTGTCCAGTGTCTGTGCGTTTTTCAGTTGTTTGATCGGACCGGTGCGTCCGGTCGTGACCGGCGCGTCCGGTCGGTGCTTCGCGAAACTAGCCGTTGTGCGACCGGCGCGTCCGGTCAGTTGGACCAGCGCGTCCGGTCCACGCGACTTCGGCTGTTTCAAGTTTCTAACGGCTATATTTGAAGGGGTACGTCTATAAATACTCGTTGGCCGGCTCAAGGCTCTCTCTCTTGGACTTTTGACATACTTGTGAGCACTTTGAGCTAAGCAACTCCCCTCCCACTCATCTCTCTTGCTTCTTTGCATATTTGAAGTGAGATTGAGTGATCCAAGTGCATTTGCATTGTGAGATAGCATCTAGTTGGCACTTGGTGGTTGATTTGCTGCGGGATTCTTGTTTCTCTTGGTGGTTGCCGCCACCTAGATGGTTTGGAGCAGCTTGGAGGCATTGGCAAGAGTTGGTGATTGTTCTTGGCCACCTCCGGTGTTTGTGAGGGGTTTGTGTCTACCTCGGCGAAGCGCCAAAGGCAACATTAGTGAATTGCTCGTGTCATTGCAACCTTTTGCCATTTGGTAGGTTCTTGTGGCGCCTTTTGAGAGGCTCGGTGTGAGACCGATTAGCCACTGAACCACGTGGTGAAGAGGGACACAACGGGGACTAGCGTGCCGGCAAGCACGTGAACCTCGGGATAAATCTTTGTGTCATCATTCTTATTGTGATTGATCGATCCCGGTGGTTGTGTATTATGGAATTCATCTCTTGATCATATTGTTTGGTTGGCCCAACACTTCGCCCCTCGGTGATACCCTTCTAACTCTCTCTTGTATTAATTTCTTAGTTACTTTGCTAGAGTAGCTCTTCTGTGTAGCTTGCTAGTTGTAGTTTCCTTCTCGGTTTGACTTGTGCGGTTGAGTGCCAATATACTAGAATTGTGAATTGGATAGGTGGCTTGCAAACACCCCATAGGCTAAGCAAAACTCGCATCACGCTATTTGTTGTATTGATAAACTTGTTTAGCTTGTCATTGTAGAAAATTTTAAAAGGCTATTCACCCCCCCTCTAGTCATCAAGACCTTTCACTCGAGTGTCTCTAACCGTGAATCCAAGTAGCTCAATTCAGGCTAGGAGTCGGCAAGTATAAAGTACGCCTCAGAAGAGAGCTGTAGGCGTAAGTCCAAGGGCAGGTGATTTAAAAGTCCTGATCGTCCTAACAGAAGGGTAATCTCTAAGAGTACTGGCGCTAACTGAATGTTGACGGTAATTAACCATCAACTTTATAAGTCAACAAGAGTCAAGAGAAGGGTTAAAATGAGCTACACCTTAGACTTAGGGGTTTTAAACTAATAATTTCCATGAGTTTTGGTGAATGTCTATTTCTGCAGGGGGTTATCAGGAAAAGATCAAAGGAGACCTACATGTCAGATTTACATAGAGAGAAATCAACCTTACTACAAAAAAGAATAATCTAGAAGACTCGAGAAGGCACCCCCTCAAAGGGGAGGGCCATTTGGGTTGAGGTGGGGCGCCTGCCCCCACCTCATGGGTGCCCGCCCAGGCCACAAAGTCAATCAGGCTCCGTCTCGCGGATCCTGCCTCCACCGCCTTTGAGGATCAATAAAAAGTCGTTGATGAAGGTTGCTTTGATCCAAGGGCTATGGTGCTTTCTAGAGGGCTATATAAGCAAGGCCCCTAACCCCAGGAGAAACCCTGGAATTCATTAGAAATTCATTAGCAGAGGGAGCCACCAGCAGAGCTAGGGTTTAGAGAGTTTCTCTCTACCAGAGAATTAGAATAGCTACTCCAATTCTTTAAGTTCTACGTAGGTTTAGACTAGATAGAGGAAGAGTTGGGCGACTTGTGCTCGGGATTCGGATCTTCGTCATCAAAGTGCTTAGTTCTCTTTGCGAGGGGGTTAAGTGGTAGATTACATATAAGCGTGGTGCTTAGATGCTATTTACCTACAAATGCATCCTATTGGCCGGGTCGTGTGGTAGATCGTGGAAGTGACAGTTCTATTGAGTCTTATACAGTCCACCCTCTGTTGATAGGACATGTAGAAACAACGTTACGTAGGAAGTCATGCTATATCCTGGCTTTCTTCAGTAATATTCCTTATACATAAATGAAGAGTCTTTTATGCTATATATGATGGTGTGTTTGTTAGAGTAGATGAATGACTTAGTAGATTAGAACCTATGTAGAATTCAATCTCTTGAACTAATCAGACGTCAACCTACCTTTATGATGAGTAGTATATCTCTAATCTCTGCGTGATTTATCCCTATGCTTTATAATTTATTTATACTTATTTATCATGGTTTATCCCCCTGCCAAAGTAAGTGACTTGTGATTGATTTCTCATAAATAGTCATATTTTGTAAATCCATCCCTTTAGGTTTAAGTCCTTAGTTCTTTCCCTTGAGCTAAATATAAATTAATGATACCTAAAATATTTTTCGGTGAAGTGCTACGATGGTATTTTATCTGTACGCTTGCGGATCCCATTTTTATTCTAAGAGGAGCAGTTCTGTACCAACACTTCTGACGCCATGCTAGAGATGACAACTTAGCTTAACTGGTGTTAAAAGTGTCAACACCAACCCGCGAAGTAGGTTTCTGAGTTGTACCAAAGGTGACCCACGGCTACTCTTGCAAAGTATGCCAGGGTGACTGGGTGAGAGTTAGTAATATCCCCTCAGCTGAGTTGTAACTCGATTCGAGTCGTTGTCTCTCATCGGTTAGTGAGAACTTAACGGGCATATCTCCAAAGTAGATTCACTACATGACATGATGGTTCAGGAATGATAATATAATGATGACAGTCTTATTATACCTACTATGGTTAATATTGTTTGCTCCTAATAAAGTGAGTGCTTTAGTACAGGTGCCAATATAGATGACAGGTTAATGATTATTAACTGATGCTAAGCTCTAGATGATTACTTAATCTACGCAAGCTTTTATGCAAAATGTGTCAAGCTAGCTCCACCTTATAAAGTCTTGCATGATCCTTGGTGTCATTTTATTTCTGGTTTATGACGGGTAAGTATAGCTGAGTACCTTTTTGTACTCAGGATTTATTTTCCACCTCTTACAGATGACCTGTTCTATTCTGGGTGTTGCAAGTACTGTCTCCTCTGAGCCAGAGATGGAGACTTAGATCGTTGGGCGCGATCTCTACTAGTTATCTTATCTAAGTTGGTTTTGTGGACATGACTACTATCTGGCAATGTATTTGAAAATATGTATCAAACTATGTAGCTTTCGCAAAACAAATTCGGTTTGTATTATTTTATTTTGAACTTCGATGGATGTAATCCGTATGCTACTTGTGAACTATCGTAACGAATGATATGTTGTGTTGAATCACTATGATCTTGGCTTGTATTTCGAAAGTTATTTGAAATCCTTCGAGATTTCTGGACTACTGGGGTTATGGGAGCCTAAATACAGGAATTTGATCACTTCGGTGATTGTTTTGTACTTACGTTCTTATGATTTGGTCGGTTCTGTTACACCTGTTGTGCTGGACGATTTGAGCTGGATCGAATATGGGCTCCTTCAAAAATTTATGGAGGCAAGGGGAGCCATGGCCCTCTATGGCCCTAACGTGGCTCCGCCACTGCTCTAAGGTCTATCTTAGTGAGGATTTCATATCCCTATTTGCAAAACTCATAGGTATTGAAATAGTATAAACAAGTTTCATCAAACTCATTTCATCTCATCAAGCTTTTATCATCTCTCTTCATTTATATAATGTCAAGTCAGCTTATTTAATGTTTATGAAACTCTTATTGGGACTAACCGCATTCACTCAAAAAAAAACGAATTTGTCATGTGTACGTGTGAAACCGAAAATACAATATGTCTTTTTTTAAACTAAATACAATATCTTATTAAGAAGAGAGAAAGAGGCGCGGTCGCACGGATGAATGCTGTGGCGCACTGCAAATTTAAAGGAATCGATCTGGCGACTTAGTACATTTAAGTCAAGACACGAATAGTATAAGACCATGTTAGGATCCACAATGGTTAAATTTTAGCGAGAGCTCTTTGGAGTTTAGCTAGAGCTATTTAGACTGTTTAACTAATTGGTGTTTATTTATCATACTGCTCTTACTTTCGGTTGAGCCTGATATGATCAGAAAAAACAGAGGCTCAATTGTTTCAAAAAAAACAGAAGACCAATTTTGTCTTTTAACTATGTTTTAGTTGAGTAGCTGGTTAGAATAGCTAAAATGATCGTGCATATTTTAGCCTTCAGATAAAGTTTAGCTGAGTTTTAGCTGCCCATGTTTGATCCCTGGCCGCTAAAGTTTAGCTGTTTGGTCACTAGGAGGATGCGGGGATTATACAAAGCAACACATGCGCACTCAATTACGTGCCACGTGCAACTAGATGGAATCCGGTTGCATCGGAGACATACCAAAACTAGCCAAAGAGGCCCATAGAAATGGGGCTGATTTGGAGGTCCGAATGGTTCTTTTCCTAGACAAATAAATTTGAACCCGTAAAAAGATGTCACGTCCAATCCGAAGCTTTTGTTAGCTTCATAAATAAGATATTGCCAGCCAGATTCTTAATAGACTGTGCTCACTGCTGCGAGATGCCTTTTACATAGCTGTCCGTGCCTCACAACGGGATAATTAACTCGACCGATTAGTTTAAGTCGTTGTAAATGTGATTAGTCAGATTAACCCTAGCTTAATTTGGTGACAGTATACGTTAAAGTCATCTTCAACTTGAATTCGTAATTTTTCTCAAAGAAACTTAGTTGTACTTAATTATTTCTTATTTTACTCATTTGGTTGGTACATGGTTTGTGAATTTTATCTTTTAATCCAAAGGTGTATGAATGATATTCCAAAGATGGAAAATAGGAAATTTGTGAGTCAATTTTTTTTTCGGCTGTTTCTCTATTTCAAACAGGGCTATCCTGTACGTATCTGTATGCACTACTTGTATATTGCGTGCTATTTTACACAATTCTTTTTTTTGGTGCTAGAATCGCAAAAAAGAATTTTAACCAATTCTTGTAGAGTTTTTCGTCATGTGGACCCTTGCTAATATTTCTGACTGCTTGACTGCTATTATGGTAAGCCAGTAAAAAGGAATGAAGTTACATTAACTCATCCATTGTGAAATATAGTGTATCATTATAGCTATCCTCAGATAAAATAAGAAATAGGGTAATAGACGCATGTACTCTTTATTTTCACTAATTTATTAAAATTTGATTCTATTCCTCATGATTAAAGGTTAAGTATTTTTATTTAGTAAACATTATTTTTTTCTGAATCCTTTATATTTTAGAACAAATTACGAATGTTAGAATAGGCTATATTAACTC
Organism: Saccharum hybrid cultivar R570; assembly: GCA_038087645.1. Classification (NCBI taxonomy): domain Eukaryota; kingdom Viridiplantae; phylum Streptophyta; class Magnoliopsida; order Poales; family Poaceae; genus Saccharum; species Saccharum hybrid cultivar. The sequence continues at coordinate 1,782,698 of JAQSUU010000187.1, forward strand.
TGAGTAAAGAAGAGGTGAAGCTACAGTTCTCACCAGCTCTAAGTTGTTTCCTTGTTGGTTACTACTTCCTTTGTCCCAAAATAATTATAGTTCTCGCTTTCCGATGATTCAAACATTTTTTACTTTGACCAAATATATACAAGAAAATATTAATATTGATAGTACAAAATTAGCTAGTGTCATTAGATAATCGTTGAATCTATTTTCATATTAAGCTTATTTAGAGATATAAATATTGCTAATATGTTCTATAAACATAATCAAATTTAAAAAAGTTTGATCGGCACAAAAACTGTAGCGACACTTATTTTGGGACGGACCGAGTACATGCTATGTGTGTGACACCAAAAATATAAATGATTTATTCCTAAACATAACTAGATGCAGCATGCAGAGCTAGCTCGAGAGAAGGAGCCGGGGCCCATAGGTAGCCCACCGCGAAACCACTACACCTACCATTAATGGCGACCCCGTAATCGTGTTTTAGGTCGTTATATTCCCCTTTTTCGGAGTGTGTGGCAGATGATACGCAGACGTATGCCACGCATTAAAATATTCGCCCGGCGGATTGCACGAATCATTCGATGTTAAAAAAGGTTGATTGAAATGACCAAAAGGCGGTCATAATCACCGTCCCCGCCGGAGCAAATACTCCAGCATTAGCGAACAAACAGTATTTTTTTCTCATAACAAATTATAATAAACATAAACATAAACCAAATTTCTGCCAAACATAGCCTCTACCTAAAAAATCGCTAGGCCTACCGGTGCCACGCTGCACTGTCATGAAACTACTGACCGGTGTTTTGCATCGGGTCTGGCTCGCACTGTCTCTTTCAGAAGATAAATAAAAGAAAATAATTTCCCAAAAGGCATGCACCAGCTGATTATCATATACTATAGTCTTGTTCGTTTGGGCTGAAATCTGACTGATCTGACTGATTTTTTATGAGAGAAAAATACTATTGAATGGTAAGCTGATCTGGCTGATAATTTCTAGCGAATAGGCTGTATAATATCCGGGGTACTAAATCCGTTTTAAATTATAAGACGTTTTGGCTTTTTTTAAATAAATTATTTTTACTATGTATCTAAACATATTGTATATCTATGTACATAGCAAATGCAACGTATCTAGAAAAGTCAAAACGTCTTATAATTTGAAACGGAGGGAATACATAGCATCCGTAAAAGCAGGCTTTGCTAATCGTTAGATCAGCCTGTATCACTCTCTACATAAAGTGTAGTCGTTGCTTAATACATACTCCTACTGGTTAGTCGTTGATTAATACATACTGGGAGAGAAGACTTGTATGTACTATCTCTTGTTTAGGGGAGCAAGCATTTATCACGGTTCTCAAGCCTCGGCTGCTGCTGCCACCATGACGTGCGCCGCGCGCGCGCACACACACATGACTACATGAGTACATACATGGCACATCCGTGGCAATCAGGGTCTTTTCGTCTTTTCCTCAAGGAAAGGGGCAGGTCATGTCAGAATTGTACAAATTTTCTTCAGGGCGCAGGCGTACCAAATTCAAGCTACATGCCGTGTACATAAAAAGGATTCCACCCAGCAAGCACAAATCTACTTTCTTTTGTTCCTGAAGCTAAGCTATACTATAGGGGTAGATTAGATGAGATCAGATATGAGAGCCATACAATCTCCGAGGATATTACCTTGTTGGAAAATCATATCTGCACATATATATTCCACAACACCATGATACGAAATTTGTTGAGGACAAGTTGTATGGTATGTGGAGTGGGCAAAGTATTCATTTGTGCCCGTGGCTTTTTAGGCTGGAGCAGATTTGCGAGAGGATGGCTGAGGAATATCTCGTGGGTCCGCGGCAGCCACGGTTGATTTTCATAAGAAAATCTAATTTAAAGGAAACTTTTTTCCCCGACGGAACCGGAATTATATTAAGACTAGACACAATATATCCTTAAAGTACATATGAAAAAAATCTAAAATAAAAAATATATAATATTCTATCCAAATTCTTCCATCGTCTTCTACCCAAGTGGCTTTCCTCGACGCAACAGATGCTCTAGATGAATAAAGCCTTGTTGAATATTGAAGTCAAAGTGCAGCCCTTATGCTGAATTTAACAACCAATATCAAAATATTAGACATGTCGCAAGATCCAACATTTCGGAACCAGTCCAAAACGAGACAGCGATGGCAGCGCTTCTCTCCTACGCCTTCTTTGCTTCCCTCTCGACTAGGAGAGGTGCAAGGAAGGTAAAGCACCTAACTGAGATGCTGGTGGAAGTTTTACGAGGTGCTGCCTTGTTCTTATTCTCCGGGTCTGTGGCCTAGTCTTTCCTATGGCATTGGTGGAGTGTTGCTTTGTATATGTGAACTCTCCTCTCGTTTCTCTTAGACAAGCGCATTTGTCTTCTATGCAGTGCTAGGTCATAGTCGAGTATGGGCTATGTGCCAACTCGTCAGGTCTTTGTTATTGTACAACTGTGGAATGTAACTGAAGTTATCAATGAAATTTTTTCTCATGTGGTTGTGATGCTTATTACTATGTCGTTTACATATAGATTTTGCCTTAAAAAATTAATAACTCAATGGTTGTGATGTTCGTTACTCCCTCCTTTTTTTGAAATGTCATTTTTGCCTTGGCTACATAGACCAAGGAGATTAACTCTGAGTTAATGTTCTCGTTTCATTCACTCACGACTTTATGAACAAAGCGAAGGAAGCGATTGATCTACCGGCGATCAAAGTGCAACGTGGGTGTTGAATGTCTCAACTACCAACACGGTTCTGCTTCTCCATTTTCAAGGTTGGCCCATTTAAGTTGCGTCTAGATGCACCTCTTGGGCTCATTCCACACACTCTTTCTCCTTGACTCCTTTAGAATAGAGAGAGACAAAGCTCGTGAGCCAATCATCTTTCTTCATCGCCTAGAGGTGCTTTATCTTCTATCTAGAACCTCTCATGGGCCGTGAGAGGTTCAAGATGGAGATAAAGCACCTCAATGAGATGCTGGTTCAAGTTTTATGAGGTGCTCCTTCTCCATCTTCTCCGATGGTAGCGGCGGCGTTGGGAGAAGGCCTTCAAGATTGGGCGCTTTATATTCCATCTTACCCCTTTGAGGGTCAAGATGCAGATCTGGATCCCTTGACCATGAGACGTGCAAGATGGAAGATAAAGCACCTCACTGATATTCTAGTGGAAGTTTTTATACGGTGTTGCCTCGTCCTTGCTCTCTAGGTCCGCAGCCTAGTCCTTACTGAGTTGGTGGTGGAGTGTTGCTTTGTATCTGCAAACCGTCGTATGATACAACTATTATCGCGTAGACCTAAAATCTCCTGGCCCGTTCCCCAACTCTAGGATTGACACTGTCGGTGTTTGGTCCCGTGGGGGTCCTAAGCCGACGAGTGAGTGCTGCGTGTCCCTAACCTGGATGGTGATGCAAGGGGAATACACGGGGGTTTATCCTGGTTCGGGCAAAAGAAGGCCCTATGTCCAGCGGTGAGGGGAGAGTTTTATATTTCCTTGCACCGAGGTACTTGCATAGGGGTTACAAGCTTATGAGAGAGGGCGCCGAGCCCAAGTCTCAAAAGGAGAAAAAGAGTATAAGGGTAATTGCTTGAGATGTTGATCTCTGAGTTGGATGCCTTTGCTCGCTAGCACTTGGCCTCAGACTTGCTTCTTGCCCCCTTGTAGAGCCCTGACCTGCCCTTTTATAGGGTAAGAGGAGGCTGGGACGTCGAGGGTGTCTTAAGGTGAAGTTTTGTCGATCCCTGTGGGGGTGGCTGTAGCGACGTTCCTCAGGTATGGCTGGCCATCCCTGGACACCGTGATGACATCGGGGATGAGGCGGTGAAAAGACCCTAAGTCCTGTGCCACGTCGGTTCTTCTTTCTTGCTGACCGGTGATGGGCATCGAGGTCGGGTCGAGGCTGGGCCAAGGCTGAGCGGATAAGGCCGAATCCCCGAGATTGTGGGATACAGACCTTGTCGTATCCTTCCTCGAGGGTGGTCGGTGGCAAAATAGTGTGTGGTAAGGTGTGCATAGTGACAGGTTTTCACCTCCCATCCCGGGATGGGCGGTAAAAAAATGAGGACTGACACAGGTGTTGTTCCCATGTCGATCGCTGCTGTAGCCATGGCGGTGGGGGGTAGTAGGTAGTTGCATTAAATGTTCTGACTTTTGACTCAGAGTAGGTGGGTAAGATAGGTCGAGCGATTCGACCCGGGGTCGTACGAGTCGGAGTTTGCCGGTAGTCGAGATGCCTTATCAAACGGGCCTCGTACGAATCGCGACGCGGTCGAGGCGTCCTGTCGAGGGTGCCTCGTACGAGTCGGAGCGCGGTCGAGACGTTCCATCGAGCCAGCCTCGTGCGAATCGGAATGTAGTTGAGGTGAATCATCTACTATTTTTTAGCTTTGCTATGTTGGTGTATTAGTGTTTTGCTCTTTTTTATCGTTGATTATGGGTACCCCTATACCGTCGGTACCGACAGTAGCCCCCAAGCCTTTTGGTGAGTGTGGCCCACTCACTCAGAGGCTTATCGGTTAATGAACTGGAGTCATAGCATCGTAGCCTTTTCCGGTGGGGCGCGCGAGCGCACCCGCCGGGTGTAGCCCCCGAGGCCTGGTGGAGTACTTGGACTCCTCCGAGGTCTTTTACATGCTCTATTGAGGAATCGGTCCCGCATCGTGTTGTGTTCTATTGTGTTCTTCCTGTTTGATTTTTGGTTTCTTGCGGCTGAGCCCCCGAGCCTCGTACGTGTGAGGTCGATCAGAGTCTTGACCGTCTTTTATCGTTCGACCCAAACGCTCCTTTCTTAGAAAAAAGGAGGAGGGGTAGGGGACGTCGTACTACCCTCGCTTGGGCGAGTTCTGATGGCCTCTGGTGAGTTGCTAATGGGGAATTCGAGTGTGAGCCCATGCTCCGTTCGATAGGAGTCGGCTTGTGGCCCAAAGGCGCTCTCAAGAATGCCAAAGAGTAGTCGTGTGGATCTCGATTCCTTACGATGGGACTCGAGGGCTCGGTGCCTCCCTCCAAGGGGATTCCTACGTCAACCATCTCTCTTAGCCTCGAATACGTCTTGGGGTGCCTCGAGAGCGCGGCTCGAGCCCTATCCTTGTATGGGCGCATCCCTAGTTGTCCCTAACTTTGTTACTCGAGGGATGCTGTCGAACCCTGGTCGAGGGCCAGCTTTCGCCCCCTCGAGATTCATACCGGGCTCGGAGCCCGTTACCTAGGCGTCTGGGAATATCCGTTTGTGGATCCTTCCCCTGCCCGTTTTTGGGCATGCTTTTTTAGGAAGGGAAGCGGGATCGGCGCGGTAGTGGGCGGCGTGGTATGACGGTTACGGCGTGGATCGCGGCCACGTGCCCATATCTGTGAGTTTTGAGGAAACGGTTAGGTAAGGGCATTGAATGCAAAAACTACTCCTACCTTTTCGCGCGCCTGTTGGGCTTCCGTCAGGGTATAAGAGCAAGGCCCGAGGGTCCGCTTTTCCTCACACGCCCTTTGCATTCTCGCCCTCCTGCCTTAGATTGCTTTCCTTGCGCCCTTCAACCTCCATCCAGCGCCGCCGCTGTCAACCGCCTGTGTAGTTTTCTCAGTGACGATGGCGAGCAAGAGCTAGCTCCTCCCTGCTGACGCCTGGGCCGCCTCCTCAGTAATAGAGAAGCGGTTGGAAGAGCTGGTCCGTGATGGACTCCTACGGTCGAAAATGAGCTGGACTCAGCCGGAGTGGAGGGCTCCACCATCTGACCACCGGGAACCGGCGCCCCCAGAAGGATACATCGTGAGTTTTGTCTGCTTTCATGAGAGGGGGTTTGGCGTGCCGGCCAGCCCCTTCATGCGCGCGCTCCTCCACTACTACAAGGTGGAGCTGCACCATCTCGCCCCCAACGCCGTCTCGCAGGCCGCGATTTTCGCGACGGTCTGTGAGGGGTACCTGGGGATGGATCCATAGTGGAACCTATGGCTCCATCTCTTCAGGGTGGAGTTCTTCGCCAAGAAGGCGGGAGAGCGGGGAGCGCGGCGTGCGGTGCCCGTGGGGAGCTGCGTGCTGCAGGTCCGGTCCGGCCAAAGTGACCAGTACATCCCGACGCAGCTGATCTCCTCGAACAGCAGCTAGCACGACGGCTGGTTTTACCTCCGCAATGACGATGGTCAGCTGCTGAGGTACACCGGCTGGGTGCTGGTCGCTCGAGAGGAGAAATGGTCGTACGACGTGGTGGACGACGAGAAGCCAAAGCTGGACCCGCTGCTCGACGCGTTGTGGAGGCTCCACCAGCGCAGACTGACGGTAGGAATGGTGGCCGCGACATTTCATCGTCGGAGGGTGATGCCGCTGACACATCGTCGACTCCGGCTCGACCAGATGACGCCGGAGGCGTCGCTGGAGGGGAGCAGGATGTCCCACGAGTCTCTCCGCCTCGACGAGGTCGCCCGGCGCGCGCGTCAGATGGTGGGGAGCTTCAAACCGGAGGAGGTCGACTGGGTGCCGATGCGGCCTACCCAGGGATTCGAGCCCCTGGTAAGCGTCGCCGTTAGTGTTTTTTTGAGATTGTTTGCTTCCGGATCCCTTTTATTGATTTAGTCGAGGTCTGTGTATAGGACTTATCGGCGGTGAAGGAGACGCAGCCGCCGCTTCCGGAAGATTAGCCTGTCCGGGATGCTCTACGCCTCTTGGCGTCCCAACAGAAGAAGGCGAAGGACGCCGCCAAGAAGCGCCAGATCCGCAAGGCCAAGGAGCGGGAGGAGCCGAAAAAGCGTCGACGCTAGCAGAGCCTCGACGGGCTTCCCCTCGAGGAGTCTCCCTCCGAGACAGTCTCGGGGGAGAACAACGACAACAGTTACGGGGACGACGACGCCTTGTCGCGGTATGACGCCGCGACCGGTCTGGCGGACCTTCCTGATGTGCGCCCCTTCTTGGAGCCCATTGGGGGGGTCGACCTCCTAGGCGTCGGGGGTGGCCTCGGTAACCGTCGAGGTGGAGGAGGAGTCAGAAGAGGCGGGGGCCGGTGCAGGCCCCTCGACGGGAGGGGCCGCCTCATCCAGGACCCCACAAGAGGGGTCGACGGTGCTGCCCCCGCGATCCCAAGCTCTGCGGGCTCAGGCGGAGGCCGGGGCGGCGACGTCATCATCGACATCCGGGATGCCGTCAACAGGCGTGCGGACTCAGGGTCAACTAGCCTCAACGGCGTAGAGGGCTCAAGGGGCCCCACTGACCAGGGCCTCAAGGAGCGCCCGGCTGGCGGGAGGTCCGACGGTAGGGCCGCCGCTGGCGCCGTCGGCAGTCTCTGGGGGACCAGGGTCTAGGCCCTTGGTTCCCATTTCTAGGTAAGTTTGTTCTGCCCTATCTTTTTTGTGATCGGTGATCGCATTTTTTGACACGGTTATTTGTTCCTTAGGCATAAGTGCAAGGCAGAGCTCGCGGGTCTGACCCCCGTGAAGACGCTCCGGTCGAGCGCCACCGTTATAATGTGGACGACGGCTGACGACGCCACCTGGGTTGCGGAGTGCCGGGCTGCGACGAAGCGGCTCTAGCAGCGGGAGGCGGCTGCCCAGGCGGCGGTGGGCGCCTAGGCGGCTATTGGTTCCATCCCTGCCACATAGGTGTCGGAGCTGTCAGAGGTGGCGACGCCCAACACTGTTGGGCCGGAGCCTAGGTCGACGTCGACCGCCCAAGCTTCCGTCGAGGCCGCTGAGGCGGAAGCATCCGTCCGCGACGTGGGGCGGACGGATGTAGAACAAGAGGTGGTGGAGGTCCCGCCGGAGGCGGGACAAACGGCTGCGTAATCGGAGGAGATGCAGCCGCAGCGGGACCAGCCGGCGGAGCCGGCGGTCGAGGCGGAGAGTGGGGCGGACGTGCCCCCGTCCGTCATCCCGGTGGTTGGGCCGGTGGTCGAGGTGGTAGCCCCGGCGCAAGGGTCGACCTCGGCCCTGATCGACCTTACCCTTGACGACTCCACTGTTGACAAGGGGAAGCAAGTGGTGGGCGTCGAGGGGGCCGAGGCCGTGGATCAGGCCGGTCCCCCTGTAACGGTCGAGGGGGCCAAGGCCGTGGACGAGGCCGGTCCTTCTGCGGCGCCGGAGAGTGACCTGGCTGAGGCGCCGGCCGCATGGTCGGACCTTGCCGGGCTAGCCCTCGTGTGGGCGGAGGAGGAGCTGCCGCGCTGGGGGAGGTCGGCCCTAGAGTTTAGGGACGCAGCCAACCCTAGCGCGGAGCCTGTCTTTGCGCTTGACGACAGAGACGAGGTGCACCACTAGGAGTACCTCGAGGGTCTCCAGCAGCACACGATGCGATCTCTTCGTGTGGCTTCAGAGGCCCTGGCACGGGGTATGTCAGATGCTTTCAAGGTAAGTCAGATTTGGTAGTCTTTCGTTCTTCTCTTTATTCCTTTTCCCTGATTCTGATTTTTTGATTTTGAACCATGGTCAGGAGCTCAAGGAGCGTTCCTGCCGCAAGTCGCTTTTCATTCGCAATGAGAGCGGCGTGTGGGCGGCGCTCTCTCGTCAACGGGCTCTTGTCGAGGAGGCTAACCAGCGGCTCTCCTGATAGAGCACCGAGGCGGCCGATCTTCGCGCCACTTATGTGGCGGTCAAGGAGGAGGTGGCACAGGCCCGGGCAGCCGAGGCCTCGACACGTGAAGACGTGGCGAGGGCCTGGGAGGAGGCTGCTAAAGCCCGTGAAGACCTCGTGCCATTGTCGGCGCGTGTGAAAGAGCTTGAGGAAGACGTGGCCCTTGTCAGCATGCACCGTGACGCCCTCAACGTCTAGGTCAGGGAGGTGTCCACTCGCTTGGGGGGCCTTGAAGGACGAGGTCACGACGCTGAGCGGAGTCATCTGGGAGAAGGACGAGGCCCTCTCGAACGCCGGTCGAGAGATCGAGGTGTTGAGGGCGACCGTCTGTGGCAAGGATGAAACTCTCCAGGCGCTCGAGAGGACGTGCAGGCGGCTCCGTGGTGAGGCCGTGGGTTGGTAGACCCACTCTGAGGGTAGGCTTTTGGCTATGTAGTGGCCCTGGTGTCGAGGTTCCAGGCTTGCACTAACTTATTTTTTGCGTTCCAGAGTTGGAGAAGGAGCAGCAGGCGACTTAGGCGGCGGCCACCTCTTTCCAGAATCTCTTCGAGGCTGAGGCCCAGCGGACTCAGTTGCTCTAGGGCGCCATCTCCTCCGTGTGCGACGGCCTAGGGGTCGAGCCCGACGCCGACACTGAGGAGGACGCCCCGGGGAAGTCCTTTGTCCGCCGGATGGTGGCGCTGGGCCGCCTTGCCCGAGAGAGGATACGAGGCAGCCTTCATCACGGCGTGAAGAGGGCACTGGCCGTCGTTCAATCCGGGTTTGTGTATGACATGGAGCTTGTCACTGATGGCTTCGTCATGGATCCGGATCGGATGGACAAGGAGAACGAAGCCGCCTGCTTGGACCTGATTCAAGCCGTTGAGGAGCCTAGAAGCCGCCTCGCCAAACTTTTTGAGGTCGAGGTGGTTCCGCCTGCCGACAACGAGGGCCTGTGAGCCAAATCTGGGCATGGAGGCCCGTGTAATAAGTTAGTGTTTACAACTTTGGTCGTGGTGGCCTCGGAGGCCTTGAACACTTGGATGTAGACCTGCACTAATTGATTAAGTTTTACTTGAGTTTTTCTTTTTTCTTTGTTGCTCGGATCGTGTTCTCGTATGATTTACTTGGCGCGTAGTTACACCCCTTGGCACAAGGGAGCAAGTGGAGGTACCGTAGTCTCGGAGGCGTGGGCGATCTCATGGCTTGACTACCCTCGAGCTTTTAGTGTGCGTTTGTGGCCTTGTAAATCGTCTAAGAACTTGATTTGAAACGACCGAGGTTGTTTTCTTTTTCAAAGTTTATAAAGCGTCATTAGGTCCACTTAGCGTTCGGTCGCATCCCTGGGCGTGAGAGGTGAGTGGAGGTACCGTTGCCCCAGGGGCGTAAGTGATCTCGCGGCTCGACGACCCTTTGAGCCTTAGGATGCTCCTGTGGCATTATTGACTTAAGTGACAGCTTTTTTGAAAAAGGAATATGAGTTTTTTTGGGGACAGGGGGTTCCCCCTTTGTAGCCCCCGAGGGAGGGTTGATTCTGAGGGAACAGAGTCGATCCTTCCTGGTTGTTATGAAACGAAGCTTTGAAAACTGCTGTTTTCTTTATTGATGAGATTGAAAAGAATTTACAAAGCCTCGAGGCTTTTTAAGGGAAAAAGCGACGTAGTTGTTCAATGTTCCAAGCGTTGGTGAAGATTTCGCCCTTCTCGTTCGATAGCTTGTAGGTGCCCGGCTTTAGTACTTCTACGATGATGTACGGCCCTTCCCACGATGGCGTGAGCTCTTGCCGTCCCTTGGTGTTCTGGTTTCGACATAGCACCAGGTCACTAACGTTGAGGTCGCGCCTGTGGACGTGTCTGTCGTGGTAGCGTCGGAGACTCTGTTGATACCTGGAAGAATGCAACAGAGCCACGTCGCGGGCTTCCTCGAGCTGGTCGAGGGCATCCTCTCTTGTGGCATCGTTATTCTTCTCGTTGTAGGCCTTTAGCCTTGGGGATCCGTATTCTACATCAGTGGGGAGCATAGCCTCGGACCCGTAGACCAAGAAGAATGGAGTGAAGCCCGTGGCTCGACTCGGCATTGTTCTTAGGCTCCACAGGACTGAGGGAAGCTCGGCGGCCCATTTTTTGCCATGTTTATTTAGCTTGTCAAAAAATTTGGGTTTCAGGCCTTGTAGGATCATGCTGTTGGCACGTTCTACTTGGCCATTTGTCTTTGGATGAGCTATGGCCGACCAGAGCACATGGATGTGGTGGTTGTCGCAGAAATCTAGAAACTTTTTACCAGTGAATTGGGTGCCATTATCCGTGATGATGCAGTTGGGCACCCCAAAGCGGTGTATGATGTCGGTGAAAAAGAGCACAGCTTGCTCAGACTTGATGCTGGTGATAGGACGGGCCTCGATCCACTTGGAAAATTTGTCAATGGCAACGAGCAAGTGGGTGAAGCTGCCAGTTGTCCTTTTCAAGGGTTCGACAAGGTCGAGCCCCCAAACAGCAAACGGCCATGTGATGGGAATGGTTTGCAGGGCATGAGCTAGGAGATGGGTCTGCCTTGCATAGTACAGGCAGCCTTTGCAGGAGCGTACTAACTTGACAGTGTCGGAGACTGCGGTCGGCCAATAGAAGCCTTGTCGGAAAGCATTTCTGACGAGGGTCCGAGGCGCTGCGTGGTGACCGCAAGCCCCCGAGTGCAGATCATTTAGCAGGCTTCTGCCTTCCTCGTTTGTGATATAGCGCTAGAGGACACCTGTAGGGCTGTGGTGATACAGCTCTCTGCTGTCACCAAAGATCACAAAGGTTTTAGACCGGCATGTGATCCGTCGAGCCTCGATCTTATTCGAGGGGAGGTCCTCTCGGACGAGATGGTCGAGGTACGGAATGTGCCAGTCAGGCTCAGGGTCAGATGGTGGGGTCAAGCCTCCCACCTGCATGGCCTCAGCCTTGGTCGAGGGGGCCTCTTCCTCAGGTTGGGGGTCAGGCGACGGCCCATCGACCCCTCCATCCGATCCGAGGTCGACGGATGGTTGGTGGAGGTCTCTCGCAAAAACATCTGGTGGGACCGTAGCTCGACTGGACGTGATTTTCGCGAGTTCATCTGCGGCCTCATTATACCTGCGTGCGATGTGGTTGAGCTTGAGGCCGTGAAACTTATCTTCAAGGCTCCGTACCTCTTCACAGTAGGCTTCCATCTTGGGGTCACGGCAGCTCGAGCTTTTCATGACTTGATCGATCACGAGCTGGGAATCACCTCGAACATCGAGGTGTCGGACCCCTAGTTCGACAGCGATTCGCAAGCCCGTGATGAGTGCCTCGTATTCGGCAACGGTATTTGATGCAGGAAAATGAAGTCGGATGATATAACGCATGTGAACTCTGAGGGGTGAGATGAAGAGCAAACCCACGCCTGCTCCTATTTTCATCAATGACCCGTCGATGTACATGGTCCACAGCTTAGCCTGGAGCTGAATAGGGGGGAGCTGGGTGTCGGTCTACTCCGCCAGGAAATCTGCTAGTGCCTGGGATTTGATGGCCTTGCGCGGCGCATATGAGAGGGTCTCGCCCATAAGCTCCACCGCCCACTTGGCTATCCTACCCGAGGCTTCCCGGTTCTGGTCTATCTCTCCCAAGGGGGAAGAAGAAACCACAGTCACCAGGTGGCCCTCGAAGTAGTGACGGAGTTTGCGTCATGTTAAGACGATGGCATATAGCAGCTTCTGGATCTATGGGTAGCGGACCTTGGTTTCCGAGAGCACCTCGCTAATGAAGTAGACCGGTCTCTGGACGAGCAAGGTATGTCCTTCCTCAGCCCTCTTGACAACCAAGACAGCGCTAACTACTTGTGTTGTTGCGGTAACATAAAGTAGGAGCGGTTCTCCTAGGGTCGGAGGGACGAGGATCGGCGAGTTAGAGAGTGTAGCTTTGAGTTTTGCAAGAGCTTCTTCGGCCTCGAGGGTCCATGAGAAGTGTTCTAATTTCTTCAGGAGACGGTACAAAGGGAGCGCTTTTTCGCCGAGGCGTGAAACGAAGCGACTGAGAGCTGCCAGGCAGCCCGTGACCCTCTGCACACCCTTCAGATCTCGGATAGGGCCCATTTTGGTTATTGCAGTGATCTTTTCCGGGTTGGCCTCGATGCCACGCTTGGAAACGATGAACCCTAAAAGCATGCCTCGAGGAACGTTGAAAACGCATTTCTCAGGATTGAGCTTGATGTTCTTTGGCCGGAGGCACTTGAATGCAACGTCGAAATCGTTTATCAAGTTATCAGCTTTTTTGGTTTTGACAACGATGTCGTCGATGTAAGCCTCGACGGTGGGTCTGATGTGTTCCCTGAAAACGTGCTGCACGCATCGTTGGGACGTAGCCCCTGCGTTCCAGAGATCGAAGGGCATAGTAATGTAGCAATACATGCCGAATGGGGTGATGAACGAAGTCACGAGCTGGTCGGACTCCTTCATTTTGATCTGGTGGTAGCCGGAATATGCATCTAAGAATGAAAGAGTTTCACATCCCGCAGTGGAATCAACGATTTGATCAATACGTGGTAAAGGAAAGGGAACTTTTGGACATGCTTTATTTAAACTGGTGTAATCTACACACATCCTCCACTTCCCACTCTTTTTCTTAACTAGTACAGGATTAGCTAGCCACTCGAGATGATGAACCTCCTTGATGAATCCGGCCTCCAGCAATTTGTGTATCTCCTCTCCGATGATCCTGTGCTTCTCCTCGTCAAAGCGGCGCAAGCGTTGCTTCACCGGTTTGGAGCCGGCCCGGATCTCCAATGCGTGCTTGGCGACTTCCCTAGGTATGCTCGGCATATCCGAGGGACTCCACACAAAGATGTCGATGTTTGCGCGGAGAAAGTTGACGAGCACTGTCTCCTATTTGGGATCGAGGGTGGTGCTGATGTTCAGCACTTTTCCCTTTGGATTGGCAGGGTCGAGGGGCACGAGCTTGACGTCTTCCGCGGGCTCGAAGCTGCCAGTGTGGCGTTTGGGGTCGGGGATCTCGTTGGCCAGACCGTCGAGGTCCGCCGCCAAGGTTGCCGACTCCAAGACGGCTTCTCCATGCTCGACGCACTCGACGTCGCACTCGTAGGCGTGCTCGTATGAGGGCCCGATAGTTATGACGCCGTTGGGGCCTGGCATCTTGAGCTTGAGGTAGGTGTAGTTCGGGACCACCATAAACCGGGCATAGCATGGGCACCCAAGGATGGCGTGGTACGTTCCACGGAATCCAACCACCTCGAAAGTGAGGGTTTCCTTTCTGAAGTTGGTGGGAGTGCCAAAACAGACAGGCAAGTCGACCCGGCCGACAGGTTCTGCTCGCTTTTCTAGCACGATTCCATGGAAGCCCCCGACACTGGGTTGGAGGCACGTCCTCTCGATCCCCAGGAGGTCGAGGGTCTGAGCATAGATGATGTTAAGGCTGCTACCGCCATCCATGAGCAACTTGGTGAGGCGTTTGTTGGCGATGATGGGATCTACAACAAGTGGATAGACCCCTGGATTGGGAACGTAGTTGGGGTGGTCATCACGGTCGAAAGTGATGGTGACCTCGGACCAGTCAAGGAAGTGGGGGATCGCCGACTGTACGGAGAAAACCTCTCACCGTTCTCGTTTGCGTTGATGCATCGAGAGGCGAGTCGAGGGTCCTCCGTAGATTATGAAGCAGTCGTGGATTTCGGGGAACCCCCCATCCTTGTCGTCATCCTTGGGATCTTCCTTCTTGTCATCCTTCTTGATGCCTATGCCCTCAAAGTACCTCTGGAGCATGTGGCAGTCCTCAAGGTTGTGGTTTGTGGGCCCCTTGTGGTAGGGACACGGCTCTTTGAGCATTTTGTCAAAAACGCCCCCGCCGAGGGGCCCTCAAGGTTTCTTGCATTCGGTAGCAGCGACAAGCTCATCGGCCGGGGCCTCGAGCTTGCCCTGCTAGTTCTTCTTCTTCTTCTGGTTGTTCCTTTTTGAGCCCCGGCTAGAGCCCACGAGATCATCGACCTTGAGCTTCCCCTTGTCCTGATCACCGCCAAAGATAGCACCAACTGCCTCCTCGCCGGCGGCAAAGTTGGTGATGATGTCCATCAATTCGTTGGTAGTGAGGGGGGTGTTACGGCCTAGCTCTTGGACCAACTCCTTGTAGGTGGTACCAGAGAGGAAGGCCATAATCACGTCAGAGACGGTGATGTTGGGGAGCTCGGTGCATTGCCTGGAGAAACGCCAGATGTAATCCCAGAGGGATTCACCTGGCTTCTGTTTGTAACTCTGGAGGTCCCATGAGTTGCCGGGGCACATGTAGGTCTCCTTGAAGTTTCCCTCGAACACCCTCACGAGGTCATCCCAGTCGTGGATCAGTCGAGGTGGAAGGTCCTCGAGCCAGGCTCGAGCGGGTCTGACAGGAACAGGGGGAGTTGTCGGATAATGACCCGGTCATCGGTGGCCCCACCCAACTGACATGCCAAGCAGAAATCAGCGAGCCAAAGTTCGGGTTTGGTCTCGCTGTTGTACTTGGTGAGAGTCATGGGGGGGAGAAACCGTGCCAGGAGTATTGTTTCGCGAATGGCCTTGCTAAAGACCCGGGGACCCGGTGGCTCGGGTGATGGGCTTCGATCTTCTGAGCTATCGTAGCGCCCACCTCTGTGCACACGGTAACCTTGAGCTACACCGTCACCGTGCTTGCGCGTGCAGCACTCGATGCTGTTGCCACGGGTGTCTCGAGGTTCACGGTCGTCGGCGACGTGCTCAAGGGCAGGGGCCGCCCGGTTCCGTTGGGCATGCTCGAGATGAATCGAGGCCTCTCTCTCCTATCGGGAGGGCTCGACGAGCTGCTCCGAGGCTGGCCCACGTCGCCTCGAGGCAGAGCTCTTGGCCTGCTACATAGCAGCCGTCCCGAGGGGTTCTCAGATTTCATCTCGGGCTCGACGAGCGTCAGGGTTCGATGGCTCAGGCATGTAACAGAGGAGCATGGCGGTGGCGATAACGTTCTGGCTGGCTCGACCAAAAACTGGGGGGTCAACCGCCCGATCCTCGGCGATGCGACGATTGACGTCACGAGCTCTTTCTTGAGCTCCACCGCCTTGTGCGTGAGCCGGATGTTCATGCTCGAGGGTTTGTTGGAGTAGGCGTAGGTTTTCTCGTTCCTCATCGAGCCTGTCCTGTAACTCGCGGATTTGCTCGAGCTGCATTCCTTGATCCGCAAGGAGTTGAGCCTCGTTCTGCTCGTCAGGTAGCTCGACATGAGGTGGCGTGTTCCTTCCTTCGACGGGCTCCTTGTCCTTCGAATCCGACGTGCTTACCCCATCGATGGTGAAGCACTCACGAGTCGGATCATAGGTGTCACCGGCAGAGTCGGAGTCAGGAGCGCCAAAGTAGTAGTATGATGGGTGTATGTGAGGTCGTCGCCAATTGTCTCAGGGGTTGTAACGTTGAGGAGCAGTCGCACGGGACTCCGTTTCTGGGGTCTCCATAGAGTCCAAATACTCAGAAGCCGGCGTGGATGCAACAAGGTCCAGGGGGGAGCGTAGATGGTGTCTGGGGAGTTCCTCATAAGCGCTCATGCTAGTGCTCACAGAGGAAATGTACGTCTGGGCAACCAAGTCTAGTCCAAACGGGAATGCTGATGAAGGTGTCGTTCCTTGTGCCAATGTAGTCGGACCAGGTGGTGGCGGCGTTGCACCGGACGGGGGAGCGGCGAAACTCCCTGTCAGCATCTTACCCTCAGCCAAGCTCATCCTACACAGACCCTCAGTGAGGAAATCTGGGTCGGCGTTTGGCTGAGAGGCGTCGGATCGAGGAATCCCACCACCCTCCATGAGGTGATGACGGCAGTTGCACCGGGCTCGTCATCGTCTGGCGGCTCGTGCCTGACAAGAGCGACGGTACCAGCGCAGCGCTCCCCTAGGCTGGGAGAGCTTGTGGTCCTCATGGGTCGGGTGCCTGGGCGGGAGGAGGACCATGTCGTAGTCGTAGCCAAGCGACATGAACTCCAAACTCCCAAACCAGATCACCGTGGCCAATGGGAGAGGGCGCTCGGGGTCAGCCATCCAGGAAAATGGCGGGAAAACGATATTGGCATGCAGCTTCCCCAACCTGGCACGCCAACTGTCGGTGTTTGGTCTCGTGGGGGTCCTAAGCCGACGAGTGAGTGCTGCGTGTCCCTAACCTGGATGGTGATGCAAGGGGAATACACGGGGGTTTATCCTGGTTCGGGCAAAAGAAGGCCCTACGTCCAGCGGGGAGGGGAGAGTTTTATATTTCCTTGCACCGAGGTGCTTGCGTATGGGTTACAAGCTTGTGAGAGAGGGCACCGAGCCCAAGTCTCAAAGGGAGAAAAAGAGTACAAGGGTGATTGCTTGAGATGTTGATCTCTGAGTTGGGTGCATTTGCTCGCTAGCACTTGGCCTCAGACTTGCTTCTTGCCCACTTGTAGAGCCCTGACCTGCCCTTTTATAGGGTAAGAGGAGGCCAGGACGCCGGGGTGTCTTAAGGTGAAGTTTTGTCAATCCCTATGGGGATGGCTGTAGCGACGTGCCTCAGGTATGGCTGGCCATCCCTGGACACCGTGATGACGTCGGGGATGAGGTGGTGAAAAGACCCTGAGTCCTGTGCCACGTCGGTTCTTCTTTCTTGCTGACCGGTGATGGGCGTCGAGGTCAGGTCGAGGCTGGGTCGAGGCTGAGTGGATAAGGCCAAATCCCCAAGATTGTGGGATACGGACCTTGTCATATCCTTCCTCAAGGGTGGTCGGTGGTGAAACAGTGTGCGGTAAGGCATGCATAGTGACAGGTTTTCACCTCCCATCCCGGGATGGGTGGTAAAAAAGTGAGGACTGACACAGGTGTTGTTCCCACGTCGATCACAGCTGTAGCCATGGCGGTGGGGGATAGTAGGTAGTTGCATTAAATGTTCTGACTTTTGACTCACAGTAGGTGAGTAAGATAGGTCGAGCGATTCGACCCGGGGTCGTACGAGTCGGAGTTTGCCGGTAGTCGAGATGCCTTATCGAACGGGCCTCGTACGAATCGCGACGCGGTCGAGGCGTCCTGTCGAGGGTGCCTCGTACGAGTCGGAGTCGGAGCGCGGTCGAGACGTTCCGTCGAGCCGGCCTCGTGCGAATCGGAACATGGTCGAGGTGAATCATCTACTATTTTTTAGCTTTGCTGTGTTGGTGTATTAGTGTTTTGCTCTTTTTTATCATTGATTATGGGTACCCCTACACTGTCGGTACCGACAGACACCTAGTGGCACCTCGACAGCGGTTCCTCCCACAAGAAATGGAACTAACAAAGAAAGAAAAAGAAGAAGGAAGAGATCCATGCATCGACACAGTTATGGGAGCACAAAAAAGATAACTAAAATGATAATAAAGCAATGGACAGGCATGATAATTAAGCAAAGTCCACTATCATAATAATTAACATAACATAAGATAATTAAATGTCTACTACTCAGACTTCCTTCTTGTCAGTATCAACCACCTCGTCAGCGACCTCCTTGTTGCGCCACCTCCTTGGAGCAGGCCTTTAGGGTGCCTAGCAGTTTGTCTAGGTTATCAGCGAGTAGGTGAAAAGCATAGGCATAATTGGGCACTTTCTCCTCTGGTAGCTTGTTGACGGTGCCTAGACCGAGCTCGGTTAGCACACCGTCATCCTGAAGAAAATCTTCTAGAAGAGGCTAACATGGTGGATTACAAAGACTAGATAGGGTTGTCACCACCTGCTAGCTACCACAAACATTTCGTGAGACCAGCGCTATACACACACAAGGTATAGTCTAAACACAATGTTACACTATAACTCACTACTATAACCTTGACCCACTAAGTTCCCTTAGCAAGATTAGAGCACTCTACCAAAGTAAAGCGATGTACCAATGAATGCAAGTTGTATATCTACTAAACCAGAAACAGATATCAATTACCTTAAAAGAATCTTGAATGTATTACTTACAAGAAGAGCACATCCGTCGAGGTACACCTTGGAGAAAATTCCTAACAAGACTGAGGCTTTCTCCAGAAGACTTCCCACACTCTCTCTCTCTATATAATTGTATACTACTATAGTGTAACACCCCAGGTGTTTGGCTTGCATTTGTACATTTGCATTGCATCACATGAGCACATTCATCTCATTATCTCATGTGCATCAACCTATGTTTCAATGTTGCAACATGATGTTTCATTAGTGCTTATGCATAGGTGTATCATATGTGGTGTCCCTATGTTATGCCTAGTACACTAAAGGGGTTGAACATGTCCCATGTACCATGTTTCAAGTGTTGCATGTCTCTGTTTTAGTGTTTCAATTGATTGTTTCGCTTGTTTCAGTTGAATGTTTCATATGTTTCATGTATATGTTTCAGTTAATTTGAGAAGCTAGAGTACATGGATCACATGCAAATGAATGTGGTGATTCACCAAAACACCTTAGCTACATTTAGAATGTCATTAGGAACAATGTTCATAAAGGTCATTAGCCCTAACAATGCTTCTAAGTATTAGTTTGACTTTGTGTTGATCCTGGAGCTCTTTTGTTTGACTATTTAAAAAGTGCTTCTAGAAGCCAATGCATGTTTGTGCACCCTTAAACAAATTTGTAGTAATTTTGTTATGAAACAAAAGTTGTTTAATGGTCATCTCATGAAAATGGCTGGAACATACTTAAATAGGGCCCACAAGCCAAGATTTCATGTTGTTTCAGCACTTAGAAAAATATCCTAAGTCATGGTGCATTTTTAGTTTCAAGGTACCTCACTTTGGGACCATGTATCTTCCAATCTAGGTTGAACCAGCTCGAGCTCCAATTGACAATCTTGTAGTACACTTGTAGCTCTACAACTTTGCCAAGAACGCCATGACCTAAATCGAGCCGGTTTGAGAGCTAGAGGATCGTTTTGGGGGCGGTTTCAGTCGGTGATGGGGTTCTGATTTAGAACTCGAATGCAAATCTTCAGTGTTGTCGTGGCCGACCAGCATCAGGTGGAAACTACCGCGTGGCTTGTCCGTGCATGCATGGAGCACCACGGAGTCGCTCGTGCCTGCTTGAAGAAGGTAAAAGTTGTGCACCCATACCAACCTTCTGCTCGCTCCTCCTCTCCATCTCGCTTTCTGCTTCTCCCCAGTGACACCATTGTCGCCGCAAGCTCCGCCTCTCCCTTGTGCCTCTGTCACTGCACCACTCGCCACTCTACTTTTATAATAGCTTCGCCTGGAGCTCCTCTACCTCCTCGTCCTCTCCGCGCAGCGAGCCGAACCCGGATGAGGCCGCATTGCTCGCTCCTCCACCATGGAGACCTCACCGGAGTTCCTCCGCGTGGGCACTCATCGTGGTCCCGTCTCTCCGGAGCTTCTCGTCTCCACAAATCTTGCATAGGCATAGCTCTAGGGTCCCATGACGGCGTAGCTGCCCTCACCGAAAGCCGTCGTGGCCGAAGACGGCCGGTGCGCCACCGCTCTCCTTCGACCATCCGCCATGCACACGGGTGGCAGTGCTCCTATGCCCCACCAGTCAAATTAAAGGCACCTCTGGGTGTGGGTTGTCACGGGGAGCACAATGGCGGTGACCTCGCCGTCAGTGTTCTCGCCGGGGATGAGTAGCGGCTGGTCGAAACCATGCCCTGCTCTCTCTCTCTCAGTCGTGTGGGGTTGCTGACGCACGGGCCCCCGCTGTCAGCGCCTCTGGAGTGGATGTGGGCCGGATCCACTAGGCCTAGTTAGGGTTCATTTGTTTTCTTTTCTTTTTCTTTTTTCTAGATTTTGATGCCAATATTCAAAAATTCATATCTAGGGTTCTATAGATCCAAATGAGATGGTTCAAATTTTGTTGGGTTCATTGAGAACTATAGTTCTTAATGAAAATATATAACTAGGTATGTTCCATAGAAAAATAATTGGTCATTATTCATGCATGAAAAGAGGAAAATCGTATCTCTCTGTAGACAGCTCTAAATAATGTGAAATTTTTATGGGGTATTGTTTATTCCATGAATACCTTGTAGTTTAAGTTTTAGCAATTTTTGATACTATATGATTTAGTTATGCATTTCTCTTTTTTATTTAGATGGACCTTGTGCTAATTTTCATAAATTATCTATAAGTCCAATAAATATAAAATTTGGTGAGTGCTATTCTTATATTAGTAAGAGCCTAAGAAAAATATGAAATCTGTTGTTTGACACTTTTCAATAGGATTTCTCATTTATGCCAAAATCAGCCTTGCTATTTATTATTTTTGATACAGGAAAATATATATTTATTATTTTTGATACAGAAAAATATACTTCCTCAAATGATATAAAAATTTATGGTAGCCTCCTGGAAGCATGTTGTAGCTATTGTAATTTTTATGAAATAGTTTTGATATAGGTTCCTTTATCCACCTAAATATCTAAATAAATTAATAAAGGGCTTTAAAGAATTTATTTATATGTTGACACCATACTTTCTGGTGTTCTCTTGATATGTGTAATGAGTTGGTAAAGTTAGTTTAGTCCAAATATGCTTTTGTACCATCTCTAAATATTTAATTTTCTAAATTTGCCAATTCTAGATAGATCTGGGGACTTGGCAAAGTTCTCCATGATATGATGCTTTGCTATAAAACTTGCTTATACAAAAGTTGTAGATGACTTATACATCCACCTGCTGTTCAAATTTGGTGGTATTTGGCCATGTGGTTTAGGAGTTACAACTGTTCAAAGTTAGGTCTTAGTTATGGTTGCTCTCTGTCTTACATAGACCAGAATCTCTACTTAGTTAATTTTGACCTAGTAAACTTTGGAAATCATGTTGTGATGTTTATAAATGATTTGTAAAGAATTTCATAAGTTTTCTAGAATGCCCTCTTGCAAGTCATTTGAAATTGTAGATCTTCTGCTGTGATTGATTTACTGAACTGCTTCTTTGCATGTTAAACCTGAAGTTTCTGTTATGTGTACCTTTATTATACTTAAGCATGTTGGTGATGTACTAGGTGCTTAAATTGATTAAGGTGAGTTTAGGTGCAGGTGTTAGGCCTCTAATAGAGAATGAGCATCTACACCTTAGATTGTGTAAGTTGGGTAAGTGTGTTTTTGCTCTCTAGAGAGAAGATATGCACCTACTCTTTAAAGTGATTTAAATAGGGCGTTGCACCTACTCGGTCAACGAATGTCTAGGACGCTTTGTTATTTGTTGTTCTTCATCCATGAGCATCATATCGTTTCTTATGCATCCATGATATTTATCTTGTGCATATACATGCAATAGGTGTACCGGAAGGAGTGACCCTGTTAGAGTTCGAGGGACCATGCCAGGAGTAGCAACAGCCAACACCGGAGGTTCAGGAGGTGCAGCCCGCAGGAGAAGTGCCAGATGAGGTCCTCGTTGACTGCCCCGACCACGTCCCTTGCAATTTCATGAAAGACAAGCCCGGAGCATTATAAGCCTCCTAATTTCTAAAATGCAATTAAGTATTATGTTATATATATTATTACATTAGGTGATAGGTGTTGGGTGAAAACACTTGCTGCATATGTACCCTATCCTTGTCTAGAAAGTATATCATGAATCCCATGTAGCTCAGGCTTGACTAGATGCTTAGCCCTGCTTTAAGCGGTAGAAGTCGGATGATTTCCAGTCACCTGTGAGCTATAGGGATATACATATGGCATGATTGGCTATATTTGCTATTGTAGAAAAGAACCTGGTATAATTTGAATGAAGACCAGGCGGGGGCTTGTAAGGTTGTAGGCTTACAGTGACTCCGTCTGTGTCACTTAAGGACCGATTCTTGGAGTCTTTCTTTGTCATGTTGAACGCATGTCCCTCTCTTAATTGGCCGGGCCCAAGTGCTTGACCGTGAATCCGAGTAGCTCAACTTAGGCCGGGAGTCGATAAGTATGAAGTGCACCTCGAAAGCAAGCCATAGGTGTAAGTTCAGGTAGGTGAGTTAAAATTCTTGACCCTCCTGACATAAGGGTAATCCCTGAGAGTGCTGGTGCTGATCGGACCTGTGAAGTTAGTTCTTGAGCTGTCCCAAAGGTGACCCACGGCTACCCTTGCAAAGTATGATAGTGTGAGAGTTAGGAATACCCCTCAGCTAAGTTGTAATTCGATTCGAGTCGCCGTCTCTCACCGGTTAGTGAGAACTTGATGGGAGTATCTCCAAAGTAGATACATTAAATAACTTGATGGTTCAAGAATGATGATATGATGATGGCCTTATTATACCTGCTATGATTAATATTATTTGCTCCTAATAAAGTGAGTGCTCTAGTACAGGTGCTAATATAGATGACAGGTTAATGATTATTAAAGTGATGCTAAGCTTTAGATGGTTATTTAATCTATGCAAGCTTTTATGCAAAATGTATCAAGTTAGCTCCACTTTATGTCAGCCTTGCATGACCCTTGGCATCCTTTATTTCTGGTTTATGACAGGTAAGTCTAACTGAGTACCTTCTCGTACTCAGGGTTTATTTTCCACCTGTTGCAGATGACCTATTCTATCACAGGTGCTGCAAGTATTGCCTTCTCCCTGCCGGGGATGAAGACTAGACCGTTGGGCGCGGTCTCTACTAGTGTTCTTATCTGAAGATGTTTTTGTGGGACATGACTTTAATCTGGCAATGTATTTGAACTTATGAAGTTATATATTGAACTATGTTGCTTCCGCTACTCAAACATGGTTTGTAATATTTTATTTTAAACTCCGATGGATGTAATTTGTACGCTACTTGTGAACTATTGTAACGAATGATGTGTTGTGTTGAATCATGTATGATCTTAGCTTGCACGTTGAAAGTTGTTTGAAATCCTTCGAGATTTCCGGACTGTCGGGGTTATGAGAGCCTAAGTATAGGAATTTGACCTCTTCGGTGATTGTTTTTTTACTTACGTTCTTATAATTTGGTTAGTTCTGTTACATACAGCAGAGCTTCTCACTAGAGTCTAGCTTACTTCAATGTGTTATAATTTGAGAGTGAGTGGCAGGGGTATATATATAGTGCTCTAATTGGGCCCATGCATCCATGTGATGTCCCCTCTTCACCATAGGATCAAACCGACATACTTTGGATGATAGAGATCAAGTGAAAATGGATGGAGGTAGCTGAGGTCAGTACAAGGATGGTGGGTGCCTTTGGTAGGTCGGCCAACCTAGTGGGGAGGTCGGCCGACCCCCAATACCAGGTGGGTCACCCCTCATGCTTGTGGGGCCTCTCCTCTACTTCCATGAGGGTTAAATCTCTTCCTTTGTCTCTTCTCACATCGGTTGAGTGAGGTATGGAGCCATCAATTAATCTAAGTGAGGCAAATTTGAGCCCTTAAAAGGAAAAGAAAACCTTGATCCAATGATTGATGTTGCACTTGAGGATACCTGGGAGGATCATGGTGGCTTGTGAGGAGGCTTGTGGGCCAATAGGATGGTCGACCGACCCCCCATGTGGGCCCCACAGCCACCCGAAGCACTCATATTTGGACCTATGAGCAAATAATGATATGTACATGTGGAACCAAGTTAATTGTACCAAAAATCACTATGTAAGTTAAAAAAATAAATCACTATGTCTTTGCTTGGTGTTTTGTCGATGGTTTCGACTATATAAAAGTATGGTGAAATTACCGTCAACCGTGCCTAGATTCTGATTGCCGCTCGAGTCCACTCACCCTGCTAGGGGCATCTGGCGTGGTTGAGGCCTGGGAGGAGGTGGCGGACCTCGTTGCAGCGGCGGTCGGGCAGCCATCTCAGCATATGATGGTTTCTTTGGATCAGGAAAAGATTGCAGCAGCGGGAATGGGCTGACTTCTTGTTGATGACCGGGGATGGTAATCTACGAGGCCACAGGTCATTGCGTGGTCAGCCATACCTTTTTGCATTATACACTTATATAAACCGGACTTGATTAGGCCCACGTTCACGTCCAAGGTCTAGGCCGCACATCGACCTAAATCCGATCAGAAGTCGATCGTCGTCGTACTCGTACATATCGTTGTTCCTAGTGCCAGCATCTAATCGGCACGCATGACCACCAGCGCTGGTTTTGGCCTCGGAAGTGGTCCCTTCCAGGGTCTAGTTAGTGTTCCCTTTTGAAATCGTTCAGGAATCAATTTTCTTACTCCGAACAATTCCTGACAATTGAACGCTCAACATCTGAGGTTTTTTTGATGCGACGGCGATGAAACTCCCCATTGCCACCATCGGGAGTCTTTTGGGAATCCAATGTCACGCCAAAAGTTTTCCTCGATTTCTTTGTCACTGAGTTTGGGCTGACGCAGAGATGTGTTGTTTGCTTCCTTCAGCTTTTCTTGGGCGTAAGAACAAGCCTTTGCACCTCCAAAACCTGCATGGTTTGCTTCATGAACTAAAACTGAGAAATCCACACCTTCACCAACTTGTGTTGTCGAAGAAAATTCCTAGGTGATGCTGTCACTCGAAGGATAGCTAGTCTGTTTGGTCACGTCGAGGCCGGCGAGAGTTGCTGATTCCACATGATCCGCATATGGATCGCAATAACCTCCGATGGACGGAAGGCCAAAGTGAGTCGTTGTGTGAGTCACGCAGCATCCTCCTGTGAATGATGCACGTCCTGTTGGTCTGATCCCACATCGAGGACCAATCCATCTCGATTGGCGTCAAAAACATCACGAGACGAATAGCCTTCGGGATCTTATGGTGAGATCGGCGATGCCTGCTTGTGGAGGGCCAAGGCAGCATCGTCAACTCTATCGAAGGTTGAAGGCGGAGCCCCGTCGTGGTCCTCCAGCGTGTCCGCCGAAGCCTTGACGTCGAGATCCAAAGCACAAGTAGGAGGGCCACCGGAGTCGCCTCCAACGGTCATATTCTGTCTGTATTTTATGCTGAATACGTGAGATGTATGACTAAATATCACAGTTTCTCTAACTTCTTCAACAGTAAGGCCATTTTTAATTATCAGTTTAAAAATCTACCACTAGTCCAGTCCCAATACAAAGTTCAATGCATAGTAAACAAGAGCCGATTTGTTCCAACACCTCTTTTTTTTCTAGGGGCGGCTCAATTTAAAATTGACCCTATAAATAGTTTCCAAAAGGAGCTATCCCTACCAATCTATTTATTGAGGCTGCTGGTATTTTTAGTCGCCTCTACAAATTTGTAGGGGCGGCTGGATCTAAAGCCGCCGCTATAAATAGGCACCGAAAAGTAAAAATTACATATTGAAATTTGAATATTTCAAACATCTTTGGATGGAGAAACAACCAAAACAAAAGTTGTAAATCTTGAAAACTTGTACAACTTTATAGTCGACAACATTTTCAATTTTAAATCATCTATTTAAGGAAAACTACGTTTGAATTTGTCACATTTAAAATTCAAATTTTTCAAACAATCTCATATGGAGAAACAACCAAAATAAAAGTTATAGATCTCCGAAAGTTGTACAATTTTGTAGTTAACAACTTTTTCATCTATTCAAGAAAAACTATGTTTGAATTTGTCACATTTCAAATTCAAACTTTTCAAATGACCTCCGACGAAGAAACAACCAAAATGAAAGTTATAAAAGTTACACAACTTTATAGTTGACAACTTTTTCATTTGAAATCATCCATTCAAGGAAAACTATGCTTCATTTTGTCACATTAAAATCCAAATTTTCAAACAACCTCAGATGTAGAAACAAGCAAAACAAAAGTTATAGATTTTGAAAAGTTATACAACTTTATAGTTGATGATATTTTCATTTAAATTTGTTCAGAGTCCCAAACATTCATTTTAAATTAGATTGAGTATAATATGAGGAGAAAGAATATCTGATATAGGCACAAGTGACTATGGGGTGGAGTGGTTAGAGGAGTAACGCGCAAGGTGAGAGGTTGCGGGTTTGATCCTCGGTAGCCACTAAGTGCATGTTTTTCGCGTGAAAAATCACGTGACTTGTGACTGCCCAATGGGGTCTTCTAGGATTAATTTTTTTGTTATTTTTTAACCCAAATTTGTGATTTCTGAAAAATGAATTTGTAGGGGCGGCTCTATATCCAGCTGCCCCTAAAAATACTCAGCCGCCCCTAAAAACCGATTTGTAGGGGCGGTTGGCCAACTGAACCTATAAATCGTTGATTTGTAGCGACCTTTGGTTAGGGGCGGCTGGCCCAATCGCCCCTAGAAACCATCTCTAGCCGGCCCTACAAACTAGTATTGGCGTAGTGTTTGACAAGTGAATGAAATAGTCTATCTCACTGTACAGTTTCATAGACTAACCACATCATCTAACTGGTATATGGTTTTCATTGTGTTGGTACGCGTGATGGATGGGTTTTATCCAAATGAAACTATGTTTGTCTCTTTTCTCATAAATATCAAGCCAATTAAGAAAATTTGCTGATTTGTTATAACTTTAAATGAGAACAAAACCCCAACGAAACTTCCCCAGTAAGACTGGCCTTACTATCATCTATTTGGAAACATGCCATTATGGTTGCCAGCATACTCAAGACTTGCCTTTTTTATGCCAGTGTCGGTGTTTGATGACTAACAACTTGTCATGGGATTACCCAGGACAGAGTTTGGTGGACTTTGGCATATGCAGAACTCGGCGAAAAACACAAAGACAAACGATTTTATACTGGTTCGGGCCCTCATGATCGAGTAATAGCCTTTGTCTAGTTCTGCGTGATGGCTTTGTGTTGGATTGTATGATTGAGTTAATGTACAAGGGGTGCCCCTTAGCCCTCTTTATATAGGTCAGAGGGCAGGATGATTATTCTAGTCCTAGTCAATTACAATTGGAGAGTCCTAGTTCTATTATAGAGACTAATTTTCGTAAATGTCCGACTAGGTCGGTTCTTGATACTTGGAGATCATGCCACTTTGTTCCGTGTCTTCAAGCGAACCTTGGGCCGGCCCAGGAAGCCTCCAAGTAGTCGGTCCAATGGGGAACCCATAGGATACTAATCCGTCAAGCCCCCGAGCTCTTCATGGTTGATCTTGGAAGTCTTCTTGAATCACTTGGAGCATTCTGAGTAGAATCAAGCTTCATCCGAGTACTTTCCAGAGAGAAACCATGATGTGCTCTTGAAGAACTCTGATGGTGTGCACCCATTGGGTGTAGCACCCAAGCCTCTTGCTATTTAGCATAAAAAGCTGGAGGGTCACCTTAAAATTTTAGCAATTTCTCTAAAAGAAAAATTTTAAAGCAACCGCTGAGGATACATATCCCGTAGCCCCCGAGCCTAAATCTGAGTACCCATAAAGAAAGCATGAGTCAAGCACCCAAAAATTACCCGGTACTCAAATATAGGATCAAGAAGACATCCTCAAGGGTGCAATCGAACAACCCGACTAGCGAGTAATAATAATCTTTCCATGAAATCATAATGCACAAGCCCCCGAGTAAAGAGGTACTTGGAAGACACCAAAGCATAGCTTTAGAAATCTTCAGATGACTTGAGTTAATAAAGCTTCGGGTGGGCAACCACTTCAACATGGGTGTAGCAGAACCGCCCAATTATACGAGATTAAGTAGGAAAATCATCCAACGAGAGGACGATTTAACAAACTTAAGCCCGTATAACCCGGTAGTCCGTGAAATCCCGACGGATTTCAAACCATTTCACATAACAGCCAAGATCGTACTAAGTTTAGCGGTCACCGTCATAAGTTACATAAAAGTTTGCAGCACAAAATACATCGGAGTTTAAAACATAATTATTACAAACCAGGTTCGAATAAAAGTAGCGGAAGCAGTAGTTCAAATCACGCATACACACAGCGTTTGAAATAAAGTGCCAGCTTGTGATCATCTCCAGCAAAAGCATCAGACGAGAAGTAGCGAATGACCATTGCCCATGGTCCTAAGCTTCGCCCATCGCAGGATAGAGGCAGTTGATACAGTAGCCGTAATACATCTGCCCATCTGCAACAAGTGGGAACAAAGCCCTGAGTACAAGAAGGTACTCAGCTAGACTTACCCGACAGAACCAAAATAAAATGACACCAAGGATCATGATAGGCTTTCTGGTGGGGTAGCTGACTCATTTGCAAGAAAATCATTTTTTTAACTTAACAGTTATTTTCCAAAAGCATGCAGTATTTTAATCTTGATTACCCTGTCCACTATGTTTGCACTTGTGCTAGAGTAACATGTAATTAGACAAGTAAGGATTACTAATGATCATTATCAATAGTTATCATGTCCTTTTCCACATAACTATCCAAGTGTTTCATAATCATTACTACGATGAAGTAACTCAAGTCAAGTGTTCACTATCCAGTGAACGATGGCGATTCGAATCGATTATTAACCAGCTGGTAATTTATTCCTCACACAAACCTCACTCACCCGCTAAAGTGAGGTATTGGTCACCGAGTCAACTATTCAAGTAAAGTCACGAGCTTGCCAGGAACCACATGTACCCGGGGGCCGCCCGACTACTCTTTGGCCTTATCATCGCGCCCTCGTATCCTGCCACTACTGCTCCGGTACAGTGCGTTGTGGGCAATCCACTCGGCCCGAATAATCTCCTAGCTTCGCGGTCGAAAGGTACATTATTCGGCCAGCTAAATGTGAGGCATACGTTCAACATGACTCGAGGCCCAACAACGGTCGGTCCTTAATCGACTCAGACGGAGAACACTACAGTTCGAAACCCTGCAAGTCTCCGCTCGGTCTCAAATCCAGTTCGACACTTAGTTATTCTCAAATGACACATCTTTCACATAGATTCAAGTAATCCCCTATAGCTCACGGATGACAGGCAATCACCCGACTTCTACCGGTCTAAGCAAACTAAGCAATTTTTGACCGCGGACACCAGGGTAACAATGATCGGGTAAAGCAAGGTGAAACAAGGTATAATGCAGCAACGTTTGCAAACAACTCCTAAACGTAATGCATCAAATTAAGTAAAGTCAATAATAAATTATTTGTAAACCGGGAGAGAAATGCTCCGGGGCTTGCCTCGCTCAAAGGAGCTCGGACGGTGGTCGGGGCACTCTGGAAGATCTTTACTGACCTCCTCTTCGGCTTCGGTCGACTCCTGCTCTTGAACCTCGAACTGCTCTTCCGGGTCCTCGGGAACTGCTACCGGGTTCACTTCCTGTGATCCTGTATGATGCAGAATTATAAGTGCTCATGCCTAAGTGCATTGCAGGGATAGCATGAGATGATGATGATGAATGAGATGTAATGAGCATGTTACTTTATTTGGATTACGTGGAACGTACGACTCTTCTACAAGGTAGTCTACGTCATCCAAGAACATGTACTCAAAAACTACCACCACTATTCTCTACCATGCAAAGGCACCTTGAAACTCAAGATGCTTCAAAGATATACCAAAGCATAGTTTACTAACTAATCTTGCATTAAAAGGTTGAATGTAAACCCTAGTTAGCACTATGCTTGAACAGCAACACATATTTTGGTAGCACAGAAAAATCTTAGAAAATTACAGTGGATTACTAACATCAATACTAGTCTGCCACAAAATTTTCATTGTATTTGGATTACTAGAACTTTCTATACAAAAATAACAAGCTAAGGCCTAAAAGCGAGCATGAAAATACTTTGCATTATGAAAAGTATCAAACAACAGATTTAGAAATTTTCCTACTTTCTACACAGTAAACAATCACTGTAGAAAAATTATTACTTGCATGTTTTATTTACTTTTATTTAATTAACAAAATAACAAATACTAGTAATAGAAAGCATTTGAACTACACCTAAAAATTTTTCTACAGAACAGACATGATATATAATTTTCCTAGCAAGTACATGGTACAAAAAGATTAACAAACTTGGAACTACATTTTTCTGATTTTTCTATAATTTATTATCAATTTTTCAAGAAAACACAAATTTCAAGGATTAATTCAAACACTACAGAAAAGTAATGAAATATTGACATGCAATATTTTTATATTGTAGATCTGGTTCCAATGAGTCGATAGAAATTTATTTCATAATTTTTGGAGCTGAAATGATTACAAAAACATTTTCCAAAGTAGTTTTCCCCATGAATAATAAAAGAAAACAGAAAACAATTTTTCATTGTTGACACTGGGCCGGCCCGTGGCCGTTTTCGGCCTGATCGCGCGCGTGGGCGAAAAAGGCGAGCCGGCCCACTCGGAGGCACGGCCCACAGGGCGGTGGCCCAGTGGAGACCGAGGGGGAGAACAGGGGCGGCCTCGTCAGCGTTCGGGACCGTGACGGCGTGGCGGTGGCCGACGGCCAACGGCCATCTCCGGCCACGACCCGACCAGCGAGCGCGCGCACAGTGTCCGCGAGGAGATAGCGAACTCGAGAGAGGGGCTCAGGGGGATGGAGAGGGAGCGAGGGAGACGGTGGGCGGAGCGCGAGCTCAGCGGCCCCGTCGTGGTGGCGCAGCGGGGGCGGAGAAATGGTGCCCTACCGGAGCGAGCAAGGGGATGGTGGCGCCCATTCGGAGGAGGGAAGAGGGTGGCGGAGCTCCGTGCACGAGCAATCGAGCGGTGGTGGTTCACCGGCGTCGGAACACGACGGTGGAGGTGAGGACGTGCGGTGGCGAGCGGCGCTCCCGCTCGGTTTCTCCGGAGGAAAGGGAGCGAGCGAGGCAGTGAGTGGACTAGAGACCGGACGCTCGTGAAGATTTGAGGCGGAGCACGCGGGGTCCACGGGCGGCCACGCGGGGGCGTCGCCGGCATGCGGCCGCCACGCGGCGGGCGCGTTCTGCCGCGGTGCCAGCGAGCCGGGCGCGCGAGAGCGGGAGGGAGAAGAGAGAGGCCGGACTAGGCCGGGCCGAGGCGGGGCGTGAGCGCGGGCGCGCGCGCGGAGGTGGGCCGCTTCCGGCTGCGGGCCGAAACCGAGGCGGCGGCCTGCTTAGGTTAGGTTTTTATTTTTCAAATTTCTATTTTTAAACAAATTTCAAATACAGTTTTCAAACCTCATTTTGAACAAGAAAAAGACCTTTTCTGGAAATGGCCCAAAAATAAAAGTTACTTAGAATTTAATTCTCTACAACTTTGATTAAGGGGCCAACTAAAAATTCTCAACAGATTTTGAATTGGAGAATAAAAGCTAAATATGGAGTATTTTTTGAATATTTTCAAATAACATTTTTGAAACCAGTTTTTGACAAAACTTTGAGTAATTTAGTTGCTCCAAAAATTTGACCTATAATTCTAAGTGATATAAAATTTATAGTTGCACAATTTTGATGAAAGGTAATTAGCACATTAACATATTACATTACGAATACTATTTTCCAAGCTTTTATTTCACTCAAGTTGTAATCTTACCATATATGATTATGAATGATATGACATGTCATGCTTATGATTACAATGTAAATGCTTGCGTAACACCGAGGTGTTACAATGGGCCTCATATCAGCCCCACTTTGATAAAAGCAAGTAACCGTCCATCTGACATTGCACATGAAAATCTATGAAAGGCATTGTCCTTTATTGTACTGTAGAGTCACATGGGTGAAATAGAATCTTGTATTTTGTACAGTAGAACTAACTCGGCATGCAATGTGAACTCCATGAAGCTTTATCCTGAGGCAGGAATCAACCATATAGACTTGGTCCATGATAGACCACTAGCCAGGCAACCAGCTATAAATACCCCCAGGGATCGAAGTTGAAGAACACAGCTGCTAGACTTACAAAACCAAGTTCTACTCTATCAAATATGATTGTGTCTGAGATGTCTGAGCCCCCCGGAGTAGTCGGTATAGCTTGTAGATTACTGTCTTGCAACTAGAAGAACTCTTGTTCTATGGATTAGCAGCAGGCTAATTCTGGAGTAGTGCAGAGTAGCCCAGAACCGCAGCTAGAAGAACTCTTGTTACTATGTATTGCAGTGTGCAGTACATAGTCCCATGTCAATTCTTCCATAGCACCTCTCGATGTCTATCCATGAAGGGTCATCTACTGATCCGAGTGAGTCCAGACGTCGAGAGCTAGGATTTGTAGGATGCGTGTCTGTTCTAGCACCTCCTGCATACTAGCCGCCATGCTTTCCGCTACACGAGTTTGATTCCTTTGCGTGTACGAGAATTGTTTGTAGTTCTCCACTGCATGCAAATTCTTAGGCTAGGCAGAGTTGCACTACTCTCTAGACTTAGATGTACAATTAGTCTATCCATGAAGCTAGGTACATCGAGTCAGGTACCTCCTACCGAGTAAGTTGTAGAGGGTTTGTGTGTTAATACGTACTCCGGCCTTGTACTTGTAACACTTGTAATCTGTTCAAGTCTAGAATGAAAATCATCATTGGAACTATAGTCTACTTGTGATGTGTTGTTATGCAATGATGTTGATTGAGATAGCACCATGTAGTCAATAGCTCCGAGTAGATTGCCAGAATCTGCATGCCACTTGTGAAATGTTGTAATGAATGATGTGTTGTGTTGAATCACTATGATCTTGGTTTGTATGTCGAAAGATGTTTGAAATCCTTCGAGATTTCTGGACTACCGGGATTATAGGAGCCTAAATACAGGAATTTGATCACTTCGGTGATTGTTTTTTGTACTTATGTTCTTATAATTTGGTCTGTTCTATTACAGCTGGCATCGAAGCAAGGTTCAACACTAAACATGTCATTTGTGTATTTAAAACAAAAGTATTTATGAAAACTCTAAATTAAATACTAAGTGTTGCCAGTGGTCATATCCTTTATGACCAAATAAGGACTCTTAGGTGGCTTATTATAGTACTAAGATGGGGTTTCTTGCTTGTTTTATGTTTCGTTGTCCATACAACATGCTATTATATGGATGTCATCTACTTGGGTGGTAATATATGGATCAAAATACCTCTGCGCTCTGGTAAGTGGGAGTTGTGGGAGCATGACCGTCCAACTGTCGGTGTAGGGGAGAGTAGTTGTGGTTACTCGCATACTTACATGTTCAATCATGTATCTATGGGAGTACTTAATTGTGGGTGTATCTGTCGGGTAGCTGTGATACTAAAGTACGTGCATCGAGGGATGTATGTATGGAGAGTATTTAGTTTACTACTTTCCGTGTATGCTATATTTGGAAAATTGTCGGGCTAAAATGAACTTTCTGTAGGTACACTAACAATACATCGTTGTAGATCAACTAGTTATCGTATATGAGAGAACGTATGTATGCCACTGTATATTCCGCTAGCCTTTAATTTTTCTAGGTTTGTGAGAATGTACGGATCGTGCATGCATCATGTTCAAGCATACATGGCATTTCTTGCATTACTCCCTCCCTTATAAATTGTTTATCCTAATTTACTCAAAAATTTTGTTCCTCAAAATAGTCTTCTCCAAGAAGTTGTGTCCTTTTGTGAAGACCCTTGTTAGTCGACTAATCAAATGAGTCCTTGTCAGCGCTAGCCTTTGATCATGGATTATCTCTTACTAGTGGCAAAGACCATACCCAGATCCATGTTGGACCTCCCAGTTGCCTCTTCTAGAGTTGTGTTGTATTTGATCTTTAGATCACCTCCCTATTGGCTCTAACCTTGTGACTATCTTTGTTTGCTATCACTCCTTTGCATGATGTTTGTTTAAATACGCTGAATTCATGTCACGTGGGATTTCTTATTTGTGTTGTGTTCGGTGATGGTGTTGCGATTAGTACTCTACAATGTTGCGACGAAACCGAGGGCCTCCTATGGCGCACGACATAAGGTTGTGCTGCTTGGCACACGCTGGTATCGAGATTGCTAGTCATGATCCATCATGGAACTACACTAATGTGTTATCTTCTCATGAACATTTCCTTGGTTATCTTTTCATAATTTATCAAAAGGTCCTTATGTCAAATCAGGATACCTCTGTTATATAAGGTTAGAACCTCGATGGTTTGGATGTAACCTATCATACATGCTTGTGCTCCATGTATGTGAGCCTTTAATAAATTTCGTCTTAGTTGTCGGTAAACATCGTTGTTGTTGAGTACATCGCACTATTGCGTCAATTGATGCGCGTGATGGTGTTGTGTGATTGTGATGAATTATTGTGCCTCTGTTTATTATATGAATTTATTCTCTCCAATGAAATTAGTTTGGTATGATTACACAATTCATTTACAAATTTTCCACATCATTAGTGCTCATTGGCTATGCATTTTACAGATGTCTTACAATCTTCGTTACGGTCGTGGCATTGGGGATGAGGAACAACCGCCACCTCCTCTACCACCGCCCACCCCGGCTGAGCTGATGCAGACACTTGTCGAAAGTCAGCGCATGCTAGCTAAGGCAATGCGCTAGTTGGTTAACCATGACGATCGACACGTCTGCCAGGGACCCGAGCCAAATCAGTATAGCAGCTTTAAGGACTTCATCGGGGCGGTGATTTGGCTAGTCAGGGCGAGGAGTCCAGCCAACATCCTCCTTGATCTGCTGGTCGGTCTCGTCAGCATCTACCCACTTCTTCACCACCGTGAGAAGGTCCTGAATAGAGTCAGGCCTCTTGCAGAGAAGTTTGGTCCTGAGAGCATCATGGTGGCGGAGGCCCCTGATAAACGTAGAGATGGCTTCATCGCTATTGATGTTGGGGATGGATATCCGTGTTTTCGAGAAGCGGCGGATGTAGTCATGCAATGGTTCATTCGGATAGTCTCTGACTTTCTCCAAATCATACTTGTTGCCGGGATGCTGACAAGTGGCCATATAATTATCAATAGAAGCCCTCCTAAGCTGCGCCCAGGTGTCGATGGAGCCTTCCCTCAGGCTGAGAAGCCATTGGTTCATGGACTAGTTGATGACCACAGGCAAATAGTTGGCCATCACATCTTCATCGCCATGTGCTGCTCGGAGGCAATTTCATAGAGCGTTGTCCACTGTTCGGGATTAGCCTTCCTGTCATATGTGTCGAGATCGTGGAGCTTGAGGTTTCTTAGCTAGATGATAGCACGAAGCCGATCAGTGAATGGTCGGAGGCTTGGGATATGGCTTCATCGTATTCCCACCTGCGTTGCATCTCAGATGCATGACGCTCTTATCGATTGTTTTCGATGCGATCCCTCAAATTCAAATTGGCACTGATATGGTCACGGAGGTCACACCTAGGCTGCTCCACTTCCTGGTCAGCACCGCGTTGCCAACCATGGCTGCCACCATGATTTGCAACACGCTCCCCTCCATGACGTGCGTCCCGCCCACCTTGCTGATTATGTTCGCCCCCTTGATCGACGTCATGCTGGTTGGCATTGCACCTTCTGCCTTGATCTCGGTGATGATGCACCTCATAGTTCACGTCATGGCCCTGGTAAAGATAAGGACCTCTCATTGCCAAGGGCCTCATTGGTGATGACTTCAGGTGGAGGACGCCGATGGAGCCGGTGTACGCCTCTCGTTTACTAGGACTATGGCCGCCTTCAAGTAAGCCTTGACAGCATCAAGTACCGGGGGTTCTGGGAGCTAGTTGAGCTTGCTCATGGTGACGACAATGTTGGCGCTCAGTGTCTTAAAGACTTGCTGGTTGTCGCACATGTCGAAAGCGTTAGTCAAATCACGGCGGATATCGCGCTGGCCACCCGTGGCTGCATCAGCTGCATCTTCTTCAGCGTTCTCCAGGTCGATTCTTCGAGCCCTACGATCGGTGTTTCTTTCCTCTCGAGCAGTCCTCTCTTGATTAGTTTCCCCGTCGTAAGGGGGCTCATCGTTACTAACGGCGAAGACGGTGCCTCCGAAGCCAGGTGGAAAAGCTGGGAATTCGTGCCCATATGGATCGATGAGGGTGCGGGTATAGTTAGTCCCATGAGATTCGGTAGACCTGGTACCCTCTTTTGGGATTATAGAAAGAGAATCATGTCTGATCTGCCTAAAATCCACCATGTTAACAGTAGCTGTAGGGTGGTATGTTTCAGGAAGATCTATCAGAAAGAGATCCAAAACATGGTCACACTCGGTGGGATCCACGAACAGGTGTGGCATGCGGGCGGCGTACTCGGATGCCGCGTTCACCAACCCGTATGGGTGGGTGTTGGGTGATTGATCTGTTAGGGCTTCGTAATCCCCTAACCTCAAGCCGGTTGCGGGTGCTGGTCGGTAATGAACTGTCCGCCCATCTGGAGTCACCGTGATCATGAGATCAGGGTCCGGGTGCCCCTGGTGGCCAGCCCGAGCTGGTTGGGAATGGCAATCCTTAGAAGACCGATCTCTGATCGAACCTGCTAAGGTTAGGGTTTCAGCCAAATTCGTGGTGACCTGATCGATGGACTCGACCAGATCAGTATTGTCTAGACGCCTCCCTTGATAGTGGGGAAGCGGTCGACGGGTGGACAGAGGAGGCGACCCCGACACTGGTCCCGAGATCAGATCCACCGTTGTCGATGCATATTCGGTTGGCGTTGGGAGAGCCTACACCGCCTCCATGACTTCATAGGACCGTCAGTGCCGGTGGTCCAGGTGAACGTCCCAATCGTGAACGTCAGTCCCGCCGGAAGGACCATGAAAGTAGGGAAGTTAACCATCTGGCTCGCCATAGAGTCTGCACGCACACCCCCTGTCAACGATATGTGGTCGGCAGTCTACCGCGGGGTATGCCCACGGTAGTAGATTATCGACGGAGGTGCGCAAGACGACGATCTAGATGGTGACGC
The DNA here is from genome assembly GCA_038087645.1 of Saccharum hybrid cultivar R570. Lineage (NCBI taxonomy): Eukaryota > Viridiplantae > Streptophyta > Magnoliopsida > Poales > Poaceae > Saccharum > Saccharum hybrid cultivar. The sequence continues at coordinate 1,819,773 of JAQSUU010000187.1, forward strand.
AAGAGGCACACAGGATCTATCCAGGTTCAAGCCACGTATTGCGTAATACCCTACATCCTGTATCTTTATGGATTGTATTGATACATGATGAGATGTTTTGAGAGCGGTCCTTGCCCGCCTTGTATAGTATGGGGGCAAAGTTATAGATCTAAGGAATCTAATCCTAGCCGATTACAACTCTCGTATCCACAAAGGATACGATATCTATCCTAACCGACTAGGCTTCCTTGATCGTCAAGTATTCTCTGCTTGCTCCGCATGGTTCGCCGAGCAATCCGGAGATCCGTGCGGCCCTTTCTGGCCGTGCTGGTTGGTAATGAACTGTCCGCCCTTCTGGAGTCGCCGTGATCATGAGATCAGGGTCCGGGTGCCCCTGGCGGCCAGCCCAAGCTGGTTGGGAATGGTGATCCTTAGAAGACCGATCTTTGATCGAACCTGCTAAGGTTAGGGTTTCAGCCAAATTTGTGGTGACCTGATCGATGGACTCGACCAGATCAGTATTGTCCAGACGCCTCTCTTGATAGCGGGGAAGCGGTCGACGGGTGGTCGGAGGAGGCGACCCCGACACTGGTCCCGAGATCGGATCCACCGTTGTCGATGCAGATTCAGTTGGCGTTGGGAGAGCCTGCACCACCTCCATGACTTCACGGGACCGTTAGTGCCGGTGGTCCAGGTGAACGTCCCAATCGTGAACGTTAGTCCTGCCAGAAGGACCATGAAAGTAGGGAAGTTAACCATCTGGCTCGCCATAGAGTCTGCACGCACACCCCCTGTCGATGATATGTGGTCGGCAATCTACCGAGGGGTATGCCCACGGTAGTAGATTTTTGATGGAGGTGCGCAAGATGACGATCTAGATGGTGACGCAAGAGGCACACAGGATCTATCCAGGTTGAGGCCACGTATTGCGTAATACCCTACATCTTGCATCTTTATGGATTGTATTGATACATGATGAGATGTTTTGAGGGCGGTCCTTGCCCGCCTTGTATAGTCTAGGGGCAAAGTTATAGATCTAAGGAATCCAATCCTAGTCGATTACAACTCTCGTATCCACAAAGGATACGATATCTATCCTAACCGACTAGGCTTCCTTGATCGTCAAATATTCTCTGCTTGCTCCGCATGGTTCGTCGAGCAATCCGAAGATCCGTGCGACCCTTTCTGGCGAGTTAGGCCACCTTGTCTGGTGTGGCCCAAGTGGAGCCATCAGTGTATACGGGTCTATAACCCCACAGATGGGTTGAGAGATGGGTTCAGACAAGACACTGAATGTGGGCATAGAAGGGGAGAGGATAGAAGTGTCTTCTAAAGGGCTTGGCTCTCCTTCTATGGCATCACTAGACATGCCATCATTGGATTCTTCCTGATGTCCTATATGGAAACAAGGACGCTTTCTAACAGATCTCTTCTTGAGAGGATTTGAATTATATTCACTCAAAGGTCGATGAGAATTTAATGTTCTCCAAAAATCAGCACCGAAGAGGTCATCCTTGATTTCAACAGGAATTTCTAAAGGTAGAATTCCTTCTTCTCTTGGGGGATTTTGGGGTATTGGTGGTTTAGGATTGATAGCTAAATCTTGGGATTGGAATAGTTGTGATTTGGCTATTAGAAATTCCTCTTCTTGATTGGAAGATGATTTCTTCTCTTTCTCGAGGAGTTCGTTATGAATGCTAGTGCAGGGAGTGATTCCACTAATTCTATTAAGCATAGCCCTTGCTTCACTAGTAGAAAAATGAAGGAAAGCTCCTCTAGAGGCTACATTAAGAGATTCCTTAGAATCCTTGCTATGACCCATGTAAAAATGTTGAAGGGGTATTGGGTCTGGAATAGCAAGGTTTGGACAAATGATAATAAGTTTATTAAAATAATCCTATGACGTGCCAAGAGATTCTTCTTCTAGTTATCTAAAATTTAGAACCTCGTTTTGAAGGCTAATCACTTTTGAGATGGGAAAGAAACGTAAACAAAATTTAGAGCATAACATTTCCCAATATCCTTGCATACTTCCTCCGGTTTGATTGTACTAATGTTTAGCTCTTTCTGTCAAAGAGAATGGAAACAACTTCCATCTTAAGGTTTTGTTAGACATGCCAGCATATGCAAGCATGCATAGGTCTATTCAAACTCTCGTAGGTGTGAGTATGGGTTTTCATCGTCTTCTCCCGAGAAGGATTTATCCCGAATTAGTTTTATAAAACAAGGGCTCATCTCAAAGCAAGGTGTTATGATAGGCTCTAAAGATTCTGGTGGCTTTAGGCTTGCGCTCATGGGTTTAGCATATTGATAGATATAGGAGTGGAATCCATGCTAAAGAAAAAGTAAAACAAAAGAGAGAATAAAAGATAAAAGGTTAAGCTAGGCTTGTAGTTAATTCAGCAACCATTTCCCTGGCAACAGTGTCAGAAAGCTTGGTTGGAGTGTATGACAGTGGTCTCGGAGCTATTTTCTAGATAAATCCTCTTGCATATAAATATTCACCAAAGCTCATGGAATTCATTAGTTTAAACCCTTATACCTATGTTTGGTGATGGAATTAAATATATATGTAGGTTATGTTGATGGTTTATAATTGGTGTTAGTGACCGTCAACACTAAGCACAAACCATGAACGAGGGCTTCATACTCGGCTTCATTGTTGGTGGCTGACCAAAGTATTTGCAAGACATACTTGAGTTGTTCTCCTGATGGTGAGATGAGAATGACGCCTGCACCCGCACCACCGAGTTTCAATGAGCCATCAAAATACATCTTCTAATGTTCCATGACTGCGATAGGTATAGACTATCGAATCTCAGTCCATTTAGCAACAAAATCAGCCAGAGCTTGAGACTTGATGGCCTTGCGAGGAGTAAAACTGATATGGAGAGCACCAAGCTCTCTAGCCTATTTGGAGATGCGACCCTTTGCCTCATGATTATGTAGTATATCCCTGAGCGGGTAGTCAGTTACCACCACGATCTCATGTTCGTCAAAATAATGGCGGAGTTTGCGTGAGGTGATAAGCAAGGCATAAAGTAGCTTCTGAACTTGAGGAACTGGACCTTGGAATCGGAGAGCACCTCGCTAATATAATAGACTGGACGCTGTACCATGTAAACATGTCCTTCTTGTTCTCGCTCAACTACTATAGCCGTGCTGACCACGTGAGCAGTTGTTGTGATGTAGAGCAGCAGAGGTTCTCATTTGTGAGGTGGTGTGAGCACCGGAGAGCTTGTGAGATAAACCTTCAACTTGTCAAAAGCTTCATTGGACTCTTCTGTCTACTCAAACTATCCTGATTTCTTAAGTTGCTTGAAAAAAGGGAGACCCTTTTCTCCAAGCTGTGAGATGAATCTGTTGAGGGCAACAATGCAACCAGTAAGCTTCTAGACGTCTTTGACAGAATGCGAGGGACCCATGGAGGTAATAGCTTTGATCTGCTTCTAAGTAGCTTTGATCCCACAATTGCCGACAAGAAATCCGAGTAACTATCTAGAAGGAACACCGAAGACACACTTAGTCAGACTAAGCTTCCACTTGTATTCTCGAAGATTCTTGAAGGTTTGTTCTAAATCAACAACTAAGGTGGATGGGTCCTTGGATTTGACCACCACGTCATCCACGTAGGCTTCAACACTGTCCCCAATTAGATCACTAAGATAGGCTTGAATAGCACGCTGATGCGTGGCTCCTACATTCTTCAATCCAAAAGTCTTGGTGGTGCAGCAATAGGCCCTGAAAGGGGTGATGAACACTATGTGAGGTTGGTCTTCTTCCTTGAGAGCAATTTGATGATAACACGAGTAACAATTAAGAAAGGAGAGTAGAGCTAAGTCTGCTGTCATGTCCACAATCTGATCAATGTGAGGTAAACTGAAGGGATCCTTCGGGCAATGCTTGTCAAGAACTGTATAATCAACACACATGCGCCACTTAGCCGAGTTCTTTTTTTGAACTAACAAAGGGTTAGCAAGCCACTCAGGGTGGTGGATCTCCTTCATGAACCCGATAGCTAGTAGCTTGGTGATTTCTTTCTTGATAGCTTCTTTCTTATCTAGCGCAGAGTGCAGCAATCTCTGCTTGATCAGTTTAGAACCGGGTTTTAACTCCAATTGGTGCTCAGCCAAATCCCTTGCGACACCTGGCATATCAGCCGGTTTTCATACGAAGATGTCCTTGTTGTCCGTAAGGAATTTTGTGAGCGCAAATTCCTATTTTTGAGAAAGTTGGGTACTGATGACAGCTGTCTTTGAGGCACCACCAGCATCTAGTGCGATCTTCTTTGTGGGTTCATCTTCAACAGTCAAGATAACCCCTGATTTTTTAGTCAAAATTTCCGTGTCTTTGGGCTTTGTCTGATGAGTGAGTTTGGCAATCTCCTAGCCTTCTAGAGCAAGCTGCACCCTGGCCGTGATTTGAACAGCTTCTATGTCGCAGTCATAGGAGCGCATGAGGTCACCTTGGAAAGAGAGAACACTGTTAGGACCCAGCATTTTAAGCAAAAGATACGGGTAGTGAGCAACTACCATGAACTTGGCTAAAGCTAGATGCCCGAAGATGGCTTTGTATGAAGAGTCAAAACTGGCAACTTCAAACTTGATGAACTCTATCCTAAAATTGGCTGAGGTACCAAATGTGACAGGAAGAGTAATCTGCCCGAGAGGCATAGCCGCCTTTCCAGGTACAATGCCGTGGAAAGGGATGTCAGTCAGAGTGAGGAGATCCATGAAGTCTAGACCTAACTTCTTTAGAGTATCAGCAAAAATGACATTCAAACCAATGCCACCATCAATGAGGACCTTGGTTAGCTGATATCCGGCTACAGTGGGATCTAGAACCAGAGGATAATGGCCAGCATTGGAGTAACAGGTCCACTGATCATCCCTAGTAAAGTGAATCGGGTACTCGGACCCAAGCAAGTACTATAGAGTGGAGGGTTCTACTACTAAGATTTAATGTTGAGTGAGCTTCTACTGTGACTTAGAGGTTGCTATAGTTACTCCACCAAAGATTACATTTACCGTCTCCTTGGGGTGTTGAAAATTGTTGCCACCACCTTGATCATGCTGGTCCTTGTTGTTCTTGTCCCTATTGTTATTCTAATCTTGATTGGCCTTTCCCTTATCTGCTTTGGAGGCAAAACCGCGCTTCTTGAGCTGATTGCACTAGATAGCAGTATGATTAATATTTGGATCGAACAAGCATCGCATATGAAGGAGATCTTCGAAGGTTTGAGGCCTGCTATCTTTGTTGGGAGGTTGCATAGAAGCAACAGTATTGTCAGCGCCCTGCTTCTGACCCGACTGTTGTCGGGGTTGATAACCTGGCTGTGTACCCTGATGATTCTATTGTCCCCTCTAAGGACTCTGCTAATTGTTGTTGCAATTACCTTGGTGACCATGGAATTGATCTCTCATGCATTGCTCAGAATTAATCAGGTTCTAGACGTGACAGCGAAAATCATCAATGTTTTGTGGCTAGATCCTATAGAAGTCCTAGTACTACTAATGTTCCAAGATTCCATCTGAGAAGAATTCAATTAAATCATAGTTGAAGACATCAGAGATAGTCAAACGCTTCCCAGAAAAGCACCGATAATACTTTTGGAGCGACTCGTTGGGCTTCAGCTTGCAATTTCTGAGCTCGTTTCGAGTACTTAGGCGGGTAAGCACTCCTACAAACTTTTCCATGAATATGGTCTTGAGGTCATCCTAGCTTATATCGACCTAGGATGGAGCTTGTTGAACCATTGCAGCGGAACTATTTCTAGTGCCATCGGGAAGAAGAGAGCTTTGACATCACAGTTTCCTCCTGCCAGATCATATGCTGTAGAGTACACATGCAACCATTGCCATGCCTCTATCTTTCTGTCATACTTGGAATAATTGGAAGGTTTGAACTTGTGAGGAAGCTGGACTGCTTTGAGCCTATCAGAGAAGCAAGGAAGCCATCGATAACAGGACCACCCCTGTAAGTAGACTCTGCACCGCCTTCTCTGTGGCTTAAACGATTGCACAGGTCACCCAGATGGAGGTGAGGGTTGTTGCAACTACCCACCTACTACTAAATTTGGCTTTGATTGGCTTGGCTCCCACATTTCTGAGATGTAGGATGCCCCTGATCTGGCATAGCGGGATTTGGCACAACGGGATTATGCATGGATGTTGCAATGCGCCCATTGAGCTACAAGAGAGCAGATTGTAGGAAAACTTTGAGTCTTTCATCATCTGGGTGTGGATTAGACCTGGTAGCAAGAGCGTTTTCCATAGCCAAGATATTTTGATATGGGGTGGTATACACATTATAGCCTATGACTTGAATGAATTCTGGTTCTAAATTACGTGAGACTCCCTGATGAGCCCGCTCGCGATCTTTATTGGCATTGTGCTGATTCTAAGTGTTTGTGGCATGATCTCGCTCAGCCTCATCTTCTAGATGTCTATGGGTGAGTTCATCCTCATAATCCTTCATGGCAGCATTGTAACATTGCATAGCCTCCTTGTGGTGCTCAGCACAACGCTTGCGGGCTATTTTGATTCTATTCATCTTCAAGCGTGCCGCCTCGTCATGTTCAAATTCTCTGGGTACCTCTGGATATTCATCTGAGACTTCACTCAGAGTTTCATCTTTAGGAAGGACATTAGGTCTCTCAGGTGGTTGCAGAGGTTGACACATCATAAAAAGCTCTCGGCTATGAGAATAGCAGAGGTTACTATTATTGGTGGTCACTATTGCACATTTATTGCCAATTATAATCCAAAATGGGAGAAATGAACAAACTTTGACACATATGCATATATTATTAACCTAATTCCACTAGTATTCCAAGAAAACATGTTTTGTAGGACCATCACCGAAACAAGCGGAAATGCACAAAACAAAGAAGAAAAGTGCAAAGTAGAAAACACATTTTCAGAAATGCGCAAAGGAGAGAAATGGAGAAGCCCACCTTAATGAAACATCTAGGCTGAGACACCATCGCAGGGGAGGCCCAAGCCTGCCAGAGAACCGACCAGGCAAAGCCGGTCGTGAGGTGGGCCCACCAGGGCGTGGGCACACCCTGGGTGCGGCCGCACCCCCACCGCCTCCTCCTGGCCCCACAATTCACCGACTGATGCATGCTGCCATGCATAGGTGGTTCCTAGTGGTTACCATGTTTAGCTACATCGAAACTGACCAGTCACTACTATAAATAGATGGGCTAGCTCCCTCCTCAAAACACACCAACATTTGGAGCTCTACCTCAACACCGCTTCTTGTAGTCATTTTCATAGTTTTAGTAGTAGTTGTGAACAAAGGCTAGAGCTAATTGCAGAGCTTGTCTCCTTGGAAGAAAGAGCACTCTTGGTATGAATCCAACTATGAAGAGTTCTTCCTTATTCAAGTTCTCATATCTTTCATATAGCAATGCATATGAACTAGAGTATAGTTGTATTCATGTTATAATCATGACATATGAACTAGCATATAGTTTGTGGGTTATGATCATGACATGTGTAACTTTGATCTTAATCATTCATATAGCTTATATGAGTAGAAGTAGAGCTAAGTTGAGGTGGTGAAAGCCCAAGTTTGGTTTTGGTAATTAATGACACCAAGTTGCTAATGCCATGTGTTAAGTATTTTGAGTTAGGCATAAGCAACACATGTGATGAAGGTGTACGTGGCAAGGAGTGGTGGCCACAAGATCACAAAGAAATGGTGCATGGACATGAAATGACGATCATGGTGGAGATGCACATAATATAATGGACATGATGATCAAGTGGAGGAGAAGGATCTAAGAGCGCAAGGCAAAGGTATAACCATAGGGTTTTCCTTTTGCCGGTCTAAGATGAGTAGAGAATTGATTGACCGGGTTTAGGATACATAGCCGACTATCAAGAGGGGCAATCACGGTTAGCTCGGGAATCAAGTGCCACTAGATCAATACCTTGAGCATATGCATTAGGATCTAGTTGAGAGCTAACATAACTCCTTGGAGAATGTTTGTGAAATGCTAACACTCATGCACATGGTGGTGTACACTTGGTGGTGTTAGCACTTTTGCGAAGGCGGTGGAGTTTAAGCGGTAGAGAGGGGTTTGGGGTTCGCTCTCCCTCCCGCCGAGCGTCGCTCGGCGGGATTTAGGCGTTTTCGAGGAAATGAAATGCCTATTTTCCATTGCGCCGGAAGTCGGAAAAGAAACGGAGGCGAACGGCGGTCACTGTGGTGACCGGACGCTGCACCGGACGCGGTCACGGTTTGACCGGACGCGTCCGGTCAGTTCAACGCGGTGCGGCACTAGGGTTTGTGACCGGACGCTGGTCTGGCCTGACCAGCGCGTCCGGTCAGTTCACCTGTGCACAGAAGTAGAGCGCGCGACCGGCGCATCCGGTCCCTCATGGAACCGGAGCGTCCGGTCAGGCATCTAGAGAGGCAGAGCGAAACGGAGTGACGATCAGACGCGCGGCGCGTCCGGTCACGTGCGATCGGACGCGTCCGGTCTCGATGGGAGCTTACTGGAACGCGACCGGACGCTGGCACTGTCGCGTCCGGTCAAACGGTTGAGCGCGTCCGGTCACGGCAATGGCTAGTTCTGACGCGCACTGTTTCTTGCTGTCGTGTAGTGACCGGACGCGTCTGGTCACCCTGACCGGAGCGTCCGGTTAGCGCATTTTTCGCTGCATCATCCGTAACGGCTAGCTGCGTACCCCTTCGTTATAAATAGAGGGTGTCTGGGGTTTGAGGGTAACTCTTGCACATTTTGAGACCTAGAGACATCCTTTGAGCTAGAGAACAACCCCTCCACTCATCTCTTTGATTGATTGCACATCTTGAGTGAGATCGAGTGAGATTCAAGTGCATTGCTTGAGAGTTGCATTCCAGAGGCACTTGATCTTCGAGTTGCTGCGGATTTCTCGTTACTCTTCCGTGTTTCCCGACATGGTAGACAGCTTGGAGCAGCGGAGGTGATTGAGCTCGTAATTGGAGATTGTTGGAGCCTTCACCAAGTGTTGTAAGGGGTTCTTGATTCTTCCCCGCGGGAGTTCGCAAATTGGATACTCTAGTGGAGCTCGTGGCTTGGAGGATCCCCATCTTGTGTGCGGTTGTGCGGTGCCCGCCGAGGGCTCGACTCTTGATAGTCGATTAGCTCGCGAACCGACAAGTGGGTGTATCGCCACAACGGGGAGTAGCTTGCCGGGAAGCAAGTGAACCTCGGGATAAATTCTTGTATCATTTTCTTCCTAAGGATTTCTCTTGTGTGATTGATTGATTGGTACTTCTCATCTCTACACGGCGGTATAATCACTCGAAGCCCTTCTCTCGTATTACATCTTGTATCTAGCTTATTGTTGTTGTGTTTAGTGGATAGCCTTGTACTAGACTTGTGTAGGTGGCTTGCTTAATTAGTTAGAGCTAGTGCTTTTTGCTCCGCCACCTTTTATACTAACTTGTGGTTAAGTAATTCTTGTAGAAGTTTTAATTAGGCTATTCACCCCCCCTCTAGCCTATTTGGACCTTACAGGTGGTGGTTCATCATGCCTTCAGGTGTGCCCAAGTCCTTTACCTGTCGATCCATAGGGTCGGGGACCCAGGGGGATTTGGGTAGTTTCTATGTATGCAAGCATGGTACTAGGGTATGTAGGAATGGGTGAATACCTTTCCCTTTCTACCGTTGATGGGTAGGCGACAGGTGGTGACAGCCCTATCCGTCTCTTATAATCCCCCGCATTCGTCTAGGTTGCAAGAGCCTAAATTGTCACATGAGGATGCTGGCAAACCAGTACTCGGTGGCCTCCCGACCTATCTTACATTTAGCCCTAGTTCTAACCATGTAACTTATATGATCATCAACTATTCTTTGCACGGCAATATTAGAACATGCCTCCTCCACTTAGGATTATTCTTTTATTATTTGTTTTTTCTTTTAACCTTGAGGTTGGCCCAAATGTGTGTCCACTATCCTTAAAATACCACTTTTACCCCTGTCATATGCTATGGTCCATCATGCAAGTATGTAATCATATTCATTCCCATGCTAGATACATTATACCTTGCCCTCCTTTGGGAAAATTTAAATAACGATACCTCGGAGTACTCCTAGGTGAAATGCTATAATGATAGCTCCGTACGCTTGCGGATTTTGTCTGTAATCATTAGGACTATCATGGTTGGTGTTTCTTGGCGGTGTTACTAAGGTTAACTCAATATTAGTAATGGTGCTAAGAAATGCCAACCTTGCATTTCTGGTGCCATTGCCGGTGATGGACTTAAAACCTCCTCACTTGGTGATTGCGCTGAGAAATGCCAACAAGTATTTATAGCGTGTTGCCGGGGAAGGCATAGGTTCAAAAAGAAAATCTTGCATGACATGAATAATGATCACATGCATGTAGTGGTGGCCATAGTTTATGTAGGCTAATTCTGCTTGTTTTCTTCCTCTGTTGTGGAATGAAACAGGATAGTGTATGAGTGGTTTTGATCTGTCGAACAACTACACCGATAATCTGGAGGCACTCCTCAGGAAGAAAAGGTCTCGTGCCTCTTCTTCTTCTGCTACTCCATCGGTAGTCAAATCATTCACCCACATACCATCCGCTACTATCACCATGGCCAAGTCACTCCGTGACTACTACACCCCCGCTGTTGCTAACGTGCCCATTGGGCCCGCTGTCAAGACCAGGACCGAAAACTTCAAGCAGTGCACTAGCCTAATCATGATGGTACAGGCAAACCAGTTCTATGGGTTGCCAATTGAGGACACGAGTGCACACCTTCAGCACTTCCTTGAGCTGTGCGACACCATTTTCATCAAAGAAATCACACCAGCTAGCATAAGGCTCCACATGTTTCCCTTCTCTCTCGCGGGGAAGGTGAAACAATGGTTTTACTAGAGCAAGGAAGCGGCCAACATGTGGGACAAATGTTCCACGGCGTTCCTTGTGAAATTTTTCCCCATGGGCAAAACCAGTGCCCTGAGGGGGAAAATTTTGAACTTCCAGCATACTTCACTTGAGTCCATCCCTGAAGCATGGGAAAGGCTCTAGGACTATGTCCGGGCCTACTCCCCACCACGGGATGGAAGATAGGCTCATGCTCCAAAACTTTTACGAAGGCCTTATGGCCATGTCGAAGGGGCATGTAGATGCCGCTATTAGAGGTGCATTCCTCTCCCTCACAATCAGCAATGCCACCGCTCTTTATTGAGAAGATGGTAGAAAAATTAGAGCTAGGGAGAGGAACACAAAACACAAAAAGGCATGCATTCCATGAAGGAGATGGATATGCTTGCCGAAAAATAGACTTGCTCATGAAAAAACTGGACGATTGTGTCGCCGAGAAAGAAGCTATGGAGGGCACCGTCCAGGCAATGGACTCACACATGACGTGTGAAGTTTGTGGAGAAGTCAGACACTCGGGAAACAACTGGCCCAAAACCCGTGAGGAAGCATCATACATAAACAACAGGTTTGGACAAGATAATAATAACAGGTGGAACAACCAAAACCACCCGCAAAGAGGTAATTCAAACTTCAACTCCAATTATAATTCGAATTTACCTTCCTTGAAAGACCTGATATTAGGCCAGGCAAAAATTAGTGAAAATATTAATAAGAAATTAATGTTTAATGATAAAATATTTGAAAATATTAATTCAAAACTTGAAATTTTGTCGTCCTCTATTAAGAATCAACTGAGCTTTAATAAAATGATAGAAACTCAAATAGCTCAAATAGTTGCTGCAATACTTGTCAATCATCGGGGAAAATCTCGGGGCAACCCGAGAATTCTCCCGAATTTGCTCATGCAGCTGCAGACCAATGAGGAAGAAGTCTTGCTAACGGACGATAAACGTTGAGCCCTTGCCAAAGATAAATCGGTAGTTATCTTTTAAAAATTCAAAAATTAAAAATTTGTCAATATTTTAAAAAATAAAATAAAAAATATTTTCTAATAGTATAAATTTTCTATTATCATTTCTTATTTTTAAAATTATTTATGAAAATTCAAAATATAATAAAAGTTTTGTGGAAAATAAAAAATGGGAGAAAATTTTCGAAACTGAGGGAAGCACCAACGACTACCTTAATTGGATGATCGTTGGAGGTAGCCAGCAAAGGGGGAGTTGAGTGGGCCCACCTGGGGTGTGGGCGCACCCAGGTGCAGCCGCACCCTGACCAGTGCCGCTGCGGCTGCTACTGCTCCAACGGCTAGGAGCCGTTGCTTCCAACCCCTCTCTGCTGGTGCCCAGGGCTATAAATCCCGAGAGCTTGGGTGTGAGCTCTCACTCACACACCACTCTCCATTTTCACTCCCTATCACTCTCACTTGCTCCACTTCTTGCAAGAATATTTTCCACAAAGCTTGAGTGCAAGGAAACTCTATAGAAAATTCCGACACTCATCACCACCAAGCCAAGCTCGTGGGTTGTTCGATTTATTTTTCACTAACATAACCCCATTTGCAAGTTTTGTTGTTGTCTCTTTTTTGCCATGAGCGGGTTCTAGCGGAAGCTCACTGGTGCATTCAAGAAGGCCATGGGAGGTAGCTTGAGGCACTCCCATGGAAGCTCAAGCACGCGCCGCTCTGAGCTCAAAGAAAGCCCAATGCATGAAGATGAAGAAACAGAGCCAACGGAAGAGCAAGAGCAAGAAATGGAGGAAGATGACGATGCTTCACACCTCGACTTGGAGGGCGATTGGGAGGTGTAGGCATACAACCACGTCAAGAACTGTGACTTCTTCCACATGCTGGCATACGACCCTGACCTCCTCACAAAAAATAGGTATGAACACCAAATTCATCACCATCTGGAAAGCCGATGGGAGAACGTTGCCCCCATTGATCAGCAAGGTTCTCACATCCTCACTATCCAATTTTTGTCCTCTGTGAAAGAAGTGGATAATGGGATTACTTTTCTTCCTTTTGAGAAGGAATATTTTCTTACATGGAAGAATCTCTCTATTCACTTAGGCTTTAATTCAAAATGCTCAATTGATCTAAATTATTCTATCGAGGGCTTTAATTATCATGCATTTTAGAAATTAATCTCAAATCAAGATGTAGTTGGCAAGTTTTAACCTCATAATATGAATATTCATCATCCTACTTTGAGATTCATGCATCATTGGATTGCCATGACTTTGTTCGCTAGAGATGACATTCATTTTATTCATCATGCTGAATTGCAACTGCTCTATGCCATTCTTAAAAAACCAAAGTTGCTCCTGTGAAAGAAATGTTTAATCATTGGAAAGAAACAATCAAGGCTTCCACTCGTATATCTTGCACATCCCTTGTAACTCGACTTGCCGCTAGCGTTGATGCGTCGAATGGACAAAATGTGATATACATCACTACTCCACGTTAACGAACATTTTTAATGCAAGGGCACCATTTGAAAAATGATGATGTAGGGAGCCTTGTGTTTTATTTCCCAGGGTATACAAATGAGATCCCGTTACCTAACCCGGACCTTCACTCTTGTTGAGCAAGAGGAAGCATGCAGGAGTTCAACTTCTCAAAGGTCTACATGGAGCAAGACAAGGAACAAAGCTGGCAGTTCACAGCAGCCACTACCCACACTGACACCACCTGTGCCTCATACGCACATGTCAGGATGGCTCCCTACCATGCATATGCCTAGGTTTACCCTAGGGTATTAGCCTAGCTGGGGATATGCCCCGCACCCATAGGAGGCCGGAGGGTCGGGTTGGCACAAGGCCGGAGGGTCAGGATGGTATGAGCAACAGGCTCACTCTTCTGACTCCGAGGGGTTACCACCACCTATCCATCCACGACAGTCTACTTTGGACCATCAGGAGTTGGATGGCATCAACACCCGCCTCGAAGGGTTGGAACTCCACACAGGTAAAATTCAAAATATACTTAACACTCACATGCAGAGTACGACCCAATGGCACCAACAGCAGTAGCAACAGTTCGCGGACATTAACACGCTGCTGAGACAACAGCAAGAAGCGCAGGCAGCCTACTGGCGGTGCATGGGGTACAACCCTGGATCCTAGGCCTCGAGCTACCTTGGGGAGGACCTCCGTAGAGGCACCTTATATCTTTTATTTCTGCATTTTATTTTGTGCATTTATTTATTAGCATCTAAAAAATCTAAAAATACTAAAAATATTTATTCCACTCTCATATATGTTGAAAGAATGTTTTGTTTCTCCTTAAGTTGAAATGATAAATACTTGCTCTATCTATAATTCATCTGTGCCTAGGTTATAACTTAGTATTCCCTAAGATTTAAGTCTGTTGGCTAAAAATGTCACATCCAAAAATTTGAAAACTTATGGGTTTGCAAATGCACGATCCTTTTCTGAGTTGTTGCGAGTTATGATATGATACAAATAGAATCTACTATGACTTTGTTCTAAGAGAGACTTGACATCCAGAGATTTTATTTTAAAAAAATACTAAAATAAAAAGTTCCTCAATGATTATGAATACCTACCAAGGCCATATGACTTGATATTCAAATGCAAAACCTTAGTCATATCCTACTTGTTTGATCATTAAGCTTTGTCAAATTGTTATGACCCGTGTTGAGATTCTCGTCATGCACCCATGACCAAGACACACGTATACCCACAAAATAAATTGCTGACTCTTACACTGAGAGTTACGCACAAACATTTTTTTCGTCCACCAAAAATAATACTCCATTCATTTTATCATGAGATCTCTCTCTACCCAAAGTTTCATATGCCAAAAAGAAAGATATGGGCTATGCTAAAACAATATATCCATGCCAAAAGGCCTGAGAGAAAAAATACATGCCAAAGAGCATGAAGAAAAGAAAAGAAAAAAGGTAAAAAAATAAAGATAGCCCATACTTTGAAATAAAGGCACTCATCCAAATAGAGAGAGAGAGTCATGATATAAGGAGTACCAAAAATATATAGAATAGGAACAATATAAAAAATTCCACACACTTGCATGTCTTGATCTAAGTGTATGACTTGCATCTCCTTGTGGTTCGGTTTTTGACTAAGCAACATATGTGATGCAAGTATACCCACTTTTTATACCTACCCAAAACCCCACTCAAAGCCTTTAGTGGTAGGATATGAAAATAAGGCAAATACCAAATGCCTTGGTGAGGTTTCATACACATTTGAGCGATTGGGAGAATCATTCGAGGAACTTACATTTCTTTGCAAAAACTTATAAAACCTCTGGATAGATGGTTAATCGAAGAATGAATAATTAGTGATTCTGTTATAACCGTTCTATCTTGCAACCACCCAAGAACTTAGAAAAGCTATACGCCCCACAAGGATCAAGGTAAAGGGTGGACAAAAAGCCAACTTATTTGAATCACAGAAAAAACTTTGTTATAGATATGGCACTTGTGAATTATATCAGCATAGTAGCAACTCCTGATCAACAACTAAGTACTTAGCTATTTGCTCAGGACGAGCAAAGGTTAAGCTTGGGAGCTTTGTTGGCGGTCACTATTGCACATTTATAACCGCCAATTCTAATAAAAAATAAGAGAAATAAACAAACTTTGACACATATGCATATATTATTAACCTAGTTCCACTTGTATTCTGAGAAAACATGTTTTATAGGACAACCACCGGAAATAAATGGAAATGCACAAAACAAAGAAGAAAAGTGTAAAGTAGAAAACACATTTTCAAAAATGCACAAAGGAGAGAAATAGAGAAGCCCACCTTAATGAAACATCTGGGCCGAGACACCATTGCAGGGGAGGTCCTGGCCCACCAGAGAACTGACCTGGCAAAGGCGGTTGTGAGGTGGGCCCACCAGGGTGTAGGTGCACCCTAGGTGCGGCTGCACCCACACTGCCTCCTCCTAGCCCCACATTTCACCGACTGATCTGCCATGCATAGGCGGTTCCCGATGGTTACCATGTTTAGCTATGCCAAACTGACCAATCACTACTATAAACAGATGGCTAGCTCCCTCCTCGAAACACACCAACATTTGGAGCTCTACCTCACCACCACTTCTTGTAGTCTTTTTCATAGTTTTAGTAGTAGTTGTGAGCAAAGGCTAGAGCTACTTGGAGAGCTTGTCTCCTTGGAAGAAAGAACACCCTTGGAATGAATCCAACTATGAAGAGTTCTTCCTTATTCAAGTTCTCATATCTTTCATATAGCAATGCATATGAACTAGAGTATAGTTGTATTCATCTTATAATCATAACATATGAACTAGCATATAGTTTGTGGGTTATGATCATGATATGTCTAACTTTGATCTTAATCATTCGTATAGCTTATATTAGTAGAATTAGAGCTCAGTTGAGGTGGCGATTCATCATGCCTTCGGGTGTGCCCAAGTCCTTTACCTGTTGATCTGTAGGGTCAGGGACCCAGGGGGATTTGGGTAATTTCTATGTACGCAAGCATGGTGCTTGGGTATGGAGGAACGGGTGAATACATTTCCCTTTCTACGGTTGAGGAGTAGGTGGCAGGTGGTGACAACCCTGTCCGTCTCTTGTAATCCCCCACATTCGTCTGGGTGTAGGAGTCTAAATTGTCATATGAGGATACTGGCAGACTAGTACTTGGTGGCCTCCCGACCTATCTTACACTTAGCCCTGGTTCTAACCATGTAACTTATATGATCATCAACTATTCTTTGCACGGCTATATTAGAACATGCCTACTCCGCTTAGGATCATTCTTTTATTCTTTGTTTTTCTTTTATCCTTGAGGTTGGCCCAAATGTGTGTCCACTATCCTTAAAATACTATTTTTACCCTTGTCATATGCTATGGTCCATCATGCAAGTATGTAATCATATTCATGCCCATGCTAGATACATTATACCTTGCCCTCCTTTGGGAAAATATAAATAACGATACCTCGGAGTACTCCTAGGTGAAATTCTACAATGATAGCTCCATACGCTTATGGACTTTGTCTATAATCATTAGGACTACCATGGTTGGTGTTTCTTGGTGGCGTTGCTAAGGTTAACTCAGTCTTAGTAATGGTGCTAAGAAATGCCAACCATGCATTTCTTGCACCATTGCTAGTGATGGACTTAAAACCTCCTCACTTGGTGATTGCGCTAAGAAATGCCAACAACTATCTATTCTAGATTTAGCCATATCAACACTATGAATAATCTCAATAGACCCCTGCTCCTCTGAGGCTAGAAGTGGCGTACCAACTTGGAGCAAAAGCTTAGACAAAGTACTGACCACCCGGGAGGGGGACATGATCTGAAGCGGCCAATTACAATGTTTCCTTCAGGAGTAGATGTGAACACTAGGCCCCACTGTGCACCACCCATGGGAATTTGTTGACCATGTGCTAACATGCCTGATCCTAAGTCTTGATATATGGAAGCTGAATTCCACAATCCATATGGGAGTCAAGGTAGGACACCAGTGACTGAGTCCAAGTGGGACTCAAACTCATTGGAATAGATCATTGTAGAATCAAAAATTGAAAAATCTTGAATCTTCTCAATGAGATCATCCAGCGCATCCTCAAATTAAGTGGGGAGAGCTTGCTCAGCTTAAATCTCAATGAAGTGAGCTTGAAGCTTGCCTTCATCATCAGCCATGCAAACCTAGGAGCCGAAGACAAACTCAAATCCCGATAAGAAAATCATGTTGATGTCGAGATATGTCGAGCTCTCGATCGCAAAGTCACTGTTGATGGTAGATAAGTGTCAATTTTAACCATCAATGAAACATGAAAAATGACCTAAAAGCAAATACTACATAGATATAGGGGGTTCACTGACAAAATTCCATGAGTTTTGGTGAATGCATATTTCTACAGGGCATCAGCTAAAAAGAACCAAGGAAGGCCCACAAGTCATGTTTACATTGAGAGAAAAGACCCATGCACGTGAAGGAAGACTCTAGAAGACACGAGAA
Source organism: Saccharum hybrid cultivar R570 (assembly GCA_038087645.1). Classification (NCBI taxonomy): domain Eukaryota; kingdom Viridiplantae; phylum Streptophyta; class Magnoliopsida; order Poales; family Poaceae; genus Saccharum; species Saccharum hybrid cultivar. The sequence continues at coordinate 1,837,630 of JAQSUU010000187.1, forward strand.
GGCACCGGAACGAACGGGAGGCTGATCTGCCACGGTGGCAGGGCGCCCGCCCTACCTTCTTGGGTGCCCGGCCACCTACGTGGACCAATCAAGTTAAGTCTCATGGATCATGCCTCCACCACCTTTGAGGATCAATAATCACCGTTGATTAAAGTCGGTTTGATCCAAGGGATGTCGTGCATCCTAGGGGGCTATATAAGCAAGGCCCCTAGACCCTAGAGGAGCAATCCCATGAAACCCTAATTCATTTGCTCTAGTTGGGATCAGCTGAGAGGGGTCCATTGAATGGATCTTCTCTCCTAGGGCACATACAAGAGAGACTAGCTTTGTAGTCTCTATGTGAGATTAGAGTTCTTCTAGATTGAGAGTTAGAGTGGAGGGATGAGTTGGAGGAAGCTCCACATGTCAGTGTCTCCTCTCTGGCTTGTACCTGTGGGATCAAGTCTCCTAACCCGAGGCTTGGTTCTATGATTCTTCGGCAATTGAACTTCGAATACTAAGTAAGTATAATGTTATTATTGTTCTATGGCTTACGAGTTTACTTTATTCTCTTCCAGTTGAGGGTAGAGTAATCATTTGTAGCATAAGCGTGGTGCTTGGGCCAGGGTACTCGTAGATGCCCCCTGTCTGGCCAGATCTGTGGTAGTAGCGCGGGACTTGACAATCTCGTTGCTTCCTTTGTACCCCACATCCCGTTAAAAGGATTTGTAGCATTTGTGTGCCAGGGTTAAGCATTCTTTATGGTGTCTCTTTTCCTTTGGTATGTCCCCACAGAGCAGTAGTCACATAGCTTACCATAGGTTAGAACTAGGGTGTTATAGCAGTCTTCTCTAATCGCTTATATCTTCGCTACCTTGTAGTGCGGCCCAGGGGTTAAGTATAGACTTAGGTTAGTCATCGCACGCTTTCTCCTAGCAGATAAAACAAATACAATACTCTAGAAATGTCTCCTGGGTGAAGTGCTCACCGATATCTGTGCGCTTGCGGATTATTTCTCTTAAATTCTTTGGTGTGCATAACCAATATCAACAAGCATTTCTGGCGCCATTGTCGGGGAGAAAGACGTCAGCTGAGTTAACTTAAGTCATGCTTAACCTTGTATTATACTTTTATCTTTTTTCTCTTTTTCTTTAGCCTTTTCTTTTCTATCCTTATGGATAACCCAAATTCCACGCCTATCAATATGTTGCACCCATGAGCGCAAGCTTAGAGCCACCAGAGCCCATAATTCTCACATCTAGCTATGAGTTGCGCCCATGTTTGGTTGCAATAGGTCAAAAAGAACCCTTTTCTATAGCCAATGTCCTATCTTCTAATCAAGAAGATAATGAACCCAATGTCCTATCTTCTAATCAAGAAGATAATGAACCAAAGGTCCTATGTTCTGATCAAGAAGATAATAAACTTTTGGCTACACTAAGAGAATCTTTCAATCTTCCTATAAATTCAGGTTTTAGACCTAGCCTTACAAGACCCTGTCCCTCTCCAATATTTTTATACGTGTCTTGATAATATCGCCTTTGGAGGAGTTTTTCTTTCTTTGTCCATTAGTGAAGCAAGGTTCGTCCTTATTAGTAGACACACTACTTGCATTAGCCTTCATGATAAACTCCTAGAGGAAAAGAAGAAATCATCCCCCAAACTAGAAGAGGAAGTTTTCATAGCCACATTACAAACATTCCAACCCCATGATTTGGCTATCCATCCCAAACCAGCTACACTCCAAAATCCTCTAAGGGAAGAAGAAATTCTACCCTTGAAAATCCTTTCCAATGATGATTTTGGGAGGAGCATAAACTTCCCTCATAAGAGACATTTTAGTACATATAGTTTGAATCTTCTCAAGAAGGAATCTCTTAGAAAGCTTTTCAAATCCAATCCCTTTGAAGGATACTTAAAAATACTCAAGGATGGCATGTTAAGTGATGTCATAGAAGGAGAGCGAAATCATTTAGAATCCACTCCAATCTTTTCCCCTTCTATGTCCTCACCAGATGTAAAATTTGACCCCATCTTTAAACCCATCCTTGACCCCTATGACTCCCCCTATGCTCTTCCTCCCAAGACTCATGGTGATCCTAGAAATCCACCGAGATATCCAATGTATAGGAATCATCTAGACCATAAGAAGGATCGAGAAGAGCAACATCAATGGCTTAAGAGCATTAAAAACCTATGTGCTATTGCCATTGAATGTGTGGACGAGGCCTTATATGAGACCAGTTCGAGAGGCAATCCAAGGGAAATTTTGGACATTTATGGCGAATCATCCTTGGAAGCTAGAAATGATGGAGACTTCAATGAGCAAGGAAGCTACTTCATAAAGACCCCATCAAATCCTTGCTCGTATGAGATATCTTCTGATTCACCTAGTCTCTCTCTAACATTGCCCCACATGAGATCTTCAACCCCTCATGCTTCCTGTTCCTAAATATTTTGAAAGGGTGGTTGTAGATGCATATGTTTATCATAGATATTGCAGATCTCGTTGTGTTGAATCTTGAGATAGTACACATAAATTGGTGTTAGAGTGGAAACCACTTCACCAATTCATATCTTGAGGGTTTCCCAAGGACAAGCTTAGTGTCTTAAAACAAGCATTATTCAAACCTTGACATGACTGTTCACTTTTCTGCCCTTGTGAGATGAGCATAGAGTTATAATTGTGAAAATATTCCTTCGGGTATTCTTGTCACTAACTTTCTAGGTTTGGAGCAAAAAGATCGAAGGAATGACAAATGCAAGGTATGTCCAACCCATCATTATGCAACATTAAATTACATTCATCCAAACTTGATTTTTTGCAAAATTCAAGCTTGGGGAATATACTTCCATAAAAACATCTTTGGCCATGTTGCTACATTGTCTTGGTTATCTCTACCTTTAAGACATGCTCAATTTACTAAACAACAATCATGCTCTTTCATCACATTTGAGTAAATCTCTATAATGCTTTCATGCTACCCTTGTCTACCCTAGTAAGTGTTGGTTTGGAAGTACTGCACATACTTCTATTGGCTTTTAAATTAAGCATGGTGCTTAGGTTAAACAGCCTTCCTTAATTTGATTAGACATGGAGTCTAGTATGGTTATTGAACCAAAAACTGCTAGTATAGTCAAAGTTATATTTTGTTGGACTAACCCCTGTAGAGAAACTCCCAAATTCAAATTGAGAAAGCCCTAAGATGAACTCATGCTGGAGATGAAGAGAGACACAATAATCTTGTACAAGGAAGACACAACTCATTCATAGCCAAAGAGAAAGAAGAAGAGTGCCACAAAACAAGATCCACAATCAAAGCACTCCGTGAAAGTAGGTGAACAAATTTCTATCATGCCACTTGAAGACAAGGACCATCGTGGAGGAATTTGAGTTGTAGTTCTAGTTGCACTCTCTTGTCAACCACTAATCATCGGGAATCAAAAGAGATTAACAAGAGAAGAGCATGCAACTTTCTGCACCCTCACTTCCTAGATTGAAAAGCTGATGCATGAGGAAGGAAGGCCAACTCCTCAAGATGAACCAATCGAGCTCCACCTCCTCTCATGCTCTCATCGCTCCACACGCTGGTTTGCAATCTCTCAATTCACTTTGTTTTATTTCTATAAGTTTGAGTTATTCCATAATGCCAATATATGAGAATCAAATATAAGATAAAATCAATCCTCTAGACAGGAAGTAATAGTGAATGTTTTGTGCTAGCATGTTCAAACAAATTCTTTTGTAGCATAGAAAAGTGACCCTTAGCTTTGTGACAATAACGCCCTTGTCATTGCGTCCACTAATGATATGCAGGAATGAAAAAATAAAAAGAGCTAAAGGTCCAAACACAAATTAAAGAGAGAACAAAAGATGGCATGACTAAAGACAAGAAAAAAGAGAGTGCAACAGAAGACAGTCAATGCATGAGCAAAGACACAAGACCAACCAACAAAGGAAAGCTTCCACAAGGTGTCACAGTACCAGCATGATCCAACATTAAAGGTAATATTCCAAGGTTAGTGATCAGTACTTTAAAAAGCTTTTCTTCGATTCTGGTATGACATAAATAGAGAACCAGCCATGTTTGAGTTACAACCTTTCTTGATCTAACCTAATTAACTCAACATGGTCAGTTCTTTAATCTTTGTTCCTATAACCAATTTCCTTATCTCATAGTCCGAATTCAATGATCTGAAATATTGCACATCTTATCTTTAGAAGATGACAGTCATAATCATAAAATTATTACACAATATGCATAGATAGACTATCCTTCTATAAGGTTAAGTAATCTGATCTGCCAAATATTTTAAATGCTACATCTACAATTATTCATTAATCCTATCACCCAAGTTAAAGTTTGAGCAAAACACATAAACATCAAAATTATCTTGCTCAATTCCCCAAAGGTTAGAGAAGAATAAACTTTTGGTTCTATTGATGTTTTTCCACCAACAGAGCCCATGCACTTGATCTCTGCCTTGTCTCTATGAGTAGGACACACTTTGAACAAAACAGCGGAGGAGTTTGTCAACTCCCCAAGAATCCTATAAGTGAAAGTCCTAGACCTACGAACATGCACACTGAGCAAGATGCTACCAGCTTTCACAACTAGTACTTCACTTCAAACTACTGGAAGAACAAGGAACATGAGTGACACCATATCAAGAGGTGCAAGCTATCATGGTCTCTACTATGGGACCAGATGATGCACCTACAGAATAAACATGGTAAGCAGTCTTGTTCGGAGGACCTAATCACTGAACCCTTGCCGGAAGGTAAAATCGGTAGTTATCCATATTTATCTTTTTATCATTGCATTAATCAGTTTCCCTTTTTCATATTTATCATTGCATTAATCATTTCCTTTTTTGCATGTTTACTTTTCTGCATTAGCATTGCATTAGAAAAGAAAATAAATATTCATTTGTTTGCTTTGCTGCATTATAAATTATAAGCCCCATGTGAATAATTTTATGGCATGTAAAAACCTATAGGAATATTCACTGTGGTGGTATAGAATAAAAATAAATATCATTCATCTTGTTATACTTTCTCAGCATTATACAAATATAAAAATTATTTGAGAGAAATCCTGTTGAAACTCTGCTTGAAAGAACAAAGAACAAATCTCAAAAGTTCTGGACAATTAAGGTTTGAGTGGCCAACCACTAACACTTAATCTATTCCACAAGTTTTGTTGTCTATTTGAGTTTCACATGATTTGAAGGACCAAGAAGAGCCGACAAGCAAATGGATGTTCTATCCACTACTGGAGCACTCTCTCAACAATCATCAACTTCAATTAATGCTCGACTAGAGGAGGAAGAACACCCCTGCTGCCAGTCTGCTACTTCACAAGATTGAACGACTACGTCAACATCTAGCTTGGGAGAAAGCACCCCCATATATCTAGCTAAGTATTTTCTTTCCTTAGTTTTACCTTATTCTTTATGAGTTTTTTTAGTAATAATGATGGTCTAAAATAATAGAAATAAAATAAAAAAAGGTGTGTCTAGTTTGCTTTTGTTCTTAAAGAAGTTGATAATAAAAGAGGAGTCTCTGAATAATTATTTGCATGGAAATGATGAATAGTTGCTCTGCGGTAATTCCTTTCAAGTACCTAGTTTTCAACCTTGAACTCTCCTGAGTTTTAGACACAACTATTTTGATCTAAGATTTGCTCTGAACCTGAAACTCGTGGATAGCGAATGCTTGATCTAAGTCTAGGTAGTTGGTGGATATGATATGGGAAGGTTTGAGTTGTTGTTTATCCTACTCCTAGAGATACTGGAGTTCTGGAGATTTTATCTTTTAAAAAACATAAAAATGCTGCATGATGAGTTCCTGTATGACGAGAGCTTGAATTCCTACCACAGCCATATATACATGCTTTGTTAGACTAGGAAAACTTTCACTTATATTTACTGCTTGTGAGCATTGAGTGTGGTCAAGCTGTGTCGACCCTTAGGGATTGGTCATGCGGTTAAAATCAAGATCATGTACACTCCACCTAGATATGCTACTTCTACCATAGAAGTATGCATCCACATACTTTCCATTTAGACACATCCCATAGTTGTTCTACTCCTACACTGAGAGTGAGCATCAAAAATTTCCCTTCATTCATTGTTAGCCCTTTTGTTATCCAATAAAGCTCTAAATATCCCTTTGTTACTACCTCCATCAATATTTCCAAAAGAGACTTGGGTGCTTCGTTCAAAAAAAAGAGAGAAGAAGAAGAAAGAGAGGAAAAGAAAAATAAAAGCAAGAGGACAAATGTCCCAACATAGAGGAATTTTGAGCAGTCCAAGTTCTCCCCAAAGTCTTCAAAGTTCAAAGAAGAGGTATGTGTTTCTTCAAAGGAGCAAAAGTAGAATTAGGTATTCACCATCCCTTTACCCCTTCATTCCTACATATATCTACCATCATTACCATTTGCCACTGTCACCATATACCCATTCAACCCATATACTTAGGACCACACACATGCACATCTTGATTTGACTGTATAGCTGGACTCATTCCTCTAGATCCATAGTTTTACTGTGCAATAAATGTTTGCAAGTATGTATTAGATGTCTCCCAACCTATGAGCTCCGCATAAGCCTATTAGTTATAGGGTGAGAGAGAAGGCATAATGTTCTCTGCCTTATACCAAAAATACTACATATCTTGAGAGAAGAGAGAAGGCATACACCATTAATGCCTTGGTAAGGATCCACAAATACCACAAATAAGAGACTTGAGAGGGTCATACAAAGGAATCTCTGGGTTTTATTTGAAAATCTGCAAAACTCCAGAATAATGGTTGATCAAAAAGCTAGAAACATGGCGCTTGACTTAACCATTCTATCTTTCAACTGCAAAAGACCCAAGTGATATCTATAAGCCCCATGGTGAAAGGTAATATGGGTAAGTTTGAAAGTCATGATAGTTCACTCTAATCCGAAGGAGAGTTCTTGTTTGAACACATGTGTACTTTTGAGGCGTGAAAGCATTGTAGCAACTCCTGATCCATCACTGAGTTTATATTTGCTCAGGGACAAGCAAAGGGTAAGCTTGGGAGAGTTGTTGACGGTAGATAAGTGTCAATTTTAACCGTCAATGAAACATGAAAAAGGACCTAAAAGCAAATACCACATAGATATAGGGGGTTCACTGATAGAATTCCATGAGTCTTGGTGAATGTCTATTTCTGCAGGGTGTCAGCTGAAAAGAACCAAGGAAGGCCCCCATGTTATGTTTACATAGAGAGAAAAGACCCACGCACGTGAAGGAAGACTCTAGAAGACACGAGAAGGCACCGGAACGAACGGGGGGCCGACCTGCCACGGTGGTAGGGTGCCCCCTACCTTCTTGGGTGCTCACCTACCTACGTGGACCAATCAGGTCAAGTCTTGCGGATCATGCCTCCACCGCCTTTGAGGATCAATAATCACCATTGATTAAAGTCGGTTTGATCCAAGGGTTGTCATGCATCCTAGGGGCTATATAAGTAAGGCCCCTGGACCCTAGAGGAGCAATCCCATCAAACCCTAATTCATTTGCTCTAGTTGGGATTAGCTGAGAGGGGTCCCTTGAATGGATCTTCTCTCCTAGGGCACATAGAAGAGAGATTAGCTTTGTAGTCTCTATGTGAGATTAGAGTTCTTCTAGATTGAGAGAGTTAGAGTGAAGGGATGAATTGGAGGAAGCCCGGCATGTCGGTGTCTCCTCTCTGGCTTGTAACTGCGGGATCAAGTCTCCTAACCTGAAGCTTGGTTCTAGGATTCTTTGGCAATTTAACTTATAGTACTAAGTAAGTACAATGTTATTACTATTCTATGGTTTACGAGTTTACTTTATTCTCTTCTCGTTGAGGGTAGAGTAATCATCTGTAGCGTAAGTGTGGTGCTTAGGCTAGGATACTCGTAGTGCCCCTGTCTGGCCGGATCTGTGGTAGTAGCGCGGGACGTGACAATCCCGTTGCTTACTTTGTACCCCACATCCCATTAGAAGGATTCGTAGGATTTGTGCGCTAGGGTTAAGCATCCTTTGTGGTGTCTCTTTTCCTTTGGTATGTCCCCATAGAGCAGTAGTCGCATAGCTTATCATAGGTTAGAACTAGGGTGTCGTAACAGTCTTCTCTAATCGCTTATATCTTCGCTACCTTGTAGTGCGGCCCAGGGGTTAAGTATAGACTTAGGTTAGTCATCGCACGCTTTCTCCTAGCGGATAAAACAAATATGATACTCTAGAAATATCTCTCGGGTGAAGTGTTCACCGATATCCGTGCGCTTGTGGATTATTTCTCTTAGATTCTTTCGTGTGCATAACCAATATCAACAGTCACTGAAAGCCCCTACCTGGCACACTAGCTGTCGGTGTTTGATAACCAACAACCTATCATGGGATCACCTAGGACAGAGTTTGCTGGGCTTCGACGTATGCAGAACTTGGCAGAAAACACGAAGACAAACGATTTTATACTAGTTCGGGCCCTCATGATCGAGTAATAACCTTTATGTCCAGTTCAGCATGATGCCTTTGTGTTGGATTGTATGATTGAGTTAATGTACATGGGGTGCCATCTACCCCTCTTTATATAGGTCATAGGGGAGGTCGATTGTTCTAGTCCTAATCGATTACAATTGGAGAGTTCTAGTTCTATTACAGAGACTAATTTCCCTAAATGTCTGACTTGGTCAGTTCTTGAATACTTGGAGATCACACCACCTTATTTTGTGTCTTCAAGCGAGTAGTCGGCCCGATGGGGAACCCATAGGATCATGATCCGTCAGCCAGACACCCCCTCGGACCCATCTCTAGGTAACAACATTCTTATATTGCCTAAACTACCATTTTCCTTATTCCTCTAGTTCTTCTACCTCTATTCTTCTCCTCACTATACCATCAGATACTGAGATCCAAGGTATGCTTCCTCCTAGGGCAAGCTTAGACAAAACTCCAACCCCGCTTGCATGTAGTAGCTCGCTCGTCGCAACATGGTGGCAACTCTGGTGCCAGTCTTCCATTCGTGCATGCCGATCGTGTGACCCTACCATGCTACGCCCACATGTCCTAAGCCAACGCCCATGCCTCACCTTCGCCCATGTCTCCTTGGGCATGATACTTGTGAATCGCATGGCCACTATTCTTGTGCATAACCACACTCCCTATCACACACGTAATATCTGACCCCTAGCACCTCGCTAGTGGTGGTTGCGGTGAGAGCACCATCCACTACCGGCCATAGGCATGACAAGTGGTGAGCATGGGTAATAAGGACATCACTCCTTTGTGAAAGCATCTAGGCCCTAAGAGTTGGTTTCGGCAATTGATGACAACGCTTTATTACCATGACTAACGTGTGTTTTGCAGAAACCTTGGTAAGTTAGGTCATGGAGGTGATAACTGCTTTGGGCACCATGGTATTCATGCCCCCTGATGGAAATCGTTTCAGTTTTCAAAGGAGTGACGTCAAGATTAAGGACGGATAGTTCTGGATGTCAAGATGTTGAGTTACATTCGGAATAGTCGTTAGGATCTTCGTTTTCTCTTTTGGCCGTACTATAAAGGGGAGCATGAGCGGGTAGCTTGACCTAGGTGAGTCCTATGTTTAGGTGTGGTGCACACTTGTTAAACTTAGCACTAGGCAGCTCTAGAATAGCTCAATGTTCAGTTGGAAGCAACTTGGTTCAAGTTGTGTCGCGCTTCGGAGTGTTTAGAGGGTTTCTTCTCTTGACCGGACGCGGTTCTCGGCTTGACCGGCGCGTCTGGTCAGTTCAAAACCGAGACTGCATTTCGGCGCTGACGACCGAACGCGGTCCTTGAAAGGACCGGACGCGGTGGTCAGACCGACACATGTCACTTAAGGGAAACCATCCGTTCGGACGTGACCTGGGTGTGATCGGCGTGTCCGGTCACGTTCCAGTAAGGTCCTACGATGACCGGACACGTCCGGTCATCAACGATCGGACGCGGTCGCGCGTCTGGTCTCATTACAGTAAGCTCCTTGCACGATCGGACGCGTCCGGTCACCCCTGACCGGCGCGTCCGGTCACTCAGCCGAAAGTTCAGAATTTCGACCGTTACGAGCGACCAGCGCGTCCGGTCACTTCGAGCAGCGCGTCCGGTCACTCAGCCAAAATTTCAGAATTTCGACCGTTACGAGCTACCGGCGCGTCCGGTCACTTCGACCGGCGCATCCGGTCACCCCGCGTTTTGCTGAGTTGGCATGTAACGGTTCGTTTCGACTGTGGGGTGTATAAATACATCCCCACCACCTCTTTTAGAGGTCTCTTGCTCATTTGTTTAGCTGTGAAACACTTTTGGAGTGCAAGGGAGTGCAACAGCTCTAGTGAGGAGTGTGATTTGAGAATCAAAGCTTGAAGTTCCTCACTAGTGATTAGAGAGTAGCAAGTGTGCATCCTCCTTCTCATTAGGCTCGTTGTGGTCAAGTGAGAGTTCTAGCTTGTTACTCTTGGTGATCGCCATCACCTAGATGGCTTGGTGGTGATTGGGAGTTTGGTGATCATCCGGCGAAGCTTGTGGATGACCCAACTCATCTTGTGAGCGGTTTTGGGCGATTCACCGCGATGGAGTGTCGAAGAATTAGCCCGTAGAGAGCACTTGATCCTTGCGCGGATCAAGGGAGAGCTACACCCTTGCGTGGGTGCTCCAACGAGGACTAGTGGGGAGTGGCGACTCTCCGATACCTCGGAAAACAACGCCGTGTTCCTTGCCCTTACTTTCAAGCATCTACTTTCTCGTATTTACATTTACTGCTTGATTTACTTTCCTAGAATTGCCATGCTAGACTAGGATTGGAAACTAGGGTGCAAAACTTTTTACCGGTAGAATATCTAGGAACACAAGTAGGCACTAGGGGTGAATTCTGGCTTATAGGATTTAATTCTTGCAATTAATTTTTAGAGAAGCCCAATTCACCCCCCCCCCTCTTGGGTATCTTGATCCTTTCAATTGGTATCAGAGCCGAGTTGCTCCTAATTTAGGCTTTACTGCCTAGAGCAAGATGTCTAACGGGGAAGGACCACCTCCCACCTTTGAGGGGGATGATTTTCCATATTGGAAAATTCGTATGGAGGCGTATCTCGAAGCCATAGATGTTGGGTGTCTTAGAGCCGCAACCCAAGGGCTTCCCGCTATCAAGGATCCCGCCAACCCAATTGGTGACGAGGAGAAGTACGACCGGTGGAATGCAAAGGCCAAAAATGCACTCTACCGGGGCTTAGGCAAAGATATCTTCAATCGTGTGCGTAATGCAAAGAACGCTCATGAATTGTGGGAAAACCTTTGTGCTCTCCATGAGGGAACTAAGAGTGAGCGTGAGGAACGCTATCATATTACTTTAAAGAAAATTAATTCTTTTGAGATGCTTCCCAAAGAAAGTGCTAATGACATGTACACTCGTCTAAATGTTCTTGTAGAGGACCTCAATGCTCTTGGGCTCACTCAAATGAGCCAATCGGATGTTGCAAGGAAGATCTTGAGTGTTCTTCTCGTTGAGAAGTATGGTCACATTGTCACCGTGCTTCACCAAAGTGATCTCTCCACCGCAACACCGACACAAGTATTGGGGAAGATCAATGCTCATGAGATGTACATGCACATCACTCCGAAAGAGGGCTCATCATCTTCCAAGAAGAAAGACTTGGCCTTCAAAGCTAGCCATGACAAGAAGAAGAAGAAGGGCCAAGCCATGATGGTGCAAGAGAGCTCAAGTGAAAGTGATGTTGATGATGAATCACTTGCACTTATGGTGAGGAAGACCACCAAATTGCTAAAGAAGCTCAACAAGAGTGGCGTCAAGTTCGATGGCAAGAAAAAGAAATTCTTCACAAGTAGCAAAAGAAAGCCAATCTCGGAGATGGATTGCTACAATTGTGGTGAACTTGGCCACTTAGCTCATCAATGCCCTAGACCTCCAAAAGACAAGTACAAGAACAAGAACAAGGGCAAGAAAAATGATTCAAGTGATGAAGAAGAAGAGAGGAAGAAAAACAAGCCATACAAGAAGAAGGATGGTAAGAAGAAGGAGTTCCACAAGAAGAAGAAGGGAGGAAAGGCATACATTGTTGGTGATTGGCTCACCGATATTGAATCATCTTGTGAGTCCTCCAAAGATGAAATCAATGATGAGAAAGAGAAGGTTGCCGCATTTGTAATGGGGCCATCATCTTCACCGATATCTTCATGACCACCTTCACTGCCTCCATCACCATCATCGTCCACTACTCACCTATGCCTTATGGCCAAGGGTGAACGAAAGGTACAAAACTATGATAGTGATGATGATGATGATAGTGATAGTGATGATGAATATGATACACCTTCTTATGATGAACTTGTAAAATTGTTAAACAAATACACTAAGGTCATAAGAAGGACTAGAAATGAAAATGATGAACTTCAAAATGAAAATGAATCACTCTCATCTAAGCTTGAAAGTGCTCAAAAGGCTAGTGGTGAGCTCAAGGATCAAAATGAAATTATGTCTTCCACTCTCAAGGAGCTTAAAACTTCTAATAAAGAGCTTAGAGATCAACATGATAAACTTGAGAAGAAGCATGATGAGCTCATCACTAGGCATAACTCTCTAAAGGACAAATATACAACATTGAAAATTGACTATGATAGTCTTTTGGTTGCTAATGAACTTGTTCTTGAGACACATGATGCTACTAACAAAGTTGTTAAGTGTGACATAGCTACATCATGTGATGACTTGATCATTGAAAGCATTGAGCAAGGTTCTAGTAGCAAAGGCAAGAGTGTGGTTGAGTCAAGCAATTATGATGATTATGCCAAGATCAAGAGTGAAAATGAGAAGCTTGCAAATGAGAACAAGAAGCTAAAAGGTTTGATGGCTCTTGAGAAGCAAACAACAAAGGAGTCACTCATTGAAGAAAACAAAACGCTCAAGCAAGAGAAAGAGCATCTCAAAACCGGCCTAAGCAAGTTCACAAGAGGTCAATATTTGCAAAGTGAGCTACTCATGAACACCGTAATAAAGATGGATAGAAGTGGTATTGGGTACTTGGCAAATCAAGAGAAGAAGGCAAAAGCTCAACAACAACAAAGCAAGTCAAAGCCCAAGCCAAAGAGATGTGTTGAGTGTGGACAAGAAGGTCACTTTGCTCATGAGTGCAATACTCCACCACCACAACCCTTGCCCAAGCATGCTAGACCCTTTGCCTTCAATGCTCATTACATGCTAAGAAAAGATTCAAATGGAAAGTTGAAAGTTATGTTCTTGGGTCCTCCAAACAAGAATAGGCCTAAGAAAATATGGGTTGCCAAGTCACTAGTTAAGAAAGTCAAGGGTCCCTCTCAAGTGTGGGTCCCTAAACAAAAAGCTTGATCTCTTGTGTGTAGGTGAACTACAAGACCGGTGGATCTCATTGGGTTATTGATAGTGGTTGCACTCAACATATGACCGGTGATCCTCGTATGTTCACCTCCATTGAAAAGAATGGGATATGTCAAGAGAAGATCACATTTGGGGATAATTTAAAGAGCAAAGTCAAGGGTATAGGCAAGATTGCAATATCAAATGATCACTCACTCTCAAATGTGCTCTATGTTGCTTCATTGAGTTTCAACTTATTATCCGTTGGGCAACTTTGTGACCTTGGCTTCCAATGCTTGTTCACACCAAATGAAGTAGTAGTTTCAAAGATAGATAACAAGCAAGTGATATTCAAAGGCTTTAGATACAACAATCTTTATCTTGTTGACTTCACCTCCGAAGATGCAAACTTGATGACATGTTTATTCACCAAGACCTCACTTGGATGGCTTTGGCATAGGAGGCTCGCTCATGTTGGAATGAACACTCTCAACAAGCTATTGAAGAAAGAATTAGTGAGAGGATTGAAGGATGTAAAGTTTGAAAAGGACAAACCTTGTAGTGCATGTCAAGCGGGCAAACAAGTTGCAAACACTCATCCAACCAAAGCTTTCATGTCAACTTCGAGAGTGCTAGAACTTCTACACATGGATTTGTTTGGGCCTACAACCTACAAGAGCTTGGGTGGTAATCTCTATTGTCTTGTGATAGTGGATGACTACTCAAGGTACACATGGACCTTCTTTCTTCATGACAAATCCGAAGTGGCCAATTGTTTCAAGAAGTTTGTAAAGAGAGCTCAAAATGAATTTGAAGTCAAGATAAAGAAAATTAGAAGTGACAATGGCAAGGAGTTTGACAACACCAACATTGAAGCTTATTGTGATGAAATTGGAATCAAGCATGAAGTTTCTTCAACCTACACTCCTCAACAAAATGGTTTAGTTGAGAGAAAGAACCGGACTTTGATCACTCTTGCAAGAACAATGTTAGATGAGTACAATACTCTAGAGAAGTTGTGGGCCGAGGCAATCAACACCGCATGCTATGCTTCAAATCGCCTCTTCCTACAAAAGTTTCTTAGCAAGACCCCCTATGAGTTGCTTAATGGGAAGAAGTCGGACGTCTCATTCTTTGGGGTGTTTGGTTGTAAATGCTACATCTACAAGAAGCATCAACACCTAGGGAAGTTTCAAAGACGTTGTGATATTGGTTTTCTTGTTGGTTACTCATCAAAGTCCAAAGCATATAGAGTATTTAACCATGCCACTGGTTTGGTTGAAGAAATATATGATGTGGAATTTTATGAATCTAATGGCTCCCAAGGAGCAATTGAGAATTGTGATGATGTAGGTGATGAACCCTTGAGGGAGGCAATGAAGAACATGCCGGTGGGAGACATCAAGCCAAAAGATGATGAAGACGATGTACAAATTGTTGATCCACCATCTTCATCACATGTGCCTCAAGATGATGACAAGAATGAGAGAGTTGAAAATGAAGACACTTATGTCTCTCATGAACAAGCCAAGGCACAAGCTCAAGATGTTGATGCTCCCCATCCACCCCCTCAAGTGGTTGATAGAAGAAACTCACCTCTACTTCAAGCACATCCACAAGATCTCATCATAGGGAGTCCTTCTAAGGGAGTAATGACTCGATCTCAAAAGCTTGCTTCTTTTGTTGAACATCACTCCTTTGTCTCTTGTGTTGAACCTAAGAATGTAGAAGAAGCTCTTCAAGATCCGGATTGGGTAAATGCTATGCATGAAGAATTGAACAACTTCGCCCGCAATCAAGTATGGACACTTGAAGAGTATCCTAAAGGTGCAAGAGTCATTGGAACCAAGTGGGTGTTCCGCAACAAGCAAGATGACCAAGGCGTAGTAGTGAGGAACAAGGCAAGACTAGTTGCAAAGGGGTTCTCTCAAGTTGAAGGTCTTGATTTTGGAGAGACCTTTGCACCCGTTGCAAGACTTGAAGCCATTCGTATCCTCCTTGCATATGCATCACATCATGATATGAAACTATATCAAATGGATGTGAAAAGTGCATTCTTAAATGGCTTCATAAATGAACTAGTCTATGTTAATCAACCTCCCGGGTTTGAAGACCCTAGATATCCTAATCATGTCTATAGGTTGTCCAAGGCGCTATATGGGCTCAAGCAAGCCCCTAGAGCGTGGTATGAGCGCCTCCGAGACTTCCTCATTGAGAAGGGCTTCACCATTGGGAAGGTCGACACCACACTTTTCACCAAGAAGCTTAATGGGGAGATCTTCATTTGTCAAGTGTATGTTGATGATATCATCTTCGGATCAACAAATGAAGAATATTGCAAGGAATTTGGTGAATTGATGTCGAAGGAGTTCGAGATGTCTATGATTGGTGAGCTCACATTCTTCCTTGGTTTTCAAGTCAAGCAAATGAAAGAAGGGATTTTCATCTCTCAAGAAAAGTATACCAAGGATCTTCTCAAAAGGTTCAAGATGGAAGAATGCAAACCAATCAAGACCCTAATGCCATCTAATGGACATCTCGACCTAGATGAGGGAGGTAAACCGGTTGATCAAACTCTCTACCGTTCTATGATTGGTAGTTTGTTGTACCTTACCGCATCTAGGCCCGATATCATGTTTAGTGTGTGCATGTGTGCTCGCTTTCAAGCGTGCCCTAAAGAACCTCACTTAAGTGCAGTAAAAAGAATCTTAAGATATCTTAAGCACACCCCAAGCATTGGTCTTTGGTATCCCAAAGGATCTAGATTCCAACTAGTTGGCTATTCCGATTCGGATTATGCCGGTTGCAAAATTGATAGAAAAAGTACATCCGGAGGGTGCCATTTGCTTGGGAGGTCTTTAGTATCTTGGTCATCTAAGAAACAAAATAGTGTGGCTTTGTCCACCGCCGAGGCAGAATACATTGCCGCGGGGGCTTGTTGTGCACAAATTTTATACATGAAACAAACCCTCCTAGACTATGGAATTGTTCTTGAAAAGGTGCCACTTTTATGTGATAATGAAAGTGCCGTTAAAATTGCTAATAATCCGGTACAACACTCTCGCACCAAGCACATTGATATCCGCCACCACTTTCTAAGAGATCACGTTGCTAAAAATGATATATCACTAGAAGGTGTAAGAAGTGAAAATCAATTAGCGGATATCTTCACTAAACCTTTGGATGAGGCCACCTTTTGTAGGTTGAGAAGTGAACTTAATGTGCTCGACTCTAGTAACTTTAAAAAATGAGCTTGTGTTGTCTCGTGCATTGCATTGTATTATATGTCATGTTTAATTACCCGCAATGCATTTAGGGCTTGTCTAACACGGTTACGATAACCCTCCTTTGGAGGAGTGAAGAAGCTAACCGTGGATCAAACTTGACAAGCAACCTAGTTTTACTTTCTTGTAATGCATTGCATATGCATGGTTGTTGTTTTGTCGTTTCTTTTCGGTTTGGCTTTGAGCAACCTCTGTGTTCGTCCATGGGTAGAGAAAGCATTTTGACGCTCCCAAGGGTTCAAAAACTCTATTACATGGTCATACGTTGCTCCTCGGGTGTTTATTGCCTAGTTTCTTAAAAATAATACTAGCCTAAGGCAATCTATTTTTGAAAAAACTTGAGGGTTTGAGTGAGGTCACTCATATCAGGTTCCAATTGGTGTTTATTTGTCTCTTGGAATTGGAACTTGATTGGGAGAAGTCGCGTCGAAGTTCGGAATGAAGAAGGGCGAAAAACTGTGACCGGACGCTGGACCGGACGCAGTGATGCTTCACCACCGCGTCCGGTCCCGGCGACCACCAGCGCGTCCGGTCATCCAGAAGACCAACTCCTGATCTAGTGACCGGACGCTGAACCGGACGCGCTGCTGTCGACCACCGCGTCCGGTCATTCACGATGACTTTCTCGGAAGACCTTTGATCGGACTCTGTCCGTGTCCGGTCAGTCCTAACCGGACGCGTCCGGTCATTCCAGGTGCTTACTAGAGTATGACCGGACGCTGCACCACCACGTCCGGTCATATCGACCACCAC
The DNA here is from genome assembly GCA_038087645.1 of Saccharum hybrid cultivar R570. Lineage (NCBI taxonomy): Eukaryota > Viridiplantae > Streptophyta > Magnoliopsida > Poales > Poaceae > Saccharum > Saccharum hybrid cultivar. Next base: position 1,855,004 of record JAQSUU010000187.1, read on the forward strand.
GTCCGGTCATCGCGTGACGAGCGGATCTAACTCCTCATATAACCTTTCGTGTTCCTCGTCTTTTCCTCATCCGCCGCCGTTCGCGATTCCACCGCCTCCCTGCCCTAGCTCGCCTGAGCGCCGCCGCCCGCTGACCTGCACTGCCGCGTCGTGCTTCCCCTCCACCTCCGGCGTGCCGTGCCGCCGCCTCTACCCGCGCCCGCTGTGCCCGCTGCCCTTGCTGCCGCCGCTCTGCGACACCCATCCCGCGCCCGCCGTGCCCGCCGCCCTTGCCGCCGCCGCTCCACCGCTGCCGTGCCTTGCAGCCGCCCTTGAGCCGCGCCCTCCATCACCTGTGCCACCTCCGGCCGGCCCCCTGCCTTCCCTCGCGACCCTCTTCATTCTCAGCCATCGCGCGTTGCCCTAACCCTAGGGTTCGCACTGCGGCGTCTCCTTCGTTTGACGTCAAAATTTCTTCGCGCGACGTCTTCTTCATGAGGTTGTTTCGCGCTACCTTGATCTCCTTGTTAGGGTTTGCCGTAATTTCATCATTGAAATTCTAATTATCTTTTGTTTCGGCAAATCAGAGCTCGTCCGGCGTATTCGGGAAGTCTCGCGAACTAGGTCATCTCACATTTTCACCGTCTTCTCATCGATCCGAGGTAGCCATCGTGTTTCGATTCACATCTTATCTTATATGCTTGCTATCTCTAGGGTTTCGTACCTTTTAGATCATATATGTTGCTTATAGTAGATCCATCTATTCCGTCTTTTCAGCGAGTTTGTCGGTGTGTCGGGGTGACTGTTGTTCAGTTATTGAATCCGAGGCCAAGCCTGCGGATACGGATTGAGGCCAAGCCTCTTGAGTGTCAGTACACCATCTTTCTGAGGATTCCCGACAGTTTGACATCATGGTTCATTGCAAGAACGCTGGTGGTGCTCCTAGTGATGGAGACGACAGTCCTCCTCGTCTGTCTGAGGTTGCGCGTGGAAAGCGCATCAAGATCATGGCCAGAAAGAAGAAGAAGACTCTTACTGATGCAGAGATCGCTCAGGCAGTCGCCGATGCAGCTGAGCAGGCAGAGAGGGGAGGCAGGAGCAGTGGTATTCGCATTGGCGAGCGTCGTTTTCATCTTGAAGGTCGACAGCTTGGTACAGAGACTACTGAGGCTACTGAGGGCACAGAGGTGACAGAGGATGCAGATGCTATGTCAGTTGATCCACCTGCAGAGGCTCCAGAGGGGACAGAAGAGCAGCCAGCTCAGACTCCACCGCGTCGCCGCTCCACACGCACACGAGCTTAGGTGACTCCTAGGCCAGAGGGCTAGCGTCGTGGAGGACGTCCACCTCCCAGGGTTAGAGGTTCACCCCCTGTCGAGCACTTTGACTTGAGAGGTGCTACAGCACGTCAGGTGCAAGGGTTGAGATTTGTTGAGGTCAGCCGGTGGTTCCCACCTCAGAGGGACTCCAGAGCTTCAGAGGGTTTCTATACTCCTCTACAGGAGGATTTTTACAGAGCTTATGTTGACAGTGGCATTGCCTTTCGACCACAGAGGGTCTGTCGCATTGAGTCACTTATTGAGGTAGTGGGTGAGTAGCTTCGTCCGCACCTGTCCTTTCTACCGAGCTTGTCAGATTTTCTTGGATGGACAGGTGCATACTGCGGCACTTGGGTTAGAGAGTTCTATGCTTCATTATGGATTGATCTGGCCCATGAGTTCATACACTTTGCATTCCGAGGCCGCGACCGTAGATTGTACAGTACAAGAGTGCGGGAGATTCTCAGACTCCCAGCTTCAGACACGAAGATCCACCAGCTCTGTTTCGGTCAGACAGCTCCACCTAGACGCCCTCATGGCGGTACTGTGCCACCTACAGATCTGATCCGACCCTGCTTCCGTGAGCCTTTTGGCGAAGGGTCTCGTCGCACACCTGCCAGTTTGACACCGCTTGCCCGAGTTCTGGATGCTATCGTCAGGCGTACTCTTCTTCCCAGGCTTGGTTACAGAGAGGGATTGACCAGGATGCAGCTATGGGTTGTTCACCACCTCCTCTCACAGACACCGTTTGACATTTGGGATCTTATGCTTAGTGAGATGGAAGACACCCTGGCAGAGGGCTTCAAGGGACACCGTCAGCTGTCCTATGCTCATTGGATTTGCTTCATCATCAGATCTGCACTTGAGCTGCCTTCAGAGATTAGAGCTGAGATATCTGATACTACCACTGCTTTTCCTGAGTATGATATCCGTCAGCTATGGGCTTCAGTTACGAGAGAGCAGGCCTCTGTGCCAGGACAGAGAGAGAGACCTCAGGTGCCTGAGACAGCGGCTGAGCAGGACGCGACCGTACAGGGTCTTGCTGAGACAGAGCTTGCAGATCTAGATGCTCAGCCCGCTGATATAGCTAAGGATGAGGCCTCTGACAGCACTGACGAGGATTATCAGCCCATCCCCAGGTATCGGTCTTCTCGGTCTCACGACCATGAGGCCGGTGGCTCTGGTTCAGCCTCCCGCTCAGACCCAGCCATGGTGGCTATTCTTGAGAGGCTGATCCAGGCACAGGAGCGACAGGAGCTTCAGCTACAGAGGCAGGCTCAGGACACCGCTGCAGCCTTTGCCCAGATCCAAGCTCGACAGGATGAGTTCCAGAGACAGCAGCTTGAGATACAGTGCCAACAAGTTGAGATGCAGCGTCAGCAGTATGAGATGCAGCGACAGAGTGCAGCTAGCCAGCAGCAGTACTTGGATCTTCTGCGTCACCTAGTCACAGTTGGGGTTCCTCCACCTGCATCTGTCCTGACTTCAGCCTTACAGTCTAGTGGACCTTCGAGTCAGGGACAGCCGAGCTTTTAGTTCACCTCTCCACAGCTACAGGTCCCTCAGTCGTTCCAGTCCCCGAGCTACACGCCTATTCAGACGGGATTTACTCCTTCAGACCAGCCTCGCCCTCACCTTTTGACCGGCACACCATTCGTTGATTTTAGTGCAACATATAGTGAGTTGACTGGTCAGCCGACGCCCTCGCACACTACTTTTGCTACTTCTTCAGGGTTGTCAGCTTCCGAGGCAGTTGTTCCTCCTGTGATAGGGACGGGCACTACAGAGACAGTTCCTTCGTCCGTTGCCTCGACAGATCCCCCAGCTATTGGCTCACTTCAGGCTCAGGTCACAGAGACTGCTCCACTTGTTGCTACTACATCAGCACCTATTCCTGTTGCTCAGACCCAGACTGCTTCACAGCCGCGTGCTTCTTCAGAGGGTTAGCCTGATAGCTCCGAGTTCGAGGGAGACACTTCTCAGTTTGTGATTACTCCACGCTCCTCGGCACCCGACTCGACTCCGTCTGTTCCCCCGTCCGATCCTTAGACTAGTTTTTGGTGGTTGATGCCAAAGGGGGAGAGAGAGAGTAGATTTAGGGGGAGTTTTGATAGAGGGTTTTTGTTTTTTTTTTCTTGTGTGCTACTTTCATGCATCATGTTTACTTTACAGTAATTGCATTCTTGTGACATGTGGTCGTGTGAGATACCTTGAGTCTCGATGGTTTATCTAGTCACTGTTTTAAATCATGTCACTTATTTGGTTTTAGCTCATAAGGTTGTGCTTCCGTGCCTTACTCCGATTTCTTTTGAGCTATATCATTTTGTGTACTAATGTTTCATGTCTTATCTTATAAGTACACTCTTTTGGCTTGGAACACATAAGCAATTCCTATTCTCCAGTGCTTATTGCTTTTTGCTTATGTGAACCAAGCATGTTCGAAAACCTCAACTACTATCTTTTGAATCTTAGTGTTGTCATCAATCACCAAAAAGGGGGAGATTGAAAGCATCTAGGCCCCGAGAGTTGGTTTCGGCAATTGATGACAACGCTTTATTACCATGACTAACGTGTGTTTTGCAGAAACCTTGGTAAGTTAGGTCATGGAGGTGATAACTGCTTTGGGCACCATGGTATTCATGCCCCCTGATGGAAATCGTTTCAGTTTTCAAAGGAGTGACGTCAAGATTAAGGACGGTTAGTTCCGGATGTCAAGATGTTGAGTTACATTCGGAATAGTCGTTAGGATCTTCGTTTCCTCTTTTGGTCGTACTATAAAGGGGAGCATGAGCGGGTAGCTTGACCTAGGTGAGTCTTATATTTAGGTGTGGTGCACACTTGTTAAACTTAGCACTAGGCAGCTCTAGAATAGCTCAAAGTTCAGTTGGAAGCAACTTGGTTCAAGTTGCGTCGCGTTTTGGAGTGTTTAGAGGGTTTCTTCTCTTGACCGGACGCAGTTCTTGGCTTGACCGGCGGGTCCGGTCAGTTCAAAACCGCGACTGCGTTTTGGCGCTGACGACCGGACGCGGTCCTTGCAAGGACTGGACGCGGTGGTCAGACCGACACGTGTCACTTAAGGGAAACCATCCGTTTGGACGTGACCTGGGTGTGATCGGCGCGTCCGGTCACGTTCCAGTAAGGTCCTGCGACGACCGAACGCGTCCGGTCATCAACGATCGGACGCGGTCGCGCGTCCGGTCTCGTTACAGTAAGCTCCCTACACGATCGGACGCGTCCGGTCACCCCTGACCGGCGCGTCCGGTCACTCAGCCGAAAGTTTAGAATTTCGACCGTTACGAGCGACCAGCGCGTCCGGTCACTTCGAGCGGCGCGTCCGGTCACTCAGTCGAAATTTCAGAATTTCGACCGTTACGAGCGACCGGCGCGTCCGGTCACTTCGACCGGCGCGTCCGGTCACCCCGCGTTTTGCTGAGTTGGCAGGTAACGATTCGTTTCGACTGTGGGGTGTATAAATACATCCCCACCACCTCTTTTAGAGGTCTCTTGCTCATTTGTTCAGCTGTGAAACACCTTTGGAGTGCAAGGGAGTGCAAGAGCTCTAGTGAGGAGTGTGATTTGAGAATCAAAGCTTGAGAGTTCCTCACTAGTGATTAGAGAGTAGCAAGTGTGCATCCTCCTTCTCATTAGGCTCATTGTGGTCAAGTGAGAGTTCTAGCTTGTTACTCTTGGTGATCGCCATCACCTAGACGGCTTGGTGGTGATTGGGAGTTTGGTGATCATCCGGCGAAGCTTGTGGATGACCCAACTCATCTTGTGAGCGGTTTTGGGTGATTCACCGTGACGGAGTGTCGAAGAATCAGCCCGTAGAGAGCACTTGATCCTTGCGTGGATCAAGGGGGAGCTACACCCTTGCGCGGGTGCTCCAACGAGGACTAGTGGGGAGTGGCGACTCTCCGATACCTCGGAAAAACATTGCCGTGTTCCTTTCCCTTACTTTCAAGCATCTACTTTCTCGTATTTACATTTACTTCTTCATTTACTTTCCTAGAATTGTCATGCTAGACTAGGATTGGAAACTAGGGTGAAAACTTTTTACCGATAGAATATCTAGAAACACAAGTAGGCACTAGGGGTGAATTCCGGCTTGTAGGATTTAATTCTTGCAATTAATTTTTAGAGAAGCCCAATTCACCCCCCCTCTTGGGCATCTTGATCCTTTCACTTTGGATGGACCTGTCGCTCCTCCAACTGATATGCAAGGACCATTGACTAGAGCTCGAATGTCATAATGAAATCTAGAGGTGTGCTCATTCTTAAGAGACCCTTTTCATGATTATGAGAATACATTTGCACCTAATGATGTTATCATTGCTAGAAACATTAGAGAGGATCAATAATGCTTGGAGAAAGGCATGAAGGTGAAGAACAACAAGGGCGTCAAAGTCAAGAGGGACAAGCGAAGTCTAGCCCAACTTGAGTTCGAGCCCGCCTCGGCCTCCAAGAGCAGCCCATGCTAAAAACATCATCCATGATGCATACGAACTCTGTTTTCAATGTTCTACCTAAGCACAGAAAGCAAAGAAGATAATTTGTCCAATGGCATTGGTCTCACATCAAAATGCCACAGGAGTCAACGAGAATCATCGAAACAAGTCTGCATTTAGAATGTGTCAAGGTGTTGCGATATTGTCTTTTGGTCCATTTGGCGGTGTATCATCCTAGATCCAATTAAGGGTGTGTCCAGGGGTATGCATGCCCCAGAGACTTTGTATTGAGCCGCCATTGCTCACATTAGGTTTTTAGTTTTAGTTTAGACCAATCTGTATGTGAACATTCATCGTGTATCGGTTTGTGAGACCCCAACTTTGAGTGCTTAATCATACATCTACAATATTCACTTTCATTCAGAATGCATTCTTTGAGTTCTTACTTGTTCTTCAATTCACATTAAAGGGTTAGTCTTCTCGGTGAGGTCAACCAGGTAGTGACATGGTTGATAACCAGAGGAGATGTGGTGTCAAGGTTGCAGAGTTCAGGTTTTTTGATCTAAAGCCAGATCAGTAAGTGAAGCCTCCACCATATTGTTTATCTTCACCTGATGGAAGATAGATATCCGTTACCATCAATGGGACGGACCCTTACAAGGCTATAGTGGCTACTACTCAAAGGTTGAGTTCTGGATCCATAGAGGCCGCAAGAGGCGCAGGGCAGCCTAGACATCAACGGCGGTGCGCGGCCATCGAGCTTCACCTCTCAGGTGTGATGCGACTTGCTTCGACATCGGTAGCATGTTCGACGGTGTTGCATGCAATAGCCTGGACCAGTGGCATAGTGACTTGGTGGGCAGCAGTGTGCGCGGACTGGCGTGTTGTGGCTGTGTGCGCTCGCCGGAGGTCTGAGCAAGACCATAGGCTACGTTCTTGTCCTTGACCGCTCCTGCTCCTTCGAGCTCACCAGGTATGTGTCATCGGCATGTTTGAGATGCAGCTCGTCATCCCTAGGCGACCACCATGGGAAAGGCATGCGCCAACCGACGAACTATACGTGCAATTAAGGACGGGGTGTGACTTGTTCGGCCATGGATGTAGCAAGCTCGAGCACAACACAACACATGGGGTTGACAAACGGTGCGCGCGAGCATGACTTGTGGAGGTGGTGAGCACAAGTGTAGCTTGTGGTGTTGACAAGAGAGGAAGGAGAAGGATGGAGCGGACGAGCACAAAGCTGAGGCCTGGCGTGCATGTTGAACAAGCAGCACGAAGCCGACAACTGGTTTGAGTGAGAGAGTGAGGAGGGAGATGGAAGGGGAGTGAAGAAGAGGATGGCATGCGCCCCACTTGTAAGTGAGCTTGAGAGAGATAATAGGAGAGATAGTTTGGTTCATACTAAAAATGTGGACCACTGCATAGACCTACGCGTGGGCCCAACGTTGCAAAAACATAGAAAATGGTACGAATCAGGTACACTGACAATTGTATAGCATGTTTCGAAATACACAAATAGTAATAATAGATTTTCAAATAGTGATAATTTATTTTGAACCAAATAAAATATGAAAGTAATTTTTTTTTAAACAAATAAAATATGAGAGAATTACCTGTAAGGCCCTGTGAAACTCACTTATACCTTCTGTGGCTCTAGAAAATTTAAAATTCCTTGTATGATATTTTGTTCGAATTTTATTCCTTGTTTGTCTTCTTTCCCTCGAGCTTTCTCAGTCTCTCCCTCAAAACCCTAGATCCTGCGAAGCCGGCGGTCGTTGTTGCGTCCAGCTAGGAGGCAAGGCGGAGGCGCATGGGGCTGTCCAGGCCGGAGACGCAGCTACCTCACGGCCGGGGCGTGGCCAGTGCACACGGTCTCCAACTCCAGGCTGGCGGCACAGTCCAACCGTTTAGACTCGTGGCCTCGAGCCGGGCGTGTGGCTAGGACTCGCGGTCCAGGCTGCTTCATCTGAAGTATGCAGCATTTTTCTTTTTTTTCATCTTAAGAGCATCTCCAAAAGCTTTTCTAAATCACACTCTCTAAATCATCATTTGGCGAGTCATTTGCATAAAAATCGCCTTCTATATCTTTTCACTCTCCAATAATTTTTCTATATCTCGTGTGCAATCTATAGAGCTATTCTCGTCTTCTATTTTTGGCTAGCGAAAAATCAAGAATATAAGATGGCTATATTTGGATAACTATTTAGAGAAGCTATTGTAGGGTAATTTTTAGCAAAATCTCTATTCTTAGCATTTAGAAAAGATACATAGTCTCCGGGACTTGCTCTTACACTGACAGTTGCTAAATCACGCTATGTGCATTTTTCCCTGATATTCATTGCTCGCATCCTCGGTTAGAGTTATGTGGTGGTCGACTGGGTATATCCTCAATTAGCTGGAATATTCGTTGCTCCAATGTATAACCCAATTTCTCTCCAAAAATGTTGTGTGTATAACTCAATGTACATGGCATTTCTCTCCTAAAATGTTGTGCTCAGGGTACTCGACTGGGAAGCAATACGTTTTTTTATTTATAAAATGTGGATGAATTTTATTGCATAAGTAATGCAAACTAGTAATACATTTTTTTGAAAAAATTTAACCACGGTTGTATGATGTGGATGAATTGTAATGCTCAATAATGCATATTAGCAAAACAAAATTCTTTGCAAATTTTGACCGTATTAATATAATGTGGATGAATTTTAATATCCAAATAAAACATAGAAATAAGCAGTGTCATGGAAGGAACAGGTATATTTTCTAACGTCACATGAAACAGTGTCGTATAAGGAATAGGTGCATTTTCTAGAACATGGCTATTCTGGTCATTTCATATGACACTTAACGGTGTTATCCTCCAAAAGTGACGGTAGTGTCGTATGGGGCACAGAAATTCGAACACAGGGTTATATAAGGAATTTTGAACTTTTCAGGGCCATAAAAGGATAATTGAGTTTTACATGGCCTTACGGATAATTCTCTCATAAAATATCATGGTTTGAAAATCTTTTACTTTCAAACCTTGATATTTTATAATGGCATGGTTTAAATTAACCCTTTTTATTATGTCTTCTTCTGATTTCTGACTTTAGTTTCTACTCAGCAGCCAATGTAGCTACACTGGTGAGGTATTATATCAATAAACTACTCTGTCTCCTCACAAGAATACTCTAACAAAGTGAAGAGTGTTACTGTTGCTATAGTACAATATGGCTGTGTTTGGTGTGGCTCCGGGGTGCTCTGGCTCTGCTACTATAGCGGAACTTAGAGAAGCCTCCCTTCAACCGCTCTTCTGACTCTCCTGTGGGCTGTGTTGGAGCCGGAGCCATTTTCTTAGTTACTACAGGACTGCACAGGGGCTAACAGCGACGAAGGAGTCGGAGCCGAGCAGGTAGGAGCCCAAACAAATGGCCCCTATACAGTGCGTGTACAATGATGAAGTCCTAGGCGGCTTGAATGACCCTGCCACGAGGAGGGTGGTAAGAAGTTGAGTGAATTAGGAAAAGCAGCGGCAATAAAGATTGTGCACGGTTTGCATGTGGAACCCGTAAATAATCCATGTACGCCTTGTTGTCTGTCCTTGAAACAAATCCAGGAAATTCAACGGACGTGGCTAGCTTTTTCAAACGTTTCCCATCAATGTGAATAGCTTTTTCCAGATAGGTGGCAATACGTGTACAACGCAGCGATTGCGGGGCAGGTCATACCCCCGTCCCAGAATTGGTACCCGTCTGTGTTGGGCACACAATTAATCTGGAGGGATACGTACAGTAGCGGAAAGAGGCGCTAGACCCTGCCCCATCCCCTGGCGATTATGCGTGTCCTCCGTCCAATGGGCGAATGGGCCTCATGCCATATCATACGTGCGGGCCTCGTTGAGTTCCAAAATATTTCGCAAAAAAACGGTAGATTTTTTATCACATCGAATTTTTAAATACATGTATGGAGTATAAAATATAGATAAAAATAAAACTAATTACACAGTTTAGACGAAATGGGCGAGAGGAATCTTTTAAGCCTAATTAAGCTATGATTAAACACTAATTACCAAATAACAACGAAAAATGCTATAATATTATTTCGCAAAATATTTTAGAAACTAAACAAGCCCATGGTAGACCAGACCGGCATGCGTGCCGCAAAGGAAAAGAGAAAAACATACAAGAAAAAGAGAGACAGAGAGGGGAAAATCTGTGTCCCAAAACCAAAAAGAGGGAGACCAGCTATCCGAGTGTTCCATCCATGGCTAAATCATTAGCTCTACGCCCTTGCTGACTCAGAGGGCTGATTTGCAACATACTTCTACTGGGCCATTATCATACCGTGCAGCCAAAGCAGAGCTTGTACTCCTACAGCTACAGCTACAGCTACAGAGCAATACTCTTCCTCTCTGTTGTATATTATTTTGCATATACTCCCTCTTTGCCTTAAAAGAGAGTCGCTCTAGTGTTTGATATCTATCCTAAAGAAAGTGTTGTTGTACTTGTATTACCCTGAATCGAAGCAGCATGTCTACTCTCTCTCTTCCCTGTCTCGTCGTTCCTTGCCTGCCTCCTCCGATCTCGTGTGGATGTTGTCTCGTCTTCCTCTCCGGTCTCCACCCACTGCTCATCCCCACCCACCGGCCACCGCACCACTGGCAACCCCAATCTTCTTCTCCGCAGGCACGGAAGCCGGTGCTCGGGCCCCTCTTCTCCTCCACTAGTGCAGAGGTCGCGCCCACCCTCCTCTTCTTCTCTGCTGGCTTGCAAAGGCTGGTGCAACAGAGATCCAGGTTGGGGGCGGCTGAGATCCAGCACTGCCTCTCTCCACCAATGTGGGTCTTGGCGAGGGCGCGAAGCGAGCGCCGGCGTTGATTCTTGACGTGGTGGGCGCGGGTCTTGGTATGAAAGGGTTGGATGAGGTGAATGATGGGGAACTAGAGAAGAGAGGAGAGAGAATATAGGGGTATGCAGGTCTTTTGATATTCTCGTTGGTTTGCGTGCCGACTCCTAGAACAACCGTAATTTTGAGACGGAGGGAGTAGGCCTTACATGTACTCCTTCCATTATATAAAGAATGTTATTCTAGCTTTTCAAGAAGTCAATTATTTTCAACTTTAACTAAATATATATAAGAAAATATTTAATTTATGATGTATAATTAGTATATAATTAAATGAAGTATTGAATATATTTTCTAATAAATTTATTTAAAGATATAAATATTGGCGACATTTTCTACAAATTTAATCAAACTTACAAAAAAATCTTTAACCAACATAAACCTTATATAACGATATTCTTTTTAGGACCAAGAGAACCGTATTAACAATAAGAGGGTAGAGTTTTCCAGAGGTACTTATTTTGTCCCTTTTTATGTGTCGTTCTCACTTAAAAAAATCAAACATATTTAACTTTGACTAAATATATAAAATAAAATATTAATATTTATACTATATAATTAGTATTATTAAATAATTTGTTAAATCTATTTTCATAATAAATTTATTCGTAGAGACAAATGTTGCTAATAGTTTTTTTACAAATTCAGTGACACAGTCCTATGGCGACACGAACTGTTGCGGTGGGAAGGGGCGTGGTGCCTGGTGGTCCGGTGGGCTCCCCCGGTCAACACTGCCCCGGAGACTGGTCTCGATGAAGAAAGACGGTTCCATCATCTCCCACCCCTTAAAATCCCCAAAGCTTACCCCTCAAAAAAAAATCCCCAAAGCTTAACCTGTCCACTTCTTCCCATCTCCATCCCCGTCCCACCGTCGCCCTCAATTCTACCCATCCATCCTCTTCGTCAGCCTACCGCTACCAGCATCTGCAGCAGCAGTGACCAAGCCAGTGAGTGAGCCCCAAATCTCTCTCGCTACTCTTGCTCCCCACCATCACAATCCTCTACGCTAATTTGTACTAGTGAGTGACCAAGGAGATCTTGGGGGCCTTCCACTTATATATATCGTCCTCACAACATATTGACTGCTTTTCTCTCCCCAGCATTTTTGGCAAGTGTTGTATGGTGGAGGAAGGCAGACTGCCTATATACCAATAATATATATTATATATATAATAAGAAGAAGAACATCTGAAAAAGAAAAAAATCATATTTATATACGTGTGTGTATATATATATTGGTATTTGGCGGACACAGGGAGGGGGAGACTCTTCTCAATTCATCCATCTCGTCCTCCTTTTGTCCCTATCAACCCCTTTTTCTTCTGTCTCTCTCCTCTCTCTCTCTCTCTTTCTACCTCGCCCCGGCATCGCATTGCATCGTTTTCTCCTCCTCTCCCGCATCCCAAATCCTCCTTTCTAAACCCCCAAAACCTCCACGAAATACCCCACCCACCCCCGGGGCCCCCGCGCGCCCATGGACGGCCCACCGCGGCCACCGCCGCCCAATGCGCCGCTCCGATCGCCGTCCGCGCGCGCCGCCGGGTGCCGACTCCCGCATTAGCCGCGCACCGCGGGGAATTCCACACCGCCGCCACCGCCAACGCCACCGCGGGATTCGATTGGCGGGTTGGTGACCGGAAAGGAAGAGGGGGGGTGGTTCCCTTTCTTTTCTCCGTACCGCCCGGCGCGATCGGTTCGCCGATCGTTGGTTGGTTGGTCGGTCGGTTCGTCTGCCCCTTGTTCGCTGGGCGGCGAGGCGATCGCTCCAGCGGCGGCCATGTCCACGGCAACGGCCAAGGAGGAGGAGGCTGCCGCCGCTTCGGTAGCGGCCACGGCGCCCGCAATGGGCGGCGAGGAGGCCGCCGCGCGGGCCACGCAGAAGCGCTACGAGGCCCTCCTCACGGTGCGGGCCAAGGCGGTCAAGGGCAAGGGCGCCTGGTACTGGGCGCACCTCGAGCCCGTTCTCATCCCGCCCGCCGACACCGGCATGCCGCCCAAGGCCGTCAAGCTGCGCTGCGCACTCTGCTCCGCCGTCTTCTCCGCCTCCAACCCGTCACGGACCGCCTCCGAGCACCTCAAGCGTGGCACCTGCCCCAACTTCGCTGCCCCGCCGCCGGGACCCGCCTGCGCCTCGGGCTCGCAGCCGTCGCCGACGTCCACGCAGCAGCAGCAGCAGCTCGCGCTGCCGTCCAACTCCACCGCCTCGTCCCCTGTCCCCATCTCCTCCATTGCGCCCTCCTCGCCGCGCCACCACCAGCACCACCACTCCAATCCGCACCACCATCACCACCAACAACAACAACAATCCGGCAGCCGCAAGCGCCACTCCATGCCCCCCGCGTACACGCCAGCGGACCCCGTGTCCCACCATCACCACCTCGTCGTTCTTGACCCGTCCTCGGTCTACTCTCCGGCGTTGCCCGCGCTGCCGGCGCCCCCTCCGCCACACCAGTCGTCGGCACTCGTGCTCTCCGGCGGCAAAGACGACTTGGGCGCTCTCGCCAGGCTCGAGGACAGCGTCAAACGCCTTAAGTCACCCAAGGCATCGCCGGTCGCCATGATGCCCAAGCCCCAGGCTGACGCGGCGCTCGCCTTGCTGGCCGACTGGTTTCTAGAGTCATCGCCTGGCGTATCCCTCTCAGCCACTAGCCATCCCAAGCTCCGGGCCTTCCTCCGCCATGTCGGGCTACCGGACCTGCAGCGCGCCGACCTTGCTGGCCCGCGTCTCGACGCCCGCTTCGCCGAGGCGCGCGCCGATGCCACCGCGCGGGTTCGGGACGCGCTCTTCTTTCAGCTTGCCGCCGACGGCTGGCGGGAGAAGGTGGTCACTCTCTCTGTCAACCTCCCAAATGGCACGTCCGTGTTCCACCGCGCTGTGCCGGTACCCGCCATGGCGCCCTCAGACTACGCCGAGGAGCTGATGCTCGACGCCGTGGCTTCCGTCTCAGCCTCAGGTTCATCCAACGACCTCCACCGTTGCGCAGGCATAGTTTCTGACCGCTTCAAATCAAAGGCGCTGCGTGATCTTGAGAACAAGAACTACTGGATGGTGAACCTATGCTGCCAAATCCATAGCTTCACCCGTTTGGTGCAGGACTTCGCAAGGGAGCTGTCGCTTTTCCGCTCTGCCACAGCCAAGTCTGCCAAGCTTGCTGCCTACTTCAATGCCAAACAGACGGTGCGGTCTTTGCTGCACAAGCATCAAATCCAAGAGCTCGGCCATGCCTCGCTCCTTCGAGTCGCACATGTGCCGTTTAACGGCAATGGCAGCAACTGCCGTGCGGCCTTTGAGATGCTGGAGGACATTCTGAACTCTGCACATCCTCTCCATCGTGCTGTGCAAGAGGACTCCTACAAGCTCGTGTGCATCGATGACTCAGTTGCCCGGGAGATTGGGGAGATGGTGCACAGTGAGGCTTTCTGGATAGAGGTTGATGCCGTGCATTCGCTCGTGAAGCTGGTAATGGATATGGTTAAGGAGATGGAGGCTGATCGGCCTCTTGTTGGGCAGTGCCTGCCACTATGGGAGGAATTGCGTAGCAAGGTTAGAGATTGGTGTGAGAAGTTCAACATTGATGAAGGCACTGTTCTGAATGTTCTTGAGAAGAGGTTCAGAAAAAACTACCACCCAGCCTGGTCGGCAGCCTTCATTTTGGATCCTCTCTACCTTGTCAAGGATGCCAGTGGGCGTTACCTCCCTCCGTTCAAGTGCTTGACGCCTGATCAGGAGAAAGATGTCGACAGGCTGATCACTAGAATGGTGTCCCGGGAAGAGGCGCACCTAGTTCTGATGGAGCTGATGAAATGGCGGTCAGATGGGTTGGACCCGTTGTATGCGCAAGCTGTGCAGGTGAGGCAGCTTGACCCCTCCACAGGGAGGATGAAGGTCGCAAATAAGCAGAGCAGCAGGCTTGTTTGGGAGACATGTCTGAGTGAGCTCAAGTCGCTCGGCAAGGTAGCTGTGCGGCTCATCTTCCTCCATGCAACCTCTAGGGGTTTCAGATGCACACCGTCAATGGTGCGCTGGCTCTCTGCACCAGGGAGCTTGGCAAGTGGCAACGATAGAGCACACAGGTTGGTTTTTGTTGCTGCAAACTCGAAGCTAGAGAGGAGGGACTTCTCTAGCGATGAAGACAAGGATGCAGAGTTACTCGCTGAAGGGGATGATGATGTGGCGAATTTACCAGGCAATGTGGAATCATAATCTCAGTGTAACAAACATCCCTGTTTAATTGTTTCTTATTCCTTTTTCCCATTTAGCATTTTGTAGAATTTGATCTCTAGGAATTGTTAGAATTTTTTTGCTACCCCTACTCTTTGCTTGGCTTCTAGAATTTCTTCATTTTGCCCGTATTGTTAATTCTTGCTTCCTCACTCTAGATTTTGGTGGGGTGGGGAGTTGGGCATGAGATGGAGGAGATATGCATTATCCTTGATCATCAAGTTTGGTTAGCGAATGACTGTATTTTGCCTTGCCATATATGATTCTACTATACTATGGGGCCATTGAGGATGCAGAGAGTAACTCAAGTGTTTCTTGTCGATATGTTTGTAATCGGTGATGCTACGGAATGAGAGAGAATATATAACCATTTTGGTTTTTATATGCAAATAATGTTGATGATATATGCAGTTGTGAATGCTAGAACTCATTTTGGTTTGCCACACACTATGTGCTGTCTATTTGTTTGTGTTTCTGGACACGTTGCTAGTAGTACATTGTTAGTAGCACGTTGCTCTTGTCATCAGTATACTGGTAAGAATAAAAGCGTAATTTTATTTTTGGTTACCAGGATAAACATAGCAGGGACTCGTAATACTTGACAGAAATTGCTCTCTGAACGTTAATGGTATTTTATTTTCGGAGTACCTGCATTTTCTCTGTGAAACAAACTTACGTTTTCTCTTTGAAACCATCTTGTGCATCATTGGAACCTGGCCGCGTACATACTCTCTTTGTTCTAAATTATCTGTAGCTTTTGGTTTTCGTGTTATAAATTTGACTCGATTTGTAGAAAAAATATGTGTAACATTTATATCTCTAAATAAATTTATTAAAAAACTAAATTCAAAAATCTTTGTAATAATACTAATTATATATCATAAATATTAATATTTTTAATATATATTTTATTAAAGTTGTTTTTCTAAAAAAGAAAACGGTAGATATTTTGGGACGGAGGCGGCGTGTGAAACCAATGGCTGGCCTCACCTCGTAGCTTGTAACTGCGCTGGCCAAAATGTGGGGGTGTTTTTTCCACTCTCCAAATCCGTACGTACTACATATGAATAGTCTTTTTTTTTTTTGAGAGGAATAGCTTCGTCACTTTTGAGGTTGGATACGATACGGCCTGCAATTTCAATTCGGCCGGCGATCAAGGTGAGAGGCTGCCCCTTCGACTAGGATGGACCTTTCACTCACCTGTTACTACTTCTTTCTCTGGATCCTACCCACGCCACCATTTACTGTATTTTATAAGATTTCCTGTCGCATCGAATATTTGACGCATATATAAAGCATTAAATATAGATAAAAAAATAATTAATTACACAGTTTAATTGTAAATCACGAGACGAATCTTTAGAACCTAATTAGTCTATGATTGAACACTAATTACCAAATACAAACGAAAGAGTTACTGTACTTCTAAAAATTTTAAAGGGCAACTAAACACACCCAGGCCGCCGAACAGCACGGGGTACTGCTGGCTTCTTGGCAAGGACGCCATCATGTGGGTTGATGATGATCGCCGTCGTCCTCGCCGTCACCTCTTCTGCGTCCATCTCTGCACGGCGTCGCTGCACTGCCCATGATTGCACCGGACGGAGGCCGGAAGGGAAAAAGCCGTGGTCGGAGGCGCAGACATGGCATGCCAATCTGCCATGGTTAGGCTTCCTTTCTTCCCCCATCCCCATGCCACCCGTCACAATCAGGGCCAGTCTTTGACAATCATTCACTTTTTCTTCATTTTGCAGGCGTGTATTGCTGCTATTGCTATTGCCTTCTCAGTTCTCACATACGAGTACGTACGGAGTACCTCCAGGACGGGCAGCGGCTTCTCTTGCCCTGCATAGCAAACAAACCTGCTCAAGTGCTCACGGATGGTAGAAGCTGCTGCCTAAGGGAAGGAAAGGCGTCAAATCAATTCAAACGACGACGGGCAACAAGGACGAGGTCCATTAGGGAGAGAGGACTGAAGGATGAGCGAAAAAGCCTGCGGCGTACAGGCTGTTGTAGTACATGGGGTAAGACACATGGGGCGTGACCCGTATCATTTGATGATCCTGAATCTCTGTCCGAGCACATGTTTATCTGACGGATCATTACCGTTTCAACTTTGGGTGTTTAGTTGTGTAAAAAGGTGTAAAAAAGTACTGTAGCATGTTTTGGCTTTATTTGGCAAATAGTGTCCAACCGTTGACTAATTAGGTTCAAAACGTTCGTCTCGCAAAGTACAACCAAGATGTACAATTAGTTTTTAATTTCATCTACATTTAGTACTCCATGCATGTATCGCAAGTTTGATGTGACGGGGAATCTTTTTTTGCATAGTGTTTTTTTTTTTAACTAAACACAGCCTTTATTAGGCGGCGTCGTAGGGGGGTAATTATTCATTCGGGGTAATGCGTCCGTCCGCCGGTGGTCAGTAAAGCGGTCGTGCTGACTGCTGCTGCTGCTGCTCCTGCGCGGCGTGTGTGTGCATGGCGTCTCGTCCTTGCTGTTTTTTCTTTCTTTTCGCTCCAGTGTCAGTCAGCCAGCCGGCCGGCACTGCTTGGCTTGCTGGAGAGAGCTGTGTGTGTAGTGTAGGAGAGGAGTTGTTAAAGTGGTAGCAGCGGTACGACCGACTGCTGCAGGAATAGGTGTATTGTGCCTTTTTCCCGGGTAGCTTTTTGCAACTTGGTGTACTATATTTTGTACACATGTTGTGTAGGAGTAGTTGAGAATATGATGCTTAGGGAGTCCTTGAGACAGTAGGCAGATAAAGCTTTGCTCTCTTGATTGGTATTTTTCTCTCTCTCTCTCCTTGTTGGGTGGGTCCTACTTAGGAGCCACTTTTTTCCTCATCTTGGACTAATGATACGGCATTGCACAATCAAGCAAGCCCTTGTTTGCTCGCCTTGCCTTTTCCACCCCTGCCAGCCAGCAAATACGCGAATGAGTGAGTATTGGATGGACCGACCCTGCGAGTGTGGACATATGTACATCTACATCATCTCATCAATCCCTGTGCATGAAAGAAAGAGACCTACCCTACCCACAATCAGTAGTGCATGGGAAGCAAGTGGAAAATATGTGCAGCAACGATTTGAAAGATCAAAGCGGCGTTCCATTCTCCAGCCTCCCCTGTTTTTAGGTGTGTTCTTAGGATCTAGTAGTAGGCCAAAGCAGGGCAGGGGGTGGGGAGAAAAAGGCCATGCCAGTACGAAGCCAGCCAGGATTGTGACTGACTGATTCCCTGTGCCAGATCGTAATCAAACCGAACCTGAATTAGTATCTGGGACTGGGACGTCGACGGTGCCATGTCCATGTTGTTAGCTCGCTCGTAAACAAGCCCTGCTGACTGCAAGTGTGCTTGTCTGGCGTGAGGAGGCTCGTTCCTGCCGAAAAAGGGGGAAACACTGTTAGAAACTGTATATCGCCTAGCAGTAGATCGGGATGGGTAGGACACTTACAATCTCGATGCATACCTCCGTGGAGAAGACAACAGAGATCGCTGTGCGGTGCCTCCTGTGGTGACGAGAACGCCGGGTGACGCAGATGCCGCGGCGAACACCGGTGGAGCTTCCCGTCGCTGGCAGCGCAACCCTCGAGATCGGATTAAGGTTAGGACGGTGGGGAGTGGCGGCTGCAGTAGTGAACCTCATATACATGCCCTGGCCCCCACCTCCTCTTTATATAGCGCTACGCGACGGGGGCCCACCAGCCATATATCGGGCTGGGCTCCCCCGATCAGGGAGCGAGGTCAAGGCCCAGTTAGCCGTTGGGCCAACTAGTGGGAGATCAACCTAACAATCTCCCCCTTGATCTCATTTTATACTTTAACTTTAAACTTTGACTTTGATTGCTTTCACTTTTATTTGTTCCATCACAAATTAGTGTATAGAGCATGCCTCATCGTCACGGTCAGTCGCCGATAGATTTAACAGCTACAATACACATCTTTGATCTGAAACAGATTCCTTAACTTTCGGGCCCTTTATTGTCCGGAAATCATAGGCTATACCATAGACCCATGTCAACTGTGTGTTCTCTGAACACACTGGGTGGTAAGCCTTTGGTAAGCGGATCCGCTAGCACTTGCTTGTCACTTTTACATTCAATACTTTTAGTATGATTCCGGACTTTCTCCTCAACAACGTATAACTTTAGTGTCAATGTGTTTGGCAGCACACTTGACTCATTGTTATAGGAGCAAACTTCTTAAATGGTCATTGCTGTTGACAACCATTATCAATTCCGGGTACAAGTTACTTAACCATTTTGCCTGTCCCTCAGCCTCATATCATGCTATATTATAACTTTACATCACTGATGATGCTAGAACTGTTTCTTTTGGAGCTTTTCCACAATAAAACTCCAACTACGAGTGTTAGCTACTATGTGGGTTTCACTAAACATCTCGCCAAAATTTAACATTGTACTCACAACTACTTGAGAGTACTTGTTCTTTCCTTTTAGCATGAGGCCGACATTTTAACTCCATTCCAGTGATCTATATCTGGACTGGACTTTTGCCAAAACAACCCGGATACGTAAACTGTGTCAGGGCAAGGTCTTATCTTTGTACTCATTAAGCTTTCAACAGCTGAAGCATATAGGACGTCCATCTATAACAATCTTACATTGCTTTTGGAACATTGAAGTTCTCAAACTATTACCCTGACCATGAGAACAGGCGTAGGTTTATCCGCATAGGTATTTTATTTCTTTAGAAACTTTTCTTAGCATGCCTATGCGATAGTCATAATACCCCTTTTATTCTATCTCGATGAATTTTAATTCTTTTAACGAGATACATTTCACCGAGAATTTTCTCATTGAAGCTTGAGGACAAGAACTTCTTCTCATGCAGTAGATTGACATCACTATTAACCATTAAGGTGTCAACCACACAAGATTAGGAAATGAATTTCCCTTTCTATAACTTTGTACATATGCAATTGTCCTCTCATTATCTTTAACCCAAAATTTCTAATTGACTCTTCAACTTTAAATGCCACTGTCTATAGATTTGCTCCATTCCATAAGAGATTTCTACAGGTGGCATCCCTTACATTCTTTCTTTTCATGACAAAACCTCTGGGTTATGCCACGTAATTATTTTCATACAAATCCCATTGGAAAATGCTATCTTTACTTTCATCTGATGTAACTCAGATCATAATGTGCCACTAGCACTCATTGTAATCTATTCATTCGCTTCGCGCAAAAAAACTTTTGATTCAAGTCGCGCTCCACATCTTTACACATTCCCTTTGGAGTCACATTTCGTCTTGTAGACCCATCACAGCCTACTGTCTTGGCTCCTTAGGAATTTATTCTAGATCCCAAAATACTATTGGTATTATCGATTTCATTTCATCTTTCTTTGTTTCTTGCCACTTAGACGAGTGAACGCCTCTCATGGCTTCTTCAAATTAGTTGGGATTACCCTCTATTTGAATTTCACCAATATAGACTTTATAATCATCAGAAATATCTGACTTTCTTATTCTTTTAGACTTTCTGGGGCCTTAGCTACTAGCATTTCTTGACCTTTATTGCCAAAGGACAATTGATTCTATAAGGTCCTGTGTAACAAGATCCTTGTTTACATTATTCATCCTCCTTGCGGAGTTAGGTCTCTTTGTACCATGCTCCCCCAGATTGTCCCATCTTTAATTTTCTTATTTTGGGTTTAATCTGCTAAAACTCATATGGTGCATTTAGCACCGCCTTTAAAACTCTGAACACGTCCAGTATGAATACTGGCTGACTATGCTATCTTTCTGTTACAACTGTAAAAGGTCCATGAATTTAGCTATATCTTTACTTTAGGGGTATCGATATTATGACCGTCTTACTCCCCCGACGATCACATTCATCTTTTATAGATCACTTTAGTATGCATCGCATTGTCTGAATTATGGGGAAGTGTCTTTCTTAATTGTCTCACCTTTCTCCCCCTCGAAATGTGGTATGAACTTTTCTACCACAATTTCGAAAACTATCCAGAACCCTTGTGAATGAGGAAACTTTGATTACTTTCTTCATCCACATGATTACATCATGCAAATGAAATTAACAGAGTCTTTTATCATTAATACTTTCGCAAGTCGCGCTTGCATGTCATTCTTGTCTTGAGGTTTGTCTGTAACTTTCTGTTCTCCTTAAACTTATACTAGGATAGCATAAGAGCTACCCTAATCTTTCTCCCTGTGCGGGATACACTCAAAGCACATGAGTCATCATAACTTTCTCCCGCCATGCAGGATAAATACTATGTTAAATTTCTCCCGCCATGCAGGATTGATTAACATAAGTACTATGCCAACTTTACCCCGCCATGCGGGTATTTTCTCAAACTTTTCCCGTCATGCGGGTACTATCACAAACTTTTTCCCGCCATGCGAGATAATTTTCTTGAAGGGACATAAATATTAATATTGGCTCATATTCAATCAACAAATTTAGAAATAAATCTAAACACTCTTTAACACACATGCTTAATCTGACGTTGGTCAAATTAAACATGCATGTCACTTATTACATTTCAAATCATGATGATTAAGACTAAAAATTATATTACTTATTACATCTTTTAACATGAGGATAAAACTAAAACTAAAGCTCTTATTGCTCTATTTCTTTCTTGGATTAATATCCTGGAATTCTATCTTTTGAAGTCATTCTTTAAAGAGACCACAGTCCCTTACATAATGGTCTTCTTTCTGTAAAATTGCACTTTTCATCTTCTGAGTCACAAGTACCCAGCTCATTTCCTTTTCACCCTTCAAGAATAAAGGCATGAAGTTCTTTGTCTGAAAATATTAATCAGTAATCGACAATAATAAGCATGAAAATAACCCTACATTGGTCTGGTTAAAGACATGCACATTAAACTTTTAAACTTTAAGTTCTATTCTATATCACCGTTGGGCAGAAATAGAACAAAACCATCAATCTTGTACATCAATTCCACATCACCGTTGGGCAGAAATGGAATTAACATATGAAAACTCAATTATCTTATAACCCTCTTCAAAACTAAATTCTCCCTTTTGTTCGAATTTAATTTTAAAGATCATTATCATCATTGCAGCGGAAACATGAGAATACAATACATTACATTTAATGAGAAGACAGTAAATCTTTTCTTTGCAGCGGAAAACGTGAATCAACAGTGATTATCTACTTTTCAGAAACATTCTTTACTGATCTATGCTCTAAACAATGTGCACGTTGGTGCAAAATTGAATAGAGATCAAGCTTTATACAAATTTCATCAAAATATTATTTAGATATGCTTCTGAAAAAAGATAAAACTAAATTCAAAACATCCTTGTGCATCTGGCCATTTCGGCCTGAAGGCCCAAACGTGCGGCTTTGGCCCAGCAAAGCGCCACTGGCTGCCACGCGCGCCGTGCGCTTGCGACCTCCCGTTTGTGAGCCAGCCCATGATCGCCACGGCCCAGCCGCTCTCGGCTTCTCCCCACGCGCCCAGCCGCGCGAGCTCCACTCCCCGAAAACCCTAATTTCATTTCTGTTCTTTGCTTTCTCCTTCAGTGCCATGCCCGAGCGAGAGAGCCGCAGCGGCCACCTTGGCCGTGACCGATACCGGGGCAAGCCCGGCTGCCTCGCCTCCTCTTCTTTCTCTACCCCCTCCCCTTCTCTTAGCGCCAAGCGCAGCATAGCCACCGCCGCCGATGGACGACGGCAGTGTGACCGGATCTGGGGAAGGTGACGGCGCCGCCGTGGTACCACTCGCCTGCGCACGCATGCGGCCGTAGCCGCGCGGTGCGCCGTCGAGCGGCTCCCCGGTGGTGCCCTTTCTGCGAGACCGCACGGCGGCGAGGCCTCGGCCTCGGCCCCGGCCCGAGACGCAGACCGCACGGTGGCGAGCCCTGCTCGGTTGACTTCCCGCTCGGCGTCCATGCGACGTCCGGCGGTGGTACCTCCTTGCTCTTCTTCCTTCATCTTGTCTATCCTTTGTCTTTCGCCTCCCTTTCTGTGTCAGCATGGAACGCTGCTGCGGTGGCCAAAATTGGCGACCGGAGGAGGGTGGCGGCGCCTTAACCCCGCGCGCGCATCCCCATCTCGAGACGACTGCTCGGGGACCTTTTCCCGCGCCATGGCGGTGAATGGCAGGTGAGCCCCAGGTAGGCCACCATGCCCTTTTCTTTCAATTAGGGTTAGGGTTCTTTAGGGTAATCCAAAATTGAATTCAAATCCCCGTTCTGTTTTCATTTAGGGTTAGGGTTTGACCATGTCATAACCGAATCCCCTCCTTCTTCCGATCGAGACCGAAGTTCATTCTTTTCAATTTCTTTCCCAAAATCCAGATCTACTCACTAGGTTGGCTCCGATACCATTGTTAGAAACTGTATATCGCCTAGCAGTAGATCGGGATGGGTAGGACACTTACAATCTCGATGCATACCTCCGTGGAGAAGACAACAGAGATCGCTGTGCGGTGCCTCCTGTGGTGACGAGAACGCCGGGTGACGCAGATGCCGCGGCGAACACCGGTGGAGCTTCCCGTCGCTGGCAGCGCAACCCTCGAGATCGGATTAAGGTTAGGACGGTGGGGAGTGGCGGCTGCAGTAGTGAACCTCATATACATGCCCTGGCCCCCACCTCCTCTTTATATAGCGCTACGCGACGGGGGCCCACCAGCCATATATCGGGCTGGGCTCCCCCGATCAGGGAGCGAGGTCAAGGCCCAGTTAGCCGTTGGGCCAACTAGTGGGAGATCAACCTAACAAACACCTGAAGGGGCGACGGATGCCGATGCCTCCTCTGTTTGTCTTTCTTTCTCTCGCAGGGATCCGAGCTGAGGGGTGAGGGCTTTGCTTTGCTTTGCCTTTGCTGTAGGTTTCTTTCGCTCTCAGACTCTCGGTCTCATTCCCAGTCTCATTCCCAGTCTCGGTCTCATTCCCAGTCTCTCTCTCTCCCCTAGGAGATGGATGGTGGTGGGCTAGGCCCCATTGCAACCGTCTTTCTCTGCGAAAGCACAGTGCTGTTGAGGTGAAGGAGAGGCCGTCCCAGTGCGTGCAGTGGATGTCAACCTCAGCCCCCTAGCCAAGGGACCGACCTCACTGCTTACGTATATTTCAGTCTGCGCGATGGCTTTAGTTCCAAAATATTTTGCAAAATATAAGATTTTTCATCACATCGAATCTTTGAACATATGTATGGAGTATTAAATATAGATAAAAAATAAAACTAATTACACAATTTAGACGAAATTCACAGGACGAATCTTTTAAGCCTAATCAAGCTATGATTGGAAACTAATTACCAAATTAAAACGAAAAGTATTATAGTAGTAGTACAGTTGCATTTCGCAAAATATTTCGAGAACTAATCACAGATACTAGACGTTACCTCGAAGCCACCTCTCCTGTCCGGGACTGTTCACGCCATCTACGTTACCCCATGTTATGTATGTTTGTGCTCTCATGGTCTTATTAGCTAGTAGCCCGTTGGATTGTCCTAGCTACTCTAATTAAGACACTTTCGTTCCCTTGATGCGTTGCTAATCTCCCCGCCCGTCGACGATCACGACGG
Source organism: Saccharum hybrid cultivar R570 (assembly GCA_038087645.1). Classification (NCBI taxonomy): domain Eukaryota; kingdom Viridiplantae; phylum Streptophyta; class Magnoliopsida; order Poales; family Poaceae; genus Saccharum; species Saccharum hybrid cultivar. The sequence continues at coordinate 1,879,405 of JAQSUU010000187.1, forward strand.
TGCAGTGGGCGGCGTCGGTGCGACGGCGGACGTACGTACGCGTGCACGATATATAGCTGTGCGTACGTCGGCGGTGGAGCCGAGGGCGCCACTTCTGTCGGGGCAGATGCTCAGGACACGCGCTAGAGTACAAGCGCGCTAATCACCTACTAGCGTCTACTAGTTTAATTTTAATGGGTACTACTTGTACACGTAGATCACTTTTTTATCGATATATACGTACTATTCCTACGTACTAGCAGCATTGGAAGGGAGGCTGCGAGCGATAGCAGAGAGAGAAGAAGAGTGAGAGCAACTTGCTGACAATAGTGGAGGTGGTTATCTACAGTTCGTAGCAAATGGCCTGTGCATTTTTTTTTTACTAATCGATCGATCGATCAATAATGCAGCTGACTGGCTGGCTGGATTAGTGGGCCGGGAGAACAACATCCATCGGGTTAAATTTGAACCTTGCGTGGCGGGCTACAGATTTAACCACGAGTATTTTCATTAGGTGACAGATAAAATCCTTCGGTTCTATTTTGTGCTTGGCCTTATGACGGTGTTTTCTTTAGGGATCTCGTGGAGAAGGTTAGCATGTGAAGAATAAACTTGGATGAAAAACAAATACTCACCTTTTTGTCCTTGATACAAATTCATCAAGATCTACCTCTTCTCGCAACTGTCAAAATAAATTAAGCCTAGTAAGGAACGAAGTGCCAATGCATATTTTTACCTTTACTTTTCTTGTCTGCTTCTACATCAATTAATACTTTAATAATCAAAGGGCAAACAATATCCAACACTTTTAATAATGTTGACAATAAATCACATTTGCACCATGCACCTTACTAATTTGTATTCTAATTTCTAATGTACTCATATCTGAAATTAGAGAAATAGAATAACAAAATATGGTAGAAATAATGAAATATCGCCCAACCTGGAGCATGCACGCCAGCATCAAACGAAACTTTTTCCTGTTTTTGTGCTGGCTTCGCTGTTGGATTTTTTTTTTCCAAACCAATGCACGTTCTGCCATGGCAAGAGGCGTAGAATTAGATAGAACGGAATGCGGAAGGACTTCAACTTTTAGTTAGAAGCTTGGACCAGGGGCAGCAGGTATATTTGTGTTCAAGTTTAGGGCCTTATGAACCGGTGAAAGGTCTCACGAGTCCTCCAGAGGAGGAGTGAATTTGGTGTCTAATTTTAAACCTAAAATCTAGAGTTTAATTGAACTGTCATTAGAAAAAGAAAAAAATGTCTCAAACTTTTGTTAAAGTATGGAAAATATGGATTTAGCCCTCAAACTTTAAAGCTAGACATGTCCAGCAACTATTACAACCAGGCACTTTGGCCCTTGGTTGGTTTCAAAGGTAGTTTTGAGTATATATGTATCTTTTAAAAATAATAAAATAATAGGTAAATCGTTAAAATTCATAAATAATTGCTTTTAAATAAATAAATATGAAATTAGTACAGAAAAATGTATAAAAGTATAATTTGTCTCATCGAGATCTAAAACTTTGGTTTTGATAATTTATTCCTCCGAGTTCATTCGAACAATACAAAAAAATTGATTTTCAAAATATAAGAACTTCAAACATAATTTTGAGACCATATAAATGGTTTCAAATAAAACAGTCACCAACTACAAAGTTACAAATCTCATCAGATCAACAACTTTGTTATTATTCATTTCTCCATCCAAGTTCATTTGAACAATTCGATAAATTTGAAATTCAAAATACGAGAACTTCAAATAGAATTTTGAAAGTATAAAAGATTTCAAATGAAACAATTATCAACTACAAAGAAGTAAAACTCATCAATATCTACAACTTTTCTTTAGGTCGTTTCTAAATCCGGATTCGTTTAAATAATTCAGAAATTTACATTTCAAATATGATAATTTCAAACAGATAAATTGTATTTTAAAATAAAAATATATATAAATTTCTAAAAATTTATAGCTAATTTATTTGAATAGATAGATTATATTTTTAGAAAAATTGGTCCTAGTTTATATTTTTTATTTAAAAATAAGTATTTATGAATTCTAGAGATTTACCTATTATTTTATTATTTTTAGAAAATACATATTGTCAGGCCCCAATGGTCGTTTTAACTTAACCTTTCAAAAACTCCCTTGGGAACTCTAAACCTTAACCATCACCTCCCCTAGATCATGAGATGTACCCCCGCTAATCACTGGAAACCACTTGGACCACAAGCTTTTGTTGACCTCGGCACATGACCTCCCTCCTTTTAATCTTTTCCTGCAATGGATGACCTTGACAACTTGATAGGAATCTCCTGACCCTAACTTTGACCAACAGGGATCCAAACCTAGCTAATGATCTTCACAAAACCCTTTTGGTCAACGAAAGTCAAACCAAGTCAACTCTAGTCAACCCAATTATTTGACCAAAGTCAAATCCTTGAATTATCACCCTAAGAATGTTCTTTGAGCCTTAAATGGTTCCTACAACCCTTATGACTTGTCCTAGAACTCCAATTTCAATTTTTTTTTATTTTGATCGCAAAAATCCCCCAAATCCATGTTCTCCAAGACTATTTAGTGTCCTGATAGATTGTTTGCTAGAGCACCTATGCAGCATAATTCTTTTGGATGAGCTGTCCTATTTTCCTCTCTCTTGGACCCACCTGTCAGCTTGAGATAGACGTCTTTAATCCACTAGACTTAACCCCCTCATTACTCCACTCAGCCACACTCATCTCTCCCCTTCTCTCTTAAAGATACATAAACCAAGAACTAGAGAGAGAAAAAGAAAAGGACGAGAAGAAGGGATTCAAGCCAAGATCAAGGCCACCATCTCAAGGGAGGAAGATGAATCCCATCATCCCCATCTCCATCCCTTAAGTGAGCTCAATGTAAGGAAAATGAACCCTTGGCCTATTTAATTTGAATTTTGGTGTTTGATAAACAACAAGACCAAGTTGGACTAATACTTTTGCAAGTGTATATTTTTGTAGTTCAATAGGATGCAAAGTTGGCTTGGACTTAGGTGACGATGTGATTTAGATGATCAACATCTCAAGCAGGACGTTAGAACCATGTTTGAAGACCTATATGATCAAGCAAAGTTCAAGACACAAGAAGGAAACCAAGTTGGACACAAGGATTGTGAAGAAACAAAGTAATGGAGAGTCGACCCAAGGTACATATGGCATCAAACCAGTTATATATAGGCATTGAACTAGTTATATATAGGCGTCAGACCAGTCCAACCCAAGGTACATGTGGCGTTGGACCAGTTACATATAGGGTCGGGCCACTGTTCATCGCACCATACTTGTGAGAGTCAGACTAGTTCTACTATAGGATTAGACCACTTTGCAGCGGAGTTTAATGGTGTTACAGAGAGTTCCTGAGAGGAAAAAATGAGTCAAACTTAGTACGAGGATAGGGGCTCAGACTAGTTCAATGATGGCCCCACTTGTCAACCATAGAGAAGGCACAACGATCAGCTAACAGTCACTAAAAATCGACGCTAGTGCAGGCATCGGACCCTGACAAAACTAGTCTGATGGTACTATAACAACTGGTCCAACAGTACGTAGGAAAAGGCTTCCAAGCTACAAACGGCTCTATTTGCAGTGGAGGCTATAAATATGAGTTGCAATCGGCTAAATGAGGTGTGGAGGAGCAAGGAAACTTATGAGGGGTGTTGCTACACCATTTTAGTGCTCTCCAATTGCATAGTATTTAGTGATACACATGGTGATTAGTGTAGGTGCTTTACGAAGTGCTTAGGCTAGTTAGACCATTGCTTATGCACTTGCTCTAGGCTTAGGCTTACTTGTTAGTGAGGTTTGCATACCTCTTGTCCGGGTTATGTAAATGGGATACCCCAAAGCTCGGCCTTAAGAGTAGCTCAGGATGGCTCGGCTGGCCATAGCATAGCCAAAAATAGCCTGTCTTGACCTCTCACCCCTGAGCCGTATGAGTCCTACCTCGACCTCTCCCACCTCTCGACCTTGCACCACATGATGCCTGTTGACACCAGAAGTGGCAAACGGGTAAACCGCAAGTGTATGGTAGTCAATGTAGCCTTCACTGTGAGTATTCTAGGTATCGTATTTCCACAGAGAATGTGAAGTGAACTAAGGATCAAGACCATCCTATGATGATACAAAAGAGACTATCTAACCTGGGTAGAGAGGATCTATATAGAATGATATCTGGTAAAGATAGTAGTTATAAAGGGTTTGTCACCCACCTTGCTTACATGAGGCGATAGGTGTTGGCATTTCTTAGCGTCACCACCAAGAGCAGACACAGGGTCTATCCTTAGCAGCAGCGCCAGAAATGTTGGTTGGTATTTCTAAGCACAATCACCAAGAGTAGGGGTTTAAGCCCTCGCATGGTAACTGCACTTAGATACACCCAATAGGTCATAACATTTACAGATGTTATCTGCAAGCGCACGAATCTATCGTTGTAGTATTTCACCTAAAAGTATTAAGGGTGTCGTTATTTATATTTTTCCAAAGGAAGGCAATGGTAACAAGTACTCTGACATGGATATAAACAATGCAGACATACATGCATGATTGACTAATTGACTATATATGGGTAAACAATTTATGTTGTAGATAGTGGACACACATATACATTTCAACACCACACTTGTGGGGGGGTGGAGGAAATATGAATAAAGAATAAAAGAATAATCTAATAGGAGTAGAGTCATCTAATATAGTTATGTGTTAGAATTGTAGCAGTCATACATATACATGAGCTAGAACTAGATAAATGCAAGATGGATCAAGAGGCCACCGAGTACTGGTCCGCCAGCAACCTCATGTGACAATTTATGTACTCCTACACCATGGCCGAATGTGGGGGAGTTCAAGGGACGGACAGGGCTATCACCACCTGCCGCCTACCCCTCAACCGTGGGACATGAAATGCATTTACCCACCCCTATATACCCAGGCACCTCACCCGCATACATAGTGACCACCCAAGTGCCCTGCGGTCCCCGACCCTACGGATCGATAGGTAAAGAACTTGGGTATACCCGAAAGCATGATGAACCACCACCTTAAGATAAACCTATTTCTATTCATGACTATGGTATGAACATGAAAGCATTGAATCATGTATAATATAAACATGACATGTGGACTATATGCTAGTTCATATGCCATGGCTATATCAACATGATTATGACTAGTCAAATATAACATGACCAAAATATAAGAATTATTTACCATCGAGATCATATCAAAGTGACTATGCTCTAATCCAAAGCACAAACTATATATGTATGATAAGAACATGACTAATTGGATAAAAGAGGCAACCTTTATAAGCTCACCAATCCTTCCAAGGAGCCAAGCCCTCCAAGGTGGCTCTTCTACTCCTCTACTACTATTCCTATTCCTAATCCTACTCTAAAGAAAGAAGAGAGGTAGAGAGGAGTGCTCAAGTGTGAGTGACTTGTGTAGTGGTGTGTGTGCTCAAGGGAGCCTCTCCCCTTCTTATATAGGGTGGAAACAGGCGGTTGCAGAGGGAATATTCCTGAGTGCACCCCGCACCGTCCTCCTCTCCATCAATGCTGTCGGCATGAGCGAGACAGGCCAAGGCAGTGCCACGGGGGACGCGACCACGCCCTGGGCGAGCGCGCGCCTGGGCCAGCCCCTCTCAGTCCTGTCTTCACATGGATGCCTCTTCTCTGCTCCTAGAGCACCGTGGCATGGTGGGCTCGTCCTGGTTTTGCATGAAGTTGGCCTGTTGCTCCTCCTTGCCCCTCTATGCCTTCTAGAAAGCGCCTTTCTAACTCTGTTTCATTGTTTCTAGCCCTTGTTTCTGTAATTATGATTATTCTACTAGTATACATAGAAATAGGTCAGTTGCACATGTATATGTGTGTATATATGTATATTTTCCTCCTTTTTGGTCTTATGTTGGTGGTATAAATTTGTCGATAAGGACCGCCAACAAACTCCCCCAAGCTTACCCTTTGCTCGTCCTCGAGCAAAAGCTAAGGATCTTGGTTGTTGATCAGGAGTTGCTACTATGCCGATTACATTTCAAAGATGCCATGTCTATAACAAAGTTTTCTTTCATGATTTGAATATATTGGCATTTTGTTCTACCCTTATTTTCTTGCCACTTATGGGGCTTGTTAGCCTCCTCCAAATCTTGGGTGGTTGCAAAATAGAATAGTTTAATAGTCTTTGCTATTCGTTCTTCAATTGACCATCTATCCAGTGGTTTTTGATAGTTTTTGAAATTCAAAATATAGTTCCTCGAATGAAACTCTCGATTTCTCATGAGTGTAGGTCTTTCCTCACCAAAGGCTTTGCCTTTTATCCTACCATCTAATAGGACTTCATGTGGAGTTTTGGGTAGGTATAAAAGTGGCACACTTGCATCATGTCATGTTGCCAAGTCAAAAATCGGACCATAGGAGAGACTAGTCATACACCTTGATCAAGATTATGCAAGTGTGAGGAATGTTTTTGTATTTTTATGGGTTCTATTGTCACATTTCTCTCCTCTTGAGATCTTTGAAAGTATGGGCTTTTATTCTCACTGGCGGGTGTCATTGCACCCATTGTTTTCTATCTTTTTGACGGGCATCAAAGTACCCATTGTTTTCTCTCTCTTTTCTCTTTTTTGGCTCATGCCCTTTTAGCATGGCATCTTTTATTCTCATATTTTATTTTTCATAGCCCATACCTTCTAGATAACTTTTAGAGACAAATATTTGACATAGAGATTTTATTTTGATGGATGTAACATGTACGTGAATCTTGATCATAGGTGCATAAAAAGAATCTCAACATTGGTCTCAACAATTTGACAAAGCTCACCATGAATACAAGTTGCATATGACTAAAGGTTTGCATATGTGGATAACAAGTCATATGGCTTTAGTAGAAGTTTAAATCATTCGAGGAGCTTTTGATTTTAGCATTTTGGAAAATTAAACTCCGGATATGAAGTCTTTCTTAGAACAAAGTCATAGCAAAGTCTATTGCACTATATCATGTCAAGCTACTACTTAGACTAGAGTAAGCATTTGCAACCCACAAGTTTTAAGTTTTTTGGATGATACATTTAGCCAATAAACTCAAATCTTGGAGAAAACTAAGTTATAAACTAGGCCTAGTTGAAATATAAGACAGAGCAACTATTCATCATTTCAACAAGGATAGAACTAATATTTCTACAACACATATAGAGTGGAATTGATATTTTTGGTATTTTTATATTTTGCAAATTTTTTTATATATATGCACGGCAATAAAGTAAACATGCAAAAATAAAACAAATGTGAGAAAATAAATATGCAATGCAAGGAACCTCCGTGGGGGTCCTCCCCCAAGCTAGCTCGTGGCCTACGCTCCGGGGTTGTATCCCTAGGACCGCTAATAGGCCATCTGCTGATCGTACTGCTGCTTCAGCATGGCATTGAGTTGCTCCAATCCTTGCTGCTATTGCAGCTGCCATTGCTGTTGCTGCAGCCGTCAGTCCGCCGTTGTCTGAGACTAACTATCAGGGTGGAACTGGTGGAGGTGATCCCTTGGAGTCGAAGTCATGCCATCACATCCCTCTTGCCCAAGCAGTGGGAGTGGCCTCTTGCCATTTCGTTGCCTATGCCATTTGCGGGGGTGGATCCTAGCTAGGATTGTACCCCGCATCTACAGCTGGCTGAGGATACGCCACACCCGCCGCTTGCTGCTGGGGTTGTTCCCAACCGGGGTAATACCTAGGAACGTATCCAGGCATATCCCTGATCGGGGACCATCCCTGGTGGTGTACAGGTGGGGTGGCCGTTGGGTGTGGTGCTGCCTGTGGGCGCTGCTGGGAGTTGGATGTGGACTCTTGTCTTACCCTACTTCTTGTTACCCTGCCAGAAATACTTTTCCTACTAGCTTCTACTGTAGTCTCAAGATCAAAGGTTAGTTCCTTGCATTTGTACAAACATAGATCTAGGTTAGGTAACCGGATCACGTTTGTACAGCTAGAGAAAGAATGTAAAAGATCACCAGCTGCATTTGTTTTTAAAGTATGCCCCTGTAACATAGTATTTTTGGTGATGATGAAACGCGGGACGTCAAGGTAGGTGACCTCTCCTTCGTCTAGCATGCCAACACCCATGGCAATACGAGTTGTAAGCGATGTGCAAGTAATAGGTGTGGTGTTCTTTATAACATCTATCCAATGATGAAACATTTCTCTGATAGGAGCAATTTTAACCTTTTTCACTACAATATAAAGCATTTTTAATTTGATTGCTCTAATCCATCTTATGTCATGGCTAGGGAAAAGAGTCATGGCAATCCACCGATGCATAAACCTCAAAGTTGGATGTTGAATTTGTGTATTATGATGTTTGAAAACACCGGCTACAAATTCTCCTGATATTTCCCCCCAAAATTTATTTCTATTAAAACCTAGAGGGTATGATCGGTTTTAATTGAGCATCTCCTATGGAACCCTAGAAATAAGCTAAGATCTTTCCATGTAACTTCATAATCTTTGCCAAATAAACAAAAAGTGATCCCTTCTTTAGTTTCTAAAAGCGTGCATAGGAATTGAATTGTTAAGTGGCGGGAACATTGTTCATCCATAGGATCAACATTTTCCCAACCAACAGCTTTAAAAATAGAGGTGAATTCGGTGTCCATACCTATCTTACCTAGGAGGTTAGAGTCGTATAGTGGCGTGTGGACAAACACACGGCCCTTGATGTGGTTGTACGCTTGAATCTCCTAGTCTTCCTCCAAGTTGAGGTAGGGCGCATCCACTTCGTCCACCCTATGCACGGCTTACGGGGCTTCCATCGGTGGTGCTTCTTCTTCTTGCATCGGGACATCTTCGGGCTCATCGGGGGCTGCATAGCAGGAGCTAGACCTAGAGCTCCCTTAGGAGTGCTTGGAGCACCCTCCCAAGGCTCTCTTTGCTCCTGCTAGCATCTTCCCGAGCCCTCACACCATGTCGGCAAGAGCAAGATGGTGAGAGCAATTTCTCGGGTGTGAGATGTGGGTGGAAATTTGGAGATTTTTCACCCGAGAATTTACTTGAGCTAGTGGAATTTTGGTGGCTCTAAATATTTATAAATGAGAGTGGTGAAAATGAGAGAGTGAGGGAGTGAGAGTGAGTGAATATGATGGTGGTGGTGCTCACTCCCGGGCTCAAGGCTATTTATAGCTGAGCGCACAACAGGGTAGGGATGAGGGAAACGGCTAGTAGCCGTTGGGCACCGGCCGGCTGGTAAGCGTGGTAGCCAGGGGGCGGCGCGCGCCCCTGGCGTGCATGCGCCAGCGCGGGCCCGACTCTGCCCCCCTTTGGCTGTTTGCTCCCAATGGTCACCTACAGCTTGTGGCCGTTGTGGGCTCCCTCAAATTCAAAACTCTCTTCCCCTTTTTGATTTTTGTTGATATTGGTTACGCACATAAAAGAATTTAAGAGAAATAATCCGCAAGCGCATGGATATCGGTGAGCACTTCACCCGGGAGATATTTCCAAAGTATCGTATTTGTTTTATCCGCTAGGAGAAAGCGTGCGATGACTAACCCAGTCTATGCTTAACCCCAAAGCTGCAAACAAGGTATTTTGATATAAGGGATATAGAGAAGACTCCTATGGCACCCTAGTTCTAACCTGTGGAAAGCTATGCGACTACTGCTCTATGGGGACGTACCGAAGGAAAAGAGACACCACAAAGGATGCTTAACCCTAGCAGACAAATCCTTCTAATGGAATGTAGGGTACAAAGGAAGCAACAGGATTATCACGTCCCGCGCTACTACCACAGATCCGGCCAGACAGGGGGCATCTACGAGTATCCTAGCCCAAGCACCACGCTTACTCTACAGATGATTACTCTACCCTCAACTGAAAGAGAATAAAGTAAACTCATAAACCATAGAACAATAATAACATTATACTTACTAGTATTAGAAGTTGAATCACCGAAGAATCTCAGAACCAAGCCCCAAGTTAGGGAGACTTGATCCCACAGGTATAAGCCGGAGAGGAGACACCTACATGTTGAGCTTCCTCCAACTCTCTCTCCACTCTACTCTCAATCTAGAAGAAGAACTCTAATCTCACATAGAGACTACAAAGCTAATCTCTCTTGAATGCTAGGCTCTGGAGACAAGATCCATTCAAGGGACCTCTCTCAACTAATCCTCATTAGAAATAATGAATTAGAGTTTCATGGGATTGCTTCCTCTAGGGTCCAGGGGCCTTGCTTATATAGCCCTCTAGGAAGCACCACAGCCGTCGGATCAAACCGACTTTAATCAACGGTGACTATTGATCTTCAAAGGCGGTGGAGGCATGATCCATGAAACTTGACCTGATTGGTCTACATAGGTGGGTGAGCGCCCAAGGAGGTAGGGCGGGCGCCCTGCCACCATGGCAGATTGGCCTCCCGTTCGTTTCGGTGCCTTCTCGTGTCTTCTAGAGTCTTCCTACACATGCGTGGGTCTTTTCTCTCTATGCAAACATGACATGTGGGCCTTCCTTGGTTCTTTTCAGTTGACACCCTGCAGAAATAGGCCTTCACCAAAACTCATGGAATTCTATCAGTAGACCACCTATATCTATGTGGTAATTATTGTTTAAGTCCTTTTTCATGTTTTGTTGATAGTTAAAATTGACACTTATCTACCGTCAACAACTCCCCCAAGCTTACTCTTTGCTCGTCCCTGAGCAAAGATAAACTCAGTGATGGATCAGGAGTTGCTACAATGCTTTCATGCCTCAAAAGTATACATGTGTTCGAACAAGAACTCTCCTCCAGATTAGAGTGAACTATCGTGACTTTCAAACTTACCCATATTACCTTCCACCATGGGGCTTGTAGCCATCACTTGGGTCTTGAGCAGTTGAAAGATCAAACGGTTAAGTCAAGCGCCATGTTTCTAGCTCTTTGATCAACCATTATTTCAGAGTTTTGTAGGATTTTTAAATAAAACTCAGAGATTCCTTTGTATGACCCTCTCAAGTCTATCATTTGTGGTATTTGTGGATCCTTACCAAGGCATTAATGGTGTATGCCTTCTCTCTTCTCTCAAGATATGTGGTATTTTTGGCATAAGACAAAGTAACATTGTGCCTTCTCTCTCTCACCCTACAATTAACTGGCTTATGTGGAGTTATAGGTAGGGAGACAGCTAATACATACTTGCAAACATTTATTGCACAGTCAAACCATGGATCCAGAGGAATGAGTCCAACCATACAATCAAATCAAGATGTGCATGTGTGTGGTCCTAAGTATATGGGTTGAATGTGTATATGGTGATAGTGGCAAATGGTGATGATGGTAGATATATGTAGGAATGAAGGGGTAAAGAGATGAAAATGGTGAATACCTAATTCTACTTTTGCTCCTTTGAAGAATTACATACCCCTTCTTTGAACTTTGAAGACTTTGGGGAGAACTTGGACTGCTCAAAATTCCTCTATGTTGGGACATTTGTCCTCTTGCTTTTATTTTTCTTTTCCTCTTCTTTCTTCTCTTTTTTCAGAGCACCCAAGTCTCTTTTGGAAATATTGATGGAGGTAGTAACAAAGGGATATTTTGAAGCTTTATTGGATAACAAAAGGGCTAGCAATAGATGAAGGGAAATTTTTTATGCTCACTCCCAGTGTTGGAGTAGAACAATTATGGGTTGTGTCTAAATGGAAAGTATGTGGATACGTACTTCCAGGGTAGAAGCATCATATATGGGTGGAGTGTACATGATCTTGATTTTAACCGCATGACCAATCCCTAAGGGTCAACATAGCTTGACCATACTCAATGCTCACAAGCAGTAAATATAAGTAAAAGTTTTCCTAGTCTAACAAAGAATGTATATATGGCTGTGGCAGGAATTCAAGCTCTCATCATACAGGAACTCATCATGTAGCATTTTTATGTTTTTCAAAAGATAAAATCTCCAGAACTCTAGTATCTCTAGGAGCAGGATAAACAGCAGCTCAGACCTTGTCATATCATATCCACCAACTACCTAGACTTAGATCAAGCATTCGCTACCCATGAGTTTCAGGTTCAGAGCAAATCTTAGATCAAAATAGTTGTGTCTAAAACTCGGGAGAGTTCGAGATTGAAAACTAGGTACTTGAAAGGAATTACGATAGAGCAACTATTCATCATTTCCATGCAAGTGATTATTCAGAGACTCCTCCTTTATTATCAACTTTTTGAGAACAAAAGAAAAATAGACATACCCTTTTTATTTTGTTTCTATTATTTTAGACCATCATTATTACTAAATAAGAAAACTCATAAAGAATAAGGTAAAGCTAAGGAAAGAAAATACTTAGCTAGATACATGGGGGTGCTTTCCCCCAAGATGGATGTTGACGTAGTCGTTCAATCTTGTGAAGTAGCAGACTGGCAGCAGGGGTGTTCTTTCTCCTCTAGTGGAACATTAATTGAAGTCGATGATTGTTGAGACAGTGCTCCAGTAGTGATAGAACATCCACTTGCTTGTCGGCTCTTCTTGGTCCTTCAAATCCTGTGGAACTCAAATAGACAACAAAACTTATGGAATAGATTAAGCATTAGTGGTTGGCCACTCAAGGCTTAATTGTCTAGAGCTTTTGAGATTTCTTCTTTATTCTTTTAAGCAGAGTTTCAACAAGATTTCTCTTAAATAATTTTTATATTTTTATAATGCTGATAAAGTATAACAAGATGAATGCGTATTTATTTTTATTCTATGCTACCACAGTGAATATTCCTATGGGTTTTTACACCCCACAAAATTATTCACATGGGGCTTATAGTTTATAATGCAGCAAAGCAAACAAATAAATATTTATTTTCTTTTCTAATGCAATGCTAATGCAGAAAAGTAAACATGCAAAAAAGGAAAATGATTATGCAAATGCTTGGAAGTAAATATACAGAAAGGAAAACTGATTAATGCAATGATAAAAAGATAAATATGGATAATTACCGATTTTACCTTCCGGCAAGGGTTTGGTGTTTTAAGTTCTCTAAACAAGACCTCTTACCATATTCATTCTATAGTCATCTAGTCCCATAGTATAGACCTTGATAGCTTGCACCTCTTGAGATGGTGTCACCCATGTTCCTTGTTCTTCCAGCAGTTTGAAGTGAAGTACTAGTTGTGGAAGTTGGTAGCATCTTGCTCAGTGTGCATGTTCATAGGCCTAGGACTTTCACTTGTAGGATTCTTGGGGAGTTGACAAACTCCTCTGCTGTTTTGTTCAAAGTGTGTCCTGCTCATAGAGACAAGGCAGAGATCAAGTGCATGGGCTCTATTGATGGAAAAACACCAATAGAACCAAAAGTTTATTCTTCTCTAACCTTTGGTGAATTGAGCAAGATAATTTTGATGTTTATGTATTTTGCTCGAACTTAACATGGGTGATAGGATTAATGAATAGTTATAGATGTAGCATTTAAAATATTCGATAGATCAGATTACTCAACCTTATAGAAGGATAGTCTATCTATGCATATTGTGTAATAATTTTACGATTATGACTGTCATATTCCAAAGATAAGGTGCGCGACATTTTTAACTCATTGAATTAAGACTGTGAGATCAAGAAAGTGGTGACAGGAACAAAGATTAAATAACTAAAATTGTTGAGTTAATTAGGTTAGATCAAGAATGGTTGTAACTCAAACATGGTTGGTTCTCTATTTATGTTATACCAGAATCGAAGAAAAGCTTTTTAAAGTACTAATCACTAACCTTGGGATATTACCTTTAATGTTGGATCATGCTGGTATTGTGACACCTTTGGAAGGTATCCTTTGTTGGTTGGTCTTGTGTCTTTGCTCATGCGTTGACTGTCTTCTGTTGCACTCCTTTTTTTCTTGTCTTTAGTCATGCCATCTTTTGTTCTCTCTTTAATTTGTGCTTGGACCTTTAGCTCTTCTTATTGTTTCATTCCTACATATCATTAGTGGACAATACATACCCAAAGGAATATACAAGCAATGACAAGGGCATTGTTGTCACAAAGCTAAGGGTCACTTTTCGATGCTACAAAAGAATTTATTTGAACATGCTAGCACAGAACATTCACTATTACTTCCTTTGTAGAGGATTGATTTTATCTTATATTTGATTCTCATATATTGGCATTATGGAATAACTCAAACTTATAGAAATAAAGCAAAGTGAATTGAGAGATTACAAACCAGCGTGTGGAGCGATGAGAGCATGAGAGGAGGAGGAGCTCGATTGGTTCATCTTGAGTTGGCCTTCCTTCCTCATGCGTCAGCTTTCCAATCTAGGAAGTGAGGGTACAGAAAGTTACATGCTTTTCTCTTGTTAATCTCTTTTGATTCTCGATGATTAGTGGTTGACAAGAGAGTGCAACTAGAACTGCAACTCAAATATCTCCACGATGGTCCTTGTCTTCAAGTGGCATGACGGAAATTTGTTCATCTACTTCCATGGAGTGCTTTGATTATGGATCTTGTTTTGTGGCACTCTTCTTCTTTCTCTTTGGCTATGAATGAGTTGTGTCTCCCTTGTGCAAGATTATAGTGTCTCTCTTCATCTCTAGTATGAGTTCATCTCAGGGCTTTCCCAATTTAAATTTAGGAGTTTCTCTATAGGGGTTAGTCCAATAAAATATACCTTTGTCTATACTAGAAGTTTTTTGGTTTAATAACCAAACTAGACTCCATGTGTAATCGAATTAAGAAAGGTTGTTTAACCTAAGCACCACGCTTAATTTAAAAGCCAATAGAAGTATGTGCAGTACTTCTAAACCAACACTTACCAGGGTAGACAAGGGTAGCATGAAGCATTATAGAGATTTACTCAAATAGTGATGAAAGAGCATGATTGTTGTTTAGCAAATTGAGCATATCTTATAGGTAGAGATAACAACATGGCCAAAGATGTATTATAGAAGTATATTCCCCAAGCTTGAATTTTGCAAAAAATCAAGTTTTGATGAATGTAATTTAATGTTGCATAATGATGGGTTGGACATACCTTGCATTTGTCATTTCTTCGATCTTTTTGCTCCAAACTAGAAAAAGTTAGTGACAAGAATACCCGAAGGAATATTTTCACAATTACAACTCTATGCTCGTCTCACAAGGGCAAAAAAGTGAACACTCATGTTAAGCTTTGAATAGTGCTTGTTTTAGCACACTAAGTTTGTCCTTGGGAAACCCTCAAGATATGAATTGGTGAAGTGGTTTCCCCTCCAACACTAATTTATGTGTACTATCTCAAGATTCAACACAACAAGATCTATACTATATATGATAAACATATTCGTCTACAACCACCCTTTCAAAATTCTTAGGAACAAGGAACATGAGGGGGTTGAAGATCTCATGTAAGGCAATGCTAGAGAGACTAAGTGAATTAGGAGATATCTCATACGAGCAAGGATTTAATGAGGTCTTTATGAAGTAGCTTCCTTGCTCATTGAAGTCTCCTTCATTTTCAACTTCCAAGGATGATTCACCATAAATATCCAAAATTTCCCTTGGATTGCCTCTCAAACTGGTCTCATATAAGGCCTCGTCCACACATTCAATGGCAATAGCACATAGGTTTTTAATGCTCTTAAGCCATTGATGTTACTCTTCTCGATCCTTCTTATGGTCTAGATGATTCCTATACGTTGGATATCTCAGTGAATTTCTAGCATCACCATGAGTCTTAGGAGGAAGAGCATAGGGGGAGTCATAGGGGTCAAGGATGGGTTTGAATTTTATATCCGGTGTGGGCATAGAAGGAGAAATGATAGGAGTAGATTCTAGATGATTTCACTCTCCTTCTATGGCATCACTTAACATGCCATCCTTGAGTATTTCTAAGTATCCTTCAAAGGGATTGCATTTGAAAAGCTTTCTAAGAGATTTCTTCTTGAGAAGATTCAAACTATATGTACTAAAAGGTCTCTTATGAAGCGGGAAGTATATGCTCCTCCCAAAATCGTCATTGGAAAGGATTTCCAAGGGTAGAATTTCTTCTTCCCTTAGAGGATTTTGGAGTGTAGCTAGTTTAGGATGGATAGCCAAATCATGGGGTTATAATGTTTGTAATGTGGCTATGAAAACTTTCTCTTCTAGTTTGGGGCTTGATTCCTTCTTTACCTCTAGGAGTTCATCATGAAGGCTAATGCAAGGAGTGTGTCCACTAATAAGGACAACCCTTGCTTCTCTAATGGATAAAGAAAGAAAAACTCCTCCAAAGGCAATATTATCAAGACCTGTATAAAAATATTGGAGATGGACAGGGTCTTGTAACGCTAGGTCTAAAATCTAAATTTATAGGAAGATTGAAAGATTCCCTTAGTGTAGCCAAAAGTTCATTATCTTATTGATCAGAACATAGGACCTTTGGTTCATTATCTTCTTGATTAGAAGCTAGGACCTTGGGTTGATTATCTTCTTGATTAGAAGATAGGACCTTGGCTGTAGAAAAGGGTTGGTTTTGACCTATTGCAACCAAACATGGGAGTAGCTCATAGCTAGATGTGAGAATTATGGGCTCTGGTGGCTTTAAGCTTGTGCTCATGGGTGCAACATATTGATAGATAGGCGTGAAATTTTAGTTATCCATAAGGATAGAAAAGAAAAAGGCAAAAGAAAAAGATAAAAAGATAAAAGTATAATACAAGGTTAAGCATGACTTAAGGTTAACTCAGCTGACGTCTTTCTCTCCGGCAACGGCGCTAGAAATACTTGTTGATATTGGTTATGCACACAACAGAATCTAGGAGAAATAATCCGCAAGCGCACGAATATTGGTGAGCACTTCACCTGGAAGATATTTCTAGAGTATCGTATTTGTTTTATCCGCTAGGAGAAAGCGTGCGATGACTAACCCAGTCTATGCTTAACCCCTGAGCTGCAAACAAGGTATTTTGATATAAGGGATATAGAGAAGACTGCTATGGCACCCTAGTTCTAACCTGTGGTAAGCTATGTGACTACTGCTCTATGGGGACATACCGAAGGAAAAGAGACACCACAAAGGATGCTTAACCCTAGCACACAAATCCTACGAATCCTTCTAACGGGATGTGGGGTACAAAGGAAGCAATGGGATTGTCATGCCCCGCGCTACTACTACGGATCCGGCTAGACAGGGGGCATCTATGAGTATCCTAGCCCAAGCACCACATTTACGCTATAGATGATTACTCTACCCTCAACCGGAAGAGAATAAAGTAAACTCGTAAACCATAGAACAATAGTAACATTGTACTTACTAGTATTAGAAGTTGAATCACTGAAGAATCTCAGAACCAAGCCCCGGGTTAGGGAGACTTGATCCCGCAGGTACAAGCCGAAGAGGAGACACCAACATGTCGAGCATCCTCCAACTCTTCCTCCACTCTATCTCTCTCAATCTAGAAGGACTCTAATCTCACATAGAGACTACAAAGCTAATCTCTCTTGAATGCTGGGCTATGGAGAGGAGATCCATTCAAGGGACCCCTCTCAACTAATCCTCACTGGAAATAATGAATTAGGGTTTCGTGGGATTGCTTCCTCTAGTGTCCAGGGGCCTTGCTTATATAGCCCTCTAAGAAGCAACATAGCCATCGGATCAAACCAACTTTAATCCATGGTGATTATTGATCCTCAAAGGCGGTGGAGGCATGATCCGCGAGACTTGACCTGATTGGTCCACGTAGGTGTGCGGGCACCCAAGAAGGTAGGGTGGGTGCCCTGCCACCGTGGCAGATCGACCTCCCGTTCGTTCTGGTGCCTTCTCGTGTCTTCTAGAGTCTTCCTTCACGTGCGTGGGTTTTTTCTCTCTATGTAAACATGACATGTGGGCCTTCATTGGTTCTTTTCAGCTGACACCCTGCAGAAATAGGCTTTCACCAAAACTCATGGAATTCTATCAGTAGACCCCCTATATCTATGTGGTAATTATTATTTAGGTCCTTTTTCATGTTTCGTTGATGGTTAAAATTGACACTTATACACCGTCAACAATTTTCTAAAAATATTTAAAGCCTTTTCGGATTTTAGAAGATAAAATAAAAATAGGAAATGGTGAGAGAAAACTTTATTGTATATAAAACTAAAATTTAAAACTTTTGGATTTTGAAAATATTTTTATTTTTATTTTATTTTTGGAAATTATTTATTGATTTTCTTTAATAATTATTTCTTTTGCTTTTCTTTTAAACTATGCTTTTAGAATAAATGGAAAATTTTGGTTTTTATGAAATCATAAATATAAAAATATTTATCATATTTTTTTTGATAAATACCAATTTACCTGTTGGCATGGACCTAGCATTTTGTGTCTGCCGGCGAGACTTCTTCCTTCTTTTTATTTATCTGTAGCTGCATGAACATACTTAGGGGATTTCTTAGGTTGCCCCGGGACTCTACCCATGTTGTTGATAGGAATAGCAGCAGCTATTTGAACTAATTGTGTTTCTATCGTTATATTAAATCTCAATTGATTTCTGATAAAGGAAGAGATATGCTCTATTTTTGTGTTGAAATTTTCAAATATTCTATCATTGTTCATCTTCTTTCTATGGAGATTTTCAATTGTTTTTATTTGGCCTAGAACTAAATCTCTTAATGAAGGTTGATTCGAATTGAAATTGGAGTAGGGATTTGAATTACCTTGAGTGTTCCAGCCATCATTACCTCTTGGTTGGTGATACCCGTTGTTGATGAAGCATGCTTCCTCGTGGGTTTCGAGGTAGCTATTCGTCAAATGTCCGACATTACCATAGACTTCACACAACATTTGTGAGTCTGCGGTCTTGACAGTGCCATGGTTGATGTTGGTGGCACGCTCGTCAATTTTCTTCAGGAGTTGGTCTATCTTTCATGTTAGCATGTCTGTCTCCTTCATGGTGTGCATACCTTTTGGAGCCGAGGTCCTGTTTTCTTCCCAGCTCTGATTTGCCACCATCTTCTCTATCAGAGCCATAGTCCTGTCGGGGTTGAGTGACAAAAATGCCCCTCGAGCAGCAGCATCAATGTGCCCTTTTGACATGGGTGTTAACCCATTGTAAAAGTTTTGAAGCACTAACCAATTATCCATTCCGTGGTGAGGGCATGTTTGAATGTATTCTTGTAGCCTTTCCCATGCCTCGAGAATGGGTTCTATCGCTGTCTGCTGGAAATTGATGATTCTTTTTTTCAGGGCATTGGTTCTTCCCACTGGAAAGAATTGTCCTTGTAAAACCATTGTTTCGCCTTTCCCAGAAGGGAAAAGGGAAACAAACGGAGTCTGATAGCATCGGTGCAACTCCTTGGATGACGATTGTGTTACACAGTTTAAGGAAGTGTGCAAGATGTTTGCTAGGATCCTCACTAGGTAGTCCACAGAATGGACTAGCCTGCACCAAATTGATCAACCCGGTTCGGAGTTCGAAGTTTCTATTTCTGATGTTAACAACAGGTCTGGTGGGCACATTGGCAATATTTCTGATGTTAACAACAGGCCTGGTGGGCACATTGGCAATAGTCGAAACATAGAGTTCGTGGAGTGACTTCTGGGCCATAGTAGTGGTAGCAACTAGTAGATGTTTGAGTGATTCAACTGTCGGTGCCTTGGCAAAAGAAGTAGGAGTACAAGACCCTTCCTTCCTTAGGAGTGCCTCTGGTTCTAAAGTTCTGACACGAAGAAACCACTCGTGCACTATCCTGTCTTCATCCACAACATGGAGAAAACACAGAAGATTAGCCTATATAAGCAGTTAGCTACCATACATGCATGTTACATTGATCATATCATGCTAGAAACTTGTTATCATATGCCTTCACCGACAACGACCCCAGAAATGCTTGTTAGCATTTCTTAGCGTCACCACCAAGAGCAGACACAGGAGCAGCGGCACCAGAAATGCTGGTTGGTATTTCTAAGCACAATTACCAAGAGTAGGGGTTTAAGCCCTCCCATGGTAACTGTACCTAGAAACACCCAATAGGTCATAATGTATACAGATGTTATTCGCAAGCACACGAATCTATTGTTTTAGCATTTCACCTAGAAGTATTCAGGGTATCATTATTTATATTTTCCCAAAGGAAGGCAAAGGTAACAAGTATTCTGACATGGATACAAACAATGCAGACATACATGCATGATTGACTTACTGACTATACAGGGGTAAACAATTTATGTTGTAGATAGTGGACACACACATATATTTCAACACCACACTTGTGGGGGGTGGAGGAAATATGAATAAAGAATAAAAGAATAATCTAATAGGAGTAGAGTCATCTAATATAGTTATGTGCAAGAATTGTAGCAGTCATACATATACATGAGCTAGAACTAGATAAATGCAAGATGGATTAGGAGGCCACCGAGTACTAGTCTGTCAGCAACCTCATGTGACCATTTATGTACTCCTACACCATGGCCAAATGTGGGGGAGTTCAAGGGACGGACAGGGCTATCACCACCTACCGCCTACCCCTCAACCGTGGGACATGAAATGCATTTACCCACCCCTATATACCCGGGCACATCGCCCGCTGTTGACGATGGTTATCTACCATAATAAAGGGTTAAAATAAATATATAAAGGGCTAATAAATGATCACCAACATAGGTTTATGGTGTCAACTAACGAAGTTCCACGAGTTTTGGTGAATCTATATTTTGTAGGGGGTTATCAGAATAATTCAGGAATTGATATCTTCCAAGAGAAGGAACCCACGTCAATCGGCCTAATCTCCACGTCACGAATACGCAAGAGGCTTCTAGAGGACACCAGAGGACTCCACGAGGAGGGCCACCACGAGGCGCCGCCAGGTGGGGCCGATCGGCCTCAACCCTAGGCCGACCGGCCCAGGCCGCCGGCCCTCGGCTCCTTCCTTTGCAAGCTACTTCAACCGCATCCAAGGATGCATCCTAACCCCACGTAAAGGTCGGTTTGATCCAAGGTCCACGGTTCCATGCTCTGGGCTATATAAACGAGGCCCCAGACCGCCCTCTGGGGGGAATTCATTCAATCCATCATCATAATCACCTTTAAGAGAAAAGCTAGGGTTTGGGGAAGAGAGGTGTCCCTTGAATGGATGTCCTCTCAACTCCCAAGTTAGAATAGATCTAGTCTTCTAGATAGTAGAGAGATGGAGAGCAAGGGAGGAGTTCGGAGGAGGTGCTGGCCTGTCGGTGCCTCTTCAACAACTTGTACTTCGGCAGGATCGAGCTCTACGTGGGCTTGCTCCTGAGATGGCTCAGGCTCTGGCAATCAACTTTTGATTCAAGTAAGATTCATGTTTATATTATTCTTCTGGTTTGCGAGTCTCTTTTGAGCGCTTTAATCTAGTCGACTAGGTTAGAGTATAATTCGTAGTGTAAGCGTGGTGCTTAGACTAGGGTTACTCGTAGATGCACCCTATATTCTGGATCGGTGGTAGATCACGAAGGTGACAGCTTCGTTGAGTCCTCTGTAGTCCACCTCCCGTCTGTAGGCCTAGCAGGATATATAATTATGTGGTAGATTCGTACTCTGTTTGCGGTCTTCCATAGTAAGTCCCCAGTTGAATAGTAGAAGATGTGGACTGCCCAAGTTAGAAGTAGAAAACCCTAATCGAGTTATCCTCTCTATAGTCCTAGTATCGACCCCATACTAGATTGATCCTCTCTTACGTTTTAGTCTTGTTTTCACTTTAGTTGTTCCCACCTTATTTATATTTCCAACTCATTCACCTTTTCTAGTTAAGTTAGAATACATAGTTGACTTACATGTTTCCCTGTGGATACGATATTTAAAACCCTCCGGGTAAAAGCTACAATGGTATCTGTGCGCTTGCGAATCTTTTCTGTTGGCGTTAATAAATACCAACAAGCTTTCTGGCGCCATTGCCGGGGAAACGATTGCTGAATTGACTACGAACCTAGCCTAACCTTTTTCAAAAACAAAAATAAATAAATAAATATATACATAAAAGAAAAAATCTCTCTTTTCTTTTCTTTACCCTTTTGTTTTCTAAAAAGAAAAAAAATCTTTTCTCATACCTTCTTTCTTTTTATCCTTCACCTCATCCCTTCTATTCTTTTTCCTTTCATCTTTTGTTAGCATGGATAATAACACTCCTATCTATCAATATGCTAACCCTACGGGCACACACCTTAGACCACCAGAACATTCAGAGCCTATCACAACATCTGGTTTTGAGATAAGCCTGAATTTCATAGAATTTGTTCAGAAAAAAACCTTCATGGGGAAATTGAGGAAAACCCATATTCGCACCTATGAGAGTTTAAGCGGATCTGTGACCTCATTCGCATAAAGGGCATGTCCGATGAGACCATCCAATGGAAGCTATTTCCATTCTCTTTAACGGGAAAAGCTAAACATTGGTATAAACTCAATGAAGAACGTGTGCAAGGAGATTGGAAGACACTATGCAATGAATTTCTATCAAAATTCTTTCCCATCTCCAAAGTGAATGACCTACGGAAAGAGGTTCTAACTTTTAGACAACTAGAAGAAGAATCTCTTGCCGAATCATGGGATCACTTTATTGACCTTACCCTCATTGGCTCGGACCTTGCTATTCCAGACCCAATACTTTTTCAACATTTTTATGAAGGTCTTAGCAAGGATTCTAGGGAATTTCTTGATTTTTCCTCTGAAGGAGCTTTTCTTCATTTGCTTACAAGTGAAGCAAGGGTCATGCTTGAAAAAATTACTAGTCAAGCCACTCGCTGGACTAAAATTCATTTTAAGCCCCCCAAGAAAAAGATGGAGTTCTCTCCTGAACAAAAAGAGGAAGTTTTGATAGCTAAGTCACAACCACTTCAATCCTGAGGTTCAGCTGTCAATCCTAAGACATCAATACCCCAACGTAATGATGATAGCTTAGACTTCCAGTTTTGTAAGATGCTGGTAGATCAATATAAAAATAGAATGGCATCTAGAAAAAAGTGTTCTCAACTACCTTTTCCCCACAGAGCACATTGGAAGAAATGCAAGGATGGCATGTCTAGCGATGCCATAGAAGGAGAGCCAAGTAATTTTAGAAATTATTCTATCTTATCCCCTTCTATGCCCACATTAGATGACTTACCTCAACCCATTTTTCAATCCATCCTTGACCTCGATGATCCCTCGTATGCTCTCCCTTCTAAGTCTCATGATGATCATAGAAATCCATTAAGACAACCAAACCATAGGACTCATAATGACCACATGGATGATGAAGAGATGCTACGACATTGGCAGGAATGCATAGGATGGATGGACAAGGAAGAAGCCTTAATAAAATCTAATATTTGCTCAAACTCAAATGGTGAGTTATTAACTCCCTTTGACTTTGAGGATGATACTTATCCATCTATGGAGGAAGCCCTAGACGAGGCCAATTCAAGAGTCACCAATCCAAGTGAAATTCTAAACATTCAGATTGGAGACAAAGATGACATCAATGAACATGGAATCTATTCCATAACCACCTTATTAAATCCATGTTCATATGAGACATCTCCCAATTCAATTGGTCTCTTCAACCTCCCCACATTCGAGATCTCCAACCCCACACTCTTTCTATTTATAAAAATTTCAAAAGGGTGGTTGTAGATGCATATGTTTATCATAAATATTGCAGATCTCGTTGTGCTCTTAAGGTTGGTGTTGGAGGGGAACCTACTTCACCAAAAAACATTTTGAAGGTTTCCCAAGGACAAGCTTAGTGTCCTAAAACAAGCACTTTTTAGATCCTAAAACGAGTATTCACCTTTCTTTTACGCTGCCCTTGTGAAACGAGCATAGAGATATAATTGTAAAAATATTCCTTCAGGTACTCTTGTCACTAACCTTTCTAGGTCTGGAGCAAAAAGATCAAAGGTATAACAAACACAAGGGAAACACAGCTCACGCACCATGAAGAGATCCATGGAACAAGAAGATGAGTGCCATGAAACAAGATCTATAATCAAAGCACTCACTCCATGAAAGAAGGTGAACAAATCTCCACCAAGCCCCTTCAAGACAAAGACCATCATGGAGAAATTCTCAAGACAATGAGGGGAGCACAAGGACCGATAAGAATGTCAAGATCAGGAGAACAAAAAGATGGTGAAGACAAGCCTTTCATGACAGAACCAGCTGGTTAAGAGAAGCTTCCATAGGGTGGTTCAGTACCATCACTCTTCAATGACAAAAGTAATATCTTGAGGTACATAATCACTATTCAAAAAGCTTTTCTCGATCCTGGTATGCACATAAATGGAGAACCAAACATGTTTAAGTTACATCTTCGCTTGATCCAACCTAATCAACTTAACATGTCCAGTTCTTTAATCTTTGTTCTTAGCTTCACTCTCTTGATCTCACTGTCTTAACCAAATGAGCTAAAAATATTGCATATTCACACTCATGCTCATCTTCTGATCTTATCACCCATAACTTCAACTTTATCTTGTTCACCATGCCTAAGGTTAGAGAAAAACGAACAAAACTTTTGGTTCTGTTGGTGTTTTTCCACCGATAGAGCCCATGCACTTGATCTCTACCTTGTCTTTATGAGCAAGACATGCTTTGAAAAAAACATGGATGAGTTTGTCAACTCTCCCAAATTCTACAAAGTGAAGGTCCTGGTTCTATAAGAACATGCACACTGAGCAAGATGCTGTCAACTTCCACAATTAATGTTTCATTTCAAACAGCTACTGGACGAACGAAGAACATGGGTAACACCATATCAAGAGGTGCAGTTATCAAGGTCTCCACCTCTAAGGCCAGATGATTCACCTAAGGAATGAACATGGTGAGAAGTCCTATTCAGAGGACTTAAGACAATGAACCCTCATTGGGAGGTAAAATCGGTAGTTATTGATATTTATCTTTTCTGCATAATCATTTTTGTTTAGCATATTAACTTTTCTGCATTAGCATTGTATTATAAAAAATATATATATTATTTGCTGCATCATAAATCCTAAAGCCCCATGTGGATAATTTTGTGGTGTGTAAAAAACCCATAGGAATATTCACTGTGGTGGCATAAAAATAAAAATAAATATGCATGCATTCATCCTATTGCATTTTCTTTTGCATCATAGAAAATATAAAAATACAAAAATATTGAGAAAGAAATCCCACTGAAACTCTGTCTAGAAGAAAAGCTTTGGACAACTGAGGCTTAAGTGGCCAAACCACTAACGCTTAACATGTTTCACAAGTTTTGTTGTCTATTTTAGTTTCATACGATTTGAAGGACCAGAAAGAGCTGACAAGCAAGTAGATGCTCTATCCATTGTCAGAGCACTGTCTCATCAGTCATCAACATCAATCAATTTCTGACACAAGACGTACATCTCCACTACTAGTCTGCTACATTGCAAGATCGAACGACTACGTCAACATTTAGCTTGGGGAAGACACCCCCATGTATTCTTGGTAAGTATCCTTACCCCCTTAAAGTTTTCTTTCTATAAATATATTCAAAAAGAAAAAAAAATAGTGAGCACATGAAGGTTCACACTTACATAATTATGGTCAGGAGACATACTTTTTAATATTTATGGATTTTTATTGTGTCTAATTTATCTAGTCGAGTATTTGTTTTATATTGTGCTATTTTGTTATAATGTGTGTTAGTTAGAGTGTGTCAAGTTTGCTTGAATTAGTTTGTGAATAGAGAGCACTCAGAATAATCTCTGTTATGGAAATGATGAATAGTTGCTCTGCCGTAATTCCTTTCAAGTGCCTAGTTTTCAAACACGAATTCTCCCGAGTTTTGGGTAGAACTGTCTTGATCTAAAGATAAACTCTGAGCCTGAAACTTGTGGGTTGCAAATGCTAGATCTAAATCTAGGTAGTTGAGGAGTATGATATGAGAAAGTCTGAGCTGCTATTTATCTTGCTCCTGCTGATGCTAGAGTACTAGAGAATTTTATCTTTTGAAATCTTAAAATACCATGATGATTACTTGTATGAGAAAGCTTAAAATTCCTACCACAACCATACATAGGATAGAAAACTCCATTCATACTTTTTACTACTTGTACTTGCATTGAGTATTGTCGAGCTCTGTTGACCCTTAGAGGCTTGTCATACTTTTAAAATTAAGATCATGTACACTCCACTCAAATATGCTGCTTCTACTCTAGAAGTACGCAATAACATGCCTTTAGATCCACCAAATATATTTTTCTCCTACACTAGGAGAGAACACCACTCACATGTTTTATAGGATTTTTGCCACCTATCCATACATTTCATAAGCCCTAGTTATTGTTGCTCCAGGTTATTATTATCTCTCAATCTTTCATTATAGACAAGAATGTTTTGGGCTTATATATTTATAAAAAAAGAAGAAATAGAAATATATAGAGAGTAAAACATGGACAAGTGTCCTACCAAAACAATGGGTACTTAGATGCCCGCCTCTCTAAAAAAACTATAGCCCAAAATATCTCTTAGTCTAAGTTCTTCAATTATTCAAAGGGAGATCAAAATCCCTTTCAAAGGAGCAAAAGTAGAATTAGATCCACTATCACCTTCATCATAAATAAACCACTCCTTGATCCATACACATGCACTTCTTGATTTGATCATATGCCTCGTTTCTCTAGATCCACTGTTTGACTTTACAAAATATGCTTTGCAAGTATGTACACGCTGTCTCCATACCTATAAGCTCTAGATAAAGCATTAGATGTAGGATGAGAGAAGTCAAATCTCACTTTGCCTTAGAGAGGATCCAGAA
Organism: Saccharum hybrid cultivar R570; assembly: GCA_038087645.1. Taxonomy (NCBI): domain Eukaryota; kingdom Viridiplantae; phylum Streptophyta; class Magnoliopsida; order Poales; family Poaceae; genus Saccharum; species Saccharum hybrid cultivar. Next base: position 1,906,062 of record JAQSUU010000187.1, read on the forward strand.
ATACCACATATATTGAGAGATTTGAGAGAGTCATACAAAAAGATACTCTGAGTTTTATTTTAAAAATCTTGCAAAACTCTAAAATAATAGTTGAATGAAGAGCTTGAGACATAGTACTTGATTTGATTGTTCTACTTTTTGACTGCTCAAGACCTAAGTGAAGGCTAATAAGCTCCATAGTTAAAGGTAATATGGGTAAGTCTAAGATTAGAGTGGTTAGACCTAATCTAGAGGAAAATTCTTGTTTGAACGCATGTGTACTTTTGAGGCGTGAAAGCATTGTAGCAACTCTTGATCCATTATGAATATTTGCTAAGGGACTAGCAAAAGGTAAGCTTGGGGGACTTGTTGATGATGGTTATCTACCATAATAAAGGGTTAAAATAAATATATAAAGGGCTAATAAATGATCACCAACATAGGTTTAGGGTGTCAACTAACGAAATTCCACGAGTTTTGGTGAATCTATATTTTGCAAGGGGTTATCAGAATAATTCAGGAATTAATATCTTCCACGAGAAGGAACCCACATCAATCGGCCTACTCTCCACATCACGAATACGCAAGAGGCTTCTAGAGGATACTAGAGGACTCCACGAGGAGGGCCACCACGAGGCGCCGCTGTCACACCCGGCCCAATTTGGAATTTGGCCCATAGTGGCCCATGCGAATGTTATGAGATATTATGGAGAGTTTAGTCCCACCTTGGTTGTTTAGAGTGAGATAGACCAACATATAAGGCTTCTAGAGTCCATCTCACCATCCCCGGGTTAATCCTTTTATGCGAAGCGAGGACGAAAGCGTAAGTGGGATGGTGGTAGGTGTGGTTCATTCAGCGTGTAGAGTGGATCTGAGCCGTTTGGACTTTGGGGCATTACAGCCGCTAGGTGGGGCCAACCGGCCTCAACCCTAGGCCGACCGGCCCCTGGCCGCCGCCCCTTGGCTCCTTCCTTTGCAAGCTACTTCAACCACCTCCAAGGATGCATCCTAACCCCACGTGAAGGTCGGTTTGATCCAAGGGCCATGGTTCCATGCTCTGGGCTATATAAACGAGGCCCCAGACCCCCCCTCCAGGGGGAATTCATTCAATCCATCATCATAATCACCTTTAAGAGAAAAGCTATGGTTTGGGGACGAGAGGTGTCCCTCAAATGGATGTCCTCTCAACTCCCATGTTAAAATAGATCTAGTCTTCTAGATAGTAGAGACATGGAGAGCGAGGGAGGAGTTCGGAGGAGGTGCTGGCCTATCAGTGCCTCTTCAACAACTTATACTTTGGCAGGATCGAGCTCTACGTGGGCTTGCTCCTGAGATGGCTCTAGCTCTGGCAATCAACTTTTGATTCAAGTAAGATTCATGTTTATATTATTCTTCTAGTTTGCGAGTCTCTTTTGAGCACTTTAATCTAGTCGACTAGGTTAGAGTATAATTTGTAGTGTAAGCATGGTGCTTAGACTAGGGTTACTCGTAGATGCACCCTATATTCCGGATCGGTGGTAGATCACGAAGGTGACAGCTTCGTTGAGTCCTCTATAGTCCACCTCCCATCTGTAGGCCTAGCAGGATATATAATTACGTGGTAGATTCATACTCTGTTTGCGTTCTTCCATAGTAATTCCCAGTTGAATAGTAGAAGATGTGGACTACCCAAGTTAGAAGTAGAAAACCCTGATCGAGTTATCCTCTCTATACTCCTACTATCGTCCCCATACTAGATTGATCCTCTCTTACGTTTTAGTCTTGTTTTCACTTTAGCTGTTCCCACCTTATTTATATTTCCAACTCATTCTCCTTTTCTAGTTAAGTTAGAACACGTAGTTGACTTACACGTTTCCCTGTGGATACGGTATTTAAAACCCTCCAGGTGAAAGTTACAACGGTATCCGTGCGCTTGCGGATCTTTTCTGTTCGCGTTAATAAATTCCAACACCCGCATACATAGTGACCACCCAAGTGCCCTGTGGTCCTTGACCCTACGGATCGATAGGTAAAGAACTTGGGCATACCTGAAAGCATGATGAACCACCACCTTAACGTAAACCTATTTCTATTCATGACAATGGTGTGAACATGAAAGCATTGAATCATGTATAATATAAACATGACTTGTGGACTATATGCTAGTTCATATGCCATGGCTATATCAACATGATTATGACTAGTCAAATATAACATGACCAAGATATAAGAATTATTTACCATTAAGATCATATCAAAGTGACTATGCTCTAATCCAAAGCACAAACTATATATGTATGATAAGCACATGACTAATTGGATAGAAGAGGCAACCTTTATAAGCTCACCAATCCTTCCAAGGAGCCAAGCCCTCCAAGGTGGCTCTTCTACTCTACTACTATTCCTTTGGTGGTTTGGCTTTAGGGGAAACTTCCCTTATGTTCTTTTCATGACATGATAACTTCGAGGTATTGCCATAATCCTTGAATTCGATAGGGAACTCTAAAGGATGAATTACTCATTCCTTTGGTGTTCGTGGTTCGGTTGGGGGCTCATAAGTTGAACCTAGGGATGGTGTGAGTTTGGATTCGATTAACGAGGGTTCCCCCACACTCGATATGACTTTTGCCTAGAGGGGTTTGGTTCTTATGATGGAAGAAGTGTGTTTGGCTATGAAGTGCTCAAGAAATTCTACTTGTTCCGTCATAGTTTTGTGTGTAAATTGTCCTCCGACATTCACATCTTGGCATAGGTCAGCATTTATGTCAATACCCGAACAAAAGAGATGTAGCAGTACTCCATCAGGTAAGGACAAGTCTAGGATGGCATAAATTAACTTTGAAAACTAGGCCCAGGCTGCACCTATAGACTCCTTCTTACCCTGCTCAAAGTTGAGGATCACCCTTGGTAGAGAGACGATATGAGACATGGGAAAAAATGCAAGACAAAACTTGTCTTTAAGTTCATCCTAGTCCCCAATCATACTTTCTATGGCAAACGTGTACCATAGTTTTGCCTTCCCTATGAGGGAGAAGGGAAACAATTTCCACCTTAGACTCTCTTGTGTCATGCCCGAGATGCTCAGGCACGAACATATTTCCTCGAATTCATACAGGTGATGGCATGGGTTTTTGTTTTCTAGCCTAGAGAAGGGTTGTGCCTGAACCAAAGCTTTTAAGCTAGGGTGGAGTTCATCGCCAGATGAAAGGTTAGGCTTTGGTGGAGGCTCAGCAAACTCGCCCTTTGCAGCAGGCCGTAAAGGATTTGAAGTCGGGTTCATGATGGAAAAAGTAAAAGAAATATTTTTTTTGTTTTTTATAAAAAGAAAAGGATACAAATATGAGGACAAACTAGGTTCAAAGAAAATAACAACTGTTCCCTAGCAACGGCACCAAAAAGCTTGTTGGTATTTCTTAATGTATGTAGAAAGATTCCACAAGTGCACGGAATTACCGTTGTAGCTTTCACCCGGAAGTATTCAGGGTATCGTTTTTTTCTCAGGGAATGGAGGTATTCCTTCTAGCTAATTCATCCAAGAACAACACAAGGGTAAAGTTGGTAAGGTTAGAGACAGATTCCTATGGCTTTTGAGTCTAAGGATAGATAAACTTTACTCTCACTTGCTCACTTTGGGCACTGGATTGCAACTGGTCTGCCAGTTGATGCGAGCCTGTAGCTCTATGCCGTACCTGAACGTGGGGGATTATGAGGGATAGATAGGGTTGTCACCACCTGCCACCTACCCCTAAACCATGGGATACGAGGCAAACAAAGGTAGCCTCTGGCCTAGACACCATGTCTACGCTATCGACTACTACTCTAGCATTACGTAGGGTTATCCATCTTTATCAGGGCCCTTTACTAGAGTATCTGCTATGAGAACGGATGATGAACCCGCAAACAAGTAAGAGTAAAGATTAACTAAACAAAGACTTAATAGCCGTAAGAAACACAAACACTCACTTAGTGGAAAGCTCCATTGAGGCACAAGTTCTCGTCGAGGTACAAGCTCAAGGAGACACTGATAAATCTGACACTTTCCCATACTCTTCCCTCACATCTCTCCCAAACCAAGTCTACTAGCTATGGCCTAAGCCTTGGAGTGATGCTCAAAGTGTGGTGCTCTTTCCCTTGGTGTGTTGTTGTCAATGAGGGGGAGAGGTCCTCCTTTTATAGGTGGACAAGAGGGGGCTCTTTGGAAGATGCATTCTCCCCTCATGGAAAGTAGCAAACCATCCTCATAACGACCTGAAGATGCAATGAACTTGGTTGGGTACCTACGTAACCACCTTTCCAAAGTCGGTGAGAGGTGGCCCACCAAAGATGGGCCCGAGACGCGCCACCACGGGTGCGGCCGCACCAGTGGGTGCGGTCGCACCTAGAGGTGTCGTTTTGGCCCAATCTTTGTTTTGTAGGCCTATAGGACTGCATGGGTGTTGACGCTCCTTAATGTCAATTATTAACCATCAACTACTACCTAATATGATATAAAATTAACCACAAAGCATAGTTGTAGGGTTTAAAACTAATAGGTTCCACGAGTTTGATGTGTTCTCACTTGTTTTGTAGGAGATTGAATTTTTCACTGAATAAAAGTACCTCAAATGATGAATTAAAGGACACCATTGCGAAGGACTCATCTAGCCGATCGAAACAGATATATTATTTGCTATATTTGGAGCTCAGAATAAAAAGATATTAATAAAGGAAGAGCCCTCCATCATAGAGTTGCGGGATTAAATGGGCCTAAATCAGAATTTGGCCCATTAAGGCCTATGTGCATTTTAATGAGATATGATGGAAAGTTTAGTACCACATCGCTAGCCCAAGGTGGAGGGGATTCCAGGCGCCCCCATATATACAGCCCAGGACCCCCAAGGCGCCCCCATCACCCATCATCATAATTCATCTCCACAAGAAAAACTAGGGTTTGGAGAAGAGAGGTGTCCCTCGAACGGATGTCCTCTCTACTCCTGAGTTAGAATAGATCTAGTCTTCTAGATAGTAGAGAGATGGAAAGCGAGGGAGGAGTTCAGAGGAGATGCTGGCTTGTCGGTGCTTCTTCTACGGCTTGTACTTCGGCAGGATCGGGTTCTATGTGGGCTTGGTCCTAAGTTGGCTCTGGATCTAGCCATCAAACTTTTGATTCAAGTAAGATTCATGTTTATATTATTCTTCTGGTTTGCGAGTCTCTTTTGAGTGATTTAATCTACCGCAATAGTTTATAGTATAATTTGTAGTGTAAGCGTGGTGCTTAGACTTGGGTTACTTGTAGATGCACCCTACATTCCAGATCGATGGTAGATCGAGAAGGTGATAGCTTTGTTGAGTCCTCTGTAGTCCATCTCCCGTCTGTAGGCTGAGCAGGAGCCCTTTGTTACATGGTAGATTCATACTCTGTTTGTGGTCTTCCATAGTAATTCCCCAGTTAAATAGTAGAAGATGTGGACTACCCAAGTTAGAAGTAGAAACCCTCATCGAGTTATCCTCTCTATACTCCTACTCTCGACCCCATATTAGATTGCTACTTCCTTACACTTTAATCTTGTTTACCCCTTAGTTTGTTTCTACATTAATTTACATCTTCAACTCATTTATCTTTTATAGTTAGGTTAGAACACGTAGTTGACTCACACGTTTTCCTGTGGATATGATATTTAAAACCCTCCGGGTGAAAGTTACAATGGTATCCGTATGCTTGCGGATCTTTTCTGTTCACGTTAATAAATACCAACAAGCTTTCTAGCACCATTGCCGGGGAAACAGTTGTTGAATTAACTACGAACCTAGCCTAACCTTTTTATTATATTTTCAAAAAACAAAAAATATATATATACATAAAAAATCTTTTCTTTTTTTGTTCTTGTCTTTATCCTTTTCTCTTATATTTTCTAAAAAGAAAAAAGTCATCATTTGTTCTTTTATCCTTTACCTCATCCCTTCTATTCTTTTTCTTTCTTTCATCTTTTGTTAGCATGGAGAATAACACTCCTATCAATCAACATGCTAACCTCCCGGGCACACACCTTAAACCACCAGAACATTCAGAGCCTATCACAACAGATGGTTTTGAGATAAGCCTAGATTTCATAGAGTTTATTTAGAAAGAACCCTTCTTGGGAGAAAGTGAGGAAAACCCATATTCACACCTGTGAGAGTTTAAGCGGATGTTTGACCTCATTCGCATAAAAGGTATGTCCAATGAGACCATCCAATGGAAGCTATTTCCATTCTCTTTAACAGGAGAAGCTAAACATTAGTATAAGCTCAATGTAGGACGTGTGCAAGGAGATTGGAAGACATTATTCATTGAATTTCTATCAAAATTCTTTCCCATCTCCAAAGTGAATGACCTACGGAAAGAGGTTCTAACTTTTAGACAACTAGAAGAAGAATCTCTTGCCAAATCATGGGATCGCTTTATTGACCTCACCCTCACTGGACCGAACCTTGTTATTCCAGACCCAATACTTCTTCAACATTTTTATGAAGGTTTTAGCAAGGATTCTAGGGAATCCCTTGATATATCCTCTGGAGGATCCTTCCTTCATTTGCTTGCAAGTGAAGCAAGGGTTACGATTGAAAAGACTACTAGTGGAGCCGCTAGCTGGACTAAAATTCATTTTAAGCCCCTAAGGAAAAAGGAGTTCTCACCTGAATAAAAAGGAGAAGCCTTAATAGCTAAGTCACAACCACTTAAATCCCAAGACTCAGCTGTCAATCTTAAGCCATCAAAATCCCAGCGTAATGATGATAGCTTAGACTTCCAATTTTGTAATATGTTTGTGAATCTATATAAAATGGCATCTAGAAAAAAGTGTTCTCAACTACCTTTCCCCCGTAGAGCACATCGGAATAAATACAAGGATGGCATGTCTAGCGATGCCATACAAGGAGAGCTAAGCAATTTTGGAAATTATTCTATCTTCTCCCCTTCTATGCCCTCATTAGATAACTTATCTTAGCCCATTTTTCAATCCGTCCTTAAGCCCGATGATTCCTCGTATGCTCTCTGACCTAAGTCTCATAATGATCCTAGAAATCCACTAAGACCATCAAACCATAGGAGTCATATAGACCACATGGATGATGAAAAGATGCTACGACATTAGCAAGAATGTGTAGCATGGATGGACAAGGAAGAAGCCTTAATGGAATCCAACCTTGGCTTAGTTTCAAATGGTGAGTTTTTAACTCCCTTTGAAGATGAAGATTATCCATCCATAGACGAAACCCTAGATGGGACCAATTCAAGAATCAACAATCCAAGTAAAATTCTAAACATTCAGATTGGAGGCGAAGATAACATCAATGAGCATGAAATATATTCCTTAACCATCTCATTAAAACCAGGCTCATATGAGACATCTCCCAATTCAATTAGTCTCTCCAACCTCTCCACATTCGAGATCTCCAATCCCCTCACTCTTTCCGTTTACAAAAATTTCAAAAGGATGGTTGTCAATGCATATGTTTATCATAAATATTATAGATCTCATTGTGCTCTTAAGGTTAGTGTTGGAGGGGAAACCTGTCGACAAAACCTGGTTGGCAGTCTACCGAGGGGTATGCCCAAAGTAGTAGATTGTCGGCAGACAGGTGTGCAAGCCACGAACGAGATGGTGATGTAGAACAACATGCGAGTTTACCTAGATTCAGGCCGCCGTGTGGGAATAATACCTTACGTCCTGCTCTGCTTTGTTATTGCTGTTTTGAACAACGTATTACAAGCTAGATTGCCCTAGAGTATGTTACGTTGATTTTAAGGGGGGTCCCCTGCCCTCCTTATATAGTCCGGGAGGCAGGGTTACAGATCTAGAAACTAATCTTAGCCGGTTATAATTGCCATATAGAGCCAGATAAGGATTCCTAATCTAACCGACCAAGACCTTGCTTGATTCCCAAGTTTGGTTTGATGCCTTGCGCGAGACTCCATCCCGATGATCTGGATCGCGCGTTTTCATGTAATGGGCTGGACCGTCTGGTCTGGGCCTGCCCATGTCTAGCCGTAAGGGTATAGGGGTTTATACCCTCATAGCTAGTCCCCGAGCACTATGTATTCTATGTCGACACACTGTCTTAATCTTCTTCAACTTACGAGGTTCATCTTCACATCACCTTGAAATGTTAGCCGAGCATGCGCTAGTGTTCCGTCTGGATCAGGAATCAGTAAACCATGATTGTTGATGAAGATTGCAGTTGTCGATGAAGATTGCATAGTGGTCCAAAAAGAAAAATTTTCTTTCCTGGTGAAGTGTACCCACTTGTATTTATGAAAAGAAATGTAAGTGTGCGTACTTGATGGAAGTAACTTATGAAAAATCCAGATCATAGGGGCAAAAAATAGAAACAATTCATCGTCAGGTGAAGTGTACCCACTTAGTCCCCGAGCCTGGTAATAGGTGACGTAGGCACGTGATGCCAGGGTCTAAAAAAGAATTCTCAAGAACCAATGATCATTATGCACCGTCAGGTGCATCATATATGATGTAGTCCCCGAGCTTGCTGGAAGGCGAAAAATGAGCCCTATAGCAAGGTCTAAGAATATCAAGCATCCATCGACTATATGCAAGCATAGTACATGTAGATGAGCAAGACGAATCCTGCGGCAGGAAGTGGTGTAACAAGTCCCCGAGCTCAAAGGTCTAACGACGAGTCCCCGAACTCAGAGGTCTAGGAATGAGTCCCTGAGCTCGGAAGTCTGGGAATGAGTCCCCGAGCTCGGAGGTCTAGCAAAACAATTCCCGAGCACAGAGGTTTGGCGATGAGTCCCCAAGCTCAGAGGTCTGGCTGTAGGTCCCAAAGCTCAGAGGTCTGGCTGTAGGTCCTAGAGCTCAGAGGTCTGGCTGCAGGTCCCAGAACTCGGAGGTCTGGCTACCGGTTCTAGAGCACACTTGTAACAGAACCGACCAAATTATAAGAGCACAAGTACAAAAACAAGCACCGAAGCGCTCAAATTTTCGAACTTGAGCCCATATAATCCCGATAGTCAATCGAAACCATGAAGGATTTCAAACCAACTTGCTTACAACCAAGATCGCATCATTCAACATAACACATCACACATTTACATTTCATAAGTAGTTCCGAAACCCACTTACACACACGAAGTCGCAAATTATTACAAATCAAGTTCATAAAGTAGCGGAAGCATAACACACGCACATTGTTCAAATACTACTGCCAGTCTTACTGATCAACATTCCGCAAAAGCATTAAGGAAAGTACATAATGGATGATCACGCCCGAGTGATCTAGTCTTCGTCACCCACAGGGTGGAGACAGTTCTTGCAAAAGCCTTGGTAAAGCATATCATCTGCAACAGTGGGGAAATAAACCCTGAGTACTGGAATGTACTCAGCTAGACTTACCCGTCAAAAACTAGAAATAAGATGACACCAAGGATTATGCAAGGATTTCATAAGTGGGCTAGCTGACATCACATTTTGTAGAAAGGCATAAGTAATTGAAACTCTTTTAACCTGTACTAGCAGTTATTTTTAGCATTGCCTGTCATCTATCTTAGCACATGTACTAAATCATTCACTTGATTATAATCAAACAAATAATATTATTATATCCATAGCAGGTATAATTTGTGGCAACATTGTATCATTCGCTTAACCATCTATTCAATTTAATGAGATCTACGTTGCCGCTGCTCAAGTCAAGTGCTCACTAACCGGGAGCGATGGCAATTCAAATCGAATTCCTATCTAGCTGGAGGGGTATTTCTAGCACTCACCGAGTCACGCCTGGCGAAGGCTGCTTAGGTCACCTTTGGTACAGTTCAGGAGCCACGGGTCCGACTAATGTCGCATCCCCAAGGGCGACACTCTGTCAGGTGATAGGGACTCTAACCCCCTCTTGGTCTCACACCAATGTCCCCAAGCATATCCTTTCTCTCCTCCAAGATGCAACCTACCATTCGATTCCCGGCTTGAACTGTATTACTCGGCTTCGCGGTCGGAATGACTTATCCGGCCAACTAAGTGTTAGACTGCGTTCAACATGACTCAAGGACGTACAACGAATCGGTCCTTAAACGACTCAGATAGGCATAGCTCCGCACCCAAGACGTGAAGTGTCTTGCGGCTGCACTATCGAACTCCCGCCCGGTCTCAATTTCATTTTAAGGCACGGTTCCATCCACGATAGCCAACATAGCCACTCGTGACCCATTCCTACATCTCGCGGATGACCAGAAATCACCCGACTTCTACCGGACTAAGCAGGGCTAAGCATTGACACGTGCCTAAACCTAATTTAGGATTTAAGTACGATATCTGGACAAGGACAGGTATAATGCAACAAGTGTTTTCACACAACTCCTACAACTTAATACAGTAAACAAGTAAAAGTACTCAAGATTAATTTATAAAACAATAGGGTCAGCATGCACCAGGGCTTGCCTTTTAGAAAAGAGGATGGCCGGTGATCTGGGCACTCCGGTAATTCCTCAGTGGCGCCTCCTTCGCTGACTGCTTCTTCGGGCTCCCCTGGCTGCTCCTGGATCTCCTCCGGGATCGCTCCCTCAAACTCGAGAAGAGTCACCCCCTCCGGAACACCTATTGCATGAGTGCATAATAAATTTCATGGATGCATAATGAAAGATGTAGCATGCTCGGGATGAAATGCACTACAACCATTCTTAAAGCTCTATTCAAATCACTTCAATAATAAGTGCAAATTTCCTCTCCGGTAGAGAAGTACTTACCTAATCTACCCAATCTAATGTATAATTGTTCCTCCTCTGTTAAGGCCCTAACACCTAACAATCACAAGAACAATTTTACTTAAGTTACCACATCCAAGCACAAAATATCAAAGCAAGACATTCTGGACAGCAGCTAAGTGTTTCTATCATAACTGGAGATTCCTAAATCCAAAAGACATGATCCAAGACAATCTGGAAAGCTTATAAAATGCTCTACAAATCATTTTCAGACTTCAACACTTAATTCCTAAGTTTTCCTAGTTGAAATTTTAGAGTTCCAAAAATCTGTCCTCTCCAAACAGAGAGCAGCCATTTCTGGACAGTTACTTCAAACAGCAATAACTCCTAGACTACTAAGCCAAATGCCCCCAAATTTTAACACAAGCTAGTTTATCAAGTTTACTACAACTTTGGTATTCACAAGTTTTCCAGCAAACACCTTTATTAGGGGTCAAATCCAAAAATGCTACTAGCTGTCCAGAAAACCTAGAAATATGAAGATTAAATATTTATTTATGTGTCAAACTTCCTCTATGACTAAACCAATGATACCAATAGTTCACACATATCCTAAAAACACCAGAAAGTAAGGTGTGCCAACCTACCACATTTATTTTCACCCCTTTCTTAATTTACTTAATTAATTAAGTGGAAAATTGAACCTATATGCAAACTGCTTATAAAATTCTACAAAAATTACAGGAGACTCTCTAACCTAAAAAGAGGCCACTGTAAAAATGTTAACTAAAGTTATCCACAGAAATTCCCTACACAAAATTCACAAGCCAAAAAGGCTGATTTTTGTATAAATAACAAATCATATTGAAAAGTATCAAACAACAGAATTCATATTTTTCTTAAACACTTTAGGGTACCAGGACACTCTCCACAAATTTATATGAACATTGCACATGTAGAAAAATTACTAAAATTCATTCAAATATTTCCTAAAACAACATGATATCATCATAACTAGAAAAATACTCAAGCACTAGTACCCAAATTTTTACCAGAGCTAGTACATGCATAAAATAACCTGCCCACCAATTTTCACAATTTTTGGGACAATACAACTCCAGTTATTCATTTAACAAGTTGGTATCCAATTTAAGACACATTTCAAAACCCTAATTAAACCTTCCAGAAAATAAACATCACATACATGTTGGATATTTTTCTTAAATACTACCCTTCAAGCAGAGCCCAACAAAATTTAAATCATAATTTTTGGACAAGTAAAACCCTAGATATGAATTTTCAAAACATCATCTAAATCTATGACAAAATAAAAGAAAAAAACAAAAACTGAAACCCTATCTCGCTACTGGGCCGGCTACCCAAGGCATGGCCCGCTACCCCGCGCGCGGTGAACCTGAGCGACGCGGCCCACTAGCGCGCGGCCCGCTACGTTTTCCCGCGCGGTGAGCCGGCCGGCGAAATTGAGGGGACGAGCATGGTCACGACATCGAGCTGCGTTAATTGGTGGCAAGAACCAGGTGGCGGAGCAAGGGAAAGGTGCTCGCTGTCGTGCATGGCGGATCACCGAGACCCTCGGTGAGCCCGACATCCTACCCTGAACCCTCGGTGAGCATCCCTGCACTACCCCGATCCTAACACACCCACTAGCAAGCAACGGAGATGCCCAGAGAACCCTGGCCACGGAGAGCTGCCGTGCGGAGGAACGACGGCGAGGCACCGCGGCAGCGGGATGCGGAAATGTGGCCCTACCGTGGCTCGGCTGGCTGCGTGGAGCGGACGAGGAGGTAGAGGGCTTCAAGGCGGAGCTGTGGACGGGTTTTGGTGGTTTGCGATGCGGTGGCGAGCGCGTGCAAGCTCACCAGAGCAAGGGCAGCGATGGCAGCTCGGTTTTTCCGCTCGGGCGTGGAGAGAGCGAGAGAGAGAGAGACCATGGCGCGAGTGAGGGTGGGGATCGACTTCGTGGCATCCTTGAAGGCCCGATGGCCTGACTGGTGGGACCGCGGCTGACGTACGGTCGCCACCGCGCGGCCACGCATCGACGACGGCCTGCGGCTGGTCGGCCATGCCGCTCTGAAGAACTGAAACGAGGCCACCATCAGATGACTGACAGGGTGATTTTGGCACCAATTATCTTGTAATCTAGCTTGATTCAGCCGATGATGATAATAGTAAAGTTGTAGAGCTACATGAGGGCTACAACTTTGCCAATTGGAGCTCGGCCTAGTTCGGCATGGTTTGCAAGTTACATGGCATTGAAGTGGGGTACTTTGAAACTGAAACTTCGAATTTCAGACTTAGAATTTTTCTAAGTGTTGACAGCCCTTCAAGCTGACTTGTGGGCCATTTTTGAGCATGTTCTGATCATTTTCATGAGATGGCCATATTGAGACTTTTGTTCTGTAGGAAATTCTCTACAACTTTGCTTAAGGTTGCTCCTCCATGCAAGGTCTCTAAGCTAGACTTTTTAATTGGTCAAACCCAAGCATTCCAGGGTCAAGTGTTGGTCAACGGCACCTTGGAGGGCATTTTGGTAATTTTGGTCAACATGAACATTGCTCCACTAGTTACCCTAAGTGTAATTAAGGTGTTTTAAGATATAATTAGCCACTCTACCCCTTAGTTACACAAAAACACTAGTGTCAAATAAATGGGAAACAAGCAAAACCCTAATGTTGCAATGTGATGTTGCATATGTTGTAAAACTTTGTTGCACCCAAAGAGCCTAACAAAATGTGCTAACCATATTGTCATGTTTCCAAATATTTAACCCAAAGTTGTATCTACCCTTTGCACCACTCACATTTCATAAGCAACCACTTTGTGAAACAAAACACATGGAGGCATGTTGCATACTCATGTTGCAAACAAAACAAAGACATGGATGATATTAATGATGCTCATGCTTATGAAATGCAATGCAATTATGGAAGCTAAACACCTGGGGTGTTACAGCCCTCCCCCCTTATAAAAATCTCATCCCGAGATTTGGAAAGCGTACCATTTTTGATAGAATTCCTTATAACTGTCACGTAAATAGTCCTCTCGTTCCTATGTAGCATCACTCTCACTACCCTGATTACTCCACATTACTTTATACCACTTAACCACTCGACTTCTAGTTACTTGTTCTTGAGTATCGATCACACGGACTGGCTTTTCTTCGTAAGTTAGATCAGATTCTAGCCTGATATCTCCTAAATGAACTCTTTCCTCAGGAACCCGAAGACACTTCTTTAACTGAGATACATGAAAAACATTGAATATGGCGCTCATTTTAGGAGGTAACTGAACCTTATACGCAACAGCTCCACTCTTGCCTATGATCTAGAAAGGACCCACGTATCTCGGTGCAAGCTTCCGCTTGACACCAAAACGTTGTACACTTTTCATAGGAGAAACTTTCAGATAAACGAAGTCTCCAACTTCAAACTCGATCGGCTTTCTACAACGATCAGCATAACTTTTCTGTCTAGCTTGAGCTGCAGCCATATGTATTTTGATGGTACGGACTTGTTCCTCAGCTTCTTTGACAAAATCAATACCATAATACCTTCTTTCACCAGCTTCTACCCAATTTAGTGGGGTTCTATACTTACGACCGTACAAGGCTTCGAATGGGGCCATCTTAATACTCTCTTGGTAACTATTATTATACAAAAACTCAGCTAGAGGCAACCATTTTTCCCATGAACCCTTGGATGAAATCACACATGTCCATAACATATCCTCCAAGATTTGGTTAACTCGTTCAGTCTGACCTGACGTCTAGTGGTGATAAGCAGAGCTTCTCACTAACTTGGTTCCCAGAAGATGAGTAGTGAACTGGGGACCATGGTCAGAAACGATAGTACGAGGTACCCCATAGAGCCAGACTATCTGATTGAAGCATAACTCAGCATAGTCAGTGGGATGATAGTCTACTCGAACAGGAATGAAGTGAGCTGACTTGGTTAAGCGATCCACAATTACCCAGATAGAGTTTTGATTTTTGACAGTAGGAGGAAGTCCGACGATGAAATCCATACTTATCTCCTCCCATTTCCAACTTGGGATAGAAAGTGGTTGTAGCAATCCAGCTTTCATGTGCACATCCTTAACTCTACAGCAGGTGTCACACCTAGCAACATATGCAGCTATCTCTTTCCGCATTTTGGTCCACCAATAAAGTGGCTTCAAATCATAATACATCTTATTGCTACCAGGATGGATGGACAACTTCGAAGATTGTGCTTCAGACAAGATCTAATTTTTAAGCTCTCGGTCCTTAGGCACCACTAACCTATCCTTAAACCACAGCACACCCTCTTCATCTACCCTGAAATGTTTAGTTTCTTCCTCTTTCATCTTACGCTTGATGTGGAATATACCAGGATCAGTCTTTTGGAGCTCAATAATTTTGCTCTTGAGAGTGCAACTGACAGTGATGTTGTACAGAATTGAGGGGTGTAGAAGGCGAGACCGGTGAAAATCAGTTTCAACTAAGGAATGACAATGAGACTTATGGCTTAAAGCATTGGCAACCACATTTGCCTTGCTAGGATGATAGTGCACTTGAAGATTATAATCCTTAATCAACTCAAGCCATCTTCTTTGGCGCATATTTAACTCGGGTTGGGTGAAGATATATTTGAGGCTTTTATGGTCAGTGTAGATATTGCAGACATTGCCCAACAGATAATGTCGCCAAACTTTCAAAGCATGAACAACTGTAGCCAGTTCTAAGTCATGCGTTGGATAATTCACCTCATGCTTCCGAAGTTGTCGAGAGGTATATGCAATCACTCGGCCTTCCTACATCAAAACACCTCCCAAACCTATGCCTGAGGCATCACAATAAACATCAAATGGTTTCTCGATATCCAGTTGCGCCAAAACTAGAGCCGAGGTTAGGAGGGTTCGCAGTTGGTGAAAAGCTGCATCACACTCAGGAGTCCAGACAAACCTGGTGTCTTTTTGCAGCAACCGAGTCATTGGCTTGGCTATTTTAGAGAAATCTAGGATGAAGCGACGATAATAACCAGCCAACCCAAGAAAACTCTAGACCTCATGAACCGAAGTAGGGGCCTTCCAGTTCAATACTTCTTGTACCTTGGTGGGATCCACCATAATTCCCCCATCAGACAACACATGCCCAAGGAAAGGTACTTCCGAAGCCAGAATTCACACTTACTGAACTTTGCATATAATTGATGTTCGCGCAGTCTTGTAAGGATGATACGCAGATGTTCAGCGTGTTCTTCCTCATTTTCAGAATATATCAGGATGTCGTCAATAAACACCACCACAAACTTATCCAATTCGGGCATAAACACCAAATTCATCAAGCACATGAAATGTGCAGGGGCATTAGTTAGGCCGAAGGACATAACAAGATACTCATAAAGACCGTATCTTGTAGAGAAAGCTATTTTTGGAATATCTTCAGGATGGATTTTAATTTGATGGTAACCAGACCTCAGATCAATCTTGGAGAAGACTTTAGCTTTAGATAACTAATCAAACAAAATGTCGATACGTGGTAGAGGGTACTTATTTTTGACCGTGACTGCATTCAGAGGTCTATAATCTACACACATCCGCAATGACTGGTCCTTCTTCTTCACAAAGATAGCGGGACATCCCCACGGAGACGAACTAGGATGAATTAGCCCCTTCTTCAAAAGTTCATTCAACTGCACTTTAAGTTCAGCTAGCTCATTCAGAGGCATCCTATAGGGTCTCCTAGAGATGGGTGCCGTGCCAGGCAACAGTTCGATTTTAAACTCCACATCCTGATCCGGAGGTAGTCCCGACAAATCATCGGGAAAAATATCAGGAAACTCACTCACTATCGGGATATCCGCTAAATCCTTTGCTTGCACCACATGAACTTCACTAGAATGTCGAGCCTCCCGGTTGGCAAGCTGGCGCATAACGTCTGCCAACATGCGCTGACCTTCAACCACGGTCTGCATCAGCTCAGTCGGGGTGGGTGGTGGTGGAGGGGGTGGTTGTTCCTCATCCTCGACGCCACGACCATGATGGAGGTTGTACACCATCTGCAAAATGCATAGCCAATGAGCACTGACGATGTGAGAAATTTGTAGATGAATTGTTGCAAATATGCCAAACTGACTTCCTTAAAATGAATTCACAAATAATCAAGGCACAATAATTCATCACAACCGCAAAATTCATTCAAGTGCATCAATTAACGCCATCATGCGAGGGACATCCAACAAGATGTATTTCGATAAAAGGTGGAATTTATTAAAGGCTCACATACAGGGAGCACAACCGGGACTGAACCGTTTACTTTAAGATCAATGGAATTTTAACCTTACGTAGCAGGTGCTCGGATTCGATCTAAACTTCTAGCCGAATAAGAAAGGCTACTACGAGCTGACCACAAAGAGACTTCCCATCGGTAGAATTCCATGGTAGATCATGACTAGCCACCTCGATACCAGCGCGTGCCAAGCAGCACAGCCTTATGTCGCGCACCACAGGAGGCCCTCGATTTTGTCGTGGCACCGAAGGGTGCTAATCGTGACACCATCATTGAACGCAACACAGTGAGACATCCATTTGTGATCAAAATTTAACAGGTTCAAACTAACATCCAGGATAACATAGGGTTCGATGTTACATCCCAAAAGCCAAGTTATTACAAAGCCCCACTCCAACACATGGAGGGCACAAAAGATGAGTCTAACATCATAGCTACGCGATGACTACCCTAAGCATCAGCCTCGGAGTTGGTGTCGAGGATCTCCCCACCATCCTCATCACTAGCAGGCTCTAACTCTTCATCCTCTTCTTCTTCTTCTTCTTCTTCTTCTTCTGGTGGAGCATTCTATGGCCCATTGACCTCCACGTCGTCATCATCTTCAGCCATGAAGACTCCAGAGCCCATCTCCTCATCCTCGTCATTGTCCTGAGGCAGCAGAGGATTGAGCTGATTGTTCAGGCGGTGCACTTCCTCATGAAGATCGTCATTGTATTCTTCTGCATTCTTCAACTGTTGCTCAAGCTCCACCTGACGAGCTCTTAGGATGTTCTCTTCGTGCTAGGCTTCATCCCTCTGGTTCATCACATGGACCAACATGCATTAACAGTTGTGATGGGCTACTGTCAACCTCTGGACCACAAGTGTTTCCTGATCTCTGTCATGGATCACTTGCTCCAGCTGCTGCCGTGCCGCATTCCTAGCGGCAGTCACCTCAGCCAACTCAGCCCTCAACCTTTCCACCTCGGTGGGCTCAGGGCAGGGCTCACGTGGAGTGAGCTGGTGGCGAGGGGCCCTGCCTCCAGTTGGCTTGCGAGCAGTCATCTTGGTGCGTGCCATCTGTAGCCACAAGACATGACTTAAGTGAGGATAATTTAGGGGATACAAAATTTAATTTAGTCAGGACTATAAAAATTTTTAAGGAGGGAGTAAAATGACATGTATGACATAAATTAAACATGATGCATGCACGTTCCGTATGCCCTCTCACCCTAGTAGAAACATAAATTTCTAATGCTAGGCGGTGGCAAACATACGTTCTCTCATATAAGCGAAACTATCGGTCTACTCGTTACGCTGTTAGTGTACCTACAAAAAATCTCATTTCAGCCCAACATTTTCCCAAAATAAGCACACAAGAAAGCAGTAATCTAAATATTTTCCATATACACATCCCTGATGTATATACTTCAGTATCACAGCTACCCGACTGGTATACCCACAATTAAGTACTTCCATAATTACATGGTTTGAACATGTAATTATGCAAGCAACCAAAGCTACTCTCCCCTAGATCGCCGGTTGGACGATCATGCTCTCACAACTCACACTTACCAGAGCATCGAGGTATTTGATCCATGCATTACCACCCAAGTGGATGGCATCCATACAATATCATGCCGTATGGACGATGAAACAGAAACAAACAAGACCCCCAAGTTAGTCTTTTAATAAGCCACCTAAGAGTCCTTATTTGGGCTAAGGAATGTGATCACTGGCATACCTATAAAAATAATTTTCAGAGTTTTAACACTTTTCTCAAACAAATACTTTTGTTTTCAAATACTCGTACGATGTGTTTAATGTTGAATTATGCTCCGGTACCAGCGGTAACAGAACCGACCAAATTATAAGAGCACAAGTACAAAAACAAGCACCGAAGCGCTCAAATTTTTGAACTTGAGCCCATATAATCCCGGTAGTCAATCGAAACCATGAAGGATTTCAAACCAACTTGCTTACAACCAAGATCGCATCATTCAACATAACACATCACACGTTTACATTTCACAAGTAGTTCCGAAACCCGCTTACACACACGAAGTCGCAAATTATTACAAATCAAGTTCATAAAGTAGCGGAAGCATAACACATGCACATTGTTCAAATACTACTGCCAGTCTTACTGATCAACATTCCGCAAAAGCATTAAGGAAAGTACATAATGGATGATCACGCCCGAGTGATCTAGTCTTCGTCACCCGTAGGGTGGAGACAGTTCTTGCAGAAGCCTTGGTAAAGCATATCATCTGCAACATGGGGGAAATAAACCCTGAGTACTGGAATGTACTCAGCTAGACTTATCCATCAAAAACCAGAAATAAGATGACACCAAGGATTATGTAAGGCTTTCATAAGTGGGCTAGCTGACATCACAGTTTGCAGAAAGGCATAAGTAATTGAAACTCTTTTAACCTGTACTAGCAGCTATTTTTAGCATTACCTATCATCTATCTTAGCACATGTACTAAATCATTCACTTGATTATAATCAAACAAATAATATTATTATATCCGTAGCAGGTATAATTTGTGGCAACATTGTATCATTCACTTAACCATCTGTTCAATTTAATGAGATCTATGTTGTCACTGCTCAAGTCAAGATCCACAATCAATCGTCTTCTTGCTGCCGCCGATGCCGCGCCATTGGCATCATAGAGCCCATTCGAGCCCCAGTGCCACCACCATATTGTAATCCAAAATCGCCGTCGTAGGCACTGACAAAATCGCCCCAATTTCCTCACGCGTCGCCGCCTCTTGACTCGCCGCCACCAAACCCTAGCCACTGGTAAGAGCGGCTCCTTTCTTTTCATTCGTTGAAAGGAAGAGTCAAAAGAATCGGAGAATGGCCGTGAAGAAGACGAAGACGGAGGCCGAAGTTCAAAAGGATCTCTTGAAGGAGTGGAGTATGTCGAAGTGCACCCCACTCAGTCTTGAGCGACTGGTGCGGATTGGTGTGCTGCATGCCCAAGAACTGGCGGGATGGCGTGCACCCGATCTGGAACCATTCCTAGATCCCAAATGAGGTGAAATTGTTGTATTTGAAGAATACTTTACTCATGGATTTGGTGTTCACGTACATCCATTCTTGCAAGGGCTCTGTAACTACTATAAGATCAGCATTTGCAATCTGCATCCAAATTCTATGTTACTTGTTGCTTGCTTCATCCATCTCTGTGAAGCATACGGTGGTTTCCAACCCTACTTCGACTATTTTCGTCACCTATTTTGGTTGAAGAAGAAAGGAGGTCGAGGCGGCTCCAATGTTGCTAGTGGTTGCTATTTGAACATGCGAGAAGGGATCAGGGCAGAGTATCTACACTGCCTGTGGAAAACCACATTAGAGGACTGGTACAGGCACTGGTTTTACATCCGTGAAGAACCAAGCCATGCCTCATACTGCGACGTATCTTTAGTCCTAGAGAAAACCGACAGTTGGAAAGAACTGCCGCAGAACACAATACAGATCGAAGCAATTATGCAACTGGTACCATGGTCGAGACTGGATGGACCAAGAGTAGTCGGTAATTTTATCAGTCATCGAATCCAGCCATGCCAGGCCAGAATACACACGACATATGAATACAAAGGTCTCATGGACCCTACCAGGATGAGGAATGAAGACCTCGAGCCGAAGGAAGTGAAGATGACGGTCCGAGATCTGTTTAACCAGAAAGATCCCAGCTTCAGGAAGCTGACAGTCATTGAGACAGTGTTCAAGCTTACGCGCCCACCACCACTGGTAAGTCAAATGTTGTCTGATAATTTATCCTTAAGATTGAAATATTGCATAACAACCATGTAGTTGGTGTACTGTCATTCTGAAATCCATGTTGTTGTTTGTTGCCCAGTTTAATGGACAGGAGAGAGCGCAGGCATTCATCTCTTCCCAACCAGGCGTGGAGTGGCCAGAGGTCGTGCCACCGGCCTAGGATGCACAACCACTGCCCATGGACGATGACCCATCTGAAGTTGATTGGCTTGAAATTGAGGATGAATCAGAGCAAGCCAGCCGACTTGCAGGGAAGAAACCAGTGGCTGCCCCAATGAAGAAGAGGGGCCAGACCTCAATAGGAACCTCTACAAGTGAAAAACCAAAAGAGGTAATTGACCTAAAGGAAGCAGAGGACCCAGCAAGTAAAAGTCAACGCGTTATTGTAGATTGGCCAGAGGATGAAGACGAGGAGGTCGAGGAGGTCTCTGGTATCATAGCAAGCAGTCGAAGGGAGAGACTTGCTAGAAGATAGGAGCTGACGCCGCCTTTACAAACAACTGAACCACCACCTTGTCCACCGCAACCACAGGTGCAGGCCACAGGGATCCCAAAGCCGGCTACCGCTGTTAGGAGCGACATGGCTAAGGCGGCCCCGATCACCAGAGCAATAGCAGAGAAGGGTGTCGGGCCTGAGAAGACAAAGAAATCTTGGTTTGCCACCGTTTTCCGTGCTACATACATGTAAGTCATCAAAAACTCATTTAAGTATGACATAACTAGTCAATATCACCACCTTTGTAACGTGTTATTGATGTGTATAGTTCTGCATCGACCCAAAGGCCGGAAGAACTTTCTAGCAGTGCAACACCGCCACCAACTGCTACTACCAGCACCGAGCAGCGGGTCCTGGAACAGACCAGAGCTAATATAGTAGTCCCCGATCTGCATGCTCCATCAACTGCCGATCCAAGTCCACAAACGGCCCCGGAAGACCCAAAACAACCTCAGCCGGCCCCTGAGAAACAAGTCCCAAAATCTTCAGAAGTTGGTGAAACCACCGAGGAGCCAACTGGAAGTGCAAAACCAGAAGAAGAAGTTGAGCCCTCAGCCCCATCCATAGAAGAAATCCTCGGGCATTATGAAGAAGAAAGCAGATTCTACGGCACCCGCTCTGACACTGTGGAGATTCCAGTAGGAGATGAGGTCGGGGCTGTAGTGGCAATTGGCAAAATATTCCTGGAGGAGGTTAAGGTGAGCCTCACATAACTGTATAAGATGTTATTATGCAATTCATAAGAACTGCTTTTATGATCCTGTATGCTGCAGAATGTGGCCGAAAAGAACAAAAAGCTGAGTGCAGAACAGAAGAAGCTGCAGCAGCAGTTAGAGAGTTACGTGAAGCAAAATAGTGATCATGAAGAAAAGATGTGCATTGTTCTCCAATGGCTAGAAGTGGTTGAGAAACAGAAATTGGGTAAGAGTTCCTTCTGCTGTTAGATACTCAAACTCTATATGGTGCTGCATTACTGTATTGTACATAATCAAAGGATTGCTATAGGTCTGGACATCGAAGTCAGCCGGCTTCATGAAGAAAATGCCCAGGTAGCTACTGAGCGTGATCGGCTGGTTGAAGAAAAGACCCAATGGCTGCAAACACAGCAGGCCATGAAGGAAGAGAAGGCGAAACTAGCCAAAGATCTAGAGAGTAAGTATTCCTCAACATTATCGTAGCGTTCGTTGAATTTTGTGGTGTTAAATTCTTATCAACATAACACCTTGTAGTTGTGAAGAAAAATGCCAAATTGCACCTTGAGAAGATGAAAAAAGATTGCGACGACCTGGAACTTCAAAACCAGGCTGGTGCAAAAATGATCGAGGCATGGTCCCAGAAGTGCAACAAGCTTATGACGGAGCAAGAAGCCCTTAACGGCAAATGCAAAACACTCATCAAAGAGCGAGAGACTTGGAAGCATGCCTGCGTAGAAATGGCAAAAGGGATCGCACCAGTGCTCGACATCATTGGCCCCGACTCCACCGAAGCTGGAGCGGAGACACCAAAAATAGGCCTGACCGAGAAATCCCAAAAAGCCTGGGGATGGCTCCAACAATGGACGAAGGACATCAAAGAGTATGTGGGTGCACATGTACTTAGCTTGGTACGTGCCCACTACCCTTTGTTGGAAATTGCTCACCTAGAAGCCGGTTATCCTAGGGAGGTCGGGGCGGAGCAAGCTGACGAGCTGCGATCAAAGGAGATGAAGCATGCTGCCACGATTACAAAGGACATCATCCTGTGCCTAGCTACAGCCCCATCGACCGGAGGGACCATTCAATTATACGTGGGTCAAATACCCATGCCGCCTTCTTTGGCTTCCAGCGGAGCACATCAAGCTCCATCCTCGACCACGCCAAAGGTGGCAGAACTACCAAAGGGGCCACAGTAGGAGGAACCTATGAATAGTTCATAGGATTAGGTTCCATAAACTTATTGTAAACTCGTGCCTGTAAAGAGGCGAGCTTGTAATAAGGTAATGAATAGTACAATGTAAAGTTGTTTATGTTTTTGTGTGAAAAAACGTTAAAGCTCTGTATTGCGTGCAAATTTAACTTAGTTAGAACAGTAGGGCGTTCTGTTTTAGTTGTTTTGGCGTAATCGACGAGAACTAAGTGAGAACAGCGAAATGTTCTATTTTTAGTTGTGCAAGCGTAACTAAGTTAGAACAATGAAATGTTCTGTTTTTAGTTGTGCAAGCGTAATCGACGAGAACTAAGTTAGAACAGCAAAATGTTCTGCTTTTAGTTGTGCAAGCGTAATCGACGTCGTCCTGTAGGTCTGTTTGGCTTTGGAGAGGCTAGTGATCCGAGTGTAAGGCTGTCATAGCTTGTATACATGTAAGAGCACAACTGGTCTGGCCAAAGGGCGTCTATCGACCACTCAAAACGCAGTGGACGAATCCCGTGCACGCTATGAGTAAGGTCGAGGACAGAGCCACTCCGAGAACCTGAAGGGATTGGTGATCGGTGTACTATTGTTTCAAAAAAGTGTTGTAGTTGCAAGATCAACAATGTAAACAAGTGTAGTCAACTGAATTCGAATATATATATATATTAGAATTTAAAGTACAGAAAAAGATACATATCTGAAATTGAGAATTAGGGGTAAAAATGCCTAAGCTTGTCGATATGAACGGAGTTAGGCACGTCAGTGCCGTCAAGTCTTGCAAGTCTGTACGAGGTAGGTCGTGTAACAGCCTTGACGATGTATGGCCCTTCCCATGGAATTGCCAACTTGTGTACACCATCTTGGCTAGTCTTCCATTTCAATACCAAGTCACCGACCACAAAGAAACGTTCCTGAACGTTTTTGTTGTAGTACCTTCATAACACAGCTAAGTACTTGGTCGTGCATATACAGGAGTCAAGGCGTCATTCCTCTACACTATTCACCTCGAGCTCACATTGTTCTGTAACTTGATCTTCATTGTAGTTCTCGACCCGAGGTGACCGGAATTCAATGTATGCTAGGAGCACAGCCTCAGCGCCGTAAACCATGAAATATGGAGAGACACCAGTATTGCGACTAGGCTGTGTCCGAAGTGCCCAGAGCACGGCTGGTAACTCCTTAATCCACCGTCTAGGGGCCTTGTCATTCTCTTTGTACATCCTTTTCTTTAATGCATACAGGATCATTCCATTAGCCCGCTCGACCTGTCCATTAGCTCTGGGATGTGCCACCGAAATGTATTTTACTACAATGCTCCGTTCATCACAGAAATCCCAAAACATGTTCCCAGTAAACTGAGTTCCCAGATCTGTAATGATACTATTAGGTATACCGAAGCGGTGGATGACCTGGTTGAGGAACTCGACTGCTTTTTCGGAGGATGCCTTAACCAAGGGCATGTACTCTATCCATTTGGAAAATTTATCAATCAGCATGAATACGAACTTGAAGTTACCTGGTGCTGGTTTGAAAGGTCCAATCATATCTAGTCCCCAGCACGCAAAGGGCCAAGAGGCTGGTATGGTCAGGATCTCATGGGCTGGCACGTGAACTCTTTTTGAGAAAAACTGACAATTGGCACAATGTCAAACAAGCTTTTCAGCGTCCGCTATGGCAAATGGCCAATACAAACCTGCACGGAACGCTTTACCGACTAGTGTCCGAGATGCGGCATGGTTACCATAGGTGCCAGAATGTATTTCTGCCAAGAGTTTAATACCGTCTTCTTGCTCAATGCACTTCATCAATACTTTGGCTTTCGCGTTTTTGCACCATAGCTTACCCTCGACCACCAGATACTATTTGCTGCGACGTATAAGGCGTTCATTCTCAGTTTGATCAGAATACCTGGTGCCATATATTAGATACTGAATGAATGGAACACGCTAGTCCGATATCTTAGTCGAGGTCTGAGATGGTCCTGCAGGTGCGGGGGATAGTGCCATAGTGGTCGGTGATGAAACCATAGCTACCAGAGGCTCGTCCGGGGGCTTCTCGACCACGAGGTCGCCTTCTTACTTAATTGATGGTTTGAAAAAGGTCTTGAACAAAAATGCCATGTGGTACTTGAGCTCTGGATGATCCTAACTTTGACAGCGCATCGGTTGCTTGGTTTTTGTCTCGGACCACATGGGAATATTCAATGCCGTAGAATTTGCCTTCAAGCTTCCTAATTTCCTTGCAATATGCATCCATCTTCTCGCTAGTTGTATCCCAGTCCTTGTTGAGCTGGTTAATAACTAGGGCTGAGTCGCCGTGAACGTAAAGGCACTTGATACCGAGGTCAACTGCAATGCGCAAACCATGAAAACATGCCTCGTATTCCGCGGCGTTGTTAGATGCCGGGAAGTGAATCCTGAGGACGTAGAACAATTGCTCATTGGTTGGTGATATGAATAATATGCCCGCTCTCGCACCATCAATTGTCAATGAGCCATCAAAATACATTTTCCAGTAGTCAATGGGTCCTTGAGAGGTCGGGATGCTTAAGTCCGTCCACTCGACCATGAAAGGACAGAGCTCTATTGCCCACTTGGCGATGCGCCCATTTGCATCTTTATTGCGTATAATAGTACCAAGGGGAAACTCAGTTTTGATCACCACGTGGAACCCGTCAAAGTAATGCTTCAACTTTCGGGTTGTAATGAGTATGACGTAGATCAATTTTTGAATCTGAGTGTACCTAGTTTTGGACTCATTGAGCACCTCACTAATGAAATAGATAGGGCGCTGAACACCATAAGCATGGTCGGGCTCCTCGTGTTCGACCATGAGGACAGTGGAGACGACTCGATCAGTCGCGGCAATGTAGAGTTGAAGGACTTCTCCTTACTTGGGGGCAGTAAGGACCGGAGGTGATGCAAGGTACTGCTTCAACTGGGTAAAGGCAATATCTGCTTCCTCCGACCACTCAAATTTCTCGCCTGCTTTGAGTAACTTGAAAAAAGGTAAGCCCTTATCACCAAATCGAGATAGAAATCGGCTTAGGGCGGCCATACATCCTATAAGCTTTTGTACATCCTTGACATTTGCTGGTTGCTTCATATTAAGGACAGCTTGCACCTTCTCTGGGTTAGGGCGTATGCCATCACGACTAACGACATTGCCTAGTAATATACCAGAGGGAACGCCAAAGATGCACTTTTTAGGGTTCAAATTCATTGATATTGATTAAGCACTGCAAAAGTACGTGTCAGATCATCAATCAAGGAGTGAGATTCCTTGGTTTTGACAACTACATCATCTACATAGGCCTTGACCAGTTCATCTTGTATCTCTTTTTCGAGGCATTCTTGTATTGCACACTGATAAGTAGCTCCGGCATTTTTGAGGCCAAATGAGATGGTCGTGTAGCAATAAGCGTCGAAAGGTGTAATAAAGGATGTTTTGATCTGATCATCCTTGTTTAGAGCCATTTGGTGATAACCAAAGTAACAGTCGAGAAAAGATAGTAGCTCGCAGCCGGTCGTGGAGTCCATGACTTCGTTAATGCGAGGTAGGCCAAAGGGGTCTTTAGGGCTGTGTTTGTTGAGATCAGTGTAGTCAACGCACATTCTCCATTCATTATTCTTTTTGTGTACAAGAACCGGATTGGCTAACCAGTCCAGATGATACACCTCTTTGATAAACCCGACTGCAAGAAGTCGTGTAACTTCTACCCTAATAGCCTCCTTTTTGTCCTTCCCAAACCGCCATAGCTTATGCTTGACGGGTTTTGCCTTGGGGTCGACGTTCAAGGAGTGCTCGATCCGGTCTCGAGATACACCGGGCATGTTCGATGGTTTCCAAGCGAACACGCTTACGTTCTCTCTCAAGAACTGGATGAGTGTGTCTTCCTATTTGGGGTCAAGGTTTGACCCAATCAGTGCTCTCTTGGTGGGGTCATCCTCGACCAGCTGGATCTCCTTGTACTCCTTGGACTTGATAGACTTTCATGGTGCTTCGAGCTCTAGAATTTCTAGCTATTTTGGACGAGTCTTCTTGGCCTCCATTGTCGTTGCCGCCATGCACAGGGAGAGGTCGTGGGCTTCGGCTACGTGAAAATTGTCCTCTTCACAGGTATAGGCAACGAATACATTGCCTCTGGCAGTGAGGACTCCCTTTTCCGTTGGCATCTTAAGCACCAAGTACCTGTAATGAGGTACGGCCATGAATTTGGTGATCGCGGGACAACCAAGGATAGCATGGTAAGTACCCTCGAAGTCAGCGACCACAAAGTTGACATAGTCGGTACGGAAGTGGTCTGCCGTGCCAAACTGCACAGGTAGGGTAATTTGCCCGAGAGGAGTGGAGCTTTGTCCAAGCAGGACCCCCCAGAACTGTGCGTCGTATGGCTTCAAGTTAGCTTCAGATATGTTTAATGCTGAAAGGCTATTTTTGAATAGGATGTCGATGGAACTGCCACCGTCAATGAGCACCTTGTCAAATTGCATTTTATTGATACAAGGGTTGAGGACAAGAGCGAAACGACCTGGTTCAGGGATGGTGGCCCATTGATCCACCCTGCTGAAGTTGATTTTGTGATGTGACCAGGGGGGCAGTCTTGGATCCACGATGAGGTCGTCTACCTTGGCCACGTTCAGGCAAGCGCGGGCGAGCAGCTTCCGCTCGCGTTTACTTTCAACAGACACCTTACCCCGACAATGGTTGCAACATGCCTCACAGGTTCCTGATACTAGTGTTTGGGGTTCTTATCAGGATTGTCCTCGTCATCGTCCCTGCGGTTATGCTGGTCTGTCACGTCGTTAGGCTTGTTGGCATTTTCTGAAGCCTATTTGTGACGGTAGATTTCCTTGAGGACCTTGCAATTTTCCAACATGTGGTTCGACTTAGGATGAGCTAGGCAAAGCCCCTTCAAGGCTTTAGCATAGTCTTCTTCATAATTGCGATGCCCCCCAAATTTCTTCACAGCGTTGACTTCGCCGTCATCATCGCGAGCACGCTTTCCCTTAAAGTTGTCACGGCGATCGCCATGTTGGTTTCTATTGTCGCGCCGATCACGATTGTTATTGCGATGGTCTCCAATGTCACTGCGACCTCTAAAGTTGTCACGACGACGGTTGTCGCGGTAGTCGTCGCGTCGTGGAGAGTATGGTGCTTTGCCGGTGCCCTTGTTTAGCAGCTTCTTAGCATCGTCGGCATCCACATACTTCTTAGCGGTGGTAAGGAGGTCAACCACCATTATAGGCCGTTTATGAAGGAACTTATCCCTGAGATTGTTGTGGTAGCGCAGACCAGTAATGAAGGCTTCAATAGCCTCGTTGTCGATGATCCTGGGAATCCTAATGTGCATATCCGAGAATCATCGGATGTACTCGCGCAAGGGTTCGTCCCTGGCATTGCGGATGCGCTGCATATCATACTTGTTGCCTGGCTGTTCACAGGTGGCAATAAAGTTTTCGATGAAAGCTTGACGCAAAGCATACCAGGAGTCGAACTGGTTCTCAGGGAGACTGACAAGCCATTGGTGCCCGACCGGGCTGACCACCACGGGAAAGTAATTGGCCATGACGTGCTCATCACCCATAGCAGATCTGCAAGCGGTCTCGTAAAGTTGGACCCATAGCTCAGGATTAACCTTGCTGTCATAATGGTTAAGCTTTTCGAGCTTAAAACCTCTAGGCCAGATGACTTGTAGGTGGTTGGTAAACTGCTTGGGACCTGAGGGACCGTGAACCATATCATACTCCATGCGACGACTGGTTTCATGGGACACACGGTCTCGAGCTCTCTGTTCAATGCGAGGACGTAGGTCACGGTTGTTGAGGTCACGACGGAGATCGTGATTGCCATCGTGGCGATCTCATTCGTCACCGTGTTGTTGCCCTCGACGACGGTGGTCCCGGTGGTCATTACGCTGGTTATCGCTGCGTCGGTCGTCATCGTTGTTATTGTGGTGGTGGTCGAGCTGGTGATTATCGTTGCGGGGAGGGTTCCCGTGATTGTTGTCATTGCCCCCGTCAGCCCTTGGATTGTTGCCAGGAGCCATGTGATCGTCGTTGCCTACGTGGTGGTCTGGGCCGGCGGGTGCTCGTAAGCCACGTTGGCCAGACCTGAAGGGTCGACTAGAGTGCTGGCGGCTCTGGCTATTCGCGCCAGACGCCGATGGGCCTGCGGCACATTCATTGGTCTGAACCATAGTCGCATGGAGATAAGCCTACAGATCCTCCCGGATGTTTTGGCTTTCTGGGGTATCTGGTGACCGCTTTAGGCTCTCAATGGCAACAGCCACGTTGGCACTTGGGGTTTTGAATACTGGTCTGTTCCCCACCATGTCGAAAGCACCATTGAGGTTCCGCCCTTGCAACTGGTTATGCCTAGCTGTAGCGTCAGCCTCTTGCTGGTCGCGGTCTGCTTGCTGTTATGCTAGACGCGCGTCTTCATCTACGCAACGTTGAGCTCGGTCAACATTGCGCTGTTGTTGCTCTCGTCGCTGTTGATCGGTCTCGCCGATGGCAGGTGGGTCTTCATCTTGGCTAACCACGTTTATCATGGCACCACGCCTTGGAGGGAAATCCGGGATTCAGGGAAAGCCCGGAGGATGTAGCATCCCTTCATCACTGCTACTCACATGGTGCAATACCATGGTTTGAGTATTTTCGTCGGACGCAGTGCTCGATCCGGGGCTCAAACAGCTATCTGTCTGGGTGGTATGAATTGAAACTTGATCAGAGCCCACCATATTGATGAAGTTGAGTTGTCGAGGTTGAGGCCGAGCGGAGCATCCTTCAGGAGTTGAAGTGACCACTAGATCTGTACCCAACCGTTGAAAATGGGTGGCTCGAGCGGGTAGAGTAGATCTGTTGTAGTCGTTCGAGTTCTGTCTGGTAAACTGCTCTTGGAGCGAATCGACCAGGGACAGGGTAAGCGAGAGTTTTCCACCGAGCTGGTCGATGGAGTTGATCAAATCGGTGGAGTCAAGTTTCCTCCCCTGGTAGCGAGGAAGGAGTCGATGAGTTGCCGCCGTGGTCGATGAGGGCGCTGGTGCAAGCGAAGCTAGAGCCAGCGTAGTCATAGTCAACGCCAGTGTCAGGGAAGTAGTTGATGCAGATCAAATCTACAGCTCCTCCACGGCTGCGATGACAAAATCGTTGGAGCCGGTGGTCCAGGTGATTTGGCCGATCATGAACGTGAGGCCTGCCGTCATGGCCATGGAGTCAGGGAAGATGACCATCTCGCACGCCTGAAAAGCAGTATACACACCCCCTACCTGACGCGCCACTGTCGACAAAACCTGGTCGGCAGTCTACCAAGGGGTATGCCCAAGGTAGTAGATTGTCGGCAGACAGGTGTGCAAGCCACGAACGAGATTGTGATGCAGAACAACATGCGAGTTTACCTAGGTTCAGGCCGCCGTGTGGGCGTAATACCTTACGTCCTACTCTGCTTTGTTATTGATGTTTTGAACATCGTATTACAAGCTCGATTGCCCTAGAGTATGTTGCGATGATTTTAAGGGGGGTCCCCTGCCCTCCTTATATAGTCTGGGAGGCAGGGTTATAGATCTGGAAACTAATCTTAACCGGTTACAATTGCCATACAGAGCCAGATAAGGATTCCTAATCTAACCGACCAAGACCTTGCTTGATTCCTAAGTCTGGTTTGATGCCTTGCGCGAGACTCCATCCCGATGATCAGGATCGCGCGTCGTCATGTAATGGGCCGGACCGTCTGGTCTGGGCCTACCCATGTCTAGCCGTAAGGGTATAGGGGTTTATACCCCCACAAAACCACTTCACCAAAAACATTTTGAAGGTTTCCCAAGGACAAGCTTAGTGTCCTAAAACAAGCATGTCCTAACACAAGTGTTCACCTTTCTGCTACGCTGCCCTTGTGAAATGAGCATAGAGATATAATTGTAAAAATATTCCTCTAGGTATTCTTGTCACTAACCTTCATAGGTCTGGAGCAAAAAGAATGAAGGAATAACAAGCACAAGGTATGTCCAACCAATCATCATGCAACATTGAAATAAATTCATCCAAAGTTCAAGATTGAGGGGATAACTTTCTAAGAACATCCCCTGCCATGTTGCTACCCTGGTTGTCCCTACCTTTAAGGCATGCTCAATTTGCTACACATCAATCATGTTCTCTTCCATCACCATTTGAGTAAATCTCTATAATGCTTTCATGCTACCTTTGTCCATCATAAGTAAGTGTTGGTTTAGAAGTATTGTACGTATATGCTTCTATTGGCTTTTAATGTAGGCGTGGTGCTTAGGTTAAAATAGCCTTCCTTAATCCAACTAGACATGGAGTCTAGTTTGGTTATTGAACTAAAAACTGCTTATGTACACATTGTATATTTTTGTTGGATTAACCCCTGCAGGAAAAACTTTCAAAAGTCAAATTGGGAAGTCCTAAGATGAACTCACACGGAGAGAAAAGAGATACATGAACTTCAACAACCTTGCACAAGGGAAACACTGCTCACACATCACGGAGAGATCCATGGAACAAGAAGATGAATGCCACAAAATAAGATCTACACTCACTCCATGGAAGAAGGTGAACAAATCTCCACCAAGCCCCTTCAAGACAATGAAGGGAGCACAAGGACTATCAAGAATGTCAAGATTAGGAGAACAAAAAGATGATGAGATTAAAGGAGTGCAACAGAAGGGGCAAGCCAAATAAAAGAGAGAAATCCTGCCCTCACTGATAAGGTCAAAGCACAGAGAAGGAAGGCAAATCCCTCTAAAGAAGATCCAATCTAGCTCTTCCTCCTCTCAAGCTCCCATCACTTAGGCACACTGTGAGATAAGCAAGAGAAGACAAACCATTCATGAGCACAACCAGCTAGCAAGAGAACTTTCACAAGGTGGTTCAGTACCATCACTCTTTAATGACAAAAGGTAAAATCTTAAGGAACATAATTACTATTCAAAAAAGCTTTTCTTGATCTTGGTATGCACATAAATAAAGAACCAAACATGTTTAAGTTGCAACTACACTTGATCCAACCTGATCAACTTAACATGTTCAGTTCTTTAATCTTCATTCTTAGCTTCACTCTCTTGATCTCACTGTCTTAACAAAATGAGCTAAAATGTTGCTTATTCAACCTTTGGAAGATGATAGTCTTACTCATACAAAGAAAGATACATATAAATAGACAATCCTTCCATGGGTTAAGCAATCTGATCTGTCAAATATTTTTAAAAATGCAACTTCCATGCTCATCTTCTAATCTTATCACCCATGTCATGGACTTCAACTTTATCTTATTCACGATGCCTAAGATTAGAGAAGAACGAACAAAACTTTTGGTTCTATTGGTGTTTTTCCACCAATAGAGCCCATGCACTTGATCTCTACCTTGTCTTTATGAGTAGGACATACTTTGAACAAAACATGGATGAGTTTGTCAACTCTCCCAAATTCTACAAAGTGAAGGTCCTGGATCTATAAGAACATGCACACTGAGCAAGATGTTGCCAGCTTTCACAATTAATGCTTCATTTCAAACGACTGCTGGACGAACGAAGAACATGGGTAACACCATATCAAGAGGTGCAGTTATCAAGGTCTCCACCTTTGGGACCAGATGATTCACCTAAGGAATGAACATGGTGAGAAGTCATGTTCAGAGGACTTAAAACATTGAACCCTCACCGAGAGGTAAAATCGGTAGTTATCCATATTTGTCTTTTCTGCATAATCATTTTCCTTTAGCATATTTACTTTTCTGCATTAGCATTGCATTATAAAAAGAAAATAAAAATATTTATTTGTTGCATCATAAATCTTAAAGCCCCATGTGAATAATTTTGTGGTATGTAAGAACCCATAGGAATATTCACCGTGGTGGCACAAAAATAAAAATAAATATGCATGCATTCATCCTATTGCATTTTCTCTTGCATCATAGAAAATATAAAAATACAAAAATATTGAGAAAGAAATCCCACTGAAACTCTGCCTAGAAGAAAAGCTTTGGACAACTGAGGCTTAAGTGGCCAACCACTAACGCTTAACATGTTCCACTAGTTTTGTTGTCTATTTGAGTTTCATAGGATTCGAAGGACCAAGAAGAGATGACAAGCAAGTGGATGTTCTATCCACTGTTAAGAGCACTGTCTCATCAGTCATCAATATCAATCAATGCTCTGTAGAGGAAGTGCATTTCCACTGTCAGTCTACTACATTGCAAGATCTAATGACTATGTCAACATTCAGCTTGGGGAAGGCAGCCCCGTGTATCCAGGTAAGTATCCTTACCCTCTTAAAGTTTTCTTGTTACATAAATTAATCCAAAAATAAAAAAATATGTGAGCACATGAAGGTTCACACTTATATAATTAAAGTCAGGAGACATATTTTTATAGATTTTTTATTGTGTCTACTTTATCTAGTCGAGTATTTGTTCTAGTTTGTGTTATTTCTTAATCACGTATGGTAGTTAGTGTGTGTTTAGTTTGCTTGAATCAGTTTATAGATAAAGAGCACTCAGGATAATCTTTGTTATGGAAATGATAAATAGTTGCTCTGCCGTAATTCCTTTTAAGTGTCTAGTTTTCAACCTCGAACTCTCCCGAGTTTTAGAAATGATTGTTTTGACCTAAGATTTACTCTGAACTTGAAACTTGTGGGTAGCGAATGCTTGATCTAAGTCTAAGTGATTGACAGATATGATATGAGAAGGTCTGAGCTACTATTTATCTTGTTCCTAGTGACACTTGAGTTCTGGAGATTTATCTTTTGAAAAACCTAAAATCACCACATGATGAGTTCCTGTATGACGACAACTTTAATTCCTACCACAGCCATATATGCATGCTTGCTAGAATAGGAAAACCAGCTCATAGGTTGCTTGCTTTGCATTGAGTTTGGTCAACCCGTGTGAGACCCTTGTCGAGAGGATGGTCATGCTCCTAAGATCAAGATCACTTACACCCACATATATCTGCTGCTCCTACCCTAGGAGTACGCAAAAACATGTCTTTTCCACCCAAAATCTATCTCCTACACTAGGAGAGGATCTAAAAAGATTGTTAGGTTTCCAAATAAATGCTCCAAGATTGTGATTTCTCCAAGTTCATTGTATCCTAAATAAGAGGCAGGAGATCCTTTGTAAAAAATGAAGAAAAAGAAAAAAAAACAAAAGAAAAAAAAGAGAAAGAAGAAGAAGAAGAAGAAGAAGAAGAAAAGTGTGAGAAAAGAGAAGTCTATGGTCTCTATGCCTAGAAGTTCATCATTGTCATCAAAGAAAGGAGAAAGAAGATATCTCAAGACCTCCACAGCAAAGTTCATAAATTTTTTAGTTGCAGGCAGTCTCTCCAGGAGTAAAGTAGAATTAGGTTAGCCACCAAATATTTCCACACACATGCATATCTTGATCTAAGGGTATGATCTCCCCTCTGAGAAACCTAGTTTTGACTAGGCAATACATGCAAGGTAAGTATGCTACATCCTTGAACCACCCTCAGCTCCATATAAGCTTATTAGTTATATGGTGAGAGAGAGGATGCATGATGCTACTCTGCCTTATTCCAAAAATACTACATATTCTAAGTGAAAGAGAGAAGGCAAAACACCATCATTGCCTAGGTGAGAATCCACAAATATCACATATGAGAGACCAGAAAGGGTCATACAAAAGGAATCTCTGAGTTTTATTTCAAAAATCTACAAAAACCTAGAATGAAGGTTGATCGAAGAACTCAAGACATAGCGCTTGACTTGATTATTTTGTCTTTCAATTACTCAAGACCCAAGTGAAGGACAAAAGCTCCATAGTTAAAGGTAACGGGTAAGTTTGAAGTTAGAATAATTTGCTCAAATCCGGAGGAGAATTCTTGTTTGAACGCATATGTACTTTTGAGTCGTGAAAGTATTGAAGTAACTCCTGATCCATTGTCGAGATTAGCTTTGCTCAGGGACTAGCAAAGGGTAAACTTGGGGGAACTTGTTGACGCTCCTTGATGTCAATTATTAACCATCAACTATTGCCTAATATGATATAAAATGAACCACAAAGCATAGTTGTAGGGTTTAAAACGAACAAGTTCCATGAGTTTTGGTGTTCTCACTTGTTTTGTAGGAGATTGAATTTTTCACTGAATAAAAGTACATCAAATGATGAATTAAAGGATGCCATTGCGAAGGCCTCGTCTAGACAATCAAAACGGATATATTATTTGCTATATTTGGAGCTCAGAATAAAAAGATATTAATAAAGGAAGAGCCCTCCATCACAGAGCTGCGGGATTAAATGGGCCTAAATCAGAATTTAGCCCATTAAGGCCTATGTGCATTTTAATGAGATATGATGGAAAGTTTAGTACCACATCGCTAGCCCAATGTGGAGGGGAGGCCAGGCGCCCCCATATATACAGCCCAGGACCCCCCAAGGCGCCCCCATCACCCATCATCTTAATTCATCTCCACAAGAAAAGCTAGGGTTTAGAGAAGAGAGGTGTCCCTCGAATGGATGTCCTCTCTACTCCCGAGTTAGAATAGATCTAGTCTTCTAGATAGTAGAGAGATGGAGAGCGAGTGTCACACCTGGTTTCAAGGACAAAACCAGATACACACCATATGTGAGCCCAGGAAGTCAAATCACACATATGGCTACGGGTAATATCAAAAGACAAATGCTTAATTACATAACGTAATAGTATAGAGAATACAAACATAGCTAGTAGACAGCGGAAAGATATTTTGATCTTCGGTTGAAGACTCCACTCCATAGGGACAACTGACTAGTTGATCACAAGCCTAACTCTTCCAAACTCTAGCAATATGGTGCTCATCCTGAGGCGTGGGGAAAATAGCAAGGGTGAGCACATGTCGTACTCAGCAAATATAACATAGGGTTCATGAGGCTCAAAAGGTTTGACACTGGTTTACTGCGATAGCTTTTAGTGAGTCATCTTTTTAGCATTTGAGTAGGAACAAGTTACCATAAACTGAAAGAACCTCATGATCATGTAAACATGAATAACGTATAGCAAGAAACAATAATCATTAGTGAGCACCAATATCATCAGTATTATCATTATCATCAATGTTCATCATTTATTCTGTAAGGGTCCAAGGCCACTCGTGACCTCCACGGCTGTTATAAGAGTTTTACACTCTGCAGAGGTTGTACACTTTCACTGTGAGTCGTGATTTACCCTTTCGCCTGAGGAAGCTAATCTCTTGACCCACTTCTAAGGAATGTCGGCAGGGTTCACTATGAAGTCTTTCAAAGGTTCGTCTAACAAGTTAGGGCCATTAGATTCACTCGGCAAACAGATGTAGAGCCCCCTTCCATATGGCACAATGACACGCAGTCTATACACATAAGGACAGAGGCCGCACTATACCCGATTCGTCAAGCCATTCTTACACCAAAAAGGTTACCACTAACAAGCTAGAAAAGGTCCTTCTATATGACTAAAGCCAGAGCCATATAGCCCTCACAGTTGTACTGTAAGTCCCGGATGTTCGCTTACATATGAGTCCTTATGGAGAGAAACTAGAGCACCATAAAAACAACCCAATATGCTCTAGCCCTCTTGTGCCATGTTGCTATAAAGCATCTTTTAAAAGTTTATTGCATATACCATTTGTCAAGTTACAGATCATGGTTATTTATCTTGAGCACTAGCATAAATACTACCCAATGCAATGTCCCATGGGTGTCAAGGTACAATGTACAAAAGCTAGGATATCCTTAATGGCAACAAGGAAGACACATGCTATATGACTATTATGACATTAATGTGAATAGGTAACAAGGAAGATCCCATGCTATACTTGCCTTAAACTATGATCCTTCTTATAGTCCAAAGCTTCAGAAGAACTCCTTCTTGATCAACACGTAAAGCTCACCGACTGGACAAGA
Source organism: Saccharum hybrid cultivar R570 (assembly GCA_038087645.1). Lineage (NCBI taxonomy): Eukaryota > Viridiplantae > Streptophyta > Magnoliopsida > Poales > Poaceae > Saccharum > Saccharum hybrid cultivar. The sequence goes on from JAQSUU010000187.1 coordinate 1,943,040, forward strand.
TCATAAAGCACCACACAAGCATCCATGCAATCATACACAAAGCAAACGATAGCTACAATTAGAACAGTACACCATCAATAGTTAAACAAGATGGAAAAGTTGTAAAACGATTCTACGTCTCGCTATGATCACACAGACGCGAAAAGCACGCTAATCGGAGCTACGGTTTGAAAGAAACGACTACCGAGTCTTTTATATTATATTAAAGAAAAGACTATATTTATATACTTGATTTATTTTAATTGAGCAAAAACGTGTATAGATTTATTAAAACACGAAACATAATTTAATTCAAAAGCCGGGTAAAACTACTCATAGTTTATTTGTAAAGAATGTCATATAATTAAGTGATGTGAAAGCAATTACTTGAGTTTATCTGATATATAACGTGTTTACTAAGCAAAACTTCGAATTTAGAAACTCATGTAAATAAGCAACTAACCATATTAATATTTGAATTGGAAAACTAAAATAAAATTAATCATATTTTATTTGTAAAATTCAGTTGCATAATCATTATTTAAGTTAGGATTTAAGCCATGAAATTCCAGAGCTAAATATATGACAAACATTGTTACTAATGCGTAAATTACGTCGTTATGAATCTAACGCAAGTTGAACGGGTTGAAACGGAGTTAAAACGTAGAAGTTATGGCCTAAACAAGATTGTACGTATGTATACGTATTTGTATTTCTATTGTATTTATTGATTTGTTTTTGTGAAAGGAAATGGCAATAATATGTGTGTAAGGTGAGCATGACACCATTGTCATGTCATCAAGCTAGCAAAGATCAAAATGGCCACGCATGGCTGGCAGGCTGTTCTGCTGGCTCCGCTTGCTCGTGCTTGCGCTCATTCGTGCGTGACAGGAGGCAGGATGCAGGGCTGGCGTGCGACTTGGGACCTGGTGCCGGTGGTGGCGCCATACCGCAATGGATGGGAGCTCTCGGCTCTCGACTTCTTAGTGGAGTTCAGCGAAAAAGTTATATATGAAAAAACATCTGACATGAAAACATTAACACTACTACGTAGAGTGCAACTATACGAAACTAATGCAACTGAAACAGAGTAAAACAGAATTAAAACGAAGAAACGACAAAGATATTACGAACCAGTGGCAGAACCACAAATACTTCATCTTCTACCTCCATCCATCTCCTCGCGTGAAGCATAAGGAGAAAAGGAACGAAGGGGCCAGGCCGAGGGCGACACGAGAAGGAGGAGAAATATCTAATTTAGCTCCTCTACGGTACTTTTGGGGTGCTTTACCCAAGGGGTAGCTACGTATATATAGGGAGGAAAACTCTCCACCTCCATGTCAACTAGCGATATGGTGCTAATTGATGTTGCAATATCCACCTCCGCTAATAGACCTAAGTAATCATTTAAGCCCATTAGTAAATAAATGTATGGGTCTTTGATATTTATTAGGATTATTGCACATGGGCTTTGAGCGTTGAAAAAAATGAGAGATTTATTATTTTCGGAATTAATTATTTTCATGGATAAAATAATTCCAGAAAAGTCCAGAATTATTATTTAAGCCACGAAAAATACTCCGAAAGCTCCGAAAATTCGGGAAAATTTTCCAGAGACATTATGGAACATGAGGAACCCAAATAAATGATTTGGAGCTCACGATGAGATAATTTAGAGCATCTAAAAATTAGATTATGCTCATAGAAAAATGAGAACAAGTTCTAGGAAAAGCCGGAAAAATTCCCGAGAAGTTTGTATAGATTGATTGATGGACGAGAAACTGAAATGAGTGATTTGGGTTACAAAGAAAAGATTTTGAGAGGCTCCAAATGAAAACTTGAGCTGAGAAACAAGGAATTTGATTGCAGAAGACGATAAAGGCTTGCTAGAGGAGGAAGATCGTCCTACTAAACGCATTTTAAGGATTTTATTCACTCTCAACACACAAAGGAACAATAAGCAAACATTACATCAAATCATATGCACCGGCATGTATACACACAATGTTGCTAAACCCTATGATAAATTTTATTTTAGTGAAAAATATTATTTTTCTTTGTTTTCATGAGCACTAGAATACAAAATTAAATTACTTTGCATCTATTTTGAAAAGAGCAAATTTTAGGGTGTTACAGCGAGGGAGGAGTTCAGAGGAGATGCCGGCCTGTCGATGCTTCTTCTACGACTTGTACTTCGGCAAGATTGGGCTCTATGTGGGCTTGCTCCTGAGATGGCTCTAGATCTAGCCATCAAACTTCTGATTCAAGTAAGATTCATATTTATATTATTCTTCTGGTTTACGAGTCTCTTTTGAGTGATTTAATCTATTGCAATAGTTTATAGTATAATTCATAGTGTAAGCATGGTGCTTAGACTCGGGTTACTCGTAGATGCACCCTACGTTCCGGATCGATGGTAGATCGTGAAGGTGACAGCTTCGTTGAGTCCTCTATAGTCCATCTCCCGTCTGTAGGCCGAGCAGGAGCCCTTTGTTATATGGTAGATTCGTACTCTGTTTGCGGTCTTCCATAGTAATTCCCTAGTTAAATAGCAGAAGACGTGGACTACCCAAGTCAGAAGTAGAAACTCTGATCGAGTTATCCTCTCTATACTCCTACTATTGAGCCCATATTAGATTGCTACTTCCTTACACTTTAATCTTGTTTACCCCTTAGTTTATTTCTACATTAGTTTATATCTTCAACTCATTTATCTTTTATAGTTAGGTTAGAACATGTAGTTGACTCACACGTTTCCTGTTGATACAATATTTAAAACCCTTCGGGTGAAAGCTACAACGGTATCCGTATGCTTGCGGATCTTTTCTGTTCGCGTTAATAAATACCAACAATGGGCCACTCCCGCAAAGTTTGGTCCTATTTGGAGCACGTTTGCTTTGTGTTTTGGGCCTTTTTCTCCCTGTGACAGGGCCCTAATTTGCCTAGTGAGCGGGCCTTCTCCCCCTGGGCTCATGTCGAGTGATATTACGCCTTGTCTTTTGCATATGTGGACATATTTTCCTTGTTGTTCTGACATGTCCTCCTGTAAATGGTAAAGCACCAAAACTCATGGAAATTGTTAGTTCTAAAGCCCTATATTTAAGTTTGGTGTCTATTTGAGTGGTTTTTATGTGAGAATTGATGGTTAAAATTAGGAGTTAAGCACCACCAACAGGTACCCACCTACGCAAAGTATCTCAAAGACATCCTCAACAATAAGAGACAACTGCCTACCACAGAAGTAATCAAGTTAACAGAGTGTAGTATGGCCATCTTGAATATATCAACAGTCAAGAAGAAGGATCTAGGATGTCCCACTATCGACTGTTCAATCGAAAACCAGAATTTTGAGAATACGCTATGCGCTCATGGAGCAAGCATCAGCATCATGCCCAAGAAGGTTTTTGACAAGCTCAACTATTCAACACTCACGCCAACATCGATGTGCATGCAACTAGCCAAAAATATTCCAATAAAAATATGAAACTTCTTGGTTCCTGTGGATTTTGTAGTACTTGACATGCAGGAGGACATGAAGACACCTCTCATTCTTGAAAGACCCTTCCTAAGTACTACAAATGCACACATTGATGTTGGAGCCAGAGAAATTAAATTCCATATCAATGGCAAGGAAGAGCGATTCGCTTTTAAGCTAAGACCAGAACAATGCTCTATCTTGGAATGGTGTGAGAAGCTAGTGCAACCAACAAGGTCTCCATCTCCGGGACCGATTGATGCACCTGAGAAATAAACACGAATGGAGAAGTCTAGTTCAGCAGACTTAAAATCCCGAACCCTCGCCGAAGCGTAAATCAGTAGTTATCCATATTTACTTCTTATATTGCATTAATCATTTTACTTCAGGATATTTACTTTTCAACACCTGCATTATAAAATAAGAATTCTCATCATAGCATTATATAAATCCAAGCCCTATGTAAATAATTTTTACAGAGTAAAAATCCATAAGAAATATTTACCGTGGAGGCATAAAAATTTAAAAATACCATCCATTCATCTTCTTATATTTTATAGTATTATAAAATATTTTTGCATTGCATATATATACATGTGTATATAGTAGAAATACAGGCATATGGGACCCACTCAACCACTACCCATCACTTCTATCTCCACCATCACCTCCATTTCCACCTCCATCTCCACTCAGTTCATATCTCCACCAAATTCACACCGACGGTCACTCATTCTTGCTTAAGTGTGAAGCAAAGAAATATCTGGAGGAAGGGGAGGCCAGTTGGCCATGATGTGGGGCCGGTCGGCCCCACCACTAGGCTGGCCAACCTGCTGTTGCACCGGTTACAGATACCATTCCTTCCTAGTTGCTCTCGGCCTAAAACACAATAGCAAAACTAACTCCCAAGTTTGAATTTTCCAATCTCTAATTTCGTAGTTTGAAAATTCACTTAGTAGAAGTGATTTTAGAATTAGAAAAAGAGAAGTTTTAGAATGGAAGTGCCACTAAAATTTGAGCAAGGGAAAGAGAGGATAAGACTGGTAGTGTTGTCCAAATCAAGAGAGAAAATCAAAAAGAATTAGGATGGAAGTCATGCCAAAACCTCGATTAGAAATTCATTAGGCAATCTCGACGACTAACCCTCGAAAGATTGACCCTCAAATGACTAACTCCTGGACAACTGACTTCTAGATGGCTGACCGCTAACATATTATTTTTCCTAATCCATTCCATGAGTTTGTGTTGTTTTCTGTTTATTTTGCAGGAAGATGAGCAAGTATTTGGGCAAGCTCAAGCGCGCGGCATCGTTCCATTCAACGAGAAGCTCGTCTTCCCGAGTGAGCACTGACATGGTGATTGACGCTCCCATCTCCTGCTGTCGGAGCGTCGTCTCGGTCATCCCCTGTTGAGAGAAACATTCGTTTGCAAGAGAAGTAGCTCAAGCTCCGAGGCAAGACGGAGAAGAACATCTACAAGCAGCTAAAGACCCAGAGGTTCATTCTCACTCCCATTTATGATCCATCCCTACTGCAAGCAACAAGTATGAACACCGAATTTGAAACTATATTTAAGGCTGTAGGATGGGAGAATATTTGGGAAATTGATGAGCCGGGGTCTAAGCTTTTGGCAGCTGAATTTTTATGCATGTTGCCACCTACCAATTCTGAAGTTTTATTTAGACCTTTTGAAAAGATTTTCTATCCCATGGAAATAGTTTAGTGAGCTTCTAGTATTTTATGCACAATGTGTGATTGATGTAGACACTGCTATATAAGACTTCTATATGACAAAATTTTGGAGAGAAATATCTAAAGAACTTATTTGTTACCATTCTCGTACAAATGAAATTCATCACCCTACTTTAAGATTCATGCATAAATGGCTAGGATTTTCTTTATTTCCTAGAAATGATTTTCGCACTGAGGAATGATGAACTTAAGCTGCTCTATGCCATGGTTAAGAGAAGAAAGGTTACACCTGTCCAATTTATGATGAAACAATGGAAATAAATCCCTGAACTTAAGGGAGATGTTGGGTGTACTTCTTTAGTCACTCGCATAGCTAAAAATTTAGGTCTTTCGGAAAATGCTTCTGTTGCTTACATTGATGACATTCCTCGTTGGCATATCGATTATGAATATTTTGTCCAAGCTCACATGCTAAAAAATAAAAAGGATGGGAAACATGTCATGATGTATATGGAGTATACAAACGAGATCCCGTTACTAGACCAAGACCTTGGTCTGTATGCGGTGAGTTCTTTTGTCTTTGATTTACAGGTGAAGGAAGCAGCACTTTGTAGAAGTGCCTCTGCGAGACTCACTCACAACCCACAGCTCTGGTACCGTGGTGACGATCCAATTCCCGAAGGACCTACCTTCACTAGCTATGCAGGCTGGGACCAACCGGGTTCTTCCCGTATGCACCAACCCGAGCATGCTGGTTGGGAGCAGCTCGCTCCTCAGCACGATGAGAGCTCCTAGCAATAGGGCTCAAGCAGGCAATGGCAGCATGGAAATTTTAACTACTACCAACAACAGTCCTACGAAGAAGTTTCAAGTGGCTACCAGGGAAGGCGCATATCCTTCTCTGCCTGTGGCTACCATGACCAGCACATGGGCCACCATCAGCCGCCCATGGGCTATAATGAACAGCAGACGGAGCACCCCCGCCTCAACACTAGGTTGACCACCATTGAGGAGACACAACATGACATCCAGAACCAACTTCACCAACACACCCAGTGGCAAGCAGAGATGGGAGAACGCATCACTACCATTCAGTAGCACCAAGAGTAGGAGAACGAGAATTGGCGATACTTGATCCAGGGTCTCCACGTCGACCCACCTTTCTGAGAGACCGCAGCAACACTCAGCTTGGGGAGGAGCCCCCATTTACCTTAGGTAAGTTTTCTTTCTGGTATTTTATTATTTTCTTTAGTTTATTTATTTTCAAATTTGTCTTATATTTTTATATATATAAATAACTAAGAAAACAGAATAAAAATTTGCCTTTGTCTTTTATATATATTAGTAAGGTGTAATCTAAAAAATAAAAACCAAATAAAAAGAGTGTGTATAGTTTGCTTAAGTTTGTTTAAGGAATGTTTTTAAGATTCAATAAATAAAAAGAACTTGAAGATGATGAATTTTCACAATGAAAATGATAAATAGTTGCTCTATTGTAATTCCTTTCAAGTACCTAGTTTTCAGCCAAGAATTCTCCTGAGTTTTGGATAAAATTGATTTGACATGAGAATTTTCTCTAAACTTGGAACTTGTGGGTAGTATATGCTTGATCTAAGTCTAGGTAATTGACGGATATGATATGAGAAGGTCTGAGCTGCTATTTATCTTGTTCCAAGTGATACTAAATTCTGAAGATTTCTTTTGAAAACATAAAAATTCCACATGATGAGATCCAGTATGACAAAGTTTGAAATTCCTACTAGAGCCAAATATGTTTATTTAGGCTAGGAAGATTTTATACTTATATGCTACTTGTTTTTGCATTGCACATGATGTATTTTGATAAAAGGTTTTTGAAAAGGTTTTTCCAAAGGGTTTTGCCTAATTGTACTAGTCAAGTTTTAATTTGTTCTAAAGTTTTAAAAAGTTCAAATTTTTAGTGGTTTTTATGACACAAAACACAAGGTGTTACACAACATGATCACAAGTGCCACTAGATGCTCCAACGCGATAAAAATGCACTATGGATCACTCCTCACTCACTTGGAAGATGAACAAATCAAAGGAGATGAGTGGGAGACTTGCTTCTCAGCTCTAGGGTGTGTACAAGGTTGCAAATGGCCAAGAGAGCCACCCCAAGCCGGCCAACTCACTTAAATAGGTGCCACCCAAGCCACCTAGCCGTTAGACACTCAAACCGGGTGTCAGGCCAGTCTGCGTGACTGGTCGGACCGGTCTAACCAATGGTCCGACCGTCGGATTTACGCCACGTGTCTGCACCTTTGAATATAAACCGTGCAGCTCCAACAGCTAGTGCAATGACTAACTCAGCGCTCGTCGGACCATGAGTCAGACTCCAACAGTCCCCAACTAGACTAGTTCGCGCGACGGACCGAGCTAGTCCAGAGAGGTCCCATACCTCAATTTTGAGTTGGACGCCAATCCGACCGGAAGGCGTTGGACCAATTGTGGTCCGACCCTCATAGCCCTCGAGCAACCAGAAAGCACCATGTCACCACGCTTTGCTGGGGCCCGGTCGGACCACTTGATAGTGTGCCAGTGCGGTCTGACTCAGCCCCCAAACTGGTCTGACTGCGTGCTGCTGCTCTCTCCGCCTGCAGACAATGGGTCGGACTAGTCTGGCTGGACCCCGAACTGGTCCAACCCAGTGCCCGAGAGCAAACCCTTGCTTCTGTCTTGGTGCATGCCTAGTCGGACCCAGTCGACAACTCGTCCGACTAACGCATTTCTTCTCCTTTAAGCCCAATTCTCAACACCCTTGTGCATATGTGCCAACTCCAAGTATTCCAACACATGTGTACATGAGTTAGCAACATTCTTAGCCACTTTAGCTCATTAGGTTCCAAATGCACATGCAACGAGTTAGATCACCTAATGGCACCTGATAACCGCATCAACTATAATTTCTCCCCTCTTTATAGTACGGCTATCTATCCTGAACCCAATCACACACTCTATCGTGTCTTGATTGGCAAAACAAAATAGCCCTAGCAATTATACCTTTGCCTTGACCACCCTTTTGTTTTTCTCTTTCTTCATTTCTAAATTGGAGCACTTGATCACCATCTTTTGGCCATCTCCATCACTTGAGTGTCATCTAGCTCCATCACATGGAATTAGACCAACCTATCTCATCTACACACTTAGACATAGGGTTAGTCCAGTGGTTTCTTCAATTAGCCAAAACCAAACTAGGGCTTTCACTTAGGTTGCTTGACCTTGCTACCTAGAATTGTTTAGGTAAGCTACCACTAGCTCAACACTTTAGTTGCTCACTATACACTTATGGTAAGGTGCAAGCAAACTAAGTTAGAGACGTGTAGTCGGGGCAAACCGTTAGTTCACTTCCGCATATATTTTGGCTAGCCTTCACAAAAATAACTATTAACTCCTATCTAATCGGCCATCTCGATGCTACAACCGGCCTTGCTCCCTCATGGCTCACGCTGGCACCGGGGCTGGAGAAGGGGAGGGAGGGTTCCAGATTTCAGGAGCTCAGGTGTCCACTATCGGTTGCCCAAGCTCCTCTTTGTTCCCTCTCTCGATCGATAATGTTCTGTGCTGCTCACCCTAGTAGCCAACTTTATAACGTGGCTCCAAAAACACAAGTCGATCTATACCCTTTTAATTACTTTTAAAATTTGGTTGTATTATATTTTTTCTATAGATGTTCATATCTTGTTTGCATGCTGTTTAACACTGCAACGAAAACTGAGTATTCCCTCCATCCTAATATATAAGGTGTAACCACTTTTTACTCATGTCCCATAATATAAGGCGTACTCTCTCTAGACACACATACATCAATGCAGGGTTGAGAGAGAGAACTAAATGCGTTCTTGGTCTTCGAAGCAGAGGTGGTTATCCCTTGTATACTAGGACCGAGGAAGTAACTACTAACGATTTTTTTCTCATGAGGGAAATGAATTCTAATATTCAGTTTCCCTTTATTTTCTCCAATTGGTAATTTAAACATAATAGAAGAATATCATGATGAAACCATAGTTTTAGAACCGATGGACATGAAATAAAACACAATGGTTTTAAAAATGGCGATCAAGAGTGAGGGCCTGTTTGGGTAATGCTGTTTTCAAAAACTGCTGTATCACAAAATTATGGTTTTATAAGCCAAGAAGACACAAAACCGTGGTTTAGAAAAAAAGATGTTATGAGTAGAGTTTTTAAAACTCTAAAAAGACTACAGTTTTGATAAAACCATGGTTTTAAATACTACAAGATTGGTTACATCCAAACACCCAGTAACTTTTTAAAAACCAAAGTATTTTGTAAAACCATAGCATTTCTCCAATACTTCAAAAATACTTTGCATCCAAACAGGGTAGGTTTTTAGGAACCCAAAAAAGACTAGTTTAATTTAAGCAATGCTATAATGTTTCAAAATGTTACGCTGAAGAACCATTGTATTTTATAAAACTACGGTATCTTTTAATACTCCAAAAATAACCTGCATGCAAATACTATGTCCTCTCCAAACTTCCAACAGCACATTGGCACTTGAAATAATATAAAGTACAGTTCATCTGAGAACACCCAGTCCAGAATATTTTATAAGGGTCAGCTACGATTTGCGCGCATCCATCTGGGATTGTTCAATCAATATATATACGGTTCAGGTCGCGCGAGCGATGTGCTGGTAATCAAAGATTACGTGGATCTGAGGGCTAGCTCAAGACCGGAGAGAATGCACGGTTGATGGATGAATGAACCCATGCATTATAGTACTATATATAATATAATAATATAATAATATACCTCTGCGCATCTGGCGCGACGCAGTAAAATAAAATATATAATACTCCTACTGGAGAGGTGATGATGGTGGTTATTAAACTACTACTAGTAGTTCCACCGCTGATGCATCTGGGAAAAGCATCCATGACCTTGGCTGCCTGCAACAAGGAAAGGGTGGTCAGAGCCGGGAGCAATTATCTATTCATCCATGAGGTAAAAAAATGTCTGAGTTCTTGCTCTGGAGCTGCGCCTTTGATAATTGAGATATTGGTGTTCCATCATTGCTGCAGGTTAGCAGCAGTAGCTTTTTAATCTCCTGGGTGAACAGGATGCATTCCATAACAGGCACTGCCATGTTGCATCGGTACTCTTTTCTTTAACCTCCATTTGAAATTGAATGCAATGCATCATTCGCTTCACCGTCTCTAATAGTATAATCTATTGTTATGCCGTGGCCAGGGGTCATAAACATGTACTCCTACTACTAGTAGTCTTCATTCAAACCTTAATCAAAGAGGGACGTGGCATGGCCTGACATTGAGCATCACTTTATTCCAAACCGGTCAAAAGCGCAGATTTGGATGTTGGACACGGTGGGCCCCCACGCACCAGCGGAGAACCAACGCCTCAGCGGCTGAAGCTGCAGCAGGCTGTAATCATCTTATAAACAAATATATAAGTACGTACACGGCTGAAGGCTCTGCATCGATGCATTAAGCATCTCAGAAATCGTGGACTAGTAATCCGTATCCTCTGCGCGCAATCCTCGGGCTCCCTCGTCCTGCTTGTGCTTCTGCTCTTCGGTTCTGCTTCTGAGAAAATTTACTGCGGAGTTTGAGCTTGGCTGGCGGATTCGAGTTTGAGCTTGCCTCCCGGAAGTTACATTAGCCCATGGTCCTACTACCAATGTTGGCGCTGCTGAAGTTCAAAAAAAAAATGTTGGCGCTGCTCCGGTGCTCCCATACTCAAACTCAATCAACCCCTTGTTTAGATTGAAGAAAATTTCAATCCGATGAATAGTACCACTTTCGTCTTATTTGGCAAATATTGTCCAATCATGGATCAACTAGGCTTAAAAGATTCATCTCATGATTTCCAACTAAACTGTGTAATTAGTTATTTTTTTTTACCTACATTTAATACTCCATACAAGCGGTTAAAAATTGATGTAATGGAGAGAGAGTGAAAAAACTTGAAACTTTGAGGCAAACTAAACAAGGCGCTAAGTAGTACTACCCCTAGTAGTGTAGTACTAGTACAGGCAGCTCCTGCCGAAGCTGAGCGCTATACTAGGGTCTTGTTTAGTTGCTAAAATTTTTGGTAAAATGTAACTGTAGCATTTTCGTTGTTATTTGGTAATTAGTATCCAATCATGGTCTAATTAGGCTTAAAAGATTCGTCGCGTCCATTTCGTCTAAACTGTATAATTAGTTTTATTTTTTATCTATATTTAATGCTTCATACATGCGTTTAAAGATTTGATGTGATGGGGAATCTACTGTTCTTTTGCAAAAAATTTTGGAACCAAACTGGACCTAGCTTGTTCAGTCTTCAGAGAGAGGTGCACGGATGTGTCAGGTAGGAGGCTTCATAAGGGCTTGTTTAGTTTTCCAAATTCATTCCCAAATTTCACTATAAAAAAGAAGATTCTCCATCACATCAAAATGTCGGCACATATATGGAGTATTAAATGTAGATGAAATAAAAAACTAATTGCACAGTTTTATTGTACTTTGCGAGACGAATATTTTAAATCTAATTAATCAATGTTTGGACAATTATTAGCAAATAAAAACAAAAAACTATAGTAAATCGGAACAGTAATTTAGACGCCGAATCTGCGATCTAAACACGGGCCAACCGTACCTGACGCCAACAATTTTTTCGCCGTCGCCAACCTGGCTGGAGTTGTGTTTCTTTTCAGCATTATTATGGTTTTGAACGACGTAGGCGGTGGGGGGAGAGAGAGATGCAGCGAAACTTTGTTCAGGAAACGAATGGAGCCAGTACAAGGCTAGCTGGAATTGGCTCGTTCGGTTTTGAAACCAGTTCAGGGCATTATGGAATGGTAAATGAATCAACTCCGAGAGTTGCAAATTATTTAAAAATTATAAAAATGTCTATAACGCCAAATAAGTTTATTATAAAGAAATATATCTGTGTGTATTTAATGATTCTAATATGGTGTCATAAATATTATATTACTTTGTAATTCGGTTAAACTTAAAAAAAATGATTCAAGATAACTACATGAGTTGATTAATTTTAGGACGAAGAGGGCCTGTAGGCTAGCTGGGTCTGGAAGTCTGCTAAAAGATAAGTTACATATAATGTCACCCTCACGTTAAAGCAAAATATCCGTGCAAAAGGATTGGTAGATAGAATTCAGATCTCTTAGGTGGGATAATCATATTCTTATTTTATTGAATGCTCTTAAATACAAATACAAAATGGATACTTTGAATTCAAATTTGCACTCGAATACCTATTTTTTTAAGTTAGTTGGTAGCAAGTATTCATTTGCTTTATTGTTGGTTTTACGAGAACAAAATTATTATACAAGAGTAGATATGTTAAAGTATGACTATATGACTTTTTTTTTTGAACCGGGGAGCTTCGCTCCTCATTCCATTTACACGGAAATACGGTGGGTGCCGGGTTTTGAACCCGGGGTGGCCGAGTGCACGGCTCTTTGAGCCTGTGCTACTGACCAAGCGAGCACTTGCTCAAAATAGTTTGTTGAAAATAACATGTATTCAAAATCCATATAGCACTGAATACGGGGGAGAAACAACATGACAGCGTTAGCTAATAAAGAGAAACATGGTAGAAGATTGAGACCATAGTATAAGTCCATCAGCACTGATGGTGGATAGATAACAAAAGGTTCAGCAGGTCACACGAGTCTAAGATTATTTAGGCGGCACACAAGCTGTGAAAACAAGCAAAATGTTGAGACTAACGAGCGCAAACCCACCTCTCCATGAAGGTTGCTAGTTCATGGATCTATATCAAGTTTGACTTCATCTGGGATCGTAGGCGACCAGGTCTCTGGATATGATAACATGCATGGTTTCGGTTAGTTAGCATATAGTTGTATGGCACCACTTGTACTCCTAGCATCTAGGGAGAGCTGTTGCTCACAGACGTCCACACGCTGCTTGAGTGATGAGGTGTAAACTTTTTCTTCTCCACTTCATTGGTTATATACGCAGAGCCCATGCCTCTTTCCCAGAGAAAAACTCCACAATTCAGCTGCCTCTTTCTCCTTCTCATGCCCATGGCAGATGACTCTTTCGTGTCCACCGCCTCTCACTAACCCCTTTGTCTCTGCTCCCTATGGTGATCCTCTATCCGCTGCCACCATTGCCATGATCAACATCAAGTCTCACATCCCTGTCACTCTCAGGGGCGGAGCCAGGATTCAGATATGGGGGGCCGGACGCACACTAAGTATCGATAAAAATTATATAGTACCCACATGAGATCTTGATGTCGGCTTAAAAAATTGCGGAATTTGATGTTGGCTTAAAAATCTGTAATAAATTACCTTTAATCTCTTTATCTTAAAAAAAATGTTACTCCCTCCGTCATATTTTGACTTTAAAATTTGTACTGAAATAATGCATTCGACATGGTGTATACTTAGATTTGACATAATTGGGGATCTTTATTGAGTTTAATTTATGGGTTTGCGCCATTTAAAGATTCTCTTAAGTTGCCTTAATTTTTTTTAAATACACTATATTATAGGACGAAGGAAGTAAATATCTAAATTTTAAAGATAAGAATTGAAGGAACATTCTTCATAGATCAATAATTCATGTCATATATGTATTTTATTTAGCCACTTAACATTAGATAATCAAGAGATATATTTGAGAAAAGCAATCTAAAATTAGTTAGTACATCTTGTTTATTTATAATCTCTAGTGATTAGTGAGACATAACTAAAAATAGTAATGAAAACTATGCAACGTTAGGGGGGCCAGGCCCCTGCCCCCCGTCTCCGCCCCTGGTCACTCTTGACATGTATTCTTCCAACTTTTGCTAGTGGCCAACCATCTTCGAGCTGACAACGTTGCAAAAGCTCAGCCTTCTGAACCACATCGATGGCTTTCTCTCAATGCCATCCTTCATGCACAACCGACATTGAGTTGATGCAGGTTGATTCCTGCATTGTATCATGGCTCTACACCACCATGTCCAAGGAGACTATGGATGCCATGTATAAACATAGGAATTCGGCGCACTCTACTTGGACAACGATCACTAGGCTCTTCCTCAACAACAGCCTTCAATGTGCAGTTTACGCCTACTAGGAGTGAAGGGGCTGTCACACCTAAGAGAGGGTGTGAATTATGCAACTTAAAACTATTTGGCGTCTAAAACCTACTTATCAAAACATATGCAAGATACAGTCTAAATGTGTACTATAATTTTGCTAAGTTTTATTATCTCTAAAGCAAAAGAGTTATATAGCCCAGATTCCAATCATACACTACCAAGAAGCCACTTTGGGTTAACAGAGCGAGCAGAGCATCCGTCTCCATCTTAAATTAGTCACGCTTTATGGAGCATCGTCTCCGCTCAATAAAAAAAATATTATATCTTCATGAGATAAAAGTTCGCTAATAAATTTATCTAAACATATTTATGAGTTCTAGTATCAAAGAATTTATTGCACAAAAACACAATGTTGTAATTGGAGTTTAATTTAGATGTTCAGTTTAGCAGCTACTTTTTTTAGTTTCTAAAAAAAACTATGACATCAGCTCATGCAGTCTCCCATGTTTATTTTTTTCTTGAACAACGCAGGAGAGCTACGTGTCATTTTATTAAGAATAAGAAAGAAACCGAGGGCCAGCAAGAACCGGCGCCAGCCCAAGTACAAAGAACTCCACCCAAACACACACCACCGACAGGAAGCAAACTCTTACAGAGAAATAAAAGAGGCAACAACTAAAACCTTGACCAACCTAGACACAATCTAAGCGGCCAAGGAAAACGACCGGGCAAGTTGGAGTTTAGAAGCTCCAGCCAACCCCCAAAAACTGCATTCATCAGCTATCACTCAGAGCATATCTGGAATGCTACGCCTAGCGTGCTTGAAAATACAAGAGTTCCTGTGTTTCCAGGTTTCCCAAGCTACCAGAATAATTAAAGAGTTGAACCCCTTTTGCAAATCTTTTGGAATAAACCGAAGACCTTTCCTCCCACCAGCTAGAGAATTTGGTGTCTAACGTTGAGGGCACTAGAGCAGGTAGATGTAGGGCTTGGAGAATTGAAAACCAGATCTGCCTCGTGAAGACACAACCCACAAGGATGTGCTATATGGTTTCTTCCTCCTAATCACAAAAAGGACAAGCCTTCGAGTGGGGCAAGCCTCTTTATGCAAGTCGGTCTTGCCGTCCAACATCGATTGTTGATAGCCAACCAAATGAAGAACTTGCACTGGAGTGGAGCCCAACTCTTCCAAATTTTTTCAATGGTGCAAATTTGATGGTCTCAACAAAGAAAGCAGCAAACGCTGATTTGCTGGTGTATGTACCTGACTGAGTTAACTTCCATCTAAACCGATCAGGTACTTCCTGCTGCAAGGTCAAGCCCTCCACTAGATCCCAAATATTGAGATAATCTTCCAAGACTTAGACAGTACGTGCACCTTTGATATCTGCCACCCATCTCCGATTATTTAGAGCCTTGGCTACTGTCCTTCTATTGAGCGACATTTTGGGAACAACTTTGATCAAATTTGGGGCAAGTTTAGTAATGGTTCTGCCGTTCAGCCACCTGTCCTTCAATTCCAGAATAAAATCGATTTTCCATTACCAACAATACAGTCAACCGCCAAGTGAATCATTGCTTCTGCGCACTGAGAAATTTGAACATGAAAACCAGCCCAAGGTCTTGAGGGATCTGTTTTTTTGGCCTAAAGCCAACGAAACCTTAGAGCCCAGCCAAGTTTTTCACGGTTACGGATCCCCAAGCCACAATACTCAAGCGGACGTTGTACCCTTTCCCATGAAACTAAACGATTACCTTCATTTGCTTATTCCTGCCCTTTCCTTAAAAAACCTCTCCTCCTGTTATCTACTGCTTTGATTATCCATTTAGGGAGATCAAAGGCAATCATTAAATAAATGGGGGTGGTTGTCATGACCACCCGCACCAAGATCAAGCGACCAGCCCTATTCATTAGCTGTGCCTTCCACCCTGGGAGAAGATCAGCCACTTTATCAACTAGAGGTAGCAGTACCTCCTTGGTGGGTTTGTGAATAGAAAGGGGTAGCCCAAGACATGTGCAATGGAATTCCTGACAACACAAGTCAGAATTTCTTTTTTTGAAACTAGCCGGGAGCACTAGCCCATCATGTAAAAGACAGAGAGAGGCACCCGCGCCCAACCACGAGTGGGCTGCCGAGCAACCGGCTAGACAGCCTACCGAGCCCCAAGCTTGGTCGTAGGTGCGGGAACCAGGGATCGATCCCTAGTTGGCTAGCTCCTAGACCGGAGCCACTACCACGATGCCACTGCATCATTCGCACAAGTCAGAATTTCCGCTGTAAGCTGCAGATGCTCTGTAGAACAGTGGATGGGGGAGATTGAGCTCTTGGTTAGATTCGTACGCAGACCCGAGGCATGGCCAAATAAATCCAGAATTGTCTTGATCATAGTTACAAAGTTTTTAGGTTGATGGGGTCAGGTACGGGGTCGCGGTACGCTACTCGTGATAGATTTTACACTTGGAGTCAAAAATAAACCCGTGAAACCAGATCAGGGTTGACGAACCCGGGTCGAGAGTTGAAGGTGGTGAACCCGTTTTATGTGACTATGGTCTTGATGACATGCTGGTCCATCCTATATGGCCACAAGAAAACCACAGCATCATCCACATAAAAGGAGATTCGATGTCTAGCATGTTACACAGCAAGCGGCTGGAGCATTTGCTCTCTAGTTGCATATTCCACCTGAGAGTTCAGAACATCCATGACGAATATAAAAAGCATGGGGGAGGGGGTCACCCTGACATAGGCCACGCCGATGATATATGGATGCACCTGACTCTCCATTAACCAAGACTTGAGTAGACGAGGTGCATAAAATCAGGCAAAGGTCACACCACCGCTGTCCAAAACCCACATGTTGTAACTATTTAGCTTATTCCAAACTTCGTGTATTTGAAAATGGAGGGAATACATTCAAAAGTATAACCTGCCTCATCACATGTGGATACAGAAGTTCGTAGGGAAAATGAAACCAACAAACCAATAGCCCAATCTAAAAAATTGATCCGTATAGTTATGTCGGCCACTATTTATATACATTCACCAGTAAAAGTGGTGTTAAGAATACATTTCACCGAATGAATATGATATGCCCCCACAAACAAGAGCGGACAGAAAACTAAAAAGAAAATAAAAGGTACATACAACTTATGGCGAAAGTTCATATTGAACTAACCCATTCCAAGTGGGCGATGACACCATTTACAGCTGAAGATCATCAAGTGTCAATTCTTCTGCTGACATCAATTTTAATTTCTGCAAACGATAGCAATCCAATTCAGTTTTGCCAAGCCATCACGCAGAGTCTACTAGTAACAGGACAAGCTACTTACTGTGATGAACTGGGGAGGATCATCAAGGCTAGATGAACCAAGGATGATGTCTCGCTTCAGCTTGGATGAAAGCTTGTGTGCAGCACGTAACTGGAAAATTTCCAATACTGGTTACAGCATGCAGCATGAAAATACTTACACAAATGATGGATCTTAGAATTCTAATGCATCACATACTTTAACTCATATCCTCTACAGAAACTGTAACATACAAATGCAACTAAACAATGTACTGGAGATACCTCTGATCGAGTAGCACCACCTATTACAAAAACAAATATACGCTGACCAAGTTTCCTGAAGTCACTGGAGGCATGCTTCAACACAGAATCACTGGAAAAAAAATCGAAGCCGTCAGCAGACGTTGCTGAAAGTTATATAACAGATTGTAACTTATATTTGCACAAATTTGATAATGCAATGCATAAAAATCTGATGCATGAGTGTGCAAACAAAGATTCATGCTACTTACAATAATTTTTTTTCGAAAACGCAGGAGAGCTGCGTCTCATTATATTAAGAAGAATGAAAGGGGCTAGAGCCCGACAACACACACCACACACAACCCCACACAAACCCAGGAATTACATTCGCACCTGAAAAGGGGCAAAGGACGACCAAACACTAGCACTAAGCTAACTACCAAAAAGAGGGGCTGTCAAGGAAGACAGACCCTTGGCTCCTGCTAGATTCCACAACTGGCGCTCTTCTCCAGCAAGGGTGAGAGCACCACCAAGGTTAGGGGTAATACCATAAAAAACGCAACGATTCCAGTGGTTCCAAAGAGTCCAAGCTCCAAGCACAATGAGAGAGTTGAGACCTTTTTGTATCAATCCACTTGTTGCTCCACTAGCCTTTTCCCACCAGCTATCAAAGGAAGTATTCGAAGGCTGTGGCGACAAGGAGTGGAGGCCGACCTGTCTTAGGAGGTACCAAAATTGTCTAGCAAAGACACAGGAGACAAGGAGGTGGTTAATAGTCTCATCCTCCTGGTCAGAGAGGGCACTGCTCAGGATGAGGCAGCCCACGACGTGCAAGGCGATCTGCTGTCCAGCACCGATTGTGGGCCACCAACCAAAGGAAAAAAACGACATTTGGGTAGGGCCCAGGTTTTCTAGATCCTCTCATATGGTCCAAACTGAGTAGATCCCAGAAAGAAACTCTCATAGGCAGACTTGGCAGAGTATTGCCCACTAGCAGAAAATCGCCATATGTGGACATCTTCGACATCAGGTTCTAACTCAAAGTTATACAGCAAATCCCAGAGATGGAGGAAGTCCACAATAACACCAACAGTGCGAGCTCCCTTAATATCCAAAACCCAACTGCGACCATTAAGAGCTTTCTGGACAGTACGTCGCTTCACCCTTCTCTTTGGGATGGCTTCTAGTAGTCGAGGTGCAAGATCAGCAATACACTGTCCATGGATCCAACGATCAGTCCAGAACAAAATGCGATTCCCATTGCCCACTTCCGATACAACAGCTACTGAGAAGAAGGAATAAACTTGGTCCAGGATCTGAATAAGGAGGGCCGCACATGGACGATGAGGCTCAGTTTTTTTCAGCCAAACCCACCTCATCCTTAGTGCCCAGCTGAGATGCTTGAGGTCAGAAATTGTTGGAGAGTGATTCTCTATTGATTAGGGCTAACCCTAGAAGGGTAGCTATATAGGTTCCATACATGGGCCACATGGGCCTTAGCCTCATGGGCCTAAACACATACTCCAACATCCCCCCGCAGTCTGAACTATCGGCACAGCGGAGTTCAAGGCTGAACAAGAAAGAACACACACAACCCCCCACAGACGCAACTAGCCACCGGTGATGTTGAGGCTGGAGCGAAATTCGGCGAAGGTCGAGGACGGGAGGCCTTTGGTGAAGATGTCCGCGAACTGGGAGGTCGTCGGAACATGAAGGACCCGCACCTCGCCCATGGCCACCCGATCACGGACAAAGTGGAGGTCAATCTCCACATGCTTCGTCCGCTGGTGCTGGATGGGGTTGGTGGAGAGGTAGACTGCACTGACGTTGTCGCAGTAGATCAGTGTGCTCCGGGAGGGCGGAGTGTGCAACTCCGCAAGCAGCTGCCTGAGCCAGGCGGCCTCCGCCACACCGTTAGCAACGGCGCGGTACTCCGCCTCGGCGCTGGACCGGGAGACCACTGGCTGGCGCTTGGACGACCAAGACACCAGGTTGCCGCCCAGGAAGACGGCGTAGCCGGAGGTGGAGCGGCGAGTATCCAGGCATCCGGCCCAGTCAGCGTCGGTGTAGACGACGAGGTCGGTGGAGGAGGCCCGGTGGAGGAGGAGGCCGTAGTCGAGCGTGCCCCGGAGGTAGCGGAGGAGGCGCTTGAGAGCCGTGAGGTGAGGCTCCCGGGGGTCATGCATATGTAGGCAGACCTGCTGAACAGCATAGGTGATGTCCGGCCGGGTGAAGGTGAGGTACTGAAGGGCCCCGGCGAGACTCCTGTACGCAGTGGGATCGGCCACCGGTGGTCTCTCAGCCTCAAACAGCTTGCCCTGAGTGTCGACCGGAGTGGAGCAGGGGTTGCAGTCAGTCATCCCAGCCCGCTCCAGGATGTCCCGAGTGTACTGTCGCTGGTGAAGTAGGAGCCCGGTAGGACGGTGCTCAACAGTGACACCGAGGAAGTGGTGGAGCTCACCCAGATCCTTCATCGCGAACTCCTGCTGGAGAGCGGTGATGATCCGGCGGAGAAGTGGCTCACTGGAGGCGGTAAGGACAATGTCATCAACATAGAGTAGCAAGTATGCAGTGTCGGCTCCATGGTGGTAGACGAACAGGGACGTATCAGACTTGGCCTCCATGAACCCCAAGGTCAGCAAGAAAGCGGCGAACCGGTGGTTCCACGTCCGAGGTGCCTGCTTGAGGCCGTAGAGGGACCTGTTGAGCCGGCAGACCATGTCAGGACGGGTGGTGTCGACGAACCCCGCCGGCTGACTGCAGTACACCGTCTCGGTAATAAGGCCATGGAGGAAGGCGTTCTTGACATCCAGCTGGTGGACGGGCCAAGACCGAGCAAGCGCCAGCGATAGCACGGTACGGACGGTGGCCGGTTGACCACCGGGCTGAAGGTCTCATCGTAGTCGACGCCAGGGCGCTGAGTGAAACCCCGGAGGACCCACCGAGCCTTGTAGCGCTCGAGAGAGCCGTCGGCCCGGCGCTTGTG
The DNA here is from genome assembly GCA_038087645.1 of Saccharum hybrid cultivar R570. Taxonomy (NCBI): domain Eukaryota; kingdom Viridiplantae; phylum Streptophyta; class Magnoliopsida; order Poales; family Poaceae; genus Saccharum; species Saccharum hybrid cultivar. The sequence continues at coordinate 1,963,768 of JAQSUU010000187.1, forward strand.
GGTCCAAATCCACTTGCCGGTGACGATGTTGGAGCCTGGCGGCCGGGGCACCAACTCCCACGTCTGGTTGGCGAGTAGCGCGGCGTACTCCTCTTCCATCGCGCGGCGCCAGTGAGGGTCCAACAGGGCGTCGCGGACGGAAGAGGGTACCGGAGAGACCACCGCGTCGCCGGTCGAAGCCTCGAGAGCACGAGGCGGCAGTGTGCCAGCCGCGTGTCGTGTCACCATCGGGTGAACATGCCGCGGGTGTCGGTGAAGCAGCGGTGGGTGGTAGACCGGCGGGGCACCACGAGCCGGCGGGGACTGTTGCGGTGGAGTCGGTGTCCCCGGTGGAGAAGGGAGCGCGAGCGGCGGCGGCCGCGGCCTGCGCTGGTACACCCGTACCGGCGCGGCGAACCTCGACGGAGGTGCCGGGGCAGGTGCCGGGACGGGATCCGGCGTCAGCGACCGACACGACCCCCCCGGGGCAGAAGCGGGGGACGAAGGCCCCGGGTCTGCACCAACCGGAGAGGACGGGGCCGCGCCCGAGGACGACGGGCCCGGACCCGCTGGGGATCCAGGACTGGGGGCCGGCACGGCGCGCAGCGAAGCGGTACCTGCAAGAGGCCACGAAAAAGGTGGCTGGACCACCGGGTCAGTGGGAAACAGGGAGGGTGGGTCAGGTACCAGAGAGGTGGTAGTGCTGGAAAAGGGAAAGACGGACTCATCGAACACCACATGGCGAGAGATGAGAACCCGTCGGGAGGTAAGGTCAAAGCACCGGTACCCCTTGTGATCCGGGGAGTACCCGAGGAAGACACAGAGCGTGGAGCGAGGGTCCAGCTTGTGGGAAGTAGCAGCGGTGTTGGGGTAACACGCACACCCAAACACGCGGAGGTGATCGTACCGAGGCGGGGTACCGAAGAGGGCGTGGTGAGGAGTGGGAGCGGGGCAGGCCGCGGAAGGAAGGCGGTTAAGAAGGTAGGTGGAGGTGTGCAGGCCCTCAGCCCAGAAGCGAACGGGAAGAGAGGCCTGAAACAGAAGGGTACGCACGGTGTCGTTGGTGGTGCGAATCATCCGCTCAGCCTTGCCATTCTGGGAAGAGGTGTATGGACAAGACATGCGGAGCTGAACACCGTGAGAGAGAAAGAAGGCACGGGAGGCGGAGTTATCGAACTCACGACCATTGTCACACTGGACGGCCTTGATGGTAAGGCCGAACTGTATGGACACCCAAGCGAAGAAGTGGAGAATGGCGGGGAAAGCGTCAGACTTTGCACGAAGAGGAAAAGTCCAGGAGTAATGAGAGAAATCATCAAGCAGCACAAGATAGAACTTGTAGCCAGAAACGCTGATGATAGGAGAGGTCCAGAGGTCGCAATGTATAAGATCAAAGATGTGAGCCGCCTGGGAAGAAGAACTATGGAAAGAAAGACGGACATGACGGCCCAGCTGACACGCATGACACAAATGTTCATCGTGAGTCCGAGGACACCGAATGTCAGAACTACGACTGAGCTGCATCAGGGCATCACGACCAAGTCGCCGGTGCCAAGTAGTGGAGGAAGTAGTGGTGGCGAAAGCAGCTGACAAAGGGGTCGGCGAAGAAGACGAAGGAGATGCTGGGAAGCGAAGGGTGTAAAGGGGACCCGTGCTGTCACACCGAAGCAGAGGACGGCGGGAAGCCAAATCTCTGACAGTGAGACCGGAAGAGTCAAACTCCACAGAACAAGAATTGTCAGCAGTAAACCGACGAATAGAAAGAAGGTTGTGAACCATAGAAGGTGCCACAAGAACATCAGGAAGACGAAAGGAGCCAGGGGCGCCGACGGCACCCACGGACGTGACAGGAAGGCAAGACTCATTAGAGACCATGATGGATGAAGGGTGATAGGAAAAAGGAGGTTGAACGGAAGAGAGAATAGTGGGGTTAGGAGTGGTGTGGTAGGTGGCACCCGAATCGGCGATCCACTGCGGGCCGACAGGAGTTCGCGGGGCCATCGTGCTAAATGAGTGTGCCAAGGCCGCCGAGTCCCAACCGGGCGAGGCGCTGGAGGGTGTAGACCACGGGAATGCTGCTGGTTGAAACCCGGGAGAAGCAGCAGCAAGCATGGCGGCGGCCGGCAGGCGAGGCTCACCACCGGGAGCCTGGAAGGACCATGACGGGTCGTGGAACCCAGAACCCCCACCACGTCCCCGTCCGCGACGACGGCGTCCGCCACGGCCCCCCCCACCCCCGCTCGGCCCGGGGGGAGGAGAACCCACAAGAAACGACGGCGGCGTAGGGGACGGATGCGGTGCCCAGGCCTAGCCAGTGCCCGCGCCGGCGGGCAGCGCTGGAGGGTGGCCGGGCGATGCCGGGGCCATGCCAAGGGCGGCCGGAGCCTAGGAAGGAGAGGTGGTCGGGGCGGCCGGGAAAGGCGCAGTCGCGGGGGCACTGCCGGCCGCGAAAGCAATGGCCTGCTATGCCCATGTCGCGGGAAAGAGGGGCGCGGAGGCGGAGGGGGTGGGCGAAGGCAGCAGCCAGCCTGCAGGCCAAGGGTCGGCCATGCTGTGGGAGGAGCAGCAGCCGGCAATGGCGCGGTGGCGGCCGCAGGCAGCCCGCCAGAGGCCTGCCAAGCAGCAGAAGAGGGAAGAGCAGCAGCCAGCAAGGGCGCGATGGCCGCGTCACTCGCACCTGGTGCGTACTGTCCAGTGGCTGGCCAGGGCACGGAAGAAGAAGCAGCGGCACCAGGGGGCGCTGCTGGAGGAGCGGTGGCCGCGGAAGGAGGAGCGGCCAGCAGAGGCATCCCGCCAGGAGAAGGAGCGGCAGCCATCAGGGGCGCCGCGTCACTCCAGGAGGGGCGCCAGGTGGGGGCCGCACTAGGAGGGGCGGCAGAGAGGTGTAGGGCAGGTGGGGGCTGGGCGGCAGGGGAGAAGGCGGCGCCCAGGGCCAGCCCACCCCCTGGCGGCTGGAGCAGGGGCTGGCCACCCGCGCCAGAGAGGGGCGGCGGCCAGTCAGCCCTGGGAGCAGCGCCTGGAGGGAGGGGGCAGGAGGAAGCAGCTGCTGCCCATGAGGGAGAAGAGAGGTGGGGAGGGCGCGGAGGGGCGGAGGGAGGCAGAGCCGCGACCTCCAGCGGCGGCAGGAAGAAGGGCGGCTGCAGCTGCCGCCCCAGGCAGAGCAGCGGCGCCCGCCCCAGGCAAGGCGGCGGCTTCCGCCCCTGGAAGTGCAGCGGCGGCTGTAGGAGCAGGGGATCGGAGATCGGCCCAGGAAGGAGAGGAGAGGGGAGGGAACAGAGGGAAGTAGGAAGGGGAAGGGGGAGGGCAGCCGGCCATGGCCCCCTGGCAGCAGAGGAGGCCGACGGCTGCAGGTGCCTGGCCGGCGGCTCAGGAGGAAGGAGAGGATAGGCTGGATACCATGTTGGAGAGTGATTCTCTATTGATTAGGGCTAACCCTAGAAGGGTAGCTATATAGGTTCCATACATAGGCCACATGGGCCTTAGCCTCATGGGCCTAAACACATACTCCAACAGAAATGCCAAGCCCACGGAGTTCAGAGGGGCGGGTAACCTTTCCCCAAGCCACAAGACAATGTCCTCCACGAGCATCTTTGCGGCCACTCCAAAGGAAACTTCTCCGAAGCTTGTCCACAGCTTTAATAGCCCATGGTGGGAAATCAATTGCCATTACCAAATAAATAAGCATGGCAGTGAGGACAAACTGCACCTGAATTCTTCGTCCTGCCCGTGTCATGAGATCTCCTTTCCATCCCGGTAGCTGATCAGCTATTTTATCTATAACAGGTTGGATGTGTTCCTTAGTTAACTTCTTGAGAGAGAGAGGCAACCCCAAATGTTTGCAAGGAAAATCCATGAGAGCACAAGGGAGAAGTTCATGTACCAAGGACATTTCTGTATTCACACACCTGATTGGCAACACATTGCTTTTCTGCAAATTGGTTTTGAGACCTGAAGCTTCACCGAAGAGTTGGAGGATGCCCATTGCGACAATAATATCGGTTGCCTCTGGGCGGAGCAAAAGAACCACATCATCCGCATAGAGGGATATACGATGTTGAAGAGCTCGAGACGATAGTGGCTGCAACATACCATCAGCGGCTGCCTTGGCTACCATATGCCCCAACACGTCCATAACTAGAATAAAAAGCATGGGCGATAACGGGTCACCTTGCCTTAATCCTCGTCGATGAGAAATACGCTCCCCAGGTACCCCATTCAACATCACTTGAGTAGAAGAGGAGAGTAACCCACAGATTATATCCCTCCAAATCTGGCCAAAGCCTAAGTGCTGTAAAACCTCAAGCAAAAAGGGCCAAGAAACTGAATCAAAGGCCTTTGAGATGTCTAATTTTAATAGAATTCTGGGCTGCTTTTGTTGATTGAGAAATCTTGCTGTTTGCTGAACAAGCATGAAGTTGTCTTGTATGAAACGCCCCTTTATAAAAGCAATTTGATTGGGAGACACCATCTGCTGCAGCCGACATGCAAGCCGATTTGCCAGCATTTTAGTGATCAACTTAGCAAAACTTAGAGGAGCAGGTAAGCAGTCTCACCCCTATAGTGATATATGAACAAGGAGGTGTCAGACTTGGCCTCCGTGAACCCAAGAGTCTGCAGGAAGGTAGCGAATCGAGAGTACCAAGCCCGGGGTGCCTGCTTGAGCCCGTAGAGAGATTTGTTGAGCCGGCAAACGAAATCAGGACGAGAAGAATCCACGAAACCGGCCGGCTGACTGTAATAGACCGTCTCAGTGAGAGTGCCATGGAGGAAGGCATTCTTGACATCCAGCTGATGCACAGGCCAGGAGCGCTCGAGAGCCAGGGAGAGGACGGTGCGGACTGTAGCTGGCTTCACCACGAGATTGAAGGTCTCAGCATAGTCAATGCCGGGTCGCTGAGTGAAGCCGCGGAGGACCCAGCGAGCCTTGTAGTGCTCCAAGGAACCATCAGCACGCCTCTTGTGCGTCCAGATCCACTTGCCGGTGACAATGTTGGAGCCCGACGGACGGGGCACTGGGTCCCATGTCTGGTTGGCGAGGAGGGCCGCGTACTCCTCGTCCATCGCGCGGCGCCAGTGAGGATCCGCCAAGGCCGCGCGGACGAAAGAGGGTACCGGAGAGATCCCCGGCTCGCTAGCGGCGGCGGTGAGGGCCTGCGGGCGAGACGCCTGCCTCGTCACCATCGGGTGAGTATGACGAGGGTCCCGGTGAAGAAGAGGCGGGTGGTACACCGGCGGGTCGGCGCGAGAGCACGGCGAGGCCGGCGGAGCATGCACCGGCGACGACGCCGCTGGTGACGAAAGCGGCGGAGCCGGCTCACGCCGGCGCTCGTAGACAATGCCGAAGCGTCCGGGAGGAGGTGATAGCAGACTCGGCTCCCGCCGGCGCTGGTAGACGAGTCCGAAACGCCCGGGAGGAGGTGGGGTCGGTGCGCTCAGTCCTGCGATCGGAACGACAGCATCTGGCACAACGGGAGGCCGCGAAGCCACAGGGAGCGAGGGTGGAAGCTCCGGGGCTGCCTCGGCCATGTCAGGTACCGGAGGAAGGTCCTGGTGTGAGTCCGGCAGGGGCGAGGCGGGACCACCAGGAGAGTGCGCCGGAGCAGTACCTGCAGGGTAGAGGAAAAAGGGTGGCAGAATCACCGGGTCAGTGGAAAAGAAGGAAGCCTCCACATGGTCAGCGGGAGGTGTGGGTGGAGAGGTGGAGTAAGGGAATGCCGACTCATCAAACACGACATGGCGAGAGATGAGGACACGGCGAGAGGTAAGGTCAAAGCATCGATAACCCTTGTGATCCGGAGAGTATCCGAGAAAGACACAGAGGGTCGACCGGGGAGCCAGCTTATGGGGAGCGGTGGCGGCGGTGTTAGGGTAACACGCACACCCGAAGACTCGAAGGTGGTCGTACCGAGGAGGGGTACCGAATAGAGCGTGGTGAGGCGTGGGAGCTGGGCAGGCAGTAGAAGGAAGTCGGTTAAGGAGATAGGTGGAGGTGTGCAGACACTCAGCCCAGAAGCGAGCGGGTAGAGATGCCTGGAGCAAAAGGGTGCGCATGATGTCATTGGTGGTGCGGATCATGCGCTCTGCCTTGTCGTTCTGAGATGAGGTATACGGACAAGACATGCGGAGCTGGACACCGTGTGAAAGGAAGAAGGCACATGAGGTTGAGTTATCGAACTCACGGCCATTGTCGCACTGGACAGCCTTGATGGTGAGGCCGAACTGAGTGGATACCCAAGCGAAGAAGTGGCTGAGAGTGGGGAACGCCTCGGACTTGGCACGCAGGGGAAAAGTCCAAGAGTAATAGGAGAAATTGTAAGTGCAATCAAGCCCTATTTGTGGGTTTTGATGATAATGACCACACGATTAGAGGACTAATGAGATTTATCGAGATGACAAGCAGGCAAAATAAGAATGAGGATAATGCATGAGATGGTGGAGCCCGAGTTACAAAATGACGCGGTAATGAACTCAAAAGCGTTTAAACTCTTTGATATTTGATCTTGAGTTTAGGCTATGCCGCACTATAAAGGGGATGCTAATCTAGTTGGTTTGAGGAAGATAGAGTGATCAAGTATTAAAACTAAATTATAAGAGAGACACTCTAGCACCTCACGAGCACATAGAATAGTTTTAGTGACTTTTGGTGTCGGAAGTCCCGACGTATGTCGGGAGTCCCGACGGTCGGAAGTGCTGACTTGCGCCGGGAGTCCTGACGTCCAGCCACTTAGCCTGTGCGGTGACTGAGGACGTCGGAAGTCCCGACGTATGTCGGAACTCCCGACGTTCAGGAGTCCCGACCCTCGCCAGGAGTCCCGACGCTAGGCCCATCGGCTCGCTCTGCTGACTGCTGCGTCGGAAGTCCCGACGTACGTCGGAAGTCCCGACGGTCAGCAGTCCCGACGTAAGTCGGAAGTCCCGACGTTGGCCTTCGCGCAGTGACTTTGACCTTGTATGAACAGTGTTTTCTATACAGGTCAGAAGTCCCGAGATCTACGTCGGGAGTCCCGACGTAGATCTGAACGGTTAAATTTCTACTACAAGTATAAATAGCCATCTCTTCACTTCTAACTAGAGATGGCAACGGGTACCCGAAACCCGAGTACCCGACGGGTATTACCCGATAAAGAGGCGGGTATGTAATGAATTTTCTACCCGTGGGTATGTTATTGGACAAAATCCTATACCCATCGGGTATGCGGGTACGGGTGCGGGTGTATACTACCCATACCCGCATACCCGCGGGTAAGACATACCCGCAAAAATAACTAGCAAACCTTAGTTATTTTAGCGCATATAAGTCATAAATTTGGCCCATTGAGACATCCACTATATTTCTAGTAGATTGTCTTTGTTATAATGATGCTAATAATATTTGTTAGCATGTTTGTAACTTGTTGGAAGCTTAGAATGATTTATTTTTGCACGTGACTATTTGATATTTTTAGGTAATTTTCGGGTATGCTATCGGGTACGGGTTACCCGTCGGGTGAGAATTACCCGGCGGGTACGGGTATGGAACTATTTTTTTACCCGCATGCGGGTACGGGTAACCCGACGGGTAAAATTTTGCGGGTGCGGGTACGGGTACGGGTGAGCACTACCCGTCAGGTATGTACCCGCTGCCATCTTGACTTCTAACGGTGACGAACTCATTTCACTCGACCAAACCTTCAGTGAAAGTGCTCTCTAGCTCTCAAGCTCCCCCTTTCTTCTCCTCTTTGCTCCTAGATTTAAATCTTTCAAGAGATTGAGTTGAGAGAAGGGATTTGGTGAGAGAAACATTGATTCAAAGCTTGAGCAATTTCTTCGTCAAGCCGGTTGGATTTGCGTTTGTTACTCTTGGGTTCTTTAAACCCTAGCCGGCTAGGCGTCGCCCAAGAGCTCCCGATCTGTGGGAGAACCTTGGGAAGTTTGTATTACCCTTGATTTTCTAGTAAAGAACTCAAGTTTACATTTGTGGTTGCTTGAGAGAGGCAAGGAGGTGAAAGAGACTCCGACCTTAGTGGTCACCTCAACAACGAGGACGTAGACAAGCCTTAGTGGCGAGTTGAACCTCGGGATAAATCCTTGTGTCCCACGTGCTTATTGTTGTTGTGATTACTTGAGATTATTTGGTCTTTGTTGTCTCTCTCTCTCTCTCAAGCTATCTCTTAGGTTTTGGTCCCGATCTACAAATTGGTGGCGCTCCAAGGGCAAGGAAACACTTGGATAACCTCATCTTACCACTAGGAAGTGGGGTTGTAAGTTATTGGCTTCACAAAGTTCATTTGAGCACTTGTAGTTCATTCCACGTAGGCGTCGGAACTGCTGACAGCTGACGTCGGGACTTCTGACGACGTCGGGAGTCCTGACATAAACTGTTGGGACTTCCGACAGTTGCTGACAAGTGACTTTGAGTTTTGTGTAGAAATTTTTAGATACGCCTATTCACCCCCCCTCTAGGCTTACCAGGGATCCTTACAAGTGGTATCGGAGCCGGTTACCTCGCATACGCTTCACCGCGTAAGGTATGAAGCCCGGAGGAGGAACTAGTGGTGTGAAGCCGGTGGATGTCGATCCGGAGCGAGTTGAGCTGCATGACACCGATAGCAGCGAGCTAAGTGTGTCGACAGCAAGTGTCTCCACGCTCCCACATCTTGAGGCTACCGATGTCGAAAGAGTTCTTAATGAAGAAGAGAAGAGAAACAAGAAAGCTCAAAAGAGAAGCACGAGAGAAGAAGGAGCAGCAGCGGCTAGATGAAAAGAAAGCAAGAAAAGAAGCTAGAAGGCTTAAGAGAGAAGAAAGAAGAAAGAGAAGGGAAGCTAGAAGGAAGAAAGAAAAAGAAGCCAAAGCTTCCAACACATCTTCTAGTGAGCTCTCTAGCAGCTCCGAAGACGGTGATGATGATGAGTCCTATCAAGTGCATAGCAAGAAGGACAAGAAAGGAAAGGGCAAGAAGAACGACGACAACAAATATGCCACCGTATCCTTTAATTATTCTTCTATGTCTATGACTAACCATGATCGCAAGTCTTTCATCAATGTGCCCGCGGGGAAGTTACCTCATTTCGATGGGACTAACTTTGCCAAGTGGAAACACTTGATGAGAGCTTATCTTATAGGTCTCCACCCCGGCATTTGGGAGGTTGTTTGTAATGGATTTGAGCCACCGGTTGATCCCAAGAATCCAACACTAGAAGAGATGAGAATCATTCACCTAAATGGTCAAGCCACAAGTGTGTTGCTTAGTGCTTTGGATGGTGATGAGTACAATAGAGTGATTGGTGTGGATGTTGCCAAGCAAATTTGGGATACTTTGCATCTTGCACATGAAGGGGTTGACAAAGTGAGAAAGGCAAGAATTGATTTGATGATGTCCAAGCTCAACCGGTTTATTATCTTAGATGGAGAAGGGCCACAAGAGATGTTTGATAGGTTGATGACCATGATGGGCAAGATTAGAGGCTACGAGTGTGATGAGCTAGATGATCACAAGGTTGTCAAGATTATGTTAGAAGCTTACTCACCAAGAAATGAGACCGTAGTGACTCTAATTAGAGACAAGAAGAAGTTTGAGTACTTCACACCAAATGATGTACTTGGAAGGATCTTGACATTTGACATGCAAAGAGAAGAAGCAAATGAAAGAAAGAAGCTTGGCGAGTTGCAAGCAAAGCTAGAAGGCATCAAGATCAACGATGATGTAGCTCTCAAAGCCAACAAGTCAACCAAGCAGTCCTCTACAAGCAAGTCCAAGTCAAACAAGCAAGCATCAACTAGCAAGCCCAAGGCACCGAAGCAAGTCAAAGAAGAAGTAGAGACAACATCATCAAGTGAAGATGAAAGTGATAGTGAACAATATGAGAAAGTGAAAGATGTTGCTCTCTTTTTGAGGAGATATCAAAAGGGACTCAAAAAGCAAGGCTACAAGGTAGTGAAGAGAAAGTTCCCAAACAAGAAAAAGAGGCTATGCTACAACTGTGGAAGCACCGAACATCTCATTGCTCATTGCCCTCATGAAATCGAAGACAACAATTAGAAGAGAGACAAGAAAGAGAGCAAGACCGACTACAAAAAAAAGCAAAAGGAACATGGGAGAGGCTCACATTGGACATGAATGGGACTCAACAAAAGATAGCTCAAGTGAGGAGGATAAGAAGATTGCAACCGTGGCCATTCACAAGCCATCATCCACACCAAGGCTCTTCAACAACATGTCCGATGATGACTACTACTCCCCTCACATTTGTCTCATGGCAAAGGGTGAGAAGGTAAAAACAAAGGCTAAATCTCCTTCACCTGCTAGTGACATCTTTAGTAGCGAACTTAGTGATAGCTCTAGTGATGATGAACCTAGTGATGAAGAGATTGATAATGTAATTAAAAATTTAGATCCTAAAACCAAACTCTTCATCTCTAAGCTAATGGAGGATTTAGAGAGTGTTCAAGCTGAGCTAGCAACTAGAGATGATGATCTTATTGCACAAGAAAATATTTATATTGCTAGCAAGGAAGCTCTTGCATTAGAGAGAAGTGAGGTGGCCTCCTTGCGCAAGGCTTTGGTCAAAGAGCGAGAAGACCATGCTCTCACAAAGAAGGTAAATATTGCTCTCAACCAAAAGTATTGTGACTTAGATGAAAAGCACCAAGAACTTGGGCAGCAATATAGTCTTCTTTGGGAGAGCACCCCACAGCCCTCTAATGCAAAGGACATCTCTACTCCCTCCACTAGTCAAGGTTGTGGAAAATGTTATAATCTTGATTTAAATGCTTATTCCACTAACCTTGCAAACATGGAGGTAATGAGAAAGGAGATTGCTAGGCTCAATGAGATCATTGGCAAGGGCTGCTTGAGTGGTAAGGCTCAAGTAAGTGACAAGAAAACAAATGATTCAAGAGTGTCTAAATTCAAGGAAGGGAGACACCCCTCAATCAAGCATGGGCTTGGGCACACTGCAGGAGCCAAAACAAATGGAAGAAAGGTCATTAATGGATATGAGTGTGTCCAGTTCATGAGCAAGGGAAAAGTAGGTACAGAACAGCCTGCACAGAAGGTGGCACAAAAGCAGCCCCGAGCAGCACAGCTAGCCCAGGACAGCAGTGCTGCTGTGAAGGGCGGCAGTGCCACCCCCATAGAAAAGGGAAGGCTACCTCTTCTTCCTTTGCTCTTGTCAAGCCCAAAAAGGTGTATCAACCAAAGCAAGAGCCCCAGAGACCAAAGAAATCGATTTGGGGTAATTCTAACAAGTATAATTATCAACCGAAGGCTCATGCACCTCGACAAAGCTTGAGTTCTTGCTTTGTGTTGAAGAACAGCAGCAAGGGAGAAGTAATTGCCAAATATGTTGGCAATAATAAAAATGTTTATCTTAACACTTCCATTTGGGTTCCTAAGATTCTTGTGACTAACATGCAAGGGCCCCAAGAACATTTAGGGACCTAAATCAAGGAACTAAACTTGTTTTGCAGGCATACTCCTCCGATGGATCAAGTTGGGTGCTTGATAGTGGATGTACAAATCATATGACCGGAGAAAGAAGTATGTTTCAATCATATTCCCCAAAGTTGGACTCAAATGAAAATATTGTCTTTGGAGACAATTCTAGGGTGGATGTGCTTGGTCTCGGTAAAGTTGCTATAACCCTTGAGCATTCAATTACAAATGTTTTACATGTTGATTCGTTGAGTTATAATTTGTTGTCCATTTCTCAACTTTGTGAGATGGGCTACAATTGTCTCTTTACGGATAAGGGTGTGGAAGTCTTTAGAAGGGAGGATTCCTCTATTGTCTTTACGGGTCGATTAAAGAATAAGCTCTACCTAGTTGATTTCAACAAAGGGAAAGCTAATCTTGAGACTTGTTTAGTGGTAAAATCTAGCATGGGTTGGCTATGGCATCGCCGGCTAGCTCATGTTGGGATGAGAAACTTGGCCAAACCTCAAAAAGACGAACACATCTTTGGACTAACAAATGTTCACTTTGAGAAAGATACGATATGTAGCGCTTGTCAAGCCGGAAAGCAAGTTGGCGTACCTCATCCACCAAAGAGCATCATGACCACCACTCAACCATTGGAGCTCATCCATATGGACCTCTTTGGACCGGTCGCCTACCTAAGTATCGGGGGTAACAAATATGGTCTTGTTATTGTTGATGACTATTCCCGTTTCACTTGGGTATTTTTTTTGTTTGATAAGTGTCAAGTCAGGGACAAGGTGAAGACATTTGTTAGAAGAGCTCAAAAGGAGTTTGGTCTCCCCATCAAGAAAATGAGAAGTGACAATGGGACCGAATTCAAGAACACTCAAGTTGAGGAGTTTCTTGATGAGGAGGGCATCAAGCATGAGTTTTCAACTCCATACACCCCTCAACAAAATGGTGTATTAGAGAGGAAGAACCGGACACTCATTGATATGGCAAGGACAATGCTAGATAAGATTTCGGATTTATTTTGGTGTGAAGCCGTCAACACCGCTTGCCATGCCATCAATCGCCTCTACCTACATAAGAAGTTGAAGAAAACTTCATATGAGCTTCTAACCGGTAACAAACCAAAGGTGTCTTACTTTAGAGTGTTTGGGTGCAAGTGTTTCATACTTAACAAGAGACCCAAAACCTCTAAGTTTGCACCTAAAGTTGATGAAGGTTTTCTTCTTGGTTTTGGATCAAATGAGCATGCCTATCGTGTTTTCAACAAAACCTCCGGTAGAGTTGAAATAGCGGTAGATGTGACATTTGATGAATCTAATGGCTCTCAAGTAGAGCAAGTTGATGCAAGTGTTGCAGGAAAGGAGTATCCACCATGTGAGGCAATCAAGCAATTAGCTATCGGCGATATAAGGCCACAAGAAGATAAAGCCACTGATTTGGTGGTTCCCCTAGCTGCTGATGAAGAAGTTTCCGCTGACGTACCTGATGCTGAGGGGGAGCAAACCCCTGCTGCAGTCCAGCAGGGTGGTATTGATGCACCTAGGAACGACAGTGCCACACCCCCTCTAGGAGCAGCAGCAAGTCCAACTCCGATTCGAGGACAGAACCTACAACCAATCTTTGAAGAAGTTGAAAATCCAGAAGATAATCAAGAGGCCATTGAGCACCTAAGACTCAAGCAAACCATTCAAAGAGATCATCCCGCTGACAATATTCTAGGGAGTCTTCGAAAGGGGGTATTGACACGTTCACATTTAGCAAATTTTTGTCAATATTACTCTTTTATCTCTCCTGTGGAACCAGTCAAGGTAGAAAAGGCACTTGAGGATGAGGATTGGGTGATGGCTATGCAAGAAGAATTGAACAATTTCGAGAGAAACCAAGTGTGGACATTGGTGGAAAGACCCGAGACAAACGTGATTGGCACCAAGTGGGTCTTCCGCAACAAGCAAGATGAGAATGGCGTGGTGACAAGGAACAAGGCAAGATTGGTCACTCAAGGTTTCACTCAAGTGGAGGGCTTAGACTTTGAAGAAACATATGCACCGGTGGCAAGACTTGAAGCAATCCGAATGCTTCTAGCCTTTGCTGCCCATCATGACTTCAAGCTATATCAAATGGATGTCAAGAGTGCATTCCTCAATGGCCCTATACAAGAACTTGTCTATGTTGAGCAACCATCAGGTTTTGAAGATCCCAAGTTCCCCAACCATGTCTACAAACTCCAAAAGGCGCTCTATGGACTTAAGCAAGCACCAAGAACATGGTATGAATGCCTTAAGGAATTCTTGCTTAAGCAAGGCTTTGAAATAGGCAAAGCTGATCCTACCCTCTTTACTCGTAAAGTCAATAAAGATATATTTGTGTGCCAAATATATGTCGATGACATAATATTTGGTAGTACTAACCATGAATTTTGTGAAGAGTTTAGTAGGATCATGACCAAGAGATTTGAGATGTCTATGATGGGTGAATTGAAGTTCTTCCTCGGTTTTCAAATCAAGCAATTGAAGGAATGGACTTTTATTAGCCAAACAAAGTACACCCATGATATGCTCAAGAAGTTTGACATGGCGAATGCAAAGCCCATCAAAACTCCCATGCCAACCAATGGACATCTTGATCTCAATGAGGAAGGGAAAGCCATCGATCAAAAGGTATATCGCTTCATGATCGGCTCTCTACTCTATTTATGTGCATCTAGGCCCGATATTATGCTTAGTGTGTGCATGTGTGCTAGATTTCAAGCTAACCCGAAAGAGTGCCACTTGGTGGCCGTTAAGAGAATCTTGAGATATTTAGTACACACTCCTAACCTTGGCTTGTGGTATCCTAAGGGCTCTAAGTTCGATCTACTTGGTATTCAGATTCCGATTACGCCGGTTGCAAAGTAGATCGAAAAAGCACTTCAGGGACGTGTCAATTCCTTGGACGGTCCCTAGTGTCTTGGAGTTCTAAAAAGCAAAATTGTGTAGCCCTTTCCACCGCTGAGGCCGAGTATGTTGCAGCCGGTGCATGTTGTGCTCAACTACTTTGGATGAGGCAAACCCTTCGTGATTTCGGATGTCGTTTTACCAAAATCTCATTATTGTGTGACAATGAAAGTGCCATAAAGCTTGCAAACAATCCCGTAAGCCACTCAAGAACTAAGCACATAGACGTCCGACATCACTTCTTGAGAGACCACGAAGCCAAAAGAGATATCGAAATTCGCCATGTGCGCACCGAAAAGCAACTAGCCGATATCTTCACTAAGCCTCTCGACGAGTCAAGGTTTTGTGCTTTGCGTAGTGAACTAAATATACTTGACTCTCGTAATGTGGTTTAAAATGTTGCACACCTTGTTTGACCAACTAGCTTCTAGACAAAAGGTTTGCAAAAAGTTTATAATGTGTTTTAAAATGCTTTATCAAAAGAGAACTTGCACTTTATGGTCACTGCTTGTTTTGATTCTGTTGTTGACCATAATTTGTCAAGTTTGTTGTATCCCTCTTCCTTCTTTTTCCGCTTTTTGGTGCTTGTTGCCAAAGGGGGAGAATGAGAGGGGGGTACAATTTTTTTTTGTCGCCTTGGTTGCTTATGTGCACACTTGTCATATGCATCACGTATATTCTTGTGACACTATGTGCAGCACCCCACAAAAGCATGGATGTAGGGGAGCCCCATCACTTAACTCTATATGTGAATTTTGACCTCTTATGCCAATTTGAGAATTCATTTCTCTATTCACATATTTAGGGGGAGTCTCTACACCCATGGCTTGAAAATCTCAGTTTCATTTCAAATATTGTTGTAAGCTCTAATTGTGTTGTCATCAATCACCAAAAAGGGGGAGATTGTAAGTGCAATCAAGCCCTATTTGTGGGTTTTGATGATAATGACCACACGATTAGAGGACTAATGAGATTTATCGAGATGACAAGCAGGCAAAATAAGAATGAGGATAATGCATGAGATGGTGGAGCCCGAGTTACAAAATGACGCGGTAATGGACTCAAAAGCGTTTAAACTCTTTGATATTTGATCTTGAGTTTAGGCTATGCCGCACTATAAAGGGGATGCTAATCTAGTTGGTTTGAGGAAGATAGAGTGCTCAAGTATTAAAACTAAATTATAAGAGAGACACTCTAGCACCTCACGAGCACATAGAATAGTTTTAGTGACTTTTGGTGTCGGAAGTCCCGACGTATGTCGAGAGTCCCGACGGTCGGAAGTGCTGACTTGCGCCGGGAGTCCTGACGTCCAGCCACTTAGCTTGTGCGGTGACTGAGGACGTCGGAAGTCCCGACGTATGTCGGAACTCCCGACGTTCAGGAGTCCCGACCCTCGCCAGGAGTCCCGACGCTAGGCCCATCGGCTCGCTCTGCTGACTGCTGCGTCGGAAGTCCCGACGTACGTCGGAAGTCCCGACGGTCAGCAGTCCCGACGTAAGTCGGAAGTCCCGACGTTGGCCTTCGCGCAGTGACTTTGACCTTGTATGAACAGTGTTTTCTATACAGGTCAGAAGTCCCGAGATCTACGTCGGGAGTCCCGACGTAGATCTGAACGGTTAGATTTGTACTACAAGTATAAATAGCCATCTCTTCACTTCTAACGGTGACGAACTCATTTCACTCGACCAAACCTTTAGTGAAAGTGCTCTCTAGCTCTCAAGCTCCCCCTTTCTTCTCCTCTTTGCTCCTAGATTCAAATCTTCCAAGAGATTGAGTTGAGAGAAGGGATTTGGTGAGAGAAACATTGATTCAAAGCTTGAGCACTTGATTTCTTCGTCAAGCCGGTTGGATTTGCGTTTGTTACTCTTGGGTTCTTGAAACCCTAGCCGGCTAGGCGTCGCCCAAGAGCTCCCGATCTGTGGGAGAACCTTGGGAAGTTTGTATTACCCTTGATTTTCTAGTGAAGAACTCAAGTTTATCTTTTTGGTTGCTTGAGAGAGGCAAGGAGGTGAAAGAGACTCCGACCTTAGTGGTCACCTCAACAACGAGAACGTAGACCAGCCTTAGTGGCGAGTTGAACCTCGGGATAAATCCTTGTGTCCCACGTGTTTATTGTTGTTGTGATTACTTGAGATTATTTGGTCTTTGTTATCTCTCTCTCTCAAGCTATCTCTTAGGTTTTGGTCCCGATCTATAAATTGGTGGCGCTCCAAGGGCAAGGAAACACTTGGATAACCTCATCTTACCACTAGGAAGTGGGGTTGTAAGTTATTGGCTTCACAAAGTTCATTTGAGCACTTGTAGTTCATTCCACGTAGGCGTCGGAACTGCTGACAGCTGACGTCGGGACTTCTGACGACGTCGGGAGTCCTGACATAAACTGTCGGGACTTCCGACAGTTGCTGACAAGTGACTTTGAATTTTGTGTAGAAATTTTTAGATACGCCTATTCACCCCCCCCCCTCTAGGCTTACCAGGGATCCTTACAGAAATCATCGACCACCACCAAGTATTACTTATAGCCAGACATACTGAAAACAAGAGAAGTCCACAAGTCGCAATGGATAAGATCAAACACAAAAGTGGCATGTGAGGAAGAAGACTGAAAGGGAAGACGAACATGACGGCCTAGCTGGCACGCATGGCACAAGTGCTCATCGTGAGCCCGAGGACACCGAATGTCAGAACTACGACTGAGCTGCATGAGGGCATCCCGGCCAGGATGGCCAATGCGGCGGTGCCAAGTAATGGGGGAAGTAGTAGCGGCGAAAGCGGCTGAGAAGATGGGAGGTGAAGAAGGTGAAACAGACGCCAGAAACCAAAGTGTGTAGAGGGGTCCAGTGTTGTCACACCGGAGCAGAGGACACCAGGAGGCCAAGTCCCGCACGGTGAGACCAGAGGGGTCAAACTCAACCGAACAAGAGTTGTCAGTTGTGAAACGGCGAATAGAGAGAAGGTTGTGAACCATACCGGAAGCCACAAGAACATCAGGGATATGAAAGGAGTCATGGAAACTGGCAGTGCCCACGGAGGAGACAGGAATGCAAGTGCTATTGGCGACCATGATGGAAGAGGGACAGGAAGGCTGGGGAGGACGAAGAGAAGAAAGTAGACTCGCATCAGGCGTGGTGTGGAAAGTGATGCCCGAGTCGGCGATCCAATCAGGGCTGGCGGTGATGCTGAAGGAGTAGACCAAGGCAGCTGGGTCCCAACCGACAAGCCCGGGCGAGGCACCGGGAGGTGTAGACCACAGGGATGTGGGGTTAAACCCAGGATTGGCGACATCTGGGCCCCCCGCGCCAGCGGCCCCGGCGCTCGCGGCCATGGTGGTGGCGGCGCCTGGAAGATGGCCCGGTTGCGGCGGCGGGGGGATGGAGCCGATGGCAGAAGGTAGGGAGCCGACAAGGCCCGGCGCCGGCACGTGGCACGATAGGCAGCGGCGGTGGCGCCGGCGCTGGTACTGCGCACGCCCTCGT
Organism: Saccharum hybrid cultivar R570; assembly: GCA_038087645.1. NCBI lineage: Eukaryota > Viridiplantae > Streptophyta > Magnoliopsida > Poales > Poaceae > Saccharum > Saccharum hybrid cultivar. Next base: position 1,981,567 of record JAQSUU010000187.1, read on the forward strand.
GCCAGCCAATGCCCAGGCCAGCAGGGGCAGCGGCGCCCAGGCCTGCAGGGGCAGCGGCGCTCACAGGAGCTCCAGCAGGGGCAGCCGCGCTAACAGGGGCTCCAGCAGGGGCAGCCGCGCTCACAGGGGCGCCAGCAGGGGCGGCCCCGCCGGCGACGGTGGCGCCAGGAGCACCGGCGGCCGCGCCAGGATGGGCAGCGGCTGCGCCCACAGCGCCAGCAGCAGCAGCGGGAGAAGGGCGCGAAGGGGATGGAGGCGCCGCCGCCCAGGGACTGCGGAAGAGGGGCGCGTGGTCCTGTGGCGGCGGTGGAGAAGCAGGCGCGGCAGCGGCGCTGGCCCCAGCAGCGCCTAGCAGGGGCGCGGCGGCCGGACCAGGAGTCACGGCGCGCCCAGCTGCAGGAGGGAGCGGGTGGGGGGCGGGCGCAGCGGCCAGACCAGGAGGCACGGCGCGCCCAGCTGCAGGAGGGAGCGGGTGGGAGGCGGCAGCAGGACCAACGTGCGCCCAGGAGTGCGGGTGGGAGCCGGCGGGAGGGGGTTGGTGGGGCGGTTGAGGGCCGACGGGAGGTGCGCCCGCCCCAGCGGTGGCGCGCGCACCAGCAGCGATGTCCGCCCCAGGACCGGCGCCCGCACCAGCCGGTTCGCCGGGGAAGAGGACTGGCGGGTCGTTGGGGGTCAGCAGCGCCCAGGAAGTGGAGGGAAAGGGAGGGAAGACATGGAAGGAGGACGGGGAGGGAGGGGGCCGGCCGGCCATGGAGGTGGCGGCGGCGGCGCCAACCAGTGGGGCGGCGGCTGGGGAAGGAGGAGAGGAAAAACTCAGCTTGATACCATGCTAGAAGATGATTTTCTATTGATTTGGGCTAACCCTAGAAGGGTAGCTATATAGGTACCATACATGGGCCACATGGGCCTAGCCTCATGGGCCTAATACATTCACACTCCAACAAGGCCGAAAGTCTCTTGGTTGCTCAGCTTCCTCCTTCTTAGGTAGAAGAGTGATGTAGGCTGCATTAAGCACCTCAAAACCAGCAAATCTCCTACTCCACACAGCAGAAACTGCAGCCATAATATCACTTTTTATAACCGGCCAGCAGACCTTGTAGAAGCGGCCAGTAAAACCATCTGGACCGGGCGCTTTGTCCGGAGGCAGCTGTTTGATTGTTTTCCACACCTCTTCCTCAGTAAAAGAGAGCTCAAGATCAGCCAAATCATGGGAGAGGATCCCAAGCTCATCAAGGTTGATAGTGCACTCTCTGTCTATGTTTTTCCCGAGCAAATCCTCATAGAATTCATCTATCAATCTTGCCTTGTCTTCATGCTTGGTGTAGAACTGGTCACCAGAAACTAGCTTGCCAATGAAGTTCTTCCTCTTGTGATGGGCATGGAGTTGAAAAAGCTTTGTATTGGCGTCCCCATCACGTACCCAATCAATTCTTGAGCGAAGACGGGCAATTGTCCGCTTGAGGGATGCAAGAGCAAGGCTGTGCTTCTTAAGATTGTTTTTCAGCCAATTTTCTCTTGGCGAAAGGTTGCGACTGTCTTGGGCGATCTCCAATTGATGGAGGATTTCACGAGCAAGGGCTAGCTGTGAATTAACATGACCAACTATTTTATCACTCCCAACTCTGTAAAGCTCTAAATCCCAGAAATTCACAATAGCAATTCTCTAACCAGCTTCTAGCGCACATGATAACATTCTGATAACATATACTCAATTATCAAAAAGGTCCTCCCAGATTTCTAATGCACATAATTTTAATTTTGAGATGACTTTTACCTTTCCCTCCATACATACCTTCCCATTACATATTAACAAAGGATTTAAATGAAGGTAAAATGGCCCTTTCAACATTTCTTTTGCTTGTTATACAAAACTAGCATAATTGCCCAAACAACAGCATAACATCATGGCTACATTTTAGAATATAATTATAGTCATTACATTTATACTGTCACATGAAGTTTCATAGTTTAGATCTAAAGGAGTTGTACTTCGGTTACTATTCGTATTATATGGGATACAAAACAATTGTAGCATTCATATATACATTGACTCTCCGCTTGCTATAAACTGGAGCCCCAAAAACAAGTATACTAAATATTTTCCTTTTTTTCTCAGTTAATGAGATTTTCTAGTTCTTTTTTTGGATTTCATGAATTTAGGATTAATGTGGCGCTTGAATACCATCAATTATTTTTTGTACATTGTGAAGATCCTTCAAAGGCATAGCAAGGGAAAGAAGTAGAACTTCTAATTTTTTTCCCTGCTGGTAATATGGAAATATTTCTGCAGCAACCACATTTTCCTCTTTGCGGCAGTGACAAGGATTTCTGTCAGCGCTGGTGGTAGTAGACCTGACAAGTGGAATTCCAGCTGTGCAGGTGGCAGTGATTCATCTACCGGGTGGAGTTCCAGCATCTGTTGGTAGCGCTCTTCTCCTGGGGCGGCGATTGGTGGCGGTACATCTAGTTATGGAGTGCCAGGGAAGCAGGTGCCAGGATTTCTCTTCCACAAGAACTCTGGCGTATGGCAGTGATGGAATTTGTCTTCTCAGATGACAAACACATCTCATCACCGAGGTACATTCTCTGCGTGTTCATCTGGTTGTGGATCAACTCCCGTGTGGTTGCAGTATTCCAACGACTTTGATCAGAGAAACAGATTAGGTTGTGACGCCAATTCAATTAAGGCATGATTGGTTGCTCCCACTATATTGCATAGCATATACTAGTTATGCAGCATATCCTTAACCTGAATAAGAACAATACAATTCGCTGTTGTTTGGTTTAACTGGATAGGAAGTTGTACAGTATTATGCACGTGATTGGTTCCAAACATAACTGGTCAGCCTGCATAGGGGAATACACAGGAGGTGTGTTTGGTTGGCTGTGCTAGGGTGCAGTGGCGGAACCAGAAATTTTGATTAGAGGAGGCCAGCTAAACATGGTCAATCCCATCAAAATATATTCTATACTTTTTAAAAGGTTTGTAATTGTAATGACATTTTTAAGATTCTCAAAGCCAACTAGTATGAAAATAGAGAAAAAGTTAGCATAGCTGCAAATTTGATTCAGACCCTTAGTTCCTGTTGGAGTATAGGCTATTAGGCCCATGTGGCTAGGCCCATGAGGCCCATGTATACATCACTATTTAGCTACCCTTCTAGGGTTATCCCAATTAATCCAGTCATATTCTCTAGCATGGGCATCGGCGGCACCCCGCTCACGCTCCCAGGCGAGGGCTGCCGCGCGTCCACCATCGCGGTCATCTGGCACGATCCGGCCGATCCCCTTGTGGCGCAGCTTCACTACCAGGCCGGGGGCGTTCAGAACATCCGCCTGCTCGTCCCGGTCGTTCTCGAGCCCGAGTCGCCCTCCTACGCCCGTTGGCGGGACCTGGTCCTCACCCTCCGCCGCTACGCCCTTGACGACCACGTCCTCTCGATGCCTCAGTCGCGGCCCAGACCCCCTCGTGGCTGCGCCTTGACAGCATCGTCCTCTCGTGGATCATCGGGACGATCTCCCTTGACCTCCACGACCTCGTCCGGAACACGGCTGATGCTCGCCAGGCATGGTTGGCGCTCGAGGGCCAGTTTCTGGGCAATGCCAGGGTCCACCTCCGCGCCGGAGTCCTCGACTTCCTCGACGGCCCTTGCTGCCACTCCGTCGCGTCCGTCCGCTACGCCGCTGTCGTCTCTTCTTGGTGCCCCTCCCTCCGGGCCGAGCGGGGGTGGGGGGGGCCGTGGCGATCGCCGTCGCCGCGGCGCTGGACGTTGGGGGCCGTGGCGGGGCCAACCAGGCGGTGCCGACTGCTCCACAGGGTGCACCATGGCCGTCCTTCCACAACCCGTGGTCAGGGCGCATCTCTATGTGGCCCTTCCATGCTCCCGATGGTGTGCCTCGCCCACCGGCGGCCATGCTCGCTGGTGCCCCACCTCCCGGCGTCTCCACCACGTCTCCGTGGGCTACACCTTCCGTCACCTCACCCGGGCTTGCCGGTTGGGACCAGGCGGCCTTGGCACGTTCTTTTAGCACTGTGGGCCTGACACCTCCTGTCGGTCCTGAGTGGATCGCCGACTCGGGTGCTACCTACCACACCACCCCTGACCCTGGTATACTTTCTTCCGTCCATTCTTCCTCTTCTTCTCTCCCTTCGTCTATTATGGTCGCAAATGGTTTGTGTCTTCCAGTCACTTCTGTGGGTACCGCCGGTGCTCATGGCTCCTTTCGTCTTTCTAATGTTCTTGTTGCCCCTTCTATGGTTCACAACCTTCTTTCTATTAGTCGTTTTACAGCTGACAATTCCTGTTCTGTGGAGTTTGACTCTTCTGGTCGTACTGTAAAGGATTTAGCTTCTCGGCATCCTCTGCTCCGATGTGACAGTACGCGGCCCCTTTACACTCTTCGCTTCCCGGCGGCTACTCCATCTTCTTCGCCGTCCGTTTTGTCAGCTGCTTTCGCCGCCTCTACCTCCTCCACTACTTGGCACCGGCGCCTCGGCCATCCTGGACATGATGTCCTGATGCAGCTCAGTCGTAGCTCCGACATTCCATGTACTCGGGCTCATGATGAGCATTTGTGTCATACGTGTCAATTAGGCTGACATGTTCGTCTTCCTTTTCATAGTTCTTCTTCACATGCGGCCCGTATTTTTGAGCTTGTACATTGCGACCTATGGACATCTCCTGTCATCAGTATTTCTGGCTATAAGTACTATCTTGTGGTGGTCGATGATTTTTCTCATTATTCGTGGACTTTTCCCTTGCGTGCGAAGTCTGATGCTTTTCACACGCTCCTTCACTTCTTCACTTGGGTGTCCACACGGTTCGGCCTCACCATCAAGGCCGTCCAGTGTGACAATGGTCGTGAGTTTGACAACTCCACCTCCCGTGCTTTCTTCCTCTCTCACGGTGTTCAGTTGCGCATGTCTTGCCCGTATACCTCCTCTCAGAATGGTAAGGCTGAACGCATGATTCGCACCACCAACGACACCGTGTGCACCCTTCTGTTTCAGGCTTCTCTTCCTGCTCGCTTCTGGGCTGAGGGCTTGCACACCTCTACCTACCTCCTCAATCGTCTTTCTTCCGCTGCCTGTCCCGCTCCCACGCCACACCAGGCTCTTTTCGGTACCCCTCCTCGGTACGATCACCTTCGAGTCTTCGGGTGTGCGTGTTACCCTAACACCGCTGCCACTGCTCCCCACAAGCTGGCACCTCGTTCGACTCTCTGTGTCTTTCTCGGATACTCTCCAGATCACAAGGGGTACCGTTGTTTTGACCTTACCTCCCGACGGGTCCTCATCTCTCGCCATGTGGTGTTCGATGAGTCCGTCTTCCCTTTCTCCGCCTCTAGCACCACCCCTCTCGACCCTGATCTTGATCCCTTCTCTCTGTTTCCCACTAACACGGTGATCCAGCCACCTTTTCCGTGTTCTCCTGCAGATACGACTTCACCGACCTCCCTGCCGGACTCTTGTCCCCGTTCCCTGACCGCCCGTGGCTCCACGGGTCCGGGCCAGTCGTCCTCCGGGACTGCCCCGGCCTCTCCGCGCGACGAGGGTCCGGGGGCCTCGTCCTCTGGTGATGCCCCGACCCCTTCGCTTGATGCGGGTTCGGCGCCGTCATCCTCTGGTGCTGCCCCGGCCCCTCCACTCGGCGCCGGTTCGGGACCTGCACCTCCGTACGTGGCCGCCCCCACCGCTCGAGGCCTCTTCTCCACCGGAGACTCCGACACCACCGCCACAGTCCCCGCCTACCCGCGTCGTACCACCGGTCTACCACCCGCCGCTTCTTCACCGACACCCGCGGCATGTTCACCCGATGGTGACACGGCACGCGGCTGGCACACTGCCGCCCCGGGCTCTCGCGGCGTTGCCCGACGACATGCAGGTCTCTCCAGTACCCTCTTCCGTCCGTGACGCCTAGTTGGACCCTCACTGGCGCCGCGCGATGGAAGAGTACGCGGCGCTCCTCGCCAACCAGACATGGGATTTGGTGCCCCGGCCGCCGGGCTCCAACGTCGTCACCGGCAAGTGGATCTAGACACACAAGCGTCGGGCTGATGGCACTCTCGAGCGATACAAAGCTCGCTGGGTTCTCCGGGGCTTCACTCAACGCCCTGGGGTCAACTATGATGAGACCTTCAGCCCGGTGGTGAAGCCGGCCACCGTCCGCACCGTGCTCTCGCTGGCTCTTGCTCGGTCATGGCCCGTCCATCAGCTGGACGTCAAGAATGCCTTTCTGCACGGTCTTCTCACTGAGACAGTTTACTGCAGTCAGCCGGCGGGGTTTGCTGACTCTTCCCGTCCTGACATGGTCTGCCGGCTCAACGGGTCTCTCTACGACCTCAAGCGGGCCCCCCGGACGTGGAACCATCGGTTTGCTGCTTTTCTGCTGACACTGGGGTTTGTGGAGGCCAAGTCTGATACCTCTCTGTTCATCTATCACCATGGAGCGGACACTGCGTACCTGCTGCTGTATGTTGATGATATTGTCCTCACAGCCTCCAGTGAGCCACTTCTCCGTCGCATCATCACCGCTCTTCAGCAGGAGTTTGCTATGAAGGATCTGGGTGTGCTCCACCACTTCCTCGGGGTCACTGTTGAGCCTTAGCCTGCCGGGTTACTTCTTCACCAGCGGCAGTATACTCGAGATATCCTGCAGCGGGCCGGGATGATTGACTGCAACCCCTACTCCACTCCGGTTGATACACAGGGCAAGTTGTCAGAGGTAGAGGGCCCCCAGTGTCAGATCCCACTGCCTATCGAAGTCTTGCTGGTGCCCTTCAGTACCTCACCTTCACCCGGCCGGACATCACCTATGCAGTTCAGTAGATCTGTCTTCGCATGCATGATCCCCGAGAGCCTCACCTCACTGCTCTCAAGCGCCTCCTCCGCTACCTCCGCGGCTCGGTCGACTACGGCTTGCTCCTTCACTGGTCCTCCTCCGCCGAGCTTGTCGTCTAGACTGACACCGACTGGGCCGGGTGTCCAGACACTCGGCGCTCCACCTCCGGCTACGCTGTCTTCTTGGGCGGCAACCTGGTGTCCTGGTCGTCCAAGCGCCAGCCAGTGGTCTCCCGCTCCAGTGCCGAGGCGGAGTACCGCGCTGTCGCTAACGGCGTGGCTGAGGCCTCCTGGCTCTGGCAGCTTCTCGCCGAGCTCCACACTCCGCTGATCTACTGCGACAACGTCAGTGCGGTCTACCTCTCCACCAACCTCGTCCAACACCAGCGGACGAAGCACGTGGAGATCGACCTACGCTTTGTCCGTGATCGGGTTGCCATCGGCGAGGTGCGCGTCCTTCACGTACCGACCACCTCCCAGTTCGCCGACATCTTCACCAAAGGCCTCCCATCCTCGACCTTCACTGAGTTTCGCTCCAGCCTCAACGTCACCAGTGGCTAGTTGCGTCTATGGGGGCATCGTGTGTGTTCGTTCTTTTTTCTTGTCCAGTCTGGAACTCCGCTGTGCCGGTAGTTCAGACTGCGGGGGGTGTTGGAGTATAGGCTATTAGGCCCATGTGGCTAGGCCCATGAGGCCCATGTATACATCACTATTTAGCTACCCTTCTAGGGTTAGCCCAATTAATCCAGTCATTCTCTAGCAGTTCCCTGCTATCTAGTTGTGTGCAATAATTCCTATCCACCTTCTGATCAGTTTGCAAGCAGTTACCCAGCTTCTCCACAGACGACTTTTGTTGCCATGTCAAAGTTGAGCAGAAAAATGCTGAACAGTGGGACCAAGTGATGATGGATCTCCTGTTAACCCGTGTGGCCGTGTTGGTGATATTGGCTCTCAGCAGCAGCAAATACAAACTTAGCTGGCTCAGTAATGGAAAGGAGGAGCAATTCTTATCCAAACAAGCAGAAGCAACGGGTCAGGCTGTAGCACAACTCAACTGGATCATTTTTCTGATGATTCAGCGACAGCCGACCCCCATCTCCTGACCGTGGAGCAAACAATACGTTCAGCACTACAGCGCGTCCAACCACTTCACCACCACTGTGATCATCATCACAACTACAACCGTCATGCCCCCCTCCCACCACCACCACCCCCAACCCCCCAAGTTCAATGGAACTAATCCCATAGCAGGACAAATGCACTATTTCAAGATCTTTCAAATTGAAAAATTGAAGATTCCATGTGGTCAACTGCAGCTGCTCTGCATTTTGAAGGCAATGCAGCACGATGGCTGCAGATGTACAAGCAGAAGAACAAGTTGGGTTCCTAGGAAACTGTTGTCAGTGCAGTGCAAACGCAATTTGGTCTCTATATAGGGAGGCTCTGACCAGATTGTTGGAGTTGAAGCAAGATAGCAGTACTGTGGAATGTTATGCTGAAACTTTGAAGCTTTGTAATTTGAGAGATATCCATGCACAATACAGGATTTGATGAACTGTATTTTGTCCCAATTTCTGAAAGGCGTCAAACAAGAGATCAGAGTACCGGTTCAGTCTTAAGCTCCTGACAACATGCACTGAGCAATCATGTTGACCAAACTACAACAATGCATGGGGGACTCTACCAAATTCAAAAAAACAAGGCAGCATACTCCTTTCAAATCTCCTGCTCAGTTTCCTTACAAGCCTGAGTCCAAAGGGTCTACTCCACTCTAGAAGGAGAGACAGCTAAGAGACTATCGTCGAGCAAATGGTTTGAGCTACTATTGTGGGACAATTATGATCCAACCCACAATGAAGTCTGCACAAAACAACCAAAGGCCCAAGTGAGTGCACTAGCCCTCGATGAATTGGATATCAATGAAGTGTTAGCTCAACTGGCAATTGAAGATTCTTTAGCCTATGGTTTTGGTCAGCTATCCTTAAATGCCAAGTCAGGCACTGATGCAGGAAATGCTATGAAAGTGAGAGCTCTTGTTGATCATGCTCCTCTTTAGTGCAAAGTGGCAACACACGCTGCTTTGCCAGTTCCACATTTGTGCAGAAATTGTAACTCCAGTGTCTGCTCCTCCAAAACAAGTTACCAATGGCCAGCTCCTGGTAAGTAACTCAATGATCCCAGCATTGTAGTGGTGATCCAACGGATACATATTTGAAACAGCCATGAGGGTGCTGGATAGGGATGCTTATGAGTTATGACTGCAGTGTGGGATATGATTGGTTGGAAAATAAAATACCATCCATGCATGAAAAACATGCTGCCCCTGTCCCACTAGTTATTTAATAAGACACTACATTGAAACAGCATCTCTTCCTAACCTCTTGCTAACCAGGATGATTTCAGCTCATACTCAACATGAACCAAGAAATGAGTATCCACCACTCACCTTGAATATCCATCATCAGAGCCACGAGGTCTAGCCCATGTGCCACCTGTTCGTCTGGATCGCATAGAGTGAGCGGGACTTGATCGGGCAGAGCTACTGGTTGGCGGTCCATGAGCACTAGGACTAGGGTCGTTCATACAGTTATATTCATCTTTTGGAAGCTCACCTTTGCTAAGCTTTTCAATCAATTCCTGCAGGACAGGTAAGAACGTCACTCACATCATTATACCAATATAAATGAAAACTGGTAAAACCAAGGCATAAAGGAATTATATGGTGGCTGTAATGGGGATGGATATTTTGGGGTAACTAAGCCTTATGCTTTGCCAAGAGCTTGAGAGATTGAGGGAGACTAGAATTGTTTCTTCATAATTCATTGCTTCCTTTTCATTGTGCCTCATGGGCTGATTATAAAGAGTACATAGGACTAACACCTCTTGTGCCTAGACAATATGGTACTATTCCTATATATAAATAACTAAGAGAGACTAATTAACACTAATGGTCTTAAGGCCCAACTAGGACACTCGCGCCCTACGACGCCCTTCTGCATCTGACGTCTTGGGCCTATTGGGCTAGTGGCAGCCTGTTGGCTGCCCATGACATCTCCCCCGCCCTTGGAGACCCAGCTCGTCCTCGAGCTGGATAGCTGACGCGACCTAGGGATAAGCCTTTTACATCTCGGCTTCCCATTCTTATTTACGACTAAAATACAACTATATCCACCTGGATCCCATGGAAAGAGCGCCTCTGCTGGTTTCATGGAGGCTGAAGGGTGGAGTGTGAAGCAGCCGGCTCTAATGCTGGATGTGTCTAGCACCACAGCAGACACAAGGATGAATGAGATAGCCTTTGATGCCTGATGCTGGATGTTGATGCGAGGTCGCTGCACTGGAAGCGCCCATATTTGGACCTCCCCTGCGATCGGAGCAGCCTGATGTATGGAAGGGGCCGAGGGGACGAACACGCATGACAGCGAGGAGCTGAGGAGCATGCGCATCTTCCGCATCATGCGACGGACAAGCAATCCTCGCACTGCTGCCTGGAGGCGCACCGTTGATTGCTCCTTCGATGCTTTTGTGGCACGAAGAGCCTGCGCTCGGCGGCGTGCTAGGAGTCCCCGTACTGCTGCCTGGAGGCGTACAGCCGCCCGGCGTTCATGGTCCTCCTTGTCCTTCGCCTCGAGACGCGCCCGGAGGCGATCCAGTAGAGTGGACACCTCATCAAGGATGCGCAGGGAGTTGTCGATGCCAAGGGCCACCCGATGGAGCAGGTTGGGGCACGGGGGCGATTTGAAGCGCCGGTGCAGGAGCTCGGTGAAGCGACGCCACGTCGGGGTGCCCTCCTCCTGGATCTGGAGGAACCACGTACGAGCGCCATCGTCCAGATGACAGGAAGCCATCCACACCTTTTCTTCCTCCATGATGCGCTCTTGACGGAAGTATGTGTCGCAGCTGTTGATGAAGATGAGGGGTTCGGAATTACCGTCGTAACGCGGAAAACCCAGTTTCTAGAACCGCGGCGGACGATTGTAGTGGTGTTTCTCGGCAGCCGAACTGTTGCTGGACGCCGAGCGCTCAGCGGACAGGGCCTTGATGGTGGCGGCGTTGGCCTGCACGGAGGCCTGGAGGTCCCTCATGGCGTCAGTGTTGGCCTTCATGTAGGTTGTGATGGTCTCCAGGGAAGCTTTGAGGTCGGTGGTGCAGGGGAGGCGGACGGCGGCCTGGTGGTTGTGGTGGCGGCTGCTGATGGAGGAGATGTGGTGCGGGTGGTTGGCGGCTGGCTGGTGTTGGCGCAGGAGGTGGGGGACAGCGGCTAGTGGTGCGGTGGGGGATGGATCGGGCGGCGGCTAGGATCGATGAATGAGGATCGGCTGATCTGTTTTTTTTTTTTTTGAACGTAGGAGAGGATCTGGATCGATGGATGACGAGTTGGAACTGGAAGATGAGGATCGCTGGACTCTAGATACCAGATGTAATGGGGATGGATATTTTGGGGTAACTAAGCCTTATGCTTTGTCAAGAGCTTGAGAGATTGAGGGAGACTAGAATTGTTTCTTCATAATTCATTGCTTCCTTTTCATTGTGCCTCATGGGCTGATTATAAAGAGTACATAGGACTAACACCTCTTGTGCCTAGACAATATGGTACTATTCCTATATATAAATAACTAAGAGAGACTAATTAACACTAATGGTCTTAAGGCCCAACTAGGACACTCGCGCCCTACGACGCCCTTCTGCATCTGACGTCTTGGGCCTATTGGGCTAGTGGCAGCCTGTTGGCTGCCCATGACAGTGGCATTCACCTAATTTTAGAGAAAAATACAATTATTTCATTGTGTTTCTGATGAGGAGGATGGTTTGCCTGTACAAACGGCAGCCCTGCAGACTAGAGTACTGCTCAGCCATTTAGTAGAGTACTGCTCAGCCATTTAGTACCCCATAGGCTCTGTACTCTCCATGGCTTAATGGGATGAGATATGATCATTCTGATATCCCAGATAGTAAAGTTTATTCTACACTGTATATCAGCTTTTGGGCCTTTGGCTTTCACAATGGGACTTGCATGTTCAGTACCCTCTGTCCAAAAATATAAGGAGTTCTGGTGCTTAAATACTATTCCAGAATATAAGGACTTCTGGGAAGTCAACAGGTCCAGCCCCAAAATTAAGGTAATTAGAATTTGTGGCATGGATTCAACAGCCTGCCACAAACTAAGCAAATCAGGACTCACTAGTGGTCCCAGCTGTCCAATGAGTATGGACTTTTTCTCTTCTTAATTGTCCTAAAATTCCCAGAAGTCCTTATATTTTGGGACAGAGGGATTGTTTTTATTTTTGTTGTGATTAAATTCACATCGACTTCCCAGAAGTCCTTGACCGTCTTTGTAATATTCTGCCATGTTTTCTAGCAAATTGAAAATCAACCCTACAAGTAAAAGGATATTTCATAAGAAATTCTTATTGACTTCAGAACCTTTTATATAAATCTTCCTAAATATTATATGGGTACTTTGACAAAATAAAACAGACAAAATTCAATGTAGTGCATAAAGTGGGTAACTTATATTTCTAGCGCGCATTGTAAGAACATTAAGTTAATGTGCGACATGGAAAACAGAATTTAAAACAAAGTCCATGTGAACAACCCAAACTGGCAAGTTTTAGATGGTTCGTTAGTAGCATCAAATATTTAAATTAATCTAGAGAAAACAATGATTCATACCTCCAAAATAGGATAAAATCGGGATAGTGCCCATGCTGATTCTTCCCCTGTTCGCTCTTTTCTATGTGCATGCTTCTTCTGTTATCAACAGGAGAAAAAAAATATGTTTTGAGATCCAGATTACATATATAAATACAAGCCGGGAAATAACCTAGAATCTTTACCTTATGAACATCAAATTTCAGTGTAAAACCCCCTACTGAAGACTTTTTGGTATCAGGCCCACATAAGCAACGCATATTATTTACAGCAATCATGTCATCAGCAGATAATCCTGCCAACTGTAAACAACATCTCCTCAGGTTCAATGCAACTGTTGACGTTAGCATGAGATCCACTGAAGGAAATTGATGAAGTTAGGAGTTCCACATTATTAAATATTTTAATGTAAACTTAAGAATTTTCTTTCGGCCAGTCCACACCACTGCAGCAGTTTATCATTCATCATGGATCAAAATTGTACCCCTGATTCGCTATCAATGATAGGAATAGAAGATGCATCTCAGGTGACATTCAACCTTATTTATCAACACAAAAAACATTGCGTCGATAAAAATGTTTATTTAAACATTGGACTTCTCCCTGGTGATGAAAATCAAGCGTAACTATTTAAACTGTGTGAAAGATAATTCTTCAATTGTGCCCTGGTCTTGGCCTCCAGTGAATGCCAAGCTGGTGCTACTTGCCGCTCAACACTCACTCCATTTTTTTTTTCAAAGAAAAAGATGATAGTGGGACACATAACTCATATCATGATAGGTGCACTTGTGTTAAATGGATACTTGGTTGGATTGGCACGTCCAGGCAGCATGGAGAACTGTGGATATCCAGTAAAGTGGGAAAGGAATAGACAGTGCCATTTAAGATCTCCCTATCTGTCATCACAAGCGACAGATGGCAGCTCTCATTTCCCTGATCTGAGAGCAGTGGTTTATCCAATTATCATGTGCATCATCCAGTGCATGACCGCAGCAGATTTTCATCCACCCCACAAGTTCTTACTCACACTGACAGCACTCATGAACTTAAAACATCCACTAAGTTCTCCACAGCCATGGACCCAACTGTTGTGAAGTGCGGCACCATCTGTATTCCAAGTGTGACTACATATACAAATGCCTCCTATGGTAGGAGACATATACAACTAATACCCCTACGCGCCCAACCGCACCCCCCCCCCACCCCCCTCTCCTCGGACTCATGGTGGGTCGCAAACACTGACCCATGACTACAAGAAATCAGTAAGCTGTAGAGAAAGGCATTATTGATGTCAAGCTGTGAAATGGGCCACTGCCAACATAAGCAACAGCAATTAGCATGCAAACAGTGGTCCTGCGTATCAAAATTACTCGTTCACTTTCCATATCTTAGATAAATCCCAAATTGACTCTCTCAAAAGATTGTTAACCCAAACGGCCATATAAAGCTCCTGATCCAAACCAGTCACGCGGATCGCGGAACATAGCAGCGTTCTGCATTCCGGAACAACCGTTCCGGATCATGGTTCAGGGACGAAGCGGAACATTGACGAGTCGGTGTCCGGGACACGAGTTGGGACGACATCCCAAAGTATCACTGGATCAGCAGCATGGCGCTAGCAGAGATCAGCAGCAACGGACATCCCAAAGCGGAGCTGCCGAGACAGCGTCGCGACACTGGGCATTGGTGTGGCGACACAGAACTGGAGGGGTGATGGCACGGCACTGGGGCGTGACGCTAGGGCCGAGCGCCGGCAGCGGCACGGCGCTAGGGTGGCTGTGCAGCGCAGCCCTGGGGCTGGGCACCACCGGTGGCACGGTGCTTGGGATGGAGCCAGTAAGTAATGTGTCCCCAGAATCATCCCTGGTGACATCACAGGCGGATCGTCCATGAAAACAGTGTCCAAGGGTTTGTTTCTGTTGCCCAAGAACACAAGTAAATCTCAGATTTGGGTGAGCCCAGAGGGCAGCTTGGCCATAGGCCGCTTGGATTGAATCTGAGTTTGCAAAGACTTGGAATACAAGATGGTCTGCCACTGCTTATATAGCAAAGTGGCTTTACCTACTCTAGCATATTCTACTGCATAAAGCAGGTGCCTAACTTGGGTGCTAAGACACCTGAAACTACATAGACAGTGAATAGCAAAAAAACAGGAAAGTAAAGGCTTAACTATCAGTTTCTGTTAGAATAGGCGCCTATGGGCTGGCCACATGGGCCTCCTTCCCTTCTATATTTAGATGGCTGGTTGCTTAGTCCCTAGCCCTTCATTGTTAGCGCATGGCTGACGAATCTTTCCCATCCAGCCTTTCCCTTGGCATGCGCCTGCGCTCCACGTATTCCCTGGTCTTGATTCTATAAACCAGGAAGAGTGTTGGCAGTTGCGCTCAATATATACCTGTAATCCTGTTCTTCAGTTGAATACAGCCAAACATATTTGCGCTATCATGGTATCAGCCGCCTAGGTTTAGGTCCTTTCTTCCGCCGCCCACTCCCCGCGCGCCGGCCCTTGCCGTGCAGCGCTTGCCATGCCTGCCACCCCACCGTCCTCCCCCAAGTCCGGGGAGCACGCCACCGCCGAGGTCGCTTTCGTAGGTTAAGGGTTGTATGTCACTCAACTTTTCAGTTCTGGGTTGATTTTCAAACAAGGGCGCGGTTCAAGGTCAAAAGGTGGACTTTTACCCAAGGTAGATTTTCAAATAAACTGTTGAAGAGCTTTGCTTGATATGTATGCTGTTGTGGTGGACTGGTGGAGATGGTGATGCATTGGTTGGAGATATCCAGTCCCTGGCTCCCTGCCCTGATGAAAACAGACAGCACTCGCTCACCACTTGCGTGTTCGCTTGCCAATTTTGGTTTCAAGTTCACAGTCCTTTTGGTCTTCAAGATTGTGTGCCTCACTGCAACTCGCCGTCCTTTGCAGAATGGTGGCCAAAAACGATCAAGAGTGTTCCTTTTGTTCTTCAAGTTGAAACGGAAGGGGCTCAATTCACTCATCATCCTTGCAGCTTGGATGTTATGGAAGCACACAAACTCTGTGTCTTTGATGGTCAAAATCCAGACATCACCTCCCTCCACCGAGCATTCAAAGAAGAGCATCATTTGTGGTGCCTAGCTGGTGCTATGGGCCTGCTTGCCCTTGGCCTTGGTCACAATGACGTGCTTGGTTAGATTTGCCTTGCTTGTCCTGTTCGGTCTAAGCTCAGAATGTTCCTTCTTTTCTAGTTAGTCTCCTTAACTTGTATTTCTCACCCCTCATGGTTTGATTCGGAGCGAGGTGGTGATCTTTGTACGGGGCCGGTTTTCTCCTCTCTTAATACACAGGTACGCAGCTCTCCTGCGTATTCGAGAAAAAAAAAGTATTTTGGGCTGGATAGTCTGACAAAGCCCAATCATCCATCCCATTCTCATTTTTCTCCTTCACTTTTTTCTTATTTTGTATACACAAGATTATGAATAAATATAAATCCATAATGGTACACTGAAATGCTCCTGTACCGAAATGTTCCATCCCAGATGCAAAACCAGAATTGAATTAACAAACTACAGTTCACACATGTTAAAATAAAATTAAAAAAGCCTTGATGTTGTCAAATAAAATTTTGGGCTTAAGAATTACCTGCATTAATTTTGCACCCTTGTCGCTTTCAAACTTCTCCGGGTTAAGTGCTGCATAAATCATCAGCAAGCGTAACTTATTTTCACGACTTACAACCTGCATTGAGGCAGCAAATCTGAATATAACATTTGGAGAAGTCCAATATGCCAACTTATGTAGTTCAAATATAAATTTACCAATTGTGTTCTCAAAAAGTTGATTAGTTCTTTTGTTCCAGCATCGCCAAACACAAGATCTTGCTCTAGTTGTCCAACATCCCGAAGACATTGTTCCCGTATTATGTTATTGAGTTTTCCTGCAATCTGTATAAAATTAAGTGACAGAAATACAACATAGAAACATTCTGTACATGCTTCATGTAATGAACAAAAATATACATATGTAGGACACTTATTAAGTAAAGAGTAAAACACACCAGAGGTCCATTAACTTGATGGACCTAGATGAAACCCCATCACAAGTTCATGGACCTCTAGTGCATTTTACTCTAAAGGCAAATAAGAGTTTAGGAATGATATGGAAGAAAACAATAACACTTTTAACCAAAACGATAATAAGTTAAAAGTAATAAGTTGTTTAACTGTTTCAGGAAAAACATCAAACAAAAGAATATATTGGATCTATATTTGAGAAAAAGAAATTATGGTTCTTTTTAGAAATAACTATTTAGATATTGTGACCCTAAAGAAGAGAGTTGCATTTTAAATGGGATGTCTATTATATACCAACGTTCTTTTAGATGAACTTATTTTCAGGGCCGGAGACAGATAAAATCATAAACTTTTTACTCAGAACAAAGAAACAGAGCATTTGAAAAGATGGCCATAATATCGGAATAGGGAAAAAAAAGAGGATCTTTATCAATCCATTTAATCCCATGTTTGACTTATAAGCAATGCAGTGCAACACTAGACAAGCAACAGTGAACAACTCAAAGTTTGTCACAGACAATATAAAACCAACCTCAACATGCAGGGAAAGCTTATCAATTTGATCACTGTACTGTGGAAGAGCCTGAACCATTTTTTGTAAATCTCTTGTAGATAATTCCCCACCGGTTCTGGTGATAAAAAAGAGAAATGCAATCAACCCTAAACTCAAATCAACATTGAAACAAGAAGTTAAGAACATAACTAACAAACGTGTTTGTAAGTCAGCGTAAATGACCAAGCTTAAGAAATTACTACTTCCAATTAAGGCTCTGTTTGGCATTGCAGCAAATTATAGTAATTTGTTTGGTGAACCAATATTTGATTGTTTTCATTTTCAGATACCTGATTTCTCTTAATCACGCTGTAAAATTAGATCTTCTCGATTTCCCATATCAAAGGAAATATGGTTTACTTACTCAAGAAAAACTCAATGACAAAAATAAGTTGAAATAGGGAACAATTGATCATTGTATGACAGCAGGTGAAAAGTATTATATCTGATTTATGAAACAGGATGTTAATTTCTCAAAGCAGACTTAAGAAACACAGAGTTAACAAAACACAGCAAACCAGAAAAGGGCCTTACATCAAAGTAGCCATAGAACAAAAATCATTTTAAGGAATCAAAGCTGTCCCATAAAACTATTTGTCATTCAAGGTTAACTCGAAAACTGTTTGCAAGTTTATCTGTCCTCTCTAATGCAGGTATGATATCTATACTACTTCAACAGTTCCACTTCAATCTCGGTTCAAAATAGAATACAGATTTATCCTAACTCATAGAGATTGGTATAGAACAGCTTTTGTCCACTTGCTACTTATCAATCGGTCAAATATGATTCTGATTGTTGTAGTTCAATTATGTTAAGATGGGTACAGAGTGATAACCCTTTCTCAAAACAAGGAGTGGCAAAGTATCAAATCAGGTTACTTTAAACCAGGTCAGCTACTATGGGTGTGTTTGGTTTCCTGCCTTAGTTGAAGCCTGGCTAGGATTGGAGCCTGGGCAGCCCAAGCCAGCTTCCAGCAAGCCAATCTTTAGTTGTTTGGTTGCATGCATTGTCTAAGCCTGGCTAGCACCGGGTGTGT
Organism: Saccharum hybrid cultivar R570; assembly: GCA_038087645.1. Classification (NCBI taxonomy): domain Eukaryota; kingdom Viridiplantae; phylum Streptophyta; class Magnoliopsida; order Poales; family Poaceae; genus Saccharum; species Saccharum hybrid cultivar. The sequence continues at coordinate 1,999,697 of JAQSUU010000187.1, forward strand.
TTAGTTGTCTGGTTTGCATTGCATAGAATTACCTCTTCTTTATTCTGGTAAGGTTACCCTCTCAGGCATTTTGTCGAACAGCTGGTTTGCATGCTGGGGGAGTGCTGTCTCGGTGCACGTGGCCGAGCGGCGCGGTGGCGCAAGCAGAGCATGTGCTCAAGTGGCAGCGCACGTGGAGAAGCAGCTCGGATGCCCAATGGCTCGTTCATCGAGAAGCTTCGCGACAGATGACCGGCTCGTTCGCAGTTGCGGAGAAGTGCTGCGGACGACACGAGCGTCTCGTTCGCGAAGAAGTGCCGCCGCCATGGGAGATCTGCGCGTTGTTGGAGCTTCGTCATGGGTGACCGGCGGCGCCATGGGTGCCCAGTCGTGGGTGGAGCAGAGCTCCACGGCACCATGCGAATTGGACGAGGGAAGCTCTGTCGTGGACTCGTGGGCGCTAAATGGGAGCTTGACCGCACTGCTGAAGCTATGTGGCGTGAGCATGGCGACCGACAAGGGTGGGGGCAGGCGTGGAGGTGCGCCGGAGGGAGGGAAGAGGACCTGGAAGAGGTTCGCGTCGGGAGGTGGAAGGTAACGCGAACCGCGACTTAGTGCTGGACCAGGCTACACGGAAACGAGATGCTCCAGTGTTTCCAGCTAGCCAGGCCAAAGGGTGGTCGGTGGCTAAGTTAGACCTGGCTAAAGGGCCTAAACAGGGAACCAAACAACTCCAAGGTGGCTTCCTGGAGCCTAGCCAGAGGTTGGCCACCCAACCAAACAAGCCCATAGCATTTCTTAAACAGTTCTACAATTACAACATGTTATAACAGAGTTTTTCTCAGCAGCTGTCTGTCCTTGGCAAGCTAATTGGGTTTGAGGATTCGGGCCATAGGTTCACCATGGCCCTGAGCTTAGCAGAAAGCCAGGGAGCGCGGCAGGCCAGCAGTGAGCAGTGGTGGTGGCACTGAAGGCATGGGCTGACCTATCCAGGACCATGTTCAAAATCTGACATTTTTCAAGGAGCATAAAAATATGTATTTTCAAGTTTTCATGTGCCATGCATCAAATAAGCTCACATAAGATGAATTAAAGTGCAATATATCACGTTTCACATATCATGAGTGTAACCTATCAAAATTTCTTGAAATGTGCCACAAACAGATTTCTAATTGACATGAAAAATAGTATTTGAACAACTAGCAGAGAGAGAGAACTATGCACAGAAATGAATTATTTAATGCATTTCACCATGGAAATATCATGTGGATGGCATTACCTTTACACAAACCGGAATGCTGCCAACACAAGTCCAGTTACCACAATGATTATTTATGATATACACAGTATGATCAATCCAGGATAGAAATGTTATGAATAGCACTTGTATTCATTATGAGGGCTCTAGGGCCAAATATATACATGTGCAAGTATTAGCAAATATGGACAAACCCCCTTATACAATGGAAAAGTACATAGAGAACATATACATCTAATAAGCAATATCAACTATCTATTGTAGACAAATCTTAAACCCAATGTTACTTGGCAGAAAAGGGGAGTAAGTGTCTGCAGAAAACTGGCCCACATCTAATATCTAATTAGTGCTCATTGCAAATGGGAAAATCAGAATGGAAAAGAACAGGAGAACACATCTTAGCTAATAAAGATTTATCCGGATATAATAATACTCAGGTTGAAACAACAAACCGTGCTTGGTGCAATTGTGCAGCTTTGTTCTTTGAAATGAAGTTGGTCATCTTATCATGTAGTCTCTCACTTGCCTGCAACAGTCATGGTTAAACATGCAATTGTTGAATACATGAACCAAGTAAGAAGGTAGATTAAGGAGTAATCTTACATCTGCTATATGTGCATGCCTAAGCTCAAGCCAGACAGGGTCATGATCTTCTAACAGGACCTCCTTTTTTTCAGTTGCCGACCCATTTTTACTTGGAACCTTTATTTCAGTACAATTAGTATCAACAGAGGCAATAGAATAGAATACAATGTTAAAACATCAGCAAGTGTGTTTATATGCTCACCTCATGAACATACTTATTGCCATCCATACAAAGCAGATCATGGCACATAGCATCATAAGTCCATTCATGAATAATTGGTGCAATCTGAAGTACCAAAGAAACAAAGTGATATAAAAAGATGAATACCATATACTCAATGTAGAAGCAGAATAAAGGTTAAACCAAAGATGTGTTCAACACATACCTGATCTATTGAACGGTCTACTATAAGTAATTCACATGTTTCTGTTTGAGGAAATTCAGGTATTGTCGTTTTATATTTCGCAAGACAATTCCATACACTAGCAGCAAGCTTTGTGGGGACCAAGTCTCGTAGTGTTGTCATTGTAGAAGCATCAATCGTCTTGGCAACACGGTAGTGTACACGAGGGAATTCCTGTAGTGTATAGAAAAATACATTTCAATAGATTTTAAGCCAACAGTTAGTTGGGACCAACTTGCACACAGGTCAATCACTGAGATGCTTTGTTGGAAGTGTTGGAATGTGTGTGTATTAGGCCCATGAGGCTAGGCCCATGTGGCCCATGTATGGTTACCTATATAGCTACCCTTCTAGGGTTAGCCCAAATCAATAGAATCACTTTCCCTAACATGGTATCAGCAGCCTAGGGTTAGGTCTCTCCCCATCCACGAACCCCGGCGTCCTCTGCTCCGATGTGATAGCACCGGGCCCCTTTACACCCTTCGCTTCCCGGCGGCTACTTCGTCTTCTTCGCCGTCCGTTTTGTCAGCTGCTTTCGCCGCCTCTACTTCCTCTACTACTTGGCACCGGCGCCTCGGCCATCCTGGACGTGATACCCTGATGCAGCTCAGTCGTAGCTCCGGTCTTCCATGTACTCGAGCTCATGATGAGCAACTGTGTCATGCGTGCCAATTGGGCCGACATGTTCGTCTTCCTTTTCATAGTTCTACCTCCCATGCGGCCCGCATTTTTGATCTTGTACATTGCGACCTATGGACATCTCCTGTTCTCAATATTTCTGGTTATAAGTACTATCTTGTGGTGGTTGATGATTTTTCGCATTATTCGTGGACTTTTCCTCTACGTGCGAAGTCTGATACGTTTCCCACGCTCCTTCACTTCTTCACCTGGGTGTCGACACAGTTTGGCCTCACCATCAAGGCCGTAGTGTGACAATGGTCGTGAGTTTGATAACTCCACCTCCCGTGCCTTCTTTCTCTCTCACGGTGTTCAGTTGCGCATGTCTTGCCCGTATACCTCTTCGCAGAATGGCAAGGCTGAGCGGATGATTCGCACCACCAATGACACCGTGCGCACTCTTCTATTTCAGGCCTCTCTTCCTGCTCACTTCTGGGCTGAGGGCTTGCACACCTCCACCTACCTCCTCAACCGTCTTCCTTCCACTGCCTGTCCCGCTCCCACGCCACACCACGCCCTCTTTGGTACCCCTTCTCGGTACGATCACCTCCGCGTGTTTGGGTGTGCGTGTTACCCCAACACCGCTGCCACTTTCTCCCATAAGCTCGAACCCCGGTCCACTCTTTATGTCTTCCTCGGGTACTCCCCGGATCACAAGGGGTACCGGTACCGGTGCTTTGACCTTACCTCCCGACGGATCCTCATCTCTCGCCATGTGGTGTTCGATGAGTCTATCTTTCCCTTCTCCAGCACCACCACCCCTCCTGTTCCTGACCCCCCTCCCTCTTTCCCGCTGACACGGTGGTCCAGCCGCCTTTTCCGTGGTCTCCTGCAGGTACCGCTTCACCGCGCCCCTTGCCGGCCACCGGTCCTGGCTCCCCGGTGGGTCCGGGCCCGTCGTCCTCTGGCGCGGCCCCGACCTCTCCGATTGGCGCAGACCCGGAGACTTCGTCACCCGCTACTGCCTCGGGGGGGCCGTGCCGGTCGCCGTCGCCTGGTCCTGCCCCGGCACCTCCGTCGCGGTTCGCCGCGCCGGTACGGGTGTACCAGCGCAGGCCGCGGCCACCGCCACTCGCGGTCCCTTCTCCGCCGGGGACATCGACACCACCGCCGCAGTCCCCGCCGGCTCGTGGTGCTCCGTCGGTCTACCACCCGCCGCTTCTTCACCGACACCCGCGGCATGTTCACCCGATGGTGACACGGCACGCGGCTGGCACACTGCCGCCTCGGGCACTTGAGGCTTCGACCGGCGACGCGCTGGTCTCCCCGGTACCCTCTTCTGTCCACGACGCCCTGTTGGATCCTCACTGGCGCCGCGCGATGGAAGAGGAGTATGCCGCGCTTCTCGCCAACCAGACGTGGGAATTGGTGCCCCGGCCGCCGGGCTCCAACGTCGTCACCGGCAAGTGGATCTGGACCCACAAGCGTCGGGCTGACGGTACTCTCGAGCGCTACAAGGCTCGATGGGTTCTCCGGGGTTTCACTCAGCGCCCTGGAGTCGACTATGATGAGACCTTCAGCCCGGTGGTCAAGTCGGACACCGTCCGTACCGTGCTCTCGTTGGCGCTTGCTCGGTCATGGCCCGTCCATCAGCTGGACGTCAAGAATGCCTTTCTGCACGGTCTTCTCACCAAGACAGTGTACTACAGTCAGCCGGCGGGGTTTGTTGATTCCTCACGTCCTGACATGGTCTGCCGGCTCAACAGGTCTCTCTACGGCCTCAAGCAGGAACCCCGGGCGTGGAACCACCGGTTCGCTACTTTCTTGCTGACACTGGGGTTCGTGGAGGCTAAGTCTGATACATCACTGTTCATCTATCATCATGGGGCTGACACTGCGTACTTGTTGCTCTATGTTAATGACATTATCCTCACAGCCTCCAGTGAGGCCCTTCTCCACCGGATCATTGCTACTCTTCAGCAAGAGTTTGCTATGAAGGATCTGGGTGTGCTCCACCATTTCCTCGGGGTCACTGTTGAGCACCGTCCTGCCGGGTTACTTCTTCACCAGCGGCAGTATACTCGGGATATCCTGGAGCGGGCTGGGATGACTGACTGCAACCCCTGCTCCACTCCGGTCGATACTCAGGGCAAGCTGTCCGAGGCTGAGGGCCCTCCAGTGTCTGACCCCACTGCATACAGGAGTCTCGCCGGTGCCCTTCAGTACCTCACCTTCACTCGGTCGGACATCACCTATGCAGTTCAGCAGGTCTGCCTTCACATGCATGATCCCCGGGAGCCCCACCTCACGGCTCTCAAGCGTCTTCTCCGCTACCTCCGGGGCACGCTCGACTATGGCCTTCTCCTCCACCGGGCCTCCTCCGCCGACCTCGTCGTCTACACTGATGCTGACTGGGCGGGGTGTCCGGACACTCGATGCTCCACCTCCGGCTACGCTGTCTTCTTGGGCGGCAACCTGGTGTCCTGATCGTCCAAGCGCCAGCCGGTGGTCTCCCGGTCCAGTGCCGAGGTGGAGTACCGCGCTGTCGCTAACGGCGTGGCTGAGGCCTCCTGGCTCCGGCAGCTTCTCGCTGAGCTGCACACTTCGCCCTCCCGGAGCACACTGATCTACTGCGACAATGTCAGTGCGGTCTACCTCTCCACCAACCCCATCCAGCACCAGCGGACGAAGCATGTGGAGATCGACCTCCACTTTGTCTGTGATCGGGTGGCCATAGGCGAGGTGCGGGTTCTTCATGTTCCGACTACCTCCCAGTTCGCGGACATCTTCACCAAAGGCCTCCTGTCCTCGACCTTCACCGAGTTTCGCTCCAGCCTCAATATCACCAGTGGCTAGTTGCGTCTGTGGGGGGCTGTGTGTGTTCTTTCTGTTTTGTTCAGCCTGGAACTCCGCTGCGCCGGTGTCCAGACTGCGGGGGGTGTTGAAATGTGTGTGTATTAGGCCCATGAGGCTAGGCCCATGTGGCCCATGTATGGTTACCTATATAGCTACCCTTCTAGGGTTAGCCCAAATCAATAAAATCACTTTCCCTAACAGGAAGTGGATGGGACTTGGGAGCATAAAGAAATAACAATTATAACAAAGTTATCACCAAAATCTAATTTCTGGAACAATAACATCAGCGGGTCTCAGAATTGTCTACATCATCTTTACTGTACAGCAGTTATCACCAGGCTACCTCCAACTTCACTTCCTACTGAACCATTTTTCCTTGTTCCAAGAAATAATAGTTGTTCCATCTGGGATTAACTTGCAAGGAGACTATCCCTTTTCATCATAAATTCTCTGTCTATGGGATCTCATCTATGATTTTCAGCTACAGCCAGATGTTGAGGATTCTCACATTTGGTGTTTTCCTTCTAGTGGACAGTACTCGGTCAAGTCTGCATATGAAGGCTTTTTCATTGGGTCTACTCAGTTTGGCCCTTATGAGAGGATTTGGAAATCTTGGGCCCTTATTCATCTACTTTCAGTGACCCCAGAAAAAATTAAGACCCAGGGTTTGCCTTTGTCCCTAACCAATTGACCACCAAACCTCGTGGGCTGTGAATCATATTTTGTTAGTAAATTTAAGGTCAGGCATTTGGTTAGGGCAGAGGGCTAATGAAACAACCCAACCCACCTATTTCCCTAACTTCTGGTCCATCTTTCTCACAGTAGACACTTCTGGTCATGTATCAGAAAACAAAATGTACAAGATTCAAGCAACACAAGCTTTCACAAGTATGCATACCCTCATTGATGCAAATACTGTAGATATACGAGTAGCCATTGTGTTCAGACAAGCATTATACTTGTGAGATCCTTCTGCATTTTCACTAAAAAGTTCTTCCAATGCCCTCTCATGGTCAGTTATGAAACCCTGCACGCAATCACCAAGCTGAGTGAGGAACCGTACTCATGCAATTACAGAAGTTATCAAGTATATCCCTAATATTAAAAGCAATAGACTTTCTTTTCCATCGCTTCTAGAAACCTCCTTAAATTATTTATTTTTTTCTTGTCTAACCAAAAAGTACGCTCCTCTGCACCACCTGCGATACTGATGCTGCGGCGCATTTTGAGCCCCTGACGCAGGCAACTGGGGAGTAGCTATTGGACTGGGCTTTATCTATTGGCTAGATGAATGGCCCTCATGTGAATTAGTCTAGAAAAACATTGCCCGCATTGCCAGGATTGTTTTATACACGTAGGCTGAAGCATGCAAAGGCCCAATAGTGATAGTAGTGAAGCAGTCTACTGAGTCATCACGGCTTCACATGAACTAGGCGGGATTGTTACAGGGCCTACATGCATAACAAAACACTATGCAATGTTGCAGGCCATAAGGACGATAATTTAATTCCACATGGAGAATTTGCACAATAAAAACCTATATAAAACACAGCAAGCTTACGCCTCTCTTGCCAGATAGAGCGAGCACATGGAAGATGCGATCCTGTCACAACAAGCCATGAGAACATAGAAGATGCAATCCTGTCACAACAAAGCGCTGTTGAGCACTGAGGCCAACAAGGCTACCGAGCCTATGGCCTCATCCACATATCAGGACTCCGAAATACAGAATGTCTCAAGAGGCCTGGAACAGGGTGGATGGAGCAGTGAGGAGGAGAAGCAAAGAGGATTTTTCAAACCGTTGTAACACACAGGCATATTTGCTATTTTACACTAAATCCATGGATACTTCGAGCTATATAGAAGTATGCCTATGTATCATCTTACAATGGAATGTTGTTTTCATCTCATCCTACCATCAAAAGGGAACAAAAATATTTAAAAGGATTAAAGGAACAGAAATGAGTAACGGTAACTGAATTTCTCAGGGGCAAACCAGACAGTTTACCCTCTCACCTTACCACCTCCCACCCCCACCCTTGTTTTTGTGATAAAATCACAACTTATAAAAAAAACATGAGGCCTCAAATCCAGCCACTATGAAAGATTTAATGGGAGGAAAACAGAACATAAGAATTCATTTCTATTTTTATGACAGCTTCTTGACCTAAGAGCAAGAATATGGTCTCCATTACAACTAATCCAAGCTATATGATACGAGATGAGTCAACATCACAGAAATATATGTATTTCCATAGAACAGGATAAAAAACCTTATCAAGAACCAATGATCTTTTTTAACGAAAATGCTTACCTGGGAATCAATAGCAAAGTACTCCAAATTCATCTGAATTTTAAACAAAAAGAACAAGATATAGTGAATAACAAACATAACAATCTGACATACTCAAGTACACAGAAAGGGGCAAGAGAGCCATGTAACCTCACTAAGTGCAGCAATACGAGGTAGTACACTTGAATCCTTTTTTATTTGAGCAACCAATTCTTTATGCACGGGAGAACTGAAAAATACATATGCTCTGCAACACAAGTAATATGTCAATAGATAAAACACCAAAGCAAGTATCCATAAAAAAAGTGGGTGGAAATATATGTTGCACGTACTTCTTGTACAAAGGGCTTCTTCCTGACATGTCAGATAGGAACATGACAATGCTGCAATCACCATGGTATGATGGTTAAGAGCATCAATCAAATCAAAAGATGGAACATATGGCCGCAAGCAGAACTCAAGGTTTGTTTTCTATAACAATTCAGCACATGCCATGCTCATGGGCAATAAGTGCAAACATGCAAACGGTAATGTCAACCCTCCACTGTGAGTAACCCACATACACTCAAAGAGTGAAATCTCTTCACAAATTGCCATGCTTGAAGTAATCTACTGATCTCTAGGTTTCAGACACTAATTACCGTTGCTCTATGACAGTATGATCCTGTTTGGAAAAGGGAGATCGGTCTTGACATTTTTAGAATTTTCAGATTTGGAAGAAATCATAAGGTGTTGAATCTGAATCTCCCTTTATGGACACAACCTGAGTTGATTGGCCACCTTAACTCGATAGCTTAAGCATCTGGATGTAAATGCTGGCAAATCAAATTTAACATGATCCTATAGCCAGATATCCTAAATTCAAGACAAGATCGAGAATTGGCTAGCACAAACTTAAAAAAAAAACTAACAGCATTATGATGAATGAGATGTTCAGTAGGGCAACAAAGAGAGTCCCAAAAGTGGAATGGGTCCTAGCCCATGTCACACGAAGTGATTGTCCGAACCTGGATGTGAGGATAAATATTGACATATGAGCAGATTGTCCTATGTATCTTCAGCAGCTTAAGCATGGATGAACTAATTGATGCGTGGAATTCAAAATTTTATTATGGCTAGCCTCATTCAACAACAGGAATTATGTTGGCCACACATTGAATTGAGGATCAGGTTTTATGCTATGAGTCCATGTAAACTGGAGCTTTGGGCATTTTTGGAGCCTCCTGTGTTAAAGAACACTTTCTGTACAAAGGCTAGAGATAGCATAACTGCAAAATGGATATATAAGATCAAAATGTCCAAAAGCCACTAACACCCAGGAAACTGTATCTGCATCTTATTAGCTAAACCACTTAGTAGTGGAATATAGATAGCTGTTCTAATCATACTTATCCAGTTACAGTGTTTTATACAGGCATACAGACTATTTCCAAATGTAAAAATGAAAATACTATCGCTCTATGATCCAAGATTTGTAACAAGAATATTTCAAGCATGATAACTTACTTTTCTTTAGTTGGTGATAACTTACTTTTCTTTAGTTGGTTGGATGAAATATATGGCATCCAGTGAAGGCAATGGCTGCCTCCGTTTGTATAAATCTTCGACCACTGCAAAACAATTTTCATAATTCAGACTCTACGTCAGATTAAGCATCAAGTGGAAATCCCATATTCTCACAAAGAGCACTTTAATCTGAAGGAATGGGAATAGAACTTCAGAAAGAAAATACGAAAAAAAAAAACAAGGCAATAGGTGATGACCAGCATGCCATATTCAGGAAGTTGAAGGACAAGATATGTAAGAAAACAGAGATGATTCAACTTGGGCTTAAGGCAGAAAGTTTCTAAACAATATTGTTGTCATTTAATAAAGATCTATGATATAAATACTAAAAAAAACATAGGTCTCATGGGATGCGATAGATTCAAAATGGTAATTCACAATTTCACAAAATGCAGTTATACTGCACACAAAGGCAGACTGCATTAGGCTACTGAATACTAATTGTTAGAGAATGATTTTCCATTACTTTTGGGCTCACCCTAGAAGGGTAGCTATATAGGTACCATACATGGGCCACATGGGCCTAGCCTCATGGGCCTAATACATTCACACTCCAACACCCCCCCGCAGTCTGAACTACCGGCGCAGCGGAGTTCAAGGCTGAACAAGAAAGAAAACAAGTAACACACAGGACCCCCCCCACAGCCACAACTAGCCACTGGAGACGTTGAGGCTGGAGCGAAACTCGGAGAAGGTCGAGGAAGGGAGGCCTTTGGTGAAGATGTCCGCAAACTGGGAGGTGGTCGGGACGTGAAGAACCCGGACGTCGCCGATGGCCACCCGGTCGCGGACGAAGTGGAGATCGATCTCCACATGCTTGGTCCTCTGGTGCTGCACGGGGTTGGTGGAGAGGTAGACCGCGCTGACGTTGTCGCAGTAGACGAGCGTGCTCCTGGCGAGTGGGCGGTGAAGCTCAGCCAGGAGCTGGCGGAGCCAGGCGGCCTCGGCCACGCCGTTGGCCACGGCGCGGTACTCCGCCTCGGCACTGGAGCGTGAAACCACCGACTGACGCTTGGACGACCAAGAGACCAGGTTGCCGCCGAGAAAGACAGCGTAGCCGGAGGTGGATCTGCGGGTGTCCGGGCATCCCGCCCAGTCAGCGTCGGTGTAGACAACCAGTTCGGCAGTGGAGGACCGGCCGAGGAGCAGCCCGTAGCCAAGTGTGCCACGGAGGTACCGGAGAAGCCGCTTCATAGCAGCCAGGTGGGGCTCCCGCGGAGCATGCATGTAGAGGCAGAGCTGCTGGACAGCATAAGTGATGTCCGGCCGTGTGAAGGTGAGGTACTGAAGCGCGCCAGCAAGACTCCGGTAGGCGGTAGAGTCTGCTGGCCCAAGCATCGGACCCCCAGCCTCTGACAGCTTGCCCTGGGTGTCCACCGGTGTAGAGCAGGACTGGCAGGCGGTCATCCCTGCTCGCTCCAGAATGTCACAAGTGAACTGCCGCTGGTGGAGGAACAGGCCTGAAGGTCGGGGCTCAACAGTGACGCCGAGGAAGTGGTGGAGCACCCCAAGATCCTTCATAGCAAATTCCTTCTGGAGTGAGGCAATGATGCGGTGGAGCAGAGACTCGCTGGAGGCGGTGAGAACAATGTCATCCACATAGAGGAGCAGGTAAGCAGTCTCATCCCCATAGTGGTATATGAACAGGGAGGTGTCAGACTTGGCCTCCGTGAACCCAAGCGTCTGCAGGAAGGTAGCGAATCGGGAGTACCAAGCCCGGGGTGCCTGTTTGAGCCCGTAGAGAGATTTGTTGAGCCGGCAGACGAAGTCAGGACGGGAAGAATCCACAAAACCTGCCGGCTGACTGCAGTAGACCGTCTCAGTCAGAGTGCCATGGAGGAAGGCATTCTTGACATCCAGCTGATGCACAGGCCAGGAGCGCTCGAGAGCCAGGGAGAGGACGGTGCGGACTGTAGCTGGCTTCACCACAGGACTGAAGGTCTCAGCATAGTCAATGCCGGGCCGCTGAGTGAATCCGCGGAGGACCCAGCGAGCCTTGTAGCGCTCCAAGGAACCATCAGCCCGCCTCTTGTGCGTCCAGATCCACTTGCCGGTGACAATGTTGGAGCCCGGCGGACGAGGCACGAGTTCCCACGTCTGGTTGGCGAGGAGGGCCGCGTACTCCTCGTCCATCGCGCGGCGCCAGTGAGGATCCGCCAAGGCCGCGCGGACGGAAGAGGGTACCGGAGAGATCCCCGGCGCGCAGGCGGCGGCGGTGAGGGCCTGCGGGCGAGACGCCTGCCTCGTCACCATCGGGTGAGTGTGACGAGGGTCCCGGTGAAGAAGAGGCGGGTGGTACACCGGCTGGTGACGAGAGCGTGGCGATGCTGGCGGAGCAGGCACCGGCGATGACGGCGCTGGTGACGAGATCGGCGGAGCCGGCTCACGCCGGCGCTCGTAGACGATGCCGAAGCGTCCGGGAGGGGGTGAGGGCAGGCGCGGCTCCCGCCGGCGCTGGTAGACGAGCCCGAAGCGCCCGGGGGGAGGTGGGGCCGGTGCGCTTGGTCCCGCGATCGGAACGGCAGCATCAGGCACAACGGGAGGCAGCGAAGCCACCGGGAGCGAGGGTGGAAGCTCCGGGGCTGCCTCGGCCGTGTCAGGTACCAGAGGAAGGTCCTGGTGCGAGTCCGACAGGGGCAAGGCGGGACCACCAAGAGAGCGCGCCGGAGCAGTACCTGCAGGGTAGAGTGAGAGTGGTGGCAAAATCGCCGGGTCAGAGGGAAAGAAGGAGGCCTCCGCAGGGTCAGTGGGAGGTGTGGGTGTAGAGGTGGTGGAGTAAGGGAATGTCGACTCATCAAACACGACATGGCGAGAGATGAGGACACGGCGAGAGGTAAGATCAAAGCAACGGTAACCCTTGTGATCCGGAGAGTATCCGAGAAAGACACAGAGAGTCGGCCGGGGAGCCAGCTTATGGTGAGCAGTGGCGGCAGTGTTAGGGTAACACGTACATCCGAAGACTCGAAGGTGGTCGTACCGAGGAGGGGTACCGAAAAGAGCGTGGTGAGGCGTGGGAGCTGGACAGGCAGTGGACGGAAGGCGGTTAAGGAGATAGGTGGAGGTGTGCAGACACTCAGCCCAGAAGCGAGCGGGTAGAGATGCCTGGAGCAGAAGGGTGCGCATGATGTCATTGGTTGTGCGGATCATGCGCTCTGCCTTGCCGTTTTGAGAGGAGGTATACGGACAAGACATGCGCAGCTGGACACCATGATAAAGGAAGAAGGCACGGGAGGTGGAATTGTCGAACTCACGGCCATTGTCGCACTGGACAGCCTTGACGGTGAGGCCAAACTGAGTGGATACCCAAGCAAAGAGGTGGCTGAGAGTGGGGAACGCCTCAGACTTGGCACGCAGGGGAAAAGTCCAAGAATAATGGGAGAAATCATCGACCACCACCAAGTAGTACTTGTAGCCCGACATGCTGAGAACAGGAGAAGTCCACAAGTCGCAATGAATAAGATCAAACACACGAGTGGCATGTGAGGAAGAGGACTGAAAGGGAAGACGAACGTGACGGCCCAGCTGACACGCATGACACAAGGGATCATCGTGAGCCCGAGAGCACCGAATGTCGGCACTACGACTGAGCTGCAGCAGGGCGTCCCGGCCAGGATGGCCGAGGCGACGATGCCAGGTGGTGGAGGAAGGAGTGGCGGCGAAAGCGGCAGAGGAAGATGAAGAAGGTGAAACAGACGCCGAGGAAGGCGCAGAGGGTGAAACAGACGCCGGAAACTGAAGGGTGTAAAGAGGCCCAGTGCTGTTACACCGGAGCAGAGGAACTCGGGAGGCCAAGTCCCGCACGGTGAGGCCAGAGGGGTCAAACTCAACCGAACAAGAGTTGTCAGTTGTGAAACGGCGAATAGAGAGAAGGTTGTGAACCATACCGGGAGCCACAAGAACATCAGGAATATGAAAGGAGCCGTGGGAACGGGCAGTGCCCACTGAGGAGACAGGAATGCAGGTGCCATTGGCGACCATGATGGAAGAGGGACAGGAAGGGTGGGGAGGACGAAGAGAAGAAAGTAGACTCGCATCGGGTGTGGTGTGGAATGTGGCTCCCGAGTCGGCGATCCAATTAGGACTGGTGGTGGTGCTGAAGGAGTAGGCCAAGGCAGCCGGGTCCCAACCGACAAGCTCGGGCGAGGCGCCGGGAGGTACAGCCCACAGGGATGTGGGGTGAAATCCCGGGGGGCACCAGTGACCATGGCCACCGACGGGCGAAGGTCCCTCTGTGGTGGCACCGATGGCTGTGAGGCAGGGAGATGTAGGCGGTGCTCCGTCAGAGTGACGAGGGTAGGGTCAGCACGACCGGCAGAGAGGTCGCCTAGCGCCGCGGCAGTAGCGCAGGGAGGCTGGGCGGCGTCGAAGAGGATGACCGGCTGCCACTGCGGCGCAACGGGCGGCTGCCGGACCTTGTGCGACGCCTGGTTGATGTCGCGGCCACCTCCCGGATGCCCGGCAGTAGGTGGGACCCGTCCAGCTTGCGCCGGAGGATCGCCTGCCGCGCTCCTAGCAGCAGGGGGCGGGGTGGGAAAGGGCGACCCAGCAGGAGGAGGCGCACCAGCCGGGTCGCCGGGGAAGAAAACCGGCGGCCACAGCAGCTGGGGGTCAGCAGCAGGGGCAACTGGTGCCCAGGAGTGGAGGCCGGTGGGAGATGGCAGGTGAGGAGGTGGGGGAGCGGCGGTAGGGGGAGGAGGCGGGTGGAGAGGCGCACTCCCCGCACGCCCCACTGCAACGACCGCACGGGCCAGGGAGGGGCCGCCTGCAGCGCCCGCGGGAGGGGGCGGGTGGAGCGGCGCACTCTCTGCCCGCCCCACTGCAGCGCCCGCGCGGGCCAGGGAAGGACCGGCGGCAGTGGGAGAGGGTGCCGGCGGGAGATGCGGGAGCGGTGGCTGGAGGGGAAGGTGTTCGGCGGGCGGTGGCTGGAGGGGACGGTGGCCAGCGGCCGTGGCCGCTTCCAGAGGAGCAGCAGCGCCGCCAGGATGTGCCGCCTCCAGTGGATGGGCCCAGGAGGAAGAAGAGAGGGGAGGAGAAATCCTGTAGATAGAAGGAGGAGGGGGAGTAGCGCCGGCCATGGCACCTGGGGCCGGCGGCGGCGGCCACCAGGGGTGCGGCGGCGGCAGGGAGAGGTGGGGAGAGGAGAACCTAACCCTAGGCTGCTGATACCATGTTAGAGAATGATTTTCCATTACTTTTGGGCTCACCCTAGAAGGGTAGCTATATAGGTACCATACATGGGCCACATGGGCCTAGCCTCATGGGCCTAATACATTCACACTCCAACACTAATTACCAAATTATTCAGTGGCGATATCAACAAGGTCCTTCTATCAGTCCACAGGGTGTCTGCCTGAAGAAATACTCTATGCGGATAATTTTGGAAATGTATATAGTGTAACCAGAAGAGCCTTCTAGTGTAACTCAGCTAAAAGGTTACAAAATTCCTAGTACAGAACCATAGAACAAACACGCATTTATAGCAGTATAAACAATTGTTCACACCCGTAGTAGGTACATCTATGGCTGGACACCTACCCCCCACCCCTTATCATGAACTTGAAGAACCATCCCAACCCATGCAAAACCGCCTCTTCAATAATTATGGAAAGTCATGTCTGATTTTGCAAGTCCTAAATTAATGAATTTTTAGTATTTAGGGGATCTAAAATGTCAAAACAATAGGTGAGTGTGGCGATCCACTGGTTTACATCTGTTTTTCCCACTTTGTTATTTATATACTCTAGCAGCAATGGAAAAGGAAACTTTGTTTATGCAAGTAAAAACAAAACTCATAACAAAAAACAAATCATGCCTGCCCACTTACATGAAACCCCTTCTTCTGTGATATCTGCCATCTTACATGCATAAGACATAATCTTGACTGTAAACTTATCCATGATAAGAACCTAGAAGAGATCATGACAATTTGTGAATGAAATGCAAAACTTTTTAAATGGGAGTAAAATAAATGTTACAATTATCTCATGCGTTTAAGACTATATACCAAATATGTCAATAAACAGAATGTAAGTTCTTAGACATAGTTAAACTGGTTTTGGAAACAAATTAGTCAAGCTACATTAGATTACTTCATCACAACATATTCCATAGATTTTTTTTTTCTTGAACACACATGTTCCATAGAATGCCTGCAATCCCTTTATTGTGTTTGTGGCCAGATGAAGCAAAATCAGTTGATCCTAAAGAATGTCAGAAAGCAAATTGACCAAGCACATAGATCAATTAAGAGTGCTAGGTTAAATGTTTCTCCAGTTATTACATCATAAAAACCATAAGGCACACAAAAAGCAGCTGCACTAAACTGACAGGGTGTAATCTTGGTGTACCAATCCAATAACGCAAGTAACCTGAAATTGCTTCTCATAGGAAAAAAAACTCAACGATGGTCCCTTGGAAATATGCATAAACGAGGGACAAAAATAAATAATCACATCAACCATAAGACAGTTAGCAATAGTTAGGAACAAACACAATAAATTGACAAAATGAAACTTCAAGGTAAGTACTTCATAATACAGGGGCACTTCAAGAAAACCATTCCAGATATTAGTAAAAATGTTCAATGGAAAAGGATACCTTCCATGTTGATTTCGAATTCTTCCTAGTTGATCTGAGCATTTCAAATAATAAACCTGCATTTTTCAAAGCACAATTTGTTAGAGAAAGTGTCTATTAATCAGGGCTAACCCTAGAAGGGTAGCTATATAAGTCCCATACATGGGCCACATGGGCCTTAGCCACATGGGCCTAAACACATACTCCAACACCCCCCGCAGTCTGAACTACCGGCGCAGCGGAGTTCGAGGCTGAACAAGAAAGAACACACACAACCCCCCACAGACGCAACTAGCCACCGGTGATGTTGAGGCTGGAGCGAAACTCGGCGAAGGTCGAGGACGGGAGGCCTTTGGTGAAGATGTCCGCGAACTGGGAGGTCGTCGGAACATGAAGAACCCGCACCTCGCCCATGGCCACCCGATCACGGACAAAATGGAGGTCGATCTCCACATGCTTCGTCCGCTGGTGCTGGATGGGGTTGGTGAAGAGGTAGACCGCACTGACGTTGTCGCAGTAGATCAGTGTGCTCCGGGAGGGTGGAGTGTGCAACTCAGCCAGCAGCTGCCGGAGCCAGGCGGCCTCCGCCACGCCGTTAGCAACGGCGCGGTACTCCGCCTCGGCGCTGGACCGGGAGACCACCGGCTGGCGCTTGGACGACCAAGACACCAAGTTGGCGCCCAGGAAGACGGCGTAGCCGGAGGTGGAGCGGCGAGTATCCGGGCATCCGTCCCAGTCAGCGTCGGTGTAGACGATGAGGTCGGTGGAGGAGGCCCGGTGGAGGAGGAGGCCGTAGTCGAGTGTGCCCCGGAGGTAGCGGAGGAGGCGCTTGAGAGCCATGAGGTGAGGCTCCCGGGGATCATGCATGTGGAGGCAGACCTGCTGAACTGCATATGTGATGTCCGGCCGGGTGAAAGTGAGGTACTGAAGGGTCCCGGCGAGACTCCTGTACGCAGTGGGATCGGCCACCGGTGGTCCCTCAGCCTCAGACAGCTTGCCCTGAGTGTCGACCGGAGTGGAGCAGGGGTTGCAGTCAGTCATCCCAGCCCGCTCCAGAATGTCCCGAGTGTACTGTCGCTGGTGAAGGAGGAGCCCGGCAGGACGGTGCTCAACAGTGACACCGAGGAAGTGGTGGAGCTCATCCAGATCCTTCATCGCGAACTCTTGCTGGAGAGCGGTGATGATCCGACGGAGAAGTGGCTCGCTGGAGGCGGTGAGGACAATGTCATCAACATAGAGCAGCAAGTATGCAGTGTCGGCTCCATGGTGGTAGACGAACAGGGACGTATCAGACTTGGCCTCCATGAACCCCAGGGTCAGCAAGAAAGCGGCGAACCGGTGGTTCCACGCCCGAGGTGCCTGCTTGAGGCCGTAGAGGGACCTGTTGAGCCGGCAGACCATGTCAGGACGGGTGGTGTCGACGAACCCCACCGGCTGACTGCAGTACACCGTCTCGGTAAGAAGGCCGTGGAGGAAGGCGTTCTTGACGTCCAGCTGGTGGACGGGCCAAGACCGAGCAAGTGCCAGCGATAGCACGGTACGGACGGTGGCCGGCTTAACCACCGGGCTGAAGGTCTCATCGTAGTCGACGCCAGAGCGCTGAGTGAAACCCCGGAGGACCCAGCGAGCCTTGTAGCGCTCGAGAGAGCCGTCGGCCCGGCGCTTGTGGGTCCAAATCCACTTGCCGGTGACGACGTTGGAGCCTGGCGGCCGGGGCACCAACTCCCACGTCTGGTTGGCGAGTAGCGCGGCGTACTCCTCTTCCATCGCGCGGCGCCAGTGAGGGTCCAACAGGGCGTCGCGGACGGAGCAGGGTACCGGAGAGACCACCGCATTGCCGGTCGAAGCCTCGAGGGCACGAGGCGGCAGGGTGCCAGCCGCGTGTCGTGTCACCATCGGGTGAACATGCCGCGGGTGTCGGTGCAGCAGCGGCGGGTGGTAGACCGGCGGGGCACCACGAGCCGGCGGAGACAGCGGCGGTGGTGTCGGTGTCCCCGGTGGAGAAGGGAGCGCGAGCGGCGGCGGCCGCGGCCTGCGCTGGTACACTCGTACCGGCGCGGCGAACCTCGACGGAGGTGCCGGGGCAGGTGCCGGGACGGGATCCGGCGTCGTCGACCGACACGACCCCCCCGGGGCAGCAGCGGGGGACGAAGGCCCCGGGTCTGCACCAACCGGAGAGGACGGGGCCGCGCCCGAGGACGACGAGCACGGACCTGCTGGGGATCCGGGACAGGAGGCCGGCCCGGCACGCGGCGAAGCGGTACCTGCAGGAGATCACGAAAAAGGTGGCTGGACCACCGGGTCAGTGGGAAACAGGGAGGGTGGGTCAGGTACCGGAGGGGTGGTGGTGCTAGAAAAGGGAAAGACGGACTCATCGAACACCACATGGCGAGAGATGAGAACCCGTCGAGAGGTAAGGTCAAAGCACCGGTACCCCTTGTGATCCGGGGAGTGCCCGAGGAAGACACAGAGCGTGGAGCGAGGGTCCAGCTTGTGAGAAGAAGTGGCAGCGGTGTTGGGGTAACACGCACACCCAAACACGCGGAGGTGATCGTACCGAGGCGGGGTACCGAAGAGGGCGTGGTGAGGAGTGGGAGCGGGGCAGGCCGCGGAAGAAAGACGGTTAAGAAGGTAGGTGGAGGTGTGCAGGCCCTCAGCCCAGAAGCGAGCGGGAAGAGAGGCCTAAAACAGAAGGGTATGCACGGTGTCATTGGTGGTGCGAATCATCCGCTCAGCCTTGCCATTTTGCGAAGAGGTGTATGGACAAGACATGTGGAGCTGAACACCGTGAGAGAGGAAGAAATCGCGGGAGGTGGAGTTATCAAACTCGCGACCATTGTCATACTGGACGGCCTTGATGGGGAGGCCGAACTGTGTAGACACCCAAGAAAAGAAGTGAAGGAGCATGGTAAACGTATCTGACTTCGCACGGAGAGGAAAAGTCCACGAATAATGTGAAAAATCATCAACAACCACAAGATAGTACATATAACCGGAAATACTCAGAATAGGAGACGTCCATAGGTCGCAATGTACAAGATCAAAAATACGGGCCGCATGGGAAGTAGAACTAGAAAACGGAAGACGAACATGTCGGCCCAATTGGCACGCATGACACAGTTGCTCATCATGAGCTCGAGTACATGGAAGACCAGAGCTACGACTGAGCTGTATCAGGGCATCACGTCCAGGATGGCCGAGGCGCCGGTGCCAGGTAGTAGAGGAAGTAGAAGCGACGAAGGCAGCTGACAAAACGGGCGGCGAAGAAGACGAAGGAGCCGCCGGGAAGCGAAGAGTGTAAAGGGGCCCGGTGCTGTCACATCGGAGCAGAGGACGCCGGGAAGCCAAATCCTTTACAGTAAGACCAGAAGAGTCAAATTCCACAGAACAAGAATTGTCAGCTGTAAAACGTCGAATAGAAAGAAGATTATGAACCATAGAAGGAGCAACAAGAACATCAGGAAGACGAAAGGAGCCATGAGCACCGGCGGTACCCACAGACGAGACCGGAATATAAGAACCATTTGCGACCATAATGGACGAAGGAAGAGAGGAAGAGGGAGAGTGAATCGACGAAAGTATACCGGGGTCAGAAGTAGTGTGGTAGGTGGCCCCCGAATCAGCGATCCACTCGGGTCCGACCGGAGGTGTCAGGCCCATGGTGCTGAACGAGCGAGCCAGGGCCGCCTGGTCCCAGCCGGTGACCCCCGGAAGAGTCCCGGAGGGTGGAACCCACGGCGTAGCAGGGAAGGCGCCGGGTGTAGGGCCAGCAGGAGGAGCTCCGGTGAGCATGGCCACCGGTGGGCGCGAGTCGCCCCCGATGGCGTGGTAGGGCCACATGGAGATGCGCCCTGACCACGGGTGCTGGAAGGAGGGCCATAGTGCCCCCCCTGCGGCCCACCAGGAGCCGGAGGCTGGGTGTGGCCGCCCCGGCCACCCCCGCGACCCCCTCCACGTCGACGGCGACCGCCACGGCCCCCCCCCCACCTCCGCTTGGCCCGGAGGGAGGGGGACCCAGAAGAGATGGCGGCGGTGGAGCGGCGGACCGTGATGGAGCAGTCGGGCACGGCGAAGTAGCAGCCAGGGCCGTCGAGGGGGACGAGGAGCCCGTGGAGGTGGTGGATCCCGGCTGGGGGCCCTGAGTGAGCTCCTCCATGACGAGATCGTCACTGACCTCCAGGAAGGTGGGGAAGGGCCTCTGGCGGGTGATCCACGTCCGGAGGTGGGCGTAGCGGTCGCTGAGCCCCCGGAGGACGTTGAGGACCAAGATGCGATCCTCCACGGGCCACCCAAGGTCCCCCAGGGAGTCCGCCATGCCCTTCATCCGACGGCAGAACTCGCCGACGGAGAGGTCACCCTGGACGAAGGTCCTGAAACTCGCGTCAAGGCGCAGAGCCCGGGCCTCCGCGTTGCCCAGGAACTGGCCCTCAAGGGCGAGCCAAGCCCGGCGCGCGTCAGGAGAGGTGCGGACGAGGTCGTGGAGGTCCAGAGAGATCGTCCCCAGGATCCAGGAGAGGACGATGCTGTCCAGACGAAGCCACGACGGGGTCTGGACGGCGACCGAAGCGTCAACGAGGACGTCGTCGTCGAGGGCATAGCGGCGAAGAGTGAGAAGCACCAGATCCCGCCAGCGGGCGTAGGAGGGCGACTCCGGCTCGAGGACGACCGGGACGAGGAGGCGGATGTTCTGGACCCCCCCGGCCTGGTAGTGAAGCTGAGCCACGAGCGGGTCGGCCGGGTCGTGCCAAAGGACGGCGGTGTGAGACACACGGCGACCCGTCGAGGCGGAGGTGGCCCCAGCATCCGGAGAGGCGGGAGAGAGGAGCCGCTCCGCCTCGGCGATCTGGCGGGCCAGGGCATCGGCCGCGTCGCGCTCACGCTCCCACATGAGGGCGGCCGCGCGCACCCGGGTCTGCCCCTCCGCGGCGGCAGCCCGGGCAGCGACGAGAGCGGCGGCGAGGGCGGAGTCGGGGCGCGCGCCGGAAAGAGGCAGCGGTGGCGGGGCGGGGAAGGCAGCGGCATCGGGGCGGCCCATCACCACCGGTGTCAGATCAGGAGTCCCGGAGGTGGGAGCAGGAAGTCCCCCGATAACCTCCCCGGCGTCCGGCGGCACAGGAACAGTGGCACCACCGGCAGCAGCTCCACCTACCGCGGTAAGGGCAGCGGCTTGCCAGGCGGTAGGGGCAGCAGCGCCACCGGCAGCAGCCCCTCCCGCGGCCAAGGTAGCAAGGGCGGCTAGGGCCGCATCAGGGGCCGTGGCAGCAGGAACCGCAGCCGCCAGGGCAGCAGCAGCGGCGAGATCCGCCCACGGGACACCGGGGCCAGCGCGCGGTGGAGCATGGCCAGTAGGGGCGCCCGCAGGGACGGTGCCGCCGGCGGTGGAGCCGCCAGGTGCGCCGGCGGCCGCACCAGGAGGGTGAGCGGCGGTGCCCTCACCTGGGGCAGGGGCGGCGGCGGTAGGGGGCTGAGATGAGGGAGGAGCAGCGATTTGCGCCCAGGAAGTGGATGGGAGAGAGGGGAAGACATGGAAGTAGGAAGGTGGGGGAGGAGGGGGTGGCCGGCCGGCCATGGGGTGGCGGCGGCGGCGCCGGCCTGGTAGGCGGCGGCTGGCTGCTGATACCATGTTAGAGAAAGTGTCTATTAATCAGGGCTAACCCTAGAAGGGTAGCTATATAGGTCCCATACATG
This sequence comes from Saccharum hybrid cultivar R570, assembly GCA_038087645.1. Classification (NCBI taxonomy): domain Eukaryota; kingdom Viridiplantae; phylum Streptophyta; class Magnoliopsida; order Poales; family Poaceae; genus Saccharum; species Saccharum hybrid cultivar. Next base: position 2,021,520 of record JAQSUU010000187.1, read on the forward strand.
GGCCACATGGGCCTTAGCCACATGGGCCTAAACACATACTCCAACACAATTATTTATCAACCCAACAGTAGCAGCAACGGAATCCTTTTAGTCTCAAGCAAGTCAATATATGCAATATATTAGTTAACACAAACATAAGTAGCTGCAAAGGTCCACCGATACATATGTAATCAGTTAAATAAAACAAACAAGATTGTATATGATACAGTGAGCAAAGATGTTACAAAACTATTGGATGGATACTTAGAAAATTATTAATAATGAGCATCTGCAAAGTGGTGGGTTGACACAATTGTTAACTATGCATGAAAATCACTCCATATCAAGATTCCTCTTTGAGGCAATACTACACGACTTTTTCCATAAAATATGTATAACAAGATGACAGTTGTCCAACACTCCCTCACATTCCGAAAGCTACTAGCCTAACAGTGTCACTATATTTTGGCTATATTCAATCCAGTAACATTATTGATTTTCCAAGTAAATTTTGTCCATGTTACTTCTATCAGGTGTCAAATTGTTTGGCTACTAGTGCTGAGGAGAGCACAGCCCACTTCATTGTATTGCCACTACTCTCTTGATCAAGGTATCCGCACACTGAAGCCACAAGTGTGGCAAGCAAAACCAACGAGCCACACTCAGTTGGCAACGGCAATGCAGGGTTAAGCACAGGTCACTACGCCGTATAATTCTCTACTGCCACTAGAGGTTAGACTCCAGAGCAACAAACCGCATGTCGGTATTTCCAGCTCCGTAAGCAATTTTGCCAGATCCATTTCCAGCAGCAGCGAGCGAGCAAATCCAAATCGGGATGGGAAGAGGGATTACGATCTCGAGTGATCTGGCGGAAGCTACGGTAGTCCCCGCCCTGCGAGGAGGCCTCCGAGTCCAACGACATGGCGGCGAAGTCTCCCGCCTCTGATGCCGGCGACGCCGACTCAGCCTGGATCCTCTGCCAGAGAGATCACTCGGCTCCCACTTGAAGCAGCGGCCGCGGCGGCGGGACCGGAGCAAGATGGCGGCAACGAGGAAGCGGGCAAGCGGCAGCGGAAGCGGGACCGGGCGCGAGATTGACGCGGCAGAGTGCTGGCAGGGGAAGCAAACGGGAGGAAGAGTCGTTCTCGTTCTCGAAGAGGTCGTCGGCCGCAACCGCCCACGGAAATTACGGTACTGCCCTGCAGCTTGGTTGGCCTCGAAAATAGCCCACGAGCATATCGAAAACGGCCGTGAATTGTCAGAGTGGAATGCCCATGTAAACCGACAATTCGGTTCGGTCTGATGGGTTGTTTAAAAATTTTGATTTTTGTACATCAATAACCGATCGGTTGCTTAAAAAATTAAGAACTGATGGATTCGGTTTCGTTTTCTTTGGTTCGCTCGTCGGTTTCCACCGAAGAAATCGAGTTCAGCGACAAGATGCAAGTGCGTACTTCGGCCTCGCTGGCCTCTGTCGCGGCTCTCCGCCTCGCTTGCCTCCGTCGCGCTCACGCTGTCTAGTGCTGCGCCACCCCGTCCGGCCCCGCCGCCAGCCCGACGCCGCGTTCAATCATAGTCTCGTCGACCGCCGCCACAGCGCCCTCGCTCTGCATCGATGCGCCACCGCGCGATGTCGCCCTGCCCCGATGCACCGCCACGAGCCCTGCCCCACCCCGATGTACAGGTGTCACTGCATCGCGGCCTCGTGACCTGGCCCCACCACTGATGCGCCTGACTACTCGTCTGTTCAAGCGAAGACCTCGTCCGCTGCTAACCTCGTCCATGCTCTACTGCTCGGGTGAAGAATCGTCGCCGAAACGTAAGGATAAGGTGGCTCATGGCTGGGTGAGTGACTGAGCGAGGGGATGATGATGGGCTGACTTGTTATGGGCCTTTGGCCTTTGTCGTGTGTTCATCGTTACAGAGTGCGGACGCGGAGATGAGATCATAGTGTCGCTCGGTTTCTCGGCTTCTCGGTTCGGTTGGCCAGCGAAACCGAAGCCGAAGCCGATGACCGAACAGTCCAGGAATCAAAACCAAAACCGAAACCAAAAACCGAAAAAACCGATATTTCAGTTCGGTTCGGTTCTGTGTGGTTTTTGGTTTTCGGTTTTAAAGTGCCCAGGCTGAGTGAATTGGAACAAAAGGGAAAAAAACATTGAGTTTCAAGTTGGTCCCAAAATAAATTCACATATAAGAGACCATTCTCAATACGGATTTTGTGAGAGTTTTATAGGTATTTGTTGGGTGAAAAGTTCAGGTCAAATGACAATTCACACAATCATCAAAATATTTCAGACAAGACAAAGTTGTGAGCAAAGTTGTCTTCATTTCATGATGATTCCATACATGTCAGAGGGGTATTTATAGGGTTTTAGTCTTCGTATTTTACATAAAATGACTATTTTACCCCTGACCTAAATATTTACAACCCTTCATCTATATAAGGGCGAAGTAGTCATTTCCTCCAGATTCGGTCTTCTTCGCGTTCAATGATCTTGTTCTTCTTCAGATTATTTCTTGCTTCTCGTCTACTTCTCCGTCCAGCGAAGTTAACTTTATGTTGACAAAGTCGACAGGCGAAGTTGAATTCTTGACGACGAAGTCGACAGACGAAGTTGAATGACGAAGTCGATAGGCGAAGTTTAAACGACGAAGTCGAACGACGAAGTCGACAGGCGAAGTTGAACGACGAAGTTGACAAGCGAAGTTAAACGACGAAGTCGATCGGCGAAGTTGAATTCTTGACGACGAAGTCGAAATACATTCTTCGCTATACTCTTTCCTACAAGTGAATTTCATTAGAAAACTTTTATACTCTTCCCACTCCAAAGTTTGGGCTTGAGTTTTTTTGACGAAGTTAATTCTCCAACAGCATTGGACACACTTATATAGCAAAGAATTTATGAAAAGAGATGATAAAGTTTTATTTGAGTAGAGAGAGTTTCATCCCATGGAACTTTTATACACTGTTTTCTAAAATACGGTGTGTTGAAAACTGGGACATAAAACTCATTAAACCTGGCCTAAGACCACCTAGCTCTAGTTGTCTTCGGTACTTTCTCTTTTCTCAAAGTGCAATTATTATATCTTTATAGGAACATTGATCTCTTCACCAAAAACTGTAGAAATGCAGTTGTTTTGGGTCAGGAGTACATGAAAAGCCGAACTACTGGAGACAGGACATATCCATCTACTCCTTCCATTCCAAATTATAATTATAAGTTATTCCAACTTTTTTAAGAGTCAAAACATTTTAAGTTTGATTAAATTTATTAATAAAATAATGACATTTATAATATCAAATAAGTATAATTAGATTCTTTATAGTATACCTATTTGATGTCATATTTTTATAATCTCTCTATAATTTTGATCGGAAAAAGTCTAGATCACCCCCTGAAGTATGGGGTGGTGTCTAATTTACCCCCTCAAGTATGAAACGGTCTAATTTATTCTCTAAACTTTTCAAAACCGTCTACTTTACCCCCTGGGGCAGTTTTGGACGGCGGTTTGCTACAGTAACCATGGTTTTGCTACAGTAACCAAATCTTTAAAAAACATAGTAAATCACAGAAAAATCGTAAAATAGAAAATCTAATTTTATTGGACTCCACGTGAGTAGATCTACACAATGAACATATAATATAGTGTGCTTTAGTACAAAATTTTTGTTGTAGCTTTAAATTTATTGGAAAATCCTAATAAATTTAAAGCTATAGCAAAAATTTTGTACTAAAGCATACCATATTATATGTTCACTGTGTAGATCTACTTATGTGGAGTCTAAGAAAATTGGATTTTTCATTTTATGATTTTTCTATGATTTACTATGATTTTTTAAAGATTCGGTTACTGTAGCAAAACCATGGTTACTGTAGCAAACCGCCGTCCAAAACTGCCCCAGGGGGTAAAGTAGACGGTTTTAGAAAGTTCAGAGAGTAAATTAGACCGTTTCATACTTGAGGGGGTAAATTAGACACCACCTCATACTTCAGGGGGTGATCTAGACTTTTTCCCTTTTAATCAAACTTAAGATGTTTTGATTCTTAAAAAATGACCTAATTTTGAATAGAGGAAGTATATTTTATTTTTATTCTTTCCGTGAAATATGAAGCTATAATTTATCTTTTAATAACCATTACATCCATAATATAAGTTAGTACTTATAATAATATGACAATATCTTATTAAATTTTTATCAAACTAAAGTATAACTTTGATTGATTTTTTCCTCCGCTAGTGAGGCACATGAATATTTACTCGTAAAAATATCATAATTTGAAGTTTTATACTATCCGTGTTAGGTATGGTGCGGTCTCAGAGCTTTTTTTTGTGCGGACTTAATCAGCGTCAACATGACCGTATCATTTATCATTTAGTGTGCTTTTCATGTGTTTGAATGTTTTGTCATTATGACATGGAATAAGTTGGTTCTTTATAACATGGATAGTTTGTTACCATTCAAATTTTTTATTGTGGGTTGTGAATAGTTTATGCTAAATAAAATAAATGGCTTAAGAGTTTTTATAAAATTATCCAAGATTTAGTTAGTAAGAAAATAAATTAGTGTGAAAATTTGAAATGATTTCATAAATCCTCATTAATTTGACATATTTTTTGTCTTCATAGTAGTTGTATGGTATTTATGCACGTAAACGAGCTCTCCCGTAATTTTTTTCAACTTTTTTGGAATTTAATTCCTGTTTCTTTGAGCTTAATCTTTTTATTTGAACCTTCTTACAATCTTTTTATGAGTTCAAAATTTTTTATTTGAGTTGCTTGTTGACACCAAACACTTATATAGGAATAGTTTATCCAGGCAGTCAAAAACTATTTACCCAAGCAGACATCGCGTCTTCCTTGAATACCTATTTTTTTACAATTTGGTCCCTTTTTATTAAAATTTCACTTTTAGACCACTGGACGAAGTAAACTCAACTTTGGACCCTATTCTTGAAGCCATGACCTACGACGCCAAGGTAACACGTCTCGGGGTGATGGCGCCGAGGTCGGAGGCTAGGAATTGTGTGGCTGGAGACGTGACGCTGATGTGGACAGAGTTCGACGCCGTGAATCACGGCGCCTAGCTCGGCGCCATGATCTACGACGTCGAGTTTGGCGCCATGATTCACGGTGCTGAGCTCTGATTTTAACCTTAACCTCGTATTACAATGAGATAGACACTCTTAAATTTTGGCTAAGTCTTGATATTTATCTTGAGATGGACATATGGAGTTAGGGCTAAGTCTCTAAATTTACCTTGAGATGATCATGTTAGAATTTTGTTAAGTCTTGATATTTACTAAGGTTTAGACATGCAAATTTGGCTAGGTTTGAAATTTTACCATGACTTGGACATCGATAAAATTGATGTTATCATAAAATCAAATCCTAACATATATATCCGAGTCATAGTAAAAAATCATAAGCTTAGCTAAGTCTGTGATTTTAATATAAGATGGACATATGTATATTTACCACGGGATGGTCTGATTTTTTACCATGGCTAAGTCCAACCTTGACGAGACTTATTTTGTTGTCATCTTCTCAGAGAGTACTCAAACTCGTAGTAAGGTATCAAATTGATTTGCTATAGAAATTTTGAAGATAAAATGTCACAAACATGTCAATTCACCACTGCCGATTAGGGACATAGAAAGATTTTTGAGGGGTCAAAACAACACTGTATTCAAACTTGTGGTCACTATTTGGTCATGTTGAAGGCTGATTTAGGTTTAGGTCAAAAACAAATTTTATTGTACTCAGCTCAAACTACAACTTCTACTAAAGGTCAAACTTCATACCTAAATAAGAAACTATTGTTTTACCCTAGTCAAAACATTTTTAACTTAATATCCAAGTCATTTTTAACTTAAGGTTAAAATCAAAGCTCGGCGTCGTGAATCATGGCGCCGAGCTCGACGCCATAGATCATGGCGCCAAGCTCGGCGCTGTGATTCACGGCATCGAGCTCTGTCCACGTCAGCGCCATGTCCCTAGCCATGCAATTTCTGTCCTCCGACCTCGGCGCCATAGGTTATGGCGTCGAGAAAAATGTCCAAAGTTGATTTTACTTCGCTCAGAAGTCTAAACGTGAATTTTTAACAAAAAAAAGGCTAAATTCTAAAAAATTAGGCCTCAAACACAACACATTTATTACTCAAGATTAATAGAGGTGGCTATAGTGCCCGTCTACGGAAATACAGATTAACAAAGGCAGCCGCAGTGCCTGTCTGCGAAAATAATTCCAAACAAATAAAAAAGCCCGCTAGTGGGCCTGTATTTGAACCCACCGATGAGCCCGCTAGCAGCGCGTCATCGAGATCCACGTGAACGCCACCGTCAGGATCTGTCTCGCGCGCGCCGCATGGAGCCACGGCTCGTGCACGCTGCCAGGATGCACCCCGTGCGCATCGCCTAGAGCTGCGGCCCACGCGCTGAGGGAGCCGTGACCCGTGTGCCTCCAAGAAGAGCCCTGCGCATGTTGCCCCCACCTCCACGCGGCCTTGCGGGGTCACCGCGCTGCTACTCGTGCGCTCACAGTTGAGGAAGAGAGGAATAGAGGAAGAGAGAGGGAGGCGTTCCAAACCCTAACTTCTGCATGTGGTAAGAGAGGACGGCGTGGGGGAAGGGCGGCTAATGAGAGGAGAGGAGTACAGGGAGGAGTTCTAAACCCTAACTCATTATATACGTGACCATTGTATTGAGGAAGATTATACAACACATGTACGCTGAACGAGTTAGCAACGGGCACTTCCCTTTTCTAGTAACCATGTCAACTTGTGTTCGGTTCCATTTCGTTTCTATCATGTTTTTATCACGCTATGTCTGATTCTGAAATATTGCACCGGGAGAGCCACTTAAAATTTTTCCTTTTCCCCATTCTCTGCCCATCGCGGTTGTTTCATCTTCTTCAAGGCAAGCTAGAAGCTCCATCGCTGTGGCTGGCGTCGATTTTGGGGCAGCACCAGCTGACCTCCTCCCCCATCGATGTGGAGGCAGAGACCTCATCCAAGTCAGTGCAGCCCCCATTAGCATGGAGGTGAAGGTCCGTTGTCGCCGACGCGGCATTGATTTGGGGCGGATTCGTCGTCGCGGTCTCGATTCGAGGTGGAAGTAGAGGCGGATTCGAGCGGGCTGAGGTTTGAGGAGCGAGGGGCTCCCGGCAGCCATCGAGATTCGGTGGCTGCAATCAGGATAGGTGTAACACTCCAGGTGTTAGGCTTGCATTTGGCACTTGCATTTCATGACTCTAAGCATCATTTGTTCATATATGAGCATGGAACATATGTGATGCACTAGTGCAACATGTGAAACATGCCTATATGGAATGTGCTTTGAAACATCTGCAACATCTCCTTGAAACATATGCAACATATCCTTGTTAATTATGTTTCAATGTATGTTAGGTGGTCATGCCTGGTAATGCAAGTGAGTGTTGATGTCACTTCTTTCTTATGTCTCACATCACTCTCTATCGATAGTGAAACATGTGTAGCATGGACCTTGCAACAACACTATGAAACGAGTGAAACAGAGATTTGAAACAAGCATTTCAAATATAGTGACTTTTGTGTTTCAATGCATATGAGACCCATATCCCTATGTAACCTATGCATGGTGGACATGGTTAGACTCTACAACACCTTAACTACACTTAGAACACAAAATAGAACAATGTTCATGTTGATCATTTTGCCTAATTGTGCTTCTAAGTGATGGTTGACCATGTATGGACCCTAAAACATTTTGGATTGACCAGTTCAAAAGTGTGACCTAGAAGCTTTGTGTGCCTATGCACCCTTTTACAAAGTTGTAGATAATTTTATAAGGAATAAACTTTGTTTAAGAGTTAAGTCATGAAAATGTGTGAAACATACTCAAAAAGGGCCCACAAGTCAGATTGAGGGCTGTTTCCAGCACTTAGCATATTCTACGTCCCTAATCGGCAACATCAAGTCAACATGTTCACAACATTTTAGCTTCCAAGTTCATGTGGTAGCTCAATTAGATTCCTTAATATGAGTTGGAGTACTGTTCATGAGGGAAACAATGAATCAAGTGTCATCACATTTAGAGTATATTTGGATCTCCAAAATCAGTGGCTAAAACAGCATGTTTGCAACTTTGTCGCTCAAATGACCTTGACATTGGCATGTCACGTTCTCCAAAATTTGTTAAGTAACTTGGATAGGTCCAAATGTAAAAGTTGGAGCTTATATGATGAGGAAGAGCATACAAGAAGATGACATCAATGAGATTTCATTTTGGCCATAAATTCTTGTATTTTTCAATCACTGCCATAACACTGACATTGGCAACTTTGGAGCCAATTATCTCCTAAAACCAGAACCCTAATGACTGAAGTGCCTTAATGAAATTCGTAGAGCGTGGTATGGGCTACAACTTTGCTTTTAGGCCCAAGGCCCAGTTCGGACTGGAGTTGGTCCAAAACCGACCTCCAAGTCGGTCTGACCTTCGCGTGCCAGTTGTTCGTTGAAATGCCGACGTGTCCACAGGCATGGACGCCGCGCACCCTCTCCGACACGTGTTCATCCGCGGGTCCTGCGTTCTCTCCCTCTCGTGATTTGGAGAAGCCAGAGGCGCTCGCCCCTCCACTCCCTCACTTGCTCTTGCCGCTCCCTACTTCCTCCCTGCCCTCTAGCTCGCCGCAGAGCGCGAATGCCGCCGTGGCCGAGCAGAGCTCCAGCCGCTGCTGTCGCTCCCAATGCCCCAAGCCACTATAGGCACGACCAAGTGTACTACCGCCTTTGCCTCATCATTCCCTACCTCACGCACATGTTTGCATGGGCGAAGCATCACCGGAGCGCTGCCTCTGCATGCTGCTGCCATTGCCGCTTGGTGTTCGAGCTCGACGTGGCTATGCCGCCTCGGGCCTTCATAGGTAGAGCTGTGCTCCTCTGCACGTGTGCGCTAGTCTAGGCGAGCCACCGCGCCCCTTCCCTGGCCATCCGACAGGCCGCAGCGCCGTCATGGTGCCATCGTGGCCACCGGTGCCACGGTCACACACAGTCAGTGCGCCACGAGCCATCACTAGCTGAGCTAGGGCCGCCATTGAGTTCACGCGGACCCTTGGTGCTTCCCCGCTGCACCACCATCGTCGACGAGCCTCCCCGCCGCCCGCAGTCCGCCGCCGCCGGAGCACCGGTCACCGGCCCCGCCTGTTTCCATGGCCAACAGGCCTTGGGTCACTTCACGCGAAGCCGAGCGGTTCCTCGAAGGCGCCTGCACCCCTCGGAGCTCACGCCGCCCTTCTCCATCGCCGGCAAGCCTACTCCGGCCGCCACCGGCCATTTTCCCCCTCCGCCCTCTACTCTCTGCCTCGGGAGAAAGAAGACAAAGGCTGACACCTCCTCTTTGTTTCTTTGTGTGGGTGACAAGTGGGCCCAATGGTAGAGCGGGTCCCGCATGTCGGTTAAGTGGCGACAGATCTGGGTGTGTAACCGGGTGCACCTAGCAAATTAAGTTGGTTTGGTTAATGCTGATTTTGAATTTCAGATTTTGTGTAAATCTTCTAAATTCCATATCTCATGCTAGGGAACTCCAAAAATAGTAAATGTAGACTTTTTGGAAACCTTGAGGAAATATATATGTAGTAGAATCATAAAATGTTACATGTTTGTAGAAGTTTTTTGGTGTTTTGATTTAAGTTGGAAAAGAGCTCTAAAAATGCCTTTAAACTTGACCAGAGCAAGATCTGGAGTTTTAGATATCAAAAAATAGTGATTCTTATTTTGTTAATTTTATGATAATATGTAATAACTAATAAAAATATTAAACCTATTAGTTGTTCCCTGTTTTCTTAGGGTTTTGATTTAATCTTGCTAAATGAGTGAATCTACATTATTTTGCTTGACAATTTTATATCTTGAGTTGTGTTGTTCAAATTGAGGTGAAATTTTTATGGTAGTGTACTTATGATATGTGTGAACTATGGTTAAAATTTTATAAGCATTGGACACTGGATGAGTGAGATATAGGTTTAACTTGCTCTCACATGATTTATTGCAATAGCCATTTGTCCTTTTCATAGAGGTTGATATACATGTCCAAATAGCTTGAAATTTGGAAAGTAGATTTTTGGTGCCATATGTAGGCCACTGTAATTTTGGTAGAATTTATGGTGCACCTTTGATATATGATTCATAATTCTACCTAATTATCTAAATAAATTAAGAAATATATTAAAATAATTTATTTAGAAATGGACACTATGTTTTATGGTGTTCATTAGTCATGTGTGAAATATTGGTAAAGTTGCTTTTGCACAATTATATATTTTCAACATATGTTAATAATTATTTCTTACAATTATTAGTTTATGGACAGTCCTGAGGGCAATGTAAATTATCCTATATTAATGATATTTTCTGAGCATCTTGTCTATAGCAAAGTTGTATATAGTTCATGTATCTAGCTTGTGTTCAAATTTGGTGGCATTTGGCTAAGTAGTTTTTGAGTTATAGCTGTTTAAAGTCAGCTCCCAAATTTGGTTGCTCTCTGTTTGGAGCAGATATGATTCTGTAGTTTTATCTTTTCGACCTATTAAACTTGGGAATCAGACTTAGTTGATATTAAATGAATTGTAGAAAATTTCATAAGCTTTCTAGAGTATCCTCTTTCATGTCATTTGGAATTGTGTAGCTCCTGGAATTGTTATTTCCAAATTGTTCATGCTGATTGCAAATCTAAACTTTTCTGTTAAGCATAGTTTGAGTTACATAAGTATGTTGGTGTTGCTACTTGGTACTTGGGTTGGTACCCTGGGATCTTATGAGACTTGTGTCTTGATTGATGTGCTTGCTGTCTTCTATGTTATGCCTTAATGAGAATTAAGTTAATTAGCTTTAGGTGTTTATGTGAACTTTGGTATGCTTGCTTGATTTCTTTGTTTATTGTATTTTTATGTATTCATACATATGCATTGTTGCATCTTATTTAGGTATGCTAGCTGAAGCACGTGAAGGATCTGATATGGAGGCAAACCCGAAGATGGTGTTGATGGATCCATACCGAAGATAGAAGGGTCGGACAAGTGCTAGATTGGAGGATGTTCGCCAAACGAGTTTCACCTGACAAACTCTTAACTTAAGTAGGATCCCAGGCAAGCCCCGGAGCATTATAAGACTCCCTACTTTTCAAAGTAATACTATATATGTGTTATATGTATTGTTGCATTACGTATAGGAGTTGGGTGAAAACCTTGCTGCATCAATATCACTCCTTGTCCAGATATATGAATCCTTGAATCCTACATATACTAGGATCGAGTAGATGCTTAGTCCTGCTTTAAGCGGTAGAAGTCAGGTGATTTCCTGTCACCTGTGAGATGTAGGGATATTCATATATGACACGGTTGACTATAATTGCTATCATAGAAAGGAACCATGTGTTAATAAAATGAAATGAGACCGGACGGGATGACGATAGTGAAGCAATAAGGCATGGAGGTCTTAGGTGTGGATCTATCCTCGTTTAAGTCACTTAAGGACCGATTCGCTGTACGTCCTTGAGTTATGTTGAACGCGGTCTAACACTTAGTTGGCCGAATAAGCCGTTCCGACCACGAAGCCGAGTAATACAGTTCAGGCCAGGAATCAAAGGGTAGGTCGCTTCTTGAAGAAAGTAAGAATGTGCTTGGGAACATTGACATAATATCAAAGGGGGTTAAAGTCCATATCATCCTGACAGAGTGTTGCCCTTGGGGATGCGGCATCAGTCGAACCTGCGCTTTCCTGAACGGTACCAAAGGTGACTTATGCGACCATGCCGAGGGTTCTGCGCGGTTTGTGTTAGAAATACCCCTCCAGCTAGATAGAAACTCGATTCGAATCGTCATCACTCACAGTTAGTGAGTACTTGACTTGAGCAGCGGCAACGTAGATTCAATTAAATTTAATGGATGGTTAATTGGATGACGATAGAAATGTTGCCTCAATTTATATCTGCTATGGTTAATATTGTTTGCTCCTAATTAAGTGAGTGCTCTAGTACAGGTTCTAATATAGATGACAGGTTAACGATAATTAACTTGATGCTTAAGCATTAATGATTACTTATCTATATTAAGCTTTTATGCAAAATGTTGTCAAACTAGCCCACTTTATATTAGCCTTGCATGATCCTTGGTCTCACTTTATTTCTGGTTTTTGACGGGTAAGTCTAGCTGAGTACCTTCTTGTACTCAGGGTTTTATCCCCACTTGTTGCAGGTTGTGATGTATCATGGCGACTGCAAGAGTTGGTTGGCTCCTGCCTTAGTGGCGGAGTGTGATCATGGGCATGATCCTTCTTATTTATCTTGTCTCTAATGCTTTTGTTAGAAGTCGACCTTGGTACTGACATGTATTTGAAAAAAGATTCATGTTAGTTTTAAATTACTTTGCTTCCGCTACTTTTCAATTTAAGTTGTAATAACTATGTTGAACTCCGATGTATATTGAATTACTTGTGAACTGGATGTAACTTGTGACTTGCTATGTTAAATCACTACGATCTTGACTTGTATGTTGGTTGGTTTGAAATCTCTCGTGATTTTATTGGACTACCAGAGTTATATAGGCTCAAGTGCGAGAATTTGATCACTCCAGTGATTGTTTTTGTACTTGTGCTCTTATAATTTAGACGGTTCCGTGACAACCGGGAGAAAAGATCCAAACCCTATTGCGACACGACTGCCGGCGGCGTCGCTGCGAGGACGTCGATGTCGTCACCGGTGACGGCCTCCAATGACTCCAGCTCCTGCAGGTACGTGTCACCGCCTCGTCCCCCTTTCATCTCCACTTTCATCTGCCCTCACCACGCTTCTGTTCATCTGCTTCGTGGCGGAGACCAAATCGTCCCTGACGTGAAATCTGCCGCCATATTTTTGATTCACGCAGCCTTATTCTCGTGAGCTTGAAGGGGATTGATGCTCCTGTTCTTCCCCGTTGAGCTGGAGGTGGAAGGCTATATTACATAGAGAAAGGAGCCCCGGCGAGTCCACTGCTCAAACTGGCGTCGCCAGGCCAGATTGCAGCGAGAGCCAATGTCGTCTTCTACTTGTGACTATTTTTGCACATCAGCAAGTTCCTGGTCGTTCATATTTTGGGGGATTTTGAAATTTGTAGAAAACCAAAAGGTGGAAGGGAGTAAATTGTTTGAGGGAATAGTTAATGCCAGAAAAACACAGAGTAGATTGTGGACAAATCCATAGTTAATATCTGCATATGTGAACTGATAAACAATGAGCCAAGTCTGATACAGAGTTTCCTGCCACCCTAGCTATCTCTTGCCCTGTTCTGCAATCTGCAATCGTGGCCATGTTACTTTGTTGTACGTGAATATAAACCCTAGTGTCTAGAGTTGTTCAGATTTTTTTAAGGATTTGGTGTACCGTTCCCATATAATCCCTATGCAACTATGTTAGACATGGTTTTCATGGCTCATCAACTAAATATTTATTGTTTAGATGTGACATGCAAGAATGAAGGTTCCGATTTGATGTACAAATTCCGTGTGGATTTTTTAAGCCAATCAAGCTTGTTGTGTTCTTAGACATGCAGAGGATTGCATGTACTTGAATATATAGCATAAATTGCATCTGAATAATTGATGCACTACAAAATTTGGAGTTGATCCCATTTCTAGATTTTTAACAAATGGATATACTACCTCTCTCCCTAAAAGGTTACAACTATGGGTTGCGTGTCAATTAAAGTACTTCACGTTTGACTAAGTTTCTAGTAAATAGTATTCACATTTATGACTCCAAATTAATTTATTATAAGAATACATTTCATAATTAATCTAATAATATTTATTTTATATTATAAATATTTATACTTTTTTATCTATAATTGGAGACGGAGGGAGTACTTCAGAATCTAAATCTTACATCGAAGTTTGTTGTCATTGAGTTGTTTATGATGTTTAGAATCTAGGATTACTATTTTTGTCAACAATATGTACTTACTATGTGCCATAATTGAGTTATATGATAATCTAAAATGTTCATCACAAATATGCAATTTGCCATAATTCATTAATTTTTCAGTTATTGAGTGCCATGGTGGTGCCTTATATTTGCTTGCTTCCATTGCAGTGGGTTAATAAGGATCGGTGTATAGTATAAGATTGCACGAGAGAGGATGAGCTAATTTAACTAGTCAGCTTTCCGTCTCTGATAGATAAAAGTAAGTATGTCTAGAATTGTGTGTAATTTTACTTTAGCTTTAGTTTTCAGTACCATGTGGCAACCAAGGAAATTTCTTGCTAGTTTGTTTTTCTAACAAGCTCGTTTGCTTGTCATGTCATTGTTGGACAGCAATAATATTCAATAGAATGTTTGAAGAGCGAATCAGGCTGTCTTCTTTTCTGATAGTGTGTCTGAAATTACAGCACTCACTAAGATGTGCCACTGTCTACCCTGTCACTTCTCAAGACTCTCCTATCGATCCAGATATGAGAGGCACTTGCAACTTATGCTATGAACAGTGAGACTAATATTACACGATTACCCTCAAGGCATCTATAATGAACTTGTCGCATTAAATAAATACAAAAATAAAAGGAAAAAATAAGATAATTTATGACCAGCCATTATGCAAAAGGATAATTTGCATCTCACCAAGATTACACGGATTATGGTAATTTGCATTCGTGTATCATAGAGATATAAGTGGTCCTTTGTTCCTTTGTTAAGCTATGCTTATCAAGTTATTATTTATGCAGATTCAGTTCTTCAGAACCTTATGCCTATGAACCATCGAGCCTTCCATGCTATCCACCATGCAAAGAAAGAGATGTGGAGTTGAAGTATGAGAATCATAAAAGGTTTGGTGCCACTCTTTCCACTTATTACAGTGTGTTTATTTTTTAGGAAGTTGGGGGTTAATGGGTCAGTGTAGAATGTCATAGAAACCGATAGCATGTGGGAGTTCTTAAAACATATAACCTTTAAAGTTTCTGAATTGGACTTTTACCTAGAATGATCTGGATTGTAAATTTTTTAGGTACTGTGCATTGTTGATATTTTTACTTCTCAACCTTGACTTTTGGTATTGCATTCTGCAATATGCAGTGATCAAATTCATGGAGATCTTTCACTTGTGCTTTTTAATCCTCAATATGCAGTATCTAAAAATTGATTTAGATATACTCTATGTACAAACATTTTGATATAGGGACTTTGAAAGTTAGAGACGTAGGCAGCTCTTGTATATATATACTTTGAATTATATTTCTATTTTCAATTATAAAGCTGCAAATGTACTATGTAGGAGGCTTTTAAATATAAAATATATAAATTTTAAAGTTTTTTATACCAGTCTATACAAATTTTAATATGTAACTTTAAAGAGGAGGTGTAGAAAGTTTTGAACTATATAATTTGTAAGGTTTTAAATTTGAGATACAAAGGCTTTTAATATGTAACTAGAAAGCTGAAAAATAGATATGTACCAAGTTTTAACTATACCAGTGGACAGGCACGTGCGAAATGCATGTGTCTATAAAAAGTTTATTCATAAAGGAGGAAATCATTAAAAAATGAAATTTTTGAGAAGCAATAGTGTACATTTGAGAGAATTCGTGTGACCAGTGACAAGATTCAGATATAGGAGTAAAATGTGTATTTGCAACAAGAGTTGGCTGCTCCATATTCCAAGTTTCCACCAATATGATCATAGTGTTGATGGGTGTTCAGTATACAAGTCAAGTTCTGGTTTCTCTTTCCAAGAATAGGCATAGCCTCAGAAGGATCCATGACTCCAGCAGTCCAACTGTTCCAATATCAACATCATGCAGGATATATACATAGTTATCTCGAATGCAAGGTACCTACATATAGACCAGGACAGTTGCTGATGAATATTTTAGGACACACAGTAATGTGATTGAATGAGAAGAAATATCTACAGATAGGAGTATAATTATGTAAAGAGCAACAAGTCTGTGAGAACAACTGATAATAAGAAGTCATTAAAAATGTCCTATTTATTGTTTCAGCTATTCATAACAAAGTCTGCTATTTCTTTCATGGACACCAGCTCTTTCCTACTAAAAATGGCCTTATGAGTTATGACCTTGTATTTTCTTTCAACAAAGCAATGGTATCCAATTGTAAGAAACTCATCACAATTGATTTAAAAAGAGCACCACCATGTCAATACAGAAACAGGGTATTTCAGACCACTTACAAGCTCAATTTGCAGCGACGACGAGACGTTGGTCATGTTGCAGAGGAACCGCCCTGCACCAAAAATTCAACTTCGCCTGTCGACTTTGTTGCCAAGAATTCGACTTCGCCTGTCGACTTCGTCGTCAGGAATTCAACTTCGCTGGACAGAGAAGTAGACAAGAAGCAAGAGATAATCTGAAAAAAACAAATTCATTGAAGGAGAAGAAGATTGAACGCGGAAATAAGACTGAATTATGAGGAAATGACCACTTCGTCCTTACATAAATGAAGGGTTGTAAATATTTAGGTCAGGGATAAAAAAGTCATTTTATGTAAGATACGAAGACTAGGGCCCTATAAATACCCCCTCTGACATGTAAGGTACGATCATGAGATAAATGCAACTTTGCACGCAATTTTGTCTGAAAGCGAAATTTTTCTGATGATTGTGTGAATTGTGTTATCCGACCTGAATTTTTCACCCAACATCTGGCGCCCACCGTTTGTGCGTGCATCTAAAGATCTTCACGACCACAAGAAATAAAATGGCAAGACCAAACAAGAAGACCGTCAATGAAGAAACCGAAGACAAACAACCACTCGGAGAAGACAGAGGTCTTACAAAAGAAGTCTCTCAAGGTGCAAACTCTTCAAGAACGGGCGAAGCTGAAGAACAAAGACTCAAAGAACTTGAAGAACAAGTTTTACGAAGGCAAAAAAAACTTGAAGAATATCGCGCAAGATCACGAGAAAAGACACTCAAACAAAGAATAGAAGTGGCCGAAGCTATCCTTCGCAATTTAAACGAGCAATTACAAAATGCAAATCAAGAAGTTATAAATCAAGAAGAATCGCATCCAGCGACAAGAATCTCTCAAGAGAGAAATATTCAGAAATTATTCATATCAATTGATACAAGCTCCCCACTATCAACAAATTTGCAGCTAGCTCAATGGCCTATAGGGTACAAATTCAACATGATACCAACATTCGATGGTGAATCAGACCGAAGGTAATTCTTAATGAGTTTTGAAGCCACAGTAATTGCAGGCGGTGGGAATGAAACCACACTTGCAAAGTCACTTGTCATGGCAGTAAAAGGTCCAGCACAACACTAGTATTCATCTCTAAAAGCAAGATTCATACATTCATAGGAACAATTAAAGACAAATCTACTTGTTGACTTCCAAGGATTTCAACCAACTGGTCTTACAGACATGGATTTATTCAACGGCAAACAACAGCCAAAAAACCTCTAAGTCAATATTACAAGAGATTCGTTCAAATCAAATCTCAAATCACAAATATCTCAGACGAAGTTGTCATAATTGCAGCAATCAAGGGACTTCGGGCAGGACAATGTGCAGCACACCTTACTCGAGAAAAGCCAACCTCACTGGCTCAGCTTTATGAAGAAATCCAGAAGTACTGCAAGTCTGATGAAGATTATAGAAAAAGAATTGAGGAAGAAAACAGCTTCAGAAATCAAAACAAAGGCAACAATTTTCATCCCCAAAGCAAAAACAATTATGAGCGAAGACACTTCACCCAAGTCAATCAAGTTGAAAACAACAATTCAACTACTGAAACAAATTTTCAACCTCAAAATAAATACAACGCTCAGTACAACCAAAGGACAGGCTTCAATACAAGAGGAAGAGGAGGACGAGGAAGAGAAAGAACACCCCTAAGACCAGAAGACATGTATTGCATCATTCATGGCAAAGGGGCTGGACACACATAAAAAATGTGTCCAAAAGTAAAGAAAAGCATCAAAGAAATACAAGAAGAAAACAAAATTTCAAGTCAATCAAAAGTTGTCAACCATATGATTCAAGGTCAACAAAACTCTTATTACCCAATTCAGTTTGGACACTCCCAAGCAATGATCCCAGGCCCATCATCATATAGCTATGGACCAGTAGCAATGTACGACCCAAATCAATGGAGGCAAAATCAACAACAAACAAATTTTCAAATTCAGCCAGAATCCTCTGTGGCAAATAGCAATCCACAAGGGAACAACAAACAAGACAACTCTCT
The DNA here is from genome assembly GCA_038087645.1 of Saccharum hybrid cultivar R570. Taxonomy (NCBI): domain Eukaryota; kingdom Viridiplantae; phylum Streptophyta; class Magnoliopsida; order Poales; family Poaceae; genus Saccharum; species Saccharum hybrid cultivar. The sequence continues at coordinate 2,039,724 of JAQSUU010000187.1, forward strand.
ATCAACTTCAATGGCAAGCAAAGGAAGAATCATGACAATCATTGGAGAAAACAGTATTGATCATGAAAACAACAATCAAAAGAAGAATTACTTTCGAAGAGTAAACTCTATCTCAACAGAAGGCCCATACAAAAAGATAAGATGGTCTCATCTACTAATCACATTCTCAGAAAAAGACTTGCAACTAAAAGACTATCCACACATGGATGCAATGGTAGTTGAAGCAAATATTGATGGTTGGGCTGTTTCAAAAATTCTAGTTGACGGTGTAAGTTCTGTAGACATTATATTCACAGCAACAATTGATGCCATGAAAATTGATCCTAAACTTTTAGGAAGAGCTGAGCTCCCACTCTACGGCTTCGGTGGGAAGCCAATTCACTCAATAGGAAGAATAATTCTTCCTGTATCATTTAGAATAGTAAACAATACAAGAATAGAGCAAATTGCATTTGATGTGGTGGACATCCATTATCCCTACAACACACTTTTTGGAAGGGAAACTCTGAATGCATTTGAAGTAGTAATAAGCTACTCTTACTTATGTATGAAGATGCCTGCAATAAATAGAGTTATCACAGTCCATGAAGATCAAACCGAAGCAAGAAACATTGAAAAAGAATACACTCCTGGCCGGAAAAATGTTCATACAATCAAAGAAGAAGAGAAAGAAGAAACAGAAAATGAGAAGCCACAAGCAAAAGCTCAAGCAATCGAAGAAACAAAGAAAGTACCCCTTGACTCATTAGTCCCAGACAAACAAGTAATCATAGGGACAAGACTCTCTCAAGAAGAAGAAATCAGACTCATAGAATTTCTTCGAAGTAACAAAGATGTTTTCGCATGGACATCCAATGATTTAGGAGGAGTCAGTAGAGATATAATTGAGCACAAACTCGACATCAATCAAAATTTCAGACTCAAAAAACAGAAACTGAGAAAATTAGCTAAAGGCAGAATACAAGCTGCAAAAGCCGAAGTTCAAAGGTTGCTAGATGCTAAAGTTATAAGAGAAGTCCAATTCACAACTTAGCTAGCAAATATCGTCATGGTCAAGAAAAAGAATGAAAAATGGCGAATGTGTATCAATTTTACAGATCTCAACAAAGCATGCCCAAAAGATAATTTTCCACTACCAAGAATCAACACACTAGTTGATCAAGCAGCTAGAAGCGAAATGCTAAGTTTCCTAGATTGTTTCTCAGGATATCATCAAATCTGGATGAGAAAAGAAGATGAAGAATTTACAAGTTTTATCACACCATTTGGAACATACTGCTTTGTAAGAATGACAGAGGGGCTTCGTAATGCAGGCACAACATTTGTCAGGATGACTTCAACAGTGCTTAAAAGTCAGATTGGCAAAAACTTGCTAGCTTATGTTGACGATATAGTTGTCAAGAGCAAGAAAAGACAAGATCATATTCAAGACCTTTAAGAAACATTCTCAAATCTGAGAAAAGGAAATTTGAAACTAAATCCCGAAAAATGTACCTTCGGAGTACATAAAGGAAAAATTTTAGGCTGCATTGTATCAGCAAAAGGGATAGATCCAAACCTAGACAAAGTTCAAGCAATTTTGAATATGAGAATTCCTGAAAATATAAAAGATGTTCAAAAATTAACCGGAAGACTTGCAGCTTTAAACAGATTCATCTCAAAATCAGCAGAACGAAGTTTACTAATATTTCAGGCACTCAAAGGATCCAAAAGAGACTTCATATGGGGATCTTCGCAGCGACATGCATTTGAAGAGATAAAAAATATCTACTACAGCCAAACACATTGATCTCACCAACACCAGGAGCAGATTTGCTATTATATGTCTCAGCCACAGAAACAATAGTAAGTGCAGTACTAGTCCAAGAACAAGAAACAAATCATTCAAAATATCAAGTACCAGTCTACTATATTTCAGAAACATTATCTGGATCAAAAGTATACTACTCTGAGATTGAGAAAATCACATACACAGTTTTAACAGCATCAAGAAAGTTGAAGCACTACTTTCAGACCCACAAAATCAGAGTTCTCACAAATTACCCTCTGAAAGAAGTATTACAAAGTTGCAGAACAACAGGAAGACTAGGAAAATGGGCAGCAGAATTATCTCAACATTTTATAGAATTTGAAAAAAAGAACATCAATAAAATCTTAAGTCCTAGCAGACTTCATAGCAGATTAGACACCCTCCCAAAGTTCAAGAGAAGACAAGAACCAACCAGAATGGATAATATATTGCGATGGCGCATAGGGCTTCGCAGGGGCTGAAGCAGCTGCAATAATCACATCACCTTCATGCATAAAGATGAAATATGCTGCAAGACTAGAATTTTAGTGTACAAACAACATAGCAGAATACGAAACCGTTTTATTGGTACTTCACAAAGCAAAAGCAATGTGAATCCAAAGATTAGTAATCAAAACAGATTCGCAAATTATAGCAGGACACATTGAAAAAGACTACAAAGCAAGAGATCCAGAATTAGCAAAATACTTGCAATTTCTCAGAGATCAAGAGAAACATTTTGAAGGTTTCACAGTCAAAAACATCTCAAGAAATAACAATTCAGATGCAGATGAACTAGCAAAAGCTGTAGCACAAAATACAAGTCTGCCTCAAGATGTTTTCTATCAAATCTTGAAACAAGCATCCATTAAAGCAGGGCAAGCTACACCCAGAGAAGTCCATATAATACAAAGTGAAGACTGGAGAGCCCCCAATTATGGCTTACCTTCGTGGGCACTATGAGCCTAAAAATGAAGTCAACAACATAAGAATGAAGCAAAGAACAAGAAATTACAAGATTATCAACAATCAGCTATACAAACAAGGAATATGTTCACCATTACTCAAATGTATATCAGTAGAAGAGGGAAAAAAGCTACTATCAGAAATACACGAAGGAATTTGCGGCACACATCCTGGAACAAGAACAATGGCAGAAAAAGCGTTCCGTCAGGGATTTTATTGGCCATCAGCCCAAAATAACAGCAAAGAAATTATCAAATCCTGCCATAATTGCCAAATGTCTGCAAGCAAAGTAAAGGCTCCAGCAATAAATTTACAAACAATACAACCAACTTAGCCATTGACGAGATGGGGAATTGACATCATTGAAAAGCTACCTACAGCACAAGGAAACCTTCAATATGCAATAGTGGCAGTGGAATATTTTACTAAATGGATCGAAGCTAAACCAGTGACAAACATGTCATCTTTCATAATGAAGAAATTTCTTTGGCAAAACATCATTTGTCGTTTCGGAGTTCCAAGGCACATAACAGTAGATAATAGAACTCAATTTGAAAGTCAAAATTTCAGAGAGTATTGTGAAAGTCTGGGAATTTAGTTATGTTTCGCATCAGTAAAACATCCACAGTCAAACGGTGCAGTCGAACGAGCAAATGGAATTATATGCATAGGAATATCAAAATGCCTCGTGGGGCTACCAAAAGGCAAATGGGTGAATGAATTAGCTAAAGTTGTTTGGGTACATAACACCACAGTTTCAAGATCAACAAATTTCTCCCCTTTCAAATTACTTTATGGAGAAGAAGCAATGACGCCTGAAGAGATACAATTTCAAGGACTAAGAACAAATAGTGAAATAATAGATGAAGACCAACAAATGACAAGCAAAGATTTACTAGAGGAAGAAAGAATGAAGGCGATCTAGAATCTTGGGAAATATAAAAAAGAAACAGAAAGTTGGTACAATAAGAAAGTCAAACCAAGACAATTATCACCAGGAGACTTTGTCTTAAAAAGAAAAAGAAATGAAGATAGAGTCGAAAAATTTTAGCAAAAATGGGAAGGACCGTTCCTCATCATAAGAACCAACAAGCTAGGAGCATTTTACTTAGCAGACATGAGTGGGAAGAAAATTGATCACACATTCAATATTCAAGACCTACGAAAATACTATCCCTAAAATTTATTTTTATCTTTGTACAAAATAGATTAGCTTTTTACATTCTGAAAAATTTCAATTCAAATGTAAACGAGCTGCACTCTTTTTTCACTCAAGGGGAACCCTTCGCAGGGTGAGTGGTTTTTTAACGAGGCAGTCTCCATTGTAAATTCTCATCAAAGTATAAATGAGAAAGCTAGTTCCCCTAAAAACAATCTTATCAATGGCCGAAGAGTATACTTCAAATATACTCATGTATCGACAAAACACCCAAAGTAGGTAGCATCATTATTCGAACAAGCAAAAACGATGCTAACCTATCAAAATAATCATAAAAAATAAATATATTCACTAAGGTGAATTTTGACTTCAAAAATGAAGTCTACATTTTATCTTCGCCAGAAAGAGCGAATAATATTTCAAATTCACTAAGGTGAATTTTGACTTCAAAAATGAAGTCTGCATGTTATCTTCGCCAGAAAGAGCGAATAATATTTCAAATTCACTAAGGTGAATTTTGACTTCAAAAATGAAGTCTGCATGTTATCTTCGCCAGAAAGAGCGAATAATATTTCAAATTCACTAAGGTGAATTTTGACTTCAAAAATGAAGTCTGCATGTTATCTTCGCCAGAAAGAGCGAATAATATTTCAAATTCACTAAGGTGAATTTTAACTTCAAAAATGAAGTCCGCATGTTATCTTCGCCAGAAAAAGCGAATAATATTTCAAATTCACTAAGGTGAATTTTGACTTCAAAAATGGAGTCTGCATGTTATATTCGCCAGAAAGAGCGAATAATATTTCAAATTCGCTAAGGTGAATTTTGACTTCAAAAAATGAAGTCTGCATGTTATCTTCGCCAGAAAGAGCGAATAAAATTTCAAATTCACTAAGGTGAATTTTGACTTTAAAAATTAAGTGTATAAACAAATAATATTTGTTAAATTCACTAAAGTAAAATTTTGACTTCAAAAATAAAGACTGCATGTTATCTTCACTAAAAGAACGAATAATATTTTTAAATTCATTAAGGTAAATTTTGACTTCAACCCTAAAATGAAATTTTGATTTCAGAAAATACGAAGTCAATTCATCACCTTCGCTTAAAAAGTAAGGGGACGGTGTTTTCAAATTTACCTAAGTGAAATTTGATTTCAGAAAATACGAAGTCAATTCATCGCCTTCGCTTAAAAAGTAAGGGGACGATGTTTTCGAATTTACCTAAGTGAAATTTGATTTCAGAAAATACGAAGTCAATTCATCGCCTTCGCTTAAAAAGTAGGGGACGGTGTTTTCAAATTTACCTAAGTGAAATTTGATTTCAGAGAATACGAAGTCAATTCATCGACTTCGCTTAAAAAGTGAGGGGACAGTGTTTTCAAATTTACCTAAGTGAAATTTGATTTCAGAGAATACGAAGTCAATTTATTGACTTCGCTTAAAAAGTGAGGGGATGTTGTTTTCAAATTCACCTAAAGTGAAATTTGATTTCACAAAATACGAAGTCAATTTATCGCCTTCGCTTAAAAAGTAAGGGAACGATGTTTTCAAATTCACCAAGGAAAAATCTGACTTCACCACATACAAAGTCAACACACTGCCTTCACTCAAGAGTATGTTTTCATAAAATAACAAAGCCTATGCGTTGTCTTCGCTAGGTAAAAAATAAAAAACTGTGTTTCGCCTTCGCTAACAATAAGGAGACATCATTCATTTCACTTAACAAATCATATTACATAAAAATGTTTATACAAATACATACATAAAAACACTTTATTGTATCAACAAATATACATATCAAATATTTTCTGAAGCAACAATAGCTGCTGTTTCATCAATCAAATCTTCAACAACTCTATCTAAAACATGATCCACCTCCGAACTAAGATAGTCTTCGGAAATATAGCTCGGCGAAGCACTTGAACACGAAGACTGAAAACACACAAGGAAAATGCCATCAAAATTTGCTTTACAAATCTCTCCACATCACAACATAAGAAAAAATACCTGAGAAAATTTACTGCAATCAACAACACAAGGCAAATATCTCTCATTTTCAGCAATAGAGAAATCAGTCTCAAATTCTAGAAGCAAGCACATCCCATCAGAAAAGTACATACAACAAAAAACCACAAACAACAAAATTTATGTTTGCTTACGTTTCACAAACACATTAAAAGAAGATTTTGCTTCTTCAGTAGCATACTCCAACCATAAAGTAGGCTCAGCAACAAAGTTACCTTTACACATTAACAAGGGCATAACCATAACTCCATCCTGTCCAAAGTTCAACATTTACAAAAACGTTAAAAGACTTTCAAAACCTCACCCCTCGAAGCTAAATCTAAACTACGACAAACTAAAGTACATTATCTCGAGCATCATCGTCCCTCGCCCTCTCTTGTTCAAGTCTTTCTTGTCTCCGCTCTGCCTCAACATCAAAAGCAAGTCTCTTTTCAAGCTGGTACAAAACAAAATAAAATGACAGATAAGAAAAAAAACACAAGGAAAAAAACAGCGAATCAAAATAACACATAAGATAACATACTTTTTCCATCTTTTGCTTAGCCTTCATGAAGGCATGCTCCCTTCCACCTTGGTTCCAGTACTCATGAAAATACTTCTTACAAAGCATTTGAGTATGAGTAGAAACTTGGTTAAGAGATTCCACTGACGGAAATCTGTAACTTTTATCATACAGTTTCTCATACAAGGGATCATTAGCCTCCTTCATCAAGTGAAAAATAGCACGACTTGAATACATACAGCTCAGATTAGCAGAAGTCTGTAAAACAGTAGGCAAATCTTCATATTGGTGACAAAGCCAAGCACAGAATGGATCAAATTCTTCAACTTCCCAACAAGGATCTTCTGGCTTCGCTCCAAATTTATCATAGCAATTCTTGCAAAGTTCCCACAAACGATTGCACTTATTATGAAAATTCTGATTCTTTTCAAGAGATTTTTTCTCAAGATAATTCTTCTCTCTCACAACTTTCTCAAGATCTTTCTTTAAATTATCGTATTTTTCAGTCTTCGCTTCAAGTTTAGCTCCAACTGAAATACATCTAGACTCTATATTATGAAGAGCTTCAACTGTTTCAATTCATTCTTTTTCCTTAGCAGCAAGTTGAGATTTCAGAGAATTAATTTCTTCAACCAAACTTTTTTCACAAAGTGCAGCATTTTTTGCTTCATCTTCAATCGACTTACGCAAACTCCTTTGCAAAAGTGCATTCTACATACGAAGTCAAAAATATATTACAAATCACAAATCTAAAATAAAATTTACGCAATAAAGATAAACAGTCAAAATAAACGAACCTTGTAGATCATGGAAACACTGGCATTCGCCAACTCAAGCGAAGATTTGCCAACAAGTTCGGCCTCCGCATCAGGAACTGCGAAGGCATCGTCAATACACTTTGACAACTTTAATTCTAGTTTCTTCGGCATAATACGAAGTTTGTCCAAACCAATTCCAACAAATTTGAAAGTATCTAAGTTCACACCTTGAGCCTGGCAGTATTCCATACAACGTTTATAAGCTTCAAGATTTACACCATCAGAAATTGTTTCCAAAACTTCAGCCGGAGTCGCAGGTTCCTAGACAACTTCTTTTATCTTTCCAATGTCAACAGTTGTCTCCCTCTGAGAAGAAGAATAAGGGAAAAATTTCTCTGCGAAGACAAACAACAAGGATTAAAAAAAGAAGATAAACAAAACAAAAATACACGAAGTAAAAAAAACTCACCTGTCGAAACACCCTTTTCAAGCTGGAAGGACACTCTCTCACCAGTAATCACATTGATGGTAGATTCAGAAAGCCAAGAAACATGGTCATGTTCAGCCTCCTCATCATAAACTTCATCATCAGATTCATCAAAATCAAGGACGAGAGTAGTGGTACCCTTAATTTTTTGTGCCTTCGCACCAGAAACAGCAACTTCAGAAACAACCTTTTCACCACCAACTGTAGCTTCTTCTTCTACCAGCAAAACATTCTCCAAAACTTCGCAACCCAAATTAGCACCTCCAGATAAAATTACAGCTTCAATTTCATCACCAAAATTTTCTGGGTCATCCTGAGGAGTTTCAACAGAAAATCTTTGAGAGGATGGCCCAGCAGTCTCCTGCGAAGCCAGCACCTCACCTTCTTGTAAACCACCAACATTGGCAGCCACAACAACTGGAGAAGAAACCGGATTAATTGGATCAGAAAGAATATCTTCGCCAACATTTTGTTGTGACGAAGTCAAGATAGCTTCAGCAACACCACCATGGGAAATATTGGCCATCAAATTCTAAAAATAGTTATCAAGTGGAGTCAACATAGGTGGAGTCAACCCACTAGAATCAAAACTAAACTAAACATTCTCACCTCATCATCACAAGACATTTTCTTCAAAGTTTCATCAACAAAATTTTCTGACAATTCAGAATCAGAAAAATCAGCAGTCTTCGCTTTTTTCTTTAAAACTTTTTTAGTAAGCGGAGGCCCACCTCTCTTTTTCCTAGTGACATTATCGATACCAGGCTTCGCACTTCTAGCATAAGCAGGAGCTGGCCTTTTTCCATATTCAATCTGAGCAATTTCAAAAACTATATTCAGTCTTTTATAATCTGGACCAAGGATTTTATCCATCAAATATTTTTCTTTCTTCAAAAATTTTCCAAGAATTTCAACAGCTTTAATTTCAACCGCAGAAACAAAATCTTTGTCTTCAGTATACTTTTTTGGACGAAAAACTTCATTATCTGGAAAGATATAAGTTTTCCCTCTGACCACCTTTTCATGAAATCGAACAAAGCTCCAACCTTTCTTCAAAGGCTAAATTCGGGCAGCAATATATTTTTTGCAAAGATCTCGAGCTCTTTGCATACTTGCAGCAAGCTTATAAAACTTCTCACAAGATTTAGAACTTCTTAAACTTTGAAATTCAGGTTTACAGTCAAAACTGTTCTTATGCATCTTTGCAGCCAAAGGATATCTTCTAACAACTTTGTTAGGTCTTCGACCAAAGGAACTTTATGATAAAACCAATAGCGATACCAATTTTAAACCCACTTATTTTTTTGAAGCTGGAGCAATCTGTTTAGCACCACGAGCTAGCTTAAAACTACAACATCCAAAATATTTGACGACACTTTTTTCATCAACCATTTTACTCTAAAATTATGTATCTCATGAATAGAACAAAAAGCTCTAATATCCAAATTTCTTCTCTGAGATTTCACTGCCCAAATAAAAAGAGCGATCTTTGCTATGCCATTTGGAGTCAAATGATACATCTCAATGTTATAAGCTTTCAGAATTTCTTTAATAAAATTTTGACATGGCATACGAAGACCAGCCGCAAAATAGTCGCGAAACACAACACATTCATCAGGTTATGACCTAGGAATTGTCTCATTCTGCGGAGGTAATCTAACATCAGCTTTTTCAAGCATTCTATTTTTTTACCATCCACTACAATTCAGACTCATCAAACAAAGATTTTTCAAAATTCAGAGACTTCGTATCATCACCAACAAGCTCCGACTCTGATGCAGCAACATTAGACAAATCTTCACCAGAAACAGAATGCTCAGATTCAGCTGGCGAATTTTCAGAAGCATTCTTCTCCATATCTGACATCTGAATACAAAAATATATATAAATAAAAATATACAGAAAAACAAAATATAAACACAAATAAGCATATAAAAATACAAAACATAAAATAAAAAACATTAACCTCAAAATTTTTTACCTTCGCAACAAAAGAAGAAAAGAAAGAGTAAAGTGACTTCGACGAAAATCGACTTCGTGGAAACTTAAAATATCAGCAGCACCTCCCTGTCTTCGATCGCGCACCCTGAAGAAGGGAACACAACGCAGTATATATAGCCGTTAAAAAACACTGTTCGTAGTATAACAGTCATAAACGGCCAACTCCAAAGTTCGGGACAGTGTTTTTTGTGACTTCGCCTTATAAAATTCAAAATTCACGAATTTCAGACCTTTGGAGTAGGCCTTCATTCGCAAGGGGCTACTGTTGGGGAATTAACTTCGTCCAAAAAACTCAAGCCCAAACTTTGGAGTACGAAATATATAAAAACATTCTAATGACATTCACTTGCAGGAAAAAATACAGCGAAGAATGTATTTCGACTTCGTCGTCAAAAATTCAATTTCGCTTATCAACTTTGTCGTTCAACTTCGCCTGTTGAAAATTCACTTGCAGGGAAAAATACAGCGAAGAATGTATTTCGACTTCGTCGTCAAGAATTCAACTTCGCTTATCAACTTTATCGTTCAACTTCGACTGTCGTCTTCGTCGCCAAGAATTCAACTTCGCATGTCGACTTCGTCGCCAAGAATTCGACTTCGCCTGTCGACTTCGTCGTCAGGAATTCAACTTCGCTGGACAGAGAAGTAGACAAGAAGCAAGAGATAATGTGAAGAAAACAAATTCATTGAAGGAGAAGAAGATTGAACGTGGAAAGAAGACTGAATTAGGAGGAAATGACCACTTCGCCCTTACATAAATGAAGGGTTGTAAATATTTAGGTCAGGGGTAAAAAAGTCATTTTATGTAAGATACGAAGACTAGGGCCCTATAAATACCCCCTCTGACATGTAAGGTACGATCATGAGATAAATGCAACTTTGCACGTAATTTTGTTTGAAAGCGAAATTTTTCTGATGATTGTGTGAATTGTGTCATCCGGCCTGAACTTTTCACCCAACATTTGGGCATCTCATTTTTGCTGAACTAAAGAAGCTAGTAGCAATACTCCACAACTGATATATCTAAATACTCTTCCTTAAAATTACCTAAATGAAAAAAATCTAACGTTAAGGAATAGAAATAAAAAACACACATGAAGTCTACCTTTCTAGCACAAACATATGGAACTGCACTCAACAAGCTGGAATTGATGTTGTGACAGTCTAACTTGCAACCAGCACAAAAATGATCATGTACATTCACAGGGATAAACTAAAATATTGAACATATGAACAGTTGACCCAAGCTAAAATGAAAAATGAAATGAACTCGTTCTTAGCTTTTTGGCAAAAAGAAGGTTGTTAATTCAGTCACATAGTCGATATATTAACCTGCTACCTTTTAATGGCACAATTAAAAATATAATGAAACTAGTCGGCCCTCCATGCTTCACTGCAGGGTTGAACTGTTCATCCTAACGGGTCTGTACTGTTCATAGAGTGTTTGCACTGTTTGTACGGATCTGTACTGTTTTTATTAACAGGTATGTACCGTCCAAGCCGGGTTTGCACTGTGCACTGAATCCGGTTACTACAGTGGAACAGTAACACAGTAAAGCGGCGTCCGTACATCTACACAGATCAGCGATGGACTTGTTTACACATCAGCTCTATGCAGCAGGTGCCCAATCAATGCAACAACATGCAAGATCACAAAGTTTAAATGAGTCAATAGCAAAGTGGCAGCGGATAAAATGTTTATACAGGGTTCTTAACTTCATGAACGTGGTGAGAAACAGAGTATATAATTTCTTTCTTTCGCTTCATCTCAGTAAACTATATGTTCGCAGTGTCACTCAAAATAAACCAATCAAACAGTTCTTCCAATTAAAACCAATAAACTATACCTAAAACTTAAAGCCTAAATAACATACCATTTTGTGTAATTCGGAGTAGTCTGAGTGCTGTGGTGGAAGGATCCTTCCAGTGCATTGGTTTTCTCGTCATGACAAGAAGCTGGCCAGAAGTCTAATTTTCTCTTGACCTTAAAGTATTCATTGTTGTATTCTTTTACATTTTTGCATTCAGATTTAGGAAAGTAAATATATGGGACAAGCAAAACAATCAGAATACTCATGTTCCGAATCTATCGTCCCAGATGAACCACACAATCTCTTTTGGAGGAAAAAATTGTTTAAGATCAATGAACATATACAGACTAATAAATCATATGCAATCATGTCTACTGATTTATTTATCTGAAAAAATTAAAAAAAACACAGATCAAGCAGGCCAATGTGGCTTCTCCGAAACAATCTTCAGGATAGGGCTTACTCAGAGGAAGCAATGCATACCTTGGGCCGACTGCATGGTGGGGGGAGTGACGATTTTGTTCACGGGTTACTGGTCGCCGGTCTGTCTTCTCCCTTCTACCCTCCACATGCTCCGCTCCTATTTGGTTGGATTATTAGATCGGATATAGAGAAAGAAGGGGGCACACACCAATGGCAGAAGAGGGGAAGACGCACCGACAACGGTGACTAACCATCAAACCAATCTCCATACCTAGCCGTCCCGAGGGACTCCACCACCGGCCTGTCCGCCCTGCATGAATCCAGAGCTTGATGGTGGCTACCCGTCGCCGACACCCACACACGCAAGGCCGTCGAGATGGGGAAGGGCGCCGCCACAGTTGAGGATGATGCCACCATGGTCGCGGGGAGCAGGGCCATCGTCGGTCCCTTTGATTCGGTGAAGAAACGCCGTGCACCAGGAGCGGCGTCTGTCATCTGTCGTCCTCGGCACTGGCGCGTCCACCCGCCGGGTTCCCGTGAGCGAGGGCGCGTCCGCTCGACCCCATCCACGCGGCTGCGATGGTCGACGGGAAGCAGACACATGCGCTGCCACGAGGCCGTGGCGCTAGGGGAGGAGAGCGGACGGGGATAGGGGATTGTGGATTTGGATCGGGGAGGCGAAGAGGACCGAACGGATGGGGAGGGGTCGACATGTGGGGAGGGAGCGGTTGGCGTGACGTGGTTTTGTTGAGGTGGAGGGCGTGGGTACGCGCGGGTGGGTAAAAGATTTCGTGGGTGAAAAAATGCTGAGGAGTCATCGACGACGTGAAACACGCGTGTTTCATACGTTCCTGCCGTCCTTTTCTCGCAAGTCCACATATCAGTCTAAGGTGGGTTGGAATTTTTTCTGGTAACAATAGATTTTCAATTTTCAATTATAGTTCAATGTCTTTGTGTCGAAAGTTTTCAATTACAAAGTTTTTGAGTCTTCAAATGCATTTGGGTGCTGGGAATATAAAGTTTATAGTTGTCCTAGTTCAAAGTTTGTACATTTAGAGGACAAGAATTTATTTTAAATTAGTGATTACATGTTAAACTGAATATTGAATTTAGATTTTAAACTTAAACTATAGAGACGTAGTAAGCTTTTAATATTGAATTTGCAAGTTTCTCAATTTCAAGTGCAAGTTTAAAATATAACTTGAAAGCTAGAAATGTACAATGTCTTTAAATATTTAATTTGAAAGTTTTGTATTTTTGTTTATAAAGATTCAAACATGCAACTTGATATATATTATTTTATCATGTAGGAAGTTTTTCTGAAAAAATGGAAGTTTCTGAATACCAGATCTGAAAGTGTTGTAAGTTTTTGAATTTGTAATTTCAAAGTTTGCAATTTTCCAATTTGAAAGTTTTGGCACACATGGTAAAATTCTGGATGTAGAAAGTTTTTTCCGTATGCCTTAGAAATTTTCAATACTTAGGTAGAAAGGTTCTGTTTTCCAATCTGAAGAGTTTTCCATATTGAAAGTCTGGGCATTGTACTCTAAAACGTATTAGTACTTGTATGGAAAGGGTTTTTAAGTATTTACATGTTTACGAGGAACTAGGTGCATTGCATTAGAAATGCCCTAAATGTGGGGTGCATTACAAAATTTTAGAGTAAAATGTTTTTAAAGTGAATTATTTGAGTGGAAAGTTTTTAAAATTACAAAGTTTTTAACCTTTGGAAGTAAAAAGTTTTCTTCTGTGATATTTGGAAGTTCCTAAACCCAGAGTGCAAAGATTTGAATGGCAATGTTTGCATTTAGGAATATAATGTTTAGAATTACAAAGTTTCTAAACTAGGTCAGTACGAAGGTCCTTAACTTGGGGCGCAACATAAGTTCTAACCTTGGATATTTTTCTAGTGAGCTACTGCAAAGTTCCACAAATTTTTAGAGCACATGTTTTTGAAAATTACTAGTTTTTACTTGGAGTGAAAAGTTTGTAATGTGACAGTTGATATTTCTTAAATTCATAGCCCAAAGTTTTAGATGTATAAAAATTCAGAACTATCTATAATCTAATTGTAATGTCCTAATTTTCGTGTGCAATGCAACGTTTTTGGTTTGGAAGTACAATGTGTCAAATGAGCTACCGCAAAGTTCCTGATTTTAGAGTGCGAAGTTTCCAAATTACAAGTTTTGAACCTTTAGAATATTTTTTTTGAATGATAAGCTTGTAACTTGGTATGCTATTGTAAAGTTTTGAAATTTAGGAACCTTACAAGTTAGGCATGTATATAGCTTTCCTGTTATTTAGTTTTTTAGTTTTTTGACCCAAGGTATATATTTTTTCTTGTGACTCCTTTGCATATGAGAGAGTTTTTGGTCATTTATAACTTTTTGTCATATTTTTGTATTTTGGTCATTTTGATTGGTTAGAGTTCTGTGTTTAAATCCTTTTGTTGTTGCAAAATTCTGCAAGATGAAGGCCGCATAAATTAATAATAGATTTCTAACTTGGCTAGAGGCACTGGGCATGGCCAAAAAATTACAAAGTTGTTGCTCAGATTTAGCTGGAGGCACTAGGCATGACCAAAAAATAGTCTATGTTGGCTGAATATTGTAATTAGTTGCATTTATTATTGCTTTGGATAATGTTTTTTAGGTGGTGGTATTGTCTGTTTTGTTTAGTTGATTATGTTATTTTTTGTCAGAATAGTATCAAATTGTGGGTAAGGTAACTAGTACTAATTAGTTTTCCTACTAGGGGAGTCATGCAGTGTGAACTAATTTATCAATGAATGCTTCTTGTGCGTGTGATTCTCCATTGTTTAAAAAATTGGAGTTGTTTCGGAATTTTTTGAGGGATTTGATTTGGTTTATTGTCCTCTCTAATCCCTAGGTCAGATATGATTTTCATGGGTTTGTTTAAGAATCCATATAATATGTGTTCCTCTTATTGATATTTTTATCAACCAATTTTATTTTGTTTAGACGTGACATGCAAGAATGAAGGTTCACATTGGGTGTACAAATACTATCGCGGTTTTGAGTATGACTGTTACTGGCATCTTGCCTTCCCTTAGGTTACCTTAAACCAAAAATGATCCTTGTTGTTGCAGTGTTCTTAAAGTTTGATGGAACATTATATGCACCATCGATTTTGATTTTTAATGAATTGGACAAAATTTGATACTTGCTCCCTTCATAGTTTCAACTTAGTTATTTTTTTACTTATTTTTGTTCTGATTCTATCGGATAATCTTTTATCGTGGCAAGAGGCCGCATAGTTGTTTTATTAACCAGTGCTCCCTTCAAAAAGTGGAGAAAAAGGTATGTTGAATTATTTCTTTATTTGCATGGTCATTTTTAGTTTTTTTCACATGCATTGCAATGCACATTCTAATGTGATAGTTCAAAGTTTATAAATACTAAGTGTAAAGTTTTGAACCTAATAATATAAAGTTTGTAATGTGATAGTTCAAAGTTCATAAATTCTGAGTGCAAAGTTTTGAACCTAGTAGTATAAAGTTTATAATATGATAGTTTAAAGTTTTGGATCTAATAGTATAAAGTTTGTAATATGATAGTTCAAAATTTATAAATTCTAAATGTAAAGTTTTGAACCTAGCAGTACAAAGGTTATAATATGATAGTTCAAAGTTTTTCACATGCATTGCAATGCACATTGTAATGTGATAGTTCAAATTGTAATGTGATAGGTCAAAGTTTCAAAATTCTGAGTGTAAAGTTTTGAATGTAGTAGTACAAAGTTTATAATGTGATAGTTCAAAGTTTTGGATCTAGAATTATAAAGTTTGTAATGTGATAGTTCAAACTTTATAAATTCTGAGTGTAAAATTTTAAACCTAGCAGTACAAAGTTTTTAATGTAATAGTTCAAAGTTTATAAATTCTGAGTGTAAAGTTTTTAACCTAGTAGTATAAAAGTTTGTAATGTGATAGTTCAAAGTTTTAGATCTATTAATACAAAGTTTGTAATATAGTAGTTCAAAATTTATAAATTCTGAGTGTAAAGTTTTGAACCTAGCATTACAAAGTTTATAATGTGGTAGCTCAAAGTTTTGAACTTAGCATTACAAAGTTTGTATTGTGATAAATAAGTTTGTAGGTTTTGAACTGTGTTTATGAATTTACACATATCATCTTGATAGATAGAATGGTGATAAATTTTTAATATCTATTTCAAAATTTCATAGTTTCAATCGCAAATGTTTTATTATAAACTTTGTTCACTAAATTTTGTAGAGTGTCATCGTGGATTTCTGATTTTGAGGATAAAATCTCTTAATACGATGAATATACAAGGCTAACTAGCTCTAGGGAACAACGACAAGCAACATTCTTTTATCAGTACTCAAGTTACCATTATATTTTCTTCTTAACATTTATACATACTGTTTTTAGCATTTCGAAAGTACTAATATTTCTGTTGAAAAATAATGTCATATGAATCCTCAGCTATATGCTTGTTTCGGGTCAAAATTTTATGTTTAATATGTTTTCTATTTTTCAGTCTATTGTTTAATGTGTAGTTATCAGCGTTAAAAACATGCTATATTTACCATATATCTATAACTTGTACTTTCATATGTAAGTGGAACCATCCCCGGCCCGTTCACTACCCACCACCCACTATCCTAAAAGAGGAAAACTAGACAGGAGAAATAGAGAATAAAAAATAGCCCAACACAAAATAGGCTGAATTGTCCAAAAATAAAAGCTAAAACCAGACTCCAGAAGTTAAACGGGGCTTGGACCGAAGGTAGACGGGGAACCGGACTCCAAAAACCATGGGTCGAAACTCAGAATCCCTGCGTCGGCAACTTGCTGTGCTCATGCACTGCTAGCGCTCCGCAACGTGCACACGTCGCTACAGGTCCCAACGCGTGCGCGTCGCTATCCGTTCGAGCCCGCATGCGCTGAGGAAGATCGCCTGTATTGGTTCTGCTGGTGGGGCTTCGGGCCTGTTTCTGGAGGCGGGTGAAAATGGAGATCGATTTTTAAAGAGGCCTACCTCTGTTAATAGATTTTGAGAGATGGGTAATATGTGAGTGCCACCGTAAACATATTTTGAGAGATGGGCAATTTGTGACCGCTTTCATAGATAAAATGACAGCCCGTAAGTATATTTTGAAAGACAGGCAACTTGCGTCCGCCTCCATAAATAAAATAACCGCCTCTGAAAATTCTTAGGTATTTTAGAAAATAGAAAAATTTTGTGACTGCCTCCATTAATACTTAGACAGTGTCTCACAAAATCATTTGTATAGTAGTGAAAGGTGGCACACAGAATGAACTGTAAGTGCATGACTGTCAAGATTGATTTTCACCTGGGAGTGTTCCAAGGTATCAATTTTTGTAAGGAACTTGAAGTGAACTAACTAAAAAAAATTAGGTGTGTCATAGAATCACACAAGCGGTTTATGATTGTTGGGTGGAGAAAATTTCTATTGTTATGATAACTAGAATGGCAAAGTAGATACAAAAAGATTGTTCACTTCGAGACGGCTAGATACAACAGATATAACAATTTCAATGGTCCCAGCAGGGGTTGTCCTACTATTTTAATAACTAGCCCGAATGTGGTGGAATGCAAAGATTAAATAGGGTTGTCACACCTATTGACTACCACAAATAATCTATGGGGCAAGCAATATATACGAGCAAATGATAATCTAGACACCACATGTATATTATAACTCACTACTCTAACCTTGTGCCACTAAATCCCCTTAGCGAAGCTAAAGCTCTCAACAAACGAAGAGTGATGTAAGCATAAACTTACTAGAATCAAAGATCAATTATCATATAGACCTCGGATGCTTACTTACAGAGAAGATCGTATCTGTCAAGGTATAACTTGGAGACACTACGCCAGAACATGCAATAACTGCCGGAGCATCATTGCAGCTTGTGCTAGAGACAGCAATGATTACTTATCACTGTCAGGTCGTAAGCCTAGGAGTTAGAAAATTGGCGGGAAGCTATTCACCTGGTAGTGATGGCACCTATCACTGCCGGTTCAAATCACCACCCGGCAATGATATATCACTGCCGATTCAAGCTACAAGCTCGAGTGATATATAGCTACGGTATCACTACAGGTTCATGATATGACCTGACAGTGATATATCCCTGGCAGGTCGAGCCACTACTTGGCAGTGACATTTTCATATGAATGTTGGTTTTCGTACTAACATGTTAGTATTTTCTCCGCTTGTTGGATCCACCTATCTATCAATTAATTGATTCTCCCCCGTTGATCCAACCTACCACCATTGCTTCTGGTTATAAAACATGCGTCCGGATGCCTCCACGGACAAAGGAGATAGCTTAATTAGGTCCCCTACATGTGTGTGTCGACCATTTGTGTATATTCTCAATATGTGTTCCCTGCATGTGTATAGATCTAGCTTTGGTCCGCTGCGTGTGTATAGTGTTAATGTGTTCTCTGTTGGGACATAGGTCTCAACATACACCTTCCGGTCTGTAGTCAAGATGATGCATGAGAGGTACTAGAAGAATGTTTGTGAAGATACATAGAGCCAGGTACTAGAAGAATGTTTGTGAAGATAGAGTCATGCCGAAGCCAGGGCAAACTCGTAGCAATATAATGCTATTTGGTTCCCAAGTTGGTTATTGGTTTACATTGAACCAGCAGCGGCCAGTTGCCAAAGGCATGGGTTCAGCACGGCTCCAAGCCCTTATGCACTCCGGTTGGCTCTCTTCCCCCCTTCGGCATACTCTTGCACCTCTGAGACCCCACTCGGGTGCTACAAGAATGTTTATAAGGTGGTTACATTGTAATGTGTATGCAGACTTCGGTTGTAACATTTACCTAATTGGTAAAATGTTGTATATTTCTAGTCTTTGTTATGTGTTTGTAGATTTTGAATGATTTACGATCTCCATCTATATCTCTATCTCTACTCTCTATCTCTTTTCTATCTCTATATCTCTATCTCTTTTCCTACAGTACACCACTTCAAATTATCCTATGGCCACCAAACAAATACCACATCTACAGTCATAAACTGAACTACATTCACCCCATAGAACACACGAAAATAGAACCCACTGAAAAATCGTGCACCAGATTAACTCTCGTACATTCTCTCCTTACTCAGCCACATCCGACGGTCGTCTTGCTTCTTTGTGTCTGCACCTCCTGTCGTCGCACGCCCTCCCTCAGCACTCGGCCCCCCACGCCCGTAGGAGGCGACCACGGTTCGAACCCCTGCTTCTCTTTTTTGCCCCCGAAAAATCACGGCTCGAGTGAACGCGGAAAGGGAGAAAAAAAAACCCGCGCGGCTTCCACCACCGCCGCCTCTCCAACCCCTTCCCCGGTGCTCCTCCCCCGGCGCTCCTTGGCTGGGGGTGCGGCTGGCCGGGCCTCGCCGTGGACGGTCCTGTCGCGGGATTCCGGCGCGCGCGCGACGGCGGCGGCTGGTTCCGGGCGCGCGGGCGGCGGTGGCGGCTGGTTCGCAGCTTGCAGGCCTCAGCAGCGGCTGGTTCGCGGCGTGTAGGCTGGTCCACCGTGGTTCCCAGCTGGCCGCGCTGGGCCTTGCCTCGGCCGGCTCCGAGGCGCGTGGAGGAGCGGAGGTTCTTGGCCGGCGGGCTGGACGTTGTGGGACGAGGCGCCCAGGATTGGTTCCACGCAGGATCTCATCGCGCGGTGAGTGCGATGTCTAGTTTCGTGCCCGGGGGATTGGGTTTTCGTTTAATCTTATTTTACTCTGTTTGACTTGGCGTCAGCTCGTGTTTGCAGGAACTTTACAAAGCTACCGGTGGGCGTTGTGTGCGTTAGTGCGTTGCCGACGTGCAGTTCAAAGGGAGAGGTGCGTGTGATTAGGGGCTTGCTTGTTGCTGTTAGTGTTTTAGTCCTGATGGATTTGCAACTTTGATTACGAAGCTCTCGAGTTTTATTTCAGGCGAGATTGATGCATTCTTGTACTTCTGATATCATCGATAAAACTGATGAAACTATCTGCTGAATGCTGCATAATCTTTAAGATCAATTGCTTGAAAAATCCAGTCGTAGTCAACAGTCAACACAAGTAGAATCTGACTGTAGTGTGACACCTCTTTATCAAAATAACTGTTTTAATTGATTCTACTTTTTTGTAGCAATTGAAATTCATTGATTCTAAGCATTTAAGCTCTTTTGTTTCTTTTGACAAGGATGGGAATGGGATTCCTTTGATCTTAATCAGGTGTGGGTTTAAATGTTGACAATGAGAAGCCTACCACATGCTTGAATGCTGCACTTCAAGAGGCAAACCCTACGTCACCCATATTGAAACGAGAAGACATACTGGCATACTTCTTGAACCAAGGTACTTTGGATTTTATTTCCCCCTTTTTTGCAGTACATCACCACGTGCTCATTAGAACCGTGGCTATTGATGTATATGCAGAGTTGGTTCCTTTCCTGACAATGGATTCAATGATAATTTTGTTTTGCTATAGAGACTGATTATTTTCCTATAACTGATTTAGATGCTGACAAAACATGTTTTAAACTTGGCTGTATTTTTTTTAACTCTAGTCTGCCCCAACTTGCTTGGGACTAAAAGGCTTTGTTGTTGTCGGTAAAGTTGTGTACTTAACATCCTCAAATTCCACTGCAGGATTTCAGGCTCTTGAGGAGCAAAACTCATGGCTTCATAGGTATGGACTATTATCTCAATATATACATGTTCATTGGACCTTATTATGAAATTTTGCACTGAACTACATTTACTACCACTTGGATTTTAAGTGTTCATTGTAAATATCGGAAGACAGTGCTTGCAAGTTAATATTGTCTATCCTTGGTATTGTGCCACTATATGTGAAAGAGATTTGCACTTTTCATTGTTATGTAGTGGCCAGAGAGTTGTCGTACAAGATGCACATGAAACCAAGTCAGGCAGTGTCATCACTATCCAGGTTAGCACAAAACAGAACTGTTATGATTGAATTGATATTTCCACTTACCTAATGGTACTAATCCTTTCTAGGGGTTAACTGTTAACACCAACTGGTTACTTATACGCTATTGGTGAGGATAACAAAAGCTATGAGTTGCACCCAGATGGCAACAGGTATTGCCCATTACTATGTTTTTCCATCCATCAATAAGATCTTTTTTCTATATATCATTACTCAGTATGTGTACCTACCATATTTTGTATGCTTCTCATCCTATATACGTCCTCAACATGTAATAGTTTGTTCTATCACGAACTATAGCATTTGACATAGTAGCATTTGTTTGCAGCTTTGATTTCTTCACTGGATTGGTGAGGAGAAAGATGGAAACTTAGGGTATCAATACAATTGGATAGGTTCAAACTGTAAAAATGAGCAAGGACATTTAAGAATGGAATGAGAATATGATTTAAGCATTAGGTTTTTTTTTCTTGTTCTTAGTGAACTGAGTTGAAAATCTGCAAGATTTTTAGCTGTTATGAATGAGTTGGAATGCTGTATTTGCGTAGATCTTAACTGAAAGGACATGACAACATTATTCATGCTGTTGTTGGTGCTGTCGTGTGCAGGAGGGCCATGTTTCTCTGACATTTGGCTGCATGATCATCTTTGCAGTCATGGAGGAGTCACCAAAATTTAGGAGAAATCAGCCATCGTGAGGCCTTCCCCGCCGATTGCAGTCGTCGAGGCCTAAGCATGATTTATTTTTTCTAAGCATGATTTATTTTGGTTTTCTGATTTATTTTTTCTTGAAGCCACCGTAGCGTTAGCACAGGCAATATATTAGTTTTTTATAGTTTGAACTAATTTCTGTGTGTCTAGCGTCACTGCCAGTTTACAAATAGAACCAGCGGCGATATTATCCCCCAAATCTTTCATAATTTTAGAATTATTTTTCATGATTACAGCTACAAACTTGGATGGATATACAAATAGAACCAGCTACGATATTATCCCCAGATATCATTATGGTTCAAAAAATCACCCGCTAATGATCCAGCAGCATCATTGTCAGTTGAATCTTTGACCCAACAGTGGTACTAGAGCATCACTATTCACCGTTGGGTGATGTTTTGATTCGACAGAGCATCACTGCCAGGTGAAGCTTTGAACCGGCAGTGATGTCCTTTCTCTATATATGGAAAACTAGGTAAATGCCTGTGCGTTGCAATGGGTAGATAATTTGAGTATTAATGTGTGTTTTACCGTTACCCCAAAATGACACTGTGAGCATGCTGTATCCCTAATGGAGATTAGGGCTCGGCATGTACTATTGTCCTAAGGTAAAAAATAGAATAAATAACGAAGAAAAATAGTAGATGTATTATGTCGATTGGTTAGAGAAGCTTTCGCAATCGGCCATGACCTTTAAATAGGCGGCTGGACTTTGCCGTGGAGTTTTCGGACTCTATAATAGATACGTAAATTACTAGTGCATCTATACCTAATAATAAAGAGGCAAAATTTTTGACATGATTTTTTTCTACCTACATGTAAGATGTAAGATTTCTCCTAAACTAAGATTCAATCTTGCTAAAATTTGGTATTTTCTTTCAACCCAATTTTTTTTCTCAAAATACCCTGGTATCCTCCGGCATCCCTAGGCCAGACTCCGTATGCGTAAGCTGATATGGAAGTTAGAAACCAACTAAAATAAGGAGACAGAAAATAGTAAAGCTACTAACATAATCGAAAACGAACTCTAAATCAAAACCAAAAGGGCACCCACGTCGTACCTGTCTAGCTCGTTCTTCATTCGGATTGGCTTATGTTTTTACAACTGAACACGTATATATGCTTATACAATCCCATAAATCTGCTTGCTTTAGCTGTGATTGCCACATTGCCGAGCACACAACATTACGTCGTTCAATTTGAGGTAAGAGGATCTCGCCGCCAATTCATTTCATATTTCCATGGTTAGATCTCAACGATTGATGCTCCACTAGGCCTGCTGCTGCTGCTGCGAATGCAGAGTGCGGATATCGTATCACAACATCGCCGACGCATGCGAGCTCTGTCGTCGCTCCAGCTCAGCAGTTCGCACCAATGCTACCGTGCATCACTCGGACGGCTGGATCTGAGGACTGGAGGAGTGCCTACTATGTCGACATCCATGTTCATTGACGCGAGCATGCCGGCCATCACCTTCCTTCACCGAGATCATCAGTGTGCTCTGTCACACCACCATGTCGTCGTCGCCGAAGGTTCCAATCGAGCTAGAACCCAATCAAAGTGCCTAGCATGAACTGCTCGGTGTTCAAGGCACTAGAGACGAACCACACGTCATACACACGTAGCCAGAGTTCGAAGCACCATCAGGCATGGACGTGGCGATGTTGGGGCCATCGGGCCTGAACTCCGGCACTGGAGGTGCGGACTGGGCCGCCCATCCCCGAGTCCCCGGACATCCTGCGGCCACCACCCCTAGCCATATGCGCTTTTTGATCTCTTGGCGGAGCGCAACTAGACTCACCTAGGCTGGAGCAAGATAGGTAGCAACAACGGTAAGAATTGCCGAGGAGATGGCATAGCGATGGAACAGATAAGTAGAAAAACAAAAAAAAAGTGGTATCTGAATTTTGATTGACAGGACAACATGGAGAATGAGAGCTCCCTCCGTCCACAAAAAATGCAATTATGAGAAACGTGTCAGTAAAACTAGCTTAACTTTGACCAAGTTTATAGTAAATAATATTAGCATTTATGTATCTAAGTGAATTTATTATGAAAAATATATTTTATAACTAATCTAATGGTATTTTTTATCTCAAGAGTGTTAGTACTTTTTTAAATAATTTTAGTCAAAGTTGAAATTATTTGACTTCTTGATATGTGAGAATTGCATTCTTTCACTACTACACAACTGCCAAAATGCATTTAGTCTCGGCGATTTCGGCGCCCGGGACTAAATAGGGCTTTAGTCCCGGTTGGTGTTACCAACCAGGACTAAAGGTCCCTCGCAAACGGCTCTGTTGTTAGGCGCTGTCGAGAGGGACTTTTAGTCCTGGTTGGTAACACCACCGGGACTAAAGCCCTGCCTTTAGTCCCGGTTGGTGTCACCGACCGAGACTACAACTTTTGTCCTGGTCCATGGCACCGACCAGGACTATAGGACTGGCTTTATTCCCGGTTGGTGTTACCAACCGGGATTAAAACCTCCCCTACAAATTGAACCTCCCTCTTCTTTCTCCCTACCCGAGCCCGAGCTTCCTTATTCATGTCCTTGTTGCTTGTTCTTTCATTGTTTTTGCTTGTCTCATCTTCGGCGATCAATCCACTTCAAACGCTTCTACGCCGTCGTCGATTTGTTTGAAAGGTTGTTAGCTTCATCCTCCTATATTTTAGCAACACCATATGTAAATCCATGTTGTATATGGCTATTTTATTTCATATTGCTAGCTCCAATCACTTTTCATGTTTGAATTTTTATGAACGATGCTAATTATAGTACCTAGAAAGTAGTATACACATATAATATTTAGTTCTATTATAGACTTTTTAGGATACTTTTTACTTTAATTTGTTCATGTTCTCATTTTAAAATATTAAATAATGTTGATTCTTTGTAATTTTGAAACAAATTAATTTTAACTTTAAAAATTCTTAAAATTAATTTTATTTAGAGATAAAATTACACCTTTTAATAAAAAAAAATACAAATTTTATGATTTTGCTATCTTTTTATTAACGTCCATAAATTAATTTTATGAAATGATGAACCACTTATAAAATTTTGAACTCAATTAGACAAGGTTATGCCGCGCTCTTTTCTCATGCTGTGCTTTTAATTATGTGATGCCATATAATACAGATAATGACACGCCATTGGATGTACAATGCCGATCGCCGCTTCAACGAGTTAATTGAGGGCGTGCGAGAATTCTGCAGAGTGGCAGAGGAAAACAAGCAGGATGGTTTTATGTGTTGCCCATGTGTCGTTTGTATGAATTTGAAAGAATTTTGTAGCTCAAGAAGTATTCACTTGCACTTGTTCAAGTCGGGTTTCATGCCAAACTACATTTGTTGGACCAAACACGGAGAGACCGGGGTTATGATGGAAGAAGGTGAAGAAGAACAAGCGGACACTGACGATGTTTTTGCTCAATATTGTGACTTCGCGATGGAGGAAGTTGAAGAAGAGGCGGATGCAGAAAACAATATCGCTGAAGATGACGATGCTCTTGGTGATGTCATTCGTGACGCACAGAGAGAGTGTGAAAGTGAAAAGAAGAAGGCTAAGTTTGACCAAATGTTAGAGGATCACAAGAAGTTACTCTACCCGTCGGCCGTAGATGGGCAGAAAAAGCTAGACACGATACTGGAGTTGTTACAGTAGAAGACAGAGAATGGTATATCTAACAAGACATTTGGGAAATTACTGAAGATCCAAAAAAGATGCTTCCGAAGCCTAATGAATTTCCCACCACTACATACGAAGCAAAAAAGATCGTCTGCCCTTTAGGATTACAAATCGAGAAGATACATGCATGTCCTAATGACTGCATCCTGTACCGTGGCGAGCATAAGAATTTAGATGAATGCCCTGTTTGCCATGCGTCACGGTACAAGATCTTGCGAGATGATCCTAGCGATGTTGAGGATGAAGAACGTCCGAAGAAGAGAATCCCTGCCAATGTTATGTGGTATGCTCTAATAATTCCACGCCTAAAACGACTGTTCAGAAACAAGGAGCACGTAAAGTTGTTGCGATGGCACAAAGAAGACCGTAAGGTGGACAACATGTTGAGACACCCTGCAGATGGGTTCTAGTGGAGAGAAATAGATAGAGAATTCTCAGACTTTACAGACGACGCAAGAAACCTAAGGTTCGCATTGAGTACGGATGGATTTAATCCTTTTGGGGACCAGAGCTCTAGTCATAGCACTTGGCCCGTTACTCTATGTATCTACAACCCTCCTCCATGGTTATGCATGAAGCAGAAGTTCATTATGATGCCGGTGCTCATCCAAGGCCCGAAGCAACCTGGCAATGACATCGATGTCTACCTGAGGCCATTAGTTGAGGAACTCCAGCTGCTATGGAGCAAACCAGGTGTGTGTGTGGGATGAGTACAAACAGGAAGAATTCGACCTGCGATCATTGTTGTTCGTGACAATCAATGATTGGCCAGCTCTAAGTAATCTTTCAGGACAGACAAATAAGGAATATACTGCATGCACCCATTATTTTGGTGACATTGAGGCTGTCTATTTAAAAAAATGTCAAAAGGTCGTGTACCTTGGCTATCGTCGATTTCTTACTAAGAACCACCAGTTGAGAAAGAAAGGCAAACATTTTAAAGGTACGGCAGAACACCAGTCCAACCCAGGCAACCGAGATGGGGCAGAGGTATTCAAGATGGTCAAGGATTTGAAAGTAGTGTTTCGAAAGAGATAAGGCAGTGAACATGTTCCAAAAGATGCTTCGAGGCGCGCCCCAATGTGAAAAAAGAAGTCAATATTTTGGGAGCTACCATATTGGAAAGACCTTGAGATCTGCCACTCAATCGACGTGATGCACCTAACAAAGAATCTTTGTGTCAATCTCCTAGGCTTCATGGGTGTGTTTGGAAAGCCTAAGGATACCCTTGAGGTACGAGAGGACTTGAAGCGCATGAAAAAACGAGACAACCTGCATCCAGAGAAGACAGATGATGGACGTCATTACTTAAGACCTGCTAGCTACACTCTTAGCAATGAGGAGAAGGAAAGCATGTTTGAGTGCCTAAGCAGCATCAAAGTCCCATCTGGGTTCTCCTCCAATATAAAGCGTATAATAAATATGCCGGAGAAGAAATTTGTCAACTTAAAACCGCACGACTGCCACACGATTATGACGCAACTGCTTCCGGTTGCCTTAAGAGGAATTCTACCTCCACATGTACGTCTGGCCACCGTGAAGCTGTGTGCATTCCTCAATGCAATTTCTCAGAAGGCAATCAATCCTTTTGATTTAGCTACTCTACAGAATGATGTGGTTCAATGTCTTGTCAGCTTTGAGTTGGTGTTCCCTCCATCCTTCTTTGATATCATGACACATCTCCTAGTTCATCTGGTCAAAGAGATTAATATCCTAGGTCCTGTGTTCCTACACAACATGTTTCCCTTAGAGAAATTTATGGGTGTACTGAAAAATATGTTCACCAGTGGGGTCGCCCAGAAGGAAGCATTGCCAAAGGATACGGGACAGAGGAGGTCATTGAGTTTTGTGTGGACTTCATTTCTGACCTTAACCCGATTAGTCTTCCTGAATCACGGTATGAGGGAAGACTTGGTGGAAAGGGTACACTAGGAAAGAAAACATATATCAGCCAGGGTGATGATTCTTTCAATAAAGCGCACTACACAGTTCTTCAAAACTCCACGGTGGTGGAACCGTATATTGAGAAACACATGAATTTTGTACGATCCGAGAATCCTAGGAAGAATGAGGCTTGGATTACGCGTCATCACATGGAAACATTCGGTGATTGGTTGTAAAAAAAATGTAAGGGTGATAAAACTATTGAGATGAACTGTATTTGTTGGCTAGGCAACCAGCGTGGCACGTCTTCATGTACAAAGGATACGAGATAAATGAAAATACATTTTACACCGTATCCCAAGATAAAAAAGAGTACCAACCAAAATAGTGGTGTCCGCGTGGATGCTACGGAAGCGAATGGGAACATACACACATATTATGGTCGCATAGAGGAGATTTGGGAACTAGACTATGCACATAATTTTAAAGTCCCTCTATTCCGATGCCAATGGGTAAAGATGAACGGAGAGATATCAGTCGATAAGGAGTACGGAATGACAATAGTGGACCTCAACAATATTGGGTATAGAAATGATCCATTTGTCCTTGCTGCTGATGTGAATCAGGTGTTCTATGTGAAAGACATGTCTACAAAACCAAAGAGAGGGAAACACGACGAGAAAAAACCAACGAGCCAAAGCGCCACATAGTTCTTACAGCGAAACGAAACATCATGGGAATTGAAGACAAGTCAGACGTGTCAGAGGATTATAAAAAGGATGAACGAATCCCACCCTTCTATGTTGCCAAAGACCCAAGCATCCTGCTCGCTGCTGAGGACACTCCATGGTTACGAAATGATCATAACCAAGGGCATTACGTCAAGAAAAAGTTTACCACTGTGCCTGCTTGATATAGGTAGTGAATTCAAATTAATAATGTGTATTTGACATCTTGTGTAATATAATTGTAACATTATGTGTTGAAAATTCAAATTTGAGTGGTTCAAACTTTGCTATATGTGAGAATTGTGGATTTTCAACTACACTTTGCCAACACTTTATTAAATGCAAAAATGGTCTATATATGAAATGTAGATCTTGATGAGTGGAACAATATTGGTATTCATGACTTTTCCAGTCGAGACCATTCAGGGTTCCGAAAACCGGTGTTTGGCTATGAATTCTTTCAAAATTCAAAATTGAGTGGTTCAAACTTTTGCAAATGAAAAGTTGACCATTAGACCAAATATAGGTCTTGATGACTGGAACAAACTTTGTATTCATGAGTTTTCCATTCGAGACCATCCATGGTTCGGTCAAAGTGTGTGTTTCTAAAAACCAATATTTTGACGTTGGTCAAACTTAGTCAAATGACCTATCTGATGACTTCAAATGAAAAACTTTTGAATACCAAGTTGTTAGAGCTCATCAAGATCTACATTTGATACATGGACCATATTTTCATCTGGATAAATTTTAGCAAGTCCTAGGCACATGTTTTCAAAATCAAAGACGTGTTTTGGTCAAATGACAGACTAAATGAATTAAAATGAAAAACTTTGGAATACCAAGTTGTTAGAGCTCATCAAGATCCAAACTTTTTATATAAACCATTTTTTCTATTTGAAAAAGTTTAAATAAACAATACTCAACAAATCTTGAATCTCACACAAACTATATGAAACTATATGTGGGAATTGTGGATTTTCAACTACACTTTGCCAACACTTTATCAAATGCAAACATGGTCTATATATGAAATGTAGATCTTGATGAGTGGAATAATATTGGTATTCATGACTTTTCCAGTCGAGACCATCTAGGGTTCTGAAAACCGACGTTTGGCTATAAATTCTTTCAAAATTCAAAATTGAGTGGTTCAAACTTTTACAAATAAAAAGTTGACCATTAGACCAAATGTAGATCTTGATGAGTGGAACAAACTTTATATTCATGAGTTTTCCATTCGAGACCATCCAGGGTTTCAAAAACCGACGTGTATCTCTAAAAATTTTAAATTTTAAAATTTAGACAATTAATGTCGCGCATTTGGATAATTATTATTGAAGAAACAAAAGTTTAACGTCCAAATGACTCAAAAACAAAGTTTCTGTTGAAAGCCAACAATTTTATATATTTTAATTTCCCATTATATTTTTGCATTAACACAATATTTATTATAAATAACATTTATTTTGGATAATATGAAATATTTGAAAAAAATATTGTTTACAATTTTTGCAATGCACAATAGAGTCAAACTAAACTAATGTGTATTTTTGAAAAAATTTATGATAAATATTTAATTTACTATGCATTTAGAAAGATGAAAGGAAAAAAAGGTGAAAAATAAAATTCACCAAATTCTGGCGCCTAAATAGGCGCCAGAATTTGGTGGAAGGACCTTTAGTCCTAGGTCTGGCCACTACCCGGGACTAAAGGGCCTTTAGTCCCGGTCCAGCCACGAACCGGGACAAAAGGGTGAGACCTTTAGTCCCGGTTCGTGGCTGGAACTAGGACTAAAGGCCCTTTAGTCCCGGGCGGTGGCCAGACCCGGGACTAAAGGTCCCCTGGCCTATAAAGGCAGGGGCTTCTTCCTCCTCCCCCACCCACGCGCATAGACGAAACTTAGCCGCCGCCGTCCCGAGCACCACCGCCCCGAGCACCGCCGCCGCCGCCCCGAGCACCGCCGCCGCGCGCCCTCATCCGCGCCCTCGTCCGCGCGCACCGCCACCGCGCACCCTCGTCTGTCGCCCCGAGGACCGCCCCGAGCACCGCCGCCGCCCCGAGTACCGCCGCCGCCGCCCCCAGCACCGCCGTCTCACCAGCTTAGTGGTGTAATAATTTGATGTAAAAAATGCATTCACCGAAGTCACTAAAAAATGATGTAAACAAAGAAATAATTTGAAAAATGCATTAGTATATAATAATTATATAAATAGTGATGTAATAATTAATATTTAGGGATAATTAGGGATACACACACTAACACACACACTAAACACACACATATATATTAATAATGTGATATATATAAATGTGATATAATATTTCATATGTATTAACACACACGCTTATAATACATTTCTTCCCTCTTTCTTCCTACTTCTAGATCGACATCTCTCGGCCGCCGTCACCGAAGTCCCCGTCATCTCTGCACCGACCGCCGTCTCTCCGACGTCGTCTCTCCGCCGTCTCACCGGCTTCAAAATACAGGTATTGTTTAATTAGTGCTATAATTAGTGGTACAATTAGTGGTATAAATTAGTGGTATATTTGTTAGCAAATGATGTTCATAATCAAATGACATACACTAAACCCTAAACCCTAAACCCTAAACTGTAAACACTAAACCCTTAACCCTTAACCCTAAACCTTAGGCTGTAAACCCTAAGTCCTAAGCCCCTGTCACGCGTACGCACATATTTTTGCAGAAATGGCCGACCCGAGAGAAGACGAAGAAATATAATTGAACATGATCCACGGTAGCGCTGAAGAAGGTCGTTATGACGATCGTGAAGACGATGAGAACCCTGAGGGCATCGATGACGGTTCTCAGTACTTGGTCGACCCGAATGACCAAGACAATGTTGGCGAGGTCTGTAATATATGCAGCCTCCTATGTTTATATACATGAAATTCAAAAAAATCCTTTATTAATTGTTTTGTTTTTGCCTACATAGCCCTCTGTCT
Organism: Saccharum hybrid cultivar R570; assembly: GCA_038087645.1. Lineage (NCBI taxonomy): Eukaryota > Viridiplantae > Streptophyta > Magnoliopsida > Poales > Poaceae > Saccharum > Saccharum hybrid cultivar. The sequence goes on from JAQSUU010000187.1 coordinate 2,070,572, forward strand.
CAACGACAACCACGGGGACCAGCAGAAAAGTACGAGGCCCGAAGAAGCTGATGGAGGGCCGGTTGGTTATCACAGATTTCGACGAGGGAACTGGCCAGCCATGTGGACCCCATGCAAGGGCCTTTGTCAACCACTTAGGGTACCTTGCCCGGGATAGGATCCCGATCAATGTCCGTGAATGGAAGAAAGATAAGTAACACCTAGAAATCAGTTATGTCTCCGACCGTGACAAGGAACTAGTTTGGGGTGACGTGTTGCAACATTTCATGCTAGACACAAACGATGAATAGTTGAAGGAAAGAGTTCGGGATTGGTCTATGAAGAAGATGGCCACATAATTCCAGTGCTATAAGAAGAATCTATATAACGACTATATCAAGAAGAACAAGACTCCGGATTTCAACTGTAAGCACTTTACCAAGCTATGGCCGTTTTGGGACGAGTTTGTACAGTTCAAGATGTCGGAAGAGGGTCAGCAACAGGCGAGAAGGAACCAAGAGAATGCCCGACACAAGACCTACCCCCATACGATGGGATTAGGTGGCTACCCTACTGCCATTCCTAAGTGGAAAAAAGCCAAGCAAGAGCTAATTGACAGGGGGTTGATGCCAGAATCCCTCGACTGGCCTGAGCGCGCCAAGCACTGGTTTTTTGCTCACGGAGGCCGCCTGGACCTAGAGACTGGAAAGGTCATGTATGGGGGAACGCATCCAAGCTGTAGCAGAAAGATTTCATCAAGCCTGCTCCATCGCTCAAAGTGGAGAGTGGCAGACGAACAGAGATAAAGATGAGCTGACATATGCCCTGGGGAACCCTGAGCACGGTGGACGGATGAGAGGCTATGGCTCTGTGTCGTGGGAGCATGCCTTCCCTCAGGACAGAGAAACTTATAGAAGCTACCAGAGAAAGAAGGAAGAGGACAGGGAATGGCTACGCAAGTTGGAGGAGGCTGTTATGAAGACCAGTGAAGTGGCTCGTAAGGCACTAGAGCGGGAGGAAGCGCTTAAGGCCACTATGAATGAGAAAATCAGAAAGGTCATAGAGGAAGTTGTAAGTTCCCACCTCCAGAGCTTGTCACAGCCGGCCACCAACATCAGCCCCGGCTCAGCTCAGTTGAAAAGCAGTTGTGCTTCTACGAAGGTACCTGTGAGGCAAGATGATGACGCAGGGATGCGCTTCCTGGTGGATGACATCACCGCTCCATTGACGTCCTGTGAGCTGCATATTCCAGAGGGGAATGCCACAGTCAAGGTGGCTACCGGTGTTCTATCTCCTATCGACCCCACCAAGACACCAAGGATCCACTCGGTCGCAATACCACCCGGATATGCTAGTGTCTCAGTGGATAGAGTGGTCAAAGGCCATGAAAATGTGGCTCTGGATATCGAAGGTGGTGATGGGGAGAAGACCCTAGGTGAAGCGGAGAAGACATTCATATGTTGGAAGAAACGGTACATCATTATTCCTGGGGCGCCGCCACCACAACCGAACCCTAGGTGTGGATGATTGTGAACGCAATTGCTTTTCAATAATTATGTACTGTATCTAATTATGGTTCACTCATGTATATACCTTGTTCATTTTTTTTTTCAAATCCATGACCTCCCCAAGTCCGTCTATCCATTCATCACATGACCACAGTGCCGTGGGACACGACGACGACGACGATTCCATACAAGACAAGGCTGCATCCCCACCGCTGGCCGTATCTCCTCCACGACGTACTCCAACGCTGCAAGTGGCCTAATCTCCTCCACAACAGCAAGCTCCAACTACGCCGCCGCCTCTGCCAATGCCGACAACGGCCGCCTCATCGGCACCGGCTGGTCCATCGAGGAACAAGAGGCCCGTTGGCCCACAGAGATCGGTCCCACCACCTCCGCCGAAGAAACAAGTTGTGGTCACGAAGATCCTGAAGATGACCAAGCTTTCATAAGAGAAGACTGATGAAGAACTTAATGCTTTAGTTAAGGCAGAAGTGAAAGCATTCTTCGAAAAGACCAAAGCTGACGCACGAGCAAAGCAAGAGAAGCCATACCTAATTGTAACATCCCAGTTTTACCAAAACCCAAAAATCACATCTGAATTTTTTTTCTGCAAATATGCCCATGTTTGGTGAGTGTCATGTAGGAAAAACCCCTCTGTTTAGTTGCACAAGTAGCACCTGCTTGTAGTTGAGCATTGGCATTCTAATAATTAACTTGTGATTTGGCTCTTTTGATTTTATGTTTTGCTAATAAAATCAATGACTTGATTTACTTTTAAATTAATTTTGCTAATTAATTAACTAACCTAAGAACCTACCCTTGGATGGGACCCTACCACCCCAGACCCCTAATGGACCACCCCTGGGGGTGTGTACGCACTTGGCACTTGAGTAGGCACATATAGGAGGCTTGGGTCAAATAGAAATGGAGGTGAGATAAATGGAAGAATTCTAAGAAAGAAAAGAGAATAGAGAAAGGAAAAACGGGCCCTTCGGCCCGTAGCACCGAGCCGACCCAGCCAGGCAACGGCTTGCTAGGCCGCTCCGCCACGCTATGGCCCGCTCACCTTCGGCCGGCCCACGTGACCCATCTGGCCCAAGCACCAAGCCACCGGCCGATTCACCTGCCCGCTCCGTGTCGTCTTGTGGAGATGATGCAAGCGCAGCCGCTGACGCCTGGGTCTCACTGTCATCCCCCACCTTTACCTCTTCTGCTCCTCTGCTTTTCGTAATCGGAGCAGAGCACCGCGCCCAGCAGGGATCCTAGGACCGCCGCCCTCTTCTAGCCGCTGATCACCGAGCGGTTGGAGTGGAAGGGCGCAGATGCATGACACGACCACAAGCCGCAGCACCTCATCGCCTCTACAGCCCCACCCGCCGTGCTGATGCCGTAGCCGAGGCCCGCACCGTGACGCCATGACTCCGCTCTCTTTTGACCGGCCAAATTCGAAATCGAGCTCAGGCACCTGAACTACACGTCAAGCGCCCCTAGAAACCCTAGCTAGGAGCCCCGATCGCCATCCACGTACCCTCCTATTTCCTCATCGCCGTTCGGCAGACGCCATGGCCAGGAGCCAGCTATAAAAGCCAAGCCGCGACCACACTGGCGCCCTTCCACTGCACCATGCCGCCACTTCGTGGCCGCATCGCACGCGCTGCACCCGAGTAGGAGGGGAAGGAGGGGAGAAGAGGAAGGCCGGGACCGCGCGGAGCACCGGAGGCACCGGAGCCGTCGCCACGGAGCTTCGACCACCGCCTCGATCGACAACCACGATGGTGCGGTCCTCCCCGCTCGGCATTGACTCGCCACGGCCTCAACTCGCCACGGCCTCACCATCCTAGCCCATGATCCCCCGGTGAGTCCTCAACGCCCGCCATTTCCTGCGTTGTTCGTCGCCCGCCGTGGACGCCATGGGCATCACCTCGCCACGCCCGCACCGAGGATGGCTAGGGATGACCTTTTTCTCCCGTTCCATGCTGCACCCACCTCGCACACGTACATGGCCCGAGCTGCACCCTCACCGAGCCACGAAAGCTTGGGAACGCCGAGCCCGCGCCATGCCGCAGAGCCCGCCCGCCATGGGTGCGTTCACCATGGCGAGGACGCCCCCGCACCATCACGGCCGGTAGAGGTTAGGGGAGAGGGAGCCAAGGACTCGCCAAGCCGGGAGACACATAAGGACCTAGGGGGAGATGGGAGAGGAGGCGCGACGGCCGGGCGTGGAGTACCGCCGCGCCGCCATGGCCGTGCCCGGCCAAGCCAGGCACGAGCGGCCGTTTCGGCCCGATGACCGGCGCGGAGAGGGAAGGGACAATACCGTCAGCCTTTCCATCCCTCGGAACGTGCCATGCTCTCGGATTGAGGAGGAAAGGAGCCCCGGAAACCGTAGGCTGCCGTCGGCCCAACTCGCCGCCGGCGGGCGCTTACGGGTGAAAGCAGAGGAATGGAGGAGCTACAACCACTGCCTATACCTGGTCCTCATGAACCGAAGGGGAGAGAGGGAGAGGTGGACTTGGTCCACCATGGACCGTGCCTTCGGTCCATGGACCGCCCACACGGAGACCACCGTGGGCCAGTCCTAGCTGAGCCACAACCCAGGGAGAGCCCACACCCGCAGCGTGGCATAGCCATGGTGCGACACATGTCCGGGCCTGGGCCGGCCCAACCCGGCCCAAGACTGGCCCTGACTCGGCCCGCTGGGGCCCAGACCTGGCTCGGTCAACTTTGACCGTTGACCTGGTCAACATTGACCGGTCCCACCTGTCAGCCTCACTGTTCATCGGGACCCCACATGTCATTCTCTGAGCAGAACTGGACCAATCCGGATGCGCCACATGTCAGCCCCTGGATATTTGATCCTTTTCTTTTTCTGAAAATAGTTTAAACCTTCAAAAATTCATAACTAATTAACCGTAGCTCAGAAAAATGCCAAACCAGAGTCCAAATTTTTCTAAAAATGAGCTCTACGTCATAGGCCTATATTTGAGTGCATTTGGATCTTTCGATTTTTAGTTGCTTCTCTGTGCATCTCTATAGGAGCCGCTAACGCGGTTATATGTTACGTTTGGCAGACCCGGAGGAGCCACCGACTGAGGAGCTCGACCTCGACTACACCGACGACTTGGGTGACGACCTGCCAGGTGCCACGCCCCACCCATTCGTAGATCCTATTACGCATTGCAAATACTTAGAATTGCTAGTGCTTTACTTTCATGCAATATTATTACTGATAGGTTGCATGGTAGTTTACTGCTTTTTGAGCCACTTACCTTGTTGCAATCTTACACCTGCTCACCCTGTTGTTAGACTAGATGTTGCTTTATCGCTCGTTACTTATTGCTTTACTCTTACTCGCATTATATCTGTGATGTGATGCTGGTGAGTGAGATGCATTTGAGATAAGGCACGAGGTGCCGTAAACCTGTTAATAACCTGGTAATGAACCTGGGGAGATCTTGGCGTGAGTCTTGGGTGCGTATGGTGAGGGTCGAGTCGACCGAGCAGGATCTACGACGAGTCATGAGGACGAGTCTTGTCGAAGGATGCTACCTGGGTGTTTGCCATGTGAAGTGCATGTGGCGGGTACATGTGACAGGGAGAGGTCCTAGGGTGGAGTGTCTTCGTGGGATGAAGCCCCGGGATGGGAGGTGCTGTGATGGGACGGGGTGCTGGGTGTTTCGTTGAGCGAAAAACGGTTTTTCCCCTTGTGAAGATATCCTGCTTAGTCACCCTAAGGATTGATACGTCCGTGGACCGGGTCTTAGGAATCCTTGCACATCCCCTCGCTTCTGTGGGGAGGAGACGGACGTTCGACTTGCTAGTGCAGTGCCACTACTATTGAGAGGTTAGCGGATAGTGTAGGGATGAATGGGCAAGAGGACCCACACCCTTCCAAGACAGCGTAGTACCTAGGGGCCAGGTACTACGTCTCATAGTCTCAGCGTGTCGGTGGTACTCCGACACGGCCCCAGTTCTGAGTAATAGGGTGGTATCGTTTCTAGTCGGAAGGCGGCCTGGAATCAGCTTAGACGAGGCATCATCGAGGATAGCTATCTTGTGGGATGTGTAAACCTCTGCAGAGTTTCTGGTTGATCGATCGATACATATGCCGAACCTTTCGGCTATGGACCTTTCCTAAGTACAGCTTCACTTGACTAGAGAGAGGATTCCTTCTACCTTCCCCGGGATTTCAGTGTGTGATCCGGCTTTGGCCGTTGAGACATGGACGAGAGGGAGTTGTCCATGCCGATGAGAGAGCGAGACGAGACGTGATGTGGAGATGTGTGCTGGGATGGGATATCGTGTGTGAATGAGATGGGTTAATATTTGATAAACTTATATTATTAAAATATTGATTACTCGCATAGGAAACCACAGCCAAAGATAGGTTTCTTTTCTCAACCCCAATTGCATCTAATTCCATAAAGCAAATGCATCATAGGGTGGGCGATGCGTGGCCAGTACCAAGTGTACTGATAGATTTTTAGCAGGCTCAGAGCCCGAGTACGACGAGGAGGACGACTAGGAGGAGTAGGGGTTCGCCCTGCGCTCAAGCTTTGTGCGAGGTGTCCTAGTTTCCATTGCTATCTACGAGAAGCTGTTCCAGATGCTGTGTGTGAGCATGTTCCGCCCTGCGTGGCGATGATAATAATTAATGTAAACCTTCTATTTGTACTATGATATTCGTGTATGACTCTATTATTCGACTGAGATTTGGGTAATGGTATGAACTTGTTCATCTATTACACATCGAATCTGTGGCATCCCCTTCGCGGGATGCAGGATCGTTTCACTAATGTATCCTCGTGTAAAGCTACGTCAAGTGGTGCAGGCTATGCAAGACGAGAAGCATGCCGCTAGTAAAAAACTAGCGCCGCCACTATCAGACTATGAGCGTACTATCACAAAGAAAATTAAGGAGGACAAAAGGAAACAGAAGGCGGCCGAGAAAGATGTTGCATAGCTCGGCCAACAAGCGTAGCAATCAATGCCACCACTAGTGGTTGAGAATCAATATGGTTCCAACATGAACTTGATGCAAATGTTGGTACCTGATGATGTGGACTTAGATGAACTCGCTAAGTGGATGAATGTGATTGGGCTTTCCTTAGAACAACTTCTCGATCGGGAGGAACTGACAACTGTTAAAGAGGCTGAAGTTGTTGATGAATGGTAGAGGAAGTACGTATATGGCAGGAGTCTATGCGACCCTACAAAGGTAAAAAAATCTTGGTACACAAATATACAAGCTGCACGAGTACTACTTGAGATTCTGTGCACAACATCAAATTGAACAATATCTGGGCGTCCAAGTCAGAGACCGTCACTACTTTCGTGGAGATGACATCATCTGGGTAGAGTTTAGTGAAGTACACCAGCTTCTCTATATGGATGCTCTTGACAAATCTCTCATAAGCTGCTACTGTCTGTAAGTGATTCTTCCTTTTAATCAATAATCCCACTCTAGCATATGTACGTATTCGTAATAACTATGCTCATGATGTGCAGACACATGATGAGAGAACTCAGATTGAAACAAGATGATCGAATTGGTTTTATCAATCCGTATGTTGTGTACAAGGATACAAAGACTAAAAATCCATTCAATCTGAAGATCAAGGAAATAGAGAAAAACCTCTGGAGGTTCTTTTATAACCAAAGGCATAAGGAGTTGATACTCTTCCCTTACAATATGGGGTAAAGTGTTGTGTTATATCATGTCTTAGTCAATCCAACATTAATATATATATATATATAAGTTGACTATAAACAAATGCAGGGATCACTGCATACTCATTGAGATTAAGATCAAGGAACAAACTATAAATGTGTGGGACTCAATGAGAAAAGAGCTAGCAATGTACCAAGACATGATAGACATGATCCAGAGGTAAGTTCTATCATTCTTTAATTATTGTTGCCTGCTCCTTTACTTTATTATGCTATACCTAATCAATGACCGACTTATTGGGTAGGGCTTGGACTTGGCTACAACAAAGATATCGTACAGATCTGAAAGTGCCACTCCCCCCTCCTATTCTACATAAGTGGGTGTACAGACAACCGTACGAAACTAATTTATGTGGATACTACGTTTGCGAGTACATGCGGTGTAGCAAATTTACACCTGCTAAAGAGATGCTAAAAGTAAGTAACATATGTATACAGTAAATTCATATCTTATTTATTTTTTAAAACTAAATAAATCTTATGTATATTAATATCTTTTCCTTTAATTAATGCAAATGGAAAGAGTGGGATTGAAAGAACAAGTGTTCAAGCACACAATACTCGTTGCAATCTAGGAGACGATCGCAGGTTTCATCAACGATCATGTCATCCCGGAAGACGGCGAGTTCCACCACAACCCTAGGTTGGATTTGAAGAGTCCAAACAAGAACGAACACTTGTATGAGCTTTGAGTGACGGGCAAACATTTGTGTAACTCATTAACCGGCGGCCGATCACTTGATTACTTATATATTATTGTAAATGTAATGTGCATGTACGTGTATATATAGCTCTATATAATATATATATATATATATATATATATATATATATATATATATATATATATATATATATATATATATATATATATAGTTTCATACTTTATTTGTGTGCAATAATAACGCTCTCGTATAGGTGCAACGTATACGGATAATAGCAGCGAAGAATAAATTGGAAAACAATATAACTGAAAACCAAAATCAATAATGAATTGGAAAGAAAAAGGAAAAAGAAAAAAGAACCTTTAGTCCCGGTCGGTAATACCAACTGGGACTAAAAGGTGCTGCGCGACATTTAGTCCCGAAACCTTAGTCCCGGCTCGCAGCCCGGGACTAGAGGTCCTTTTAGACCGGGACTAGAGCCCCGTTGTGCAGCAATGTTTTGTGGATAGAGGGAGCACATAGACAAGTTTATTAAATTTTATAGAAAGAGAGAAACATAAATACAAACCCCTAAACATTTGATAGTTTTTTCTCCACGTTGTAACGCACAGACATTTTTGCTAGTATATGCATATACATCAAATAAAATATCCTTTCTAAACCTTCTTGCTTCGTTTGCCTCTGCACGGTTGAACCTAGGACATATGACACGTTATTATCCAATCCGAGTAGAACTCCTCTGGCCAGACAATTAATCTGTGCAAAATATTTTCTTGATCCCCTTCCCTTTTCTTTGTTGCTTTCTTTTTCTTTACACGTGCACTCCAGAATGCATCAATCTGGCATCCGACCTCCATATGCACGTATTCTGGACCTGTAGCATGTCCACCAATTTTGATTAATTATCAATGACCTATATAATTTGGCCAATCATATTCTCCGGCCAAATTACACCATCAACACATGCCCCCCGTTTTCAGTACAATTGCATTTACCGAAAACACTTTGACAAGTATCAAATTTGTCCACAGATTCGGTAATAATATGATCAATATAGCATTAACACACCTTTTGCCACACTGATGACGGAATGTTTAAGTTATGTCTAGCAGTAAAGTAACCTCAACGAACCGGTACAAACACTCCCATGCCCCTGTCAATTATGAACTGGCTAAAGGACACCATTCACATGCAGTTCTCCATACAAAATTAGCAACCACATTATAAACAACAAAACCTTAGCCACGATGACTAACACATCGGCTGTATTTGCTTCTTTTATTTATAACGATATTCTATCATATATCGGCCAAAATTTGTTATAAAAGCAATGCAAACTCATGACCCACATTTCATTCAAGGGCAATGATGAGCTAATCTCGGCCATATATATGTATATGTGAGGTAATATCTCAGAAAATAAAATCAATCATCCTGCCAATAACACTAAGATTTTATATTATTATCATTCGGCAAAAACAACTTATCATGTAGCAAGCAGCCGAATAACCATCTTGTATATCACAGAGATATTGCATTTACCAAAAACACAAGACACATAAACTCTTCACAAATTTGGTCATGGTTTAATAGATGACTTTGGCAAAATCCAAAGACCGAATTTTAAGTTGTATATGCAAAAACAAACTCACCTGAGCCGGCTCAAATAATTCTTTATTATTACTTTTTCTAAACCAGCACAAGCATGCTACCCATCTGCAATCCTTCATACAAGATTTATCCTATGCCTCAAAATCTGAAAGCCACGATGATTAAAGCATCGGCTCAGAACATGCTTACACGGCACAACAGCCAAATCTTATATTTGATTCTCCTTTTCACCTTGGTCGATATTAAATTGTATATCGGCCAAAATTTGCTCGAGAGATAATGATGAGCCATGACCCCATATTTTCCCTCTAGAGGCAACGATGAACCATTGGCTATATATATATATATATATATATATATATATATATATATATATATATATATATATATATATATATATATATATATATATATATATATATATATATATATATAAGCGCAAGTACCTGAGAGTTCCGTCAATGGTTCGAAAGACTTCATGTACTTCACTCATAGCTATTCTAGACTGATCAGAACCCAAGCACTTCAAAAGTAATTCATTTATGGTTCGGCGGTATAATTCATCATTTAACAAAGTATATTTTAAAGCTTGTCGCCGAATTTTTCTATCTCTCGTTTGACTTGGATTCTTTAAATAATTAACTATAAGGCTTCTCCAATCACCAGGCTCTAACTCACTAACAGATTCAGTTATTTGTGAACCCTGTACCGAATCTTCTTTGCCTTGTACAGGTTGCTGCTGGACTAAACTAGCACCTGATGCACCCGGTACCCAAAACTACTAATCTGTTTAACTATCAATTTGACCCAGAACCGAACTAGCAACCTGCAGATTGGTCTCACTTTCGATAACAGCTAGCATTAGTTTTTCTATTACTAAAAACTTTCCACTAGTAACCTGGAAACCATATGCTTGTTGGGCCAAATGATTAGCTCTATACCACCTCATATAGTTCGGTCATCTGCCATAATTTTCAAGTAAAACAAAGAAAACTAACTATCCCTAATCGAACTCTTGGTCTATATAATGTTTACCTATTTTAAGGGCAACAGTAACAATGTCAGTTGCACACTTTAATTCTAAGGACGATAAATAAATTACCATCTAAGCACTTGTTCTTAGGGTGATGAAACAGTATGCATCGGCCTTGCATATAATTTTTTTCAATACACCACAGCAACCGAAATATAATTCTTGCAGATCCTAATAATACATACCTTATATCTCAATCAAGTATTTCGGTTTAATAATGAACAGATCATATACATTATTCATCACTCAGTTTTACAGATCAAACTAATTAATTAGCAAGTAATGAACTAATCTGGTCAAAATAATATTTAAAAGCTGTATTAGCTAATGGACCGATTAATCATCAACTTGTCACTGTAATTCGGCCCAAACTATATATGTCTTTTTAGCAATACAAATTAATATGACTACAATCAATATAATATTTTAGCTTGGTTAGAACAATGACAAACAAAGCATCGGCCTTAATTTAGGTGTTCGTATAGTTTTGCTCATAACAAAACATTATATCCATACCTTTGTGATGCGGAGTACCATGCTAGTTTGATGATGAACCTCCATCGACCAAGCTTCTATTTTCATCATCGCTAGCGAATTCCTTCACTTGTTTTGGCCTCCACACCTTCTTAATAATAGACATCATAGTTTTCTTTTTGTCAAATCCCAAATCGCCCAATTTTTTGTCTTCCTCAGTTTCTATGGCTCGAAATCGTTGTACCCATCGCTTTTGTGTATGCGTGAGACCTGCCGGGCACTACTATGGTTTCGGTTTGGTTCCTGATGCAACTGACCTAATTCTGCTGACCCAAGAACCTTGGTCGGTAGATAAGTGCTGTTGTTTTTGGCCTAAACAAATTGTAGGTTGCCGAAAACTTTCTCCATTGGTCAGACATCCCACCAGGCACAACTACCTTGCTGCTGCTTCTCATGACTGAATTGGCAGGAATACTGGACGATTCAGGCTCCTGACTAGTACTAGTAATAGCAACTGGCTTCTCTGAATTGTTCTATGAATCACAATCTGAATCAGCAAGCAAGCCATCGTTTTCTACTACAATATCTTTTTCTGAAATGCATCAGGGCCTTGCTACTGCTGCCTTGCATCATTCCCAGAGTCTCCTGAACCTGTTCAATGTTTCAGAACTGAACCACACCAGAACCTAACAGCTCTATTTATGTTCAAACTAACACCTGCAGCCAGTTCAGGTTTATCAATCAAGATGTTGTCAGTTTTCATACCATGAATAGCACCTAGCGCATCTGAACATGTCACAGGTTGATTGCAATCTCTTGACTTGATTGACACCCATTTAAACTGCTGTCCACTAATTTGGATCAGCCCATCAACATTGTGTCTGGGCAGTCGTCCAACACCATATGCTCCATGACCAGCATCGTACCTAGACGACACCCTCCTGGCACCCATAATAGGATTGCTCACCTCCGAATTTCTAATAGGATTGCTCACCTCCGAATTTCTAAATACACTATCTCTTGCTCACCTCCGAATTTCTAAATACACTATCTCTGTCTGAACAAAAAACTTCACTAACTGAGATTTTTTCTCCACCATTTGAACAAATATTGTGTCTCTTGGCCGGTAACCTTGATCTGAAAACCGTCCAGTCCCTTGCTATTGTAACAAGCTCCTTTTCCTATGTACTTGCTGTCCAAACAGCTGCCCTGCAGGTTGCCAACCATGATGGAGGAGGTGTGCATTTTCTGGGAAGCCTAGCCTCCACTGATTAAATCCCCATGATGGATATGACATTGGCATATTAAATGGACAGCCCCAGTACATTTGCTCCATTGGAAAATATGGCTGTTGTGTATACATATCCTTTTGCGATAAACCGAGTGGGCATCTCGGTTGTGATTCTCTTGTGAACTGCAGCAATTCATCCTTGACTTTGGGCACTTTCTTTTGCTCAGATTTGACATCTAGATTATTAGTACCTAATTGCTTCATCTTTTCACTAATGATAGCTGAAGTTTCCAACACATTAATCGGCTTCTCATTATTTGAATCTAGAACTGAACTTTTATCTTTGCGGCCATCCTTTTTCACGCAATAAACTTGTTTGACTACCTTCTTATTCACCTAGCTCCAGACCAATTCTTTTCCTTAAAACGGTCATTAGTATGTGACTGTAGTATGTGACTGTCTTTCTTGATTCTCTTGGAGCAGCATACTCCAAGTGGAATGGTCTAAAATATGATGGAACATCATCCATGGATCATACCATCCTTATGATGAATAAGGAGAACAAGCAAAATATGGTTCATATGACATTGGCATTTTAGGTGGACATTCCCGGTACATATACTCCATTGGAAAATATGACATTTGTGTGTACTCATTTTCTTGCCAATGCTTGTAATCATCAAAATATCTCCTAGAAAAAGATTTAGTATGCCTTAAATAATTAGACCGATTAGAATCTTTGTCGGCCTTTTCTTTTTCATATTTAGCCAGAAGTTGTTTGAACGTCACCTTCGGCTTTTTTGATTTCGTAGTGCTCGGGACAGATGTTTGGGACTCACTCTTAATATCTTTGCTAATTTTAGGGACCCAATCCATTTTCTTTTTTTGGCTCACAACTTTGCTAGGCTTTTTAATCTTATCATAAAAAAGATCACTACTAATTTCACTAGACAACACAACTTTCTTCCTTTTGTTGAAACTGCTTGTTCGGGCCGAATCAACACATTTTTATCCTCAAAATTAATTATATGTTTGGGGTTAGCTTTTTCAATTGATCTATGCCCCCAATCCCTTGAGGTTCTATAGAATCTAATCGACCTTTGACAATAGCCGATTGAACGTTGTCCGATGTTTTAGAATTACATCCTTTCACCTTAACATCGGTCTTTTATCTTTACTAATTGTTAGATTTTTATCACAACTTTTAACACCACCCGAATTACTCTCTAATTCGGCTATCTCAACCTTGCTTGACCTTGCATTATCTGATAACTCAGACCGTATTTGATCCCATTAAAATCAGTCTCTTTTATTTTATCAGTTATCAATTTAATATTTTGAGTAGCAAAATTATCATAAAACATGTCCCTTAATTTTGAGCAAGCATAAATTGACTTTGGAACAGATAAGGTATACTTCATTAAAATATTATTGCTCGAGACATATAACAGAGGACTCTTAAGATCATTACGAAAATTTTCTGATATAAAGACTTTATTAAATTGAGAAATAGGCAATGGACCTGTTCACGTGGCTGATAAGCCATGGCTGAAAGTACTATTGGCTGATTTGTTGTGAGAGAAAAACACTGTTGGCTGGCTGAAACAGTACAAATTATAAGACAAGCGAACAAGACCAATGTATTTGTGATCCGTACCTCTTTGAATTTGGTGGAGGAAACTGATCTACTTACCTCGGTACTGGGTGAAGCAGAGAGGTCTGATGCAGCTACCTTTTTATGACGCCATTTTTTGTCTTTTGAAGGCCTGCTAATTTTCTCTGTAGACTTTCCTACCTCTCTTCCTCGGGCTCCCGTTCAATTTCCCGCCGTCTATCTTCAGATAGATCGTCGAGCATGACAGCGATGGCATTGTCAGGGTCGATTGCAGCCATCTCGCTCTCTTCTCCATGTTCTTGCATAGCCAGATGTGTGTCTTCTAGTATAATAGAACTCGAACAAGTATTGTTTTCTTCGGTTTCAATAATCGAATTATCATTCATATCCGAATCAATTTTATTTTCTTTTAAACTTACACGAGGTTTGAAACCACATTCTATAAGAATCTTGTCAATTAGGTCCTTACAAAATTGAGATGGCTTTAGAGAATTAGGTTGTAGCACAGATGCAACATAGGTATGTGATTGTAACTCTGGCAAAGAGGGTTGAACATGCGATGTATGCTGCGGAGGTACATTAGAATATACATTTGGAACCGGCTCACACGGAACCCCGATACCTATAAGTGGCGAAGGTGGTGTGCTACATGCTACTTCTTGATAAAACGGTTGTTGCATATTAGAACTAAAGCCAACACTTCGGTTATATATGCCAAGATTTTGTGAAACCGAAGTTAAGATGGTAGAATTATTAGCATTAGGTACAAAACAATTGGCCGAATAAGCATTATTATACTGAGGCGCTGGACCCAGGAGTAGCGAGGATTTCCGGCTAAAGCTGGACTAACGAGCCAGCTCGGCTCGTTTGGCTCGGCTCGTTCTGGCTCGTTAAGATAACGAGCCAGCTCGGCTCGACTCGTTATCTTAACGAGCCAGAAGACCGGCTCGGCTCGGCTCGTTTACGAGCTCGAGCTGGCTCGTTTGGCTCGCGAGCCAGCCATATTAAAACATAAAAAATGTAATATGTGTATTATCTAAAGTTTGATAATGGTAATAATATAAAACTAGTCCATTCATAAGTCTTAATAAATCATATAAAAATAATATGTACTATTATATTATAATACTACACACCATACATTGTTTATGGTTCGTACTCTATACCATATATGATGCATCCATTATCCATACATTCATTTAAAATAAAAAGAGTCAAATTAATCTGAAATTTATAGAGTTAAAGTCCAATCATTAACAAATTATAAAGTGTAAGACATAAAGTTATATAACACTAATAAAAGTTTAAGGCCAACAACTTTGGCTCGTTAGGCTCGCGAGCTGGCTCGAGCTGGCTCGCGAGCTGGCTCTCGCTAAGATACGAGTTAGGATGCTTGCTCAGCTCGTTTGAGAAATTAAACGAGCCGAGCCGAGCCGAGCCACTATCGATCCGAGTCGAGCGAGCTATCCAGTTGCGAGCTTTTCGTCCAGCTTTATTCCCGGCTGGCCGCGCTAGGCCTTGCCTGGGCCGGCTTTGAGGCGCGCGGAGGATCCGAGGTTCCTGGCCGGCGGGCTGGGCGTTGAGGGACAACGCGTGCTTTGTCTGGAGTTGAGGCGCGTTGTGAAGCAGGAGGGCCTAATGGGTTAGCCGGAGGTGTCGCACGCGGCGGGTGTGTCCTTGCCCTGGCCAGCGGCGCGACAGGAGGCAGATTGGGGGTTGCAGGCTGTCGTTGTTGGAAGTTGGGGATCACACGTATCTTCTTCCTCTGCCTCTTTTTTCTTTACAGTGCTAACGGGATTAAGGGCAAATATACCTGATGCGGTGGCATCACTTTACCAAGTGATTTATCCAGATACTGTTGAAATTTATTTATGGCAGCCAGAATGCAGGAGTTTTAATTCCTGATAACCAAATATTTTCAGAGATGAGAAGTTGTCAGATTTCAAGATCAGTATGGAATTTAAATTATTGTCAGAATCCAGGAATCAGTAGCTTAGTTTACTATTTTTCCAATTTTGATTTTGTCTATCTGAAAATAGGTATGGCACACTATTTGTGGATGCTTGTGTAAATTGAAGTAACTATATAGATTGCCCCATCGGTTCAAAAAAGCAAAAGTGCAGAATAGTAGAATATTGACATCATGCAATTTCACCTGCCTACTTATTATCTTGTTCATCAGTAGTCACTGGAAATGTTTCTTTGTAGCCGAAATTGTTAATGTACCCTAAGATAGCTTCGCATATTTCTGTAATATAATCTTCAAACTTAAGTTTAGTAATAGTCAACTTTTGTATGAAAACTAATGACTCAAGAAAAGAAAAGATCCTAAAGATAGAAGTCAATTTGAATTTTAGGTTTGCAAGATTGTTTCCAGGCAGTTGATGCAATGAAGTTAAACATGATTCATTTGTAGTCCAGCGAGTACCTATTACTCTGGAAGTCTGGATGGCAGCGAGGCAAGGTTTCCTTGATTTTTCTCTCTTCTCTCGCCGCTGGAGACAACATCTTAAGGTGAACAGTCCTGCAATACAGCACCCTTCTGCCATCCACAGTCTATTTTCTTAGGGCTTGGATTCTTGATTAATCTAATATATTTTTGTGCTTTTTCAGATGTCCCATTGAGGCCTGGCACGACGAATTAGGCTTGGATTTCCTGTTGTAGACGTCTGAATGCTCAACTTATCCGTAGTTGTCCTGTGTCACATGAATTCATGTTGCTTTTTTTTTTTCTGAATGTTGACTGCACGCACTTTCATTTATTTGGTTGATTTTCAGTCCTCAGGCTTAGGTATACGTATTGCATAATTAGTGTTAATTTTTATTCATATTATTCAGGGACAGGGCTATAAAAAAACATGCTTGTACTATGGCATGAGCATAGTTCGCTAGGCGCTAGGCGCTAGGCGGTGACCCTCAGCCTAGAGACTAGTCGGGAGTAATCGCGCCTAGGCGATTCTAGGCGTTTTCCTAGGCGTTTTGGCAATTCAGCCATTATATATATATATATATATATATATATATATATATATATATATATATATATATAACAATAATTCTGAATATATAGGTTACAGTAAATATAAAAAGAGGGCCAGTGGACTTACCTGATTCTTTGCTGGCTTATTCTTTCATGTTCCTAGCTCCTACAACATGTTTTGACAGTTGGTAACTACTATATATTGAATGGACAACAAGTTGTTCATAAAAAAAAAGAAAATACCAAGTTGTCACTTATTCACAGATTAGGCATTCTTATTCACAGAGACAGAGTACAGAGCAGGGGAAAGTAACAGGGGAGGGAGAGGAGCAGGGGAGGGGAGCTGCTGTCGGAGGGGAGAGGAGCAGACGAGGGGAACTGACCTTGGTGGCCGGGGAAGAGAAGCAGGCAGGGAGCAGCTTCCAGGCGGGGAAGAGGAGACCGGCGGCCGGCGGGAAGGTGCTTCCAAGCGGGGAAGATAAGACCGGCGGGGAGCAGCTTCCAGGCGAGGAAGACCAAAGACGAGACCGGCGACCGGCGGGGAAGAGCACCTTCCCTCCGATGGCCACAAGCGGGGACGGCGGTCCGGCGGGGTCGAGCAGGTCCGGCGCCGGCGGAGAGGAGCTCGAACGACGGGGACGAGCTAATGTCGGCCAGGTAGCTCTATCTCTCCCTCTTATCCTCTAATTTCACGATTCGCGACCGCGCGAGCGCCATCGAGCGTGGAAAATCACCGCGCGCACGCGGAATCGGCGCGGGAACTCACGCGCGCACATGGGCGGGGCCAATTTTTCTGTGGGCCCGCGCGTGCGTCCGCCTCGGCGCCGCCTCGCGCGCCTTCGCGCCGCCTAACGCCGCTTCCGCGCCGCCTAGCTCCGCCTAGCGCCTAGGTCACTGCCTACCCCCTAGTCGCAATGAAGGCCTTCGCCTAGCGACTAGTCCCGCCTAGTCGGCCGCCCAGAACCGCCCAACGGAACTTGGGGCATGAGAAATTGGGCGTAGATTTCCTCTTGCAAGTCCGTCAGACATACCTATTCGTTCATATTGCCCATCGTCTTCATTGGGTGTGTGATAGTGTGGAACCAAAATTTTCTAACACTCTTGTAACTTTGATTGCTTTTGTATTTACTGCATGTATCAGTGTTTTCTAATTAGCATAAATTTTGATTCATTCATGTAACTCAGGGACCAGCTCTAGAAAAGCTTGCTTATGGTAACTTTGTTTGATTATTATGTGGTTATCCTTCAGTTACTCTATTTTTTTGAACCAAAGCTACTCTGTATCTTCCGTATTAGAAAATAGAATCAGATGACCATATAACCCTGCTGTGTTTAGTGCTTGCGAGCGCTGGCAGTACTATTCTTGTTTTCACCAAATTATTGTCATAATTAGTTTGTCAGATAGCTTTGGTGGTGCATAACTACATGAGCCTGTAACTGTGATGCGAGGATGCAGAAATTCCTATTGATCTTATTATGTGATTATAGTAGTTAATTCTCTGTCTGACAATACTTCTAATCTAATATAAAAAAAGTTTCTACTTTTTTAACTGGACAATGATAGAAACTAATCTGAACTGCTATAGTTTTTGGTCAGAAATCCATGTGCGGTCAATTTACACTTTGTAGTTTTTTGTTGGAAGTTCATGCACTTATGCCGTCCTGCTTGAGTTTAGTTGTTGGAAGTTTTTTAAGGAGACAGAAGGGAGGTTGCCAATACAGAGGTACTGTATCTGCTTGAGTTTAGTTGCACTTATGAAAAGCTTAGGTTTACTTGTAAATGCTCTTTTTTTGAGATTTATAATGAGCAGATTCTGGATCGGCTCAACCCAAATTCTGTAAACTTGCAGGTAGTTCATGCATGGATTCAGTTATAGTTATATAGATCTTTATTGATTTTGCATGACTTATGTTCAAGTTATAATAACATGCATACAGCCATGAGAACTATCTCTGTTCTGTATTTTTTTTTCTTGCAGCAAGAGTCAGGTTACATAACTAACTGAGTCAGGTTACAATTATCTAACTGACAGTTGCTGTTATATGCAGGGATGACCTATTAGGTTTGTTTCAGAGAAACGATCTCTGTCATTTCTTAAATTAGATGGCTGCAGCAGGCTATGGTGGCGTCAGTATTAGTTCTGCAAAGTTGAGTAAGTCTTAGCTTCTCAGTTCTAGCTATAAGCGAATGCAAATTGTAAAGATTGAAAATTGGATAAATGGTGGTAATAAAGTTGAAGATGAAGTCTAGGGCTATCTGCAGATATCTCTAGCTTCCCTTTTCACTCACTCTGATTTTTTTCCGAAAGTTTTACTATGCAGCTTACAATTGGCTGCAAGTTCAAATCTATATATGCAGCAGAAAATTTGGTCTTAGATTGGTCTATAAGAAATTGAAAAATTATAGACAGAAAAATGGTTAAATGGCTTGCTCTCTGCATATATATATATATATATGCACATGACATGCTATAGGTTGCTAGCTCTTTCTAAATTTGAAGATGGAAGAAGATTTTGCAGCTTCTGAAAGTTTAACCATGGGAGAAGATTTTGCAGCTTCTGAAAATTTCAGTGAGCCAAGGGTGTAATTTAGCCCATTTGTACACTGGGGTTTTGTGTGTTTGTGATTTTCACGTCTAACCTACTGTAGAAACTTTGTTAGGTTTCTGAAGATCAGCCCAGAGGGTAAGGTGCATGTGTATCACGTCTGATGGCAAATGGATTCCTAATTCTGATGTGATCACCCAAGTCATTGAGTAGAAGTACCCAACTCCATCTCTGATCACCCCTCAATGTAGTAAGTTCAACTGGTGCTTGTTTATGAAGATCCTTGCTATATATAGCCCTGTAATTTTCATAGGAGTTACCTCCTAAAGGAATAGGAAGTAATGCATTTATTTATCATGCAATTGATTTTTAGCCTGCAAAATACTTGTAGCTTTATCAGGTAGTTAGAATTGAGAATTATCAGGTAGCTAGAATTCATTTTGTAGTACGTGTGACATGACTTTATGCCTTCTTATGCATGAGTGTATTCCAGGTTATATGAATGGTCATATACAATTGTGTGAGACTAAAAACTATGGAAAAATATTGTCATTTGGTTAAAAATGATTGTTTTCAAGTGTATCCCTATAATAAAACTGTGGCGTTAGCAGGGCACTGTACTGGTCAGAAAAGAAGAACATGGGTTAGAGCATAATCGATACAGGATCATCTCATCTTCTCTATCTGAGCCTGTACTTTTTTGAACTCGTCGTGGATGTACTGCAATGAGAGCATTCGAGCTATTAATCCAGCTGAGGAACGGGTGCCGAATCCCAGATATATGTGAAAAATGTGATATGATGTCAAAGTGACCGCCCTAACCCTTTCCTTGTTCCTAGCAATCACACCGCCCTCTCTAGTTCTGCCCCCAAATTAATCCCACTTCCAGATCCATTGTTGATTTCTCAAGCTTCGTCTCTCCATATTACCCAATGTGATCACTGTGTTGGAAGTGATCTCCCTCCATTAGGCCCAACGGCCTTTTGGGCCTTGTTCTCGCGCCCTGATCGGGGGCGCCCAACCCGATATGGTTGGTGGCCCCCCGTCGCACAGCGCTATAAAAGGAAGGTGGGGGCCGGGGCTCGCAGTACGAGGTTCACCGCAGAGCCAGATCCCCACCGACATCCTAACCCTAATCCCGATCTAGAGAAGGGGCGCTGCCAGCGACGGGAAGCACCACCGAACCCATGGCGCCGGCGAACGACCCCAACACCGGCGCTTCCTCCGGATCGGCTACTCCTGCTCCTACTGATGGTTTGCAAATCCATGCTCTACCGATTCCCTTTCCCTTCTCTGTTATGTGGTAGAATATATATTAGGGCATGTATTCTCTGTGAATCAATTTTGACCACTTCCTACAACGAATCCGCACCCGATCTAATGAATCCATGAACTGTGAAAACCAACAATGGTACCGGAGCCACGGTATATGAACGAAGAACCCTAGATCGGGTAAACCGATTCTAAATTGGGGTAAGAAAATGGAAAGAAATCGAATCGAACTAACCCTAAGCGAAAGGAATGGACCTCGCTGGGTCCTGCCGTCCCTGCCGCTGGCGGTTTGCGCGCGGTTGATGAAACCGGTCGTGGCAGCGTCGTGCTCGCGGGCCTAGGTCGTCGTAGGCGTGGTTGCGCGCAAATCGAAGAAAACCGGCGGTGGCCCGTGCTCGCGGGGAAGAAACTGAAGAACCACCGCATGCGAGGCCGGGTTCGGTCACCGGCGGCTGGATCTTTTTCGTCACCGCGCGCGCGCGTGAAGTGGGCACCATCTGCTAGCCCGCTCGACGGCGGCGAGCTCAGCCCAGGGCGAGCTCGCACGCCGGCGAGGGGGGGCGGCAGCGGCGCCACCGTGTGGCGTCAAGAACGGAAAGACCGGCGCCGGTGGAGACCAAGAGGAAGTGAAAAGGAGGAGGAAAGAAACTTCGGCGGCTGCCTCTCCTGCCGGTGGTGGCCGGTGGCCATGCAGGAAGTGGGAGGAGCAGCTCCGGCGACTTCTTCCCCGGCCGGTGGTGGCCGGCGGCCATGCGGGAATGGGGAGGAGAAAAGAAAGGAAAGGATTTAGGGTTGGAAGCGCCGGCGTTGGAGGTTTTAACCTCCCGAAATCGGCGCCCCACCGTCGGATCACGTGAACGGCCACGATCGAGCGACCGACCGAGCCGGGCCGCAGTTGGGCCGCGCGACACCGAACTAGGCCGCCGGCAGCGCAAGGCCCGGTTGGCTGAGCTCGCGACCGTGCGTGGGCCGGCTGCGCTGACGGGCCGCGCCCCACTGGCCAGGCCGAGCCGCGCGTGGGCCGGCTGCGCTGGCTGGGCCACGGGGAAAAGGAAGGCCTGTGGGCCAAAATTGAAGAAGAAGAGAAATTTCATTTTTTTTCAGAAGCAATTTTACATGAATTCGATGAATATTTGAATGAATTTGAATAGAATTTGAATAAGAATTTTTTCGTGCAATTTTGTCCAACGACATTTTGCTCAGAAAATAATGAAATATTCTGGAAAATAACATTATGAGAATTTTATTATTGTTTCTGCTGCGTACTTGATATAATTATTTTCATTATCAAATTCGAACCAACGGGAGAATTTGATTTTGAAAAATGAATAATAATTGAAGATGAATTGTAGTATTGTTATTTTCTGACCAACGTTGTTAATAACAATATTATAATTTTGATTCATGAAAATTATGCATTAATTTTATTTCTGCCCAACGGTGATGTAAAATTATTGCATAGATGAATTATATGTTTCAATTTGACCAACATTGAGTTAAAGCATATGATTCCATGTATAAATGTTTCTCACTTACTCTGATGTGGTTTCAGGAGGCAAATGCATTGTGAACATCACGAACATTCCGACACTCAACGGGACTAATTACCGTGTGTGGCGGGAGAAATATGAACTTGAACTTGTGTTAGGAGAGGTCGATTATGCCATCATCTCACCGTGTCCCACTGAACATGTGGATCCGGTGAGAGAAGAAAATGAATCTGACGCTGATTTCACTGCTCGAAAGCGTGATCATGTTGAGATAAGAATGAAATATGATCTTGAACATAGGCAATGGACCATCTCCAACCGCAAGTGCTTATTGGTAGCTAAGGCCACCATAGAAGAACAGATAAGGGGCTCAATCCCTGAATGTGCTACTGCCACAGAATATCTTGATAAAATCAAGAGTCAGTTTACTGGGTCTACCAAGGCCACAGCAAGTTCACTGATAAAGAAGCTTGTGAATGAAAAATATACTGGTGGTAGCATCAGAGAGCATATTTTGAAGATGAACACCACGACATCTAAGCTAAAAGAGATGAATTTGAAGGAAGATGATTTCCTGATTCATTTGATTTTTGCTTCCCTACCGAAAGAATATGATACTTTTATTGTGAACTATAATATGCAGCCTGAAAGATGGGGCATAGAAAGACTTATCTCAATGTGTGATCAAGAAGAGGAGAGGATAAAATCCTCACAGAATGAGTCCGCCCATTTTGTGAAGGATAATAAAAGAAAGAACTTTAATAGCAAGAATTCTAAACCACAGGGGAAACCCAAGTGGGACAAGGCCTCTTCCTCAAACTCACAGGAAAAGAAACCCCAGGAATCTGAAAATCAGCAGAGCAACTCCTATGGTGAAGCTGAAAAGGATCAATGCAAGCACTGCTTTAAGAAGGGACACTACAAGAGAGACTGTCCTGACTTCCTGAAATCTCTACTGAAAAGAGGTGATGAATTTATTACATTTGTAGATGAATCCCTGTATTTATGTTATGCTAAATCCACTTGGTGGGTTGATTCAGGAGCAACTACTCATGTTGCAAATTCCTTACAGGGGTTAAGTGGGACGAGAACCTTGCAAAGAGGAGAAAGAACGATTAAAGTGGCAAATGGAGTACAAGCCGACGTTGAAGCGATTGGAGATTTATCTTTAGAATTGAACAACGGCTTTGTACTTAGACTTAAAGAAGTACTTTATGTTCCCTCTTTGCGAAGAAATTTAATAAGTGTTTCAAAACTTGATGATGACAGAATTGATTGCCATTTTGGTGATGGCAAATGTAAGATACTCGTTAACAATAAATGTGTTGGTCTTGCCTTCCGACAAGATAAGCTTTATTTGTTATCTCTTGATGAAAATGCGAACAATGTATGCGATGAGAATGATTCCCCATCTGCGAATGTAACTAAGAAGCAGAAGCGAATTGATGATGCCTCTTCGAAATTATGGCACTGCCGCTTGGGCCATATTTCGAGGGGGAGAATGGAACGGCTAATTAAAGAATCAATTCTTCCGCACTTAGAATTTTCAGATTTAGAACAATGCGTTGATTGCATCAAAGGAAAGTATGTCAAGAAAATTAAGAAAAATGCCAAACGAAGCACAAGAACTTTAGAAATAATCCACACTGATATATGTGGTCCATTTCCTATGAAAAGCGTGGATGGTTATGATTCGTTTATAACATTCACAGACGACTACTCTCGTTATGGCTATATTTATCCAATTAAAGAAAGATCGGAAGCATTGGATAAATTCAAAATATTTAAAGCTGAGGTTGAAAATCAGCATGATAAGAAAATAAAGATAGTACGATCAGACCGAGGTGGAGAGTACTATGGGCGACATACCCCATATGGCCAAATTCCTGGACCGTTTGCAAAGTTTCTACAGGAAAATGGCATAGTCACTCAGTACTCCACACCGGGGGAGCCTCAGCAGAATGGAGTGGCTGAAAGACGTAACCGTACCTTAATGGATATGGTAAGAAGCATGATAAGTTACTCCACATTACCTATTAGTTTATGGATGGAGGCACTGAAAACCGCCATTCACATACTTAATCGAGTACCAAGCAAATCGGTGCCTAAAACACCGTATGAATTATGGACAGGAAGGGAACCCTCACTTAACCATTTGCGTGTGTGGGGCTGTCCAGCTGAGGCAAAAGTGTTTAACCCAAATATAGGAAAGTTAGACTCTAAGACAGTCAGCTGCCATTTCATTGGCTATCCAGAAAGATCAAAAGGATATCGGTTTTATTGTCCTGACAGACATACGAAAATTATAGAAACAAGACACGCTGTGTTCTTGGAGGATAATATGATCAGGGGGAGCATGGTAGCACGAGAAATAAGTCTATAGGAGAAACGGGTACATGTAACCACTCCAATGGTTGAAGAACCATTCTTTACGCTACCTGTTGCTGTTGAGCCCACAGTGTAGGACACTATGGAGCCAACACCTGTTGCAAGTTCTCCCGTGGCGACAATAAATGAACATGAGGAACCTGTCCTTGAGGAGGCTGTCCTTGAGGAACCCATAGAACCAAATATCGCACATGAGGAAGAACAACAATAACCCAATGTGGAACAAGTGCCAGAGGCCCTTAGAAGGTCTCAAAGAACAAGAAGGTCAGCAATTTCTAATGACTATGAAGTTTATGAAACAGAAGAATTTCAGATAGGGGGATAATCCCACCTCATTTGAAGAAGCCATGAGAAGCGACCACTCATCAAAGTGGCTTAAGGCCATGGAAGATGAAATGAAATCAATGAGTACCAATAAAGTTTGGGACTTGGAAATTATTCCTAAGGGAGCCAAAACAGTAGGTTGTAAATGGATCTACAAAACAAAATATGACTCCCAAGGGAATATAGAAAGGTTTAAAGCGCGACTTGTGGCGAAAGGCTTTACGCAAAGAGAAGGGATTGATTACAATGAGACATTTTCTCCAGTCTCATGTAAAGATTCCTTCAGAATTATAATGGCACTTGTGGCCCACTATGATTTGGAATTACATCAAATGGATGTAAGAACGGCATTCCTTAACGGGGATTTGGATGAAAATGTTTATATGGCACAACCGAAAGGTTTTGTTGTAAAAGGAAAAGAAAATATGGGATGCCGCCTAAAGAAATCAATCTACGGATTGAAACAAGCCTCAAGACAGTGGTATTTGAAATTTGATAGAACGATAAAAGGTTTTGGGTTTAAGGAAAATGTTGAGGACAATTGCGTTTACGCAAAATTCAAGAATGGAAAGTATATATTCCTGATTTTGTATGTGGATGATATTCTGCTTGCTAGCAGTGATGTCAATCTACTAATGGAAACGAAGAAATTCTTGTCCTCAAACTTCGATATGAAAGATCTCGGTGAGGCCTCATTCGTTTTGGGAATAGAGATTCACCGAGATAGAAGAAAGGGGTACTAGGATTGTCGCAAAAGACATACATAGAAAAGGTTTTGAAGAAATTTAGTATGCATGCGTGCAGTTCTTCACTTGCTCATATTGTCAAGGGCGAAAGATTTGGGGAACATCAATGTCACAAGAACGAATATGAGATTAATCGAATGAAAGCGGTACCGTATGCTTCAGAAGTTGGAAGTTTACGATATGCTCAAGTGTGTATACGCCCTGACTTGGCTTTTGTCACCGGGTTACTTGGCAAATATCAAAAGAATCCAGGAATAGAACATTAGAAATTGGTGAAGAAAGTCCTGCGTTATTTGCAGGGTACGAAAGGCCTCATGCTAACGTATAGAAGATCTGATTCCCTGAAGATAGAGGGGTATTCAGATTCCGATTATGCGGGAGAAGAAAGAAAATCCACGTCAGGATATATATTTACTCTCGCAGGAGGGGCTATATCGTGGAAAAGCTCCAAACAAACCGTGACTACATCCTCGACAATGTATGCCGAGTTTGTAGCATGCTATGAGGCAATGGGGCAGGTGAATTGGCTAAAGAAATTCATACCCGGATTGAAAGTGATTGATAATATCAATGAACCACTGAGGTTGTATTGTGATAACAACCCAGCGGTACAGTATGCTCACAACAATAGATCAAGTGGTGCTGCCAAACACATTGACATAAAGTACTATATTATAAAAGATAAAGTTCAGGATCATATTATAAATCTTGAGTATATAAGTACAGAGAAAATGCTCGCGGATCCGCTCACTAAGGGCTTACCTCCCAACGTGTTCAGAGAACACGTAGCCGGCATGGGTTTAAGGGAAAGCCTATGATTCCCGAACATACGAAGGGCCCAGAAGAAACTTCATTCCAAAACAGAGAAATGTGTTGTAGCTGTTAGTCTAACGGCACCAATTGCTGTGACGATGAAACAGTTCAATGCACTAATCTGCAATGGAATAGGATAGAAACCAGAAAATTATGAATCGAAAGATTGAGTATGAAATTAAAGAACAAAGAAAGTGATGAGAGATCAAGGGGGAGAATGTTGGAAGTGATCTCCCTCCATTAGGCCCAACGACCTTTTGGGCCTTGTTCTCGCGCCCTGATCGGGGGCGCCCAACCCGATATGGTTGGTGGGCCCCCGTCGCACAGCGCTATAAAAGAAAGGTGGGGGCCGGGGCTCGCAGTACGAGGTTCACCGCAGAGCCAGATCCCCACCGACATCCTAACCCTAATCCCGATCTAGAGAAGGGGCGCTGCCAGCGACGGGAAGCACCACCGAACCCATGGCGCCGGCGAACGACCCAACACCGGCGCTTCCTCCGGATCGGCTACTCCTGCTCCTACTGATGGTTTGCAAATCCATGCTCTACCGATTCCCTTTTCCTTCTCTGTTATGTGGTAGAATATATATTAGGGCATGTATTCTCTGTGAATCAATTTTGACCACTTCCTACGACGAATCCGCACCCGATCTAATGAATCCATGAACCGTGAAAACCAACACACTGACTACCAATACCCTAGTCACGCGTCGCCATGACCACGCGCCCCTCCGTGCTCACGCTCCTCCTCCTACTCGCCGTCCAGCTCCCTCCCGCCGCCGCCGCCGCCAAGCACCGCCACGCGTCCGAATCCGCCCCGGCACCACCCGCCTCCTACCTCCTCGTATCGTGGGCAAGCAACCTCACGCTCCTGGGCTCCGCCTCCCTCCACCCGGGCGCCACAGCCGTCGCGCTCACCACCCCGTCCCGTGACGGCGTCGGTGCCGGGCGCGCCCTCTTCTCGGAGCCCGTCCGCCTCTTCGTCCCCTCCTCCTCCGCAGCCGCCTCCTTCTCTACCCGCTTCACCTTCCGCATCACGCCCGCGCCCACCTACGGTGACGGCCTCGCCTTCCTCCTAACCTCTTCCCGGACTTTCCTCGGCGCCTCCAACGGGTTCCTCGGCCTCTTCCCCTCCTCCTCCGCCTCGGACGAGGGCGAGGCCGACCTCCGCGGCGTCACCACCGTAGCCGTCGAGTTCGACACCCACCGCGACGTGGCGCTGCGTGACCCGGACGGCAACCACGTCGCGCTCGACGCGGGTTCCATCTTCTCCGTCGCGTCCGCGAGCCCCGGCGTCGACCTCAGGGCAGGCGTACCCATCACCGCCTGGGTGGAGTACCGCGCCCCACGCCGCCGCCTCAGCGTGTGGCTCTCGTACTCGTCGTTCCGCCGCCCAGAGAAGCCCGCCCTCTCTGCTGATGCCGACCTCTCCGGACTCCTGCGCACATACATGTACGCCGGCTTCTCGGCGTCCAATGGCAATGGCGCGGCGCTTCATGTCATTGAACGCTGGACCTTCCGCACCTTCGGCTTTGCCAACTCATCCCGCGCGTCGCCACCATCTGAGTCCCCAGCACAGCCCAACAAGGCACTGCTGCCGCCTAACAAACCACTTCTGCTTACAGGAAACCACCAGCACCACCACCTAATCTACAAGGTGCTCGGTGGAGTCCTTGGAGGCATGGTCTTGCTTGTATTTGCCATCGTCGCCTCTGTTGTCTGGCTTTCCAGGCCAGCTCGTCGCACAAGTGAAGAGCGTACAGTGCCGAGCGAGGACAAGCCTTATGGGACGATGTCTATGGAGGTGGTACGGGCAGCAACAAAGAGCTTCGACAGTGGCAATGTGATTGACATTGGTGGCTCTGGTGCCACTGTGTATGAGGGAGTGCTCCCATCCGGTTCAAGAGTTGCTGTCAAACGGTTTCAGGCTATATGGCCGTGCACGAAATCATTTGTAAGTGAGCTTGCGGCCATGCTCAATTGCCCAAATCATCCCAATCTTGTGCGGCTTGCTGGGTGGTGCTGCAGTAAGGATGAGCTTGTGCTTGTTTATGAGTTCATGCCCAATGGGAATCTTGACTGTGCGCTGCACACAATGGGTGGAGCAACACTTCCGTGGGAGGCACGGTTCAGGGCAGTGCTTGGTATCGCCTCAGCGCTTGAATATCTACATGATGGGTGTGATCACCGGATTCTACATCGCGATGTCAAGTCATCTAATGTGCTACTCGATGGTGAATTCAATGCCAGACTAGGTGATTTTGGGCTTGCTCGTCTGGTGAGCCATGGTGGATTACCGCTGACAACACAGCCAGCAGGCACACTTGGCTACCTTGCTCCAGAGTATGTGCATTCAGGTGTTGCAACAGAGCGGTCCGATGTGTACAGTTTTGGTGTGCTTGCTCTGGAGGTGGCCACTGGCCGGAGGCCAACAGAGAGGGGAATCTCTGTTGTTGATTGGGTGTGGGTTCTATGGGGTCGTCGGAGGCTAGTTGATGCTGCAGACCAGCGGCTTCAGGGCCGATTTGTTGCGGAGGAGATGCGACGGATTCTGCTTGTGGGTCTCTCTTGTGTGCATCCGGACTGTAGGAAGCGACCTGGTATGCGAAGGGTAGTCAAGATGCTTGATGGGACTGCACCCTTGACAATGGTGCCAGATAAGAAGCCACCTGTTATGCTCCAGACACAAGTAAATCAAGGTTCATCAATGAACTCAGCAGATACTGTCAATACAGCGTTCTACAGTTGTCGCTGAACTTATATGTTAATAGGTTGGCTAATAACCACATCCTGATTCATATGTGGTTGTGTTGATGCTCCAACTTTCATTTCTGAAACATGAGTAGAAGCTAATGTTGGGGTTGTTCCACATTGTTGGAACATATCCTACTTGTGCACAGAACGCTGCATAACATATTGTTTTCTGGTACAAAATGCATTGAGGTGTTTTCTAATAACTTGGTTGAAGATTCCTATGCCACTTACTTGAACAATTGCTTCAGTTACTCGTATATGCCTGATGATCTTCTTGATTTTGCCTGACAAATGATGGGCATCTATTGGGGTATTTGGACATTGGTGTCACTCTGAATAATCACAACGGAGCTGTAGCTCTTATGTTCATATAGATGCAACTGAACTGTCATCCTATGTAGTTCTGAACATGTTGTATTTGGCGCATGATTTTCTTCACTGAATTTTCATCTGAAATATACTTGATTGGTCCTTTCATACATCATTACTTCCTCCATTATTGCCTAACATGGCATCTAGAGTGACTGTTGAGCACTACAGTGCTTATGTGCTGCTCCTTCTCTTCCAGCGTCTGGTTGGAAATCTACTCAACTCTGGGAATTCGTCTCCCATGCCCGGAGGAGGCACTAGGCCTGATGGATTGGTGGGAATGGTCCAGGGATTCGCTACCTGCTCACAAACGAAAGGGCTTTGACTGTCTCTTCACGCTTCACCTGGCATATTGGAGTGAAAAGCGTGTCTTCTGTTCTGGAGTGAATGGTCACAGCTCAGTAAGTACTCACCATCAGGCAACATGCCCGGCTCTGGGTACAGGCAGGCGCGAGGGATCTTGATTGCCTCTTTTTTTTTTCTCCCTTTGTGAGTGTCTAGACTAATCCATTCGTTTCAGTCGTTTCCCTCATGAAAGAGTAACCTTCGAGTGTGTCCTCATGTGCCAGATAATGGAAAATCAGAATGCACTGTTAGAGCAACTCCATCAGATCCCCTTTCCCCTTTTCCTTAAAAGGCAATATAGGAGTTTGAGAAAACTCAATTCCAGGTTATAGGGGAGAGTTTATAGCCTTATACAGCACATTGAGAAAATCCATCCCCTTCCCTTTATGTGGAACTCACCTTAAGTGACATCGCCTTTCTTCTTCTCTCCTCTTTTTCCTCTCCCGTCGTGCTCTCTCTATCTCTGCTCTCTTCTCTCGTGGCGCTCTCTCCTCGCTCTTCCCCTGTGGTCGGCAGTAGGTGGTGCTGCAGCAGGCGGCGGCGGCCCGGCCAGCGGCCCGCGCACTCGCCTACCTAGTGTGGCTATCAGACGTCCAATTGGGACCCCCACGTCAGGCATAGCAGGCTGGCTGGAGCCCAGGACCCGACCCTGGCCTATGCCGAGGGCACCACGCGCACAGCAAGGGGCGCGCGGCCAAGGAGGGCGGGCCACCGCCGTCTCCACCACATTATCCTGAATTCTAGATAGATTAGGAATAAAGAAGATTTGGAATAAAAATAGGAAAAATAAGTCGAGATTTGTTTAGGAAAGGAGTTGAGATTTTTTAGGAAGTAGGAGAGTTTTGCTTTAAGAAAGGAAGTCCAAATCTATAAGGACTCCTTTTATAGTTTTTTTGTATGCAAGTCCTCTAAGGACTACAAATATATAGAGGCATTGTAACTATTTCCATTCAACAAAGGAATAGAACATTGCTCTTTAGTCAAATCTCTCTCTCTCTTCCTCTCCTGTGCTACCGCCCATTGTTTTAGCCCTTTTCTTGAAAAATATTCACATTTAGACCCTTGATGATTTTAATTTCGTTTTTGGACCTATGCTCGGCGCTATGGATCACGGCACCAAGGTAACACGTCTCGGAGCCGTGAGTCATGGCGCCGAGGTTGAATGCGCTGACAGCCAAGCTGCATGACCAAGAGCTGGTGTGGCACCAAGTTTGGCTCCGAGATTTATGGCGCTGAGCTCGGCGCTGTGGATCTTGGCGCCGAGCTCTAGCAATTGGTGCTACCTCTTGGTCTTCACACCCATCAACATCAACTGTGCTAGTACGCTAGCCTTGGATGGCTACGTGACCCGATGTCTGGGGTGTTTGGATGCAGGAACTAAAGTTTAACGGGTGTCACATCGGATGTGGGTGTCATATGGGGTGTTTGTGTACTAATAAAAAAACAAATTACAGATTTCGTCAGTAATCCGCAAGACAAATTTATTAAGCTCAATTAATCTGTCATTAGCATATGTTTACTGTAACTCTACATTGTCAAATCATGGACTAATTAGGCTTAACAAATTCGTCTCGTAAATTAGTCGTAATTTATGCAATTAGTTATTTTCTAGTCTCTATTTAATACTCCATGTATGTGTTAAATATCTGATGTGATAGAGACCGAAGTTTAGCCAGGGAAACTAAACAGGGCCGCTACTGGGACTAGCTGCCGTGGGGAACGAAATCCAATACCAGAGCTACTCCACGAAGAGAGAGACGAGGCATGGCTGCATGGGCATGCATGGAGTAATGGGGCATGTATGGAGTAAAAGGTGTGACGCCTGTATTAACTAAATTAGCACAAAGTTACATAATGGTGAGAGATAATCAGATAACCACACATTTACGGAACTCATGCATTAACTAAATCAGTACTAATAAATTTGTTGCTAGCTACGTAGGAGGTTAAATTAGTACAAAGTTTCAATGTCAAATATTTTACATTTTTTAAAATAAGGATCTAGAATCAGATAGATAAAAATAATAGAAAATTAATTCATGTATGTCTATTTAGAAAATTAAATTAGCACGGAGTTTAATGTCAAACGGCTCCACCGGTGTAGCTGAAGCCGTTTTAGTAAACGTTTAGTAAGCTGGTTGTCGGGTATCATGATTATGGGTACCCAAATCAGGGACAAACCTTTTCATCAACCGAGACTAAGCAGGGCCGTCTGCGGGCGGTTATTCGTCTCGCCCGAGGCCGTCTCGGTAAGCAACCCTCAAAAGAGAAATTCTCCACCTCGCCCAAGGCCCCGATACAAGGTCTCGGACGCGGGAAGTTCTCTGACTCGCCCGACCCTAACCTCTGATGCCGCTCTCCCATTGGCGCGCTCGAGACCCCCTGTGATGTCGCCCACGTTCTTGCGCTGACAAACCGTACAAGCCAGGAGAAGACAGGGGCCAAATCACGACACCGTCGCCCATAACCACATGGGAAAAAGCTGCTGATCACTATGCCACCCATACTGACACTATATGCACGATCTGCGTGATGCCGCTCTAGGCCACTATTCCCTCGAACGGGGTGAAATCATGCCATGATTCATGCCTCCGAGGCCTCGGCTCTCTACGACGGTCAAACCGCAAGGACAGACATGTCGCCATAGTGATGATGACGACCCTACACGTCGTAGCTGCGTCGTCCGCAGGGCTACGTATGTCAGGGCACGTCGCTACAGCATCAAAGGACAGGGGTCACTCCTCCAACAGTGATACGCCACCAACTACAGGACAAGACTAGAGACCTCAGATCTTTCTTCTCGGGAAGAACATCACGTAACACATGCATGTAACCCTATGCTCCCCTTGCATCTATAAAAGGGGATGACAGGGACCATTCCAAGGGGAGGAAAGACAGAGAACGAACCCATAGGCAATTCGACTCACCACGAGCAAGCGCTCTACACTTGCACATCTTGAGACCTAGGAGCTCCTCCCTCTCTCACCAGCTTGTAACCCCCTACTACAAGCACCTTGGTACAAGGCAATACAAGACTCTCCTCCCCACTGGACGTAGGACATTCTTTGGCCCAAACCAGTATAAATCGCTTGTGTTCTTCTTGCACACCATCCGGATCTCAGACGCGCAAATGCTCAATCACTTATTGGGGTTAGGGCCACTAGTCCAAACACCAACAGTTGGCGCGCCAGGTAGGGGGAGGTTTGCGGGTCACAGCCACCATTCCTTGCGAGTTTTGGATGGCGACTCCACTTCGTCTCTGCACGGTGATCTGGTTCGGGAGCCTGGAATTCATGTCTCTGGGTTACAACTATGACATGGTCCTCCTCCCACCTAGAGCTCCGTCCGACAGCAACTCCTCTCCGCGTCGCTAGATGCGTGGAAGGCATCCAGGTCATCATGGTCACCATTCTCGTCGTGCTCGTCACATGTGGTGGATGAGGGAGAGCCCCCATCCCTGCTCAAGGACCGAGGGTGACTCCCCAAGCTCTCCCGAGTCTTCTTGCTCAGCTGCCGGGATAGGATCCCTCGCGAGGGACCTATCTAGCATAAACCTAGCCACGGACAAAGCACCGATGGCACAGGGCGCGCCAGCGGGGCAACACTCCGAGAGCCCGTCTGAAAGTCCTAGTTTAGTTTTGGAGAATTGATGAAACCCTATATGCTAACCTAGTTGATCAAGTGTGAATGAGATAGGTAGCACAATTCCAAGTAGTGAAGCAAGTGGTGATGATCATGATGGCTCAAGTGATCAAGGTGTTCTAGACTTAGAAATGAAGGAAAAGCAAAATGGACTCAAGGCAAAGGTGATAACCATAGGACCATTTTGTTTTTTGTGATCAAGACACTTAGCGAGTGTGATCACATTTAGGATTGATAGCCGTACTATTAAGAGAGGTGAAACGTGTTGTGAAATGCGGTTGTCAAAGTGCCACTAGATGCTCTAACTTATTTGCATATGCATTTAGATCTAGTGGAGAGCTATTTTTAACGCCTCAAAAATGATTGTGAAAATGCTAACACACATGCACATGGTGATGTACACTTGGTGATGTTAGCACATTTATGAAGGCGATAGAGATTGAGCGGTACAGAGGGATTTGGGTTCCTCTCTCCCTCCCGCCGAGCTTGCGAGGCGGGATTCAACACTTTTTGGAAAATGAAACACCTATTTTCCACTGCGCCGGACGCGATCTCAGCATAACCGGACGCATCCGGTTAGTGTCAGCGAGCAGCGCAAGGGGCAGCTAGGGTTTCTAACCGGAGCGTCCGACGCCTCACGGGACCGGCGCGTCCGGTCAACATGGCGTGGAACAGCTTCAGTGAAGAGCTAACTAGACGCGGTGGCGAGTCCGGTCACGATCGACCGAACGCGTCCGGTCGTGGTGGGTGCTTACTAGACTCAAACCGGACGTCGGGTGTAACGCGTCCGGTCAGTTCTGTAGCGCATCCAGTCGGTGCTTCGTGAGCGCAGGCGCTGTGCGATCGGCATGTCCGGTCAATTCAAGCTGCGCGTCCGGTCACTCTAGTGCGTAAACAAGTACTTTCAAGTGATCGTTACGATCTAACATACGAGATTCAAAGTGTGACACGTGGTGCGTATCGGGTGGTCTCGGTGGAGCGACCGGACGCTAGGCGTGTCCGGTCAGGCCGGACCTGTGAGTCCGGTCGCCCCGATTTGTGTTGTGCAGTGAGCCCAATGGCTCTATTCGCGGGGGGCTCCTATATAAGCTTGTTGGCCGGCTCTAGCTCACTCCCTTGGCCATTTACATTGACATAGCAACCTTGTGAGCATAGCCAAACCTCTCCCACTTATCTCCATCATAGATTCTTCATCTTTGTGAGATTGGGAGAAAATCCAAGTGCATTGCTTGAGTGATTGCATCTAGAGGCACTTGGTGATTGTGTTTCACTACGGGATTCGCTTGTTACTCTTGGTGGTTGTCACCACCTAGACGGCTTGGAGCAGCGTGGATCGTCGAGCGTAGGAAAGTGCTTGTCTCCGACTCTGATCGTGGTGATTGTGATGGGTTCTTGACCTTTCCCTGGCGGAGAGCCAAAAGGTACTCTAGTGGAATGCGCGTGGCTTATGTGACCTTCTCTTGTGTTGGTTGTGCGGCACCCTATTGAGGGTTTGGCGTGTGATGCCAATTAGCGCGTGAACCTCCAAGTGAGTGCATCGCCACAATGAGGACTAGATTGCCAGCAAGCAAGTGAACCTCGGGTAAAAATCATTGTGTCATCTTTGTTTCTGAGGTGATTGGTCTCTATTGGTGTTCTCTCTTGTGATTGACTCAATCCTCTACACGGCGGTATAATCTTCCATCACATCCTTTACTTATTGTTGTTTAGTTGTTCTTGTGTAGTTCTCTTGTTTAGCTTTAGCTTGTCACCTAGGAGTAACTAGTGACATTACCTTGTGTGCTACTTTAGAGATCATAGAAACTAGAAATGGTAGGTGGCTTGCAACCTTCTTGTAGTGCTAGTGCAAAACTCGCTTCACCATCTTAAGTACTAATTATTTTTTTCTAAGTGTTGTTGTAGATTTTTTAAATAGGCTATTCACCCCCTCTAGCCATTTGGACCTTACACCGTTGCGCTCCACGGGGGCCACATTGGCGATAGAAGGGCCCACGACAGCGCCGTCGCCATTCCCTTATGGGCTTGGCAATGCTGCCATGGGTTACTCTCGCTCGATACGTTCCACCATGAGCTCCTACGTGGGGCTTCCCTAGCATCATCTACGCGCCACCCACGAGCTCCTTGCAACTACATCGGAGACATCCAGCGCTGACTCCATGGAGGACAGTGATGGGTGGGCCAGTGCGAACTTCTCTGGGCTTTGTAATCCGAAGGGTCTACGTTAGCTCATGGGTGCGTACAACTACCTCTTCGGTTACCCCGACTCCGATGAGGAAGACTACGACCCTTCACATGAATGCTTCCACGTGGAGGTAGAGGAGATAGCCCCGGGGGACGCCACTCCTGCAGGGCAGGGCGTTGGCACTCCGCTTCGGCAAGTGCTGCCCACAGGGCCCCCACGAGAGCAGGCCGCGGTGTCTGCCCCTGAGAGGTCTCGGCGGGCCGAGCTCAAGCAGCTCCGTGAGCTCGAGGCCAAGATCGACGAGGACCGCCAGCAGCTAGTGCACCTCCAGGCCACCCTCAAGCAGGAGCGTTCTGGTAGGGGTGACGGCGGAGTAGCCCGGCGCGGGGCTCGCGACGTCTATCGCCGCATCAACATCGATGAGGGGGTGATCAACCCCCATTCTTCGCCAGGGCCAGCCAAAATGTCGCTGCGGTGGCAATGCTCCTTCGAACGATGCTAGAGCCATCCACTACAGAGGGGCAACAAGTCCACAACGAGCTTCGCGGGCTTCTTGAATGCACCGTGGTGCAGCAGGCCGAGAGCTCCATGTCTCGACGACGTGAGCCCGAGGCCAAGCCACTCGTGGTGCCCTCTCGACAAGAAAGGGAGGCCTCAGTTTGTCCTGAACCGCAAAGGGCACCAGAACGCAACAAGACCCCATCGGTACGCGACCATCCCGGCGACGGCGCCGACCGCGCGTCATTCTCGATGCACGCTGACACAACAAGGAGGATGGTGCCACACGCGGCTATCACCCATGCCGAGGCAGACGCTACGATAGCAAGGGGGACCAAAGCCCCTCACTCGTGCCTCTAGGTCCCCGTGTCTTCAGCGAGGCCATCCGGAGGGCTCGATTCCCAGCCCAATTCCGTCAATCAGCCAACATTGTCAAGTACTCTGGGGAAATGAACCTCGATGTGTGGCTTGCTGACTACCACCTAGCTTGATAGCTAGGCGGCGCGGATGATGACCTGCTCATCATTCACAACCTTCCCCTGTTCCTGGCCGACTCAGCGAGAGCCTGGCTAGAACACCTTCCACCGCGGTGGATTCGTGACTGGACCGACCTGGTCAGGGTCTTTGTGGGGAACTTTCAGGGCACATATGTGCACCCTAGGAATACCTAGGACCTTAGAACTGCCACTAGAAGCCAGATGAGACTCTCCGTGAGTTCATTCGACGCTTCTCCAAGCAATGCATCGAGCTCCCTAATGTCACCGATTTGGATGTCATTGGGGCGTTCATCGCCGGCACCACCTGCAGGGAGCTAGTCCATGAGCTGGGCCGCAAGTCTCCCACCAAGGCGAGCGAGCTCCTGGATATCACCATCAACTTCGCCACGGATGAGGAGGTGGTCGGAGCCATCTTCCCCGACGCCAAGGGAAAGTGGAAGGAGGACGCCGCCGAGGGCTTCGCCTCCCATGACCCCAAGAAGAAGAAAGGCAGGTTGGGGAAGCAGCATCGATAGAAGGATGCCCTGGTCACCGCTGCAGACCACAAGAAGCCCCGAGGCCCCCTCCCGGGGCCCTAGGAGTTTTTGACGAGATGGTCAAGAAGGCATGCCCCTATCATAGACGCCCAACGAAGCACACCCTGAAGGAGTGCACCATGATGCGGCGCTACTTCTCCCGAAGCGGTCAGCCTAAGGACAATGCCGAGAAGAAAGAAGTAGACGCCCAAGAGGGCGATGACAGGATGACGGGTTCCCTGAAGTGAAGAATTGCTTCATGATCTTCGACGGTCGCTCGGCGCAACTCACAATGTGCCAAAGAAAGCACGAACGCCGAGAGGTCTAAGCGGCGGAGCCCAACATCCCGTCGTTCCTCGATTGGTCCAAGGAGGCCATCACGTTTGACGGTGATGACCACTCGGATCACATCCCGAACCTGGGGCATTACCTACTCGTTGTTGACCCTATCATCGGCAACACCTGACTCACTAAGGTCCTGATGGACGGGGGCAGTGGCCTCAACATCTTGTACATCGAGACCCTCGAACTCAAGGGGATTAGTAGGCCTCAGCTCCGAGCGATGCAACACCATTCCATGGTGTCATGCCAGAACAACATGCCACCCCTCTCGGACAGATTGATCTTCCCGTATGCTTTGGGACTCCTTCCAATTTCAGGAGGAAAACCCTCACCTTCGAGGTTGTCGGGTTCCGTGGGACCTACCATGCCATTTTGGGGTGACCATGCTACACCAAGTTCATGGCCGTCCCTAACTACACCTACCTCAACTTGAAGATGCCCGGCCCTAATGGCGTCATCACCATCGGCTCTGCGTACCAGCACGCCTACGAGTGCGACGTGGCTTGCATCGAGTACGTCGAGGCCCTCTTCGAGTCAGCAGCCTTGGCTGCTGATTTAGAGAGGCTCTCCAAGGAGATGCCCGACCCTAAGCGCCACGCCGGCAGTTTTGAGCCAGCTGAGGAAGTTAAACTCGTCCCACTTTGCGCCAACGACCCCAACGGCAAGGTGCTCAAGGTCAGCGCTGCGCTCGACCCCAAATAGGAAGCCGTGCTCGTCGACTTCCTCTGCGCAAATGCAGACATGTTTGCGTGGGGTCCCTCGGACACGCTAGGCATCCTGAGGGAGGTCGTCGAGCACTCCTTGGACATCCGAGCCGGCTCCAAACTGGTGAAGCAGCATCTGCGCTGATTCAACGAGGACAAGCGCCGAGCCATCAGGGAGGAGGTGCACAAACTTTTGGCGGCTGGATTCATCAAGGAAAGGAGGTATTCCATCATGAGTGGTTAGCTAATCCTATGTTAATTAAAAAGAAGAATGGGAAATGAAGAATGTGTGTGGATTATACTAGTTTAAATAAAGCATGTCCAAAGCACCCTTTTCCATTGCCTCGTATCGATCAAATAGTTGACTCCACTGCGGGATGTGAATTGTTATCTTTTCTTGATGCATATTCTGGCTATCACCAAATAAAAATAAAAGAGTCCGACCAGCTCGCGACTTCTTTCATCACTCTGTTTGGCACGTATTGTTACGTAACCATGCCGTTTGGTCTCAAAAACACGGAAGCCACATACCAACAATGTATGCTTAGAGTTTTTGGGGACCTCTTTGGGTGAACCATTGAGGCATACATAGATGATATCATTGTAAGTCCAGAGAGGCCAACAACCTTGTCACTGA
This sequence comes from Saccharum hybrid cultivar R570, assembly GCA_038087645.1. Taxonomy (NCBI): domain Eukaryota; kingdom Viridiplantae; phylum Streptophyta; class Magnoliopsida; order Poales; family Poaceae; genus Saccharum; species Saccharum hybrid cultivar. Next base: position 2,109,462 of record JAQSUU010000187.1, read on the forward strand.
TCTGGGTGCATCATTTCGTTGCCTCAGGGAGAAAAACATCAAGCTAAACCCCGAGAAGTATGTCTTTAGTGTACCCTGAGGCATGCTCTTTGGTTTCATCATCTCCGAGCGCGACATCGAGGCCAACCCAGAAAAGATCTCGGCCATCACTAACATGGCGCCGATCCGAAATCTGAAGGCGGTATAGAAGCTCATGGAATGCCTCGCATCTCTCAGCCACTTCATCTCACACCTCAACGAGAAGGGTCTACCCCTGTACCGCCTCCTTAAGAAATCCGAGCACATCTCCTGGACCCCCGAGGCCTAGGAGGCCCTCGACAAGCTCAAAGCACTACTCTCCAATGCTCCCATCCTCATGCCACCCTCGGAAAAGGAACCCCTCTTGTTGTACGTCGCAGCAACCAACCAGGTGGTCAGCATGGCCGTCATCGTCGAACGACAAGAGGAGGGGCACGCGCTCCCGGTCCAATGGCCGGTATACTTCATTAGTGAAGTCCTGTCTAAGACCAGCTCGCCCAAGGCCGGCTCAGTAAGCAACCCTCAATAGGAAAATTCTTCGCCTTGCCCGAGGCCCCAATACAAGGTCTCGGACGTGGGAAGTTCTCCAAGTCGCCCGACCCCAACCTCTAATGCCGCTCTCCCATTGGCGCGCTCGAGACCCCCTGTGATGTCGCCCACGTTCTTGCGCCGACAAATCGAACAAGCCAGGAGAAGATAGGGGTCAAATCACGACGCTGTCGCCCATAACCACATGGGAAAGAGCTGCTGATCACTATGCCACCCATACTGACACTATACGCATGATCCAGGCCTACGCGGTGCCGCTCTAGGCCACTATTTCCTCGAACGGGATGAAATCATGCCATGATTCACGCCTCCGAGGCCTCGGCTCTCTACGACGATCAAACCGCAAGGACAGGCACGTCGCCACAGTGATGATCATGACCCTACACGTCCTAGTTGCGTCATCCGCAGGGCTACGTATGTCAAGGTACGTCGCTACAACATCAAAGGACAGGGACCACTCCTCCAACAATGATACGCCACCAACTACAGGACCAGACCAGAGACCTCAGATCTTTCTTCCTGGGAAAAACATCACGTAACACATGCATGTAACCCTGTGCTCCCCTTGCATCTATAAAAGAGGAAGGCAGGGACCATTCCAAGAGGAGGAAAGACAGAGAACGAACCCATAGGCAACTCGACTCACCACGAGCAAGCGCTCTACACTTGCACATCTTGAGACTTGGGAGCTCCTCCTTCTCTCACCAGCTTGTAACCCCCTACTACAAGCACCTTGGTGCAAGGCAATACAAGACTCTCCTCCCCACTGGATGTAGGGCATTCTTCGGCCCGAACCAGTATAAATCACTTGTGTTCTTCTTGCACACCATCCGGATCTTAGACGCGCAAACGCTCAATCACTTGTTGGGGTTAGGGCCACTAGTCCAAACACCGACACTGGTGAAGAAGCCCTGCCAACGGGCCTAAGCAGCAATTGATGCTGCAGCTGTGCTTTTTCTCTCTTTGTAGTGCAGATGCAGCAGCCGAACACCCAATTATTATCCATATTTACACCAGTATAGTGCCCGTGCTAACACCACGGCTTATTTTAGGGGTGCACGCAATCGACAATATTTTTTTCATAGTTTAAAATTCACACAATTGTATATGACCATGCATATAATTCGGAAAACACTCATGCATTATTACACATCACATAAATATATGTCAAGTTATTACACATCACATAAATATATCTATGATTCACGCAAATTAAATGAGATAGGTGAAGTCTCATGCGTTGCAACAGGACAATAATTTAATAAACACTTCGCACAACTGATGTTCCCGTGAACTAAAGGGCAACGTAGCTTTGTGGAGTATCAAAGAATCCTTCATAGAAAAGGAACATCAGATGACATGCATAGAACTATTGGAATAGAGGCAAACCTGATTATGGGCTAAAAAACAAAAGATACAACGTAAGCACAACCTTGCCCTGCCCTGCACATAGGTCCAGTAGTATGTGGCCAAGTAATATAATGCCATGTTTGGACTTATGGTCTTCGAGTTCTCATAGGTCTGATGGGTCAACTGTGATAAAAAAGAATTGTTCTATCGAAGACTCAGAGATGACGGGCCAACTGTGATAATAGTCATGAGCTGCTAGAACTGAAGCCTTTCATTCAACATTTGAAAGTTCGTCTTCAGATGCAAGTCTCCTCTTGTCCTCCATTAATGGAAAATTTTGCGCAAGCTAGAGATCCTAGCTTCTCACCATATACCTGAATATGTGAGCCATGTTAAAACTTTCTAATTTCTCCAGCAAAAGTTAGTGCACAAAAGAGTCAAACCTTGTGAGAAGGAAGATAGAGTTGTTAACATGCAGCGTCCTGTGTTCCAAAGCTCCTCGTCAGTTAGCTGTGGATTTAATAATATCCCTGGCCATACAACTTGCCTGTACTTAGCGAGAGCTAGTTGTACAGTTCTGCCACCTCCAAAGTCACAGGCAGAATGTGCGGCCATGGTCCTGAAAAGTATAGGTCAATTTGCAACGGTTTGGAGCAGAAATTCTTTCAAGAGCACAAAGATTCACAAACACCATCCAATATATGCAGATTAGAACTGAAATATCAATTGAGGAAAAAATCTCGACAATACTGCAAAATGTCAGTTGGCTTGAAATTTCAGAGACCAACAAATCAAAAGTGTACTAACAGATTGGGCCGAATGAAGTCTATTCTTTTCACCTTGATGATAAATTCTTATTTTCAAACACAAGCAATAATTGATGCTAGACAGGCAGTTGAAGAAATGCTCTGAACAATTCAACAAAAAACTCGGTAATTTGGCTCCCAAAATTACTGCAACAGAGAGAAGATTTCAAACTTGAGCTAATTATCATACAGAGTACAGTACACTGGTTGCACACACTGGGTGCAGTATGGTATAGATCAATTACAAGTATCTCAAATACAGAGTAAATGTTCCCTAGAAAAAAATTGTAGAACAGGGGATTCAAAACTTAGATGGGCACATTATCATTTCAATTTCCTACAGGTGATGGTGCTGCATGTCAGGTGGCAGCTAGCATGCTAGCAGCTGGCCACCTGTTTCCCACCCAGTTGTCAAAGCACCATGGACGTCCATTGACTGCCTCAACCCAAGAATTACAGAGTATAAAAACAAAGCCCAAAATTGAACCTGTCAATAAGGACGACTGTCGAGGCTGTTTGCTGCAGAATCAAGGGCGGGGAAGTCATTGCCACAACAGCAAGACGGCCGGTGGTAAGGGTGCAAGTCCACGTTGCCGAATATACTGAAAGTATTGATAACCATGATCCAGTATAAAATCACTAAAATTAATTAATGCAAAGGGAATCGGATGCAAATACAAAGGGAAAATCACTAAAATTAATTAACGCAAAGGGAATCAGTTGAAATTGTACTGCAACATACTTCCTTTTCAAGTAAACTGTGCCATTTGCTGGATGAAATTATACTGCAGCATGAGATCAGTTCAATACCAGCAGGGCAACAACAAATGAGACTTGGATTCATAACATAGTTGTTTTCAATACCGACTGATCTGCCACCTTATTCTGTTTCCAGTTTAGATCTGGCTGAATTTCAAGGGGACAAAAAATGGCTCTAAGGCTCTGAGAATCCTGTAGCACTCGGCATTGGGTTGCTGCTCCTACACAAACTTTGCCCTTCTCTGTTTACTCTCTTTTTGTCTTCCTATTAACTGCACTTCTTCTTGGAGCGCTACTGAGTTATGGGTTTTTTTTGTTGAACTTAAACCCAGAGTCTCCATTGCTAAATGTTCAGTAGGTAAGGAGGTTCAGATTTCAGAGTGTCACCATCACCAACATGTCAAGGAGTTATTTTCAGAGTTCAGTTGTCTGCCCCTGAGAACCGCCCCTGTTAGGACACTATCTCAGGGGCGCTGCACTGATATTGTGGTAACCGCAAATTACATGGCTGGCCTGTGGTAGTACATGGTTTTGATTCGCCTAATGAGTTCAGTTCTTGGAAAACAGCTAGATTAGCAAATATAATGAGAGGGAAACAATAGCCACCATGCAAGGCTGAGGCTAAGCGACTACAGAATGTTGGGATGTTCCTATGGTATGTAACAAAATAAGGACGCAATTCTTTTCCTCTTATCTCTAAGCGACTACTTCCTACTTCATTGTGATGAACTTATTATAGTAGCTGGAATGGAAGCACAAAAGCTTGGTTATATGAGTTTGCAGGCAGGAGACAAGAACATAGAGCTGAAACTGGTTTTAAATTGGGCTTGACAAAGATGAAACTATGGCCCTTCTTTCTGTTTCTATTTTATGTTTGTCGTAATATTTAGCTTCTGCAAGCATCATTTATATATACAAGCAAAGCTGATCTAATTGCGTGGAACTTCTTATGAAATTAGCAAAACATTTTTCTAAACTAAACCACTGCCTCCTTATTGTCAGAGAAAAAGAGAGGCACCATTTACTCCTGTTTTTTTTCTATGTTTCATGAATCCTACTCAGCGGAGACGTTTTCGTTGGTAGACCTAAAATAATTCGAAGTGGTCAATTATAGTAGAGATTGATGTTAAAAAACGAATATTGAATCATTCAGATCTTTTAGGCCCCTTTGGAACGCATGATTTGTTTCCCATTCTTCTATAAATTTTCTAAATAATTTCTGTGAAATTCCTACGTTCCAAAGGTAGTACTGATATAGAAGACAACAAAAACCAGAAAAGGACCCCATGCGCAAAAACAAGGAACAGGGTGAAAAAGAATGTATAACAAAACCATGATGTGAACTAGATATTGTGTTTGTATTATTTAGAATATTATTTAGAAATATTATTTTGATTAATTTGGAGATTGATAAATTGTATTAATCAATTCTAAATTTATCATACTTGCTTCCAAGTACTAAGGAGGACTCTTGGAGTGGTACGTACGTTCAGTTCATTGCAATAATTTCGAGCCAGCTAGGTGTGGACAGTAGCAGTCTAGTAGCAGCAACTTTTCACGTTTTTTTTTTTTGGAAAGAAGCAACTTTGACTAGGCACAATAGCTGTTCACAATAATGGATGGGAAGGCTGATGGATGCGGAGACCAAGACGCAGCCGTGTGCGCCGGTTGCCAGATCAGCTCCAGATCAGACAGCTTGGCTGCCAGCGCATCTAACCTCGGAGCCATGGCTCACGGCGTCGAGACACGTTGTCTCGGCGCAGTGATCGACGGCGCCGAGCATAGGGTCAAAAACAAAATTAAAACCATCAGGAGTCTAAATGTAAATATTTTTTAAAAAAGAGCTAAAAATAAAAAATTCGGTGCCACCGCCCCTCTCTCTGCACTCACGCTGCAGCACTCTGCCCCAGCCCATGCTGCCACCCTCGTCTCGAGCAACCAGGTGCAGCAGCGTCATCGCCACCTAGCAGCCGCCCACACCCCGGCTCTAACCACCCGCCAATTGGATCCCCGAGCAAGGCTGTGACACACCTGGTATTTAGAGATCGATAAAATTACCACCTCCATGGCAATTGGCAGAGATGAAGAAGATGATGACAATCTTCTCCGCCAACATGAGTAGCCACTTCAACGAGGTGAACGTGAACTTCATCAAGCTCAACGCTTGTCTTTGCCAACATAGAGTGCCAACACTCTCCAAAGGCATGTGAGGCCACAACAAAGGAGCTTGAAGAGGTGACTAAGCGCATCAAGGAAGATGCTGGAGGTGCGTTCCCCAAGCGGAAGCAAGAGGCTCCCATTGCCACCAGACCTTGTGGATGCCGTGGCGAACAAGTTGTTTACTGCAGCCCCACGATCTGCAGAGCCACCAAGGAGCATCGTTCACATCACTACTCCAACCTCGTGGTCCACGCCGCAGATCATCCTCGATGATGACAACGATACACCAGACCTTGTGGATGCCGTGGCGAACAAGTTGTTCACTGCAGCCCCACGATCTGCAGAGCCACCAAGGAGCATCATTCACATCACTACTCCAACCTCGTGGTCCACGCCGCAGATCATCCTCGATGATGACAACGATAGCATCGACGCCGACGGCAGGCTCATGACATTGACGGGCGCCCCAAACTCGGGGGTACGAGGAGGACGTACAATGCTCTTGTCGGGAGCCATCGTCAACCAAGGCGTCCGGATCCTCGTCGCATAGGCACCACCCACAACTTCATCGACTCCAGCATCGCCCACATCCTTGGCCTCATAGAGCTCCACATCACCACCACCATGCTCGTTGGCAGTGGCATGGAGCTCGCCTATCGAGGAGCCTACTTCAATGTCCCGCTACGCATCGACGGCGAGACGTTCCAGATTGACACCTTCCTTCTCAGCATCGGTGAAGACATCGACGTCATCGTGGGCACACCATGGCTAGCAGACGTTGGCAATACCCTCCAGGACTTTGCATCCCTAGAGATGCAATTCCAGTGGGGCAACCACATAGTCACCTTCACCAACATCCTAGACTACCGAGCATTCCTACAGTCCCTCGCCCTCACTGCACCACCTCTAGCGATACCGGCCCAACCGTCGTCCACGACGGTGCCCGGACCAGTCGCCAAGCGGCCGCAATCTCCTTCACCACTAGTGCCCACCTGCTGCCACTTCAATATGTCATTTCCGAAACCGAGGAGCAAATCGCTAGGAGGACAACTCAAGCACCAAAGACAAAGGTATCGCTTGTGGGTCATAGTCATCGCTCGGATAAGGGCTAGGAATTGCCTCATGAGCCAGGCGACAAGGCCTCTACCACCCAACTGCCTCGACAACATTGGCCCGTGGGCACCGGTCTTCGACGCTCTCCGCCAAGCAACCTTGCATGAAGCGGAGCTATGCGACATCGTTAGCAACATCATCAATAAGACAGCAGCCCAAGCATGGTCGCTAGACGTCGGCTTCATCTTCTTTGATGGGCGCCTCTATACTCTGGCAGCATCACCACTACTCCCCGCCCTCATCGAAGCATAGCTCATCGGCGACCACGTTTCCAACCTCAACAACCTAGCAGTGGGATTCCATACCCCGCAACATTGGTGACACAAACCTACAGCATACCATCCAGCATACTTGCCCATGGCCTAGGGGCAACCCGCTATCAGCAACGGTCACCTTCTTCATCAACATGGCTGCCAATGCATGACCGTCAACAATGTTGCCATCAACATCAACACCAACTCCCGCCGACACTTGATCTCGCCATATGAACTCATCAACGTCGACTTCATGTTTGGCGAGATGATCCACCTGACAAACACACCTGCTATGCATGTGCCTTCTTCTGCCATCGAGTGCCCAGCTACATATCCTCCCCAACAGAGACAGTCAGGTATGGGGTTTCGAGCAACCTCCGCAAGGCACACAACACTTCGACCTTGATGCCAGCATCCCCAGGTTGACCCTCGTCTGAGCACAACAGCAACTCTTCCCACAGCGGCCACCACTACTGGTTCTATGGCTGCATCGGTGTCCTCCAATATTGTTTTGAGTTCGCCATCGACCATGACCGTTACAACCTGCTATCCACAGGAGTTCTGCAAGGCCGTCTACTCATCTATATCGAACAAGTCCCTAGAACGCGTCCACCACCTAGCATCGACAATTGGATGATGATTCGGCACGAGGACATGCCAAGTGGAGAACGAGGGGGAGATGTCACACATCTAATTGGGACCCCCACGTTGGGCCTAGCGAGCCGACGGGAGCCCAGGACCCGACCCTGGCCAACGCCGGGGGCGCCACACACGTGGCCAGGGGGCGGGCCACTGCCACCTCCACATTATCCCAAATTCTAGATAGATTGGGAATAAAGAAAGGGTTGGAATAAAAATAGGAAAAATAAGTAGAGATTTGTTTAGGAAAAGGAGTTGAGATTTTTTAGGAACTAGGAGAGTTTTGCTTTAGGAAATGAAGTCCAAATCTATAAGGACTCATTTTATAGTTTTCTTGGTGCGCAAGTCCTATAAAGACTATAAATATAAAGGTACTGTAACTATTTCAATTCAACAAAGGAATAGAGCATTGCTCGTTAAACAAATCTCTCTCTCTTCCTCTTCTACACCGCCGCCCCTCTCCCTGTGTTTATGCGCCGTCCTCTACCCCAACCCACGCCGCCGCCGTTGTCTCCAGCAACCTAGCGAAGCAACGCCACCTGCCCATGGTCCTGCCCTAACCGCCCGCCAACCGGACCCCCGAGCAAGGCTATGATAGTGGCGGTAGCACGACCGGCAGCTCATGCGCACGGTGGTAGTAGGTCCACCTGTGGGCCGGCGACATTAGAGACTGAAGGAGAAAGAAAGGGGATTGAAAAAAATGGTGGCAGATCCTCTCCATTTGAGGGATTGATTTGAGTTTTTGAGGGATTGAGAAAAAATAGAAAAGGGATTGAGAAAGGGGATCTACTGCAGCACGTTTTTGGCTTCAATCCCCTTTTTTTTTTCCAATATGTGGAAAGGGGATTGCTTTTACTCAATCTTGTGGAGTTGCTCTTAGACTTTCATTCCTTCTGTAGTACAAAGATACAAGGAAAAAGAACTGTCGAACACTGGATGGTCACTAGAATATAATTTAGTTTTGTTCTTGTATGAGAAATTATTTGATAGTATTTCGTGTTGGGTATAAAGTAGATATTAAACAGTATGCATATCAGGGTTGTTATGGTAATATTGAGTGCTTAGAGGGATATTATTACCTGCATACTACATGTCCTAACTATGCTCCTATTTGACGTAGCATAGGCAGTTTGGAGTTTTTGAATATCAAGGTTTTGCTTGTATTATTAGGTTTAATCAGTATAGAATTCCTTGTAGTCGCTGAATATGTTTTTGCATATGGAAAGATCAACTCCCTATACATTCAGCTGTCGTGCACTAAGTATATTGAGGTGAACTATATTGCCATTGTAAATGGATTTAAGATCAAACTTGATGATGTCCCAACACCGTCTGAAGAAAATCCCATTGAACCCGTCGGGGCGGGGTGCTTTGTCTCTAGGAATTGAGTCAATTGTAGTAGCTTTTATCTTCTCTTGGCAGAAAGGGACCTCGAGGGCCGAGAGGTCGTGCTGCTAGCTGGTAGCCTAGGGATGTCATGAGCTCCAGTTGTCGCCCTAGTGATCATGGCATCCAGGCTATTATCGTCGCCATCATCATTGTCGTGGTAGCCATTGTGCGCTGTCAGTGCCGACGGGTCGTGGCGATCAAGGGGCACCAGTTCACTATCGATGGTGTCATAGTGCCATGTGTAGTCGCAGGGGACGATGCATCCATCTCTGTCGGGTAGGTCTTCCACGAGATCGAGGTGTACAAGGACCCTGAAGGTGAGGCCGCGTTGGCCTCTACTGGTGGAGGAGCAGCGCCATCATGGAAATTAGCTTTCCTGCTAGACAATGTTAGCAAGGTTACCTTGGGGATTTTGTGTTCCTGCACTGCAGGGTTATTCAACATAATCGAGCTTGCGTGATGTTGCCACTACTCGCTTCGCAATACCCTAGTTCTTGGCGTGTAAGGAAATTCCTTCTAAGCATAGCCGGATGTGGTACTGAAGTTGCAGTTGCCATGTGTGAGGAGCTGCCATGGATTGATATGGATGTTAAGGTTGCCATAGAGGAGTTTCTCTAGTGCCATAGCTTCATCGCGGTGGTGGTAGTGCTTGAAGTCGATGAAGAAGTCCACAGGGTTGCTTCGTGACTGAGATATCGAGCGATTGGTGCGAGCCTATAGTAGATGGCCTTTTTATGATCTTGGTGTCGACCATCAGACGGTTTCGACCAAGCCATGCTACCACTCCGTGAGTGGACAGGTGAGATAGCTCGTCGTCCAATGCACATGTCACTGAAGGGGTGAAGCCACCACTGAGGTCTCTTTGGGATGAGCTGCATGGTCCCCCGGCATCGCCATGGCTGGTCGTGCGAGAGGGGGAACCCGATGGGGTCGTGCAGCGGTGGCAAAGGAGGTGGAGGAAGCTTGAAGTTTTTCTTGGTGCTTTGGCTTCTACATTGCCGACTTTTATGGCCTGAGCAGCCACGACACATGCACTTCACCGGGTCTCTGGAAGATGTCGCGGAGTGTCCACGAGCAAGACAGTCAAAGCACAGAGAAGGTTTTACCTATATACTATTAAAAAAAATAAAAGATACTTACCTACAGGCCACTTCGAGTGCACCTGGGTGCCATTCACCTAAACTTTTTTTTGTCGCCTAGGCCATTTCGTCCATCTTCCGTCTGGTTTTAGCCGTTTGTCAGCCCTGATATGCGAACCGGACTAGAGAAAATGTCCAAAATGGCCCCCTCACTCCCAATCCCTTGTCTCTTTGTGTTTCCTTTTTTTTTAACCTGACGCATGGTGCCCCTGGCTGCTGCAGCTGCGGCTCCCTTGCTTACTTGTTTGCATACGAAGAGATGCAGCTCGACCTTGCTTGCTTGCCGCTACCCCTGCCGCTGAGATACGTGCGTGCCGCTGCCTGAGCTGGGGCAGATGGACGAGTCCGGCTGCCGCCGCTGCCTCAGAGATGCACGCACCGCCCCGAGCTAGAGCAGAGCAGCACCAGCCGCTGCACCCGACTACTGCACTACAAAATTACCACCCCTTTAGCAACGCATATATGTGTTGCCAGAAGTCCATATAAGCGTTACAAGGGTCTTTACCAACACATTAATATACGTTGCTACATGTGGCGTTGCAAGGTTCTATTGCAACATATATTTTAGCGTTGGTAACATGAAGAATTATGTGTTGCTAACTTGTAACGCTTATATCAAAACAACAGCAACACTTATATGCGTTGGCATGCCAATTAGCGATCCCAGAAATTTGGGTATTTATTTATTGTTTTCATGCCAATTAGTGATCCCAAAAAATTGGGTAGTTATTGTTTTCATACCCACGTGACTTTCAAAATTGTATAATGTAACACTCCAAATAGATATAATTCAACTAAAACAAGAAATTCCATTCAGACATGCTCCAGAAGCACATAACATTGTATTGTAAAATTTATGTCGGTACGTGGTGCAATCCTCCAGAAGCTCATCATATTAAAAAATGGAACTTCCATTACAGGGATTACATGGTCAAAACATATCAGACAATATATATCTAAAATTTATGCCTAATTTGTCTTCCTGCGAATCATTCTGCACTGTCCATCATCCAAACTTCAGAAAAAAAAATTGTTCTCAAATGCACTCTGAATCATTCTCCATACTACAGTGTAGCATGTCTTCAGAATCCAAAATGAGGAGCTGCATGAAAACACATTACATTCTCGTTACAAGCATTCAAGTATGTCAATGCTAGGGCACAACTATATCTGAAGTGACACTCAATACTTAAATGAAGAAAAAAATACTTTATCACATAAATGTGATCTGCACATAATTAAAGGTCTTGTGTCACTTAATTTATTTTCAAAAGATAAAAACCATTGAGACTGACATTACCTGATACTCTAATTTCTAGAAAGTATCCCAATTGTGTAGATGAAAATTAAATTTCAGTACCTTGAGGAAATTTCCATAAGAATGACAGTGCACAAATGGATAGGTGATACATGGGCACCTGATGTGCAGACTAGAAAATAGAAATACCAGATTTGTATTGGTCAAAGATATCATCCTGTAAAATTCATTATAGTAACTGGTGAACCACATATCTGCAAGCCATTTGGGAGTACTCAGTTATTGCCAGAACGTTTATACAAGATAATCATATTCCAGTCCTGTAGAAGCATGTGGGAGACTGCATCTTCATAGTCAGCATACATATCTGTGTAGCCAAGGAAAGCGAGGTCCATAAGTAAATATTTCAACACATGGTGCACACCAAATAAGAATAATTGCAATGGCAAAATCTTTTATGTAAATGCTACTTTGAAAGTAAGACAGAAGTCTGAACTCTGAAGGTTCCCGTGCTTAGTTTATTACATAAATACTTCAAAAAAATGAGTCCTAAAGACATTACATATGCTAGAATTACTATCTTAAATAAATTGTACAAGATAATAGTTTTCAATAGCATGTCTTACGGTTCACTATATTCCTTGAGAATACACAGAGAAACAAACCCACAAAGAGTGAACTGTCAATAAAAAATTTAACTTACCATCTGTACTTCAGCAAAAAGTAGATGTGAAACAAAGAGTTAAATCCTCAATTTGATCCTTAGTCCAATCATTGATTTGTTCCTTATGCACAAGCTACTGATAATGCTCGAGGTAAGTAACTGATACTGCATAACAAGCTACTGTTACTGCTCAAGATAAGTACTGTAACTGATACTGCATAACAAGCTTCATATGTGCTTCTGCATAAAAAGGATAATGCTCGAGTTAAATAACAAATACAGCTCATGCAAAGAAGCAATATAATATGGAAGTTTCCTGTGAAAATACAGTAGGAATATAACTTCCATATTAAGAACTAATAAATCATTTTCAGGTTTTCTTATGTTAAGAACAATGTCAACAATCGGTGCTGCAAGAAAAAGGCATTTCAGTTTTATCATAATCAGAAACTGTTGAGCTCTACTTTAATTAATCTGCACAATACAAATTGCACAATAAGATAAAACAGTACTGTCAAATTTCGTCCTTTTATGCAGATCCATTCTATTGCTTAATCCATTACATGGTTGGGACAGATCAACTGCATCACTAGTACTGAAATTAATGTTAATAGAATAACAAGGGGAAAGGATTTCGAAAGAATGACAAGGGGAAAGATGTACGTGTAGATACTTCCCAACGCGGTTATTCAGATCTGGAATGTGTCAAATAAAATACAAAACTTCCCTGAAGAAAAGAAAATTGGTCCACCAAAATGCATAGATCGATTCTAATGATCCTAGGAAGAGAGGAGAGATGGGGATCGTACCTCAGCAGGGATCGTGGTGCCAAGAGAGGGCATTCGTTGAAGGTGAATATTCATGGGAACGATGAGAACTGAAAGCAGCATCTTTCTTCAGATCCGGCAACCACCACCCCTTTCCTCACCGCCACTTGATCTAAAGGAGAAGATGGATGGAGGAGCAGGGATCTCTTGGAACCTGGTTCGGTGGTTCCCATGGCAGGAAGATGGCAGTGTAGACGGAATGGAGAGGCCGGACTGCAGTCGCGAGATCCAGGGCATCGAGATAGTTGACGAGGACTTGAGTCCTGCAGTTCGCAGCTGCGGCACGCCGAAGAGAAGTTGGGGGAAGCCGGGATGGGCAAACCCTAAGTGCGGCCGTGCGGGGAGAACTAGAACAGGCCTTGTGCGGGATGACTCAGGATTCTTCTAATCTTATTAGACGAGGTGGGAAGGTGCGCAACGCATCCGGATTCCGTTCCAAACCATGCGTTGTAAAATGGGGATGGCGCCGCCGCCGCGGCTGCCTAGATGCGTGCATCGTCGTGGCCACGTCGGACGCCTGCGAGGTCGCCTCCGTGGCGGCGCCGGCTGGCTGTGAGGCCGTGGCTCCCGCCCCAAAGGATGCGACGACCGCCTGCTTGGCCGCACGGGCCACTCCTAGGTCCCACACACGGAATCTCTCTCCCTCACGCGCCCCCACTCGCAATATCTCTCTCCCGCTCGCACGCGCATCCAGGTCGTGCCGCCCTAGGTCCGGCCGCCGTGCTGCAGCGTGGCGGCGAGGTCGAACACGGCCAGGGTCAGCGTCTCCAGCGCGTTCCCTGCGGTGACGTTGCCGCCAACGTCGAGCATCAGCCCATGGTGTGGGTACAGGGGCGGGGCGCACACGGTGGCGCCCGCGCCACCGGGCACCGGGGATGGCCCGCGCGACCGCGGGGTGGGGTGGGGCACTCGCGGCGGCGCCCGCACTGCCGGCGTCCAGGACGGCCCTCGCGACCTCGGGGCGAGGCAGGACAGGGTGCTCGCGGCAGCGCTCGCGCTGCCGGCATCGGGAAGGCACGAGTGGTGGTGGCAGCCTCCTTCCCGGGGTCGTCGTTGGAGGCCAGAAGGCAGTGCAGCTGTGTTGACACTCAAAAATGTATTTGGATGATTTGGGGCACCAGGAACAATTGACAAATACTATGGACATACTTGAGGTCAAACGGTGCTATGAAATAACAAATGAAACGCGCGGAGGAGACGGCGAGCCACCCTGAGTCGGCTTAGCCGACCCTGACAGTCGGCTTAGCCGGTTTGGCCAGCCTCCAGTCGGCTTAGCTGACTACCTGAGTTGGCTAAACCGACTCTCCCTAATGCCGGCCCCGCAGGCCTGCCTGAGCCCATAAAAGTCGGCTTAGCCGACTCCCCCTATTGGCTAAGCTGACTCTGCCTGGAAACCGGGGAGGATACTTCCTAAAATCGGTTTTTGGTATACTTTCAACGTGGGAAACTTGGAGAACGCATATTAGAGATGTTTCCTACTGGGATAAGACCACCCCCTCTATATATATGAGAGGACCACGGCCGATTGAGATCCCATCTATACAATCGACAAAAAACAACAAAATTATCTACTTTTTGCCCTAATTTCTTCTCCTCAACCTATCCTACTGTCCAGCAAGTTTCTCCATGGGATTTATTGGCATCTTAGCCAGCTTTGCTGGTCCTAAGAGATCCTCCACGTGCTCCTCCCTGACGGATCCTTTCAGGAGTGGTTCAAGAGTATATTCAGCCAAGATCGAGCTCCACATCGGCTCTATCGGTCTCTAGATCGGTTCGGTCGATTTTGCTATGTTCTTGCTGCATTATAGGTTGTTTGCAACCTCCTCGAGCATCCAAGGCCTTCGCTGGTGTGTTGGCTTGGAGTAATCTTCAGCGTCAACACATTTTTGGCGACTCCGCTGGGAAACGCTAGGCGAAAGATCAAGTTTTCCTCCGGCATCATGGGAAGCAACGGTGAAGATACTGGGGATAGGACCCAGGTCCCTCATGAGGGCAACATCAGCCATCCCATGAATATCGATGAGCTCCTTGAGGAATTGAAGCAACAAGTGGAGGCCATGTTCAACGCCGTTCTAAAGGCTTTTCTTCAGAGTTGCACTAAAGATCAGTGAGAAAAGATCACTTAATTCAGGGAGCCGGATTTTAGCGAGTTGATCACTTCTACATCTTCTGCACCCGCTGCACCCGAGGTAAGATCTTCTAAACCTAAGTATGATGATATTGTTGATCCTTATCCTACGCATGCCAATTACGCTACTATGATGGATGATCATAAGAAAGTAATAGATAATAATCTTTTGACTACTATAAATATGATCATGGCTCGTTTTGATAAGTTAGAAGGGAAAACAACCGATGGTAATGCATCGGGTGTTGATTCTTCCTCTAAACAACCTGAACTTGGCATGCCTTTGAATTTTTATGACAATCAAGGTTTATATGCAGCAGCAAATAAAGGCAAATCAGTCTCTTTAGCAATTAAAATTGATAAGACCGGTTTAGCTGGAAGTGCTCCATCTAATCAATTAGTTATCTATGGTCAAAATTCAGTTCAAAACACTCGAACCGATCAAAGACCAACAAGTCGAGCTTCGGCGGGGCAAAACATTCTCCCTAACCCACCGAAGTCACCAAGTCGAGTCCCCATACTTGATGATACACATGCTGCACTTGTTGCTCCCTCTACCAATTTTAATGACACTTTAAATTGGTTTAGGAAAGAATCATCTAAATCACTTGAAGAGAGTTTAGGTGTACAAATAAAGCCCAGTAGGACTACTTACCGCAAGTCATACCTTTCACACTTTGATTTCATGAAAGTACCTGATGGGTGGAAGGTACCTGATTTTAATAAATTTAGTGGTGATGATAGTAAATCTACCATGAAGCATATTAGCATGTTTCACAATTGAGTGAAGTTAGTGCTTATGATTTTATAAAAGTTCATAATTTTTTATTGTCCCTTACTAGCACAGTTTTTGCATGGTTTACTTCATTACTAGTTTGTTCTATCGGTTCATGGGCTGAGTTAGAAGAAAAGTTTCATAGTCATTTTTATACCGGTATCCACGAAACTAGATTGTCACATCTTGCATCGGTTCGTCAAGGTCGTGATGAGTCCGTTCTTGATTTTGTTAAACGATTTATAGAAATTAAGAACCGATGCTTTCATTTAATGATTTCTAAAAGAGATTTAACTGACTTATGCTTTGCTGGTTTACATCCTAGTATTAGGGATAAATTTGAACATCATGAGTTTGTGAATGTTAATCAACTATTGCAACGGGCCGTTTTAGCTGAATCGCGCCTTAAAGAATCTCGTGATACTTATAAGTCAAATTGTCATAACGTGCATGTTGTTGATGATCATTCTGATTGTTCTGATGATGATAATAGAGAAGTTTGCCCTGCTAAAATTAAATAGCCAGCAGAGAATAAGATGGTTACTTATCCATCTCTCAAACCGATTCATAAGAATTAGGGTGAAGAGATGAAGTTTACTTTTGATTTTTCTAAATGTGATCGAATCTTTGATGAATTGTTGAAATTCAGTTATATTAGAATTAATTATACATTGCCTTCAGCTGATGAGTTAAAAAGAAGAGCTTATTATAAATATCATAATTCTTTTTCTCATGCCACTAATGATTGTAATGTTTTCCATCGGCAGGTCCAATCGACCCTTAATGAGGGACGATTGAGTCTTTTTGATATGCAAGTTGATAAGGTCCCCTTTCCAATGCATACAATTAAAGCAGGACCACCCGCTGTTTTGATTCGTCCTGAGCAAGCCGATACAACTCAAGACAAGAATGTGCTTATCGGCGAACCACGTGTAGCACCGAATGTTGAAACAAATTCAGGGCGCAAAGTTGTTCTTGAGAAGGACGATGAAGGCAAGAACAAATTGAAGATCACCGCTGGATCAACGTAGTATTTGAGAAGACAGGGATGGTACAAAATGGTGGTGGCACAACAGAGGCTAGCTAGGCCGACTGGAGCAATCGGCTCGCCGACTCAGGAAGTCGGCTTATGCCGACTCTACCCCCTCAGCCAAGTCGGCCGACTTAGGGAGTCGGCTTAGCCGACTCTACCCCCTCAGTCAAGTCAGCTGAGCCGACTGCCCAGTCGGCGTAGCCGACTGCCCCAGTCGGCGTAGCCGACTTCCCTGGTTCCAGCAGCCCTGGTCCCTCCGGTGTTCAAGTTTTGTACTTCAAGTGTGAAGATGTGGGACACTTTGTCTCGGGGTGTCCTACCAAGCTTGAGAAGATGGCTCAAGCAAAAGAGAAGAGGCAAGGCAATGGGAAGCACAACATGAGCAAGGTGGAAAAGGCTCAAGCAAAGAGAATGTGCTACTCGTGCCGGGAAAGGGGACACATGGCTCATTCATGTCCCCTATGTAACAATTCTAAGCCTATTTCAATTTATGATAATATTGTGCTTAGAAAGGATGGTAATGAAACCTCAATGGTTGCTATTGCAAAACATCCCGCTACTCATACTAAGGCTTTGCCTAAGTATGTTGCTCCAAACTTAAGAGGACCCAAGCTAGTTTGGGTACCATCAAAAAGTGGATGATTTTTTTGAAGGTACTATGGCATTGGAGGCTTGACTCAAATTGATTTCATATTGATCATTATATGTTGAGTCAAGTAGTGAAGCTTAGTGCATATCCAAACCCAATGCCAAGTCAAGATTAGTGAAGTCCAAGTGCTACAACATACAAGTGTCATTTGTCAAGTTGTGGATGATTCATTGAAATTATTTGATAGCTTGCAAATTATTTGAGTTGAAGCTTCCTATTGGATGATCATGAGCTAACCAAGGTATATCTCTTGTTGATCATTTTATTTGGGTACATATGAGTTGATTGAATTGGATATATATGCAAAGTTGCTTGCTATAAGATGTTTGAATGGATAAATACTTAGTAATCAAGTTTGGATTGATTTGTGTTGAATAAGTTCATAAGATGACTTTTAGCAAGTGGATTGAATGGATATATGTCTTATGAGAGTATTTAAACAAGTTAGTTTCAAGGTTGATTTACATTTGATGAAGTATAGCTCAAGTGATTAAAATCTATCCTTTATTGCAAAATCTGAGCTGGCTATGATCTTAACCATGTTTGAGTGATCAAATCTAGTTGGATTGGCTTAAAATTTCATGAGAATTGGATAAGATATGCTTCGGTTTTGGAGTACATCTTGTCAGCTATAGTGCAGCAGTTTTCAGCATGTAGCAGTGGTGGAAGAATTGAAATCTGGTAGCAATATCGAAGTCAAATAAAGCTCAAATTTTTACTGCTACTAGATGAATTAGTGAAGCACATCTCCACCAAATTTTCTAGTATTTAGACCTGTATATTGGGAGATATATATTTTTATTTGAAGGGTACAGAATCTACTCGAAAAGTGACATTTATTGGATATATTTGGAGTCACTTTGATTGAAAGGTCCTCAAGTTGAAATCATGTTTGCAAGTGCTTGAGATACCTAATTTTGGTTTTGGATTAATCTACAAGCATGACAAGCAAATGAGTACAAGGCATTTGATTGTGGAATATACTTAGTGTATATATTTGGTACTCAAATTTAAAGATCAAGATCAAACTCAAGATGAAGATGAAGTTTAAGTTCTAGAGATGATTGGAGATCATTTGATGGAAAGAAAAGGACTTAAACAAGTAGAAAGAAAAGGACTTAAAGAAGGATTTAAGGTTGCTCATCAAATAATGTCCATTACTTGGATCAATCAAACAATGTTATTTCAAGTATCAAGAATGGTTCTTTGGAGAGATGTCACTTCTCCCTTTGGTAGGGGCTTACCGCCTTTGGTAGGTAAATCAAGTTTGGGACTTGGAAGGCTAACATGGAAGTGGTGATCCAAGGGATATTTGAGATGCTTAGTTGAAGCAATCCAAAGGGTTGATCAAGAAAAGTAAGCAATACCCAAAAGAGAACTAGTCATTGCATTTCAAGTGGTATTCTCATATTAGTTCTCTCATGCAAGCACAATGAGCAAAAGATGAAGCAAGCCAACCATAACAAGAGATAGTGCACTTGATCATAAGTGGTTTTCATTTCATATGGGTGAAGAATGGATTTATCTATGATGATTGGTCTTCACTAAGCTTATAAATAGGACTTCACATTGCTATTGGAGTAATGAATTAGAATCTATGTGACTATCCTCTACTCCAACATAGCAAAGGTATTATTGTAATGTGCATGATCATTTCATCCCTTACTAGTATGCGGTTCGTGCATATAGTACATGCTTATTAGGATCATGCATGACAAATGAAAATATTTAAATTCATAGCCTACCACTATTGCTTGAATGACTAAATGATCTAGTGGTATGTGTATGAGTTTGTTCATGAGCTAGTAAACCCAAGTACTTGATCTATTTTGGATTGCTAACAAGTGACAAGTACAACATTGGCAAGATAACCCTTAGTATGAGGTGTGAAGAAGCTTGTCATTAGATCAAACCGGACTTAGAAGCTTAGGCAAATCATTTTAGAGCAAGTCAACAATTAGAAGCTCATGATGATGATAAGAGTACAAGAACAAGACAACGATGCAAATAGATATCTAGTTTTTCAAGTGGTATCTAGACTCAATTGATTTTTCACGTGATATTCATAAGTGGTGTCTAGATCAACTTGCAAGTGATATCTTACTAATGGTACTCATGAAGAAGACAAATGTTCAAGAAATGGTTCTTATTGACAAATCCAACAAGTGGTTCCATACTAGAAAATTCTTTCAAGTAGTATCACATCTTCACATGGTATCTACACATGGTATCAATCATGCAAGACGATGGTTCCACAAGTGATCCTCAACTTTAAGTGATCATCAAGAGAAGAATGCATCCCTCACCTACAAGAGCTCAAGATTATCAAGCGAATGACCCATGCTATGACATAGGGGGAGGTGCCCCACCAATTGGTATCAAGGTCAAAGATCTTATGTGGTGTCCCAAGAGCAAAACAAGGAGTGTCATTTCAACATATGTGGTAATGTCCATAAAAAATGTAAGATTCAAGTCTCAACCATCTACCCCCAATGCTAGCCTTTGCATCAATGCGAAGTACACCCTTTATGGAAATTGATGACAAAAGGGGAGAGAGTGTACAAAGATATGAAGCTTTGATATGATCAAGGGAGAGAGATAGATGATATTGGACATGAACATGGACAAAGAGGGAGAAACATTGAAGAATGTAAGGGGATCAAAATTCTTGGACAAAAAGAAGCACACAAGTAGGGGGAGCAAGCTCATGAACTTGGTTGTTTGCATTTGATATGTGCATATTCATGTGCTTGCTTGCATTGCATATGTTTTTAATTTCAATATGCATGCCTGTATGGTGTATGCTAGTTATAGAACTTGAATGATGAAATGAAAACTAGCATGCATAGGATGACAGCTAGTCACTTGGTTTGCCTTCAAGTATTGCTAGTACCTTGATTCTAATGTTGATCTCATGAGGTATCTAGTGTTTTTGTTTCCAAGTGACATCTAGCTATTCATGGTGCTAAGGATGAACTTAATGGTGCAACTTTGATTGGTATCATGCTTCAAAGGTTTATTCTATACACCTTAGCATCATTGGTAGTAATTACTCTCTCATAATTCCAATCTATGCATATGTGCAAGCCTCAAATCTAAACTCTTAGCACATATGTAGGGGGAGCTAATACTACCAATTCGGGTTTATGGTACTTGTCCAAAATAATTTACACATGGTAAAATTGCTTGGGCAAGCAACATGAATCCAAAAAAGCTTAATTTCTATATCTTTGTAGAGTTGTCATCAATTACCAAAAAGGGGGAGATTGAAAGGTCCTTGTTTGGTTTTGGTAATTCAGTGACAACCTAGGTGGACTAATTATGTTTGATGTGAGATACACAAGTGATTAGTCCACAGGTACATGTGTATGAGCAACATATACCATGGAGGTGGAAATGGCTTGGAGATGTTGCAAAGCTTGCACATGTGATGATGGAGGAGCTTATTGCATATGAGACATGACATTGAGTCATGTGATCAAGGTGGAGAAGATCAAGACATGACTTGGCTCGACAGACCGGTTGCAAGTGTGAAGGGCAAGTCAGAGGCTTTGAAGTGAGGGACCGCGTGTGATGGTGAAGCTTGAGCAAGACTTGATGCCAATGGACCGACGTAATGCTGAAGAGCAAGTGGGGTCAAGATCGATGAACCAATATGGTCACGTGATGATATGAAGTGGATCATATCATTTGGTGATTGGTTGGTGCATGTGTTGCATCAACACCGAAGGAGATGGAATGGAATGCACAAGACAAAGGTATAACCTAGGGTATTTCCATTTCACCGATCATAGGTGTGTAGAGAAGTTGATGACTGTGTTTAGAATAGATGGCCGTACTATTAAGAAGGGCAAACTTGTTTGCATATCGGTCATCTAGTTTCACTCGAGTGATCTAACTATGCATCGTCGCTAGGATCGAGTGGCTTGGTAAGTTGAGTGGCTAACTCTGGAAAAATATTTGTGAAATGCTAACATACTTGTACATGGTGGTGTACACTTGATGGTGTTGGCACATTTACAAAGGAGAAAGAAGTTGGAGTTGAAATGGATCAACTCGGCGAAGAAACGGAGGCGAAACGAGTCACTGGAAGTGACCGGACGCTGGCTATGTGACCACCTACGTGTCCGGTCAGTGGCTGTGGCATTGGTGCTAGAAGTGACCAGACTCGCAGGTGTCTGCGTCCAGTCATGCTGACGTATGGTGACGTCATGGTGCGAGGTACGACGGACACGTGGCTGCTCTAGCACGGTGAGGGCATGAGCGGACGCTGGCCTGCGTCCGGTCACCTATGACCAGACGCGGCAGGTCACGCAAAACCCTCCTCGGGACTTCTCTGGACTCGATCAGACGTAGCATGGAGCAGTGTCAGGTCGATTCGTTTGGCGTGTCCGGTCGTGGCTCGTTGGCGCGCGGCAGCGCGGGATCTGACACGGCGCTCGGGTGTGGCAGCGTCAGGTCACGACGTAGTGGTGCATCCGGTCTCGCCTAGTGACCATTGGTGCAGAGTCGACTGTTGGGATCAGGTGGCCGCGGTTGAATGCAAGCAACACATGGACGGCAATACATGACCGGACGCTGGCCAGGTGCATCCAGTCATTATGACCGGCGCGTTCAGTCGTCCCGAAAATTGTCCAGTGAAGGGGTAACGGCTCTATTTGACTATGGGATTATAAATAGATGGCTTGGTCGGGTTTGGGTCGGTCACTGAGCAGAGCTGAGCACACTAGAGCCTTGGTGGCTTATGTGGTAGTGCTTGGGAGCCCTCTAACTCACTTGTGATTGATAGTGTTTATCCGATCGAGTGAGTGAGTGATTCTAGTGCTATTGTAACGTGAGGTTGCCTCGAGTGGCACTAGGTGGTCATGTTGCAAGCTGGTGGCTTGTTACTCTTGGAGGTTGTCACCTCCTAGACGGCTTGGTGGCTTGTGGCTCCGTCGAAGCTCGCAAGAAGATTGTGCGTGGCTCTAGAGAAGAGAGCGAGATTGTGCTCACCCCGCCGGGATCACGAAGAGCAACTCTAGTAGAGCGTGTCATTGAGCTACCACACTTGCGGTAGGTTCTTGTAGTACCTTTGGGAGGCTCAGTTGTGGATACTGATTAGCCACCGAGCGACGAGGTGTTGGTTGACACAATGGGGACTAACTTGGTGGCAACCAAGTGAACCTCGGTGAAAAATCATCATGTCAACTTTGTGTATTTCTTCACAGTGGTTTGCATCCTCTCTACGCAAGCTTGTATTTACATTATATACATAGTGCTTGTGTTGCTAGCTAGTTACCTTCTTGCTTGTGTAGCTAGAAGTATCCCCTTTACGTGGCTAATTTAATTTGTGTAATCTTGTTAGTCACATTGCTTAGTTTGTATAGATAAGTAATTTGTGCTCTCTAATTTGGCATTGGTTGCCTTGTTATTGAGCATTACTAGTGAGCTTAGGTGCTTTTGCTTACTAGAATTGTATAGGAGCTCCCCCGGTGTGAAAAGTACTAGTGCATAGATTTGTGTGACCTTGCTCTAGAATTGATTTGGTGAGCTCTTGCTAGGAAGGCACCTTAGTTGCTTAATTAGCATCTTTGCAAGGTGTTAGAGAACTTAGATAGAGGGGTGTAGTCCTAGCTAAACTGATAGTTTTAATTTTGCATTTGTTTTGGTTAGCCGACGCGATTAAGTTTTATAAAGGACCATTCACCCCCTCTAGTCCGTCATCTCGACCCTTCACTAAACCGACTGGCCCAGTCGGCTTAGCCGACTCACCTATGGTCGACCTGGCCAATCTGCCCGGAAGTTTTCAAATCGGCCCAGCGAAATTTCCAGTGATGTTGGGGCCAATTTATGTGATTGGAGGATTCCCTTGTTGGCATATTTATGTGATCTGAGTGCTAAACTTGACAAGAGTGTTCGGCGGAGTACTTTCACATATGTGTTGCATAATGATGAGCTCTACCGAAGAATTGATGAGTACAGGCCCGATCTTCCGAGAGGTAGCTGGTAAGCTCGATTTGTGAAGATCTCGATGTTGGTGATCCGGCTTCAAATCAGACACGATTCGAACCCTGCAACTGTTACACCACTCCTCCGTTGGTTATCAACCAAGCACAACTTGATTGACCTCGCCAAGAAGGCTTTTCCTGCAAGCGAATCGAAGAGCACAAGCAAGAAGGTAAAATACACAATCTAAAATTGCAAATATGAATGATGCAAATATCAATAGAGAGTTCAAGAACTTGGTTCCAAAGGACTAATCGACACAGTGGAGGAGATCAAGAACAGGGACCCTAGATCACTATAAAAGGATTTGTCACCACAGTTACAATGAATGATTCAGTTTCTCGATGGAAAACTAAACTATAAACAAAATCCAATTGTCTAGCAGTGGCGGCGGCTGTGTTTATAGTCTAAGACTCGACCTAGAGTTGGGGACGGCTAGGGATTGGGCACCCACAACTTGGGCTTAAGGCCCGACACGATACATGGCCAAGTTGGCCCAAATAGGTGACGCAACACCTTTCCGTGGTCACACAGAATGATCCACGGACCTTCTGGAGCTGGGACCATATCCAAAACGATGGCGTCGTCGTCCCCTTTCCAATGCATCCAAGAACACCCTGTTTTGATGTCGTATGAGAAAGTTATGACCGAAACAGTGACGACGTGTCTGCTGAATCCGAGGGTGAAGTGGCAGCTGAGTTGGGGATGAATTGCAACCTGGGGAAGACCATAACGTCGGTGTGTCTAGTGTGGCGATGTCCTCATCATCCTCCCCTTTTTGAATTGGAGTCATCCTCGACTCCATCTTGGCGATGTCCTCATTATACCCTCCTTCTAGAATTGGAGTCGTCCTCGACTTCATCCCATCATCAGTGAACTCCTGTAAAAGGTTAGTGACAGCAGGTAATGCACCAGACATAATAGGTTTACAAAACATAGTATAACATGGTGCATAGGATTATCACATAACTCAGCAGTAGCAGAAGTTATAACAAGAAAAGTATCTCCTTTTAACTTAATCCCATTTTTTTAGCAATGTCAGTTGGAGGTTTATTTTTAATCTCATTAGCATGTTTAATAATATCCGAAGGAGACAAAGGTAGCAATGTAATTTTCTTGTCCTTATGTATGATAGTGTATGTATTAGTTCTACCATGGTGTAAAGCATCATTATCAAATTCCCATGGGCGACCTAACAAAATGGAACAAGCTTGCATATGGACAACATCAAAATCAGCAGTATCATGATAACAACCTGTGAAAAAGCTAATGCGCGCTGATTTAGTTACCTTAGTCTTACCACTATTATTGAACCATTGAAGTTTATATGGATACGAATGTTGTCGTGTGGTCAAGCCAAGCTTCTCAACCAAATCTGAACTCACCAAGTTATTGCAACTCCCACTATCAATGATAGTGAGAACACGACAACCCTGCATAATGAAATACATGTGGAACAAATTATGGCGTTGGATCGTCATCTCTTCTTCATGTCCCACACTTGTACTCAACACACGCTGCACAAGAAGGCTAGGGTAGTCTGCGGCAGCAGCCACAGAGTCAATGATGATGGCCTCCTTGTCTTGATCGCCCTCAGTGGAATCTGCATCAATGTTAGCAGCAAGGGCTAAATCATCTTCAACATCACTAGCACTTACATATCCATCCTCGGTAGCAATGAAAGCACGACAACTGGGGCAATCCTTCATGACATGTCCCATGCCTTTGCATCGGTGGCAAATGATTTTAGAGCTAGACGAGGAGGAGCTAGTAGAAGCACCCGGAGTGGCACCTTTCTTCAGCTGTGGAAACTGCACATTAGACAATTTACTTACCCCGGAAGAAAATGGAGGTGTAGATGGTTGTGGTGCAACAGAAAGCTTGGGCGTCTCCGGCTTAGAACGCTGCTAAAAATTCCTCCCATTATTAGACCTGAAAGACTGGTGTTGTTTGCATCCCTGTACTTCTCGTTCTGCCTTAATAGCAAGATGATACAATTGGGAAAAATTGCGCCATTCTTTGTAATCAAGTATGTTCTGTATATCATGGTTTAAACCACCAAAAAATCTAGCACTAGCATCATTATCATCTTCATTGATACCACAACGGGCTAAACCAATAAGCAATTCTTGATAGTATGCTTCTACTCCTTTATCACCTTGTTTTAAAGTTTGTAGTTTCGAACGTAAATCACGTTGGTAATAAGGAGGAACAAAACGAGATTTCATATGTTACTTTAAAGCATTCCAAGTTTGAGGCACAGCAACAGCATTATTAGCATTGCAAAGATCACTCCACCAAAACAAAGCAAAATTAGTAAACTCACTAGTAGCAAGTCTAACTCTATGCTCAACAGGAACATTATCATTATGAGAATCAAATTTTTGTTGAACAGCGAGCTCCTAATCTAAATAAGCCTCTGGATCAACATTACCAGCAAAAGGAGAAAGGCTAAATTTAATTTTAGCAAAAGGATCATTATTACCATGATTATTACCTCCCATACCACGACGGTTGAAGTTGAGGAGGCGACGGGCATCACCGTCAGCATCCGCATCTTCATCACCAAAAGCAATCGCATCTTCATCATCAGCATGTGAGGTGGAGGGCGTTGCTCAAGTTGTTCAATGCGGGTGACCAGATTGTTCACATTGCGCGTCAGCTCGGTCATAAGATTGCGTTGTTCAGTCATGAACGTTGTAAGCTCGCCCTTTGACACGCATTCATTGAAGTCCGTCGGAGATCCTGCCATGGTTAGAAAATAGAAAAAGACAACACCAAAGTATTATCCCTGTCAACTAAAAGGAAACAAGTGGTAGTGGTGGTGAAAGTGGAATGCAAAATCACAAGCGGCTTACCACCGTCTTGCCTGTATTCTTACCAACGTCAAACAGGAGCAAAACCAAAGTGGCGAAGTAATCTATTGTTGAGCGTGGGTAACAGTTGCAAGATGAACCTGTGCTGACAGAAGAATATGTGGAGCTATGGGTAGGCACACAATATGACAACAAGGATTAGCAAGTAACGAATGCAGATTAGCGATTGTTCAATCCGGATCCAAAGTACAAATCACAGGTGCTGGCTAAGACGTGTCGAGACGTAGCACAATAAGGTGAAAACAAAGGACGATGGAAAGAACTCACAGAACAAGCAAATAACCTAGATTTTTCCTTTTTCCTGAATTTTTCCCGGAATTTTCCAAAAGGCACCAGTAGGAATCAAACTTTTTTATTTTTTCACTATTTTTTTATTTTTTTTCTGAACAAGGATCAAAAAAGATGCAACCACAAAAATTGGCACCTACAACTGAGGTGGGATGTGGTCTACAGAAATACAGCACGTTCTCTGAAAAGCGTGCAAAAACTTTGATAATTTTTTTCTTTATTTTTCTGAATTTTTTTGGCAATTTTGATGAAACCAAATAGGGCGACGCTTAGTTTGGGTCGGCTCCAAATGGTATCAAGAAGCTGCTGTAAAAATTTCAGATTTTTCTGATAAACAAGTGAAAAGTTATGTCTGTTTTACCGAAGGTATCTCAAGTTATGTTTTCCGGAAGGCACAACACGGTAGCGACAGTTAGGGCAAAGCGTCCCTAAACTCCAACACTGATCACAAGGTCGTCCCTGTGACTAACAGCAGTAGGTATTCGCCTGAGATGTAAGGAGGGCTGCGATGCAGGCAAAATAAGAGCGGCTGGCAAACCTATCTAGGGTTTGCGCGGCGGCGAGAAGTTACACAAGGCGGCTAGCGGGGCAAGTCGAGTAATGTGGTGACTTTGACTTATTGTTTGGGAACGGTGTATGGTATAGCGGCGGAAAACAAAAATCACAGCAACGGGCGAATGAACTACGACCACAAACACAATCCTAAACCAGCAACAAGACTCGACCACGGACACAAACTCAACAACGCGAATCTGAAACGAAATTGCAAAGGCACAAAGGGTGATAGGACAACGGAAATTAAAATATTTTTGGGCTTTTTGTGGACTCTAGGTAATGAACAAATACGAATCTAAGGCAAACGAGAATATACCTCGCGGTAAACCTGAAAGCTTTGATACCACGTGATGAGTACAGGCCCAATCTTCCGAGAGGTAGCTGGTAAGCTCGATTTATGGAGATCTCGACGTTGGTGATCCGGCTTCAAATCAGACATGATTCGAACCCTGCAACCGTTACACCACTGCTCCATTGATTATCAACCAAGCACAACTTGATTGACCTCGCCAAGAAGGCTTTTCCTGCAAGCGAATCGAAGAGCACAAGCAAGAAGGTAAAACACACAATATGAAATTGCAAATATGAATGATGCAAATATCAATAGAGGATTCAAGAACTCGGTTCCAAAGGACTAATCGACACAGTGGAGGAGATCAAGAACAGGGACCCTGGATCACTGTAAAAGGATTTGTCACCACAGTTACAATGAACGATTCAGTTTCTCGATGGAAAACTAAACTCTAAACAAAACCCAATTGTCTAGCAGCAGTGGCGGCTGTGTTTATAGTCTAAGACTCAACCTAGGGTTGGGTACGGCCTGGGATTGGGCGCCCACAACTTGGGCTTAAGGCTCGACACGATACATGGCCAAGTTGGCCCAAATAGGTGACACAACACCTTGCCGTGGTCACACAGAATGATCCACAGACCTTCTGGAGCTGGGACTAGATCCAAAACGACGGCGTCGTCGTCGTGGTCACACAGAATGATCCACAGACCTTCTGGAGCTGGGACTAGATCCAAAACGACGGCGTCGTCGTCCCCTTTCCAATGCATCCAAGAACGCCCCGTTTCGATGTCGTATGAGAAAGTTATGACCGAAACAGTGACGACGTGTCTGCTGAATCCGAGGATGACGTGGCAGCTGAGTTGGGGATAAATTGCAACTTGGGGAAGACCATAACATCGGTGTGTCCAGCATGGCGATGTCCTCATCAAGAATTGCCGAAGATTTGCTACTAAAGTGCTTAGGATCTGATCAAGCAAGAGTGGCTATGGGAGAAGTCCATGAAGGCATTTGTGGTACGCATCAATTGACCCCGAAGATGAAATGGTTGTTGCATAGAGCCGGTTTCTATTGGCCTACTATGATGGCCGATTGTTTTTTATACTACAAAGGTTGTGAAGAGTGTCGAAGTTTTGGGAATGTTCAGCTTATGCCTGCTGCTATGCTTCATCCTATCATTAAGCCATGGCCTTTTCGTGGTTGGAGGCTAGACTTTATTGGCCAAATACATCCCCCATCTTCCAAGGGACACTGGTTTGTGTTGGTTGCTATGGATTACTTCACTAAGTGGACCGAGGCAGATCCTTTGAAGAATATGACACACAAGGAAGTGATTGAGTTCATTACTGAGCATATCATACATAGATTCAGCATCCCTCAGACATTAATTATAGATCAAGGGATATCATTTGTGTCTAAAGAGGTGAGGGAATTTGCTGAATTGTATAAGATCAAGTTGCTCAATTCATCTCCATACTATGCTCAAGCTAATGGCCAAGCTGAGTCTAGTAATAAGACTTTGATCAAGCTCATCAAGAAAAAGATTGAGGAGAATCCAAGGAGGTGGCATGAGGTTTTGTCTGAAGCTCTATGGGCACATCGCAATTCAAGGCATGGTGCTACAAAAGTTACTCCTTTTGAGTTGGTATATGGTCAAGAGGCCATGTTGCCTGTCGAGGTAAATTTGGATGCATACAGGCTTGCTAGATAAAATGATCTATCAGCTATTGTGTATCATAATTTGATAATGGATAACATCGATGAGGTAACTGATGTGAGATTAAAAGCTCTTAAGGAGATAGAGAAAGATAAAGTTTGAGTTGCCAAGGCATACAACAAGAAAGTCAAGAGCAAATTCTTTCAAGTGGGAGAATTAGTGTGAAAAAACATACTACCTATTGGATCGAAGAGCAATCAGTTGGGCAAATGGTCACCTAACTGGGAGCGTCCTTACAAAGTGATCAAAGTCATATACGGTAATTCCTATCTGCTAGAGACATTGCAAGGTGAACGTCTCAATAGAGCATTCAATGGGAGGTACTTGAAAAAGTATTTTCCAATTGTTTGTCAAGAAGCCTAAGTGCTCTCTAAGCAATGGCCGATACATGTATCGCCCTTAGAACAAAATGGCCAATGTATATATCGCCCTTAGTTGTTGAACAGCCGAAGAGATGGGCATTGTCGCTATTTGATTTCATTTTGTTTAGCTTGACTGAGTGTTTTCAGATTCATGCATCATTTACTTGAAAACAGGGGGCATATGTTGACACTCAAAATATCCTTGGATGATTTAGGGCACCATGAACAAGTTACAAATACCATGGACATGCTTGAGGTCAAACAGCGCGACGAAATAACAAACAAAACGCGCGGAGGAGACGGTGAGGCACCCCGAGTTGGCTTAACCGACCCTGACAGTCGGCTTAGCCAGTTTGGCCAGCCTCCAGTCAGCTTAGCTGACTGCCTGAGTCGGCTAAGCGGACTCCCCCTGATGCCAGCCCTACAGGCCTGCCTGAGCCCGTAAAAGTGGGCTTAGCCGACTCACCCTGTCGGCTAAGCCGACTCTGCCTAGAAACCAATGAGGACACTTCCTAAAATCGGTTTTTGGTATATTTTCAATGTGGAAAACTTAGAGAATGCATCTTGGAGATGTTTCCTACTAGAATAAGACCACCCCCTCTATATATATGAGAGGATCACGGTCGATTGAGATCCCATCTATCCAATCGATAAAAAACAACAAAACTATCTACTCTTTTCCCTAATTTCTTCTTCTCAACCTATCCTGCTGTTCAGCAAGTTTCTCCATGGGATTTGTTGGTATCTTAGGCGGCCTTGCTGGTCCTAAGAGATCCTCCACGTGCTTCTCCCTGACGGATCCTTCGGGGAGTGGTTTGGGAGTCTATTCAGCCAAGATTGAGCTCCACATTGGCCCTATCGGTCTCTAGATCGGTTCAGCTGATTACGCTGCGTTCTTGCTGCATTGTAGGTCGTTTGCAACGTCCTTAGGCATCCAAGGCCCTCGTTGGCGTGTTGGCTTGGAGTAATCTTCAGCGTCAAAAAGCTACAAGTTGGAGGTGATGCGAGCACCTCGCCGGTCCACCTCCTTGGTCAGAGTCGTGGCCGTCTGCGTGAGCTCATCCCTGCGCTCATGCACGGTGGTGAGGCAGAGGTGCGGGCCAATAGGTGTAGCAGCTCGAGCCACCACATGGCATCAGCGCCGTCGAGGTCGATGACGTGCGCGATCTTCTCCAACTCCATGGCCCCCGGGACGCACTGGTTAGCGGCGGCGCCCGCAAAGCGGAGAAACGGGCTGAGGTCAAGGAAGTGGCTCCTTGCGGTGGCGAGCTCTACGAGCGTGGGCCTGACCCGGGGCAGGAGCAGCGCGCAGCACAGCCCAGGCCACGAGCATAGCACCCGCCACGCCAGCGCTTCCGCGAAGGCGGCTGCCAATCGGCCACGCGCTACATCTTTGGATCTATGGCCATTTTCCTTTAGAAAAATAATTTTAGAAATACCTTAGAAATACACTTATTCTAGCAATGGACCTTCATAGTTCATCTCTAGATTTGTGGCCAAGATTAAAAGATCCCATGCACTTATACCAACAGACCTGAGGGTAGTTTACACTTCTTGCAACGCAGTTTGACACCGTTAAAGACAAAAGTGAACCGAATGGCTTGGGCGACAAAAAAGTTTAGGTGAGTGGCAAATAGGTGTGCTCAAAGTTTTAGTGGCCTGTAGGTAAGGACCATCTTTTTTAATGGTACACAGGTAAAACCCTCAAGCACGTACCTTTCATGGTTTCACTGAGAGAAGATCGAGCGCTGCCTTGGTGGTTGAGCGTTTCGAAGTTTCTGGCATTTTGAACTCTGGCCAACGCCACCGGTACGTCGGGCGCACCTGGTTCAACGCCAGGTCTCCATCAGTGAGTTGTGAAGTAGACCGAAAAAATGAAGGCTCGCGAGCACCCGACCGCGCTAGCTTGACCTCGGCCTTGCCATCCGGTCCTCGGGAAGGGAAGGACACCGTTAAGGGCCTGTTTGGAGCGCGGGAAAATTTTCCTATTCCTGTATTTTTCCTCTGAAATTGAACTGATCCATTAGGCCAATCTATTGTGATCTTACATTTCTATGCTAAACTTAGTGTTGTTGTCAAACTTGAGGTGAAGTTTGTTGTCGTGTCCTATTGTGAACCTTTAGAACTTGACTTTTGTTGATCTGATCATGTTAGTTCTTTTGGGGAATCTAAACATGTAGAACTGCTCATTAGGGAGTGGATGACTATTAAATTTTGTGACTTCTCAAATTGTAGGACATGTGAACGTTGAGTGTGCTTTGACTAATGGCATGTGGAACACTACTAGATTTTGACCCTATTGCCACTTGACGCTATTTGCATCACCACAAATTGTGTTGTAATAGGGGTGTGTTTTGCAACATTTTTCTAAAAAGGTGGCAATAGGGGGACTGTGTTGCCACAAAAATAGTGCATTGCAATTTTTACGTTCAGCGTTGCAAGAGGTGAGACCTATAGCAACCCTTTTTTGAGAAGTGTTGCTATGGGTTAATAATATTACCATGATGACATTTAGTTGCATTAGTATTAATTGGCGTTGCAACTGTCCTGTGCTCTTGCAACCAAATGAAACAGTGTTGCTATTGCTTGAAATTATTGCCATAGTATTGTTGGGTTGTAATATTTCTCACGACCATTGCAATAGGTAGACCGTATATTGCAACTAAATTTCTAAGGCGATGTAATAGTTTGTTGGTATTGCCACAATTTTTGTTAGTTGTAATATTTCTCACGACCATTGCAATAGGTAGTTGTTTATTGCAACTAAATTTCTAAGGCGATGTAATAGTTTGTTGTTATTGCCATAGTTTTTGTTGGTTGTAATATTTCTCACAACCATTGCAATAGATAGTTATTTATTGCAACTAAATACCTAAAGTGATGCAATAGTATGTTGCTATTGCCACAAGTGTTCTTGGTTGCTATAGAATAACATGTGTTGTTGCAATATGGTTTGGTGGGCCATTAGGTGTGAAGGGCTAGGAAAACTGCACCAACCGCCAACATGAACAGAAGACAGTGGTGCCCTAGAGATCGAGAAACGACGACTCCACAACCTTGATCATCAGGACATCGACACTGCAATGCTTAACACACACCATCTGCATTGACAATG
Organism: Saccharum hybrid cultivar R570; assembly: GCA_038087645.1. Classification (NCBI taxonomy): domain Eukaryota; kingdom Viridiplantae; phylum Streptophyta; class Magnoliopsida; order Poales; family Poaceae; genus Saccharum; species Saccharum hybrid cultivar. The sequence goes on from JAQSUU010000187.1 coordinate 2,142,162, forward strand.
CTTGCACCCTGATTCATCTTGCCTTTGGTGAAGTCCTAACGATCTTGTGATTACATACTCTCCATGCTACAAACTTATGCAATTCTAATTCAATTCATGTTATTAGTATACTTGGGTACTCTAGTTCTCAGCCTATAATTGCTTGCTTAAGTATACTAGTATGTATTTAGTCAAATTTTTTAGGGCAAACATAACCATGAAATTTACATTAGTTCACACCAACTACTAGGTCATACATACATATATATCGTGGTTCCAAACATAGCCACAAAGGCACAAACTAACATTAGTTCATACAAACCAACTACCAACACATATAGTGCTTCCATGCCAACTACCAGGTCATATATACATATATACATCATGATTCATACAAGCAATGAACTAATTACTGGCCACTACAAACGATAATAGCAAAATCTACACCGATCATCACTTCGTTGTGAAAGGCGCCCTTCTTCGTGTTGCACTCCATCGCTTCAGCTACCTACTGGTCATCCATGATTGTGTTGTGCAGCTTGGTGAACCTCCTACAAATATCATTTGTAGGTTAGAACGGACAAAGACATTATCATATTATCCAAATTAACACAACAAGCAATACCATTAAGCATGCTTTTAAGTATGTGAATCACAATATTAGGTTCATTATGAAGTTGTCATTCACCTACAGAAAGTAACACAAGAATCAATTATCATAGAGAAATTATTAGGGATGAATGATAGTGGTATACTAGAGTGAGCCAGAAATAAAGAGAGACAATACATCACAATGATACGGTATTTCTGACATAACAATATATGCTATTAGAATGCCCCATCTCATGCTACAATTCAAATATATCCAAAAGTTGACAATACTCAATAGTGATGTGAGAACTTTATTGCAGTACATGTGCTACTGAACATTTATGCAAACATCCAAAAGTTGACAATACTCAATCGTTTGGACTAGAGCTAGTCATTGCTGCTTGGGCCAAACATCCATCCTAGGCGTCCAATTTTGGGCGCCTAGGGCCAGGATGCATTTGCATAGCCCTCCATCCAAACAAGCCCTTAATCTCTATGTGTAAGTATCCTAGCTTCTTGACCCAGTTTGTTCATTATCCTAGTTACATGGAACTCATATAGAAAACCTTATTCTGATCCTAGTTTTTTGGTACTGCCATTTGTTGAGCATAATGTTCAGTTAAAAACTGCAGGTATATATCTTAAGCAAATATGAACCAATGGGCACAAGAGCAAGCTGGCATCTACATACCTACAAAAGACATGTCAAAAGTACTCGAAACATGTAGAAGCACCACAAAACACAAAGGCGACTAAACATTACCGCAGCTTTTCACCTATAGGCCACACTACTAACCTCTCCGAAGGCAGCCACCTGCAGCCACAAACTACAAACATTAGTCAAAAATGTAAAGATTAGGTTCATGCATATGTACTGGACAGAACCAAGCCCCCAGTTCAGCATATAACAGTAGGAAAAATCTATCCAATAACATCATGAAACTACAATATACCAAAATTACATCTATTTAAATATTTAAGTGTTTATCCAAATAAGTAGTGTACAGAGCACCTTAAGACTTCAGGGAAAAAAAATGGTACACAACAATAAGTCAGGATAGGAATCATGGATCACAGAAACTCTATATACTATTGGACACATATTTTTTGCGCAACAAATTCAACCAAATAGCGTACTAGATTTATTCAACCATGAGTTGGGATAGGAACTGTATCCCATCAGTTAGTTCAGTACAACCATGACTTTATTAATAATCTATCAGCAAATTCAGCACAAGTTTGGAAATCTGGTGTACCACCTATTGGAGCACAGAAGCCCCTTTAAGCCATCCATGATCATAACTAAATTTGTTGGCCGGCCGATAGTGAACAGCAGGTGCTCCTAACATATAAGCATAGCCAACTACATAAAGTAGCAATTTGATAGATAAAAAACTAAAGACTAATGGACATGAGAACTGTGAACTGAACTGAAGCAAGCAGAAGGAACTGAAGGCATCGACACACCACTTATCAGTAGCTTAGGAATACCAAAGGCCAAAGTCTTGTAGTCCCTGTTCGAGCATGACCAATAATGTCTTTTCCTTGCATTGCTGGCCCAAGGAGGGTCTCTGGACAACAAAATAGCAAGAACCAAATTAGAATGGTTACAGGCATCAATATTAGCTAACCTTCTCCACACCATATAAATAAGTAGGCTCAAATGCTTTACCAATTGGAGTCAACAGAAAAGTGATGCAGTAATATAATGTTTTTCCTATGAGCTGCCATACTAACTATAAACTAACACTACTGATGTCTGAACTTTTGTTAGACAACAAATTTATAAGCTAGAACTAACCGACAAATTTATGCTGCAAGAACTCAGACAGTGGCCCCAAAAAAAAACTACTACAGTAAAAATCCTTAGATGCTTTTCCAATCCAAAAAAAATGAATTGAAAGCGGGATATATGAATCTAACTTATTAGGTATGATACTATATGACCTCAACTGCACATAATTCATTTGCTTAGAAGGTCATAATGCACACTGTAAAACACCTGATGGCATGCTCAAAAGTACCAAGTTACTGATGGTATGCTCAAATGTACCAAGTTACTGGTGATACAAAATAGTGCACTTTTTTTGTAAATAGAATATTGCACTTGTTTTATGAAAATCCAAAATCTGAAATGTACAGTAACAAAAAAATCAGCTATGGCCTATGGCTAGCATCCGTGAAAACAGAACACAGGGAACAATTAAATTCATAAGCTGAACATATTATAGATAAGGTAGAACAAGGAATTAAACAGAAGAGAGATGTGCTACAGTCATGGCAAAAGAAAAAGAAGAGAGGGTACAGTAACCAAATAAGAAAGAATGCAAAGATGCTTCAGCTTTCTAAACATCCTATACTATCATAATCACTTCAAAACCAATTCTCTTAGCAAAAGCAAACGCATACAGAGTAAATAACGAATCTAAATCAGGCAGATTGCAATGACAGAGCCAATCAAGGGTATATCACATTATTGAATTGACTGTTTTCATGTATTGCTTTAGCTAAGTTCTGAATATGATTAGTATAGCTTAGGATGCTGCAAGATTAAACATGTCATTGCTCATGCATCTCACGAACTGCATCTTGCAACAGAGAAAATTAAAAATTGCATCTAATTTTGTCTAAACCTAATAGGATGTGTTATGAGAGAAAATTTTGTCTATTAGTTACATGCCATGAGAAGCGATCTCACTTACCAGAGATGAGGTACTAGTCAACACTACATGCAACCTTTTGCAGATTAATTCCATCACATATGTCACAACTAGCAAGTATACCTCAAATGTCCCATGAGTTGCTATTTTCCATTAGACGTTCAATGTCTGAATTTGCTTTCCAACTCCACGAATCATGACACAGAGCAATTTGAGCCATACACAAAAGGAGAACTTATATGAAGGAAAAGGAGACCAGGTAATAATTGGGAGATAAGGGATATAACATGAGTGGCAGTAGCTAAACACGGAAATCAGAATCTAAACATACACAAGAAGTCAGTCAACATCGACCATTCCACCGAAATGAGCATATAAACAATTGACACCACAGACTTTGTCCGGCAAACAGTCAAATCAGGAGAGGCACCTCATCATCGCCGAACCGGTCTGCTTGCAGATGCGCTCGAAGCACTCCCCACCTGAGCAAGTGGTGGTTGATGATCTCCCATAGCACGTTCTCGTCGATCTGCATTGCCATCAGATGAGCACTCGACACACTGCAGCTGCCAAGTTTGGAGAGGAAGGGAAAGCTGCCAAGTTGGAGTTCAGTTCCTGCATACCTTGTCGCAAGAACCCTGTAGCTGCCGACGTCCTCTCCATCTTCCGCAGCTCCTTTGCTGCTCCTCCGCCGAGATCAGTCTCTCCTCCACCGGATCCACCTCTCCGCATCCGCTTGAGCGTGGAGACGACGGTGGTCCCGCTCCCCTCGCCGTGGCTGGCCCAGTACGCCTCATCGCCGTCCTCAAGGCGCCACCAGCCCCTCCCTGGCAGCACGTTGTGTAGATGCTCGATAAACTCACCCACGAAGGGGGCCTTCATGGTGGATCTGTACCTCATCTCGCCGGAAGTAGAGAAGGAAGAGAGGGGCAGGCGCCGGGGGTCGACGTCAGGGCCTCAGGCGTGGATGGCGCTGGGGGAGGGCTGCGGCAGCGGAAGGGGCTGGGGCTAGGTTGGCGGCGGTTTGGTTTGCAATGGTGAGTGGAAGGAGTGCGGTGGGTGGGTCTTGCGAGATGCGAGCGGACGAAGGAGGTGGATTTGGTTGGGGCCGGTGAGAATTTTTGAGCGCACTTGTGGGTTGAAACGCACGCGGCATGGCGGGAGAGAAATAAAAAAATCGGCGGCGGCCAAAAATTTTGGGACGGAGAACCTGCGTACAGTTACAAGGCACCTGGAAATATGCACTCTTTCTTCAGATTATTTTCCCATCTAAGATTACTTTAAAATTTTGAATATTAACATGTGACAACTTCAAATAGACTTTAGGGATCATAAATAAGGCCTTGTTTAGATGCATTCCAAATTCCAAATTTTTACACTCTCTTCATCACATCGAATCTTTAGACACATGCATGGAGCATTAAATATAGATAAAAAAAATAACTAATTGCACAGTTTCGTTATAAATCACGAGACGAATCTTTTGAGTCTAATTAGTCCATGATTGGACACTAATTGCTAAATACAAACAAAAATGCTACAGTAGCCAAATTCCAAAAAAAAATCATCTAAACACCCCCTAATTTCTAAAAAAGTCACCATCCCCCAAAGTTATAGATCTCACCAAGATCTACAACTTTGCTTCTCTTTGTTTTTATCCGAGGTAATTTAGATTTTTTGAAATTTAGGATGTGAGAACATTAAATATAATTTTAGAACCATAAATTTAAATGAAAAATCATCAAGTACAACATTACTGATCTCAGCATTGGTTTTGGTTTTTCTCTATCTGAGCGCAAGCATCTAGAGCATGCTCAACCAGCCGCCTTCTCAATGGAACCTTGCGCAAGCATCAATCGAGTGGGCGGGCGGCAATGACACGGCTGGGTCGGGGCAGCATGAGACGGTGACACAATAAGGTAGGGGGATTTTCCACTCGCGCTATGTGTGTGTGCATTTAAGATTTTAGATTATTTTAACAGAGCGATAATATATATTATTCAAAAAATGATACATCATTCCATAGTTATATGGAGCTATGTGAGAGATGTACATATCTGTAAAAAAATGTACAGTCCCATTGTATTAAAATAATTTGAAATTTCTATAACAAGCTTATAGGCCCAAAAAATTTGTAGAATTTTCAGACAATATTTAGATATTAATATTTGTGGAATTACCATAAAATAAATATGGACCTAAAATAATAGATACATCTGTCACATTGTTGTATGATTAGTGAGAGATGTATTTATTTGTGAACAATGTATAATCCCACTTTATTTTGATTACGTGGAACTTTTATGGAATGCATATGGACCCAAAATACGTTGTTGTGTCAACTTGTCAAAGTATTTAAAAGCAGCAACAATCAATGCTACATCTAGCATGATAAGGTTTTGTCTGACAAGTTTCATGAGTTTTGGTTAGTCTAAGTTGTTTTGTAGGATTTGCCAAATGTATATCTAAATGCCAAAACATTTTATAATTTATAATTGAAAAGAATACTTTACATTTTCCATAATTTTAATAATCCCCAAATCTTCTTTGAAATTTTTGAATTTTCATGGTGGATCGACATTCATCTTCATAACATTTCAAAAAGGTTTTACTAAGAAATTGTAACTAAGATAGTCATATGCTTCGTTTGACCTCCAACTGAAAAGCACTTGTTCCTATATAAAAATAATAAAACCTTTTATTTCAAATATATTTTAAGTAACTTTAATATTTTGGCAATAAGGTACTTAGTTTGGAATAGGGCTGAAAACGGTCGGAAATAATCGATAGAAGGTTAAATCATTTTCAGTTTCACATTATTTTTCCAAAAATAAAATCGATACGATATTGTCAGAAACGAGAACGACATTGATATTCCGATAAATTCAGAAACGAAACTATTCAATCAAAAGTACATCGATAATGATCGAAAATTATGAAAGCAATATCTAAAATACAATAAACACACCTATATGCATAGCATGACAATAGCTATATAGATTAATCCAGATCACATAAAAAAATAATAGTATATTAGTAATGATCCATGGCACAAGAGGCCAGACACACATATTATATAGCAATACAATGACACGACAGAAAGGATGTGCACTGGGATGGAGTCAGAGGGTGAAGATGTCAGGTGCCCTCAAGGCCTCAGAGGCTGAGGATGATAAGCGGGCTTGGCCAATGGGCCTGGGTGCTCAGCAGAGATGAGATCGTGTATCTTTGCCTGAGTTCGGTAATTATCGACAGTAGATTATTGACTAAATATGGTATTTTTTGAAAACGATCATTAAAACAAATCTTAAGAATCTAGATATATATAGTGAAAGCAATATATCTAGAAAAGACACAACGTCTTATAATTTTAAATGAAGGAGTATAACCTTACTTTTGCACATTTATTTATGTAAAATATATTTAGTTATAATTATATTTCGTAATATCTTTAAAAAGTTTAAACCAATTAACTAAGAAAACCTATGAATGGAAAATCTATACTATAATTGACCACTTCGAATTATACTTGGTCCACCCAGTAAAACGTCCCCTGCTGAGAGTCTCTAACCATTATGCACCTTAGAAATTATGCACAGAAATTCTACACCATCAAAATCAAAAGCGAATAAAACACCACGATTCGATGTGTGATGGCAGGTTTCTCACCCTCGCGAGGCTTCTCACGCAGCTGCACCCGGTGCGCCCTCCGCCTCATCACCGCGGGGTAAGGCACGCTCTTGGTTCGATTCCCACCTCCCCCGTTGTTATTCCATTTTTTCCAAAAAAAAAACAAAAGGCGCGCGCGCCGGCTGCGGTGCCTACCTGTGGGGCTAGGGTTGCACGCGGCGGCGGCGGCGCCACCCGGCTCCCGCGGTAGCCGACGGATCGAATCCCCAAATCCTTCTTCGCGGTGGCCGCTCGCCCTGACGCTCTGCCAAACTGCCGTCGCACCGGTGCACGTTGCTGTTCGAGGACGGGTTCACTAGCCTCGAGGAGCTCGAGGCGCTGTTCTAGGACGGCGACCAGTTGGACACGCTGCAAGTTGGTGAGTACGTGGAGGAGAAGAGGAGGTCAGGACCGTGATTCACGTGCGCGAGCCCTGGACAAATCAGGGGCAGATCGGAGGAGCCCAGGACCGGGACGAGATCGGGGGCGGAGGAGGCCAGGACCGGGATGGGGGGCAATGGTGGTGTTGGAGGGTAATGGCGCCGCTGGCAGGATCACCATCGGCGTCTGTGCCATGGAGAAGAAGGTCGGGATCTTGACTCTCTGGTCCGTTGAAGTTTTTCTTTTTCTTCTCCTTGGTGGTTCACGGATTCTTGCGAACACATGGATGCTATATATTGTCTTGTCTTCCTGGTTATTGATCGATTCGTGTTCTCTTCCGGCGCGTGTCTCAATTGGTCGGCTCTTGCTCCTGGATTTCTCAAAGAATGCGGGATGCCGGAGCTTCGTTGTTGTCTCTAGAGCATGTCCTCGTCTGGTCAAATTTTTAACTCTTCTTTTCTTCGGGTGTTCTCTTCTCCAATGGAGCAGATTCTTGAGCGGCTCCGCGCTTTTAGAAAATTCGTTGTTGCCTCTGGAACATATCCATTATGCCTGCCGCAATAGTTCTCTTTCTGCTGTTCCCGTGAATCTGGAACTGAGACATCTCCTTTTTCAGGAGAGCCTGAAATACCGTTTGTTGGGCTCTGAAGGTGATATTGGTTCTTGGGAACACGAATATGTGAGGTATGACTGAACTGAGATGATATATTTCCTGGCTCCTTCAATCAGATTTTCTAAGGAATAAAAATGCGTTGGTAATATTCAAGTACACTAGGAATAAATGTTGTTTTTGGTTACATCATTGCAGAATTGTAAAGTTGTACATTCGATCGACTTGCTGTGATGCTAATCTGAGCCAGTTCAACTTGTTGTCCGGTAATTATGGCATAAAAAATAGAATTTTGACTCTCATGATAGGAAATGGGAATTGACCAGTTCAACTTACTGTCTGCTAATTTTGGCATAAAAATTAGAATTTTGTCTCAGTATAACAAATGGGAAATTTCTGGAAGAGGTCAACGTATTGGATATTGACTTTTTTCCTGAACAATGCTTTACAGATTCTAAATGAAATGGAGAAATCTGCTACCTGTGGCTAGGTCTCAGCTAGTCGAGATAATTGATGGATATATGATGGATGGTTTTGAATCTTTAGCTAAAATGTGAATTTGTGATAGAAAACATGCCATCCTGAATATGTTTACATATGCTACTCTTTGGGCATTGTGGAAACTGATAAACTCTATATATTTTTAGTATCCCAGATAGTTTTGTGTGCTGACGGTGAGTTCTGTGTCCAGTCTGTCATTTGGATAAACTGTAGGTTTGATTGTCCCAATCGGAGTATTTCCTTTATTTTGCTTTAATTGATTCTAGAATCCAAGTATCCAACTCTTGTGATGTACTGTGCAGATGACCATCACCGCACCACCGTCTTCCAGATTTATGATTACTAGATTATTAGTAATAATCTCTAAGGTTCATCTACCAGACGTCGCTGCGGTAATATGACATCAGATTCTTGGGGATAATAATGAAATTGCTATGGACTGACATATATATACATTATTTGTAGGTGCCTTCCATTGATTTCTTCTGATTTGAGTTTCATGACAAATTACATGTGAAAAAAATTGAGCAGAAGTCAAGCAGGAACCCTTTTGAGATCATCACGCAGGATATGGTCACTGTTTGTTTGGTATGTAGAATCCTGAAAGCTGAATCATTTTCTGTTGTAGTGCTTGCATAGTTGCACGGTCATTTTCTGGAGCCTCATTTTCTTCAATCGACAATTGTTCCCTGTAATATATGAGTGACTTATGACTGTTTTTTGACTAACAATCAGTTAGCAGACTATAGTTTTTGCTCTGATTTCAATTTTCATATAGCGAGAAGTTAGGCTATAGGACAGAAGTTAGGATTGTTAATGAAAACTACTTTAGCGTGAAGTTAGCAAGAACTACTTTATGAACCTGTATTTTAGGAAGACAAGCATCATGGATTGTTAAATGGGCTAAATGAGCTGAACTAAATTCATGAGTTTGCTATCTGTACAAATGAACATCTACATCCTTCTGCGGGTGTTGGATGGCCTGCTGGCAGTGTGCCTTCTCATGGTCCCCTGGCAGCCTGAATATGAATCCTCCGAGTGGATGAACTGTTCAAATAAAATCTGCAGGTGTTGGTTTCATGCATGTTTTTATTCTGCTTTCCTAATGTCCTGGCCAACAGATCAAAAAGTACGTTAGGCTAATGCTTCAAATAATTCACTTTTTGTTGCAGTCCAGTAGGTCTAATCAGATTCCTTTAACCAGAGTTAGCTTCTTAGGTGTGTGTCCCTGACATACTAGGAACTATAATTGTAGATCAGTGTTTCATGGGTTCTCAGGTGTTCGGCTCTACCACTAAGTCTTCATAGTTTTAGCACAAAGAGTTTAATCTTCTGGTGAACAATGAGATTAAAAATTCATTCAGTTCATTAGCTGTGGGCTGTGGCATGGGCTAATAAGAGCCATACTTTCAGGACTAAGCATCTTTGTATCTGCCGATTACTGAATTTGATTTGGCGTGTGTAACTTTCTTGTGGGTTGTTGGCATGTATGTAGTTTCATTCTCTCTTAATGGAGGAAAGCTTGCAAGCATAGTTCCGCTAGGCGCTCGCCTAGGCGCGCCTAATCGCGAGTCGGAGGGTGCCCGCCTCGCCTATGGGGGTAGGCGGACCCCCAGGCGGCGGCAGCTCGGCGGCGGCGCCGGTGGGGGTGGAGGAGCGTCCGACAGAGGTTGCTGGTGGCAGAGGAGCTTCGGACATGCGCGGACGGCGGCGAGAGCGGGCGTGCGCGGGTGCGAAGAGGAGACAGACGGAGAGGGAGAGGACCGGACGACTGCGCCGGTGGGGGGTGGAGGAGCGTCCACGTCGGTGGCTGCGCTAGTGGGGGGTGGAGGAGCGTCCGCGCGCGCGGACGGCGGCGAGCACGGGCGGCGCGCGGGCGCGCAGAGGAGAGAGAGATGCCGGAGAGGGAGAGGAACCGACGGCGGCGGCGGCTGATGCGGGAGAAGGCGGCGGCTGATGCGGGAGAAGGCTGCGCGATAAGGACGGGCGAGTGGGGTGCGGCTGGAACAGAGAGATGGATAGGGTTGGAGGTTGGAGTCTGAGTGGTAGATGGGCTGGGCCCTTGCCTCTTGGGCCTTTTTATCTATCTAGGCTAGCCTTTCTATCTATCTAGACCCACTATTCAGTTGTTTATTTTTTTTCTTTAGAAGACAATATATGTATAGTAGTATATACACGAAACGCCTAGAAAAACGCCTAGAAACGCCTAGGCGCGATTAATCCCGATTACTCCCTAGGCTAGGGGTCAGCGCCTAGATTCCGCCTGTCGCCTAGCGAAACTTTGCTTGTAAGTACAATGTGCAACATGCTGGCAGATGATGGCACTTTGGTATTCGCGTTCCAATTGCTGAAGTTATACTCTGCATCTGGTTACTGCATAGCTTACTCGGTATTGCACTGATTCTTAACTTTCAATTGTAGATTGCTGGGAAGCACATCTTTGTAGACCGCAACTTTGCTGACATTGGGAACACAGTTACTATGCAATCTGAAGGGTGAGAAAAAGGAGCTCTAACTATTTATCTTTATTTTCTGTCTTATACATTTGTGTGATATACTTAGTCTTTTTTTTACTTTGGTTCAGTGGTATATTCTGCATCTTAGATGACTGGGCGGATACTATACTTCTTATATGCTTTAACAAAAGATAGTTTTGTGTCATCGCATGTTAGAGTTATAAGCAAGTGTTGAATTGTGGTTATGTCATCTCACAAACATTAAAATATGGGACCTTAGACCAATGTAATTGTTTTGAAGTAATTGAGCCCTTTCATTAGCAAAAGATTATTTCTATATCACTGGTGGATTTTTATCAGATTGGCAATCATAGTGTTTGGAAGACATCATGGTAGCACAGACCAAAATGTTGTCCGTAAGAGGGAGGTGAAATGGTGACAGAAAGTTATGTACAACATGAAGCTTCTATGTTGCATATATGAAAGATTGTTTTTATGAAGATTGTTTTATTTTTAACTTTTCCCCGTCTTGCTGAAAGGAAATGGAGCTTATTTACATTTCAAATGACTGGAGATGATTAAGGCTTTTAGAAAAGTATGTGAGCACCCTTCTTCCAGCAGCTATTCTGTATGCAGTGACTACATTTTCGGTCACTGTTTTCTTTCTACTCACGTGCTTTGGTTCATGTTGGCCATGCCATTACTTAAGCAATTTATAAATTATTTGTAGTGTGGGAGATATGACTTTATTATGTCTGGTTATGCATGAGTGTTTTTCGGATTATATACATGGTCATATACAATTGCGTGAGACTTAAACTATAGAAAAATGTTGTTGTTTGATTATTTTCATGTGCATCCCTGAAATAAAGCCGTAGCGTTAGCCCGAGCACTATATCAATAAAATAATAGAAAGTTTTATACGACCGCTGAGAATAAGAAGGTGCCAAAACTTTTGGCGGCCAAATTGGCGCCCGTGAAATCCAAATTCCTTTTCTTAAATATCTGCCGTGCGCCCATGCTGCACTCTTCTTCATCTCCCGCACTCCGCCCTCAGATCCGACCGGTGGCAATAGGGTCGAAATCCAGTCCCCAGTCCGCCGCCGCTAGGCTCACGAGCAGATTTTCGGCCACTACCACCCGCCGCCGCGCTTTGGCTCTAGGCATGGAGGTCCCGACCCAGGAGCGGAGGCACGTCCTCGGCGGCGCATGCGTGGAGGCATGTCCCAGCGCGGATGCACGGCCTCGGCAAGCACAAAGGCGCATCCCCGGTGGCAGCCCCGGCGCGGGCGCGGAGGTCCCGGCCCGGAGCTCGCGTGCGTGCGCGGTACGCGGCGTTGGCGCTAGCGTTACGATTGGCCACAACAACGACTCTACACGGTTGGTTATCTTTTTTTCTTTTTTTTTTAACGAAGTTATCCTTTTTTCCCCTCCGTCTCTCATTCCATTCAACAGGACAAATCACAAATCTACAGGAAGCATGGCGCAGCCCATCGTAGCTTCTTGCGGAATCCAACTCAGTGTTTATAAAAAGAAAGGTATCTAAGAAGAAAGGAAGCCATGCTCCATCCTGTTTATAAAAAGAACGTCACATCACCTCCCTTTTGGTTAGATACCGCTCCGTTAGGTACTAATGCTTCTACCTATCACCCTCCGGGTGAGCTTGAGAGCTGTGTTTTTTCCAATGTTAATAGCATTCCGCGAGAAAAGAGAAAAGTCATCTACTGATGTTGTCATCGGAGTCCCTCGTCCATCCATGTATGAATAGCGGTATCCCCATTTTGGATAGTGATGAGGTAGTCGACGCAATTTGCATGTGTATTTGTGTTCGACGACTTTGCTACTTTCCTTCTAGACTATAAAAGAATGTCCGCGGAAGGGAATAGTGTACGTGGCCCGGGGTAGTCTTTCAATTCCTTTTATCGGGTGGGAGAGTTTAGAACCTGTTAAGCCAATAGCTGCACCTTTAGTCACACTAGCTACATCAATTGATCATGGATTTAGCATACCACCTCAGAATAGTCTACGTGGCCCCTACTTTTATTTTACTACTTTTTTTTCCGGTAATGCAGATAACCCTTTTTAAAGTGCTAGGCCGGGCATGCCCCTAACTCTCAAAAAGAGCAGGAGGCCTCAACTCATTCCATTAATGTTGTTTTATTCCCCACGCGGCTGAATCCAACTCAGTGTTTATCCTGTCTTGGAGTTCTCTCTCATAACTGAAAGGAGGTATTTGATTTATCGGATTTTCGAGCTAGCTGCCCTTTTCTTGCTCTTTGCCATTAGCGCAGCCCTTTTCTTTTTCTTAGCTTTATTTGAAGCGTAGTTTTTCACCTTCAAAAGAAGGCACCAACGCTTTTGTAGTGACCCCGGAGGGGTCCCGGGTTGCTTTGGCGCGCCCCACCCCGTCAGTCCTGTGTTGTACTTGACTTGACTCTCCCCCGCTTGCTGCTTGCTAATCCCAGTGTTCAAAAATGACACGAAGCTGGATATGGGTAGATGTTGTTGGTCGAAAACGACTTTCATTCACAATGAAACAGAATGGTCTCACTCGATGCGTCATTTTATGATGTGTATTTTCATGTTAAGAGCTCTTAAAAGAACTCAACTCAAAGCCCAACCGTCAAAAGGATGCTACAATGTTCAAAATTCTCAACTACAAAGGGTCACTCGCCGCCCCTAAAAATCATGCCTAGCGTAGTGTTATTAGTAATACTGAATGTAAAATATTAGATAACAACCTCTACTTAAATTTAGTAATAAAGTATATAAAAAATGGGAAAATGAAGGTTATAGTGCCAGTTGAAAAATACCAAGACCCTGTTCGGTTGTCTTTTATAATCCGTACTGTTTCAGCGAACAAACAATGTTTTTCTCTCACAATAAATCAGTCAACAGTACTTTCAGCCATGACTTATTAGCCAAGCGACTGGGCCTACCGACAGTGGGCCCCACAATAACATTGTTGGGTGCAAGTTAGATCCGATAGTGATCCTTATTCAATTACTACTGAGTCGTGTCCATGAATGGTAGTAATAGCATCGTTTTATTGCCGGGTCTAGGCAGGCTCTATTATTGCCGATTGTCCTAATGTTGAATTCAGTTTCTATAATGATGCCAGATTTAGATCTGGCACTTATCTATGGATTCGGAGTAGTGATCAAGAGCACAAATCAACAACAACAATCATGGACAGACGTCCTCGCGATGTATAGATACATAATAATAATAATTTTTCATTCCAAATTATTAGTTGATTTGTTTTTTCTAGATACATAATTTTTATTATGCACTTAGATATACACTATGTCTGGATACATGATGAGAACAATGTGTCTAAAAAAGACAAGTTGTCTTATAATTTAGAACCACGTTCGACACCTTCTCTTTTGTTTCTGTTTTTGTTTTACATATGGCTTGGGCCTAGATTCATCAATCGCTCCACTCGTTAAGCACACAACGAGACATAAGGAAAATGGAAAATGGTGGCCTGTAACGACGCACCGAGATGCTGTTTTTAACTCAGGGCTTGTTTGGAACTCATTTATTAACCTTAATAATGTGCGTTAGAGTGGTTTTTTTGTTGTAAAATTTACATATGAATTGAGGTTAACACATAGACATCCAAACAAAGCTTCAGCGTGTTTTTTGGGCAGTCTAAAAGCAGATTTTCACGACGTAGCTTATAGTTAAATTTGGTGCACCGCAGGCAAGAAGCTAGCGGTGAGGATTGATCTCCGCGTCCGCCCATCGTTACGGCCGGCCAACCTTGGTGGCAAGCTCACCCGTGCACGGACATTTGTCATGCCACTGCAGATTTGCTTTTCATAGGAGTTGGTGGACTGGTGGTGGTGAGCGCCCTGTTTCCTGGGAACAGGAGGGTCTCCGTCTTTTCCCTTATTCACCGGCAACACGTACAAACAGGAGGAGACCCTCCTCCCCTCTCTCCGGCGACGATCGCCGGCGCCACCCTCCTCCGAACGCCGCGGCTGCCGTGCGCCCGACCGGTGACGGACGGCAGCTGCTACGTGTTCTTCGTACACCGCACACTCAACGGAGGAGGATATATACTATAGTATATAGCTAGAGTAATTATTAGTTGGTAAGCATGGATCGATTGGACATGATGGACAGCATCGACGGCCGTCGGGAGATGACGAACAAGCCGCGCATCGAAGTTCACTCCTCTTCGTCGGACGACAGCGACAGGGAGAGGGAGGAGGATGAAGCACAGCAGGACGAAGTAGCCGAGGCGAAGAAGACGCCCCCGCTGGGTTGGAATCACAATCACCACGAAGCGGCCGTCGGCATTGGCAACAACAGGAGGCGGCTTCTATCGAAGCAGCTGTCAATGAAGGAGACCACCAGAGAGGCCAAATGGGAGAAGCGCCGGCGGCAGATACTGCGGCGCAGCAGCTTGGTATCGGTAAACGACGACGGAGGAGGCGGCGGCAACAAGAGCGCCGTCGAGGAACGGCATCATCATCATCATGTTATGAGGTCTTCGTCGGAGCGCGCAATGAGGTGCCTGGCCGACGAGGACCTTGACGAGCTGCTGGGCTCCTTCGAGCTCGGGTTCGGATTCGACGAGGAGACCGGCGGCGCCCACCTCCGCGACACGCTCCCCGCCCTCGAATTCTACTTCGCTGTGAACCGGCAGCTGTCGGACCCCAAGCTGCGGACGCCGGCGGCGGCGAGCCCCACGTCGACGCTGTTGGCCGTGACATCGTCGTCCACTCTCCCCGACATCCCGAGCCCACGCAGCCCCAACGCCGGCGCAACCGCGTCCGGCGGCGCCGACACATGGAAGATTTTTACCCCAGGTACAGTACTGTAATAAATTACACACGTACACCTGCTCTCATGAAAATCATTTGAGGCTGTGTTTACTTCCTCAAAAAAGTACTGTACAAACAAAAGATTCCGCGTCACATTAAACTTGCGATACATGCATGGAGTACTAAATGTAGATGAAATCAAAAACTAATTGTACAGTTTGGTTGTACTTTGCGAGACGAACGTTTTGAACCTAATTAGTCAACGGTTGGACACTATTTACCAAATAAAGCCAAAACGTGTTACAGTACTTTTTTTACATCTTTTCGCGGAACTAAACACACCCTGAGCTGTCTTTCCATTAAATAATTTGAGCTGTCTTTCCATTAAATAATTCTGACGCATCATGCGTGCAGGTGACAACCCTCAGCTTGTGAAGACGAGGCTGAGGCACTGGGCGCAGGTGGTGGCTTGCTCCATCAAGCACGGCTGATAAGACAGAGAGAGACAATTAGCAATTCATCTGATCGGAAATCGTCATCGCGCGCCACGGATGTCCTGTCGTCGACCAATATGTATAGGTGCGTGGCCAAATTAAAATGAACTCTTGACGAATTAACCAGCAACCAAATATGATGTAAACGCGTGGTCGCCATGCTGTTGTCTGTCATTCCTCGTATACAGAAGAAGAAGCTTAGTGCGCAACATGAATTAATGGTACACTGATTCTATCATGTTACGTCTATTGGTGTCGTCCATAAAAGATGGTTTATTCCTGCTTGCACACGATGCTAGCTCGAGTTCACACCATGGTACCGTACGGCAGCCCTCTACTAATCTTTTTTTTTTGGTGAAACGCCCTCTACTAATCAACTTCGACATTTTGGAACCTGCAAACCACGAGCAATACTGAAAATAGGGGTTCACAAATGACACGACGTCCTATATACTCCCTCCGTTTAAAAATAGGTGTCACTATGGTATACATGTCGATCAAACTTTGTTAAGTTTGACTAAATTTATAGGAAAAAATACTAACAACATTTATATCTATAAATAAGTTTGTTATAAAAATAAATTTAACGATCTATCTAATGATATTAATTATGCACTCTAAATATTAATATTTTCTTATATATATTTGATGAAAATTAAAATCGTTTGACTCCTTGAGGAGCGAGAACGACACTTGTTTTTGGAACGGAGAGAGTATTTGCAGATGCCGAGATGTTCAGGTTGTGCTTCACATGCAGTTCACACAGCACAAATTTGGCAATCCACACCAAATGTCATATACAAATGTAGAGGTAGTACGGCCTAAATTTTTTACTGACATACAAATCCATTAAAAAAAACAGATTTCCATTGAGTCAACATCAGAGAACTTAAATCAAAATCCCGATTTGTTTTGAATTCAGTTCATTCAACCCAAGTACCCAACTTTGCATGTGGGATTTGCGTTATGCAAAACAGCTCTATCCTTTCAAATGACCCCCACCAAATTCTACGTAGCTCCCTAGTGTTGAACACTTGGGAACAGGAATAAAACACTCGGGATAGACTTTTCCGAGAGTAAGCACTTGGCAAAGAACACTCGATGGCCTTAGGTCGGGAAACTAGTTTCCCGAGTGCCTTCACCAAAACACTCGGTGAATTAAAAGTTTCTCGTGTGTATCCCTGGACACTCGGGAGACATAGAGCACACGGGAATGAAACATACTAACGGCTCTGTGCCATGATAACAGAGTCATTCCCCGAGTACGAGTGCCAAACACTCGGCATCCTTTTCATCTATTCTCGAGTGCTTAGAGTGATAGACACTCGGGATATATAGGTTTTAGGTTGTTACCATATTGTTCCACATGGACTTTTTTCTGTTATTCCACTCAGGAGTTTCCTAGAACACTGTCCCACTGGCTTCACCATAGTTTTAATCCATACGCACTTCACAAATTAGAATATGGAAACAACATATCAGGCTACTAAATTTTGACCCTGTTTCAACGCCTGAAAAGTGTTGCAAAAGGCCCAAAATAGTTGCAATATCAAAAATAGCAACACTTTTTTTCGTTGGGAGGCGTTGCAGGCGCTTGTGTGGGTAAAGCTTTGGACAACGCTTTTCTGCTTAGCGTTGCAAAATATGTTTTGGATTTGCAACACCTAGGCGTTGCAACATAAGCTTTTGCTACGGTTGTAGGTGTGGCAACAGCAACTAATGCAACGCCTTAGACGTTGCTAGACCTTGCAATGGCAACTTGCCCATGTCGTAGCAAATGGTGCACTAGCAACAACGAACGTGTGTTGCAAGACAATGTATTACCACGCATAACGCGTGCGGCAACATGATTATGTCACAACACCAAGAAGTGGTGGCAACTTGTGCAATTGCCACACCCAAGATTTGGTTGCTATAAGGTGCAGTCTCTATTGCATCGCATAACGAGTGTAGCAACAAGACCTATATAGCAACACCTAAAAGTGGTGGCAACATGTGCAATTGCCACATTCAAGATTTGGTTGATATAAGGTGCAACCTCTATTGCTACGCATAGCGAGTATGGCAACAAAACCTATGTCGCAACACCAAGAAGTGGTGGCAACATGCACAATTGCCACGTTCAATGTGTCGTTGCTATAAGGTGCAACCTTTATTACTACGCAAATTGTTCATTGCCATAGAATATATTGCCACAAAAAATGTAGTTACCAAAAGCCACTTTTACAACGCTTTTGGTTTAGTGCCACTAAACAATATTACAGCACCATTAATTAATTAGAAACTCAATAGCCATCAACAAAGTATTTGAATATATTTCATTAAACCAAAATATTTACTTGTTTAATATTAAACGATCCAATATCAAACCATCTCAGAATAAAGATATTCAACATATTTGTTCTTAAACAGCAACATTTAAAATGCCTAGACAACACTGAAGCTTGGCTTGGCTTCGCTTGATTTGGACCATCCCATCACTCGTGCGATCCACTCAAGCTACGTTCATCCTGAAAAAAAAACAAAAAAAAACATTGACATTTGGCGTAAGCTTCAATTTTTCAGCACTGTGACATTGCAAATCACATGTTAATAAGGATATGTAATTGACATAGGAAAAATGAAGCTACAAAAAGTCACCTCTATATTATCGGCATGTACATTAAATTTGTTTTGCTGAGCATGATTCAATTGTATCATAGAAATATAATTCAGTACAGTATTCCCTTCTTTGTTTTAAGAATGATTTCGGTTAAGACTGCCGCTAGTGGTGCGCAGAGGTACCTGCAGGTGTCAAAGCTACAAGTTGTGTTTTCTGATTCACTGGTGGGTTACTCTGCAACTCTATAAATTACATGAAAAATATTAGGACTCACACTGTGCACTAATTCATGATGGCTGTATACAAGTTGCAATATGAAATTACCTACTGCGATGTTTCTTCAATCTGTGGAGTCATTTCATTTCTTTCCCACAAGGTTGGTTTCGTTGGTACCTTGGTTAGCTTGCGTTTTAAAAGTTGATTATTAATAATTAGCTCTCTTACAGTTTACTGGAATTGGTTATGGTTTTAACATACTATTGAAATTCATGGAAACCGTACTAATCAATGCATCAATGCAAGGCTGCAAGGCAAATATATCTTTGTACTAATCAATTCCTATTTTGCAGCAACACAGGTATATCAGGTTGCCAATTCCAGAACTAGTAAACTGGTTAAAGCATACATCGATTTATATAAAGAGCTGAAACTAAAATGCTGTTGTTAGGAAGATAATTGACTATACTTTTTATATGCCATTTCAGTAAGAAAATTATGTAGATGAATGTCAACTGAATCTAGCAAAAAACTAATTATATATAAAAAAATGTTAAATGTAAGTGAAGGAACGACTCCACAAACTAATTAAGGAATTTATTGAAACCTCATGGATTTTAGCAATTTGTGAGTAACTCAATTGCTATTACCTTGTATTCTGAGTGAATCCTACTTCAACCAAATATCGCCTACAAAGTGATTCCAATTTCAACCATCTCGCCTACAAAGTTTACTATTAGTACTCTGAATCTGCATTGTAGAACATATATTGAAACTGAAAAGCTAAATAATAAGTATGAACAGTCCAAATTGCCCATTTATCATTGTTTGCAAACACCAAAGGGTAGGATGACGTTTCATGAGTTTTCCCATCCCATCTACTGAAAATCTGAAATTGAATGACAAGGAGCCACATGTCAAACTATCACATTTGCTCAAAGCATATATCATGAGAAGCATGAACAATTAAACTAATAATGTATTTAGGAAAAGCATGCCATTTTGTAATTTTTTGAATAGTTCCCAACATCAATCTTTTGCTTTGTTGAAGACCCTCGATAACACATAGATAGGCATCAATGCATTAGCTTGAGACATTTTTCTATTTTTAGTTTTGATTCTAACCTATTAGATTTTACCAAATTAACAACTACTGTAACACTGAGCATTTTAGCAAAGCACTTTCACAGCAATAATACCAACTCTGCCATTTAGAAAATGATGAATTAACAAATGAGATGCTGAGATCATGCATAAGATAATGCCATTGATGGATCATAGGTACCTTGCAATGGCATAAGGCCTGTGATAGCTTGCCTACTACAGGCATACTTTCACCGGCAACAATTAAGCAAACTAGAAGTCAAACTGAGCTGCATATAACCGGCAGCAGGTTCAGGCAGCACTGCTTGAAGGTAAAAATAATAAAAACAACATTTTACTGCAACACTCCAAAGATGATTCAGCACTTGCTGATGCATCTCTTGGTCCAGGTGATTCCAATCATTCATGAGAAAGGTATGATTAGCACTGTGTAGATGAAGCGTCTCAAATTAAAGAAAAAAAGTAATGTTCAGTTCAGTCAGCACTCATGGTGCTAATTGTATTAGTAGTTCCATCTCTGGAAAAGAACTGCAAAAAGCATGGCCTACATCTCTTGACCAGCGGTAGATGGAACCTAGCAGCAAAACAATTGAACAAGAATGTAGTGACAATACTTCGTCTCGGCAATGGTCATGATGCTAGGACTTACCACAACACCAACCTCAGTCTCAGAGCGACAGTCTTGCCTCCGCAAGAAGCTACGATGGGCTGCGCCATGCTTCCTGTAGATTTGTGATTTGTCCTGTTGAATGGAATGAGAGACGGAGGGGGAAAAAAAAGGATAACTTCGTTAAAAAAAAGAAAAAAAGATAACCAACCGTGTAGAGTCGTCGTTGTGGCCAATCGTAACGCTAGCGCCAACGCCGCGTACCGCGCACGCACGCGAGCTCCGGGCCGGGACCTCCGCGCCCGCGCCGGGGCTGCCACCGGGGATGCGCCTTTGTGCTTGCCGAGGCCGTGCATCCGCGCTGGGACATGCCTCCACGCCTGCGCCGCCGAGGACGTGCCTCCGCTCCTGGGTCGGGACCTCCATGCCTAGAGCCAAAGCGCGGCGGCGGGTGGTAGTGGCCGAAAATCTGCTCGTGAGCCTGGCGGCGGCGGACTGGGGACTGGATTTCGACCCTATTGCCACCGGTCGGATCTGAGGGCGGAGTGCGGGAGATGAAGAAGAGTGCAGCACGGGCGCACGGCAGATATTTAAGAAAAGGAATTTGGATTTCACGGGCGCCAATTTGGCCGCCAAAAGTTTTGGCACCTTCTTATTCTCAGCGGTCGTATAAAACTTTCTATTATTTTATTACTAATATAGTGCTCTACGGCTTTATTTCTGGGATGCACATGAAAATAATCAAACAACAATATTTTTCTATAGTTTAAGTCTCACGCAATTGTATATGACCATGTATATAATCCGAAAAACACTCATGCATAACAAGACATAATAAAGTCATATCTCCCACACTTCAAATAATTTATGAATTGCTTAAGTAATGGCATGGCCAACATGAACCAAAGCACGTGAGTAGAAAGAAAACAGTGACCGAAAATGTAGTCACTGCATATAGAATAGCGGCTGGAAGAAGGGTGCTCACATACTTTTCTAAAAGCCTTAATCATCTCCGGTCATTTGAAATGTAAAGAAGCTCCATTTCCTTTCAGCAAGACGGGGAAAAGTTAAAAATAAAACAATCTTCATAAAAACAATCTTTCATATATGCAACATAGAAGCTTCATGTTGTACATAACTTTCTGTCACCATTTCACCTCCCTCTTACGGACAACATTTTGGTCTGTGCTACCATGATGTCTTTCCAAACACTGTGATTGTCAATCTGATAAAAATCCACCAGTGATATAGAAATAATCTTTTGCTAATGAAAGGGCTCAATTACTTCAAAACAATTACATCGGTCTAAGGTCCCATATTTTAATGTTTGTGAGATGACATAACCACAATTCAACACTTGCTTATAACTCTAACATGTGAGGACGCAAAACTATCTTTTGTTAAAGCATATAAGAAGTATAGTATCCGCCCAGTCATCTAAGATGCAGAATATACCACTGAACCAAAGTAAAAAAAAGACTAAGTATATCACACAAATGTATAAGACAGAAAATAAAGATAAATAGTTAGAGCTCATTTTTCTCACCCTTCAGATTGCATAGTAACTGTGTTCCCAATGTCAGCAAAGTTGCGGTCTTCAAAGATGTGCTTCCCAGCAATCTACAATTGAAAGTTAAGAATCAGTGCAATACCGAGTAAGCTATGCAGTAACCAGATGCAGAGTATAACTTCAACAATTGGAACGCGAATACCAAAGTGCCATCATCTGCCAGCATGTTGCACATTGTACTTGCAAGCTTTCCTCCATTAAGAGAGAATGAAACTACATACATGCCAACAACCCACAAGAAAGTTACACACGCCAAATCAAATTCAGTAATCGGCAGATACAAAGATGCTTAGTCCTGAAAGTATGTCTCTTATTAGCCCATGCCACAACCCACAGCTAATGAACGGAATGAATTTTTAATCTCATTGTTCACCAGAAGATTAAACTCTTTGTGCTAAAACTATAAAGACTTAGTGGTTGAGCCGAACACCTGAGAACCCATGAAACACTGATCTACAATTATAGTTCCTAGTATGTCAGGGACACACACCTAAGAAGCTAACTCTGGTTAAAGGAATCTGATTAGACCTACTGGACTGCAACAAAAAGTGAATTATTTGAAGCATTAGCCTAACGTACTTTTTGATCTGTTGGCCAAGACATTAGGAAAGCAGAATAAAAACATGCATGAAACCAGAACCTGCAGATTTTATTTGAACAGTTCATCCACTCGGAGGATTCATACTCAGGCTGCCAGGGGACCATGAGAAGGCACACTGCCAGCAGGCCATCCAACACCCGCAGAAGGATGTAGATGTTCATTTGTACAGATAGCAAACTCATGAATTTAGTTCAGCTCATTTATCCCATTTAACAATCCATGATGCTTGTCTTCCTAAAATACAGGTTCATAAAGTAGTTCTTGCTAACTTCTCGCTAAAGTAGTTTTCATTAACAATCCTAACTTCTGTCCTATAGCCTAACTTCTCGCTATATGAAAATTGAAATCAGAGTAAAAACTATAGTCTGCTAACTGATTGTTAGTCAAAAAACAGTCATGGGTCACTCATATATTACAGGGAACAATTGTCGATTGAAGAAAACGAGGCTCCAGAAAATGACCGTGCAACTATGCAAGCACTACAACAGAAAATGATTCAGCTTTTAGGATTCTACATACCAAACAAACAGTGACCATATCCTGCGTGATGATCTCAAAAGGGTTCCTGCTTGACTTCTGCTCAATTTTTTTCACATGTAATTTGTCATGAAACTCAAATCAGAAGAAATCAACGGAAGGCACCTACAAATAATGTATATATATGTCAGTCCATAGCAATTTCATTATTATCCCCAAGAATCTGATGTCATATTACCGCAGCGACGTCTGGTAGATGAACCTTAGAGATTATTACTAATAATCTAGTAATCATAAATCTGGAAGACGGTGGTGCGGTGATGGTCATCTGCACAGTACATCACAAGAGTTGGATACTTGGATTCTAGAATCAATTAAAGCAAAATAAAGAAAATACTCCGATTGGGACAATCAAACCTACAGTTTATCCAAATGACAGACTGGACACAGAACTCACCGCCAGCACACAAAACTATCTGGGATACTAAAAATATATAGAGTTTATCAGTTTCCACAATGCCCAAAGAGTAGCATATGTAAACATATTCAGGATGGCATGTTTTCTATCACAAATTCACATTTTAGCTAAAGATTCAAAACCATCCATCATATATCCATCAATTATCTCGGCTAGCTGAGACCTAGCCACAGGTAGCAGATTTATCCATTTCATTTAGAATCTGTAAAGCATTGTTCAGGAAAAAAGTCAAGATCCAATACGTTGACCTCTTCTAGAAATTTCCCATTTGTTATACTGAGACAAAATTCTAATTTTTATGCCAAAATTAACAGACAGTAAGTTGAACTGGTCAATTCCCATTTCCTATCATGAGAGTCAAAATTCTAATTTTTATGCCATAATTACCAGACAACAAGTTGAACTGGCTCAGATTAACATCACAGCAAGTCGATCGAATGTACAACTTTACAATTCTGCAATGATGTAACCAAAAACAACATTTATTCCTAGTGTACTTGAATATTACCAACGTATTTTTATTCCTTAGAAAATCTGATTGAAGGAGCCAGGAAATATATCATCTCAGTTCAGTCATACCTCACATATTCGTGTTCCCAAGAACCAATATCACCTTCAGAGCCCAACAAACGGTATTTCAGGCTCTCCTGAAAAAGGAGATGTCTCAGTTCCAGATTCACGGGAACAGCAGAAAGAGAACTATTGCGGCAGGCATAATGGATATGTTCCAGAGGCAACAACGAATTTTCCAAAAGCGCGGAGCCGCTCAAGAATCTGCTCCATTGGAGAAGAGAACACCCGAAGAAAAGAAGAGTTAAAAATTTGACCAGACGAGGACATGCTCCAGAGACAACAACGAAGCTCCGGCATCCCGCATTCTTTGAGAAATCCAGGAGCAAGAGCCGACCAATTGAGACACGCGCTGGAAGAGAACACGAATCGATCAATAAGAACAGGTAGTTCAAAGAATAGGTATTGGCACTACAGTGTCCCACACTGTTAGTGCAACAAGAACAGTTAGTTCAAAGAATGGTTCCTGAATTATTGGAGTGGGCACACTACCCGCTTCTCCTCAAGATTAATTTTTCGAGCTACCATGCTCTCTCTCATCATTTCATCCTCTAAGAAAACAGCATGTCTCGTTTCTACAAACTTTATATATCTGTCTGGACAGTAGAAACGAAAACCTTTTGACTTTTCAGGGTAGCCAATAAATGACAACTTACTGTTTTGAGATCTAGCTTCCTAATATTTGGATTAAACACTTTTGCCTCAGCAGGACTTCCCCACACACGTAAGTGTTTTAGTGAGGGTACTCTTTCTGTCCACAACTCAAACGGTGTTTTGGGTACCGACTTACTTGGTACTCTATTTAGAATATGAATAATGGTTTTTAACGCCTCCATCCATAGACTCAATGGCAAGTTAGAGTAACTTATCATGCTATGCACCATATCCATCAGGGTACGGTTACGTCTTTCTGCTACTCTATTTTGCTGAGGTTTGCTCGGTGTAGAATACTAGACTACTATGCTATTCTCCTATAGAAACCTTGCAAAGGGTCCAGGAACTTGGCCATATGGGGTATGCCGACTATAGTACTCCCCACCACGATCAGATCGGATTATCTTTGTCTTTAAATTGTGTTGATTTTCAACTTCAGCCTTAAATATCTTAAATTTATCCAATGCTTCTATTCTTTCTTTAATTGGATAAATATAGCCATAACGGGAGTAATCATCTGTGAATGTTATGAACGAGTCATAACCATCCACACTTTTCATAGGAAAAGAACCACAGATGTCTGTGTGGATTATCTGTAGAATTCCTGTGCTTCGTTTAGCGTCCTTTTTAGTTTTCTTTGTGTATTTTCCTTTAATACATTCTCTACATTGTTCTAAGTCTGAGAACTCTAATGGAGGAAGAATATCATTCTTAACTAGTCTCTCTATTCTCTCGAAATATGGCCTAAACGACAGTGCCATATTTTTAACGACGCATCTTGAATTCTCTTTCGTTTTCTATTTGCATTCACAGATGAGGATGCATTCTCATTCACATCACATACAGAATTCACATTTTCATGAAGTGATAGCAAATAAAGATCTTGCTTTTAAAAAGCAAGACCAATACATTCATTATTACATAGTATCTCACATTTACCATCTCTAGTTCACAAGTAATTCAATATACATCGGAGTTCAACATAGTTATTACAACCTAAGTTCAAAAGTAGCGGAAGCAAAGTAATTTGAAACTGACAACACCCTTATTTCAAATGCATGCCAGTACCAAGGTCGAGTTCCAACAAAAGCAATAGATAGAAGATAAATAAGAAGGATCATGCCCATGATACATCACAACCTGCAACACGTGAGGATAAAACCCTGAGTACGAGAAGATACTCAGCTAGACTTAACCATCATAAACCAGAAATAAGGTGACACCAAGGATGATGCAAGGCTGATGTAAGTGGGCTAGCTTGACAACATTTGCATAAAAGCTTAATATAGATAAGTAATCATTAATGCTTAAGCATCCAGTTAATTATCATTAACCTGTCATCTATATTAGCACATGTACTAGAGCACTTACTTGATTAGGAGCAAATAATATTAACTATAGCAAGTATAAATTGAGGCAACCTTTCCATCGTCATCCAATTAACCATCCGTTCAATTTAATGGAATCTACGTTGCCGCTGCTCAAGTCAAGTGCTCACTAACCGGGAGCAACGGCGATTCGAATCGAGTTCCTATCTAGCTGGAGGGGTATTTCTAACACTCACCGCGCAGGCCCCTGCCATGGTCGCACAAGCCACCTTTTGTACAATTCAGGAGTCGCGGGTTCGACTGATGGCGCATCCCCAAGGGCAACACTCTGCCAGGTGATAGAGACTCTAACCCCTTTGGTCTCACGCCAATGTCCCCAAGCACATCCTTACTACCTTCAAGATGTGACCTACCATTCGATTCCTGGCCTGAACTGTATTACTCGGCTTCGCGGTCGGAACGACTTATCCGGCCAACTAAGTGTTAGACTGCGTTCAACATGACTCAAGGA
Source organism: Saccharum hybrid cultivar R570 (assembly GCA_038087645.1). Classification (NCBI taxonomy): domain Eukaryota; kingdom Viridiplantae; phylum Streptophyta; class Magnoliopsida; order Poales; family Poaceae; genus Saccharum; species Saccharum hybrid cultivar. Next base: position 2,168,999 of record JAQSUU010000187.1, read on the forward strand.
CGTACAATGAATTGGTCCTTAAATGACTCAGATGGGGATAGATCCACACCCAAGACCTCCATGCCTTGTTACTTCACTATCGTCATCCCGCCCGGTCTCATTTCATTTTATTAACACATGGTTCTTTTCCACGATAGCAAATATAGCTAACTGTGCCATATATGAATATCCCTACATCTCGCAGGTGACAGGAAATCACCTGACTTCTACCGCTTAAAGCAGGGCTAAGCATCTACTCGATCCTAGTCTATGTAGGATTCAAGGATTCATAGATCTGGACAAGGAATGATATAATGCAGCAAGGGTTTCCAACCAACTCCTACCACTTAATGCAATAATACATATAACATATATAGAATTAATTGCTTTGAAGGTAGGAGGCTTATAATGCTCCGGGGCTTGCTTGAGATCCGACTCAATGTTAGAGTTTGTCAAGTGAATTCGCTTGGCGAGCATCCTCCAATCCAGCACTTGTCCGATCCTTCCATCTCCAAGATAGGCCCACCAACACCATCTTTTGATTAGCTCCACATCAGGTCCTTCACATGTTTCAGCTAGCATACCTAAATGAGGTGCAACAATGCATATATATGAATGCATAGAAGTGTAATAAACAAAGTAATCAAGTAAGCATACCAAAGTTCACGTAAGCACCTAGAGCTAATTAACTTAATCCTCATTAAGGCATAACATAGAAGAGGGCAAGCACATCAATCAAGAAACAAGTCTCACAAGATCATAGGGTACTAAACCAAGTACCATCAAAGATAGGTGTCACACTTCAATACACATGCATGGCAAAGTTAATCAAAGCACTAGAACTAGAAATTGCCACCTCCTGGATATCAGAACAATAGCTGAGTAATTTAACCACAAAAGTAGATCTACAACTCCAAAAGATGTGCAACAAGACATTCTGGAAAACTTATGAAATTATCTACAATTCATTTATAATCACCTAAGCCTAATTCTCAAGTTTAATAGGTCGAAAAGATGAAACTATAGAATCGGGTTTGCTCCAAACAGAGAGCAACCAAATCTGGGACCTGACTTTAAACATCTATAACTCAAAAACTACTTGACCAAATGCCTCCAAATTTTAACACAAACTAGATACATGAATTATATACAACTTTGCTATAGACAAGGTGCTCAGAAAACATCATTAATATGGGGTAATCTACATTGCCCCCAGAACTGTCCAGAAACCACATTTGCAAGAAATAAATACTAACTTATGTTGCAAACATATAATTGGATAAAACCAACTTTACCAAGATGTCACACATGACTAATGAACACCAGAAAACATAGTTTCCATTCCTAAATAAATTCTTTTAATACATTTCTTAATTTATCTAGATAATTAGGTGAAATCATGAACACATATCAAAGGTGCATAATAAATTCTACTAAAATTACAGTGTCCTAAAAATACTCCCAAAAGTCTACTGTCCAAATTTCAAGCCATTTGGACAAGTATACCAACCTCTATGAAAAAGACAAATAGCTATTGCAATAAATCCTGTGAGAGCAAGTTAAACCTAAAACTCAATATTTTCTATGAACACAGGACCATAATATGAATCAACATGATAGAACAACATCATACTTAGGTAATGGGACAACATTTTCCATTTTATCATTTATATATTATTTATAAGCTATTTATCAAGCCGTAAAGAAGTTAAATCAATAACTTGACTATACAATAAACAATGACCATGAAATTAATACCACAGTACATTCATAGCATGGAAAGACTACCATAAAAATTTCACATCATTTGGAGCATCACAACATCAGTTATGCATTTCCCAAACAACATACGCAAGAAATGTCGAATTAGCAAGAGTAAATCACAACCCTAAGAAAACAGTGAACAACTACTAGGTTTAATATTTTTCTTAGTTAGTAAATGCCATCATAAGATTAAAAAAACAAGAATCACTATTTTTGGACTTCCCAAACTCTAAATATGGCTCTAGTCAAGTTATAAGCATTTTTAGAAGCACTTTTAAGCTTAAATAGAGACATCAGAAAACATCTATAAACCCCTAATACTTTATGACTCCAATGCATAGATCTCTTCTCAAGGTTTCCAAAAAGTTCACATTTGCCATTTTTGGGCTTTCCTAGTAGGAGATATAGATTTTCAAAGATTAACATGAAATTGAAATTCAAAAACAGAACTACTCAAACCCTACTAAACTACTAGACGCACCCGATTGTTTACCCAACTCAGCCACCACTCAACCTGACAGGCGGGACCCACTGTACAGTTGGGCCCATCGGTCATGCTCACACAGAGAGAGACAGAGAGAGGGGACGGCCGCTTCTCCCTCCTACCGATGGGGAAAATAGAGGAGGCGGCGACGATCACGCCGGAGCTCCCTGCTCCGGTGATGGAGGCCTTGCTGGCTCCACGAAAATGGCGGGGAAGGACCGCGGTGTCCGGGCGCAACCGCCGGTGGCCTCGGCACGGCCTGGGGTGGCTCGTAGCCGCTTGACCACGGTGACCGGCGGTGTTGCCCGCGGCGGCTCCATCGGTGGAGCTTGCCGGCGGCCAACAGGGCCGAGGAAGGGATGCTTCGAGGGTGGTGCGAGGAGGTCAAGGTGATGCTATGCCTAGTTGAGGACAAGGAGGCTCGGGATGGAGGAACGCCGGTGGCCATGGAGCTTGACACGGCCAGCAATGGCAGTGGCGCAATCCGGTGGCCTAGAGCATGGGCGGACGTGCGCGCGGGGCGAAGCATGACACGGCGGAGGCGGTGATGCACTTGGTTGGGATGGAGGTAGAGCACAGTAGCGGTTGGGGAAACGCTCCGCCGCTCGGCAATCTTGGCCATGGCGGCCATGGCTCCGGTGGCGCGCTCCAGTCGGATTCGAGCGGGGAAGAGCGAGGAAGGGAGAGATGAGTGGCCGTGGACGAGCTTGGCTCTCCACCTTGGGAAGAGAAGGACCGAGCACACGTCCAGGGAGTGGGGGCGTGGCACTGGCATGGCAGCCACGCACAGGGGCACGCGTAGACCATGGAGACATTTCGTCGACTACGTGGCAGGCAGCAACGAAGCCAGGTGGATACGCCATGTTGGGCTCACTACAGGCCGATTTTTGAATTAGGTCCAATAGCAAAGTTGTTCATCTCAGTATGCTCTACAATTTCTATTTAGGGGTCATAGTCATTGGTGACCTAAATTAGGATATAATGATGTGTCAAGGCAACATTATCAATGTGTTGACAAAAATTGGCAAACCTTCAAAATTGAGGTGCAAAATGGATTCCAACAAGTGCCATCTTCTTGCATGATCTTCCCCAACACATCAGCTCCAAATTTTGTATTTGCCTCAACTTGAGTTGTTTCACAAAATTGGGAGAACACGGCATGTCAAAATGTCAAGGTCAATTAGTGATAAAACAACTTTTTGCTGTTTTGGAAACTATTTTTGAAGGTCCAACTAAGCTCCATTTTGAGTGACACTTGATCCATTGTCTCCATCATGAAAAGTACTACAACTCATATTAAGGAACCTAATTGAGCTACCATATGAAATTGGAAGATAAAATGTCACGAACATGTTGACTTGATGCTGCCGATTAGGGACTTAGAATATACCAAGTGTTGGGAAACAGCCCTAAATTTGACTTGTGGGCCCTTTTCGAGCATGTTCCACATATTTTCATGACTTGACCCTTAAACAAAGTTTGTTCCTTATAAAATTCTCTACAACTTTGTAAAAGGGTGCACAGTCACACAGCTTCTAGGTCACACTTTTGAAAAGGTCAAACAAAAGGGTTCTAGGGTCCATACATGGTCAACCATCACTTAGAAGCACAATTAGGCAAAATGATCAACATGAACATTGTTCTATTAAGTGTCCTAAGTGAAGTTATGGTATTGTAGAGACCAAACATATACACCATGCATAGGTTGCACAAAAGTGTAGGCCTCGCATGCACTGAAACATAGAAATCAAGTGAAATGCTATAGTTGTTTCATCACCATGTGTCAATTGTTTCATGTGTTTGTTTCAAGGTACATGCTACACATGTTTCACTAGGTTGTTCCACATGTGTCCAAGATGTGTTGCGCATGTTGCATTTGTATGTTGCATAAACACTAGTTCACATGGAATGTAAAACATGTTTCCTGTTTTCAGAAGTATGTTTCAGTTATAATCCAAACAAGCATGTAACTTATCATTTTATGTGACTTTTTTATTCCAAACTCCATGAAACTTTCCAGGGATCAATATAGATAGAAAGTGATGTGAGACACATGAAAGAAGTGACATCAACACTCACTTGCATTACCAAGCATGAGCATCTACATACACATATTGAAACATAATTAACAAGAGTATGTTGCATATGTTTCAAGGAGATGTTGCAGATGTTTCAAAGCACATTCTATATAGGCATGTTTCACATGTCTCATTAGTGCATCACATATGTTACATGCTCATATATGAACAAATGATGCTTATGCTCATGCAATGCAAGTGCCAACTGCAAGCCTAACACCTGGGGTGTTACAAAATGCACATCATTCAATTGTTAAGTTGAATTTAGTTAATGTTTGTTTAATACATATTGCTTCATTATGCTCTTCGATAGATAGTTGATGCATTAAGTGTGAATTAATATTACAGATTTGGAATCTCCAAATTAAATAGAACAAGTAACATGCTCAAAATTTGGGTTTTCATTCATTCTTTAGGGGGACAAGTACAAAGATGCACCACCAAATGACCTTGACTTGTTTAAAGACTGCCACTACAGCAAGAAGAAGAAAGTCTTTGCTCCTACTGCACAATCAGCTATTGTAAGTAAATTGTCAATTTGTTCACAAACAAATGATAGATTAAATTGGTATGCATTGATCAGAGAGCCATGTAAGGTTGCTTGCACTGCTAGGCTAAAATGGAGATGAATATCTCTAAACCTGTTGAGGGAATCAAAGTCTGTGAATGATGCTATTTCTGAAGTTCTTGTTGAGAAAATCAAGAACAAATTTCTTTAGAATGTGGCGATCAAGAGCTTACCTAGTAGTTCCAGTGCTGGAAGTCGACGCGAGCTACAAGCAGAACTGTTGTCAAACAAGCAGACATCAGCTGATCTTAGGGACCTTGTGAACATTCAACGCCAACAACTGGATGAGATGGTGAAGAAAATTCAGGCAGTAGAAGAAGAAAGGGCCAAGAATGATGAGGAGATGAAGCAGAGGCAAGTCAAGACTGATGCACTACTTAGGCGACTGATGGCCATGGTTCCAATGAGTTAGGCAAGGTAAGGTTGTGTGGTGTGGTTCCTTATTTTGATAGGGGTTGCATTCTGTGGGAACTTGGGAAGTAGACTACTCTGGTGATGCTTCTATGGTGGTGCACTCCTGTGGTGATGTTCTTTTGATGGTGGTTGGCAATCTTTGGTAGTTGCAATCTGTGGCAACTAGGAAGTTATTTTGGTTTGATGGAGTGACTAAACATTTAAGCATTCTGTGTTGATGCTTGTGTTGGTACTGGTTGACAGATACATGTGATGTAATATTTTGGAGATTTGGATCTGTGGATGCATTTAAATCTGTGTATGTATTTGAATATGTGATGATTTGGGTTCATAATAATTTTGTGGGCTGCTTCTGTATTCACCTGGGCCAGCCGAACATGTCGAACAAAATGGGCCGAGCCCAATACAAAATGAAGTTGGCTGAGCATAATACAAAAAAATAATGGGCTATGGACAATAAAAAACAAAATGGGCCACGCAGAAATAAATGGGCCAATTGGGCCCAGTCCCTCACGGCCAAATGGGCCCAGCCCATCTTTAATTTCTGTTCCCAAAAAATGAAAAATTCTGAAAAAAAATGCTGACGTGACAGGGCCAACCACGTCACCATGCTGACGTGTTAGAGTTAGCCACGTCATCATGCTGAAGTGTTAGAGTTAGGCACGTCAGATTCCACTTCACCATGCTGAGATGGCAGTGCTGACGTTGCACATGTCCATGATGTTCTGTTTCATCACTATATGCTGTTTGTAAATCATGCGAACAGCTCATCCATGACGATTGCAGCCGTCACCGTTCTAGCGAGTCTGTGACAATTTTTTTCACTGTGATGGATTATGAAGAGGATTCTACGACGATTTCCATGAACCTTATAGATAGTTACCTATGACGATTTTTAGTGTGTCAGTGACCAAATGATAACGTCATGTATCAATAAAATCCTTGTAGTGAAGGTGGATGTATGGTCTAGCATTCGCACACCTGCGTACTTGTTGTCCTTGTAACCATAACATTTATAATATAAATCTTAATGGAGTGGTGATGTATGTGAGTCTAGTGACCATAGGAAATAAAACGTACCACAAAAAAAGGTAGTAAATAACAGCATTGGAAAATTATAGCACTGCGAGGTCACCACACAACCTGGCAGTGATTGTATGTATAGCACTGCCAGCTTAAGTACTGAGCCAGTCAACATTGTCGGTTGCGCAGTTGTAAAAAAAAACATTGTCGGTTGCAGTCTAGGATCAACAAAGATCACATGTATATCAATGCTGGCTTAGGTGCTGAACTGACAATATTGCTCAAATCAACACTGCCGGTTGGCGTTACGATCCGGCAGTATTGCTCGAATCAACACTACCGATTGATGTTACTAACAGAAAGTGAAATGTTGTTATCGCTGCCGGTTTTTCTGAACCGATAGTGATAGGACCAGCACATCATATCACTGCCACTTTGGTATTGCCGGATCAAATTGCTGCAATAATGGGGGTTTGAACCGGCAATAATATCTTGGTCTGAGGTAGTGTTAGACCGGTCTCAACAGTGGTTTCATTAGAGTTTCGTATGCATTACATGAGCTGGCATAGTATAGTATAAATGAAGAAAGAGAAATTAAAGAGACGATGAAAGTTTCATGGAGATGAAACCGTCTATACTATTTCGAACACGCATGAGTTTTGGAAACTGGCAGATAAAATCCCCACTGACATATTTCTGAGCCCTCTAGAATTTGTAAAACTTATTTTTTTCGCCTTGCCTTACAGCTTTCTATGCCTGTGCCCTGTGATGATACTTCACATATCTACAATGCACCTGCATAGTGAAAACATCTTTATGTTCTGCTTTTTCCCTTTGCCATTGCCTTGGTTTTGGATGACCTTCATCATTTTTAGTTATGGTTTGGTGTTCTGACCATTCGTCGTTTGCCATTTTTTCCTTGAGCCTGTGATGAAAATTACATATCCATTACTGAACGATATGCCATGCTGCTCATTTGCTTGTGCGGGTCTATTCGAATGGCCCGATTGGTGGAAGCTCCTCTGCTTCTTTATGCTCAACAATACCTGGGTTTGCTTACATGAAAAGGGTAGTGACGGACTATGCACATTTGTTACTGATGAGTTGTTTTGTGACTTTGGACAGCAGGGACCTCTTTTTACGGTAAGTTTTATGTCTATGGCTTCATGGACTAATATGTTCTTTCTGAAATGGTTTCTGCGACCATTACACATCCTGCAGGTCCTACATGGACTCCCAGTGCAGGCATAGACAAGGCTGCACACAATTTGCGTACTGTTAAGTTTTTGTGCAGATTAATTTACGATTCATGCTGCTAATGTCAGCTAGCAGTTTCCAGGTTATGGAACTCCTAATTTTGTAGCTAATTAGCGCCCATGTTGCAGAGTGTTATCGCTGATCAAGACTCGCAATCTGATGATCTCACTGATAATGATGAAACTCCTCCATCTCACTTAACATTAGGTCGGAGGTCCAAAAGGTAAGTAGAATCACTCTGTCTTTCCAGGCTGTAGACCGCATAGGGCCTCTATGTCTAGTGTAACCGTATTTGTAACTTATCATGGTATATTCGCAACAATAACCAGGCATAAAACCAACGGATGGATTATAGATTTTCTACATGTTCTGCGCTGATCTGCTGTAAGAAGCTCTTAATAATAGCACTATAGCAGGTTGCTCAGCTCAAGTGTATCATCATGTATTTTTACATTCTGATAGGTTATATGTGTTTTCGTGACCAAGGTTGCACACCGATCTGATTTTAAGAACATTGTAGCCTCAAATCAGTACAGTCCCAGTTCCTCCATACCTATACTCTATTATACAATCGGCTAAACAGGCTCTTTTTCTATGTTATCACAGGCTGCCTTGCCATCCTAAACATGTGCAGCGTCCTTTTGCATTGCGAAACATTGTGCTCCCGAGCTTCATACTTTTTGCTAGGCAACAAACATTCAGAGACTGAAGCTTACAGAATACTACTTATGTTGTTTTCTAGACTATATCTGGTAGGCCTTTACGGATCCCTAAGTTATGAGGCTACAAAGTGTCATGGATGACTGTAATTACCAGGCCTGCCCGCACATCTGCTACCTATGCCTTAACAGAACCAAACACGGTCTATCTTATTCAACAGTTACTTATATTGGCTGAAAATGTTAATGGCCTACAATGCATTATTATCTGTGGCTTACATGAATTGGCCACCTCCGTGTTAGCGCACAAAGCCTCATCGTTGTAAATAAAATTACCATCTTCCACTGCCATTTCTCCTTTTTAGTACTCTTAGCCTATAGCTGTTTCGCCTCGGCGCACAAGGGCGCGCCATTCCTACTAGTTAGTGATTTCAATCTTGCTTATCCATCCAAAAAGGGTGCCATTTGCAAGATGAAAATGGTTGTAGTTGTCCTTTTATTTTATTACCCTTTATGCACTTCACCTCAAAATTTCATTATGTATTATCTCTTTTTGCAAAGTTCAAGTTTCTTAAGAGGTTGATACTAATTCATGGGCGCTATTCATACAATCGAACAACATTTATTTCACAGTACTCCTTCTACAAGTTACTTCTTATATGCTTTATACAGATTTTGTGAGTCTATTCCTTCTAATGCTTGTGCCATTGGCTGCATTTTTCATTACAAGCTTATGCTACTGCTTGGCACTTTGGCATGGGTTTTGTGGGTACAATTTTTCATTACAGATTATGTGAGTCTATTCCTTATAGATGCAGTTTACTGTCCTAAGTAGAAAAATATAAAACTTAGGCAGCTGGTACAATTCATTTTTTTAATGAACTTCTACTAGCTGGAAGTGCTATTGCCATGTTCTCTCTCCCTTATACATGTAGTGTAGCAAGTAGCATCATCAAATAAACACTTTTAGTTGCATGACTACTTGCCTGTATGCATGACTACATCCTCCAAATTGCTTTTTGCTGCTATGGTATAATGCTTTCTAAGATGTGTTAAATCTTTTGTTGCTAACCTGGTAAGCATGATGTCCTCAAAGGTCTTGTATATTGGTAATGCTGATATTCATAATTTCAATAATTGCTTCCTTTGCTTGCAGAATTTTGTTGACCTTGCTGGAAGTGAAAGAGCTGCACAAACACATGCCATAGGTGCAAGGTTGAAAGAGGGTTGCCATATAAATCGCAGCTTGTTGACTTTGACTACTATCATCAGAAAGCTAAGGTAGAATTCAAAACTCAAGTTCTACTTGTGCATAAGAAGACCCCGTCAGATTTTATTTAGTACCTTTTCTCTGCATTCATCTAGGAATAGTAACATTGAAGATTTCTGCTAATGAATGCATCAGATGAACTCTTCATTAACTTTATTAGTTTATTATTACATTAGCCTTAGTTCTAGTTATTACCTGTTTGATCTGTAGAAGTTAATTGGGGTAACTTAGCTCATAGTAGATTCATAGATGAGTACACAACAAGGACGATGTGCTAAAGAAAATGTATTAGATGAAATGCATTCTGCTGAGATGCCATATACTCATTGGCCATTTGCCATTTTGAGCAAGTCAGTCAGCATGTCTGCAGCACACCAGTGTTGCATCTCATGGTAGTGCAATCCTTTACTTATTTAAGAATGTCTACCCTAATTGTTTGGCTTAAACCACTGAGTCAAAAGTGAAGGATAAAGGCTTTTTAAATGTGTAGTGGAACTTGCACATTTCTGGTCCATGAATTCATCTTGCATAACAAAAGCTTCTAAGACAACTTCTCCTCAAATTGACTGTTTTGCTGTTGTATGCAACGATCGATAACTTTAGGTTTGGTGTTAGATAAATGGTGATTAAAGATGGTTGCTACATTCAGTTTTCAAAATAGGATATCACACACATTAAAGCATTTCTAACCCAAGGAAAATCAAGTGAACCATCCTGCCTTATGTATACAGAATTCCGACGCCTTGTCTTTCTTCTTATAATGGATGTTTTTATATTCTTTCAGGCAAGTGAGAGCTACAGAGACTGGTGCTAACAAGTGAGCTGCAGAAAACAGCAGGACGCGAGCATGACAGGCAAGTGCAAAGGCTGGTGCTAATCGTTGATCAGATCAGCTGCTATAGATGGAGCCCTGCTTAATTAAGTTTTTCTTTGTCTTTGAGCTCATTAAGGACATCGCTGGTATCTTGTAAACAATGGCCCATGGTTGATAACACATTGTGTAGTATAACTTGTATGTAAAAAGCTTGTAAAAAATTGATTGTTGAAATGGTGGAGCCTGTCTGATGTGTATGTGTAAATATATATATAGGATCATGTCATGTGTGTATATATATAGGATCATTGCATATATATAGGATCATTATTTTTTTTGTTTTCTAAAATAGTTATCAGTGACGCGTATTGGCTGGGCGCGTCGCTGATAGATGGTTATCAGTGACGCGTATTGGATACACGCGTCGCTAATAGACGGTTATCAGTGACACGTATTGGATACACGTGTCGCTGATAGATGGTTATCAGTGACGCGTATTGGATACACACGTCGCTGATAGATAGTTATCAGTGACGCGTCTTTCGCGTCACTGATGTGCCCTTATCACAGACGCAAAAACAGTGACGCGTCTTTTACACGTCACTGATGACCCTTTAGAAGTGTCACTGATAAGCTTTTCTGGCATAGTGGCAGTTGTAAAAAAAACACTGTCGGTTGCAGTCTAGGATCGACAAAGATCACATGTATATCAATGCTGGCTTAGGTGCTGAACTGACAATATTGCTCAAATCAACACTGCCGGTTGGCGTTACGATCCGGCAGTATTGCTCGAATCAACACTACCGATTGATGTTACTAACAGAAAGTGAAATGTTGTTATCGCTGCCGGTTTTTCTGAACCGATAGTGATAGGACCAGCACATCATATCACTGCCACTTTGGTATTGCCGGATCAAATTGCTGCAATAATGGGGGTTTGAACCGGCAATAATATCTTGGTCTGAGGTAGTGTTAGACCGGTCTCAACAGTGGTTTCATTAGAGTTTCGTATGCATTACAAGAGCTGGCATAGTATAGTATAAATGAAGAAAGAGAAATTAATGAGACGATGAAAGTTTCATGGAGATGAAACCGTCTATACTATTTCGAACACGCATGAGTTTTGGAAACTGGCAGATAAAATCCCCACTGACACGGAGTGTGATGGTTGGTTTGTGGTTTCGAAGAGGAGAAATGACTAATTTATTATCTATCTTTTTTTCTTTCTATAAACAATTATCTATAGTTGGTACGGTGTTGCTCGCTTTCAGAAAGAAAGAAAGGCCGACCCAAGAACATACGCCACAAAAATTTACGCAACTTATGTTTTTTATTTGCACCACCAAATGCGCATGCCCAGCCCAAAAATGGGTAGCAGCTCGACGGCGTCCATGGCGCTTATACAGGAGGATAAATAGAATGCTTGGAGGAGATGACCCCTTGCCCAAATATAGCAACCCTCCCGCCTTTTATAGCCAAGTTCAGTCATGCATTGATCGATTTCGTAAGTCTCCGGTCATCCCTGCAAACCACGATGGCTCCCAAGATCATAGTGATCCTTCTCGTCCTCGCCGCGGCCTCGCCGGCGGCTCTGGCTGCCTTCGACGTGATCCAGATGCTGGCCGACAAGCCCAGGTACGCCACGTTCTCGAAGCTCCTGCAGCAAACCAAGGTCGCGGGAGAGGCGAACCAGCTCCGGGCGGCGACGCTGCTGGTGGTCCCCGACAAATTGGTCAAGTCCCTGGCGTCGCTGCCCGATGATAAGCTGCGGCCGGCGGTCGCGAACCACGTCCTTCTCAGTTACTTCGACCCCATCAAGCTGGACGAGATGAAGACACGCACTGCCATCCTCCCCACGCTGCTCTCCAACACCGACAAGAAACTCGGCGTCCTCAACTACTCCAGGGCCGACGACGGGCAGATGTACTTTGGCGCGCCCGGTGCCTCCTGCGTGGCCAAGCTCGTCAAGGTCGTCGCAGCGCGCCCTTACTCCGTGTCCATCATGGAGGTCAGCGAGCCCATTGTGCCGGCCGGGTTCATGACCTCCACAGTCGCGGCGCCCGGGCGCCGCGGCAAGGGTGGTAAGGGCAAGATCAAGCCGTCAGCGGCGGGGCTTGAAGATTCCAAGATGGTCGTCCGAAAGCCCGGCGAAGGAGTGTCGGGTAAAGTGTCCAAGGATACCGGGTCCGAGTCAGCTGGTCCAAGCCCCGCACCTTATTAGTCGCGTGTCGGCTGCTGCCGGCCGGCCTGCCGTCGTGTCTGCGCGCACGCGTTGTTGAACGGATGGCAGAATGGCATCGTCAATGGAGATGGCCATGCGCCCATGCTCCGGAGTTCTACCTGGTAGCACCGTGGCATGATGGCACGTTCATATTTTCTGGCTTGCTTGTACTTTCCAGTTCCACGTGGAAGAGATTTTACAGCAACTATTTACTCCCAGCAGAAGGTGGGAGTATAAATCAGTTCATTTCCATGGTTTATAGTCAGTTACAATGATTTGCAGTAGTATATTAATATGTACTCCTCTTTTTCTTCGTATAATATAAACAAAGTTTGACATGTCTACCTGCCATTCACCCTTCCATCACAATTATTAGGACTGAGAGGATTAATTTATGTTTTTTATATGCTTCCATGATGTTAGCCATATGCCTATCCGATAAGGCCACGGGAAGCCTGCAGAATTAATGCTACAATTCATTGCTTGTTAGTATCAATTTCAAAGATAGCAACGTTCACATGTTATGCCTTGTTTGGCACAGCTCGGTTGGGAAAACAGCTTCATATGATCGACCAAAGGAAAGAAATGACTAAAGTGCCCTTTGTTTTTCTTTTCTTTAATTTTTTTCTTATATCCTCATGGGTCTTCTCTTTGCTTGTCTTCTTCCTGAGTGCATCTGACGGCGCCTGTCTTTGGCTCTGTTCGCTTGTTTTATAATCCGTACATTTTAGCTTGTTTTTTCAGTCGGAACAGTATTTTCTCTCATAACAAATCAGCGAATAGTACTTTCAGTCATGGCTTTACAGCGAAGTGAACGGGCATAGGCGGCGTCCGTGCATGGCCGGCCGCTCGCGCCCGGTGGCCGCGTCCCCGGCTGGTTGTGGCCCGGCGGCAGCGCGGTGGCTCGCCCAGGCGGCCGTGCCTCCGGCGGGCTGCGCCCTAGCAGTTGTGCCCTCGACGGCGTCTGCGCATGACTCCAGTGGCCGACCCGCTCGCGCCCAGTGGCCACGTGCTCTGGTGGTCGCACCCTAGCTGCCGTGCCCCGATGGGTTGCGCCCTGGCGACTGCATCCCGGCCATGCCCCAGCGGACGTGCCCTGTCTTGTGTCCTTGGCGCCGCACCTCGTCCCTGCGTCCATGGTGGCTACGTTCCGTCCCTGCCATCCGATGACCGCACCCCATCCCGGCGTCCCCCCGCGGACACGCCTCGGCCCTGTGCGCGCATGCCCCCGCGCCAGTGCTTCACGGGGCAAATCTGCCAGCTACCCAAATTTGGACCCACTTGTGTCAAATGAAGCTGGGCTAAGCTACTTTTTTCGGCTCTCTCTCATCCCATTCGCTTGTGAGAGGAGAAGAAAAACAGTTTCATAGGTGAAATTATTTTGGAAATAGTTGTTTGGCAAAAAAAACAGCTCACAACTATTTATAGACCTGTTATGAGCTGTACCAAACAGGCCTTATATCATTGAAAATATATATGAGTCTAGTTTGCAACACAACAAACGGTGAATCATTTGAACTTCCGAGCTAGGAATTATGGTCATTTTTGTGGAGGCTGAACAAACTGTTGGTGGCTGCATGAGAATGGAAAAAGACTGATCAAATACTCCACCAAGATGACCTTTTAGGTGGTGTTTGGTACTACTCTGCTCCACATTTGTCAGCTTTGCTCCACGTTTTTTAGCCAAATAGGTCCAGCTCCACGCACTCTGATTGAGAAAAAAAGGGCAGAGTTTTGCTCCACGTTTTTTGTGGAGCTACTCCACGGTGGAGTTTGTTGAGCTATTCCACGGTAGAGTTTGTAGAGCAGTCCCAAACACACCCTTACTTTTTTTTTGCTTATGCTTATGTTCACATCCAATTAAGAGGAATGTTTCAAGTATAAATAAATCATGTAATCTATCATTTGAAATGGAGTTGAGATTTGATATTTGTGAGTATTGAGCATGACTCTTCTTTGCAAAAACCATATAGTAACTCTTGTGCTAATTGATCTCATCGATAGATCTTCGAGTTGTCCTAGTTCACAAACCCGTACAATAACCTTAGTTCTAGACTTCTAAGTTAATCTTGTTGAGTGATTTCTGAGTGATTCTGTTGGATATTTTATGGGCTTGGCTCATATAATATTAATAAATCAAATAAACTCTATGGTCCGTAATAATGCATGTTTTATGGTTTAATACCATATGAGATTTTGACTGAACGTTGACTCGACTTATATGGTTGGATATTGTCTAACTATGTTGTTGAGAGGTTGAGAACAACGGAATGCCACACGCGCGCAGACGAGCAGATGGACTCTCATTTTAAATTATGTCTCTTGATTACGGGAGTTACTTCCATTAGTCTTAATTGGCAAAGTGATGGCAAGAGCTACAGAAGTTTTTACTTCGTTGGAGTTGATGACTCTTCCACTAGTCTTAATTAGCAAAGTGATGGCAAGAGTTACAGAAGTCAAGAGTTATAGAAATTTTTACTTCGTTGGAGTTGATGACGTGAGGCATTTTTGCATTCATGACATTGATGCATGGCGTGAGACTCTTGGCCTCCATAACATGAGACTCCTTGCCTCCTGAGCCTTTTGGGCCTGTCCTCCACGTAGTATATATTCTGTACTCCTCCTCCAGTCATTTCTCTCTTGGTTACACCACACCTCCCGTAGGTAGTACTCCCCGTTCCATCTCCTGCGCGCACACGAGATGGAAGAGTAGAGCCTCTGGAACGCATCCGTTTCATTGAGTTCACCTGCTCGGGTGAAGGGCGGCCATAGCGTTTTTGGGAGTGTCCGCAAGCGGCACGACTACTCGCTGTTCATCTTCACGGCATCCTTTCTGCACTGCACCGTTCGGGACGACTACACCAACAAGGCACCATGTTTCCATCGGGTGCATCCGGCTCTGCCATAGGGTATGATAGCGTGCTTCGTCATTCTCTTATGTTTTTTATCAAAACCTTGCTGGTTAGCATGATCTACATGATGTTTCCATTACTGGTTAATATAATTCATATGATGCTCTTCTTGTTTATTTGGAATAAGCAATATGTTGATGTCATCATGATCATGCTTATGATGTTTCTGTTCTTTTCAAACAAGCACTTAATCACCACTGTTATGATTATGATCATGTCATTTTGTTGGATTAAATTAAACCTAAAATTACCTATATTTCTAACAATCCAAAAACGCTATATTAGGAAATTTTCATATGTTGGCTTTGCGGGTTTGCTGAAACCTACGCCGTTTGAGGGCACTCACTACAAGAGATGGCACCAGAAAACTATTCTGTGGTTGACCTCTATGCGCTGCTTTTATGTGGTGCAAGAACGGTTTGCTGGTGTGCCAACCACTGATGAACAGCGTGCATTTGAACACGATGACACCACTTGCAAGGCTGCTTTACTGAGCATTATTGGGGATTCCCTCATTGATGCATATGTGCAGATGCCGACTGGTAAGGCTATGTGGGAGACACTTGAGGCCCGCTATGGTGTTTCTGATGCCGGTTCTGAGCTGTACGTCATGGAGTAGTTCCACGACTACCGGATGGTTGAGAACCATCCTGTAGTCGAACAGGCTCATAAAATACAGGCACTGGTGAAGGAACTTGAGTTGTTTGGGTGTGCTCTTCCTGACAAGTTTGTGGCAGGCTGCATGTTTGCAAAGCTGCCACAATCTTGGACTGATTTTGCCACTTCTCTAAAACACAAGTGGCAAGAGTTCAGCACTGCTGAGCTTGTTGGGACTCTAGATGTTGAAGACAAGGCTAGAGCAAAAGATGTCAAAGGCAAGAAAGTCACTGAGGGGAGTTCTAGCGCACATGTGGTGCAAAAGAACCGTCCCAAACCACAGAAGAAGAAATTTCAACAAGAGCTTAAGCAAAAGCCCACCACTCCTTTTAAGAAGGGTAAGAAGATGATGAACAAGGAAAAGATGAATTGTTTCACCTGTGGGAAGACTGGGCATTTCTCTAGGGAGTATCCTGAGGCTAAGTGGAAGCCTCATCTTCCATAGAAATCAGCCAACACCGTTGAGACTGAGGCAGCTACACCTGGGTATGGTAATTTATGACCTTCTGCTTTTTCACTTTGTTACTCACCTGATTGGTGGGTTGATGCCGGGGCTAATATTCATGTGTGTGCTGATATTTCCTTGTTTTCTTTCTACCAGGCAGGACGGGCTGGCTCCTTGTTGATGGGGAACGGGGCGCGTGCGGCTGTTCGTGGTGTTGGTACGATCGATCTGAAGCTCACTTCGGGAAAGACTGTGCAGCTCAAGAACGTGCATCATGTCCCCTCAATAAGGAAGAACTTGATTAGTGGCTCCTTGCTGTGTCGTGATGGTCATAAACTAGTGTTTGAGTCTAATAAGTGTGTCATTTTCTAAGTTTGGAACATTTGTTGGTAAAGGCTACGAGAGCGGAGGCTTGTTCCGCTTGTCCTTGGTTGATACTTGTTCTAAATCTGTGAACCATGTGGTTGGTAATGTTGAGACAGATATTTGGCATTTGAGATTATGTCATGTTAATTTTGGTTGCATGTCCCGCTTAGCTGGTTTCAATTTAATTCCTAAATTTGACATAGTCAAAAGTTCAAAGTGTCATGTGTGTGTTGAAGCAAAACAACCTCGCAAGCCCCACGAGGCTGCTGTGGTGAGGGAGTTGGCACCTCTTGATTTAATTCATTCTGATATATGTGAGATGAATGGAATATTGACCAAAGGTGGTAAGAGATACTTTATTACCTTTATAGATGATTGTACTCGATTTTGCTATGTGTATCTAATGAAAACTAAAGATGAAGCATTACATTATTTTAAAATCTATAAAGCTGAGGTAGAGAATCAACTTGAGAAGAAAATCAAACGTTTACGGTCTGATTGCGGAGGAGAGTATTTCTCTAATGAATTTTCTAAGTTCTGCACTGTGCACGGAATAGTTCATGAGAGGACGCCACCATACTCACCACAGTCCAATGGGATTGCTGAGAGAAAGAACCGCACTCTAACTGATTTGGTGAATGTCATGTTGGAGACTGCTGGTTTATCTAAGGAATGGTGGGGTGAGGCTATTTTGAGTGCGAGTCATGTCCTAAATAGAGTGCCTACAAAGAACAAAGAAATCACACCATTTGAGGAATGGGAGAAAAAGAGATTAAATCTCTCTTATCTGTGTACTTGGGGTTGTTTGGCAAAAGTGAACGTGCCAATAAACAAGAAGCAAAAGCTTAGACCAAAAACTGTGGATTGTTCTTCCTTGGCTATGCCATACACAATGTTGGCTATATATTTTTAATAATAAATTCTAGTGTTCCTGAAATGGTTGTTGATATAATCATGGAATCTAGATGTAACAGAACCAATCAAATTATAAGAGCACAAGTACAAAAACAAGCACCGAATCGCTCAAATTTTCGAACTTGAGCTCATATAATCCCGGTAGTCAATTGAAACCACGAAGGATTTCAAACCAACTTGCTTACAACCAAGATCGCATCATTCAACATACAACATCATACGTTACATTTCGCAAGTAGTTCCAAAATAAGTTTACACACACGGAGTCGCAGTGATTACAAACCAAGTTTATAAAGTAGCGGAAGCAAACACACGCCAGTTGTTTAACTACTGCCAGTCTTGTTGATCAATAACCCGCAAAAGCATCAGGAAAGTACATAAAAGATGATCACGCCCAAGTGATCTAGTCTTCGTCACCCGCAGGGTGGAGACAATTTTTGCAGAAGCCTTGATAGAGCATATCATCTGCAACAGGAGGGAATAAACCCTGAGTACTGGAATGTACTCAGCTAGACTTACCCGTCAAAACCAGGAATAAGATGACACCAAGGATTATGCAAGGCTTACACAAGAGGCTAGCTGTCATCACATTTTTGCATAAAGGCATAAGTAATTGAAACTCTTATAACCTGTACTAGCAGTTATTTTTAGCATTTACCTGTCATCTATCTTAGCACCTGTACTAAACATGCACTTGATTATAATCAAACAATTATCATCATTATATCCAGAGCAGGTATGAATTGTGGCAACATTGTATCATTCCCTTAACCACCAGTTCATTTAATGAGATCTACGTTGCCGCTGCTCAAGTCAAGTGCTCACTAACTGGGAGCGACGGCGATTCGAATCGAATTCCTATCCAGCTGGAGGGGTATTTCTAACAATCACCGCGCAGGCCCCTGCCAGGGTCGCACAAGCCACCTTTTCATATGATTCAGGAATCGCGGGTCCGAATGATGTCGCGACACCAAGGGCGACACTCTGCCAGGTGATAGGGACTCTAACCCCTCCTTGGTCTCACGCCAATGTCCCCAAGCACATCCTTTCTCTCCTCCAAGAAGCAACCTACCATTCGATTCCCGGCCTGAATTACATTACTCGGCTTCGCGGTCGGAACGACTTATTTGGCCAACTAAGTGTTAGACTGCATTCAACATGACTCAAGGACGTACAGCGAATCGGTCCTTAAACGACTCAGACGGGCATAGCTTCACACCCAAGACGTGAAGTGTCTTGCGGCTGTACTATCGAACTCCCGCCCGGTCTCAATTTTATTTTAAAGCATGGTTCTATCCACGATAGCCATAAAGCCACTCGTGACTTTTTCCTACATCTCGCGGATGACCGGAAATCACCCGACTTCTACCGTACTAAGCAGGGCTAAGCATTGATACGTGCCTAAACCTAAATTAGGATTCAAATACGATATCTGGACAAGGACATGTATAATGCAACAATTGTTTTCATACAACTCCTACAACTTAATGCATTAAACAATTAAAAGTACTCAAGATAGATTTATAAATTGATGGGTTCAGCATGCACCGGGACTTACCTTTCAGAAAGGTCGAGGGCCGGTGGTCAGGACACTCAGGCAGGTCTTCTGCGGGAACTTCTCCGACGGTTGGTTCCTCTGGCTGCTCCGGCTGGTCCTGGACTTCCTCCGGAAACTCTTGCTCGAATTCGAGGAGCGTTACCCCCTCCGGTACACCTATTGCATGAAAGCACAATAAATATTATGGATGCATAAAGGTGCAACATGCTCGGAATGAAATGCATTTCAGAAATAAAAATACTCTAATCAAGCCACTTTATCAGTACGTGCAAATCTCTTCTCCGGTGGAGAAGTACTTACCAAATCTACCCAATCTAAGATATAGATGTTCTTCTTCGGTTAAGGCCCTAGCACCTAACAATTACAAGAGTAGCATTACTTAGGTTACCACATCCAACACCAAAATATAACAGTAAGACATTCTGGACAGCAGCTCAAGGATTCTAACATAACTGAAGATTCCCAACTCCAAAAGATATGATCTAATACAATCTGGAAAGCTTATGAAATGAACCACAAAATATTTTCAGACCACAACACTTAATTCCAAAGTTTACCTAGTCGAAATTCCAAAGTTCCAGAATCTGCCCTTCCCAAACAGAGAGCAGCCAATTCTGGACTGGCACTTTAAACAGCAATAACTCCCAAACTATTAAGCCAAATGCTCCCAAATTTTGACACAAGCTAGTTTATCAAGTTTACTACAACTTTGGTATTCACAAGTTTTCCAGCAAACACTTTTATTAAGGGTCAAACCCAAAGATACTACCAGCTGTCCAGAAAATCTAGAATTGCAAAGGTTAAATATTTATTTATGTGGCAAACATCCCATAAGACTAAACTAATGTTACCACAAGTGCGCATAGGTCACAAAAACACCAGAAAGTAAGGTTGGCCCACCTAAAATATTTATTTAAACTCATTTCTTAATTTACTTAAGTAATTAATTGGAATTTTAAACATATATGTAAACTGCTCCTAAAATTCTACAAAAATTACAGGAGACTCTCTGACCTAAAAAGAGGCTACTGTAAAAATTTGAACTAAATTTATTTACAGGAACTCCCTATACAAAATTCACAAGCCCAAAAGACTGATTTTTGGTATAATTAACAAATCATATTGAAAAGTATCAAACAACAGATTTCCTAATTTTCTTGGACACTTTAGGGTACCAAGACATTCTCCAAAAAGTTATAAGAACATTGCACATGTAGAAAAATTACAAAAATTCATTTAAGTGTTTCCTAAAATAACAAGATAGCATTATAACTTGAAAAGTACTTAAGCACTACTGCCCAAATTTTTACCAAAGCTAGAGCAAGTATAAATTAGCCTACCCACCAAATTTCATAATATTTGGAATAATACAGCTCAAGTTATACATTTAACAAATTCGCCTTCATTTCAAAATACATTTGAAAGATCAATTTAATTCTCCCAGAAACTAAACATCACATACCAGATTTATATTTTTCTAAAATACTACACATCATGTAGATCCTAACAAAATTTATCTCCTAATTTTTGGGCAAGTAACACCCTAGATCTACATTTTTCCAAAACTTATCTAAAACTGTGATAGAATAAATAAAAATGAAATAAATCTTATTTGTTACTGGGCCGGCCCCTACGCGGACGCGGCCCAACTACGCGCGCGGCCTGCTCAGGCCGTCCCGCCCGCGCGCGCGTGGGGCTGACCGGAAGGCCCCACTGGTCAGCGAGAGAGAGGCGGAGGGGAGGAGCTGCGGTCGTCGGAGCTCGCCGTCGGTGAGCCGGCCGACGAAATTGGACGGACTAGCATGACCACGTCATCGAACTACAATGATTGGTGGCAAGAATGGGGCGATGGAGCAACGGAAAGGTGCTCGCCGTCGGGCATGGCGGCACGGTGGAGGTGCGCGGTGGTACACCGGCGACGGTGAGCCCCGACCGCCTCAACCAAGCCCGCCCCAAGTTTCCCGGGGTCACTGGAAAGCTAACTAAGGGAAAAGGGAGGGATGAGAAGGGCCGAGCCACTCTGACCACGGTGGCCTCAAACTCCGGCGAGGTCCCGAATGTGGCCGTGGCGGCGGAAGCGAGCAATATGGCCTCACCTTCGCTCAAACGCTCCCGGAAATGGATGGAGGTGGTAGAGGGAGATGCTGCGGGGTCGCTGGCGGGAGGAATTGAGCCGAGGCTCGACGACGATGGCACATGAGCGCGAGGAAGCCCGTGGTGGAAATGGCACCTCGGTGCTCCGCTCCGGCTCGGGGAGGCGAGAAAGAGAGGGCAGGGGCGTGAGTGAGGGTGAGTGGTGGCTCCGTGGCACCTCTTGAAGACGTCGTGACCCGACGGTGGGGCCAAGGCCGGCGTACGGCTGCCACCGCGTGGCCACGCATCGACGACGGCCTGCGGCCGGTCGGCCACGACAGTCATGGCCGAAGCCTGACTTGACTGAATCGCCGTCTGAAATGGTGACTGACAGAGCGATTTTGGGTTCATTTTACTCCTAATCCAGTGAGAACTAGGTATGGGTGATGTTGGCAATGTTGTAGAGCTACATGAGGACTACAACTTTGTCAATTGGCTCAAGGACTGATTCGGCCTGGATTTGAAACCACAGAGCTCCAAAGTGGTGCACTGTGAAACTGAAACGTAGTTTCAGTCATTAAGCTGACTGAAACCCAATTTTCTAGACACCATATCTCCTAAACCATTTAGAACTAGGTGATGGTGATGTTGACAATGTTGTAGAGCTACACAAGGACTACAAGTTTGTCAATATGAGTTGGGGCTGGTTTGGTCTGGTTTGCAAACTACAAGCTTCCAAAGTAGGCCACAGTAAAACTGGAGGGACACTTTTAAGACTTAGAAAAATTCTAAGTGTTGAGACAGCCCCTCTAGCTGACTTGTGGGCCATTTTTGAGCATGTTCTGGCCAGTTTCATGAGATGGTCATATTGAGACTTTTGTTCCCCATAAAATTCCCTACAATTTTGCTTAAGGGTGCTCCTCCATGCAAGGTCTCTAAGCTAGACTTTTTAATTGGTCAAACTAGAGCATCCTAGGACTAAATGCTGGTCAACTACACCTTGGATGGCATTTTGGTGATTTTGGTCAACATGAACCTTGCTCCATTAGTGACCCTAAGTATAACTAAAGTGTTGTGAGATATAATTGGCTACTCTACCCTTTAGTTACACCAACTCCCTAGTGTCACATGATGTGAGCCAAACAAAACTTTAAAAACAAATCACATTTGTTGCAACCATATGAAATAACATGAAATGATGCATGCTTATGCTCATGTAATGCAATGCAATTATGGAGCTAAACACCTGAGGTGTTACAGCCCTCCCCCCTTATAAAAATCTCGTCCCGAGATTTGGAAAGCGTACCATTTTTCATAGAATTCCTTATAACCATCCCGCAAATAGTCCTCCCGTTCCCATGTAGCGTCACTTTCACTACCCTGATTACTCCACATTACTTTATACCACTTAACCACTTTGCTTCTAGTTACTCGTCCTGAGTATCTATCACCCGGACTGGCTTTTCTTTGTAAGTTAAATCAGACTCAAGCCTGATATCTCCTAAAGGAACTCTTTCCTCAGGAACACGAAGACACTTTTTGAGCTGAGATACATGAAAAACGTTGAATATGGCACTCATTTCAGGAGGTAACCGGATCTTGTACGCAATAGCTCCACTCTTGCCTATGATTTGGAAAGGACCCACGTATCTTGGCACAAGTTTCCGCTTAACACCAAAACGTTGGACACTCTTCATTGGAGAAACTTTCAGATACACGAAGTCTCCAACTTCAAACTCGAGTGGTTTTCTACGACGATCAGCGTAACTTTTCTGTCTAGCTTGGGCTGCAGCCATATGTTTTTGGATGGTACGGACTTGTTCCTCCGCTTCCTCAACAAAAGCAATACCATAAAATCTCCTCTCACCAGCTTCTATCCAATTTAGTGGGGTTCTACACTTACGACCGTACAAAGCTTCGAATGGGGCCATCTTAATACTCTCTTGGTAACTATTATTGTACGAGAACTCGGCTAGAGGTAACCATTTTTCCCAAGAACCCTTGGATGAGATGACACATGCCCGCAACAGATCTTCCAAGATTTGGTTAACCCGTTCCGTCTGACCAGACGTCTGGGGGTGATAAGCAGAGCTTCTCACTAACTTGGTTCCTAGAAGGTGATGCAAGTGCTCCCAAAAGCGAGCAGTGAACTGGGGACCACGGTCAGATATGATAGTACGAGGTATTCCATGGAGCCGGACTATCTGATTGAAGTACAACTCAGCATAGTCAGTAGGACGATAGTCTACTCGAACAGGAATGAAGTGAGCCGACTTGGTTAGGCGGTCCACAATTACCCAGATGGAGTTATGATTTTTGACAGTAGGAGGAAGTCCGACAATGAAATCCATACTTATCTCTTCCCATTTCCAACCTGGGATAGAAAGTGGTTGAAGCAACCCAGCTTTCATATGCACCGCTTTAACTCTACAGCAGGTGTCACACCTAGCCACATATGCAGCTATCTCTTTCCGCATCTTGGTCCACCAATAGTATGGCTTCAAATCATAATACATCTTATTGCTACCAGGATGGATGGACAACTTAGAGGAGTGGGCTTCCGACATAATATCATTTCTAAGCTCACGGTCCTTAGGCACAACTAACCTATACTTGAACCATAGTACTCCCTCTTTATCTACCCTGAACTGTGTAGTTTCTTGCTCTTTCATCTTGCGTTTTATGTGGAATACACCAGGATCAGTCTTTTGAAGCTCAATAATTCTGCTTTTGAGAGTACAACTGATAGTGATGTTGTACAAGACTGCTGGATGTAGAAGGCGAGATCGATGAAAATCAGCTTCAACTAGGGAATGGCAATGAGACTTACGGCTTAAAGCATCCGCAACCACATTTGCCTTGCCAGGATGATAGTGCACTTGAAGGTTATAATCCTTAATCAACTTGAGCCATCTTCTTTGACGCATATTTAACTCGGGTTGGATGAAGATGTATTTGAGGCTTTTGTGGTCTGTGTAGATATTGCAGACATTGCCCAGCAGATAGTGCCGCCAGGCTTTCAAAGCATGAACAACTGCGGTGAGTTCTAAGTCATGCGTTGGATAATTCGCCTCATACTTCCGAAGTTGTCGAGAGGTATATGCAATTACTCGGCCTTCCTGCATCAGAACACCTCCCAAACCTATGCCTGAGGCATCACAATAAACATCAAATGGTTTCTCGATATTCGGTTGTGCCAAAACCAGAGCTGAGGTTAGGAGGGTTCGCAGTTGGTGAAAAGCCGCATCACACTCAGGAGTCCAGACAAACCTGGTGTCTTTTTGTAGCAACCGAGTCATTGGCTTGGCTACTTTGGAGAAATCCGGGATGAAGCGACGATAATAGCCAGCCAACCCAAGAAAACTCCAGACCTCGTGAACCGAGATAGGAGCCTTCCAGTTCAGTACTTCTTGTACTTGGCGGGGTCCACCATAATTCCTCCATCGGACAACACATGCCCAAGGAAAGGTACCACTCGAAGCCAGAATTCGCACTTACTGAACTTTGCATATAGTTGATGTTCACGCAGTCTTGCGAGGACTATACACAGATGTTCAGCGTGATCTTCCTCATTTACAGAATATATTAGGATGTCATCAATAAATACCACCACAAACTTGTCCAATTCGGGCATAAACACCGAATTCATCAAGTACATAAAGTGTGTGGGGGCGTTGGTCAAGCCGAAGGACATAACAAGATACTCATAAAGACCGTATCTGGTAGAGAAGGCGGTTTTTGGAACATCTTCAGGACGGATTTTAATTTGATGATAGCCAGATCTTAGATCAATTTAGGAGAAAACTTTAGCTTTAGACAACTGATCGAACAAGATGTCGATGCGCGGTAGAGGGTACTTATTTTTGACAGTGACTGCATTGAGAGGTCTATAATCAACGCACATTCGTAATGACTGATCCTTCTTCTTTACAAAGATAGCAGGACATCCCCACGGCGACGAACTAGGACGAATCAACCCCTTCTTCAAAAGTTCATTCAATTGCACCTTAAGTTCAGCTAGTTCATTCGGAGGCATCCTATAGGGTCTCCTAGAGATGGGAGTCGTGCCAGGCAACAACTCAATTTTAAATTCCACATCCCGATCCGGAGGGAGTCCCAACAAATCATCGGGAAAAACATCCGGAAACTCATTTACTATGGGAATTTCAGCCAACGCCTTTGCTTGCACAGCATGAACTTCCCCAGACAAATCAACTTTTCTGGGAAGTTGTACCAGAAAACCCTTTTGATCTGTAGGATTTCTGAGCATAACTACCCGAGTGGATGTATCAATGAGTACCCCATTCTGACTCATCCAATTCATGCCCAGAATAACATCTATGCCTAACCCCGGCAAAACCACTAAGGCAAGCGAGTACTTTCGCCCTTCTATCTCAAGCTCAAGATTCCCCACTACTTTATTTATGAAAATATTCCCACTTGCTGCGCTAATACAATAACCCCCACCTTCAACAGTATGCAATTTGTGTGTAAACTCCGATGCAAACTTAGGACTGATAAAGGAATGCGAAGCACTCGAATCAAAAAGTACCACTACAGGATGTTGGTCAACTAGGAACTTACCAGTAGTGACAACCTCACCAGATGGGATTTCCTCAATACTGTTATAATGAGCGTGCCCTTGACGGCCACCTTGGTTGACATTCTTCTTAGGGTAAGGGCAGTTCCTGGACCAATGGCCTGGCTTGTTGCAGTTCCAGCAAGGCATGTTGCTAGGAGGGACACTGGAGCTGCCTTGGCCCGAATTACTCTTTGGCAGAGCCACTGTATATGCCTTGCGAAACCCAGTCTTCACTGGCGCCTTCTTTTGCGGGGGACGGAACTTAGCACTTGTGGCAGGAGGGCGAGGAGGAGCCCTCGGGGCAGCTGGAGCTCGAGACTGTGAAGCACTTGCCTCAAGTACCCTCTTGCGGCTCTTAGAAGCAGCATAGATAGAGTTATTGTTCTCTTGAGTCAGAGCATCACTGATAAATTCATTGAAGGTAGTGCACTTGCTAGTGCCCATAGTCTTCATCAGCTTTGGGCCGAGGCCTCTTTTAAAGCTAGCAATTTTCTTGGCATCGGTATCCACAAACTCTGTGGCATACCTTGCCAGGTTGTTGAAGGATTGCAGATATTCAGTCAAGCTTTTATTGCCCTGCGACAGCCTCATAAATTCTGTGTGCTTGATAGCCATAAGACCTGGAGGAATATAGTTCCCACAAAATGCGGCCTTGAACTGGTCCCAAGCAATCAGGACATTTGCAGGCAGTGTGGAACGATAGTGGCTCCACCAAATACCCGCTGGACCATGTAGTTGGTGAGAAGCATATTCAGTTTTCAGCTCCTCGGTCAAGCGAAGCAGACGAAACTTTTGTTCAATGGTGTTCAACCACTCATCGGCTTGCAGTGGTTCCTCCGCCTCCTTAAAGAGCGGGGGCTTAGTATCAAGAAAATCCTTGAAATCACTGTACTGATTGGATTCTGGGCCCTGGCGGCCATGACGAGCCTCCCGGTTGGCAAGCTGGCGCATAGCATCTGCCAGCATGCGCTGCCCTTCGATCACTGTCTGCATCAGCTCAGCCGGGGTAGGTGGTGGCGGAGGGGGTGGCTGTTCCTCATCCTCATTGCCACGACCCCGACGGAGATTGTACGACATCTGCAAAATGCATAGCCAATGAGCACTGACGATGTGGGAAATTTGTAGATGAATTATTGTAAATACGTTAAACTGACTTCATGAAATAGACTTCTCAAAATACTCATGGCACAATAATTCATCACAACCGCACAATCCATTCAAGCAGATCAATTGGCGCAATCATGCGAGGGAATCCAACAAGATGTACTTTGATAAAGGCTCACACACAAGGAGCATAGCAGTTACTGAACCGTTTACGCTAAAATCTACGTGATTTTTGATCTTTCGCCCGGTACTTGGATTTGATTTCAAAGTTTTTAGTTGACTGAGAAAGGCTACTTCAAACTGACCACAAAGAGACTTCTCAACGGTAGAGCTCCATGGTGGATCATGACTAGCCACCTCGATACCAGCGCGTGCCAAGCAGCACAACCTTATGTCGCGCGCCATAGGAGGCCCTCGGTTTCGTCGTGGCACCGAAGGGTGCTAATCGTGACACCATCATCGAACGCACGCAATAAGACATCCAATTGTGATCGAAATTAATAGGTTCAAATAAACATCTAGGAAACATAGGGTTCGACCTTACATCCAAAAAGTCAAGTTATTACAAAGCCTCACTCCAACACAGGGAGGGCACAAAAGACGATCCTAACATTGTAGCTACGCGATGACTACTCTAAGCATCGCCCTCAGAGTCGGTGTCAAGGATCTCCCCGCCATCCTCGTCGCTAACAGGCTCTAACTCCTCGTCTTCTTCCTCTTCTTCTGGCTCTTCTTCTGGTGCTTCTTCTGGTGCAGCATCTTGGGGCCCATTGACCTCCACTTCATCATCATCTTCAGCCATGAAGATTCCTGAACCTATGTCCTCATCTGCGTTGTTGTTTTGAGGCAGCAGAGGATTAAGCTGGTTGTTCAGGCGGTGCACTTCTTCATGAAGATTGTCATTGTATTCTTCAGCATTCTCCAACTGTTGCTCGAGCTCAAACTGACGAGCTCTCAGAACATTCTCCTCGTGCCAGACTTCATCCCTCTGATTCATGACACGGACCAGCATGCATTGATAGTTGCGGTTTACTACTGTCAATCTCTGGACTGCAAGGGTTTCCTGATCACGATCACGGATCACTTGCTCCAGTTGCTGGCGCGCTGCATTCCGTGCAGCAGTCACTTCGGCCAACTCCGCCCTCAGCCTTTCCACCTCAGTGGGCTCAGGGCGGGGCTCACGTGGAGCGAGCTGGTGACGAGGTGCCCTGCCTCCGGTGGACTTGCGAGCGGACCTCTTGGTACGTGCCATCTGTAGCCACAAGATATGACTGAAAGTGAGGATCATTTAGGGGATACAAAATTTAATTTAGTCGGGACTATTGAAATTTTTAAGGAGGGAGTAAATGATATGTATGATATAATTAAACATGATGCATGCACGTTCCGTACGCCCTCTCATCCTAGTAGAATCATAAATTTCTAACGCTAGGCGGTGGCATACATACGTTCTCTCATATAGACGAAACTATCGGTCTACTCGTTTGCGCTGTTAGTGTACCTGCAGAAAATCTCATTTCAGCCCAACAGTTTCCCAATATAAACACACAAGAAAGCAGTAATTTAAATATGTTCCATATACACATCCCCTGATGTATATACTTCAGTATCAAAGCTACCCGATATAAAGGTTCCCACAATTAAGTGCCTACATAATTACACGGTTTAAACATGTAAGTATGCAAGTCACCAAAACTACTCTCCCCTAGATCGTCGGTTGGACGATCATGCTCTCACAACTCACACTTACCAGAGCGTCGAGGCAATTGATCCATACATTACCACCCAAGTGGATGGCATCCATATAATATCACGCCGTATGGACGACGAAACGAAAACAAACAAGACCCCCAAGTTAGTCTTTATAATAAGCTACCTAAGAGTCCTTATTTGGGCTAAGGGATGTGATCACTGGCATACCTATGAAAATAATTTTTTAATGTTTTAACCCCTTTTCATAATCAAATACTTTTGTTTTTAAATACTCGTACGATGTGTTTAATGTTGAATTATGCTCCGATACCAGCTGTAACAGAACCGACCAAATTATAAGAGCACAAGTACAAAAACAAGCACCGAAGCGCTCAAATTTTCGAACTTGAGCCCATATAATCCCGGTAGTCAATTGAAACCACGAAGGATTTCAAACCAACTTGCTTACAACCAAGATCGCATCATTCAACATACAACATCATACGTTACATTTCGCAAGTAGTTCCGAAATAAGTTTACACACACGGAGTCGCAGTGATTACAAACCAAGTTTATAAAGTAGCGGAAGCAAACACACGCCAGTTGTTTAACTATTGCCAGTCTTGTTGATCAACAACCCGCAAAAGCATCAGGAAAGTACATAAAAGATGATCACGCCCAAGTGATCTAGTCTTTGTCACCCGCAGGGTGGAGACAATTTTTACAGAAGCCTTGGTAGAGCATATCATCTGCAACAGGAGGGAATAAACCCTGAGTACTGGAATGTACTCAGCTAGACTTACCCGTCAAAAACCAGGAATAATATGACACCAAGGATTATGCAAGGCTTACACAAGAGGCTAGCTGTCATCACATTTTTGCATAAAGGCATAAGTAATTGAAACTCTTATAACCTGTACTAGCAGTTATTTTTAGCATTTACCTGTCATCTATCTTAGCACCTGTACTAAACATGCACTTGATTATAATCAAACAATTATCATCATTATATCCAGAGCAGGTATGAATTGTGGCAACATTGTATCATTCCCTTAACCACCAGTTCATTTAATGAGATCTACGTTGCCGCTGCTCAAGTCAAGTGCTCACTAACCGGGAGCGACGGCGATTCGAATCGAATTCCTATCCAGCTGGAGGGGTATTTCTAACACTCACCGTGCAGGCCCCTGCCAGGGTCGCACAAGCCACCTTTTCATATGATTCAGGAATCGCGGGTCCGAATGATGTCGCGACCCCAAGGGCGACACTCTGCCAAGTGATAGGGACTCTAACCCCCCTTGGTCTCACGCCAATGTCCCCAAGCACATCCTTTCTCTCCTCCAAGAAGCAACCTACCATTCGATTCCCGGCCTGAATCACATTACTCGGCTTCGCGGTCGGAACGGCTTATCCGGCCAACTAAGTGTTAGACTGCGTTCAACATGACTCAAGGACGTACAACGAATCGGTCCTTAAACGACTCAGACGGGCATAGCTCCACACCCAAGACGTGAAGTGTCTTGCGGCTGTACTATCGAACTCCCGCCCAGTCTCAATTTTATTTTAAAGCATGGTTCCATCCACGATAGCCATAAAGCCACTCGTGACTTTTTCCTACATCTCGTGGATGACCGGAAATCACCCGACTTCTACCGTACTAAGCAGGGCTAAGCATTGATACGTGTCTAAACCTAAATTAGGATTCAAGTACGATATCTGGACAAGGACAGGTATAATGCAACAATTGTTTTCATACAACTCCTACAACTTAATGCATTAAACAATTAAAAGTACTCAAGATAGATTTATAAATTGATGGGTTCAGCATGCACCGGGGCTTGCCTTTCAGAAAGGTCGAGGGCCGGTGGTCAGGACATTCAGGCAGGTCTTCTGCGGGAACTTCTCCGTCGGTTGGTTCCTCTGGCTGCTCCGGCTGGTCCTGGACTTCCTCCGGAAACTCTTGCTCGAATTCGAGGAGCGTTACCCCCTCCGGTACACCTATTGCATGAATGCACAATAAATATCATGGATGCATAAAGGTGCAACATGCTCGGAATGAAATGCATTTCAGAAATAAAAATACTCTAATCAAGCCACTTTATCAATACGTGCAAATCTCTTCTCCGGTGGAGAAGTACTTACCTAATCTACCCAACCTAAGATATAGATGTTCTTCTTCGGTTAAGGCCCTAGCACCTAACAATTACAAGAGTAGCATTACTTAGGTTACCACATCCAACACCAAAATACAACAGTAAGACATTCTGGACAGCAGCTCAAGGATTCTAACATAACTGGAGATTCCCAACTCCAAAAGATATGATCTAATACAATCTAGAAAGCTTATGAAATGCACCACAAAATATTTTCAGACCACAACACTTAATTCCAAAGTTTACCTAGTCGAAATTCCAAAGTTCCAGAATCTGCCCTTCCCAAACAGAGAGCAGCCAATTCTGGACTGGCACTTTAAACAGTAATAACTCCCAAACTATTAAGCCAAATGCTCCCAAATTTTGACACAAGCTAGTTTATCAAGTTTACTACAACTTTGGTATTCACAAGTTTTCCAGCAAACACTTTTATTAAGGGTCAAACCCAAAGATACTACCAGCTGTCCAGAAAACCTAGAATTGCAAAGGTTAAATATTTATTTATGTGGCAAACATCCCATAAGACCAAACTAATGTTACCACAAGTGCACATAGGTCACAAAAACACCATAAAGTAAGGTTGGCCCACCTAAAATATTTATTTAAACTCATTTCTTAATTTACTTAAGTAATTAATTGGAATTTTAAACATATATGTAAACTGCTCCTAAAATTCTATAAAAATTACAGGAGACTCTCTGACCCAAAAAGAGGCTACTGTAAAAATTTGGACTAAATTTATTCACAGAAACACCCTACACAAAATTCACAAGCCCAAAAGACTGATTTTTGGTATAATTAACAAATCATATTGAAAAGTATCAAACAACAGATTTCCTAATTTTCTTGGACACTTTAGGGTACCAAGACATTCTCCAAAAAGTTATAAGAACATTGCACATGTAGAAAAATTACAAAAATTTATTTAAGTGTTTCCTAAAATAACAAGATAGCATTATAACTTGAAAAGTACTTAAACACTACTGCCCAAATTTTTACCAAAGCTAGAGCAAGTATAAATTAGCCTACCCACCAAATTTCATAATATTTGGAATACTACAGCTCAAGTTATACATTTAACAAATTTGCCTTCATTTCAAAACACATTTGAAAGATCTATTTAATTCTCCCAGAAACTAAACATCACATACCAGATTTATATTTTTCTAAAATACTATACATCATGTAGATCCTAACAAAATTTATCTCCTAATTTTTGGGCAAGTAACACCCTAGATCTACATTTTTCCAAAACTTATCTAAAACTATGACAGAATAAATAAAAATGAAATAAATCTTATTTGTTACTGGGCCGGCCCCTACGCGGACGCGGCCCAACTACGCGCGCGGCCTGCTCAGGCCGTCCCGCCCGCGCGCGCGTGGGGCTGATCGGAAGGCCCCACTGGTCAGCGAGAGAGAGGCGGAGGGGAGGAGCTGCGGTCGCCGGAGCTCGCCGTCGGTGAGCCGGCCGACGAAATTGGACGGACTAGCATGACCACGTTATCGAACTACAACGATTGGTGGCAAGAACGGGGCGGTGGAGCAACGGTAAGGTGCTCGCCGTCGGGCATGGCGGCACGGTGGAGGTGCGCGGCGGTACACCGGCGACGGTGAGCCCCGACCGCCTCAACCAAGCCCGCCCCAAGTTTCCCGGGGTCACTGGAAAGCTAACTAAGGGAAAAGGGAGGGATGAGAAGGGCCCAGCCGCTCTGACCACGGTGGCCTCAAACTCCGGCGAGGTCCCGAATGCGGCCGTGGCGGCGGAAGCGAGCAATGTGGCCTCACCTTCGCTCAAACGCTCTCGAAAATGGATGGAGGTGGTAGAGGGAGATGCTGCGGGGTCGCTGGCGGGAGGAATTGAGCCGAGGCTCGACGACGACGGCGCATGAGCGCGAGGAAGCCCACGGCGGAAATGGCACCTCGGTGCTCCGCTCCGACTCGGGGAGGCGAGAGAGAGAGGGCAGGGGCGTGAGTGAGGGTGAATGGTGGCTCCGTGGCACCTCTTGAAGACGTCGTGACCCGACGGTGGGGCCAAGGCCGGCGTACGGCTGCCACAGCGTGGCCACGCGTCGACGACGGCCTGCGGCCGGTCGGCCACGACAGTCATGGCCGAAGCCTGACTTGACTGAATCAGCGTCTGAAACGGTGACTGACAGAGCGATTTTGGGTTCATTTTACTCCTAATCCATTGAGAACCAGATATGGGTGATGTTGGCAATGTTGTAGAGCTACATGAGGACTACAACTTTATTAATTGGCTCAAGGACTGATTCGGCCTGGATTTGAAACCACAGAGCTCCAAAGTGGTGCACTGTGAAACTGAAACGTAGTTTCAGTCATTAAGCCGACTGAAACCCGATTTTCTAGACACCATATCTCCTAAACCATTTAGAACTAGGTGATGGTGATTTTGACAATGTTGTAGAGCTACACAAGGACTACAAGTTTGTCAATATGAGTTGGGGCTGGTTTGGTCTGGTTTGCAAACTACAAGCTTCCAAAGTAGGCCACAGTAAAACTGGAGGGACACTTTTGAGACTTAGAAAAATTCTAAGTGTTGAGACAGCCCCTCTAGCTGACTTGTGGGCCATTTTTTAGCATGTTCTGGCCAGTTTCATGAGATGGTCATATTGAGACTTTTGTTCCCCATAAAATTTCCTACAATTTTGCTTAAGGGTGCTCCTCCATGCAAGGTCTCTAAGCTAGACTTTTTAATTGGTCAAACTAGAGCATCCTAGGGCTAAATGCTGGTCAACTACACCTTGGACGACATTTTGGTGATTTTGGTCAATATGAACCTTGCTCCATTATTGACCCTAAGTATAACTAAAGTGTTGTGAGATATAATTGGCTACTCTACCCTTTAGTTACACCAACTCCCTAGTGTCACATGATGTGAGCCAAACAAAACTTTAAAAACAAATCACATTTGTTGCAACCATATGAAATAACATGAAATGATGCATGCTTATGCTCATGTAATGCAATGCAATTATGGAGCTAAACACCTGAGGTGTTACACTAGAGATGCAACATTTTTTGAAGATGAATTTCTCATGAAAATTAATACACCTGGCATGTCTAGTCATGATTCTATTTTTGTTCCTGAATCTCATGGACCGGTAATACATGCTGATGATGAGACCCAAGGAGAAATTCCTAAGGAGGATAATAATACAGTCACTCAAAAGAGTAAAAGACAGAGGGTTGTAAAATCCTTTGGTGAAGACTTTATTATATACCTTGTGGATGACACTCCCACAACCATTGCTGAGACATATTCCTCTCTTGATGCTGACTTGTGGAAGGAAGCAGTGCAAAGTGAGATGAATTCTATTATGTCAAATGGGACTTGGGAAGTGGTTGATCGTCCTTATGGATGTAAACCTGTGGGGTGTAAATGGGTGTTCAAAAAGAAGCTGAGGCCTGATGGTACTATTGAGAAGTACAAGGCAAGGCTAGTGGCTAAAGGCTATACACAAAAGGAAGGTGAAGATTATTTTGACAATTACTCACCTGTTGCCCGACTGACGACCATTCGTGTGTTACTATCCTTGGCTACCTCACACGGTCTTCTCATTCACCAGATGGATGTTAAGACAGCTTTCCTAAATGGTGAGCTTGAGGAAGAGATCTATATGGATTAGCCTGATGGATTTGTTGCAAAAGGTCATGAGGGTAAGGTGTGTAAGTTGCTAAAATCCTTGTACGGCCTGAAGCAAGCCCCAAAGCAGTGGCATGAGAAGTTCGATAAGACTTTAACATCAGCCGGATTTGCAGTTAGTGAAGCCGATAAGTGTGTATATTACCGGTATGGTGGTGGCAATGGTGTCATCTTGTGCTTGTATGTGGACGATATCTTAATTTTTGGTAATAATGTTGATGTGATTAAAGAAGTAAAAGATTTTCTATCAAATAATTTTGAGATGAAAGACTTGGGTGAGGCTGATGTTATTTTTAACATTAAGCTATTGAGGGAAGAAGGAAATGGTGGGGTTACTCTTGTGCAGTCTCACTATGTGGAAAAGGTGCTAAATCGTTTTGGATACGATGATTGTGCACCCGCTCCAACTCCTTATGATCCAAGTGTAATATTGAGAAAAAATCACAGAATTTCAAGAGACCAATTGAGATATTCTCAAATAATTGGTTCTCTCATGTATTTGGCTAGCGCCACTAGGCCTGATATCTTGTTTGCTGTGAGCAAGCTAAGCCGGTTTGTGTCAAATCCGGGAGATACTCACTGTAGTGCTCTTGAGAGAGTACTGCGCTATCTGAAAGGAACAATGAGTTATGGCATTCACTTTACTGGGTATCCAAGGGTAATGGAGGGTTATTGTGATGCTAATTGGATTTCTAATGCTGATGAGCTGTACGCCACGAGCGGATACATGTTCCTGCTTAGAGGTGGTGCTGTTTCCTAGAAGTCTTGCAAGCAGATTGTCTTAATGAAGTCTACAATGGAAGCAGAACTGACAGCATTGGATACCGCTGGTGCTAAGGTCGAGTGGCTTCGTGAACTCCTTATGGATTTACCGGTTATGGAGAAGCCTATACCGGCTATTTCTATGAACTGTGACAATCAAAATGTGATAACAAAGGTGAACAGTCTAGGGACAACATGAAGTCTACAAGGCACGTGAAAAGGCACCTGAAGTCTGTCAGGAAACTGAGAAACTCCGGAGTAATTGCGTTGGACTATGTTCATACATCTAAAAACCTGGCAAATCAATTTACTAAGGGTCTGTCACGTAATGTAATAGAAGGTGCGTCAAGAGAGTTGGGCTTGAGACCCACTTGAAGTCACTCCATAGTGGTAACTTGTCCTTTGTGATCGGAGATCTCGTGAATTAGGATGGAGAAACAAGCTAGTGGATAACTGAGGGAGAGACTCCTTAGAATAAAGTCTAGCTCATTTGAGATGCACCGTCTCTCCAATACTATAAGGGAGGTTGATTAAGTTCTTAATGTGATCCGAGTGGCCTGGTTAAGCAGGATGTTGTCCTACAGGACATCCTATAAGGAACACACCTATATGAGTTCGATTGCTAGTCACAATCTATGAGATGTGGGTAATCTCTAGATACTCATGAAAAGTCCAAGAAGTACGACTTATATGCTTCAAAATAGGGGATGCTCTTTGCAGTCTAGTATCAGTTAAGAGTTCTAGTGAAATTCATCTCACACAAAACTATCAATTCAAGGCTTAGTCCATTGTTCAGTTGTGGTTGAGTGTAGCTATTACTCTAGATGGATGTTCAACTTACAGTCTCCATCGAAACACTGGTATATAAAAGGAATGTGGTCCTGAGACCAATTTGCATCGAACCCTAGAGTTTGGTGGGGATTGTTGGATATTTTATGGGCTTGGCTCATATAATATTAATAAATCAAATAAACTCTTTGGTCCGTAATAATACATGTTTTATGGTTTAATACCATACCAGATTTTGACTGAACGTTGACTCGACTTATATGGTTGGATATTGTCTAACTATGTTGTTGAGAGGTTGAGAACAACGGAATGCCACACGCGCGCAGACGAGCAGATGGACTCTCATTTTCAATTATGTCTCTTGATTACGGGAGTTACTTCCATTAGTCTTAATTGGCAAAGTGATGGCAAGAGTTACAGAAGTCAAGAGTTACAGAAGTTTTTACTTTGTTGGAGTTGATGACTCTTCCACTAGTCTTAATTGGCAAAGTGATGGCAAGAGTTACAGAAGTCAAGAGTTACATAAGTTTTTACTTCGTTGGAGTTGATGACGTGAGGCATTTTTGCATTCACGACATTGATGCATGGCATGAGACTCTTGGCCTCCATAACATGAGACTCCTTGCCTCCTGAGCCTTTTGGGCCTGTCCTCCGTGTAGTATATATTCTGTACTCCTCCTTCAGTCATTTCTCTCTTGGTTACACCACACCTCCCGTAGGTAGTACTCCCCGTTCCATCTCCTGCGCGCACACGAGATGGAAGAGTAGAGCCTCCGGAACGCATCTGTTTCATCGAGTTCACCTGCTCGGGTGAAGGGCGGCTATAGCATTTTTGGGGAGTGTCCGCAAGCGGCATGACTACTCGTTGTTCATCTTCATGGCATCCTTTCTGCACTGCACCGTTCGGGACGACTACACCAACAAGGCACCATGTTTTCATCGGTTGCATCCGGCTCTGCCATAGGGTATGATAGCGTGCTTCGTCATTCTCTTATGTTTTTTATCAAAACCTTACTGGTTAGCATGATCTACATGATGTTTCCATTACTGGTTAATATAATTCATAGGATGCTCTTCTTGTTTATTTGGAATAAGCAATATGTTGGTGTCATCATGATCATGCTTATGATGTTTCTGTTCTTTTCAAACAAGCACTTAATCACCACTGTTATGATTATGATCATATCATTTTGTTGGATTAAATTAAACCTGAAATTACCTATATTTCTAACAGATTGTAGCTTTTATTCAACTAGATGAAACTCTCTGCATATTGTTGTGGGCTATTGTGTGAAGTATAGTAAGTGTAACATGTAGCCTTTAAGGAAGGATGTATACAAAACTTAAACCTTGCAGCACATTGCCTAATAAGATATGAAAATGGTTAAATATTTGAATGAATAAAATTGAATTAGAACACAACGTCAACGGTAAGGCAACATGTGCATGCATGAAAGGCTAGTATGTTAGAGAATACAAGAGACGGCTAAGCTACCTAGTCATTTGAAGGTCATGAGAGCATCTCCAAGAGCCTTTCTAAATCTTACTCTTTGAATCATCATTTGGAGAGTCAATTGCATAAAAATCGCTTTCTACATCTTTTCACTCTCCAACAGCCTTTCTATATCTCTTGCGCACTCTAGAGAGTCATTCTCTTGTTCTATTTTTTGCTAGCGAGAAATCCAGAATAGAAGATGGCTATATTTGGATAACCATTTAGAGGAGCTGCTGGAGGGTAGTTGTTCACCAGAATCTCTATCCCTAGCCTTTAGGATTATCTCCAACAATTTCCAATCCCACCTCCCAATCTTTTGACACTTGAAAAAAATCACCCCTACGCGCGGATAAACCCATGCACTCCTCGTCACGCTTATCTCCCGTGTTGCGCCAATCTTCTCCTTCGCTCGCAGGGGTCCGACACGTACAGCAGGTCACCGGCACCGGGGAGAAGGAGCCCACGTTGAGGACAACCAGGTCGATGTCGCGCACGTAGACGCCTATCCTGGCGAGCACCCCCGGCAAGTCATCCATCTCCTCTAGCGCATCCCTGTGTTACCAGCTAGGGTATGCCAGGCCCAACACAAGAGCAAGAGAAGAAGCAGCCCACTCTAAGAAGCAAGCCAATACAAATCTCGGGCCGTCCCACCCCCGGCGTACTCTAAAGCCCAACAAGAATGTCGCTGGCCCAGTGTGGGTTGTGTAAAGCTCAGCGGAATATAAGCTGCAACTGCAGAGAGAGAGATCATCCAGAAAATTGTAATCAAATAGTTACATTCTGTTAATCATTCCTCCTAGCTACAGCTTCATCTACCTCTCGCTCCCTTGCTTTGCTCCTTCCCCCAACTCCAACCCTAACAATTGGTATCGGACTTCGTTCGATTCTGTCCACCGATCTGCCACACGAGCACTTTACGCGCCTCCAACGGGCCCGGGGAGTCATGGATCCCCAACTGAAGCTAATCCTCGATGAGATCATGAAGACGAAGGATGAGTCCGCCTGCCGCTTCGAGGACCAGGACGAGAAGTGGGAACACTGCTTCTTTGACCTCGACCGTGACCTCGCCACGCGTGACGACGCCGTCGAGAAGCGCTTGGGCTCTCTGGAGTCCTCCGTCTTCGATCTAGAGACCCTCAACCTCGACAATGTCCACTCCAAGCGTGAGAAGCGGGTGGCCACGCTGGAGACCGCCGCCACCGATATCGGCACCTGGCGCCCCGAGGTCGATGCCGTCGTCAACAACTTGAAGATGGAGGGTCTACAAGATGCGCCGCCATTGGGAATGAGCCATCACCGACAACTCGTTCCGTCAGCCCGGCATCTTCTCCGCTTCTTCATTGGCGAATGCGCATCAAGCGGCCGCGACCGCCATTGATGAGCCCTGTGGAAACTGCTCTACATCGATTACATGGGATATTGGGTCTATGGTCATCACAACTTGGACTCATATCTCGCCCAACGGTACGCGCCTTGAGCTCACCTCAGTGAATCCATTATAGCACCATGATTCTGCTCTACTGCTCCTATGTTCATTCCCACCGATTCAGGTCATCCTGTTCCCCCGATTCACCCACCAAATTTCCAATTCTGCCCCCTTCCTTTGCAACAGATCCGCCCGCAAGATCCCCACTTCAGTCATCTCTCTCTTGTGTCGATTCGGCCCCTAGATCCCAATTCCTATCCTCCCCCACTCTCGCCAATCCATCCTCCTCCACCAATCCATTCCCCTCCGCCAATCCATCTTCCTCCACCAACCCATCCTCCTCCACCAATACATCCTCCGCCACCAATCCATCATTTTTATCCACAATTTCCCAAGCCTCCTCCTCCACCTATTCGTCCTCCGGATCCCCAATTCTCACCTACCTCTACTAGCTCATACGCCCACAACCCCTTTTGCCTTTTCTTCCACCCTCCTGATCCTTCCCCATACTATTACCACCATCCCTACTCATTCTACCATCAATCACCATCTATTGTTTATCCGGGCCAGCATTCGTACCATTTCCAGCCTTACATTCATCCACCTGACCAAACCTTGAACTCTTAGAATACTAGCTGTCTTCCTAAGCTTCCCTTCCCTAAGTTCGATGGAGACAATCCTCATAAATGGAGGTCACACTGCAAGAAGTATTTTTCCATGTACGATGTACCTCCTCAGTTATGGATTAGTGTTGTGGAAATGTACAAAGAAGGACCGGCTTCTTGCTGGTATCAGTCTTTAACCCCACAACTACCACATCTTACATGGGACTCATTCTGCCGACTATTGCATGATCGCTTTGATCATGATCAACATGAGGCTCTTCTTCGCCATCTTTTTAACATTCACTAGTATAGTGCTCGTGCATTGCCATAGTTTCACTTATGGGATGCACTTAAAAACAACCAGACAACGAGATTTTTTCCATAGTTTTTGTCTCACGCAATTGTATATGACCATAAATATAATCCATAATACATTCATACATGAGGATGAGGATGCGTGTGGTTTCTTGTAGGTAGAAGTGGTGCAGGCTGTTTTGGGCCTTGGCCCATTCGGTGTCCATGAA
Source organism: Saccharum hybrid cultivar R570 (assembly GCA_038087645.1). Lineage (NCBI taxonomy): Eukaryota > Viridiplantae > Streptophyta > Magnoliopsida > Poales > Poaceae > Saccharum > Saccharum hybrid cultivar. Next base: position 2,209,252 of record JAQSUU010000187.1, read on the forward strand.
ACGGTGAAAAGATAAATTTATTTGGCAGGGTGAACAAGTGAATACTGATCAGAAGCAGAGAAAGCATAGAAAGAATAGAGGAATATGAGAAAATGCAATTACATATACCGTGCATTATTATCACATCATATAGATACAATGGCATGCCTTTTTTTCCTCGAAGCAGAGACATAGAGAAAGCTACAAGATCACTTCTTCATCATTCCAACAGCATCTATGTAAGGACATATTAGTCAATGACATGTTTATACATGTAAAAATTACAAGATTTGAAATACCAGGTTATATGATCAACAAGTTGCAGTGCCTTCACATGAATTCAGAAGCTAAGTTGAGAAGGAGGAGGAAAGCGGTGAAATACTAATCACGAAAGAGGCAGTGCAACAAGCGAAATCATAAGGGTCAAGCAGGCGCTGCTATCTTAAATGAAGCATATTAGTGTCATATATGATGATTTAAGCCTTCACCATCATCTCCCAGGTTGCTCAGATGTTTTCCGTTGATTCAGTCAATGGAGATAAAGACCAAGCTTATTTGTTGTCACCTGTATGGTTCTTGGAGCTGCAGGCAATAGTTCAGAAACATAAATTCTCAATTCTAGCTACCTGATAAATTTACAAGTATTTTACAGGCTAAAAATCAATTGCATGACAGATTGTACAGCTGCTTCCCGCTGAAAGTTATGTTCTGTATATAAAAGAGAAATGAACTACTTCCTTTTTTCCTTTAGGAGGTAACTCCTGTGAAAATTACAGGGCTAAATATTTTGTGGCACCCACCTCGGAAGGCATTCAAGGCCTGCCTTTTGTGCCCCATCCAGCAAGCACCCAAGCTGTTTTAATTGACCCTTTCCGAAAGGGTCTTCTGGAGCAGATAGAATACTAATTCAGGTAGTAGCTCGTCTACATTTTGGGATCCTTTTTTTAATAAAAACTGTGAAGATGCACAGATCAATTTCTTGATCCACTTGTGAACTATTGCAGTGACGCCCATGAATCAACAAAAGTGCTACAAAGAATATATAGATACCAAAAGTAACCATATCATAAATCTAAAATTCTGACCAATCCCCATGAATCAGCAAAAGCAAGAGCTCTATTGGTACAGTGTAACACCCTAAAATTTGCTTCTTTGGAAATAAAGTTAAAATGATTTAATTATGTATTTTTGTGCTCATGAAAACATAGGAAAATAATATTTTTCATTAAATTAAAATCTATCAGAAGGTTTAGCAACATGTAGGTTCATGCATGCTGGTGCATCTGAGCTTTTGTATTGTGTGGTTTTTGCTAAAAGTGAAAAAGGAACTCAAAATCTATTTGAAATGCCTTTGGTAAATTAGAAAGGAAAAAGAAAAGGAATTCTCCCCAACCCTCTGATTCTTTTGGCCCGCTTGGCCTGCTCCCCCTCTCCTCAGTTTCTGGCTCGAAGGATCTAGCCTGCTCGCCCTTGTTTTCACCCGAGTGGCTCAGCCCGATCTGCTGCTGCTCCTTCTCATTCCCTGGCCCAAGCCAAAGGAGATAGCTCCCTTCTCTTTGCCGCTGACAGCCTTGGTTCGCGTTTGGAGTCGCTGCCATTCCAGGCCCACGCGGCATCGTCGTCCTCCTCCAGCACGTAACCGAGCCGGACACCGCTCGGTGGAGGCCACCTCCGTCGCGACTTGTGATGCCTCCGTTTGGCGTGACCCGCCTCGCCGGGCTTTACGTCGCCATCAATCGTTTCTCCATGGCAAGAACCCCATCATGGAGTTCGAGTGACCGCTATCTTCATCCCAATGCTCTTCGTGTAGACACCGGGGGTGGTTTCACAATGCCTGTAATAATCTCGACAAGTACTCGGGGCATCGGACGTACGCCGTGCCTATTCCCAATCTATAGCAGCAACCATGTATCTTACTGATATCTCTCGATTTTCCCTTTGCAGGATCATTCTGTTGTTTCTCGTTTCTTATCTGACTCTTTTCCGTTTTCTGCCCGTCCGTTATGGGGTTGAGCGTCTTCAGCAGCGTGAGGCCCAGCTAGCTCACGTGCACCGCCGCCTCGCTCCTCAGAGCTCGCTAATCAAACTCCTATCAGTTTTGTTCTTTTGCTTTTATTTCCTCCTTGCATTTCTTTCCTAACGTGAGGATATATAATATAAAATAATAATCTTTAGAAGGAAGCAATTATTTCCTTTCTCAACTGGACGTTGGCTTTCCTTGTGGTAGAGTTGTTTTCTTTCCTGGGTCGTCGCTGTCTCTAACTAATCTGTAAGTCGTGCACGGCAGGGACTCATCCATACTCATCTATAAATACCAAGGTTGTTCCATTGCATCTTCTTGAAAACTCTAATCAAATTGATCGATACCCATGCAATCTGCCGCCGTCGCCGTTGAGTTCTTCATCAACTGTGGTCCTGCGCCGCGCCACACCATCTAGCTCCCATGCGCCGCCACCTGCACTTTGAATCTCACCGAGAGCAGAAAACGACCGCCGCCGCTGTTGCCATCTGTTGCCTCGCCGTTACGGAGAACCTTTTGCCACTCTTCGTGTCCGGGAAGGCCCGGATCCGCCATACCTGACGTACGTCGTGCTGACTCTGTTGGCTCCGTGCTCCGTTGTCGCAACGTACGTACATGCCTTCCCCGGCCGACGGTGTTTGTTCACTCATCTTCTTCTCAAACTGTTGTTGTTGTGATCTTAGAGACTCGGCTGCTGTCTATCCTGTCAAGTTCGACCGCTGCCATCGATCTGCAAGTCACCTGGACCCTAGAGTCTTCGGCCGCTGCGGAACCACTGAGGGAGGCGCATGACAGCGTGCATGAAATTCCAACTGCTGCCTTCTTCACGTCCTGCATGATCTTCACGTCCGGCCATGCAGGGCTATCAACGACGCTGCCTGTTATTCGTAGTTGTTCGTTGGTGAGCATCTCCATGCCTTCCTCTCTGCATTGACTACTCTGCTGCATGCTGCTTTTGCATGTGTGATATACGTCTATATGCCTCATCTACATATACTTAATCATGCATCAGCTATTTCTTTATTCAAAAATTCTACTCCGAGGTCAATGCGAGTTATCTTCTATCAATTCTTCATATGTTTCTCAGAGCTCATCGATAGCCATGTTCCATTTGCGTATAATAAATCCTAGACTGAGTATGTATAGCTTCAAAGTTAATATTCTTTTGGTATTTATTAAATTTATATTGTTGCAAAGGATTATAAATTGTTATTAATAATATTTCTAAGCCGTTCTAACAGTATGAAAATAAATGCTCACATAAAATATTAATTTGTATGGTGTACATATATTAAAATTGTTTTACATGAAAATCTCCTTTCTATCATTCAAACTACATACCTTGAGCATTTGTAGTGATTAAACCATAGCTCCGATTAGAGTGCTTTTTGCGCCTGTGTTCGTAGGAACGTGTAGAACATCTTTAAAACCATTTTACTTGTTGTTTCACTTGTTTGGTGTACTGTTCTAATTATTATTCATTGTTTGCTTCGTGTATGATTGCTCGATGTGTGTGTGGTGATTTATTGATCAAGTCCAGTCGGTGAGATTTACGTGGAGATTCAAGAAACTATTAATTGAAGATTTGGATCAGAGAAAGGATCTTGATTTAAGGCAAGTATAGCTTGGGTTTTCTTTCTGTGACCATGATCTTGTGACTTAATTAATGTAAGAGCTATGATGGTTGAGAAATGACTTTTTAGCAATATAAGATTTTGTCTGTACGTGATCATCCGGGATTTAAAGTACAACTGTGAGGGTTATATGGCTCTGGCTTTAGTCGAGTATGAGGACTTTTTCTAGCTTGTTAGAGATTACCCTTGTCGCGCAAATGGGGAAAAGCAGACTGTGGATCCCTGGGACTGGTTGTATCACACAAACTGACTTTGGAAACCTAGCGGTCCTAACTTGTTAGACGAACCTTTGAAAGGCTTTATAGTGAACCATGTCTGCTCACCTTGGGAGTGTTTTGGGGATTGGCCACCCCGGGCATATGGGTAATCACGACTCACAGTGAAAGTGTACACCTCTGTGCAAAGTTTATTAAACTGGTATACTAGCCGTGCTCACGGACATGAGCGGCCTTGAAGACATCTACATTAAAGATGATGATTCTTGTTTTGTTAAGATGCTCATTTACTTATCGGTTATGCTTTATATTGATTATGTGACATTGATCATAAGTTTATGGGATCTATACTACCTTATTGCTATGCTTGCGGAGTTCGACATTGACTCACTCTTGCTATTTCCCACACTCCAGACTTTAGTAAAGTTGCCTCAAAGATCGATGGTGTTATGGTGGAGTTCCTAGAAGACTGATAGAAGTGCTAGGCATATGTTACCCCTAGTCAGCCGTCCCTGAGAAGAATGGAGCCTGAAGTTTAGTCACCGTTCCGCGATACTCTGATGTAAGTGTTTAATATAGCTATGTCTACGTTATATAATAATATTGTTTCTGATACTTTTTTATTCTGGCGTATGTATAGACTTGTTGGGCACACATATGATTAGCCTGATTTTGTTCTTTAGAAAACCGGGTGTGACAGAGCTATGTCACATCCGACCCAATTTGGAATTTGGCCCATAGTGACCCATGTGAATGTTATGAGATATTATGGAGAGTTTAGTCCCACCTTGGTTGTTTAAAGTGGGATAGATCGACATATAAGGCTTCTAGAATCCATCTCACCATCCCCGGGTTAATCCTTTTACGCGAAGCGAGGACGAAAGCGTAAATGAAATGGTGGTAGGTGTGGTTCATTCAGCGTGCAGATTGGATCTGAGTCATTTGAACTCTGGGGCGTTACAAATGGTATCAGAGCCGACCTTCGCGGCCACGGGCGCTTGCGGGCCAGGGGCTGGACATGGGGTTCATTGCGCGTGTAGGCTCCGCGGAATGCACGGCATGGCACATGTGCCGGCACTGGGCGCACGGTCGCGTGTGCTAAGAGGGAACATTCCTGGTTATCGTTTGCCTGATTGTGGGTATGTTGGGCCCGACGAGGATGTCAGGTTCTTTGAGGAGGGGTGTATGTCACACCCGGCCCAATTTGGAATTTGGCCCATAGTGGCCCATGTGAATGTTATGAGATATTATGTAGAGTTTAGTCCCACCTTGGTTGTTTAGAGTGGGATAGACCAACATATAAGGCTTCTAGAGTCCATCTCACCATCCCGAGTTAATCCTTTTACGCGAAGCGAGGACGAAAGCGTAAGTGTGATGGTGGTAGGGGTGGTTCATTCAGCGTGCAGAGTGAATCTGAGCCGTTTGGACTCTGGGGCGTTACATACAGCATATCAGTAAATGCTCCTTATAGACATTCTAACAATAAACCAATATATAGCAGCTTGGTACAAATAATCTAATCATATAGAACAAAGTTGGCACTTGACACTCCTTAAGAGGCTGATATTATCATTCAATAAGGGGGGAAATCTGCGTCGCTGCAAAGTAGAATATAACATAGCACAAGGAAAGAAACTTTTGTACTAACCAGGTATACAATGTCACCAACGCCAAGCATGGAGAATGGCCGTGCAGCATCTGCAGATGGAAACAGAAGCTGCACATAACCAAGCAAAGCCAGATCAGCTGATGCATCAAGACAAGAAAATGGAACTAAATGACAATAGTATTAACAAAGACCAAGTTCAGTAGGAAAGAGCACTAACCTTTATCGGAGCATCAAAAGATTTAGCCACACTGACCATAACTGGAGCGAAGAACACCCAGATAATGTCTTACACAAAAAGTCCAACCTGGATATGGAAAAAGAAAATTGCATTTATATATGAATGTAATAAATGAACAGAGAATGATTCAGTGGCACTATTTGAAACAAACAAAAGAAATCAATTCAGTTTTAACTGATGAAATGGTTGTAAAAAATATTTTCAGAAATAGTGGAGTCAAAATGCAAGGGCCAAGCCAAAATTTCTCCAGAAATCAGAACTATTAATCTATTATACATCAGACAAAGGTTCCATATTTTAAAATTCATGATATAATATGACCATAGTTAAAGCTTGCCAAGAAAAACTTCATGCCTTCTCCAATGCCCCTAAACTGTCTATGATCCAATGTATCATAATTCAATCCAGTAACATGTAGGTTGCATCAATGTGTAGCTAAGACTTACTCAACACTGTAGAGCTAATACTGACGCCACCATAGCCTGCTGCAGTCATCTAATTTAAGAAATAACAGATTATATTTGTGAAACAAATCTAATAGCTCATCACTGCATAGTAACAACCACCAGTTAGATACCCCGAACAGCAAGTCAACATGTACCTGACCGAGATGGTGCCAAGGTGGAATGTACTGCTTCAGTCATTTTAACGTCTGTGCAACCGGATATAGGTTCTACATCACATGGTTCTGGGTGTTTAAAAATTAAGAGGGTTACTGACGCCACCATAGCCTGCTGCAGCCATCTAATTTAAGAAATGATAGATTATATTTGTGAAAAAAATCTAATAGCTCATCCCTGCATAGTAACAACCACCAGTTAGATACCCCGAACAGCAAGTCAACACATACCTGACCGAGATGGTGCCAAGGTGGAATGTACTTCTTCAGTCATTTTAACGTATGTGCAACCGGATATAGGTTCTACATCACATGGTTCTGGGTGTTTAAAAATTAAGAGGGTTACTCATTTTGATGCATAAACATAACCAAAGAATAGTATACATGATACATGATCAGATAAGGAATACCATGACCAGGAGTCGTTGATATTGCCGGAGTTTTTTTTTCCTTGAACGGTATTCACATTGCTTTCTATTCTGCTTTTCTCTTTGTTCAATGGTTTCTTTGGCCCTTTTTCGTGCGCGGTACTCATGTTGTTTTCTATTCCTCTTCCCTCTTTTTTGTCTCTTCATCTGCAGGTGTTGTCTCTGTTGCTGTGATATATAATGCGTGTCACAGTTTTGCTAAAAAATACGAGAATCTGACAAGGAACAATGGCAACAAACTTACCCCGTTCGATGGTGTTTGATATGTCACTAAATGCAGGGCGGGTTTGTCGCCTATCCGCCATGTCGGATCACCTGTAATGCAGATCCCCAAACTGTCACAGAAGCAGCAGCATTAGAGGAGAGGAGATGTGAAACGATCCTGCTTCCCGTGAAGGAGAAGCCACAGATTCGAAGTGTAATAGACAAACGGATTTGTCACATTACCCAAATCTCAGTCGATAAATAGAGTCATACACGAATATCAGAGTACAAATAGAAGGTTTACATAATTATGCCCATCGCCACGCAGGGCGGAACACACTCACACACAGCATCTAGAACAGCAACTCTCTCGAAGACGGCAGCGGAAACTAGGACTCCTCGCACCAAGCTTGAGCGCAGGGCGAACCCCTACTCCTCCTAGTCGTCCTCCTCGTCGTACTCGGGCTCCGAGCCTGCCAAAAATCTATCAGTACACTTGGTACTGGCCACGCATCTCCCACCCTATGATGCAAAGCTTTGTGGAACTGGATGCAATAGGGGTGAGAAAAGACCTATCTTAGGCTAGGGTTTCCTATGCGAGTAATTAATATTTTAATATTATAAGTTTGTCAAATTTTTAACCCATCTCATTCACACACGATGCCCATCCCAACACATATCTCATCTCCACATCTCATCTCACTCCCTCATCGACACGGGCGACTCCCTCTTGCCCATGTCTCAATGGCTAAGGCCGGATCACCACACTGAACCCAGGGAAGGTAGAAGGACTTCTCTCAACTAGTCAAGTGAAGCTATACTTAGGAAAGGTCCATAGCCAAAAGGTTTGGCATATGTATCGATCGATCAACCAGAAACTCTGCAGAGGTTTACACGTCCCACAAGATAGCTATCCTCGATGATGCCTCGTCTAAGCTAATTCTGGGCCGCCTTCCAACTAGAAACGGTACCACCCTATTACTTAGAACTAGGGCCATGTTGGAGTACCACCGACACGCTAAGACTATGAGATGTAGTACTTGGCCCCTGGGTACTACGCTGTCTTAGGAGGGTATGGGTCCTCATGCCCGTACCTCCCTACACTATCCGCTAACCTCTCAATAGTAGTGGTACCGCACCAGCAAGTCAAACGTCCGTCTCCTCCCCATAGAAGCAAGTGGGCGTGCAAGGATTCCTAAGACCTAGTCCACAGGCGTATCAGTCCTTAGGGTGACTAAGTAGGATATCTTCATAAGGGGAAATCGTTTCCCACTCAACGGGACACCCGGCACCCCATGCCATCATAACACCTCCCATCCTAGGGCTTCATCCCATGAAGACACTCCACCTCGGGACCTCTCCCTGTCACATATACCCGCCACAGGCACCTCACATGGCGAATGCCCAGGTACCATCCTCTGGCAAGACTTGTCCTCCTGACTCGTCGTAGATCCTACTCGGTCGACTCGACCCTCACCACACACCCAAGACTCACGCCAAGATATCCCCAGGTTCATTATCAGTTATCAACAGGTTAACAGCACCTCGTGCCTTATCTCATTATGCCTCTCACTCACAAGCATCACATCACAGATATAATGCGAGTAAGAGTAAAGCAGTAAGTAACAAGTGTTATAGCAGCATCTAGTCTAACAGTAGGGTGAGCAGGTGTAAGGTTGCAACAAGGTAAATGGCTCAAAAGCAGTAAACTACCATGCAACCTATCAGCATCATTATTGCATAAAAGTAAAGCACTAGCAATTCTAAGTATTTGCAATGCGTAATAGGATCTACAAATGGGTGGGCGCGTGGCACCTGGTAGGTCATCACCCAAGTCATCAGTGTAGTCAGGGTCAAATTCCTCAGTTGGTGGCACCTCCGAGTCTGTTAAACATAACACATAGTCGCGTCAACGACTCCTATAAAGGTGCATAAAGAAGCAAATGAAAATCAAAAGATCTGAATGCACTCAAACATAGGCCTATGACGTAGAGCTTGATTTTAGAAAAAATTAGACTTTGGTTTGGCATTTTTCTGAGCTAGTATGAATTAGTTATGAATTTTTGAAGTTTAAATTATTTTCAGACAAAGAAAAAGGGGGTTGAATTACTCAGGGCTTGACACGTGGTCTCTGGTTTCCCTCTCCTCCTTCCTACTAGTGCGGCATGTGTCCTCTACCAGGGTGAAACGCGTAGGGCCTCCCTACTCACCTCTACCATTCCATGGCGGCAAGGACAAGACCTTGCCATGACAGGGTCTGGCCATGGCGGGCATGCACCGTGCCTTGGTGTGACGCCGCGCTCCCGAGCCTTTGGGCTTTAGCAAGGCGGTGCATTGTCTCGTGCGCATGTGTGCAGGGCGTGCATGCGGTGTGATAGCCTAAGGTCAGCCTGGACCGTCCCCGGCACAGGTGTGCCATGGTGGCTCAATGTGCTCCATGATGGTGGGCAGAGGAAGGTGTCAGGGTGGCGGCTTACCGTGGTGTTGGGGACGATAGGCTAGCGATGCAGGCGAGGTGTGAACATGTCTAGTCAAAGCAGTGCAGTGTTGCGCCGCCTAGCTCCTGGAAGAAGATGGCGGCGTCTCCTTCAACTCCGACGCCCGATCGGCTTGGCGGCTCCGTCTCCTCCCATGTCTCCTCCCCCTGTTCTTCTCTCCATTTTGGCATGGCATGAGCGGTGTGGTGCCACCAAATAGTGGAATGTTGGAGGGGCACTAGGGTGTTGGGGTGTCCTCTTATAACTGAGCTCGGGTCTATGGCGGTAGTGGACGGTGGACGCGTGGTCGTGGACACGTGGAGGCGATCGGGGTAGCTTGGGCTATGGTTTTTTTGGAGGCTGGGTTGGTGGCGATCAGTTCAGCATCGCCAATTTGAATCGTGAGTGGTCAAGGGAAGGACGGTGTTGATGGTCCTTAACGTCAACATTATACCTTCAATTAATGCACAACATAATGGTTAAAGGGTTATTAGTGCATAGTTGTAGGGTTTATTCTGACAAGTTCCATGAGTTGTGTTGCTCTCACCTCTTTTGCAGAATTATTGATATTTCATCACATAAAAGTATCTCAAATGACAAAACAGAACACACCATTGTGAAGATCTCGTCGAGACGATCAAAACGGACATATCATTTGCTATATTTGGAGTCCTGACGAGAAAGTCCCCGATGAATATGCGTAGGAATTCTCTGGAATACTCAGGAACCATCACTAAGCAAGAGTTTTATAGACTAACATGACAATTTCCATAGCTTTGGTGATTTGTGAATTTTTAGGGATTAAAACAGAATAAGCCGGGGAGGAGTAGGAGCCAAGGAACCAAACCAAATCAAGTCAGAATTCCACAAGAATTGACGAGAAGGTTCTAGAGGACACCAGAGGACATGGGAACAAAACGGAACCTCGATGGCTGACAAGTGGGGCCAGCCAGCCCACATGTGAAAGCCCAAGTTTGGTTTTGGTAATTAATGACACCAAGTTGCTAATGCCATGTGTTAAGTGTTTTGAGTTAGGCATAAGCAACACATGTGATGAAGGTGTATGTGGCAAGGAGTGGTGGCCACAAGATCACAAAGACATGGTGCATGGACATGGAATGATGATCATGGTGGAGATGCACATAAAATGAAGGACATGATGATCAAGTGGAGGAAAAGGGTCTAAGAGCGCAAGGCAAAGGTATAACCATAGGGTTTTCCTTTTGCCGGTCTAAGATGAGTAGAGAAGTGATTGAGCGGGTTTAGGATACATAGCCGACTATCAAGAGGGGCAATCACGGTTAGCTCAGGAATCAAGTGCCACTAGATCAATGTCTTGAGCATATGCATTAGGATCTAGTAGAGAGCTAACATAACGCCTTGGAAAATGTTTGTTAAATGCTAACACACATGCACATGGTGGTGTACACTTGGTGGTGTTAGCACAGTTTGCGAAGGCAGTGGTGTTTGAGCGGTAGAGAGGGGTTTGGGTTCCTCTCGGCGGGATTCGGCGCTTTTTGGGGAAGTGAAATGCCTATTTTCTACTGCGTCGGAAGTCAGAAAAGAAACGGAGGCGAACAGAGGTCACAGAGGTGACCGGACGCTGGACCGGACGCGGTCTCTGTTTGACCGGACGTGTCTGGTCAGCGGTCAGCGTCTGCGCGTATTTCAGTTTGATGATCGGACGCGCAGCGCGTCCGGTCACTATCGACCGGACGCGTCCGGTCGTTCAGGGAGCTTACTGGACTCCAACCGGACGCTGGCACTGTGGTGTCCGGTCAGTTCTACAGCGCGTCCGATCGCTGTTTCGTTTTGCGCTACTCAGGCTTGACCAGTGCGTCCGGTCAGTTACGGGACCAGCACGTCCAGTCACACCCAGCGCGTCCGGTCTACGTGACCAGCGCGTCCGGTCAATGCTTCGCAACTTAGCCGTTGCGCGACCGGCGTGTCCGGTCAGTTTGACCAGCGCGTCCAGTCAGCACGACTTCGGCTGTTTAAGTTCCTAACGGCTATTCGAAGGGGTACGTCTATAAATAGAAGTTGGCCGGGGTTTGAGGGCAACTCTTGCACATTTTGAGATCTAGAGACATCCTTTGAGCTAGAGAACAACCCCTCCACTCATCTCTTTGCTTAGTTGCACATCTTGAGTGAGATTGAGTGAGATTCAAGTGCATTGCTTGAGAGTTGCATTCTAGAGGCACTTGTTCTTCGAGTTGCTGCGGATTTCTTGTTACTCTTCCGTGTTTCCTGACACGGTAGACGGCTTGGAGCAACAAAGGTGATTGAGCTCACAATTGGAGATTGTTGGAGCCCTCACCAAGTGTTGTAAGGGGTTCTTGATCCTTCCCCGCGGGAGTTCACAAATTGGATACTCTAGTGGAGCTCGTGGTTTGGAGGATCCCCATCTTGTGTGCGGTTGTGTGGCGCCCGCCGAGGGCTCGACTCTTGATAGTCGATCAGCTTGCGAACCGACAAGTGGGTGTATCGCCACAACGGGGAGTAGCTTACCAGGAAGCAAGTGAACCTCAGGATAAATTCTTGTGTCATTCTCTTCCCGAGGATTTCTCTTGTGTGATTGATTGATTGGTACATCTCATCTCTACACGGCAGTATAATCACTCAAAGCTCTTCTCTCGTATTACTTCTTGTTTCTAGCTTGTAGTTGTTGTTGTGTTCAGTGAATAGCCTTGTACTAGACTTGTGTAGGTGGCTTGCCTAATTAGTTAAGAGCTAGTGCTTTTGCTTTGCCACCTTTCGTACTAACTTGTGGTTAAGTAATTCTTGTAGAAGTTTTAAATAGGCTATTCACCCCCCTCTAGCCATTTGGACCTTACAAGTGGTATCGGAGCAGAGGCACCATTTATTTGAGGCTTAACAACCTACGGTGAAAAAGAAATAGCTCAATTAAGCTTGCACATCAACAACACCAAGAAGGCACCTCACTTTGATGGCATAAATTATACATATTAGAAGGTTAAGATGACCGCACACCTCAAGTCAATCAATAGAGAAGTGTGGAAGGTCACCGAAACAAAATTTGAGGTTGCTAATCCGGAAGCACCTACACCGGTAAAAGAGAAGAAGCTCCAATGCAATGACATTGCCATTAGTGCTCTTCATGAGGCACTAGATGACAAGACCTTTGAGCAAGTGAAGAACATTGAGATTGCTCATGATGCTTGGGCCAAGCTAGAAGAAACATTTGAGGGCACCGAAGGCACAAAGACCGCTAAAGCATATATCTTGCAAGAAAAATTTTTAAGCTTTAAGATGCAAGATGATGAGAGTGTACCGGAAATGTTTCATCGGTTGCAAGTCATTATCAATGAGCTCAAGGCACTTGGTGAGGAGGTCAAGGACAACCAATTCTCTATGAAGTTCTTGAGAAGCTTGCCCAAGAGGTTTGATACATTGATCACCGTGCTAGTGAGGACTACATTGAAGGATTCAACTCCTCAACAAGTATTTCAAGAAGTAATGACCGATGATTCATATAGAGAAGATGATGAGAAGGATGAGTTGGTCAAGAAGAAGAAGAAGGAAAATGAGAAGAAAGATGATGAGAAGAAGAAGAGTGTGGCATTCAAAGCCACCACATCCAAGGGCAAATCCAAGATTGAATCATCAAGTGATGAAGACTCAAGCTCTTGTGATAGTAATGACAGTGATGAGAAGATGGCTCTTTTTGTTAAGCAATTTGGGAAATTCATGAAGAAGAAGGGCTTTCGTGCAAGGAGGAAGAACTCATCCAAGAAGATTGAGCATACCATGAGATGTTTTAGATGCCATAGCAAGGACCATCTCATAGCAAAGTGTCATTATGATAGTGATGATGAAGATGCTATCAAGAAGGAGAGGAAGAAGCAAAAGAAGAAGCTAAAGAAGAAGGAGAGCTCTTATAAGAAGAAGAATGATTCTCATGTTGCTACATGGGATAGTGATGATTCCTCAAGTGATGATGAGGATGACAACAAGAGCAAGAAGAAGGGACATGCTAGCATTGCCATCCAAGAGAAGGTCTCCCTCTTCGACACTCCATCGTGCTTCATGGCTAAGGCCGCTAAGGTATCATCCGACGATGAGAGTGATCATGATAATGCTAGTGATAGTGATAGTGATGAAGAAGAATTCACTAAAGATGAACTAATCACTATGCTAGAAGATTGCACTCAACATTTTAAAAAATCTAGAAAGGAGTGCAAGGGCTTGCTTAAGGATAAGAAAAACCTTATGCAAGAACTTGACGAGCTTAGGGCATCTTATGAGAGTCTAAAGGTAGACCATAAGAAGCTTCAAAAGTCTCACACTAAGCTTGAAGAAGCTCATTCCTCTCTAGTTGAAAAATGTGAAAACATGCCAACTAATGTTGAGAAAGCTAAAACTTGCAACATAGGCATATCATGTGATATAATTGATGAATCCTTTCATAAGCCTATTGTTGTTGCTCCCACTAACCCTTCATGTAGCGCATCTACATCATCCTCATCTAGTAGTGATGGTTTCACTTGTGACTCCACACTTATAGTTGAGAATGAAAATCTCAAGAAGGAGGTAAAAGAGCTCAATCACACATTAGCTAAGGCTTATGGTGGTGAGGACCGCTTACTTATATGCTTGGGTAGCCAAAGAGCTTCTCTCTACAAAGAGGGATTGGGCTATAACCCCAAGAAAGGCAAGGCCGATTTTGCTCCTCACAAGACTCGCTTTGTGAAGAACAATGGTAGCTATTGCAAAGTGTGCAAGCAAGTTGGTCACATAGAGCAACAATGCATGAACAAGAAATCCAATGCTAATGTATTCTCAATTAAGTTTGATTCCTTCTATATTCTTACCAAGGGTACTAATGGTGTTCATGCTAAGTTCATTGGTACACCATGGATGGGCTCAAAGAAGAAAGCCATTTGGGTACCAAAGAGCTTGGTCACTAACCTTGGAGGACCCAAACAAGTTTGGATACCTAAAAAGAATTGATCTTATCTTGTAGGTCAATTACAAAGCCGGAGGAAGGCATTGGGTGCTTGATAGTGGGTGCACTCAACATATGACCGAGGATTCTTGTATGTTCAAATCAATTAATACAAGTTAAAATGGTGGTTTTAATGCTATCACTTTCGGCAATAACAAGAAAGGCAAGGTCAAAGGGCTTGGTAAAATTGCTATCTCCAATGACATGAGCATATCTAATGTGTTGCTAGTTGAGAGCTTGGATTTCAATCTTTTATCGGTGGCACAACTTTGTGATCTTGGCTTCAAGTACATATTTGGTAGTGATGACGTTGAAGTCATAAGTGTTGATGGATCAAACTTGATATTCAAAGGATTTAGACATGGTAGCTTATACTTGGTTGACTTCAATGATAGTGAGACACAATTGACATCATGCTTGCTTAGTAAATCTAGTATGGGATGGTTGTGGCATAGAAGGCTTGGTCATGTTGGAATGAAACAATTGAACAAACTTTTGAGGCATGACTTAGTTAGAGGCTTGAAAGATGTGACTTTTGAAAAGGATAAACCATGTAGTGCTTGTCAAGCCGGCAAACAAGTTGGAAATACACATCCTAGCAAGAGTGAAATGAGCACATCAAAGGCGTTTGAGCTATTGCATATGGACTTGTTTGGGCCAACAACATACACTAGCATTGGTGGGAACAAATATGGTTTTGTGATAGTGGATGACTACACTAGATACACTTGGGTGTTCTTTCTTTATGATAAGAGTGATGTTTATGATCTATTCAAATCTTTTGTTAAGAGGGTGCAAAATGAGTTTGAGACTACCATCAAGAAGATTAGAAGTGACAATGGTAGTGAGTTCAAGAACATAAGAATTGAAGATGTGTGTGATGATCTTGGTATTGGACATCAATTCTCACCAACATACACTCCTCAATCCAATGGTGTAGTTGAAAGGAAAAATAGAACCTTGATTGACATGGCTAGATCAATGCTTAGTGAATACAATGTTAGTCATTCATTTTGGAGTGAAGCCATCAACACGGCTTGCTATTGTAGCAACCGTCTCTATTGCCATGGAAAGCTTGGGAAGACACCATATGAGCTATTGAATGGAAGAAAGCCCAACATTGCATACTTTAGAGTATTTGGTTGTAAATGCTACATTCTCAAGAAAGGCACTAGATTGAGCAAGTTTGAAAAGAAATATGATGAAGGATTCTTACTTGGTTATTCTACCACAAGCAAAGCATATAGAGTTTGGAATCTCACAAATGGCACCTTAGAAGAAGTTCATGATGTTGAGTTTGATGAAACCCAAGGGTCTCAAAATGAAGCTCAAAACCTTGATGATGTGAGAGGAGATCAATTGTCAAATGCAATGAAGAACATGGACATTGGTGATATAAGGCCGATGCAAGTTGATGATGATAGTGACATACATATGATTAATCAAGATGTGCAAATTGATACAAATCAAGCAAGCTCAAGTGGTACTCATGATGAAGCTCAAGTTCAAAGTCAAATAAGTGGAAGCAATCAACTCCCAATACTCCAACCTACTAGCATTGCAAGAGATCATTCATTGGACCAAATCATTGGTGGAATTCAAAGTGGTGTTCAAACTAGATCAAGGCTAACATCCTTTTGTGAGCATTACTCATTTGTGTCACTTGAAGAACCTAAGAAATTAGAAGATGCTTTGAAGGATTCCGATTGGGTAAATGCCATGCATGAAGAACTAAACAACTTTGCTAGAAATCAAGTTTGGAAACTTATTGAGAGGCCAAAGAACTACAATATGATTAGTACTAAGTGGGTCTTTAGAAACAAGCAAGATCAAGATGGCATGGTTGTGAGGAACAAAGCAAGATTAGTAGCACAAGGATACACTCAAGTTGAGGGTCTTGACTTTGGAGAGACATATGCACCGGTTGCAAGATTGGAGGCTATTAGAATATTATTAGCATATGCTTGTGCACACAACATCAAGCTCTATCAAATGGATGTCAAGAGTGCATTTCTCAATGGCTACATCAATGAAAAAGTCTATGTTGAGCAACCTCCCGGTTTTGAAGATGATAAGAAGCCCGACTGTCACACCCGGTTTTCTAAAGAACAAAACCAGGCTAATCATATGTGTGCCCAGGAAGTCCACACATATGCCAGAATGAAAAAGTATCATAAACAATGTTATTATATAACGTATACATAGCTAAATTAACACTTACATCAGAGTATCGCGGAACGATGACTAAACTTCGGGCTCCATTCTTCTCAGGGACGGCTGACTGGGGGTAACATATGCCTAGCACTTCTACTAGTCTTCTGGAAACTCCACTACACCTTTGTCCTTCTTCCGAGTAGCATCTTACTACACACTGGAGTGTTGGGGAAATAGCAAGAGTGAGTCCATGTCGAACTCAACAAATATAACACAGGGTTCATGAGGCTCAAAAAGGCTAGACACTGTTTAACTGCGTTTAGCTTTTTAATCATATATTAACAATTGAGTAGCATCAAGATAAACCACTTCCCATTAAAGAACCAATGATCAATTGTAATAAGGATAATGAATAGCATTAACATGAGCATAATAATAATCAACAATAATTAAGCATGATATAACAGTTATGATCAACTATTCCATAAGAATCCCCAAGGCCGCTCGTATCCGTGAGCACGGCTAGTATACCAGTTTTTAACTCTGCGCAGAGGTGTACACTTTCACTGTGAGTCATGATTTCCAAATGCATGGGTTTGCAAGGCCCAGAACATTGAAAACCATATAAAGCCACTCAAAAGTTCGTCTAACAAGTTAGGGCCATTAGATTCACTCGGCAGGCAGATGTAGAACCCCCCTTCCCTGTGGCACAACAACCGCAGCCTATACACACTAGGCCAGGGGCTCGCACTACACCCAAAGTGTCAAGCCATTCTTACGCCATTTAAGGTAACCTCTAACAAGCTAGAAAAGGTCTCTTGAACAACTAGAGCCAGAGCCATATAGCCCTCACAGCTGTACTGTATATCCCGGTTATCACTTACAGGTAAGTCCTTACGGAGAGTAACTAGAGCAACAATATAACCCCTTGCTCTAGCCCCCTTTCAACAGTAATAAAATCATCTTAATGGTTGATTGCATAATCCATTAGTCAAATTACAAGATCATTGTTCATAATTAAGCGCTAGCAGTAGCTACCCAAATGCACAACCCATAGGTAACAAGGAAACAAGATATCAATAGCTAAGTTATAATCTCTATGGTTGTCAAGGAGGACACATGCATATGTATGATAATTTCTGTGAATAGGTAACAAGGATGGTCCCATGTTATACTTGCCTTGATCAAATTCTCCGATAGATACTGCTGGTCCGGCTCAAAATAATACTTCTGATCGTCAAGAAATTGCTCACCGTCTATACCCGATCATCAATCAACAACACACATGCATCCAATCAAACATACACGAAGCAAACAAAGAGATACAATTAGAACAGTACACCAACAGTAGCAAAACAGTAATAAAAGTTTATAAAACTCTTCTACACGTTTCTACGATCACACAGACGCAAAGATCACCAAATTCGGAGTTAAAACGTATAAGTTATGAATTTTCTAAGATTTCCTATAGATAAATAATTATTTTAATATAAACTCGAAAATTAAACTTTTCAAACCTACTGTACAGCTACACTAACATATAGGGCTTGCAAATACAAACCTAACGCAACTTGAACTACTCAAATCGGAGTTAAAACGACGAAACAGCGGACAATCTACGATCGGTGGCAATTCTGCAATTACCTCGTCTTGCACCTCTATCCATCTTCGTGGAACACAGAGCCGTGGCCATGGTGACGATCCAGACGGCGAAGAAGAAGAAGATGAAGGCGCGCATGGAGCACATCAAGGACAGGAAGGCCTGCGCGATGAGGAAAGTGAAGAGCATGTTGGAGCTGACGGCGAACGAGAACCCCGCCGTGCGCGTCTCCAGCGGGAACGTCTCCGACGGGATGAGCCACCCGAGGGGGCCCCACGACCATGCGAAACTGGACACGTAGACGCAGATGAGCACCACGATGGCCACCGCCCACGACCGGCTCGGCTCGTTGTCGGTGCGCACGTGCACCAGCATGATCCCGCCCACGGCCGTCTGCGCCACCAGCATCTGCACGCACGCCTCCAGGAGGAGCTTCCGCCGGATGAGTTGGGTTGTTCAGCTTTGTGTGCGGCGATCCTGGGCAGTGGCATGGACGACAAACTCACGATCCTAGACGGTGCGTATTCACCAACGGAGATGCTCCACACGACCACCTCTGGCGATGGCGATCCTCTTGACGATGGCGGCAGTGATGGATCCCCTACGCGAGACGTCCGGGGATGGCAGCATGCACGACCGGGCGATGGCAGCGTGCGTCATGATAGATTGGTTTGGTTTTAGAGTTTAGAAAAGAAACGATGGCCCAGGCTTGCTATGTATATACAGACAACAGAGGGTCATATGGCAACGTCATGATGGAGATTGACATGGAGTCCTAAACTTGCACGGCATATATGACAGATAGATCGGAAAGGAAAACATAATTGATGGGTTGCTCTGTGCTACAACAGCTAGCCGACGATGTCTATATCATCGTTATGATTAAAGCATATGACCTCGTTGCTTGCTTATTTGATCTGTATATATATACTCTCGTCAGAGCAAAATGGGCCAAGAAACAAAGCAACAGGTAGAACATGGATCAACGTGAGAAAGAATTGAACAGACCTTGATCCATTAGTCAGGGAACCAAAAGGTTTTTGGTTTTTAGATGGATACGGAAGTTTCCTTGCAGGCTACGAGAAAGACCCCTGCGGCTGCCTGCTGGAGATAATTAATCAAGAGCTGACCTTGGGGCTTGGGTCCTGGCGAGCAAAGAAACAAAGAAAAGGAGCAGCCGGGTTGTTTTCGAGCTGGACTCGTGAAAGCAAAGGACGCATCACGTAAAGCACTTGCATGCACGTATACATGTATATATGTATATTTAAGATACGGCGAGAGATAGAAAGAGCTACGAGCGACGGCTCGCGATAAGAGTTGTACTTCTGGAACCAGGGCGTCGAGGGCTACGCCGGCATATATATATAGTTGTAGGGTTTGGAAACTTTTCGGAATTAATTAATTTCGTGGATAAAATAATTCTAGAAAAGTCCAGAATTATTATTTAAGCCGCGAAAAATACTCCGAAAGTTCCGAAAATTCGAGGGAATTTTCTAGAGACATTATGGAACATAAGGAACCCAAATAAAGTATTTGGAGCTCATGAAAAGATTGATGAAGAGATCAAGGAAAAAGATTAAGCTCACGGAAATTGAAATTTTAAATCCAGAAAATGCCAAAAAAATTTCCGGTGAGAAGTAAACGTCGTCCTATGGTATTTTGAAAATAATAGCACTCACCAACACCAAAGACAAGCATCACACATACACCACATTATCAAATTAATATGAAAAAGTTTAAAACCACAATTATCTATATTTAAATTAGCAGCAACTTAACTTATCTAATAAATTTATTCAAATATTGAAATTATTTATTTTATTTAGTATTTTTCATGCACAACCCAAAATAGGAAATTTTGGGTGTGACAAATCTACCCCACTTAACAGGAATCTCGTCCCGAGATTCGGAGAGACTAGGGAGAAAGATAAAGTTGATCTGCAAGTCTTCACTTTTCTTTCGTCAACTCCTATCCAATGATGATGCCACAAACTCATAACCAACTTTGTAAATGTCTCCTTTAGACCCTTATGATTCTTGTAGATGGTTCTAACAGGTTACCACTCTGAGAAAAGATACTGACGCTTGATAGTGACTTTGCAATCATGTAGATAGCTGATGCTTCCAAGTGACGAAATAGAACATATAAAACCTCCATCTTGTGTCGTCTCTTAGTTTGACAACTCCCCTTAAGAAGAGATCAACTAGAGAACACCGAAGGATAACTTGCATTTGTTTCTGAGTGATAACTACCATCATGTCCTTCTACCATCTCAAAGAAATTCATGAGCATATACAAGAACAAGTAACATACACGTCCTCGCGAGCAGAAAAATGACAGTGCAGAAATACAGTTATAACTCAAGTTCTACGAATCCAATGATATTGTAGCTTATACCGTTGGAAAGCTTATCAAATTTACTACAACTTTCTTATAGAACACTTCTCCAGATTCTGCAGTTAAGGTAGTCAAAAACTGTGCACAACAGATACTATTCCAGGTTGCTGACAGCACAAATGCGTCGCCTTGTGATTTTCATAACTCCCAAATCATAATAGCTATCAGGGTGGTTCTTACGGTCAGAGAAAGATATTGAAGTCTACTGTTGTCCAGAATTTATCCATGATTTTTGGGCATCCAAAAATAGAGATATAAGCTAAGGAAGACAGACTGCTCTAAAAAGACAGGATAAGATACAAATGAGATTCAGAGAGATTAGAGAGATAGATAACACTAATCTTTAAATCTTCATGCTTCTTTGATTTATGTTGATGAGATATAAGACATGGATCGAGGATAGCCAAAAGATGACAAGAAAGATAAAGTTTGATCTTTAGTTCTTCATGCCTCTTCATGCCTCGTCACTTGAGATATTCAGGACTTGCTGTTGTTGATAGCAGATGCTACCCCACTTAACAAAGATCTTGTTTCACCTGACGATGTCATTGAAGGAAACACTTTCTCTAAGGCTTGCTGCTATCGATGAGTCCTTCACTTAAAACTTACTAAACATACTTGATATGGGGGTGATGTCATCTAAGTTTTCATGAAACTAACTATAGACATCCAATCATAGAGATAACCACTTCTTCCAAGTGAAGCTCTAGGACATACGAAACATTCATCTTGCAACACTCACAACTTTGCTACCCCCTTAAGAAAAAGAAACTAGGGGACACCAAAGTAAATCACATCCCTTTTATACTAGATAACCATAATCATCTCTAATGTAAGATTCCCAGGCAAATCAATGAGATTCAAAGATATCCAATGATATATTCACTTGTACAAGATAAGGAAGTAATGCAGAAAATTTCTGGGCGAATTCCAATTTTAGCAGTTCAGTAAATCTGGCATAACTCGAGCTACAAAGATCCAAATGAAGTGATCTTTACCTGGTTGGAAAGCTTATGAAATTATCTACAACTTTTATTAATAACACTTTTCCAGGTTCTGTCATTAAATTAATCAAAAACAGAGCTTAGCCAAAACTGTTCCAGAATTCCAGACTGTGCAGTAACCTCAACTTAGAACAGGTATATCTCTTAGCTCAAAATAGGTAAAAAGGTAAATCCAGTGGGTTTGGAAAGATACAGAAGTCTAGTTATTCCCAGTAAAATTTCATAAATTTCTCATGTCCATATCTTGAGATATAACAGAAACATTGCAGATTGCTATAGAAATCAGCATGCGGAGTATTACGTAAAACCTACCCCACTTAGCATAGATCAAGCTACTCCTCAAGACTTATACCTTTCGAGCCACCTTTGAAATATGAGAACAAGGATAACACACAAGCAACACATCAAGCAAAACAAACACACATCACATCATCGATACTACACGTGCTTCTTCAACTATGGTGGTCATCCTATTGGCACATTGGAGATGATGAAAGGCCATCGAACTTTTGAACAAGGTAAGATCAGAAAACTTTTAGTAAAAACAACATAAAACAAAATCCAAGGGAGTAAGAAATAATAGCTCAAAGGAAACTATATCAAGGAGGGGATACAACAAGACAAGGAAGAGGAATAGTCAAAATCAATGAGTCAAGGGATGACAAAATAGTTTTATCGTAAAATAAGTTTTAGAATACGTCCAGTGCTACTTGGCATACGTCCTACAGTCAACACCGCTCTGATACCACTCTGTCACACCCGGTTTTCTAAAGAACAAAACCAGGCTAATCATATGTGTGCCCAGGAAGTCCACACATATGCCAGAATGAAAAAGTATCATAAACAATGTTATTATATAACGTATACATAGCTAAATTAACACTTACATCAGAGTATCGCGGAACGATGACTAAACTTCGGGCTCCATTCTTCTCAGGGACGGCTGACTGGGGGTAACATATGCCTAGCACTTCTACTAGTCTTCTGGAAACTCCACTACACCTTTGTCCTTCTTCCGAGTAGCATCTTACTACACACTGGAGTGTTGGGGAAATAGCAAGAGTGAGTCCATGTCGAACTCAACAAATATAACACAGGGTTCATGAGGCTCAAAAAGGCTAGACACTGTTTAACTGCGTTTAGCTTTTTAATCATATATTAACAATTGAGTAGCATCAAGATAAACCACTTCCCATTAAAGAACCAATGATCAATTGTAATAAGGATAATGAATAGCATTAACATGAGCATAATAATAATCAACAATAATTAAGCATGATATAACAGTTATGATCAACTATTCCATAAGAATCCCCAAGGCCGCTCGTATCCGTGAGCACGGCTAGTATACCAGTTTTTAACTCTGCGCAGAGGTGTACACTTTCACTGTGAGTCATGATTTCCAAATGCATGGGTTTGCAAGGCCCAGAACATTGAAAACCATATAAAGCCACTCAAAAGTTCGTCTAACAAGTTAGGGCCATTAGATTCACTCGGCAGGCAGATGTAGAACCCCCCTTCCCTGTGGCACAACAACCGCAGCCTATACACACTAGGCCAGGGGCTCGCACTACACCCAAAGTGTCAAGCCATTCTTACGCCATTTAAGGTAACCTCTAACAAGCTAGAAAAGGTCTCTTGAACAACTAGAGCCAGAGCCATATAGCCCTCACAGCTGTACTGTATATCCCGGTTATCACTTACAGGTAAGTCCTTACGGAGAGTAACTAGAGCAACAATATAACCCCTTGCTCTAGCCCCCTTTCAACAGTAATAAAATCATCTTAATGGTTGATTGCATAATCCATTAGTCAAATTACAAGATCATTGTTCATAATTAAGCGCTAGCAGTAGCTACCCAAATGCACAACCCATAGGTAACAAGGAAACAAGATATCAATAGCTAAGTTATAATCTCTATGGTTGTCAAGGAGGACACATGCATATGTATGATAATTTCTGTGAATAGGTAACAAGGATGGTCCCATGTTATACTTGCCTTGATCAAATTCTCCGATAGATACTGCTGGTCCGGCTCAAAATAATACTTCTGATCGTCAAGAAATTGCTCACCGTCTATACCCGATCATCAATCAACAACACACATGCATCCAATCAAACATACACGAAGCAAACAAAGAGATACAATTAGAACAGTACACCAACAGTAGCAAAACAGTAATAAAAGTTTATAAAACTCTTCTACACGTTTCTACGATCACACAGACGCAAAGATCACCAAATTCGGAGTTAAAACGTATAAGTTATGAATTTTCTAAGATTTCCTATAGATAAATAATTATTTTAATATAAACTCGAAAATTAAACTTTTCAAACCTACTGTACAGCTACACTAACATATAGGGCTTGCAAATACAAACCTAACGCAACTTGAACTACTCAAATCGGAGTTAAAACGACGAAACAGCGGACAATCTACGATCGGTGGCAATTCTGCAATTACCTCGTCTTGCACCTCTATCCATCTTCGTGGAACACAGAGCCGTGGCCATGGTGACGATCCAGACGGCGAAGAAGAAGAAGATGAAGGCGCGCATGGAGCACATCAAGGACAGGAAGGCCTGCGCGATGAGGAAAGTGAAGAGCATGTTGGAGCTGACGGCGAACGAGAACCCCGCCGTGCGCGTCTCCAGCGGGAACGTCTCCGACGGGATGAGCCACCCGAGGGGGCCCCACGACCATGCGAAACTGGACACGTAGACGCAGATGAGCACCACGATGGCCACCGCCCACGACCGGCTCGGCTCGTTGTCGGTGCGCACGTGCACCAGCATGATCCCGCCCACGGCCGTCTGCGCCACCAGCATCTGCACGCACGCCTCCAGGAGGAGCTTCCGCCGGATGAGTTGGGTTGTTCAGCTTTGTGTGCGGCGATCCTGGGCAGTGGCATGGACGACAAACTCACGATCCTAGACGGTGCGTATTCACCAACGGAGATGCTCCACACGACCACCTCTGGCGATGGCGATCCTCTTGACGATGGCGGCAGTGATGGATCCCCTACGCGAGACGTCCGGGGATGGCAGCATGCACGACCGGGCGATGGCAGCGTGCGTCATGATAGATTGGTTTGGTTTTAGAGTTTAGAAAAGAAACGATGGCCCAGGCTTGCTATGTATATACAGACAACAGAGGGTCATATGGCAACGTCATGATGGAGATTGACATGGAGTCCTAAACTTGCACGGCATATATGACAGATAGATCGGAAAGGAAAACATAATTGATGGGTTGCTCTGTGCTACAACAGCTAGCCGACGATGTCTATATCATCGTTATGATTAAAGCATATGACCTCGTTGCTTGCTTATTTGATCTGTATATATATACTCTCGTCAGAGCAAAATGGGCCAAGAAACAAAGCAACAGGTAGAACATGGATCAACGTGAGAAAGAATTGAACAGACCTTGATCCATTAGTCAGGGAACCAAAAGGTTTTTGGTTTTTAGATGGATACGGAAGTTTCCTTGCAGGCTACGAGAAAGACCCCTGCGGCTGCCTGCTGGAGATAATTAATCAAGAGCTGACCTTGGGGCTTGGGTCCTGGCGAGCAAAGAAACAAAGAAAAGGAGCAGCCGGGTTGTTTTCGAGCTGGACTCGTGAAAGCAAAGGACGCATCACGTAAAGCACTTGCATGCACGTATACATGTATATATGTATATTTAAGATACGGCGAGAGATAGAAAGAGCTACGAGCGACGGCTCGCGATAAGAGTTGTACTTCTGGAACCAGGGCGTCGAGGGCTACGCCGGCATATATATATAGTTGTAGGGTTTGGAAACTTTTCGGAATTAATTAATTTCGTGGATAAAATAATTCTAGAAAAGTCCAGAATTATTATTTAAGCCGCGAAAAATACTCCGAAAGTTCCGAAAATTCGAGGGAATTTTCTAGAGACATTATGGAACATAAGGAACCCAAATAAAGTATTTGGAGCTCATGAAAAGATTGATGAAGAGATCAAGGAAAAAGATTAAGCTCACGGAAATTGAAATTTTAAATCCAGAAAATGCCAAAAAAATTTCCGGTGAGAAGTAAACGTCGTCCTATGGTATTTTGAAAATAATAGCACTCACCAACACCAAAGACAAGCATCACACATACACCACATTATCAAATTAATATGAAAAAGTTTAAAACCACAATTATCTATATTTAAATTAGCAGCAACTTAACTTATCTAATAAATTTATTCAAATATTGAAATTATTTATTTTATTTAGTATTTTTCATGCACAACCCAAAATAGGAAATTTTGGGTGTGACACCGACCATGTTTTCAAGCTAAAGAAGGCATTATATGGTTTGAAGCAAGCACCTAGAGCATGGTATGAGAGATTGAGGAACTTTCTTCTCTCTAAAGGGTTCAAGATGGGAAAGGTTGACACCACTCTCTTCACCAAGAAGCTTGGAAATGACTTGTTTCTGTTGCAAATCTATGTGGATGACATTATCTTTGGATCAACTAACCAAGACTTTTGTGAAGAGTTTGGAAATATGATGGCTAATGAGTTTGAGATGTCTATGATTGGAAAGCTTAGTTACTTCCTTAGACTTCAAATCAAGCAAATGAAGAATGGGACTTTTGTAAGTCAAGGCAAGTACATCAAGAACATGATCAAGAAGTTTAGATTGCAAGATGCTAAGCCAATGAGTACTCCAATGGGCACTAATGATCAATTGGGCATTGATGCTAGTGGAAACATGGTAGATAAAAAGCAATACCGGTCTATGATTGGAAGTTTGCTATATGTCACCGCTTCTAGGCCGGATGTGATGTTTAGTGTGTGCAAGTGTGCAAGATATCAAGCTTCACCTAGAGAAAGTCACTTGAAAGCAACCAAGAGGATATTGAGATATCTTAAGGGCACTCATGATGTTGGATTATGGTTTCCAAAGGGGTCTAATTTTGAGTTGATTGGATATTCGGACTTCGACTATGGTGGATGCAAGATTGATAGAATGAGCACAAGTGGCACTTGTCAATTGCTTGAAAGGTCTCTTGTTTCATGGTCATCAAAGAAATAAAATAGTGGTGCACTATCTACCGCCGAGGCCGAATACATTAGTGCCAGTAGTTGTTGTGCAAAATTGCTTTGGATGAAAGCCACCTTGAATGACTTTGGAATTAAATTCAAGAATGTGCCATTGTTTTGTGATAATGAAAGTGCTATAAAGATGACTCAAAATCCGGTTCAACATTCAAGAACCAAGCACATCTACATAAGGCATCACTTCATAAGAGACCATCAACAAAAGGGTGATATTAGCATTGAAAGCATTGGCACCGAAGATCAATTAGCCGACATATTCACAAAGCCACTTGATAAGAAGAGATTTTACAAGTTGAAGAATGAATTGAAAATACTTGACTTCTCCAACTTGAAATGAGTGCACCCCCACATTCTTATATGACATGCCTCTCCTCCAACATAGCAAGGTAAAGTTGTTTGGCATATCATTCATACTTTGCTAAGGACATGGTTAGAACATATAGACATATTTGCATGACTAATAGGCTCATTCATGAAAATCAAATGAGTTTGATGTATATATGGTACCACTAGTGCTTCTATGTTTGTTTGATCTAGTGGTAGCATATGACATGTTTGTGGGCTTGCAAACCTAGTGTTGAATCTAGAAAATGAGCTCATGATGTGTAATTCAACATGCTCAAGATAACCCTTATACTTTATGAGGTGTGAAGAAGCTTGTGCTTGGATCAAACTGAATTACATATTCTAGGCAAATGATCTAGATTGAATCATAATTTGGACTCTCTCATATTGATTGACTTATCTCTCACTAAAATTTGCACCTTTTTGGTGATTGTTGACAAAGGGAGAGAGAAAAGTCACAAAGATAGAAAAGTCACAAGATAAAAAGTTAAGTTGCAAAGGGGAGAAAGATATTGTAAGGGGGAGAAAATGACTTTGGAAAGGGATCAATTAAAATTGAGCACACAAGTAGGGGGAGCAAGCTCATGAATTATTTGTTGCATGTGTATGTGCATTAACATGATGAATTATTGCATTGCAAAGCTTAAATTCATATTCATGATTGTATGGTGATTGCTAGAAATAGAACTTGAATGATGATTTGTTAAGAGTAGCTTTACAAGTGGTATCTAGACACCTTTTGCTTATAATGTTGATCTCACGGGTTACTTTAGTGTTTGTGATCTTTACAAGTGATGTATTACAAGTGGTGTCTAGCTACATCGATGCTAAGGATGGTATATAAAGGCAACTCCGATTGGTATCATGCTTCAAAGGTCCATTCTATATACCTTAGCATCAATTTGATAGTAATAACTCTCCCAAAATTCAAATCCATTCATATGTGCACAATTGAACCAAACTCATGGAAGCACATATGTAGGGGGAGCTAATACTATTGAAATTTAAAATTGTTTTCATTTAATATCTTTGTGATGGTTGTCATCAATTACCAAAAAGGGGGAGATTGAAAGCCCAAGTTTGGTTTTGGTAATTAATGACACCAAGTTGCTAATGCCATGTGTTAAGTGTTTTGAGTTAGGCATAAGCAACACATGTGACGAAGGTGTATGTGGCAAGGAGTGGTGGCCACAAGATCACAAAGAGATGGTGCATGGACATGGAATGATGATCATGGTGGAGATGCTCATAAAATGAAGGACATGATGATCAAGTGGAGGAAAAGGGTCTAAGAGCGCAAGGCAAAGGTATAACCATAGGGTTTTCCTTTTGCCGGTCTAAGATGAGTAGAGAAGTGATTGACCGGGTTTAGGATACATAGCCGACTATCAAGAGGGGCAATCACGGTTAGCTCGGGAATCAAGTGCCACTAGATCAATGTCTTGAGCATATGCATTAGGATCTAGTAGAGAGCTAACATAACGCCTTGGAAAATGTTTGTGAAATGCTAACACACATGCACATGGTGGTGTACACTTGGTGGTGTTAGCATAGTTTGCGAAGGCAGTGGTGTTTGAGCGGTAGAGAGGGGTTTGGGTTCCTCTCGGTGGGATTCAGCGCTTTTTGGGGAAGTGAAATGCCTATTTTCTACTGCGTCGGAAGTCAGAAAAGAAACAGAGGCGAACGGAGGTCACAGAGGTGACCAGACGCGGTCTCTGTTTGACCGGACGCGTCCGGTCAGCGGTCAGCGTTTGCGCGTGTTTCAGTTTGATGATCGGACGCGCAGCACGTCCGGTCATTGTCAACCGAACGCGTCCGGTCATTCAGGGAGCTTACTGGACTCCAACCAGACGCTGGCACTGTGGCGTCCGGTCAGTTCTACAGCGTGTTCGGTCGCTGTTTCATTGTGCGCTACTCAGGCTTGACCAGCGCGTCCGATCAGTTACGGGACCAGCGTGTCCGGTCGCACCCAGCGCGTCCGGTCTACGCGACCAGCGTGTCCGGTCAGTGCTTCGCAACTTAGCCGTTGCGCGACCGGCGCATCCGGTTAGTTTGACCAGCGTGTCCGGTCAGCGCGACTTCGGCTGTTTAAGTTCCTAACGGCTATTCGAAGGGGTACGTCTATAAATAGAAGTTGGCCGGGCTTTGAGGGCAACTCTTGCACATTTTGAGACCTAGAGACATCCTTTGAGCTAGAGAACAACCCCTCCACTCATCTCTTTGCTTAGTTGCACATCTTGAGTGAGATTCAGTGAGATTCAAGTGCATTGCTTGAGAGTTGCATTCTAGAGGCACTTGTTCTTCGAGTTGCTGCGGATTTCTTGTTACTCT
This sequence comes from Saccharum hybrid cultivar R570, assembly GCA_038087645.1. NCBI lineage: Eukaryota > Viridiplantae > Streptophyta > Magnoliopsida > Poales > Poaceae > Saccharum > Saccharum hybrid cultivar. Next base: position 2,238,550 of record JAQSUU010000187.1, read on the forward strand.
TCCATGTTTCCCGACACGGTAGACGGCTTGGAGCAGCGAAGGTGATTGAGCTCGCAATTGGAGATTGTTGGAGCCCTCACCATTGTTGTAAGGGGTTCTTGATCCTTCCCCGCGGGAGTTCGTGAATTGGATACTCTAGTGGAGCTCGTGGCTTGGAGGATCCCCATCTTGTGTGCGGTTGTGCGGCGCTCGCCGAGGGCTCGACTCTTGATAGTCGATTAGCTCGTGAACCGACAAGTGGGTGTATCGCCACAACTGGGAGTAGCTTGTCGGGAAGCAAGTGAACCTCGAGATAAATTCTTGTGTCATTCTCTTCCTGAGGATTTCTCTTGTGTGATTGATTGATTGGTACTTCTCATCTCTACACGGCGGTATAATCACTCGAAGCTCTTCTCTCGTAATACTTCTTGTTTCTAGCTTGTAGTTGTTGTTGTGTTTAGTGAATAGCCTTGTACTAGACTTGTGTAGGTGGCTTGCTTAATTAGTTAAGAGCTAGTGCTTTTGCTTCGCCACCTTTCGTACTAACTTGTGGTTAAGTAATTCTTGTAGAAGTTTTAAATAGGCTATTCACCCCCCTCTAGCCATTTGGACCTTACAACATGTTAGGGTGGCTGGCCTAGGCCCACAAGGAAGAGAGCTCTACTTCATGTGATGGCCTCTAACCGACCTCTACGACGCATCTCGACCATTGTATCAAGTCAGTTTGATCCGAAGGCTGCGGTTCATCCCTCCGGGCTATATAAGCAGGGGCAGACCCCTCCTTGAGGCATTAATCACAATCATCATCAGTTGATCTCTCATCCAGAAGGCCAGAGAGAAAAGCTAGGGTTTCTAATTAGAAGATTAGAGCTCTACTTCAAGTTTAGGGTTAGATCTAGCTAGATACAAGTAGAGTTGAGCGTGGCTTAGGATTCCGAATCGACGTCAGGAGATTTGGTAATTGTACCATTGTATCTTGTAATTATGACTTTGTTCTACTTCAATATCATTATGTTCTTGTCTATTTTGTTCTTTGTTTATTCTGGTTCTATCTTTGATATAGTCTTGATTGATAATAAGTTTAGGCATAAGTTCATAGAGCGCCTAGTTCAACTCCGGATTGGATTAGGTGGTAGAAGTAATGTAGACGTGGTGTCCAGATTATATTTACCTTCGAATGCACCCTATTTTCCAGGCCATGTGGTAGATCGCGAAGGTGACTTTTATAGCTTCGTTGAGTCCTCTGTAGTCCACTCCCCAAATCTAGGACAAGTAGAACCCGGTTACTTGGGGAAGGATTGCTTTATTCTTGAATTCCCTGAAGTAATGTTCCTTATGTTTAGAAGGAAGATTGATTATGCTATAGATGATAAGGAGTAGATTAGAAAACCCTAAGACTTGGTAGATAGGACATAACCCTAGGAATTAAATATCTAACCGTGTCGCTTTAGTCTGTATCCACATGATCCTACAAGTTCTCTCTAATTATCGATTCCCTATCTTATCTCATTATCATTATCATTATCATTATTATCAATATCATTTGCCTTACCCCTGTTTAGATAGAAGTGGTTAATTGATTCATATCTATAGTATGTATTTGTAATTCTTATAGTCATATCAATTTTCTCTTTTAAGCCCTGTTTGGAAGCTCCTAGTGGTAAAATTATAAATAACGATACCTGGAACTTTTCTGGGTGAAATGCTACAATGGGAGTATTTTAGCTGTGCGCTTGCGGATAACTTTTTATATTTTATAAGTGCCATGATTATAAGTACAACCGCATTTCTTACGTCGTGTTAGGGATGACAACCTAGCGAGTGCGGCGTAAGAGATGCCAACAAGCATTTCTGGCACCGTTGCTGGGGAGCTTTTTACAGGAATTATTTATATGGCTATCAGAAGAATACATCAAATATATACTCATCGATAAAAATCTTAACCAAGTACTTTTGTCTTTTCAGGCTTACCCTTGCTCTTTTTTTATATATCTTATGCAGGGTAATTCAAGTTCAGTTGTGATCAATCAACATCTAATTAGAAATCAATTCAACCTAGAGATCAACACAAGTGGTGAAGACAATGGCTGAAAATACATTGCAAGAGTTCTCTGCTCCAAGACCTAGGAACATTCATGTTGGGCCCACACTCCAAACGGATAACCAAGAGTTTGAACTCCAACCAAGCCTCATCAACCTAGTCCAAGCTACTACATTCAGCGGAAAGGCACAAGAAGATGCTACTGCCCATCTACAGGATTTCCTGGAGATTGGAAGCACCATCATCATCAAGGACATTGCCCAAGACATCATACTTCTTTGGTTATTCCCATTCTCCTTGGAGGGAAAAGCGAAGCAGTGGTTCTATGATCATAAAGAAGACATCAATACGTGGGACAAGTGTTCAAAAGCCTTTCTGTCAATGTTCTTCCCTATAGGCAAAACCAATGCCTTAAGAGGAAAAATGTACAACTTTCAGTAGCAAAAAGAAGAAACCATTGCAGAGGCATGGGAACGTTTCTAGGAATACATCCTAGAATGCCCACACCATGGAATGGAAGATTGGTTGCTCATACAAGGATTCTACAATAGACTTATTCAGAAATCTTATGAGCAATTAGATGCAACTGCTGGAGGATCGTTCATGTCACTCACACTTGGAAAAGCTTAAATTTTTTTGAAGAAGATAGCCAAGAATTAGAGCTAGAAGCCAGACAATAATCAATGATGTTAGAAGATTGAAGAAATTCTAGAAAAAGTTTGTGCACTAACAACAAAGATGGATGTGCTGTTGGATTGGCTTGATCAGAGGGATAATTACAAAAGAGATCGTCAAGCTATCCAAGATGCCTTCGATGCTCAGAATAGATGTGGAAAGTATCTAGGGATTGAATTCTCAGATAATCAAGAAAATGCAAGCATCATCAACAATCCTCCCACACCAAGAAAGCAAGGATGGAATCAACAGAAAGAATCTACCCATCAAGGTAAGTACTCAGGCAATTATAATTTTTCTAATTTCAAGCAACTACCCTTGAGAGATTTAATCTTAGAATAGGCTAGAATTAATGACAACATTATTAAAAGGCTTGCCTCTAATGATAAAATTTTAGAGGATATAAATGCTAAATTAGATGACTTTTCTTCTGCTATAAAAGATCAGCTCAATCATAATAATCAGATAGAAACTAGGTTGCTTTGCCTTTTGCCACTAACCCTGGTCAGCTGCAATCCATAACTACAAGAGGTGGCAGATCTACTCATGATCCTCCTTATCCAAAAGGTACAACAAGAAGACAGGCAGCACCAATAATCCCAATAGTAATAGAAGAGAAGGACGATGAGGTTGAAGAATTGGAGCCACCAGTACCAGAGATGATGCAAGATTTCCATGACTCTAACATCTTACCATTCCCACATAGAAAGCAGAAAGCTAAGGCAGATGAGCAGTTCAGTAAGTTTGTTGAAGTAATTCAAAAATTATATATCAATGTCCCTTTGTTAGACGCTCTACAGGTACCCACCTATGCAAGATATATAAGAGATATCCTCAACAACAAATGACCACTGCCCACCACTGAAGTAATCAAGTTAATGGAAAAATATAGTGTGGCCATCCTCAACATGTCACCAGAGAAGAAGGATCCAGGATGCCCCACTACTGATTGTTCAATTGGAGATCAACATTTCAATAACGCGCTATGTGACCTTGGAGCAAGTGTCAGTGTGATGCCTAAGTCAGTTTTTGACAAGCTCCAGCATGCAAAGATCATCCCAACATCAATGTGCCTACAGCTAGCCGATCAATATCTCCGCTATCCAATAGGTTTTGTTGAGGACATTCCGGTCAATATCAGAGGATTCTTCATACCAGTCGACTTTGTGGTGTTGGAAATGCATCTAGACTCAAAGGTATCACTCATCCTTGGGAGACCCTTTTTGAGCACAGCAAATGCCCACATTGATGTTGGAATTGGAGAGGTCAAGTTCAACATTAATGGACAAGAGGAACGCTTCCCATTTAGACCGAGGCTTGAATTGAACCTGAAAGCAAATATGATAAGTGAAGAAGGAGACGACCAGTCATCAAGGACATCATCCTCTGGGTAGGATGACACCTTTGAAGAGTAACAGAATTTGGGAAAGTCTGATTCGGTGGACTCTAAAATTCCGAACCCTCGCCGAAAGGTAACTCGGTAGTTATCCATATTTACTTTCTTGCATAAGTAATTTCTTTAGTATATTTACTTTTTGATCTTTTGTATTTATATGAAAACAAAATGAAAATATATAAAAACAAAAATCTATGCCCCATGTAAATAATTTTTACGGAGTGAAAACCCGAAAGAATTTTTACCGTGGTGGCTCAAAAATGTTGTCCCTAATTTTCCATGCAGGTTTGTTTCATGAAAGTAATTTTATTCTCTGCATGGTAAAAATTTTTCTCACCTTGGGCCCACAGAATCCATGGGATCTATCATGGAATTTACCTCATATTCTTTGCCTTGCCACCATTCCTGCTGCATCGTATCAAATTCGCGTACGAAGGGATGAGAATTTAGCTTGATAATGCAGCAGAATAGAATAGGAATAAGGACCACAAGTGGGACCCACAAGTGGGCCCGGTCGGCCCTACATCCTTGGCCAGCCAGCCTGTCTCCCCCTCTCCTATAAATTTCCATCTCCCACTGCCTTCTCCTCTCACACCTCAACCTTCCTGCCTTATTTTCCTAGAGAGTTGCAGCTTCGAGCTGCTCTGCTAGCTAAACCATTGGAAAGGAAGAGAGTTTTGTAGAGAGAAGGGAAGAACTGCTGGAAATTAGAGTTCTGAGACTAGGCCTAAAAACAAGTTTAGAGAAGAAGTGCTGTAAAATCTGTTTTTAGAAACTCTCTAGTAGGCTAACTCTCGGATGACTAACTTCTAGATAGCTGACTCCTAACTGATTACTCTAACCTATATTTGCAGTTCCTTTTGTGTGTTTGTCTACTCCTTGTGTGACAGGATGTCGTTCCTCAGTTTTGGACGTCTGACTAGGAGCTAATCCAAGAGGGCTGGTTCCGACATGGACACAGACACACCTGCTTCGTCAACAAGAGCCTCCCTAGCCTGTTGTTGACGATCACTAATACTCATTATTAACCATCAACTATTGCATGAAATAGCATGAAATGAATCACAAAGCATAGTTGGAGAGTTTAAAACTAACGAGTTCCATGAGTTTTGTTGCTTTGAGTTGTTTTACAGGAATCTCAATTTTTCACCATGTAAAAGTACCTCAAATGATGAATTAGAGCACATCATTGCGAAGAGCTTGTCGAGATGATCGAAACGAACATATCATTTGCTATATTTGGAGTTCTGGAGAGAAAGTCCCTAATGGATACGACTCAGAAGATTCTAGAAGACTCCGGAACCATCTCTAAGCAAGAGTTTTAGGGACTAACATAACAATTTCCCTAGCTTTGGTGATTTTTGAATTTTCAGCGATAAAAACAGAATAAATCGAGAAGGAGTAGGAGTCAAGAAACCAAACCAAATCAAGTCAGAATTCTGTGAAAATTAATGGGAAGGTTCTAGAGGACATGAGAAGACATGGGAACAAAGCGGAAGCCCGGAGGCTGACAAGTTGACGATCACTAATGCTCATTATTAACCATCAACTATTGCATGAAATAGCATGAAATGAATCACAAAGCATAGTTGGAGGGTTTAAAACTAACGAGTTCCACGAGTTTTGTTGCTCTGAGTTGTTTTGCAGGAATCTCAATTTTTCACCATGTAAAAGTACCTCAAATGATGAATTAGAGCACATCATTGTGAAGAGCTTATCGAGATGATCGAAACGAACATATCATTTGCTATATTTGGAGTTCCGAAGAGAAAGTCCCTGATGGATACGACTCAAAAGATTCTAGAAGACTCCGGAACCATCACCAAGCAAGAGTTTTAGGGACTAACATAACAGTTTCCGTAGCTTTGGTGAATTGTGAATTTTCAGCAATAAAAATAGAATAAACCGAGAAGGAGTAGGAGTCAAGAAACCGAACCAAATCAAGTCAGAATTCTACGAAAATTGATGGGAAGGTTCTAGAGGACACGAGAAGACATGGGAACAAAGCGGAAGCCCGGAGGCTGACAAGTTGACGATCACTAATGCTCATTATTAACCATCAACTATTGCATGAAATAGCATGAAATGAATCACAAAGCATAGTTGGAGGGTTTGAAACTAACGAGTTCCACGAGTTTTGTTGCTCTGAGTTGTTTTGCAGGAATCTCAATTTTTCACCATGTAAAAGTACCTCAAATGATGAATTAGAGCACATCATTGCGAAAGAGCTTGTTGAGACGATAGAAACGGACATATCATTTGCTATATTTGGAGTTCCAGAGAGAAAGTCCCTAATGGATACGACTTAGAAGATTCTAGAAGACTCCAGAACCATCACCAAGCAAGAGTTTTAGGGACTAACATAACAATTTCCACAGCTTTGGTGAATTGTGAATTTTCAGAGATAAAAATAGAATAAGCCGAGAAGGAGTAGGAGTCAAGGTACCGAACCAAATCAAGTCGGAATTCCGTGAAAATTGACAGGAAGGTTCTAGAGGACACGAGAAGACACGAGAACAAAGCGGAAGCCTGGAGACTGACAAGTGGGGCCGGTCGGACCCACATTTTAGGCCAGCCGGCCTAGGCCACCTCCAAGTGAGACCAGCTTCGCGTTATGGCCTCCAACCGACCTCTACGATGCATCTCAACCATTGTTTCAAGTCAGTTTGATCCGAGAGCTGCGGTTGACCCCATCGGGCTATATAAGCAGGGGCAGACCCCCTCCCTTAGGCGATCTCCATCTTCATTAGCTACGTCCAGAGCAAAAGCTAGGGTTTCAACCCTCCATCTAAGTAGAAGTAGAGATCCCTCTAGATGATCGTCTAGTTCTAGTTCTTCTAGTTCATCTTCTAGTTCTAGTTCTAGTTCGTCTAGTTGTAAACTAGAGAAGAGGGAGAGAGGAGAGGAGAGAGCTGAGGAGGAGCCGGATCTATCGGATTTTCCTCGACATTGTACTTCTGTAGCATCTGATTCGTCTTGAGTAATCTCCAGGTTCTTCAACATTTATTTCTAAGTATTTTGTTTAGTTTTAGTTCTTGCTTTATTGTATTTACTGGATCTCTACTCGTATTGAGTGCTCTAGTTATCCTAGGTAATTAGAGTAGTAAGCGCTGGTGTAGACATGGCGTCTAGGCTAGGGTTTACCTGAGTTTGCGCCCAATCCTCTGGACAGTTGTGGTAGCCCTAGAGGTGATAGCTCTGTTAGGCCTTTGTAATCCACCATGTTAGGGTTGGTGTTTTCGTAGAGCTTTTGGCAGTCTTCTCCCAACTACTATTTTCCTAGTCTTTTTTGAGAAAGGACCTGCTGCTCCAAAGCAAGTAAAATAGAGTAAGCCTTCGACAAGATAGAATCACTTAGAAAACCCTAAAATCCCTCTCTACCCTACAATTACCCTTTCCTTGGATGTTCCTAATTCTTCTAGTACACTTCACGTTCCTCGTGGAAATCGATACTCTGGAATACTCCCGGGTGAAAGCTACATCGGTATTTGTGTGCTTGCAGATCTTTTTATGTGTGCATTAAAATACCCAACACCCATCCTTCCGTCGATGGCACCATCAACGAGCTCATGGTAGAGAGGGATGTCTGGCTACGTGGCGTAACGGAGAAGGACAAATTCTAAAATATCAAGGACAGGGCATACAAGTTGATGCTGGCGTACCATCCTCAACTCCTATGAGACACAGGAGGAGTACATCTGCCCGACTTGCGAACGCGCCGCCCATGCACTACTACGGGGCAGATCCAACACCAGAAGGGTCGGGATACACTGCATACACCGATCAAGTGGGCACATCAAGACAACATCATCCATGGGCACCCTCACCATCACATCACTCATTAGGATCTTCTCAAGCAGATTCTGAAGAGGGACACAGAAGGTCCCGATCACGTGACTCTTAGCCCAGACAATTTGTAGATCATCCTGAACCATCACGAAGACATCAAGAACCACCTAGACACTTTGTCTTAGGTGTAGAAGGGCAATTGGCTCACCTGAACCTTCGAATGGACACCATCTCTGAAGAACAAGTCAATATTAACCAGAGACTCACTAATCGGCAACAGTGGAATGCCTAGTTTGGTGTAGCCATGGATAACATCCAGCAAAACCAGGCTAGAGATGGACGGAATTGGGACGCCTTCTTTTCTATCCCTTAGTTTTACCCATACCGGCCGCCGCCGTAGTAACACCCCTTGGGAGAGAGTTCCCAAGGTCTCTTCTTCGACAACATTTACGACACCGACAACAACAAGCTTGGAGGAGGAGCCCCCAAGTTCTTTTTTCTACCTAGCTTGAGATAGGAGATCTCAAGTTTTTTTTGCTGCATCGCCTTCCGGGAGGTAACTCGAGAGCTAGGTATCCCGTAAAGCCCTGGTAGTTATCTTATTATTAGTATTACTATAGGTTGTTTAATTTCTGTTTAGATAATGAAAAATAACAAAACCAAATAAAAAGAGTGTTTCCTTTCTTTGTAATAAAAAGATCAAATCCTAAAAAACTTGAAGTAGAAACCATGATGGAAATGATGAATAGTTGCTCTGCCTAAATTCCTTTAAAATACCTAGTATTCTGCCTTGAATTCTCCTAAGTTTTGGATATGACTGTTCTGATTTGAGAATCTATCCTGAATCTAAAACTCGTGGTTGGCAATTGCTTAATCTAAGTCTAGGTAATTGACGGATATGATATAGAAAGGTCTGAGCTTCTATTATCTTATTCCTAGAGATACTTGAATTCTAGAGATTTATATTTTTGAAAACATAAAATTATCACATGATAAGTTCCTATATGATGAGAGCATTAATTCCTACCATAACCATATATACATGATTGCTAGACTAGGAAAACCAGCTCATAGGCTACTTGTTTTGCGTTGAGTTTGGTCAACCCATGTTAGACCCTTGTCGAGAGGTACGTCATGCCCCCAAGATCAAGAAAATTACACTCACAATTTGCACCCCTGCTACTTCTACTCTGGAAGTACGCACCACCATATTCACCCATTTAGATCCACTCAAAAATGTTCTACTCCTACACTGGGAGTGAACACCAAAAATATTTCCCATAGGTTTTCCTTGTCTGCTACCCAAGTTCCCGAAATAATGCTCCAAGTTGTTATCATTTATCCTCTTAGAGTTTTCATTAGAGATTGGGTTATTTTGCTTGTCTAAAAAAGAGAAAGAGAGAAGCCCCATGTTTTTCAAAGTTTCAAGATGAGAGAAGTTATCTTTTGTAAAGGAGCACTGTATAATTAGTCTTTCACCCCTTCTCCCTTCTACAAATATTCTTTATCATATTGTTCATTTGAAACCACACATGCACATCTTGATCTAAGGGCATGGTCTCCCCTCTAAGGATCCCGTTTTGACTAGGCAATATATACAAGGTAAGTATGTCATATCCTTGAACTACCCTCAGCTCCACATAAGCCTGTAGTTACAAGGGAGAGAAGAGAGAAGGTACAATATTCAATTGCCTTATACTAGAAATACCACATATCTCGAGAGGAGAGAAGGCAAAACATCATTATTGCCTTGGAAAGGAATCCACAAATACCACAAATGAGAGACTTGAAAGGATCATGCAAAGGAATCTCTGAGCTTTATTTCAAAAACCTTCCAAAACTCCAGAAAGAAGGTTGGTCAAAGAGTTCGAGATAGTGCTTGACTAGACTGTTCTGTCTTTCAGTTACTCAAGACCTAAGTGAAGGTAATAAGCTCCATGGTTGAAGGTAATATGGGTAAGTTAAAAGATTGAGCAGTCTGTCCATTGTTTGGTAGAAGAATTCTTGTTTGAAATATATGTGTATTTTCAAGGTGTGAAAGTATTACAGTAACTCCTGATCTGTTATGATAGTTTGCTAAGGGACTAGCAAAGGTTAAGCTTAGGGGAGCTTGTTGATAGTCCTTAACGTCAACATTATACCTTCAATTAAAGCACAACATAATAGTAAAAGGGTTATTAGTGCATAGTTATAGGGTTTATTCTGACAAGTTTCACGAGTTGTGTTGCTCTCACCTATTTTGCAAAATTATTGATATCACATAAAAGTATCTCAAATGACAAAATAGAACACACCATTGTGAAGATCTCATCGAGATGATTGAAATGGACATATCATTTGCTATATTTGGAGTCCCGACGAGAAAGTTCCCGATGAATACGCCTAGGAATTCTTTGGAATACTACAGAACCATCACTAAGCAAGAGTTTTATGGACTAACATGACAATTTCCATAGCTTTGGTGATTTGTGAATTTTTAGGGATTAAAACAGAATAAGCTGTGGAGGAGTAGGAGCCAAGGAACCAAACCAAATCAAGTCGGAATTCCGCAAGAATTGACGGGAAGGTTCTAGAGGACACGGGAACAAAACGGAAGCTCGATGGCTGACAGGTGGAGCCGGTGGGCCCCACATGTCAGGCCGGCCAGCCCCACATGTTAGGCCAGCCGGCCTGGGCCCACAAGAAAGAGAGCTCTGCTTCGCGTGACGGCCTCTAACCGACCTCTACGACGCATCTCGACCATTGTTTCAAGTCGGTTTGATCCGAAGGCTGCGGTTCATCCCTCTGGGCTATATAAGCAGGGGCAGACCCCTCCCTAAGACATCAATCACAATCATCATCAGTTGATCTCTCATCCAGAAGGCTAGAGAGAAAAGCTAGGGTTTCCAATTAGAAGATTAGAGCTCTACTTCAAGTTTAGGGTTAGATCTAGCTAGATACAAGTAGAGTTGAGCGTGGCTCAGGATTCCGGATCGACGTCAGGAGATTTGGTAATTCTATCATTGTATCTTGTAATTATGACTTTGTTCTACTTAAATATCATTATGTTCTTGTCTATTTCGTTCTTAGTTTATTCTAGTTCTATCTTTGATATAGTCTTGATTGATAATAAGTTTAGACATAAGTTCGTAGAGTGCCTAGTTCAACTCCGGATTGGATTAGGTGGTTGAAGTAATGTAGACGTGGTGTCTAGATTATATTTACCTGCGAATGCACCCTATTTTTCGGGCCATGTGGTAGATCGCGAAGGTGACTTTTATAGCTTCGTTGAGTCCTCTGTAGTCCACTCCCCAAATCTAGGACAAGTAGAACCTGGTTACATGGGGAAGGATTGCTCTATTCTTGAATTTCCTGAAGTAATGTTTCTTATGTTTAGATGGAAGATTGATTATGCTATAGATGATAAGGAGTAGATTAGAAAATCCTGACTTGGTAGATAGGACATAACCCTAGGAATTAAATCTCTAACCGTGTCGCTTTAGTCTGTATCCACTTGATCCTACGAGTTCTCTCTAATATGAATTCCCTATCTTATCTCATTATCATTATCATTAGTATCAATATCATTTGCCTTACCCCTGTTTAGATAGAAGTGGTTAATTGATTCATATCTATAGTATGTATTTGTAATTCTTATAGCCTTATGAATTTTCTCTTTTAAACCCTGTTTAGAAGCTCCCAGTGGTAGAATTATAAATAACGATACCTGAAACTTTCCTGGGTGAAATACTACAACGAGAGTATTTTATCTGTGCGTTTGCGGATAACTTTTTATATTTTATAAGTACCATAATTATAAGTACAACCGCATTTCTTACGTCATGTTAGGGATGACAACCTAGCAAGTGCGGCGTAAGAGATGCCAACATATGGCGGCGTTAGGCGGCGGCGTGGGCCATGGCGACATCATGCTCATCGTGTTGTGAACTGGAGTGGGCGAGGCGCGGCGCATTGCGGACGTGTCGCGCATCCGTGCGTCAGAGCGTAACCGGCTAGCCACGGACGATCGAGGCGCATGGGCGAGGTGCTCCCTCCCGGCGGGCGCGCTGCTCTACTTTTGCAAAAGCAGGGGAACGAGTGGGGAAAGGGATGACACGGGGCCCGACTAGCGGTCTCTGCGGGTAGAGGCAGCAATGTCGCGTCGCTATGAGAAGAAGGGCGAGGTGGCTCAGTCCACTGCTGGGCGGCTGGCTGGCTTTGGCCAAAGTTGGCCTGCTGGGCTGTGGCTGTGCGCGGGCGGATTGCTTGGCGGGCCAGCTTCTGCGCTAGGCTGGCTTGGGAGCGGATGGGCCGGCTGGTGATCCAGGCCGAAATGGCATTTCTAAATCTCCTTTTATTCTAAAGTCTTTTCTATATCCTTTCTTCCATTTCTATGCTAAACCATGGTTCCTATATGTATATACACGTGTGTCAACCATGCATACACCCTTAGGGGTAGTCCACTAGGGGTCCAGGGTGGTGGGGTCCACATCCAAGGGTAGGCACTTAGACAATGTTGTTAATTGATTAATTTCACAATTAATTAATTACAGGAGTAGTTTATTTTATTAGCAAAACATAAAATCAAGAAGAGCCAAATCACATGTAAATTAATTTAATGCAAATGCTAACCAACTAAATAGGGGCTACTTGTGCAACTACTGGGTGTTTTACTACATGTCACTCACCAATCAGGGGTTTATTTTTGAAAAAAAAATCTAGTTGCGATTTTTGGCTTCCGGAAAAATTGGGTTGTTACAAGACACGAAGAGGGAACAGAAGAAGACGGATCTAAAGAAGGTTGCAAAAATAAAAAAAAATAACAAAAAAAATCAACACTCAATCCAAACAACAAAATGTGACCGGTCATCATGACAAATCACCCTACCACTTTCACATGACCAAAGAATAATTCCTGAAGTTTCAGAGTGTTAGCAAAACACCACATCTGCAGCTATTCATTGCTTTTGGGGAAAAAAAACTGACGTAAAGAAATGTTGGATTCCACAGACAGCAATGTTTTTCATTGCAAGTCAAAATTACAGTGCACTAAACATCTTCTCAAGAGATGATGGAAAACAGTGCAAGTTACTGACAACAAAGAAACCCAATTGCTCAACTCCAGTAGTGCCAACAAAATTTTAGGCATCCATTGATATGAAGATATATTATGAAGCATCAGTAATAGATGTACTGCCATTCAAAATTTGCATGAATTAACTTAAATTTTAAGAACAAATTATCTGTAAATTCTATTAGACACACAGAATAAAGAGAAGAGTGCTACTGGAACTCTGCTTTGGGCATTTTCCCCAGCATGCTCAAATACTCAGCAGTCAAGAATATTGGACTATTCAATTCCACTTAAATTTCAAGTACACATTTTTATCGTGGCTTCTGAATATGGCAAAGCCACTAATTGACACTACATAGTTTCACATAATGTGCACACTGTAACTGCTCTTGCACAACTAACAAAAGTGAAGAAGCATTTAAAACCTCTTTACATGTCCATTCAGTGCACACCCACTCTCTGTATGATTGAATGTACCTGAAAACAAGAGGCAACCGTGTCAGTAGGGTTTAGGGTGTATGCAAGAATGAACAATAAGAGAGGACAATGGAAGATCACAAATGGTTGAAACTTCTCATATAACAAAGCAGATCCCCTCAAGGAGTCAAGGCTAAATAAAAGAACATGGATGGTCGCGAATACACAGCCTGAATCTAGGAGCTTAAATTTATAAAACCAGAGGTAGCCGACAATTGAATCACTATCCACACTGGAAGGACTTCCGGCTGTTAGCATAGGGATCCAGACAATTACAAACAAGAGATTGTGAAATTTGACAAAAATATAGTTAGAGGATGCTACAATTACAAACAAGAGATTGTGAAATCCTGAACCAATTTCTAAACTCATCTAAGCATTCCGACTATTTTAGTTCCTTTCACTGATATCAGTTTTCAAAAAAAAATCAGAGAAAGAACCATACAGCCTAACCACAATACTCAGATTAATGGAAAATTGAAAGCACGGAAGGGGCATGCTAGTAGTAAAAAAGGACAGCAATTAAACTGCAGTTGTCAGAGCATAGTTACCAAAAGATAGATCCAAAAAGGTGCTGCAGGTGTGCCGGAGTTCTGGGCAAGGAATCATCCTGCAGAGGTTCCACATTTGTGCATGATCACGATTATTGTCAATTGCTAAAATAGGCCATTACTCGTTCTTGTAGCTTTCAGTGTCATTGTTGATTGTTCACAAGCAGAGCAATGGATAGCTGAACCGTAGTTTGCAAATTTTTTCAACCCGATGAATAGTACCACTTTCGTCTTATTTGACAAATATTGTCCAATCGTGGACCAACTAGGCTCAAAAGATTCATCTTGTGATTTCCAACTAAACTGTGTAATTAATTATTTTTTTACCTACATTTAATACTCCATGCAAACAGCTAAAAATTAATGTGATTGAGAGAGTGAAAAAATTTGAACTTTTGTGCATCTAAACAAGGCCCGAGTAAACAAGCAACAAGAGTTAAGAGACAAGAATCTCGGCACTCTGCAGACTTGCCTGCAACACGACGGAGTGAACAACGTCAACGTACTCGACGGCGAGCGTGAGCGGCAGTGATGAGTGACGAGGACTGATCCGAGAAACCGGTCCGTTGAAGCTATCTATCTGTTTTTTCTATCTACCCTACTAATTTACTGACTTTTTCTTTGCTAGATTCATATAAAAAAGGTCCCCTGTTAAGAAGCCTCATCCATCCACACAGGAAACTATCCCCAAAATATCAACACCGTTAAAATAAACCATCCAGATTTACTCCTTCTCTCTCCATCCTCCTTCAAATCGAACGGTCCAGATCGTCTGTGTCAACCTCCTCATTCCTCCCCCTCTCCCAGGTCTTGTTTAGATCCCAAATTCTCCTCTTAAATTCCACTATGTAAAAAGAAGATTCTCCATCACATCAAAATGCCGGCAAATGCATGGAGTACTAAATATAGATAAAATCAAAAAATAATTGCACAGTTTTGTTGTACTTTGCGAGACGAATATTTTGAGTCTAATTAATCAATTTTTTAGACAATTTTTTGTATAAAAAACAAAAGCTGCTACAGTATTCCGACAGGAACACTATAGCAACTTTCCGGATTCGCCGGCCTAATTCGGGAAGTAAACACGGCCCCACGCCCGCAGGCCGCAGCCACAGTTCGATCTCTGCTTCCGTCTAGAATTAAATTTCTCCACAAGAAATATCCCTCCTCTCTCTTCATGTCGCTCCGCGGCGCCGCCGCCGTCGCGTGCACCGCGTCAGCCGCGCGTCCCACTGCAGGGGGCTCCGCCGGCTGCTGCTGATCGCGGTCACACCCAGGCCGGGGGATGGCGAGTAGCGGCCGCTGCCGCCGCTGATGCGCTGCCCTCTGTCCCTCCCCTCCCGATCTAAGCCGCCGTGGCGCTGCCACTGGAGTTGGCCGAGGAAAACCCTTGTGGCTGCTAGGATCCATGTGCTCGCGGTCAGATCCGGATGACGACGGCATCTAGCTTCAGGCTCACTGCAGATCCGGCCCCAGCTTCTGCGTGCATCCATCCCTACAACATCTGTGGGCGAAGGAGATGGCAGCCACGGGCAGCAGCGGCGGCGGCCCTTGTTGAATGCTCAGGAAAGTGGATCAGGCTGCGGTAGCAGCATCCGTTTGGTCATTTGGAGTGCTTCCTGTTCGACTTTCCATCTCACGCAGCAGCTGTCAGCTACGTAAGCACTCATTCTTCCCCTACATTACATAACTGAGATGATTACTTAATAGAAGTGTAACACTGTGTGTGAAAATTGTATTTGCTTCTAGGAAAATATAAGCCAGTGCAGTTTGAACTGATACTAAAAATTCCTGGTACTGTATTTTGCTACTGCCTTATGATTCCTTGAACTGATATAAAAAATAATGATAAAGCAAAGAAGGATATGTGCTACTTTGTATTTTAGTGTAGCTTTATAGTGTTATTATCCGATCCGTTTTTTGCTTGAATTCCAATCACTATGTCTGGCTGTAAATTTGGTGGTTCAGTGCATCATAATATCAAAACTATAGGATGCACTGGATATGCACTTGGCCATATATGTTGAAAACAATGTCTGGCAATAGTTCGTATACATTTGAGAATCATTTCATTGTGTGAAAAAATGCATATCATGCCAGCACTAATCAAGTGCACTTGTTCTTTGTTGTGCACTTTTCTGCAACTTTTAGGTATATACTTGGGGTAGAGGAGAATAGAGGAGGGATAGAGTCCGGAACGACGATATTCGGGATAGGATTGGGGTGGCACCAATTGAGGAGAAATTGATTCAACATCGGTTGAGATGGTTTGGACATGTCCAACGGAGGCCTCCTGAGGCGCCGGTGCGTAGCGGAGTTCTAAAGCGGACCGATAATGTAAAGAGCGGTAGAGGTCGACCTAAACTAACTTGGGACGAGTCCGTTAAGAGAGATCTTAAGGAGTGGAATATCTCCAAGGATTTAGCTATGGACAGGAGCGCTTGGAGATTGGCAATCAACGTGCCTGCTATGTTACCCCGATACGCCGAGATAGGCACGTATCCCGTATCGGATACGTATCCGATACGGATACGGCTTGGATACGCGTGGGATACGTACCGACGGAGTATCCGTAAAAAAACAAATCAACAATAATCCGGATACTCTTCACCGATACGTTGGGAACATTGACTACGTGACCTGATACGTATCAGACGTGTGGGATACGGCCCAGCCCAACAAGAAGCCAAACGCTCACGATGTCCCGACGCGGCGACGCCTCGCATGGCTGCACACGCGCGCGGCCTCCCGCGCAGGAGATGCGCCACCGCTCGCTCGCCGCCAGCGACAAGCCCCCGCCGGCCCGCCCCCTTGCGCCGCCTCTCGTGCAGGAGATGCGCCACAGCTCTCCGTCCGAAGGCCCGTGGAGGGGCGCCGCGGCGGGAGCGCCTCCACCTCCGCCGTCCAGGACGAGGAGGAAGAGAGGCCCCAGAGGAGGCGGGAGCGCGGCGGAGGCCGCTCATCAGGCGACGGGGAGGGGCTCGAGCACGGCGGCGTGGCTGTGGGAGACGGAAGGAAGGGAAAGGAGAGCGCAGGAGAGAACAGAGAGATGTGCTCAGGAGTAAGGACGGCTTAGAAGATAAGGATAGGGCGGTTTTATGATTTGGTCCCTTCCTTTTCTAAGAACTCCTATAAACTTTCTTCCTCTGATTCTCTTAACTAATTTCTTACATTCTGCCCCATAGAAGTTCTATTTTCTCACAAGAAACTAAACTAATAATTAGTGATTGCTCAAATTTTACAGTTTCACAATTTTAATTTGCATTATTATTTATTTTATTAAAAAAAATAGTAAAACGTATCCGCGTATCGGGTTTTTTGGGAAATTGGCGTATCCGTATCCGTATCCGTATCCGATACCGATACGCGTATCCGTATCCGTGCAACTTAGCGTGCCTGAACCGTGACCTCTTTTTGTCTTGTGCCCTTTATGTCCCTTTATGTGTCTCCCTGTTTCTCGTCTCTTTTGGGTTTCATCTCTAGCCTACCCCAACTTGCTTGGGACAAAAGGCTATGTTGTTGTTGTTGTTGTTGTTGTTGTTGTTGTTGTTGTTGTTCATACTTAATGTTGTCTCTCTGTTTCTCGTCTCTTTTGGGTTTCATCTCTAGCCTACCCCAACTTGCTTGGGACAAAAGGCTATGTTGTTGTTGTTGTTGTTTCATACTTAATGTTGATCTGGTAATTTACCTTTGCTGGTCTGTGAATGTTGACATCAATTGCTTCTTTTTTTTGGCCCTCATGAAGTGGTTGAACAATGTTTTCTTTGCCAGTTTCATGTGGTATTCAGTAATGGAAAATTAAGATGGCCGGAGAAATAACGTTTTTCTTGCCAGGTGCTCACTACTTGCAAGTATTTTCAAGGTCTGTACTAGGATATGTAGATGGTCCTTGGGTCATTTGACCATCTTTGTTGCTGTTTTAGAAGAGCCTTAAAAATAGCTAATTTATATTCTCTCCACCAGCAGTCACATTATATTACTGTATGTATATACTTGAAATTATGCGGTATTTGCCTTTATAATTTGTGTGTGTTGATCGGCGGTGCACAGGCGGACTGATCTGGACTGATATTCTATGGACTATATCTGGTAGTTTAATGTGGATTATATCAGGCACAAAACATGTGTCGTCTTGGCATTAATTCCAAATGCCTAAAGTCGATTCATTTTTCTTAATTTGGCATGCTGCAGCATGTCTGCGAACCAATTTTTTTTTCTGCTTCCTTTAGTTGTCACTACTTTTTTCCATAATTTTTCTCTTCAAATGTTCAGGTTCAGGCAAAAATACATAGACCAGAACGCTTGCTATCAAAGACTCAAGCTTCTTTGCCACTTGCTAGTCCATGTGATGATCAAGAAATTATTACAAATGAGTTCAGGTCTGTTTCCTGTATGGTTTATGTCTTAAGCATATTTTTGCCACTCGGTACTTACATGAACAATACATTGACTGATCATTTTCCTTGTGTATTTCATGAGTTTGTGGCGTTTTTTATGGTGTCATTGAAAATATGCACTTGCATTGGAAGTTACTTGAACAATACATTGACTATTTAATGTGTGTTACCCAGATGTCACCGTAGCGTTAGCACGGGCAATATACTAGTGTGAGTGAGTGAGAGAAAGAAGAGGGCAGAGTTAATCTCATCGCTGTTGAGTGCAATTTTTTGGGTGCACTTAGAAGAGTTCATGACTGTGGTGGATAGTTTTTTGTGTGGCTTTAGGGAAGTTTTATTGGTGCATTATATGTGGTAGAGAAGAGATCAGCATACCTCTGTGTCTGTTTATGTCAAATCCTTTTCTGAGCTGGTGGATCAGTTAACATCTAATTCTCCTGTGCATGATCCTCTTTATTTCACTATGCGCTTCATTGATGGGCTTCATCCCGATATCAAGGCAATTGTGATTGTGCAACGACCTCGCAACTTTGATACTAGTCGTTTGGCTCTGTTACAGGAAGAGGTGGCCTCCCCTCCGGCGCCGAAGTTTTCGCGAGGTGGTGATTGGTATTCTTCTATCAAGCCTCGCCCAACGGCTTCTACTCCGCTGCCTCTACCTCCACCACCGCCTCGCACTGACAAGCAGCAGGTGGCTCCTCTGGCTAAGGCCCCACCACCGGACTCTTCTTTTGCGGCATTGAAAGCTTATCGCCGAGCAATGAGGCTGTGTTTCAAGTGCGGCGTAAAATGGAGTAAACCATTGTGCTCCTGAAGTGTTATTCGCAGTGGAGGCAGTGTGGTCTGCTTTGCCGGAGGATGAACCTGAGGAACCATCTTCTCCAACCAGCCCTAAAGAACCTGTTGCTCAGTTGATGTTTGCGGTGTTTAAAGCAGTGGTTACTAGAGTGGCAGCTCACCGCACTATGCAGTTTCAGGGGGTTGTTCAGCACATTCCGGTCAATATATTGTTGGATTCTGGCAGCTCCTCATCATTCATTAATGAAGCTATTGTGCAGCAACTTACTGGGGTGCAGACCGAGGCAAGTCATTGCCAAGTGCATGTTGCAGGTGGTGGTATCCTTCAGAGTTCAATAGTGGTACGCCAATTACAATGGGCTATCGGTTCTTGTTCTTTTCAGTCCGATTTCAGGGTGCTCAATATGGCTGCCTATGACATCGTGGTGCAGTGGTGGACCCAGAGATTTTTTAGAGCCTGGGCGAACATAACTAGATATCATATCAATTGTCGTGTTATATGACACTAAAATTTATTGTGTGTTACTATTTTTCACCAAAAGTCTTCAAAGGAGACAATGTCTTCAAAAGTCATATGGTGCACACCAACTGCATCCCATCGAAAAATGACTACTTCATCAAGTGATTTGAATACTTGCTGGTCAATTTGGTACTGACATAGGATTTCATTTGAGCTAAACTCAGCTACAACATTACTCATACTGTTGTTTCTCAATAATCTGGTGCTTTCCCTTGCTTATCTTCATTTGAGTTTCTTTGTCCCGTACGTGACTTCCATTACCAGTTTAATTCCCTATATTTTTCACTAAGAAACATCTCGTTCCATAAAGAACCAAAAATAATAAGTAAAGGGCATTAATGAAGTGATGATAGATATAACTACTAACTGCAAGAGCCAAAATCAATTACTCATGAGTGGCACGCACCGGCACAGGCCATCGACCACTTGCACGCCTGACATGTATGTACTGCACCTGCATGGCTCGATATCTCTTGCTTTTTATACGTCTCTTTCACAGCCTTACTACCCTACATGCATGCACTGCTGCACAGCGACTCGCGAAGGAGCCCAGGCAGATACCTAGGGTCGCCGGCCCTGGGTCCGCCCATGTCGTGGTGGGCATGGACTGGCTTGAGTTATTCAGCCCTATGCACATTCACCAGCAACACAAGTGGATTGCATTTCAGTACCAGGGTGCTCAGACAGCGACGAAGCCAGCGGGGAGGCAACCCGGGCTCCAGCCCCCCCTACGGCCATGATTTCCATGGAGCCCGGGCTAAGCCCCCCCTACCACCATGAGGAGGAAGAAGAAGAAAAGGAGGGGCTGGAAGAAGAAGAAGAAGAGGAAGCCAGCCCTCCCTAACGCCATTTCTGGCTTCGTCGCTGTGCTCAGACGGTTCTGTACGCTACTCCTGCTGAAGGCCCCCAACACCAACTCTTGCATATTGAGACTGTGCAGTCAGCTGATCCGGCACTATCTCCAGTTGAGTCCCTGCCAAGCTCCATTCAGCACCTGTTGTCGGAATTCGATGAACTCTTCCAGCCTCCGACAACACTACCACCATCACGATCTTGCAATCATCAGATTCCTTTATACCAGGGGCACAGCCGATTTCCATTCGACCTTACCGCTACCCGCCTGCTCTTAATGATGAAATTGAGAGGCAAGTTCAGGAGATGATGGCTCAGGGCATTATTCAGCCTAGTACAAGCCCCTTCACTTCTTCGGTGCTGTTGGTTTGTAAAAAGGATGGGTCATTTCGTTTCTGCATGGATTTTCGTCAGCTGAATGCAATCACCCGCAAATCAAAATTTCCAGTTCCTGTCATTGGTCAACTGATGGATGAGCTGTCTCATGCCCGCTGGTTTTCTAAGCTTGACCTAAGGGCTGGATTTCATCAGATCTTGTTGGAACCAGGGGAAGAGTTTAAAACTGCCTTCCAAACTCATCTGGGCCAGTACAAATTCAAGGTGATGGCCTTCGGACTGACAGGTGCGCCGAGAACGTTTCAAGGCGTCATGAACAGTACTTTGTCGCCTGGGCTTTGGAAATTTGTTATCGTCTTCTTTGATAATATATTGGTCTACAGTGCTACTCTGGAGGAACATGTGCAGCACTTGCATCAGGTTTTCCAGTGGTTACAAGCTGACAGCTGGTTCCTCAAACTTTCTAAATGCTCATTTGCCCAGCGTTCTATTGCTTATTTGGGTCATGCGGTTAGTAACTCTAGGGTCACCATGGATCCGTCCAAGATACAAGCAGTGCTAGATTGGCCAACTCTGACGAACTTGAAAGAGCTTCGGGGATTTTTGGGATTAGCTGGTTATTATCGCAAATTTATCAAGCATTTCGCCATCCTGTCCAAGCCTCTGTTAGACCTGCTGCGCAAGGATGTTGTGTTCATCTGGTCTTCTATTCAGTCTGAGGCCTTCAGCATTCTCAAATAGGCATTATGCTCAGCTCCTGCTCTGCCCGATTTCTCTGTTCCTTTCCACATCGAAATAGATGCTTGTGGCACCGGCATTGGAGCAGTCCTACAATAGAACGGCCATCCAGTAGCCTTCATGAGTAAAGCTCTAGGCCCCCGCAACCAAGGTCTCTCGACATATGAGAAAGAGTACCTCGCTATATTGATGGCCGTCGAGCAATGGTGCCACTACTTGTTTTAGGACGAGTTCTTTATTCACACTTATCAACGGAGTTTGGTTCACCTCAATGAGCAACGCCTCCACACTCCGTGGCAGCAAAAAGTGTTTGCCAAACTCTTGGGTCTCCAATACAAGATACTTTACCGGAAAGGTTTTCAAAATACAACTACATATTCCCTTTCCCGCCGTGGACATTCTGATCAGTTGCTTGCAGTGTCTGCTATCACTCCGTCTTGGCTTTCTGATGTTGTTGCCGGATATCAACAGGACCCGATGGCTTCTGACTTGCTCGCTCAACTCACTCTTCAGCCTAACAGCCACCCTCGTTACTCGGTGCAGAATGGGGTCATTCGTTATAATCTCGCATTTGGCTGGGCTCCAACAAACCTCTTATGTGTCAGGTTATGACTGCTTTACACTCTAGCCCGATCGGTGGTCATTCTGGTGCTCCAGCTACCTTGGCCAGGATTAAGCAGTTGTTCTTTTTGGGTGGGCATGAAGCGTGATCTCTGAGAATTTTTCAAGCACTACAAGACGTGCCTTCAATCCAAACTAGATTGTGCCAAGTACTCGGATCTGTTGCAACCGTTGCTGGTTCCTTCTTCGTGGGCATTCATCTCTTTGGACTTTGTTGAGGGTCTGCCTCGCTCGGGCTCAGCAAACGCCATTCTAGTGGTTGTGGACAGGTACTCCAAGTATGCCCACTTCATTCCCTTGCTCCACCCCTTTACCGCATTCTCGGTGGCTCGTTTGTTTATGGACCACATGTACAAGCTTCATGGCATGCCTCAAGCAATAGTCTCAAACTAGGGCCAGGTTTTACCAGCTCTCTATGGAAGCTTTTGTTCAAGTTGTCTGGTACCGAACTGCGACTCAGTTCTTCATACCACTCGCAGATGGATGGTCAAATGGAGAGGGTGAATGAGTGCCTAGAAACATACCTGAGATGTTTCGTACATGCCTGTCCGTCACAGTGGGTTCACTGGCTTTCTCTGGCTGAGTACTGGTATAATACAAGCTCACATTCAGCTCTAGGCTATTCACCATTTGAAGTCCTTTATGGCTTTCCTCCTTGCCATTTTGGTTTGGACCCGACTGATGCAGTTTCAATTCTAGAGTTGCATACTTGGCTTGAAGAACGGTCACTTATGCATGATTTGGTCAGGCAACATTTGCTTCGCTCCCAAGCTTGTATGAAGCGCCAAGCGGACAAAGGGCGTTCTGAATGCGAGTTCTATGAAGGTGATATGGTTTTCCTAAAATTGCAACCGTACGTTCAGTCCTCGGTATCCCGCCGCTCGAACTAGAAACTGTCCTTCAAGTTTTTTGGACCCTACCGCATCCCGGCTCGTGTGGGCGCTGCGGCTTATCGGTTGGACCTGCAATCTTTCTCGCAAGTCCACCTGGTGTTTCACGTCTCTCAGCTCAAGAGATCTCCAAGAGACATTCAGGTAACTCCATCATTTCCATCTGACTTGGTTGAGCTTCAGGTGTCTGAACATGTGTTGCAAGTCCGCTGGACGTCTGGTGATCGCCCTATGGAGCAAGGCTTGATTAAGTGGTCTCACATGGCATCTTCACTGGCAACTTGGGAAGATTTGGAGCCTCTGCGTCAGCAGTTTCCTAGGGCACCAGCACGGGGACATGCCGGCACTCAACAAGGGGGAATGTTACTAGCTAGGGTATGCTAGGCCCAACACAAGAATAAGAGAAGAAGCAGCCCAGCTCTGAGAAGCAAGCCAATACAGATCCCGGGCCGTCCCACCCCCGGCGTACTCTGAAGCCCAACAAGAATGTCATTGGCCCAGTGTGGGTTGTGTAAAGCTCAGCGGAATATAAGCCGCAGCCGCAGAGAGAGAGAGATCATCCAAAAAATTGTAATCGAATAGTTACATTATGTTAATCATTCCTCCTAGCTACAGCTTCGTCTATCCTCTCGCTCCCCTGCTTTGCTCCTTCCCCCAACTCCAACCCTAACACCCTATGGGTGGGATTCTCCTCATAAACCTACAGTACGTTGTGCGGGTAGTAGGTGTGCTCGCCGATGCCGGATTTGATGATCACGTTGAGGAGGAAGCGATACTCAGAGAGGCCTAGGCGCTTGTTGCGCTCGATGATGGCGCCCACCATCTCGATGGTGACCTTGCAATCATCTGAGCGTAGTCCAGCAGGTGTGATCATCGGAGGGCTTGTGGCCCACGCCACCACGCACACTGACTGTGGGCTGCAGTTGAGCGCCGGGGATATGAGCTGCAGCACCTTCTGGTCCATGATGCCCGCCTGATCCGCGCCCCATTGCCATCTCCTTCCTAGGGGCCGATGGCAGAAGCGTGCAAGGAGGCGGCGACAACGTAGATGTGACAGCACTATTGATCTTGCACCAAAAAAAACTGCCGCAAAGGAAACTATCTCTAAGGTCAAAATTTTGATATTTTAAGAGTGAATTATCAGAACTGTTGGAGATGGTCTTATTTATTCCTCCAATACTTTTATCGAGTTAAAAAACACCATGATTTTAAGAAAAAGTTATGAGGAACTCTTGGAGATACTCTTAGAAACAATCCTACCAATGCAATGATGACGGTGGATGGGAGGTGGACAGTGTTTGACAATTCCATAGCAACGTTGGGGAGAGGAGGTATGAGTATGACAACAACTCCCGATGGAGCTAGTTTAATAAGACTGCGAGTGGCAGCGCCGGTAGATCAAGAATAGGACGAGGATTAGCCAGGAGGTAATTGTATTGGACTCCCAGTAGAAAGGCTCATTAGTGTGGAAGGAAATATATTGGGAGCCAAAACAAGAACTGGAAAAAGGGGGGAAAGAAAAATAGGCCATTCGTCTAGAAAAGTCAACTGACAGGGGCTACTGAAGGTATTATATCAGACTTGCTAGCGCCCGGACATCCGATCTGGGTGCTAGCGTTCGGACCCTGCTCGCACAGGGAGAGAGCGCCTAGCGCGTCGGGCTCGACAGTGAGCGCACCAGAAGTGGGTCTGCGTCGCTCTGGATGTCACCCACGCAACCCCAAACATTGTCCAAGCTGCTAGCCGCTTCCTATGCGCATCCCATGTGCAACACCCGATCTATTTTTGAAACATCTAGATGCAATAGTTATAACATACAAAAAAGACAGATAAAACAATTGAAACAAGTGTTTGAAACACTTGCAAAAACGCCTAAAAAACATTTGAAAACCATTGTAAACATATGTAACATCCATATGAAACACTTGCAAACATTAGTATGAAACACCTAAAAACATGCAACATCCAGATCTACTTTTGCAATATTCAGATAAACCGTTTGCAACATTCATCTGAAACAGATGAAACATTTGGGATATACACTTGAAACATAAGTGTATAGCCATTACAACATGTGCAGCATCGCGATCTACTTTTGAAACATCGATATACAATGCTTGCAACATACCTATCGAACTTCTGAAACATTTTGGATTGTACATTTGCAGCATGCATCGTATCCCGGTACGGCCTCCTTCGCCGTCTTCATTGGAGCGCCGACACGCGCAGCCGTAGCAGGAGGTGAGGCTAGAGGGCTTCTGCGCCAGGGCCCGGCGCTTCTCCTTGTACTGGCGGTGCCTGTCAGTGTCGTCCGGCAGGGCAGGCGGCGAAGCAAGAGAAGTGTCAGGAGAAGCGGGGCAAGCGCGTGGAACAGGAACAGGAGCAGCATGTTGGGCGGCGGAGCTGCAGCGGCGGCACGTGGAACAGGAGCAGTGGTGCACGGACACAGGAGCAAGAGGAGTGGGCAGGCGGCGGAGCAGGAGCAGTAGGCTGGGCAGCGGAGCAGGAGCAGCGGCACGCAGAATAGGAGCAGGAGTGGGGCGGTCTGCAGAGCAAGGGCAAGCAGCAGGGTCAACGGAAGAGGGATGGATGCGGAAGGTTTATCAGGCTGGGATCCAGGCCGATGAAGGAGCGTCCGGAGACGTCCCGCGTAGAGCATTTCCGGTATTATATAGTCCGCTGTATACAACGATCGTAACAAGAAGTCATTCTTCTATAGCTTTTTCCCAACTTGAACCGATTAACACTAATCTTCGTACACACGATTTTTATATATACTACACAAAACATCATCAGTAAGCTCCATCACGTGAACACGAAAATAGAAAGAATAGAAATAGAAGCTACGTGCTCCAGCCTCCAGTAGCACGATATGTCCAATGCATGGAATCCACAAAAAATTCAAGTTTGTTTGTGGGTCGGTGGACAAGCCCTTGCATCGTGACAGGGAGGAGTGCAGCTTACTGTCAACCCCGAATCACGAAAGCTCCATTCTAATTTCCAGCATTTGCAGTCATAGTTAAATGATCGTCATCAGAAGCGTCACGATTCCCAGACCCGCAGCGGCCACTACCCTGCCGGCGGCTGAACCCTCGGGCGCGTCAGCCGCCTCGTCGCTACTCTTCTTATGCGCCGGCGCGTCAGCTGCCGGGCCGTCCGCCGTGGGGCCATCTGCCGCAGGACCATCAGCCGTTGGGCCATCAGCCGCAGGGCCATCAGCCGTTGGGCCGTCCGCCGCCGGCCCAGGGGCATCGGCAGGCGCGTCTGTGCTGGCGTCGTCGGACGGTGCCGGAGCAGGGCCCTCCTCATCTTTGGGCGGAGGAGCTCCCTTCTTTCCCTTGGTTGCGGGCGCGGGCGCGGGCGTGGGCGCCGTGGCCTTGCCGCTGTCCGCGGAGCCGCCCACGCCGGGCGGCACGATGGGGGCGCTGACCTGCAGCACTGAGATGTTGTACGGGCGGGAAGCGACGGACTTCACCATATGGGAGGTCATCTGCGCTCCAGGCTGGGCGGAGCCGAACACCATGACACCGTCGGAGCGCTTGGTGAAGTTGAGGAAGCCCATGCGGTCGGTGGCCTGGCCGGAGGACTGGAACATAGTGGTCAGCAAGGCGGAGTGGTTCTTGATGGCCCCGAGCTTAGCGGTGTCGTAGTAGTCGAGGACGACGTGCATGGAGAGCACCTTCCGCTGGACGTCGGAAGGGAGGAAGGAGATGCCACCCGCGGCGCTGTTGTCCACGGCGAGCACGGTGATGGTCTGCCGACGATTGATATCCTCCGCAAGCTTCGTCTGCGACAGGAGGTTGTTAAACGTAGTGAAATCGGAGAACTCTCCGAGTAGCCTGGTCACGTTGAAGGCAGTCGCCGGCGACGAGAGGTAGGCAAGGATGAGGACAACGGCAATGGTGGGCGAACGTGAAGCCATGGCTGCTGCCTGATGATTCACCGGAGTTTGTGGAGAGAGAGAGAAAGAGAGAGAGAGTAATATAGATGTGTTTGGCAGTTGCCCTAAATTAACTTGGACGTGCATGCACGCCGGAGAGTGGCGACGACGCTAAACAAGGGGTGCCGCATCTACATGGCTGGGTGACAAGCTTCAAAGCTGCTCAACGGTAGGGATGCTTGAATGGTCAGAAATTTTCGCAGAGTAATGTCACTTAGAGCTACTGGACTTAACATCTCTGCCTGCCAGTTCCAAGAAAAACCATTTGCTCCCTTTGCTCGACTTCGCTCCGTTTGATTCTCAGGAAATTTTATAAATCTGGATAAAAAAATCTCAGAATATTAGAATTAATGGTATTCAAATATGCGATT
Organism: Saccharum hybrid cultivar R570; assembly: GCA_038087645.1. NCBI lineage: Eukaryota > Viridiplantae > Streptophyta > Magnoliopsida > Poales > Poaceae > Saccharum > Saccharum hybrid cultivar. The sequence goes on from JAQSUU010000187.1 coordinate 2,265,974, forward strand.
CTATTGGATTTTAACATATAGACACAAATCCAATAAACACACTAGATTTTTTTCAAGATTTTTAGAATCCAAACGCCGCCTGTTCTGGCATCTTCCTGTACCAATTTATAGAAGACTAGCAAATATGCCCCCTGCATTGCAATAGGAGAAAAACTTTCAAACGTTTATAAAAACAACAACGTGAATGGTATGTATCAATTTATGTTTTACCATTTCTATAAAATTTAAAAGCTACAGTTTATTTTCTGACGATGATCATAACACCGTAATATAAGGTAATGTTGGCAATAATATGACAATGCCCTATTAAGTTTATATCAAATTTAAAATATAATATTGATAGATTTTTTTCTTCCATTACAAAGCACAGATATATTTTCATACTATTTATGTGCTGATAGTTAAATATCGAGATACATGACATTCTTTGTAATGAAAGGGTTTCTCTGCTGATGATTATGATGGGAGACATCTTTCATTTCTCCGTATGGTAACTCTCATCAGGAATTGCACCAGTACATATGTACAATTTAGAGACAAATTTATGTAGATCAGACCGATAACAATTTGGCCGGTCAACATTTCAATTTGCAGTTTGATTGGTCGGACCAAAAGCTGAACCATTTATAATAAGATAAATTTTAATCCTAATTAAAATTACAACAATGTCTTGGCGGTGGAAATCATTCTTTTCTTAAAAAGATCAAGAGTTCAAAGATCTATAATATTGTCACGACCCAAAGTCGTTCCAACTAAAACTTTTACTACAACCTCCTTGATGACATTGCACAGTCCCTCAAACTCTCAAGGATCGCCTTATCATTCTCTTTTAAAGGACTCCCAGAAGAACAAAGACTCCAAATTCGTAACCCTATTCGATCAATTTTCTCTAGTAAACCTGAATTCAACATCGCAAGGTTACTTCAACCAAGGTGCTAGTCAACATCCCTAGCCTCTCTACAAGTGTTGATCAATATCTAAGACACAAAAGTCCCTTTCTCAAAATCGATAGATAAAATCAGAGACTTGACAGAGTGTTCGGTTGGATTGGCAGATCGTCCGTCAATTCCCCTTTTTAGTAGAGTAAGTGGAGAATGAGATGTCCTCAACTCACTCAAGGATGGCCCCATATGTCAGCATGAGTGGAGTGGAATATACAGTAGATTTAGCTTAGCCCTACAACCTCTCTCAACCACTCTCCCATTCCATTTCCCCCGCCCTCTCTCTACCATAAAGAACAAGGCAAGAACAAGATGAACTAGAGTGAGAAAGTGAAGGAGAAGGAAGAGAAAGAATGGAAGAAAGAAAAGGGGAGCAAGATCAGCACTATGTCAAGCTCATGAGCATCTCCATCCCTCTCAATCCATGGTGAGATCAAGAGCTCTCTTCTCATGTTCTCGAAACCATCTCTCAAACCCAAACTCATGATTCTCTTCATGCATGGATGAAGTATGAAGTTTGGAAGTTGCTCCTTCATCTCAAGAATAAGCTCAAGATCATCTCTAGGTCAATCCTCTCATGCATCTCTCTAATCTATCTCTAATGCATTTTGTGGATTTTTGCAAGAAAATCTCATGAATGGCCAAATCCACCTCTCTTGCTTGGAACAAGGTTAATAAAGGCTCAACATCTCGGTGGCCTAAGAGTCACCAAATCTCAAACATAAGTTGCCATGCCCAATTTCATGAATTATCTATCATTTTCTCATGATTTAATTGATTTTGAAATCACTAGTTGCACTTGGTAACTAGAGCCCAAAACCTAGCTATCACTAGCCTAACCTGTCACCTAAGCACCCCTAGAAATCCCTTGCACATGCATGTTGAACCTCACTCACAAATTAGACTTGAATCCCAAGTAAGCAACATGAACAATGAAGAACATAGGTTCTGTTGACGTGCTTACGGAGCATCGGTCAAAATCCATGAACCGTCCGTCAACACCAACACTTAACCAAACTCACAGATATGCACTTAGCCTTCACTATTAATAATTTAATGGATCGTCTACTATAACCCTACCCACAAACTAGGGATCAAATCATTCTATTATGCTTTCCATGTGACGAACTAGGAAACATATCTGTTAGCTGATCGGATCTATTGTAACCCTACCCCTCGGACTATATAAGAAGGGGTAGGACCTCCTGATCGGGATCCATCCTTTACATTCTAGGGCATAGCTACAATCAGCAACCCCTATAACCGAGCATATGAATATAGAGAGATCTACTTCAAACTAATGTATGGCACCACGTGCCTGAACCAGTATAATCCATATGTCTTGTGTGCTACCCATCTGATTTCCTGTATGTGAATACGCTGATATTAGTATTGCTAAAGTAAATTCTTTAAACACATCCCATAATAAATACCAAAATAATTTTTACAAAAATCAATTATATTGAATAGGGGAGAATTTGATTAAGGATTAGTCGGTCCTAGAAAGGCAAGAAGTGGATTATGGTGTTAGGCAGAGGCTTAAGCCCATAATGCCACATAAGAGGACATATTAGAAATGGCAAGAGCAAGGTAGGTGATATACATGTAGTACGTTGCATATTTCAATTAGCATCATATGATCTTGCTACTGCAGTGCATCCAACCAAGTAGATAGGTTGTATTTAATTTTACATGTGGTATCTATTATTTGCTTGTTTTGGTCGTGTTGTCATCAATCACTACAAATAGGGATATTGTAAGGAAAATGGACCCTATGGGCCATTAAGTTGGATTTTGGTGTTTGATGAATAACATGACAATTTGGACTAACAACATTTTCTAGTATACAAGGTTAAGTTTATATTAAATGGATGCAAGGTTGTCTTGGACTTAGGCAACATGGAAACTGATGTGATCAACACCTCAAGCAAAACATTAGAAGCCATGTTGAAGACCTACAAGACATGTTATTAGAAGTCTAAGACGCCAAGAAGTAGAAGCTAGGACATGAAGGCACAAATCAAATTGAAGCCACTAAAGTTGAGACAAAGAGGTGGATGAATTCGTCTTGTCTCATGATTTTGGATCTTGTCAAATTGATATGACATTAGTTTAAATATATAGAGCTTTCCATTAGCTTTCAAAAAGTACAAGATCATCAAAATTGAAGTTTGGAGTTAAAAGTTATTCCAATAAAGGTGTGCTACAACAAAATGAAGTGTGTGGAGAGTTGAGGCTCATCCATTTGTGCTTTAGCCACCAAAAGTGCTTAGGGAAATATTCGGTGATTAGTGTATGTGCTTTTGTGAAGTGCTTACGCTAGTTAGACCACCGGTCCACCACTAATGCGCTTGCTCTAGGTTTAGGTCTAGTGTTTAGTGAGGTTTGCATAACTCTTACCACTTGGTGTTTGTGCATACTATTGGTATTTCTTATGTCTATTGGATAATTCCACAAGCGCACAGAATATACCGTTGTAGCACTTCACCCGGGAGTATTCCAAGGTATCGCTATTTATTTTATCCCAAGGGAAAGTAGTAGCAAGGAATGATAATAAAAGAGAGATCCTTATATTTACCATAGCTTAGTATCAACTACCATAAGGGGTAGTCGAAATATAGTAGGAAGGGTTGATGCAATAAGCCAAGATGAAGATAATGAAAGATAACTAGTAAGTATAGCTAGGTGGGAGGACAACGAGTGAGTAAAGAATTCCTGTGATTCAAACTCTACTTCTATGATTCTACCTTAGACATATAAATGCAACACATAGATGGGTCCTCATAACAAGTATACTAGGTGGTAGGTGAGACAATAGTAGATGAAACTCCCACGTGAAGCAGCTACCCTTTTACTAGAGCCTTACCGTTTTAATAACTTGCCTAACAACACATGGTGGAATACAAAGACTAGACAAGGCTGCCACCACTTGCTAGTGAAAGCCTAGTTTGGTTTTGGATAATTGATTAAACCTATTGGACTAACCCTATGCTCTATGTGTGTAGAATAAGATAGGTTGGTCCAAGTTCAAGAAAGAGCTAGATGGCACTCATGGTGATGGAGATGGCCTAAAGGTGTTGACCGACCATAAAGGGGGTCGGCCGACCCCCTATGACTAGTGGGCCCTCACATCTTCTTCTATAAGCATGGCCCACATGTCATAATGGAGGTTGGATGATGTTGTCATGCCGGTTTTGCTTCCTTGTGGGCCTATGGATCCGTGTGACTTGATCTTGAACCACTGAGAGAAAACACAAAGTGGATCTAAGGGTTGAGGATCACTTTTGGGATGCTTCACACATGGATCATGGTGACTTGGCATGCCTTGGTGGGCTTAGGGGGGCGACTGACCCCCCTATGGGGGTCCCAGAAGCTCAATTGTCCCCACTTGTCATATCTTGTAGAAAAATATCTGAAGGTACAAGTGGAACTTGTTATTGATAAAATATGTTCATGTCATGTTATTCTTCCTTTGATTCAAGGCTATCGACGGTGTTTTGAGTGTGTATATTTATGACATTTTCATTGTCAACACATACCATTGTTGTACATCGAAGAGGCTTATAGTCTTGTCAGACCACACCAAGCTCGTTTTTTTGTGTGGCCGTCACCATGTACCGGAGAGAACGAGGCCCAAGGCGATTTGGCCAGAAGTGCGTTAGTGAAGATGGCGAGAGTTGTTCGGGAGAGGCAATCTCGGAGATCTACTTGAGCAAAGGTAAGGCCTAGGGGCTATCTGTGGAGTTACTCAACTAAGAGCTTTGCCCTAACGAGGGCATCCTCGCAAGGGGCTCCAACAAGGACTAGGGAAAGCGTGATATTCTCAATACCTCGGTAAAATTATCGGAGTCATTGACGAGACTTTGCATCTCTGTCTCAATTAAGCTTCTGCATTTATATTACTTAGGTTGTGTGCTTTACTATTTAGTTTAGCATGCTAGTCTAATTGATAGGATTGGAACTTAGGTTGCATAATTTATTTTAGGTTGCATAACTTATTTGCGGTAGATACATCAATACACCTAGCAAAACCTTAGTTGCACGTATCGGTAGATTATTTTATTGCATAGGTTTTGACTAGTGGGAATTAGAAGCCGTAGTTTAGAATATATTTGTAGAAAGCCTAGTTAAACCCCCCCAGGCGTCACGGTCCCTTCAGTAAGTTTTTGATTTGAAGTTGTTTAGAGTCTCAAATATTTGTTTTAAATTCACATATTTAGATTCAAATTTTTAAAATTTTCAAATCTCGTATGGAGATAACCTTTATCAAAATTGTAAAGCTCTACCGGACCTAAACTTTATAGTTGAGACTTTTTCTATTTGAAATCATTTAGAGGCTGAAATATTTAATACATGATTACGAAATGTAGATTCAAAAGGATTACAAAATGTTGATATATACTCACAAATAAGTGTATAGTTTATTTCCTCAAAGTACATAATTTAGTGGTAGAGAAACATTATACATTTTGAAGGTTTGAAAGAAAACCATTTATAGAGACAAGCATCTTAACATGTCTGTCGCTATAAATGACATTAGTAGTGATGCCCATCTCTATCAATCAAATTACAAAGACGGTGGCATATGCCCACCTCTAGAAATGACCAATTAACAGTGACTATGCTAGAGGCGGCTGTGTTTCCCGATTCTAAAAATGAATTTTGACTGCCTCTAGAAATCCAAAATCCTTTTATCTAGTAGTGTAACGCTACTCCGAATTGTTCAAGCCTGACAATAGAGATGAGCAAATCACTAAAAGGTAATAATTCTACACTCTACAGACTACCATCAATTCTAAATTAACTTTTTCCTAAATTAAACTTGTATAACGTTGACCAAGCTTTTATATTAATAGCATCTATAAGTTCCAATAAATACACTACTAAAATATATTAAACAGAAATTTTGATGAAACTAATTTAGTGATTTAGATGTAGGTGCTTTTATTTATAAACTCTGTCAAAACTAGAAAGTGTGACGTGTGATAAATCTAAAGCAAATTATAATTTGAATCCAAGGGAATGAACTCTTATCTAAGTTTACATGTCCCAAACTAGCCCATAAGCACTTGCAAGATTAGAATTGGGGTGAGAAGCCCGAGCCAACTTCTCTTTGTTGAAACCTCTCTGACGGCAGTTCTTGTTGTTGTAGTGCTGTCTGATGTACGCAACTGAAGGACTGATGCAGTGCATATCCCCTGCAATCCATTAATTGTAGAACAAGTTTGCACCTCTTGTCTTGTGTTGCTCCCTTCACGAGCTACTCGATTACGGGTTACCTGCTGCATTTTCAAACCATTTGAGCAGCTCGCCCAGCAGACAATATAGTTTGGTCCAAGTAATCTAGTAGTAGCAATTTCCCTCAAATCAAGTAATGTTTCTATAAGAAACGAGAAAATGGTTTAACTACCCAGAGCTAGCCCCTCGGCCGCCAATCCTCTCCCATGCTCGCTTGACAAAACAGTAACTGCCACGAAATGGCCGGCCGGCCACGTACGTCTACTGAATTTCCTCGTCGTGACCTTCAAACCAAAGCACTTGGCACGCGTTTTGACATGCTTCAGACATCCCACGTCGACATCCCCTAAACCTAAGCGTTTGACCTGCAAAAGGCAGCCTTGGCCTGAGCGCTTGGCCACCACACCTTTTCCTGGTTCTATATAACCCTCGTCACACACCGTTGCCTAACTTCCTAACAACAGACACAGCACCAGCCACGGACCAGACCACGGTTGCCTCCCCGATCCTGAATTCCCTTCCTGATGGAGCATCAGAGGTCGAAATCCATGGAGATAGAGCCCACCATCTGGCAGTCCGCGCGCCTGCAGGCCACCGACAGCGACGAGCTGGGGCAGTCCTGCAGGGTGTACTGCCCGCCGGCGACGGGGAAGGTCCCCTTCGAGTGGGAGGACGAGCCAGGGAAGCCCAAGGGCTCCGCCAGGTTGGACGCCGTCCCGCCACTTTGCCCCTCGCCGGCCATGCAGAGCGCACGTCTCACTGACCGGCACAGCCCAAGGCGCAAGAGCAAGCAGAGCGCTGGGACGGTGGCTGGTGGTTTCGAAGGCTGCATTCCGCTGAGGTTCCACTTGGGCAGGGCGATGAAGAGGTGGGTGTAAAGAAACAAGAATTTTATGTAAAGGACACTTTATGTACAACTGTAATACTAGTATATATAAAACGATATGCTGATTGCTTGCAACACATGTAAAGCACGTAACGGAACTCTTAGCCTTTAACATGTACATGAATCAAACAGTTTGTAAGACCATGTTCAATTTAAAATACATGATACTACTTGCATCGCAAAGTTGATCATTTCACCTCTAAGTAAAACAGCGGCGTCTGCCATAAGCATGGCAATACATCTGCGAGACTTGAGCACAACCATAGTGTCTGGTATAAGGTATTCAGCTAGGAGGCGTATAGTAACACTATTGTGCATCAGACAGCAGGGAGCAAGAGCGGAGTGGCTGAGGGCGCGTACTAAGGCTAGCTGGTTCAGTCGGGCAACATGCAGGTCAGTCAGGCATATGAAGTTGAGCTAAGAGTTGGTCAGGCATAGTTGATTAGTTGATCTTGATCAGGCTTGAGTGGAGTTAGGTAGTTAGAATACAGCTGTTAATCTGCTAGTGGGCCAAGGCCTGGCGGTGTATAAGCCCATGCAATGTACTGAGTTCATCATCAGAGAACAGAAATAACAAACTGTCTCTCGCGAACTCTTCTACTCTTGCTTTCTGATAGGATTCTGGTTCCTATCGCAGACGGGACGCAGGAAGTAGGGACGGGAAGGAGGAGGACGAGGCTTGGTGTTGCGGCGGCGAATTGGCGGCGCCGTGTTCGTCACCGCGAGGAACAGTTGGCACGGCAATAGGATTACGGTGAACAGGGCTGGGTGCCCAAGGGAGACGATGCGTCTCAATCCCAGGCTGTCCTTTTTATTAGCTGTGGTTCAATATTTATACTTATTGCTTACAGACTCGATCCTGAACACAAGGAGGTCCTGGCCATGCTAACACCACAAACAAAACTGCTAAAGAATAGGAAAACACTGACTGTTGTTCTGGTTTTGGGATTTGTTTTGGAAAAAAATTCGGTCCCAACCGAATTGGACGAATTTCGGGAAAATTCGGATGAATTTCGGACTCAATTCGGTGAATTTTCGGAATGTGAAGCGTGAAATTCGTTTCGGACCTCACCGAAATGGACGAATTTCGCTGAAATTCGGACTAATTCGGTCGAATCCCAGAACCTCGCTAACACCACAAAGCAAAAGACCAAACAAAGTTCCTGAAGCATGCACCCCTAAACTCGACGCTATGGACTGGAATTATTCAAAGAAGCAAACACATTCGTCCTTCAGCTAATCTTGGCGCCTTGACTGAGCAGATCGCCTAGCCACTTGTGTGGTTCCTGCGGTGGTACTGGATGCCAGTCATAACACCTCTCCCCGCCTGCGCAAACAGCTCGTCCTCGAGCTAGAAGTCGGGGTAGGAGGCGCGGACGTCGTCCAGTGGTTCCCAGGTGGCCTCCTCGTCCAGCAGCCCACGCCACCGAATGAGAACCTGCCACTCACCATGATGCTGCTGCGCGCGTAGGGCCTGCTCGGGAGTGGGCAGGAGGCACCCATCCAAGACCAGGGGAAGTTCACCCAGTGCCTCTGGTGGATCCCCGCGGTGGCGCTTTAGCAAGCCCACATGGAACACGTCGCGGAGACGGGAACCGGCAGGAAGTTGCAGGCGGTACGCCACCTTGCTGATGCGCTCGAGGACGCCGAAAGGCCCAGCATATCGCGGCCCGAGCTTGCCCTTGGTGCGTGGCTCCAGAGACTGGGTGGTGCAGTGAAGAAGGCGAAGTCACACCCACTCACCGACCACCAACTCTAAGTCATGGTGGCCGGCATCATAGTATTTCTTGGACAGTTCCTACGCCTGAAGAAGACGTTGGCAGACTTCCGCTAGGATGTCGTCGCGGGAGCGCAGGAGGGCATCGGCCGCCTCGGTCTGGGCAGTCCCGGGCGTGTAGGGCAGCAGAGGCGGCGGTGGCTGACCGTACACCACCTCGAAGGGAGTGGCGCGGAGCGCGGTGTGGAAGGAAGTATTGTAGCAATACTCCGCCCACGACAGTCAATCTACCTGCGCCCTCGGCCGATCACCTGTAACACAGCGAAGGTACATAGCAATCACCTTTTTGACCACCTCGGATTGCCCGTCGGTCTGGAGGTGGAAGGCTATGTTCATGCGTAGCTTGACCCCCGCCATCTGGAACAGGTCGCGCCACACATGCCCGGTAAACACGGGGTCCCTGTCGCTGACGATCGAGGAGAGGAACCCGTGTAGCCAGATGATGCCGTCGAAGAATGCGTGGGCGATGGACGTCGCAGTGTAGGGGTGGACGAGCGCAATGAAGTGCTCATACATGGAGAAGTGGTCGACCACCGTGAGGATGACGGACTTGCCGCTGACCTAGGGCAGCTCCTCAATAAAGTCCATCGAAATATCCCCCACACCTAGGACGGAACGACGAGGGGCTGCAGCAAGCCGGCGGGCTACAGTGTCTCCATCTTGTTGCGCTGACATGTGCTGCGCATACACACCCAATCCTGGACCAAGACACGATCATCGGGGATGTAGAAGTCAGCGCGGAGGCGGTGCAGTGTCTTCTGGACTCCCTCATGGCCCGCCGAATGGGCCAAAAGGAGCGCCTGGTGATGCAAGTCCCTGTATTCTAGGACGAAGATACGAGAGCCGTGGAGGAGAAGGCCCCCGTCCATGCGCTAGGGCACCTGCAGCTCACCAGCATGCAAGCGCTGCACGAGGCGCTGAGCGTCAGGTGTCGTAGACGTGGCCTGATGGACCTCATCGAGGAAGGTGAAGGAGGGGCCAGAGAGTGTAACACTCCGGTGTTAAGCAATGCATTTTTGCATGGCAATCATATTGCATAGCATTCATATCATTATAATCATGTATGATAATGGTATAATTCGATTAAAATAAAAGCTTAAACATGCTATATTTAATGGACTATGATAATATGATAATCACATTATATCAAAAGCCTTGCAACCATAATTCTTACATCACTTGGAACTTTAGTTCAAATTTTGGAGCTCAAATTTTGTCAAAAACTTGTTCAAAAATAATTATGAAAAATATTCAAAATTATTCCCTAATTTAGCTTTTATTTTGTCATTTAAAATCTATTAAGAATTTTGAGATGGCCCCTTAATCAAAGTTGTAGAGAATTCAATTTTGAGCAACTTTTATTTTTGGGCCAAATCCATAAAATGCTTTCTTCTTGTTCAAAATTTGGTTTGAAGTTTGAAATGCATTTAAATTTGAATTTTGGAAAATCAAAAATCCGGTTTTTCCTTAGCAGGCCGCCGCCTCCTGTTCGGCCCACGTCCGGATGCGGCCCGCCTCACCGCGCGCGCGCGCCCGCGCTGCCCCGCCTCGGCCCAGGCCCAGCCGGCCGTCTCCCTCCTCCGCCCGCGCCCTCGCCCGCGCGCGCTGGCGCTCCGGCAGAGGCGCACCGCCGCGTGGCGGCCCCGCGCCTGCAGCGCCTGCCGCGCGTCCTCCGCGACCTGCCACCGCACCCACGCGCCCGCCTACACCTGCCGCGGCCCGCGCACCAGCTCGCCCGCGCTCGCACTCCCTCTCTTCCTCCCTCCGGCGCCCTCCACCGCGGAGCACTGCTCGCCACCGCGCACCGCCCCCCATCTCCGCCTCGTTCCGGCATCGGTAGACCGCCTTCTTTCGATTGCCTGTGCCCAAAGCTCCGCCCCGTCCCCCTCTTCTCCGAACGAGCCTCGACGTCTCCTCGTTTGGATCGGTAAGGCTCAATCGAGCTTTCCTCGCCGCGCCACCGCGTCGGTGCCGCCGGCCTTGAGCTCCGTTCATCGCCTCGCTCGCTCCCTCTCCGTCTTCCCAATCCTTCTTCTCAAGTTCGCAAGTTCCTGGCGATTGTTGTGCGCTCGCTCGGTGGTCGGGACTTGGCCGGCAATGGCCGGTTGGCCGCCACCGCCGCCGCGACATCGAGCGCGTGGACGCCGGCGACGCGACGCGCTCGGGTTCCCCCCTCTCGGTGGGCTGGACCGCGCCTGCGGGCCGAGCCCCGAGCAGGCCGGCTCGGTCTTCTCCCCCGCGCGCGCAAGCTGGGCCGCGACAGCCGTGGGCCGCTTGTTTTTCCCGGGCCGGCCCAGCGTCTTAAAAAGAAATCCATTTCCTTTTTCTTTTTATTATTCTTGATGAAAAACACTTGGAAAATGATTTCTTGGTCATTTTAGCTCCAAAATTTGTGAAATAAATTTTTATATACTCATTTGAATCAGATCTACAATATAAAAATGTTGCATGTCAATATTTCATTACTTTTCTGTAGTGTTTTATTTAAGCCTTGAAATTGGTGTTTTCTTGAAAAATTGATAAGAAAATGTAGAAAAATCAGAAAAATGTAGTTCCAAGTTTATTAATCCTGTTATGCCATGTACTTGCTAGGGTAATTTTTATTTCATGGTTGTTCTGTAGAAAAATGTATAGTTGCAGTTCAAATGCTTTCTATTACCAATATTTGTTATTTTTGTTATTTAAATAAATTTGAATAAAACATGCAAGTGATAATTTTTCTATAGTGTTTGTTTAGGTAATAGATAGTAGGAAAATTCCTAAATCTGTTGTTTGATACTTTTCATAATGTAAAGTATTTTAAATATCTATTTGAGGCCATAGTTTGTTATTTTTGTATAGTAAGTTCTAATTATCCAAATGCAGTAAAAATTTTATGTCAAGCTATTCTTGATATTAGTAATCCACTGTAATTTTATGAGATTTTTCTGAGCTACTAAAATATGTGTTGCTGTTCAACCATAGGACTAATTAGGGTTTCTATTTATTCTTAATGCAAAGTTAGTTAGAAAAATATACTTTGGTGTATCTTTGAAGCATCTTAATTGTTTAATACTCTCGCATGGTAGAAACTAGTGTTGGTAGTTTCCGAGTACATGTTCTTGGATGATGTTGACTACCTTGTAGAAGAGTCATAAGTTCCACATAATCCGATGACATAATACATTCATTACATCGTATGCATTCCGCATCTTCATCATCTCATGTCACTTCTGCATTTCACCTATGCATGTTGCACTCATACTTCTGCATCATACAGGATCGCAGGAAGTGGTTCCGGCAGTTGTTCCCGAGGACGCAGAGGAGCAGCCCGAGGAGCCGGAGCCAGCAGAAGTAGAAGAGGAGTCCGGTGAAGAGCTTCCGGAGTGCCCCGATCATCGTCCCAGTACCTTCGAGCGAGGCAAGCCCCGGAGCATTTCTCCCCCGGTTTGCAAATAATTATTTATTAATTTTACTTAATCTGATGCATTAAGTTTAGGAGTTGTTTGCAAACGTTGCTGCATTATACCTTGTTCCACCTTGTTTTACCCGATCCTTGTCACCCTGGTGTCCACGGTCAATAATTGCTTAGTTTGCTTAGACCGGTAGAAGTCGGGTGATTGCCTGTCATCCGCGAGCTATAGGGGATTACCTGGTTTTATGTGAAAGAATTGTCATGTGAGAATAACTAAGTGTGGGAATGAATATGAGACCGGGCGGAAGCTTGCAGGGTTCTGGACTGTAGTGTCTTCCGTCTGTGTCGATTAAGGACCGTCCGATGTCGGGCCTCGGGTCATGTTGAACGCATGCCTCATATTTAGCTGGCCGGATAAAGTACCTTTCGACCGCGAAGCCGGGAGATTATTCGGGCCGAGTAGATTGCCCGCAACGCACTGTACCGGAGCAGTAGTGGCAGGAAACGGGGGCGCGATGATAAGGCCAAAGAGCAGTCGGGCGGCCCCCGGGTACATGTGGTTCCTGGCAAGCTCGCGACTTTACCTGAATGGTTGACTCGGTGACCAATACCTCACTTTAGCGGGTGAGTGAGGTTTGTGTGAGGAATAAATTACCAGCTGGTCAATAATCGATTCGAATCGCCATCGTTCACTGGATAGTGAGCACTTGACTTGAGTTACTTCATCGTAGTAATATGGATACAACACTTGGATAGTTATGAGAAAATGACATGGTAATTATTGTCAAATATCAATGGTAATCCTTGCTTGCTCAATTACATGGTTACTTTAGCTTAAGTGCAAACATAGTTGACAGGAGAATAAAGAATTAAAAGATGACATGCTTTTGTAAATGATTTGGTAAGCTAAAAATGCTTTTCTTGCAATTGAGTCAGCTACCCCACCAAAAAGCCTATCATGATCCTTGGAGTCTTTTGTTTTGGTTCTGTCGGGTAAGTCTAGCTGAGTACCTTCTCGTACTCAGGGCTTTGTTCCCACTTGTTGCAGATGGACAGATGTACTATGGGTATTGTATCAACTGTCTCTACCCTGCGATGGGCGAAGCTTAGGACCATGGGCAATGGTCACTCACTACTCCTCGCCTGATGCTTTTGTGGGAGATGATCGCGAGCTGGCACTGTATTTTGGAAAAGATGTGTGTGTGTGCGCTTTGAACTAATGCTTTCGCTACTTTATTTGAAACTGGTTTGTAATAACTATGTTTAAACTCCGATGTATTTTGTGCCGCAAACTGCTGTGTAACTTATGAAGGTAATCGCTGAACTTATTACGATCTTGGCTGTGATGTGAAATGGTTTGAAATCCGTCGAGATTTCACGGACTACCGAGTTATACGGGCTTAAGTTTGGTAAATTGTCCATCCGTTGGATGATTTTCTTACTTAATCTCGTATAATTGGGCGGTTCTGTTACAGCTGGCATCGGAGCATGGTTTAGCGTAATTACTGTTCATAAGTGTATTTAAACCAAAACCCTGCTTAAAAAGTGTGATTTTGAAACTAAAAAAAAAAGTGTGCCAGTGGTCATATCCTGTATGCCCAGTTAAGGACTCTAGGTGGCTATTTAAGTACTAACTTGGGGTTCTGCACCATATTTCTTTTTCGTTGCTCATACGGCGTGCTATTGTATGAGTGCCACTTAATTGAGTGGTAATGTATGGATCAGTTACCTCTACGCTTCGGTAAGTGTGAGTTGTGAGAGCATGATCGGATACACCGCCGATCTAGGGAAAGTGCTTATATGATACTTGGATAATTACATGTTTTACACATGTTTTTATAAAAGTGTCGCATGTGTGGGTGTTCCGTCCGTTGAGGCGATGCCGTCAATAGGGCGATGTGTTTGGGTAGTCACTACCGTTGTACACGCATCTGGGGATTCGTGTAAAGCGTGTAGGTAGATTTACTGCTTTCATGCATTCATGGGGAATGGGCTGAAATGAGTTTTCTGCAGGTACATAACAGCGTATCGTGTAGACCGAATTAGTTACGTATATGAGAGATCGTTGTATGCCACCGAATTCACCGTTAGATGTTTTTTTAAGTTTGTGAGAACGTAAGACTCGTGCATGCATCATATTGTTTGTGCATTCCATTCATGGCATGCATTCCTCCCCTTATAAAAGGATTATCCCATTTCGATAAAAGTGACCTCAACTAAAATATGTTCTCACCGGGTAATTTAAAACTTGTGCTACAGATGGCCCGTACGAAGCAGACTGCCCGCAAGTCCACTGGAGGAAGAGCACCCCGTCGTCAGCTAGCCCCGCGGGAGCACCGCAACACGGACACTTTTCTAAGCGAGTTTGGCATGCCCACCTTGCTTTGGAGAGTGCTCCATGATGTGGGGTACCCGGAGGGACAAGAGCCAGTTTACTCTTGGAGCGAGAGCCAGCTAGCTGAAGATGGACTTGCTGTGGTAGAGATCACCGTCCCTGCTCTTGGTGATGCGCCAGAATGGGATGGTTGGCATTTGGAGTTCGAAGGACGCACTCCAGTCGAGGGTGCAGAGGGCGTAGCTTTTCGCGTCATCCGAGGCATCATGAGCAGATTTCCCAATGAGTTAGCAGCAGCTTTGGCCGGTACCTTCCCGAGAGATGATCCTCGCGACGCCATTTGGGTACAGCCGCAAGGAAGTGCCCTGGTTAGAGGCCCCAGTGAAGGACTGGCTAGCGACAATCACACCATGAGTGCCATGTATGCAGCCATCAGAGCATACCAAGGTCTGGAGAATACCTATTGGACCTTGACTGGCCTGCGTGGTGATGATCGGCTTGAAGCAAGGAAGCAGAAGAAAAAGCAAGCGCGTGCTATAGCTAGCTTGCAGGAGCAGTTGGCCGACATGAGCTTGCAGCGGGACCGAGCTCTCGAGAGAGGCGAGAGTTCCATGCAGCAAGTACAGAGGCTGACTCAGGCCAACAGGAATGCAGATCGCTTGTTGGAGCAGCTAGTACAAGAAAGGAATGAAGCCTGGAACGAGAGAGACCTTCTGAGGCAGAGGGTCGAGGAGCTAGAAGAGTACAATGCCAACTTGCATGAAGAGTTCCATGCCCTCTACAACGGGATGGGCCCGTATGCTCCTCCGAACGCCGCTCAGATGGACATCGACGACGACGCTGCAGCTGAGGGTAGCGATGGCGACGCCTCCGACATCGACGATGGCCCCGAGGAGTAGGATAGTGTCCTGCGTTAGTAGCTAGGCTTGACGCGATGGCCTTCTTTTGGTTTTCATGTATCATGATGTATCCTGATCGACCTTGAGACTGACGATCTTTGGAGTTTGGTTGTGTATGCGATACCCGAACGCATAAAAGTCCAGTGTATGTATGCTGGCAACATGGTTGTATGGAACGCGATGTTGCTTTTAAAGTAACTTAATCGATGCTGTTGTTTAATTGGAATGAAATTATTGCGCCTCTGTTTTCTTGTATGACTTGTTCTCTCCAATGAATTCAGTATGGCATGATTGTTCCTTCGGACACAATTTTACAACTTCACTCAATGGTGCTTGTTGCTGAAATATGCAGATGGCCAACACTCGTCGTGCTACGTACGAAGCCGCTGAGACTGGTGGCAACGGTGCAGGAGCTGGTGGAAGTGGTGCCAACAATGTCAACCACCAGGAACCACGTCCAGAACCACATTTGCCCCCTCCTCCGCCGCTTACCGCAGAAATGTTCTTCACACAGTTTCTTGGAAGTCAACGCAGTACTGAACAATCACAGAGGAATATGGAAGACTTTCTGCGTACCATCGCGGAAAATGTTCAAAGAGGAAATAATCAAGGTGGTGGCCATGGAGTGAACCAGTACAGCAGTTTCAAGGATTTCATGGATACGAGGCCACCTATTTTCAAAGAAGCAGCAGAGCCACTTGATGCCGAAGAATGGATTAACACTATGGAAGATAAGTTCCGTGTGTTAAGGATGACAGAAGTTCTGAAAGTAGAGTATGCTGCACATCAGTTACAAGGACCAGCAGGAATGTGGTGGAAGCATCACCGCAGTACTTTTCCTCCTAATGCCCAGATCTCTTGGAGGGATTTCACTGAAGCTTTTAAGGGAGTTTATATTCCCCCAGGGTTGGTTGAGATGAAGCTTGGAGAGTTCTTAGCCTTGAATCAGGGTACCAAGACGGTGACACAGTATCTGCATGCCTTTAATAACTTGTGCCGCTATGCCCCAGACATGGTTGACACAGATGCAAAGAAGATTGCTAGTTTCAAGAGAGGGTTGAGTCCGAAGATGATGAAGCATGTGGGTACCAATACCCGCAACAGATTCAACGACTTTATCAGTGACTGTTTGAAGCAAGAGAAGAACAATAACGCTTACACCGCGTCCAAGAACCGCAAGAGAGTGTTCGAGTCAGGACCATCCCAGTCCAGAGTTGTCCCTGCCAACCGTTCATCTTATCGTCCGTCCGCACCTGGTGCGAGGTTCAGGCCGCCGCAGCATAAAACCCAGAACTACAAGGGGCCACAGAAACCGTACAGGATGGCAGTGCCGCCAACAAAGACCAATGCAGCTACAGAACAGAGCAACTCCAAGGGAGCTATAGGGTCTGCTGGTACAGTGAAAGGGCCCTGCTACAACTGTGGTCAGCCAGGCCACTTTTCCAAGTTCTGCCCTTATCCGCCTAAAAAGAAGCAACAGACTTACAATGCTCGTGTACACCACACCGCCATTGATGAAGTTCCTGAGGGAGAGCCCGTAACTGCTGGTAAGTTTCTTGTGAACCATCACCCTGCAGTTGTTCTTTTTGATTCTGGATCTTCGCATTCTTTTATGAGTCAAGCATTTGCACGGAAGCATGAACAACTATGCACAGAATTGAGTTATGGTTATCGCATAAGTTCAGCAGGAGCTGATGTGTTAACCAATAAGATGGTTAGAGGGGCAACCCTTGAGTTAGGTAGTCGGAAGTTCCGAGTGAACCTGGTAGTTATGCCTGGACTAGTTTTGGATGTAATAATAGGAATGAACTGGATGAAAGACTGGGAAGCAGTCATAGATACAAGCAGTAGGATGCTTACCCTTAAAGATCCCCAGGCAGAGGGTACTTTCCAGGTACCATTGCCTAAAAGAACAGATCTTGTGAGTGTGACCTGTGCCATGGAAGTTGCTCCTATCCATCAGATCCCAGTAGTATGTGAGTTCCCGGATGTGTTTCCAGACGAGTTGCCTGGCCTTCCTCCAGACAGAGATGTTGAGTTTGGAATCGAGTTGATCCCCGGGACAGCTCCAATTTCGAGGAGACCTTATCGGATGCCTCCGGATGAGTTAGCTGAGTTGAAGAAACAGTTGGAAGAGTTGTTAAAAAAGGGGTTTATTCGCCCAAGTAAGTCTGAATGGGGATGTCCTGCCTTGTTTGTAAAGAAAAAGAAAGAGGGTACTCTCAGGATGTGTGTGGATTACCGACCTCTTAATGCTGTAACCATCAAGAATAAATATCCATTGCCTCATATTGATGTTCTGTTTGATCAGTTAGCTAAAGCCAGAGTGTTCTCCAAGATAGACTTAAGGTCTGGGTATCATCAGATAAAGATTAGACCTCAAGATGTTCCGAAAACCGCCTTTTCTACCAGATACGGGTTGTACGAGTATCTTGTTATGTCATTTGGACTAACAAATGCTCCTGCATATTTTATGTATCTAATGAATACGGTTTTCATGCCAGAGTTGGACAAGTTTGTAGTTGTCTTCATTGATGACATTCTAGTGTACTCCGAAAACGAGAAAGAGCATGAAGAGCATCTGAGAATTGTCTTGACTAGGTTGAGAGATCATAAGTTGTATGCTAAGTTCAGCAAATGTGAATTTTGGTTGAAGAAAGTTCCTTTCCTCGGTCATATCCTATCTGAGAATGGAGTTTCTGTAGATCCGAGTAAAGTGCAAGAGGTTATGGATTGGAAGACTCCAACCACAGTGACAGAAGTCAGGAGTTTCCTAGGGTTAGCTGGTTACTATCGCCGTTTTATCCCAGACTTCTCGAAGATTGCCAAGCCTATGACAAGTCTGTTACAGAAAGATCACAAGTTTGCGTGGACAAAGGAGTGTGAGACAGCTTTCCATACCTTGCGGAAACTGTTGACCACTGCTCCAGTTCTTGCACAACCCGACATCGAGAAACCTTTTGATGTGTTCTGTGACGCATCAAAAACAGGATTAGGGTGTGTGCTAATGCAAGAAGGAAGAGTCATTGCTTATGCCTCCCGGCAGTTGAGAAAACATGAAATCAATTATCCGACCCACGATCTTGAGCTTGCCGCTGTGGTGCATGCCTTAAAGATTTGGAGACACTATCTACTGGGTAACGTGTGCAACATTTTCACCGATCATAAGAGTCTCAAGTACATTTTCACCCAACCAGAATTGAACATGAGACAGCGAAGATGGTTAGAACTGATCAAAGACTACAACTTGAATGTACAGTATCACCCTGGGAAAGCCAATGTGGTAGCTGATGCTTTAAGCAGAAAGTCACATTGTATGAATGTGCAACCCTTGCTTGAAGATGGTTTCGATCTAATGCACCCTGCCGTGCTACAAAGTATTCAGGTCAGTTGTTCCTTGGAGAGTAAGATTATAGAAGGTCAGAAAACAGACAAGGGGATATTCCACATCAAGAAGAAGATTCAAGAAGAACCCTCGAAACACTTCAGGGTGGATGAGCAGGATGTGTTGTGGTTCGACAACCGTCTTGTTGTTCCAAAGGATAGAGAGCTTAAGAATAAAATTTTGGATGAAGCTCATCTCTCTAAGTTGTCTATTCATCCTGGCAGCAGTAAAATATATCAAGAACTAAGACCTCGTTATTGGTGGACCAAAATGAAGAAGGAAATTGCAGCGTATGTAGCCAGATGTGACACATGTTGTAGAGTAAAAGCAATTCACATGAAGCCTGCCGGAATGCTACAACCTTTGTCAGTGCCGAGTTGGAAGTGGGATGATATAAGTATGGATTTTATCACGGGTCTACCCACTACTCAAAAAGGTCACGATTCCATTTGGGTAATTGTGGATCGTCTTACTAAGACAGCCCACTTTCTGCCTGTCAAAACGGAACATAGACCACCTCAAATATGCTGAGAAGTATATTGCGGAGATTGTGAGGTTGCATGGCATACCAAAGACTATAGTGTCTGACAGAGGGTCACAGTTCACTGCTCACTTTTGGGAGCACTTGCACAAAGGTTTGGGGACTAGTCTGATTCGTAGCACTGCCTATCATCCTCAAACAGATGGTCAAACTGAGAGAGTTAATGCTGTTCTAGAAGATATGTTAAGAGCCTGTGTGTTGTCTTCCAGAGGTTCATGGGAGTCATGGTTACCATTAGCAGAGTTCTCGTACAATAACAGCTATCAAGAGAGTATCAAGATGGCACCTTTTGAGGCTCTGTATGGCCGAAAGTGTAGAACACCTTTAAACTGGATTGAGCCAGGAGAAAGAAGGTATTATGGTATTGACTTCGTGGAAGAAGCCGAAAGGAAAGTTCATATCATCCAGCAGAATATGAGAGCAGCCCAGTCACGTCAGAAAAGTTATGCAGATAAGAGAAGGAGACCGCTTGTGTTCGAAGTTGGTGACTATGTCTATCTAAAAGTTACGCCAATGAAAAAGAAAAGATTTGGTGTGCGCAGAAAGCTGGCCGCCAGATTTGTGGGACCTTATAAAATCCTGGAACGGAAGGGTCCTGTGGCTTACAAATTGGATTTACCAGAGTCAATGGGTGCTATATTCCCAGTTTTTCATGTATCACATCTCAAGAAATGTTTGCGCGTTCCAGATGAAAGGATTGAACCTCGAGGCATAAAACTGAAGTCAGATCTGGTGTATCGTGAGCAACCAGTTCGAGTTTTGGATACCAAGGAAAGGGCTACTCGAAACAGTGTGGTGAAAACATATAAGATACAATGGAGTCATCACGATGAAGGGGATGCATCTTGGGAAACGGGTGAATACTTAAAGAACGCCTATGAAGATTTTTATAATAAATGGTTCGTAACCCAAATCTCGGGACGAGATTTTTATAAGGGGGGAAGGCTGTAACACTCCGGTGTTAAGCAATGCATTTTTGCATGGCAATCATATTGCATAGCATTCATATCATTATAATCATGTATGATAATGGTATAATTCGATTAAAATAAAAGCTTAAACATGCTATATTTAATGGACTATGATAATATGATAATCACATTATATCAAAAGCCTTGCAACCATAATTCTTACATCACTTGGAACTTTAGTTCAAATTTTGGAGCTCAAATTTTGTCAAAAACTTGTTCAAAAATAATTATGAAAAATATTCAAAATTATTCCCTAATTTAGCTTTTATTTTGTCATTTAAAATCTATTAAGAATTTTGAGATGGCCCCTTAATCAAAGTTGTAGAGAATTCAATTTTGAGCAACTTTTATTTTTGGGCCAAATCCATAAAATGCTTTCTTCTTGTTCAAAATTTGGTTTGAAGTTTGAAATGCATTTAAATTTGAATTTTGGAAAATCAAAAATCCGGTTTTTCCTTAGCAGGCCGCCGCCTCCTGTTCGGCCCACGTCCGGATGCGGCCCGCCTCACCGCGCGCGCGCGCCCGCGCTGCCCCGCCTCGGCCCAGGCCCAGCCGGCCGTCTCCCTCCTCCGCCCGCGCCCTCGCCCGCGCGCGCTGGCGCTCCGGCAGAGGCGCACCGCCGCGTGGCGGCCCCGCGCCTGCAGCGCCTGCCGCGCGTCCTCCGCGACCTGCCACCGCACCCACGCGCCCGCCTACACCTGCCGCGGCCCGCGCACCAGCTCGCCCGCGCTCGCACTCCCTCTCTTCCTCCCTCCGGCGCCCTCCACCGCGGAGCACTGCTCGCCACCGCGCACCGCCCCCCCATCTCCGCCTCGTTCCGGCATCGGTAGACCGCCTTCTTTCGATTGCCTGTGCCCAAAGCTCCGCCCCGTCCCCCTCTTCTCCGAACGAGCCTCGACGTCTCCTCGTTTGGATCGGTAAGGCTCAATCGAGCTTTCCTCGCCGCGCCACCGCGTCGGTGCCGCCGGCCTTGAGCTCCGTTCATCGCCTCGCTCGCTCCCTCTCCGTCTTCCCAATCCTTCTTCTCAAGTTCGCAAGTTCCTGGCGATTGTTGTGCGCTCGCTCGGTGGTCGGGACTTGGCCGGCAATGGCCGGTTGGCCGCCACCGCCGCCGCGACATCGAGCGCGTGGACGCCGGCGACGCGACGCGCTCGGGTTCCCCCCTCTCGGTGGGCTGGACCGCGCCTGCGGGCCGAGCCCCGAGCAGGCCGGCTCGGTCTTCTCCCCCGCGCGCGCAAGCTGGGCCGCGACAGCCGTGGGCCGCTTGTTTTTCCCGGGCCGGCCCAGCGTCTTAAAAAGAAATCCATTTCCTTTTTCTTTTTATTATTCTTGATGAAAAACACTTGGAAAATGATTTCTTGGTCATTTTAGCTCCAAAATTTGTGAAATAAATTTTTATATACTCATTTGAATCAGATCTACAATATAAAAATGTTGCATGTCAATATTTCATTACTTTTCTGTAGTGTTTTATTTAAGCCTTGAAATTGGTGTTTTCTTGAAAAATTGATAAGAAAATGTAGAAAAATCAGAAAAATGTAGTTCCAAGTTTATTAATCCTGTTATGCCATGTACTTGCTAGGGTAATTTTTATTTCATGGTTGTTCTGTAGAAAAATGTATAGTTGCAGTTCAAATGCTTTCTATTACCAATATTTGTTATTTTTGTTATTTAAATAAATTTGAATAAAACATGCAAGTGATAATTTTTCTATAGTGTTTGTTTAGGTAATAGATAGTAGGAAAATTCCTAAATCTGTTGTTTGATACTTTTCATAATGTAAAGTATTTTAAATATCTATTTGAGGCCATAGTTTGTTATTTTTGTATAGTAAGTTCTAATTATCCAAATGCAGTAAAAATTTTATGTCAAGCTATTCTTGATATTAGTAATCCACTGTAATTTTATGAGATTTTTCTGAGCTACTAAAATATGTGTTGCTGTTCAACCATAGGACTAATTAGGGTTTCTATTTATTCTTAATGCAAAGTTAGTTAGAAAAATATACTTTGGTGTATCTTTGAAGCATCTTAATTGTTTAATACTCTCGCATGGTAGAAACTAGTGTTGGTAGTTTCCGAGTACATGTTCTTGGATGATGTTGACTACCTTGTAGAAGAGTCATAAGTTCCACATAATCCGATGACATAATACATTCATTACATCGTATGCATTCCGCATCTTCATCATCTCATGTCACTTCTGCATTTCACCTATGCATGTTGCACTCATACTTCTGCATCATACAGGATCGCAGGAAGTGGTTCCGGCAGTTGTTCCCGAGGACGCAGAGGAGCAGCCCGAGGAGCCGGAGCCAGCAGAAGTAGAAGAGGAGTCCGGTGAAGAGCTTCCGGAGTGCCCCGATCATCGTCCCAGTACCTTCGAGCGAGGCAAGCCCCGGAGCATTTCTCCCCCGGTTTGCAAATAATTATTTATTAATTTTACTTAATCTGATGCATTAAGTTTAGGAGTTGTTTGCAAACGTTGCTGCATTATACCTTGTTCCACCTTGTTTTACCCGATCCTTGTCACCCTGGTGTCCACGGTCAATAATTGCTTAGTTTGCTTAGACCGGTAGAAGTCGGGTGATTGCCTGTCATCCGCGAGCTATAGGGGATTACCTGGTTTTATGTGAAAGAATTGTCATGTGAGAATAACTAAGTGTGGGAATGAATATGAGACCGGGCGGAAGCTTGCAGGGTTCTGGACTGTAGTGTCTTCCGTCTGTGTCGATTAAGGACCGTCCGATGTCGGGCCTCGGGTCATGTTGAACGCATGCCTCATATTTAGCTGGCCGGATAAAGTACCTTTCGACCGCGAAGCCGGGAGATTATTCGGGCCGAGTAGATTGCCCGCAACGCACTGTACCGGAGCAGTAGTGGCAGGAAACGGGGGCGCGATGATAAGGCCAAAGAGCAGTCGGGCGGCCCCCGGGTACATGTGGTTCCTGGCAAGCTCGCGACTTTACCTGAATGGTTGACTCGGTGACCAATACCTCACTTTAGCGGGTGAGTGAGATTTGTGTGAGGAATAAATTACCAGCTGGTCAATAATCGATTCGAATCGCCATCGTTCACTGGATAGTGAGCACTTGACTTGAGTTACTTCATCGTAGTAATATGGATACAACACTTGGATAGTTATGAGAAAATGACATGGTAATTATTGTCAAATATCAATGGTAATCCTTGCTTGCTCAATTACATGGTTACTTTAGCTTAAGTGCAAACATAGTTGACAGGAGAATAAAGAATTAAAAGATGACATGCTTTTGTAAATGATTTGGTAAGCTAAAAATGCTTTTCTTGCAATTGAGTCAGCTACCCCACCAAAAAGCCTATCATGATCCTTGGAGTCTTTTGTTTTGGTTCTGTCGGGTAAGTCTAGCTGAGTACCTTCTCGTACTCAGGGCTTTGTTCCCACTTGTTGCAGATGGACAGATGTACTATGGGTATTGTATCAACTGTCTCTACCCTGCGATGGGCGAAGCTTAGGACCATGGGCAATGGTCACTCACTACTCCTCGCCTGATGCTTTTGTGGGAGATGATCGCGAGCTGGCACTGTATTTTGGAAAAGATGTGTGTGTGTGTGTGCTTTGAACTAATGCTTCCGCTACTTTATTTGAAACTGGTTTGTAATAACTATGTTTAAACTCCGATGTATTTTGTGCCGCAAACTGCTGTGTAACTTATGAAGGTAATCGCTGAACTTATTACGATCTTGGCTGTGATGTGAAATGGTTTGAAATCCGTCGAGATTTCACGGACTACCGGGTTATACGGGCTTAAGTTTGGTAAATTGTCCATCCGTTGGATGATTTTCTTACTTAATCTCGTATAATTGGGCGGTTCTGTTACAGAGAGGGCGTGAACCGCACCCTCCGACACAGCGCCCTCGGTCGAAATCCCCGTGGCCTCATCGCGGCGGGAGAGCACGTCTGCCACAGTGTTCAGGCGCCCCGGCCTGTACTCCACGTCGAAGTCGAAGTCGAAAAGCTTGCTGATCCACTGATGCTGGGGAACAGTGGACAAGCGTTGGTCAAGCAGAAACTTGAGGCTATAGTGATCAGTACGAACCAGGAAGTGGCGCCCCCCCACAAGTATGGGCGCTAGTGGCGCACAACTTGGACTAGCCCGATCAGCTCACGCTCGTACACGGCGAGCTTCTAGTGGCGAACAGCCTGCTGAAGTAGGCGAGGGGCCCGGTGCCCTGGTGGAGGACGACACCAAACCCCGCACCCAAAGTGTCGCAGTCGACCACAAAGACTCTGTCGAAGTCGGGCATCTAAAGCACCGGTCCCATGGTCAGGGTGGTCTTGAGGGCCGCGAACGCCGTGGACGCCTCGTCGTCCTAGGCAAATGTGTCTCACTGCAAGAGGCGCGTTAGTGGGGCGACGAGGAGATTGAAGTCCCGGATGAACTTCCGATAGTAACCCACGAGGCCCAAGAAGCCCCGGAGGTCGCGGGCGGAGCGTGGCATTGGCCACGCAGCGATGGCAGCCACCTTGTCAGTGTCCATAGCAACACCACCGGCGAAGATCACGTGGCCCAAGTAGGCCACCGAGGTCGCCCCAAAGGAGCACTTGGAGCGCTTGAGGTGGACGTGAGGAGGACACCAATGTGCTGCAGGTGCTCAGCCCATGAGGAGCTATAGATCATAATATCGTCAAAGAACACAAGCACGAACCTACAGAGGTATGGGTGCAGGACGTCGTTCATCAAGGCCTAGAATGTCACCGGCGCGTTGGAGAGGCCGAACGGCATCACCAAGAATTCGTAGTGGCCATGGTGCATGTTGAACACCGTCTTGGTGATGTCCTCAGGGTGCATCCACATCTGGTGGTAGCCCGAGCGCAAATCGAGCTTGGTGAAGAAACGAGCCCCGTGGAGCTCGTCGACCACCGGGATCGGGAACTTGTCCTTCAAAGTCTTGGCGTTGAGGGTGCGATAGTCAATGCAGAAATGCCAAGACTTGTCAGCCTTGCGGACCAACAGCACCGGGGCGGAGAATGGCGAGGTACTAGGGTGGATGATCCCCTATGCGAGCATGGCCTCACACTGGCACTCCAGCTCGTCCTTCTGTAGCTATGGGTAGCGGTACGGCCGGACCGCTACCGGCGCCATGCCCGGCAGAAGGTGGATGTAGTGGTCATACGGCCGGGCAGGCGGTAGGCCCTGCGGCTCCTCAAACATTGCCGCGAACTGGTGGAGTAGGCGGTCCAGCAGCGGTTGGCCTAGGGACAAAGTGACCGCACGGGTGACCGGCTCCCGGATGTCGTCGCGGGGGGAGCCGATGCCCGTCCAGAGGACACGTCAGGGGCCCCTCATGAAGGCCATGGAGAGGGCCTCAAAATCCCAAAGGATGGTCCTAAGTGTGCGGAGGAACTCCACGCAAAGGATGAGGTCGAGGGTGGCCGGCTAGATTGTGAGCGTCTCCTGGAAAGCCGCGGCCATGGCAACCTCTGCAAGCACCTTGTCGTCAAGGTAGTCGACGGCCTCGAGGTAGAAGAGACACTGGCAAACGTGGCCACGGACGTATGGCTCGTCACAGTTGAAGCAGAGCCCCTGTCTTTGTCGCTCCATCTTTTCAGCCGAGGAGAGGCGATGGAACCACGGCGCAGCCGTGGGCGTAGACGACAACGCTGCTAGGAGGGCGCAGGAGCACCCCCCGATGGTGCCTAGAGTGGTCGGGGTAGAGGTGGCAACCCTGGCCGGCCGGAGGGCCGGCTGCCACGTGGCTGCTGTGCCGGCAAGAACGCCGCCGCCCGACGTTCGAACACTGGGCCAAGTACATCGCCGTCTGCAGGTCCGGGGGTGGCGGATCTCCATGTCCACCTTGATGTGTTTGGGCAGGCCGCCCACAAACGACTCCCCCTTTTGCCATGGAGAAAGGTCATGGGCGTGGCAGAGGACGGCATTGTAGCGTTGCGCGTACTTGTGGACGGTGGAGTGGAACGAGAGGCGGGCCAGTTCGGCCAGCTGAGTGCCCTACACGGGGGTCCAAAGCGCAGCTAGCACAACTCGCGAAAATGCTCCCACGCCGGCATGCCCTCATCTTTCTCCAGCATGGGGTACCAGGTCTGCGCCGTGCCATGGAGGTGGTACGAGGCGAGCCATGTGTGGTCCGAGGTCAGGGTGCACTGACCATGGAAGAATTGCTCGCAGTGGTTGAGCCAGTTGAGGGGGTCCACCTCGCCGTCATATGTTGGAAACTCTAGCTTGTAAAATTTGGGGGCTGCATGGGCGCCCCCGGGCGCCATCACACCGTCCTCCGCTGGAAAGGTGAAGGAATGGTTCCTGCCGCCGAAGGACGCGGACGCCCCAGGACGGGCTGCGCCCCCATAGGAGAAGCTGCCGTTGACGCCCCCATAGAGGACGTCGGAAGAGGGCGGCGGCTGGTATGCCCCGCTGCCCGATGCCATGGTCAGGCCCGAGGTAGGGGTCGGCGACGTCGCCGACGTGAAGACAGGCGCGGGCGCAGACCCCATGACCCACGATGGGATTGGCAATGGGGACGTCGGCCAATGCAGGAGATGCAGAGGAACGCTGGCGCTGGACCGCGGCATGCCGTAGGAAAATCCCGGGGGCTGGGAGCCCACCGATGGTTGTGGTGGTGGTGGTGGTTGAGTAGGTGGAGGGTTGGGCGGTGGCTGTGGCGCCGACTGGAACACCGCCCAAGAGGCCTTGAGGCCGGCCATGTCCTGGGCAATCTGCCCCACCAGGCCGGCCAACCCTTCCAGGGTCAGAGGCGGCGCAGGCGCTGATGGTGCGCTGGATGAGGCCGGCGCGGTGGCTGCAGGCGGAATGGTGGTGGAGGCGGGCAGGATGGTGGACATCACCGGAGGACCTGACATTGATACCAGGCTGATAGGATTCCGGTTCCTATCGCGGACAGGACGCAGGAAGTAGGGATGGGAAGGAGGAGGACGAGACTTGGTGTTGCGGCGACGAATTGGCAGCGCTGTGTTCGTCGCCACGAGGAACAGTTGGCACGGCAATAGGATTACGGTGAACAGGGATGGGTGCGCAAGGGAGACGATGTGTTTCAATCCCAGGCTGTCCTTTTTATTAGCCGTAGTTCAATATTTATACTGATTGCTTACAGACTCGATCCTGAACACAAGGAGGTCCTGACCATGCTAACACCACAAACAAAACTGTTAAAGAATAGGAAAACACTGACCGCTGTTCTGACCACGCTAACACCACAAAGCAAAAGACCAAACAAAGTTCCTGACGCATGCACCCCTAAACTCGAGGCTATGGACTGGAATTATTCAAAGAAGCAAATGCATTCATCCTTCGGCTAATCTTGGCGCCTTGACTGAGCAGATCGCCTAGCCACTTGTGTGGTTCCTGCGGTGGTACTGGATGCCGGTCATAACACTTTCCTTGTCTGAATTCAATTCCTAACCAGTTATCCGTTAACAATTGGTTATCAGAGTTACTAGATTACTGCAGATTTTTTTTTTTGCATCACGTGCGCTCAATCTGGAGCCTGCTCGGAGACGGACGAAGGCACAAGTGCAGATGGGGGCTTCCATGGACAACCTGTCCACTAAGTTTGATGAGCCTGCAAAGCAATTTGATGGGTTTCAGACCATGATGAAGCAGACTCTTGACACGTTGAGCGCCATGACGCATGAAAAGCCTCTGCCGATGAAGCACTCAGAGATTTGCGTCACTAGGATCGACAAGAATTAATATCAGTTGTTGCTCAAACAATTCGATGTGTGCAAGCAGAATCTTGTTGTACAACAACAGCTATGATGATACATATTTTGTGACCAGATTCATAGCTGGTTTGAAGGAGGATATCAGATCAGTGATTGCTCCTCATCAACCAAAAGATGTAGATACTGCGAGTGCGTTGGCACTACTACAATTAGCGGAATTGAGAATATCTAGGATCACGCCTTTTGGGAAGGATTTCACATAAGGCAGTTTCAGGCAGAATCCTAAAAAGCAAAAGTTGGGAGAAGCAGATAAGAACAAAGCAGTTAGCCAAAATCAAGAACATGAGGATAAGTTAGCTACTCTGAAGAAGTTTAGAAGGAAAAATGGTTTGTGATTCAAGTGTGGGGGAAAGTGGAGTCACAACCACAAATGTCCTGCCCATGTGTCATTGCATGTCTTAGAGGGGCTGTTGGATGCTTTAGAAACTGTTGATCAGGAGGAGACTGAAGCAGTAGAAGAAGTGGAGGAAGAAGCTATTGTAGCTGTGGCACATGCTGGTACTTCTGAGAAAATTAAAAGAAAGAGTATGAATATTTGTGGCAAAATTAGGAAATTGAATGTTGATTTTTCCTTATCAGAAAAATACATGAAAAAGAAAGGAGGTAGAAAATTTGTTGATTTATGGTTAAAGAAGAAAACAGGGGTTCTGTTGAATTTCAAGTATTCAGTTTCACCAATAAGATACGGAGACTAGCTTCGCATTTAGAATTACACAAAAAAAATGTGTCGGTCTACGAAGACTTTTGGAAAAACATCAACGTTTGCTGGCTTATTAGGATGCATGTCAGTTAGACCATCCATTCTATCTGATTAAGAACCCTACCTCGTGTGTACAAAATCTAAACCCTTCATATTAATCTAGCAATTTGGTGCTTGTTCTATTTGTTCTTGTTTGTTCTTCGACTGCTTGCCAAAATAACCCTAGTGGTTTGGTTGATCATGCTCCACAAGATCATCAACCACTGGAGTTGGCGTATCAGTAGCTAAGATGCAACATCTGTTGATGGTTGAAGTTGGTTCTGTTAGGAATTTAGGCAATTTTATGTTAAAATTAATCTAGAAAAATAATAACAAATTTGTGATGGCAAAAATGTGCACGTGTATGATTTTACTACTACTCAGATTAGCAGCAAATATATTGATGAACATCATACTGATCATGGCGAAAAAGAGATTGAACTTAACCAATTTGAGAACAGATATGTATCCTAAAGAGGGACCCATGCTCAAGGCACTGGTGGCTCCCGACCCACTCATGGTGAGTTGTTCGAAGTCGTTGACCACAGTTGGTGCAGGAAGATATACGCCGTGCCATCCCTCGAGCGTTCACCGGAAAGTAGACGAAGCTGATTCAATGAAGAAAGAGCACCACCAGGAAGGAGGTGAAGACGTTCTTATGAAGAAGAAAATGGTGAGCAGTCGCGGATATGCTCCCCAAAAACCTGATCGCCCGCACACACCCGAGCAGATGTCCCGATGCGAACGCCGGTTCCGAAGGCCTGCTCTCCCAACTCTATGTGTGCGTAGAGGATTAGGACGGGAATTGTGGCAGAACCGTCCGAAATAGCACACTTTCGGATACACTTGTCTTCCACTAGACACTAAATACCCCGAAAGAGAGCTAGATCGAACAGTCCCATCGAGTACACCACAAGAGAGAACTAGAAACAATCCACCTTTTACATCCAGAATCCAATAATGAGTACGAGCTTACAATACTTAGTCCATTTCATACAACATAGAGTCTTAAAAATTATTTATTATAATACCAGAGCTCAAAGTGCGATAAATAAACAGCGGAATTTAAAATAAACATCTAGCGGAAATGATACAAGGATCCGTCTATGCCCACCAGAAGAATCCTTCACACAAGAGCTAACTTCTCAAACTGCACCTGCAACAAGGGTAAATAAACCCTCAGTACGCAATGAACTCGCAAGACTTACCCGACTAGTGGGAATATATTTTCTGACTCTCAAGAATATGATAGGCTATATGGCTTGTGTTTTATTTGGTTTCGTGAAAAGCATTACTAGCATTTCGTCCTTAAGATAAAGTTTTATTAGCAGTCAAGATTAGTTTATTATCCAACTATTCTATGTAAGCACTGTTTTGCTTTCAAGGAAGAGTTGAGCAATCCGAACTCTTTTTACCATCTTTCATATTCCAGTTCTTACTACGGTGCTAGACCATAGCCAAGTGGTACCATCACATAGAAACAGTGATTCACGAATCAATGTAACCCAGCTAGGTACCACGAAAACACACGTCTCGCTTGTACCCCAGGCACAAACAAGACCAATCCATTCCACTCCTGTTGAGGGGTCTAGGTCCCTGTCTAAACTTGGACTCTAAGCTCCCACACTTGAGAACCGGTCTCAATGCGGTGCTTAGACCTCCACCTTTCTCCGCCTCCAATCAATCGGTCCGGAAAGAGCTGAAACCCACGATAAGAGAGTAACGAGTCTTTCCGTTCTCATAAGCAAGTATATGCTCGGGAAAATAAATCTGTGACCTGACTACCATCCACGGCAAATGACGGTCCTCAATCGACAAGGACAGGAAAAATAGTGTAACCAAGGTATGCCCCGTGGCCGCGGGACAACCTGTTACACCCACCAATACCCATACCATATCCCTGCCCGGTCACCATTTTCCTTTCTATCATTTTATCACGAGAGTAATAATTATCACCTATTGTGAGCAACGGCAGGTTACTCATGCTACTGATAAACCTAACCATAGCAGCTACTCGATCTTGTACTAGTAAGACTCTTAGGATATATATATATATATATATATATATATATATATATATATATATATATATATATATATATATATATATATATATAGCATGTGGTTTCCATAAACTCCTGCAACGTAAATGCACAACACATATATATATACGGTGATTATAAAAAATAAGGGTCATGCACCGGGGCTTGCCTTGGGCAAACGCGGTGTCAGTTGCGTCAGTTAGTGGCAGCTCCGGGACCTTCTCTTGCACGAGAATCTTCTCCCCGAACTCGTGATCGCCGATGGTCATGATCTCCGCCAATTCATTCTCTATATGCATGCGAGGATGATGCAATAATTCAGTATTTAGGCAACATCAACTCTTAAAATAAGAACACACACATTAAGCTACTAAGCTAGCTCTAATGACTACGATCCTGAACTGACTTTCATCTTCATCAAGCAAAATGTCAAGTTCATCTAACAAGTGTTTAGTTTTATTAAATCAATGTTATGCACTTATTCATATTAATTTAAATGGATATTTTTCTACCATATCTAACAGCCAAGCTTAGGGCTACAAAAATTACAGAGAGCACATAATAATACAATGAAGCTACTGTAAAATTTTCAGAGCCAACACTTCTACCAATGCATCACAAAAGTCATTCTCTAAATAACCATGATAATAATAAGCATTTCAAATAATAAAGTAACCCTAAAGGTATCACTGAACTATATGAACTAAATACACTAATAAATATATCATGAATTTAGAAATCTAACAAAATTTATTTTATGATAAATAAATAAATTTAAATGAGCTCTAGAGATGATGAAAATGATATGGATGGGTAGATCATGATTTTAGATGAATTTAGGAAAAAGAATCAATGGAATCGGAGTTCGTATGAGAAAGATATGGATTGCGCAAGGTGGCTATTTAATTAATTCTGAAAATAAAAATGATATTATTAGAGGAGGCTAATCACGCAATTGGACTTGTTGACTTACACATGGCGGTAGGTCTTTGGTCCATGACGTGATGAGGGGGTCCTCGTTCAATTATGTAGGTCAAGGAATTAATGGAGGAGACTTGAGTGGGTCTTTAATCAAGAAATTAATGGAGAAGATCACGGATCAAGGAGATAATGAAGGAGAATGAAGGAATTTTTGCAGGCTAACTACCTCGGTCGATTACAGCTCGAGGAGAAATTGATAGACATAGCTTTCACTGGCAAGAACAAAGGAACTTGATTTGGGAGAAAGAAGCAAATGAGCAGCGGAGCGAGACAGCTCGGCATGATAGGAGAGCTGATAGGCGTATCCTTTTAAAGGCATGAGACGCAGGGATGGAGGTGGAGCTCGCACTAGGAAGAATGCCCAGCGTGGGCGACACACTTAAGCGGAGTCAGCACAATATGCGTTAATTATTTTGTAGAGCGATTAACAGACAAAGTAAGGGCACGGACAGTGATGTGTGAGGTTGGTGGTGGTCTTACTTAACTTAATATTGGATGCTAATCCATTTTTGAAAAAGAAAAGTATTTGAATTAGGCAACATTTGGACTTGCATTCACGTGATTGGTTGAGGAGTGACTTTGAGCTTAACGTGTAGGTGATGCTGGTTAGGTTTTTTGTGATGCACATGGCCATGGGCCATACTGCTGGTGCATGAACATGCAGTTACGAGTAGCGAGCGAGCAGCGTGTTTAGCGGGCTTGCTCTGTATGCGATTAATGCGTAGTGTGTGCGATGGTGCTGCTGAACTCGCCTTGCATGACACGGCGAAGTAATGGCACTACAGCTTGCTAGCGAGGTGTACTGCAAGTGTGCGACGCAGGCTTGCTCTGTGAGTGTGATGTGAGCGCGATGTGAGAATCAGGAAGAAGATGAATAGCAAGAGATGGAGTTGGATCAGAATGACAATAGTGAGTTGAGCTGTGCTAGAGAATATTTAGACAAGGAATAAATTAGAGCTAAAATTGAGAATTAGTGCAACAAAATTTAATTTCTCATTTTGCCACATGCAATAATACATAAACATGGTACTCATGACATGGTTTAGTGATTTGTTAGCACGTAACACCGAGGGTGTTACAGGAATGATAGAGAGCGGCACAACAGCAACATGGTGGTCTTCTTGGTTATGTGTTCTACTCTCGTGAACAAGAGAAGCAGTCCCTCTTTTATGCAGCAACTGACGAAGATGAATAGTCAGGCGCATGAAGAGATGGCGGTCATCATAGCGCGTCCATTACCAGTAACTTATGAAACTGATAATTCAATTGTCTGTTACTAGTAACAGAAACACTAAGACATCATGACACACTAGCATATAATGGTCATCATCATGCACTTGACACACATCAAGACGTCAGTTTCATTAGCGGCATAAAGAACCATGCTTGTTACAGACAACATTTACTATAGTTTTAGAATTATTTTTTGATTTAATTATTGAATAAAAATAGAACTAGTCCAATTAAATCCAACAATCCCCACCAAATTCCAAAACAAAGAAAAATGCTCTTAGCTGTTAATGTTTGATATACCAGTTTTTCAATGGAGACTGTTAAGTTGAACATCCATCTATAACAAAGGTTACACTTCTCAACTGAACAATAAACTATGCCTTGAATTGATAGTTTTGTGCGAAATAAGTTTCACCTAAGTCCTTTACTGATACAAAGCTGCCTACAGCATCCCTTCTGGTTGGAGCATATAAGTCAAACTCTTGGGCCTTTCATGAGTATCTAGAGATCACCCAAATCTTATAGACTGTGACTAGTAGTCGAACTCATATAGCTGTGTTTCTTAAAAGATGTTCTGTAGGACAACATCTTTGCTTCAACAAGCCACTTTGAAACATATTAAGGTATAAAACTAACCTACCTTATAGAAAAGAAAAGAAGTGCATCTGACATGGGTTTAATTAAAGGTCTTTCCTCACAGCCTACCCCTGGCTTGTTTCACCATTCTACTTCACGGGACCTCCGATTACATAGAAGAAGTTACCACCATGATAGACTCATGTGTCCCCAAGTGCATTCACAAGATCACTAATTTGCCCCCACCATACCGATAGTATACACATGTGTCAGCTTCATTCACAACAAAGCCAGCATATGTCAAATTTTTGTCAAACTTCTCATGCCACTACTTAGGAGCTTGTTTCAGGCCATATAAGGACTTCAATAACTTACACACCATGCCCTCTTGACCATTTGCTACAAATCCATCTGGCAGATCCATATAGATCTCCTCCTCTAACTCTCCATTTAGAAAAGTTGTCTTTACATCTATCTGATGAATGATAAGACCATGAGAGATAGCTAGAGAAAGTAACACTCGAATGGTGGTCAATCGAGCAACAGGTGAATAGTATCAAAGAAATCTTCACCTTCTTTCTGGGTATAATCCTTGGCCACAAGCCTTACTTTATACCTCTCAATTGTACCATCAGGCCTAAGCTTTTTCTTGAATACCCATTTGCATCCTATTGGTTTACATCCATAAGGACATTTAACAATTTTCCAAGTTCCATTAGATATAATTAAATCCATCTCACTCCGTACTGCTTTCTTCCATAAGTCAGCATTAGGAGAGGAATATAGCTCTTCAATGGTTCCTGGTATGTCATCCATAAGGTACACAATGTAGTCATCACCAAAAGACTTTGCAGTCAGTTGTCTCTTACTCTTTTGAGTGACTACAATGTTAACCTCCTCAGGATTGTGCACATGGGGTTCCTCATAATGTTCTATCAGAATAAATTGTTCATGGGGAATTATAGATTCATGACTAGTTGTGCTAGGTGAATTTTTCATAGAAATTTCACTTTTAAAAAATGTAGCATCTCTGAACTCCATGATAGTATCAACATGCATGTAAAGTACCCTAGAATTTATAATTAAGAATCTATATCCAACGCTGTGAATAGCATAACCAAGGAAAATACAATCAACTGTTTTAGATCCAAGTTTGTGCTTTTTGTTAATTGGCACATTCACTTTGGCCAAACAACCTAAGTGCGTAAATATGAGAGATTTAATCTTTTCTTTTCTCATTTTTCAAATGGTGTGATTTATTTATTCTTTGTAGGAACTCTATCCAGGACATGACATGCTGTCAAAATAGCCTCATCCCACCATTCCTTAAATAGACCCGCTGTCTTTAACATGGCGTTAACCAACTCAGTTAGAGTTCGATTCTTTCTTTCGATAATCCCATTAGATTGTGGTGAATATGGTGGTGTCCTCTCATAAATAATTCCATGTTCTACACAGAATTCAGAAAATTCACTTGAAAAGTATTCTCCACCACGATCAAACCTTAGCCGTTTAACTTTCCTCTCAAGTTGATTTTCTACTTCAGCTTTATAGATCTTAAAATATTGCAACACTTTATCCTTTGTTTTTAATAGGTACACAAAGCAAAATCTAGTATAATCGTCTATAAAAAGTCATAAAGTATCTTTTACCACCTTTAGTCAACTCTCCATTCATCTCGTATAGATCAGAATAAACTAGTTCTAATGGCGCCAAGTTTCTCGTCTCTGCAGCTTTGTGAGGCTTACGAGGTTGATTAGATTGCACACACACATGACACTTAGAACATTTGACCAAATTAATTTTCAGGATTAAATTTAGATTTGCAAGCCGCGATAGACAACCAAAATTAACATGACAAAAATGTGAATGCCAAATATTTGACTCATTAGGGATAATAGTGTTGTTCACAATCTTATTACACACATCATCACGCAAGGATAAGTGGAACAAGCCTCCACAATCATAACATTTACCAACAAAAATTCCATACTTTGACCATACACATTTATTAGACTCGAAGACAATTTTATAACCATCTCGACAACATTGAGAGCTGCTAACTAAATTCTTTTATATGGAGGGGACATGTTGCACATTCTTCAACAGCACCATCTTTTCTAAAGTGAACTTCAGAATGACCATACCAACACAAGAACACGTGCATGGGACCTGTTCCCCATTAGTAAGGCTCCAGTCCCACTGACCTGATAAGAAGAGAACAAAGAAGCATCAGCACACACATGAATATTAGCCCCAGTATCCATCCACCACTCAAGCGAATGACAAACTGAAAGAACAGTAAGTAAAGAATTATCATACCTTGATGTTCCTCCTTGAGCCTAGCTAACAATTATGTTTGCAGATTTCTTCTCTTGCTTAAATTTACGGTCTGATCATGAACTTGCCCAATGCTCATCACTCCCGCAAACAAAGCAACCACCATCTTTATTGTTCTTTTTCTTCTTAAAAGTGGTTGTTTGTTTAGGCTTTGAGTTGTTCTCTTGCCTGTTCTTCTTTTTCTTCTTACGAGATGCATTTGAATTTTTCTTCTGCACCATAGTGGCACTAGAAGACTCAACGCCTTCCCACGCGTGTCTTTTGCTCTCGCCCTCTCCTCAACATCAAGAGACACAATAAGCTCAGTCACGCTAAACTCTTATCTCTTGTGCTTAAGGTAGGTAGCAAAATCTCTCCAAGAAGGTGACAGCTTAGCGATTATACCTCGGCCACAAACTTGTCGGGCAACACACATGGGAACTGTTCGAGTTCCTTAGTACATGTATCTTATAAACTTGTTCAACCACAGAACGGTTGTCAACCATCTTATAGTCAAACAACTGCTCCATAACGTACAACTCGCTACCGGCGTCAGAAACACCAAACTTAGCATCAAGTGCATCCCATAATTCCTTGCCTGATGTGTAACAGAGGTAGTTGTCCTCATACTTGCTATGAAGTGCACTAATCATGGTGCCTCAAAACAGGTTATCGGCTACCTTAAACTTTTCCTTCTCCTCAGGAGTAAATTGTTTAGGTTTCCCCTGGCCGGCATGATAGCAGTTCATAGCAGTAAGCCACAGCACCATCTTAGCACACCATGTCTTGTAATTTGTTCCATCAAAATCATTTGGCTTCAAAACAGTAGCAAAACCACTAACAGAAAATTGTCTAATATCAAGTTTTTGGATTGTCAAGAATTTAGGCAATTTCATGTTAAAATTAATCCAGAAAAATAATAACAAATTTATGATGGCAAAAATGTGCATGTGTATGATTTTACTACTACTCAGATTAGCAGCAAATATGTTGATGACCATCATATTGATCATGGCGAACAAGAGATTGAACTTAACCAATTTGAGAACAGAGATGTACCCTATGGAGGGACCCATGCTCAAGACACCGGTGGCTCCAGACCCACTCATGGTAAGTTGCTCGAAGTCGCGGACCACGGTCGGTGCAGAAAGATGTATACTGTGCCGTCCTTCGAACGTCCACTGGGAAGTAGACGAAGCCGATCCGAGGAAGAAAGGGCACCACCAGGAAGGAGATGAAAATGTTCCGATGAAGAAGAAAACAATAAGCAGTTGCGGAGACGTTTCCCAATAACCTAATCGCCCACACACACCCGAGCAGATGTCTCAATGCGAACGCCGGTTCCGGAGACCTTCTCTCCCAACTCTCCGTACGCATAGAGGATTGGGACAGGAATGACAGAGAGCAGCACAACAATAGCATGGTGGTGTTCTTGGTTAAGCAGTCTCTCTTTTATGCAGCAACAGACGAAGATGAATAGCCAGGCACATGAAGAGATAGCGGTCGTCATAGCATGTTCGTTACTGGTAACCTATGAAACCGACAATTCAATTGTCCGTAACTAGTAACAGAAACACTAAGACATCATGACACACTAGCATATAATGGTCATCATCATGCACTTGACACACATCGAGACGTCAGTTTCATTAGCGGCATAAAAGTCCATGCTTGTTACACCCAACATTAACCATAGTCTTGAAATTATTCTTTGATTTAATTATTAAATAAAAATGAAACAGGTCCAATTAAATCCAATAGGATAAAAATAAAACAGGTCCAATTAAATCCAACAGGGTCATGAACATCTCTCCAATCAAAATCAAAGTTATCAATGTTCACTGAAAAATTGGACCACCAATCTCCACCAAAAGATCAGACCATCCATACCCTCATCATAACGTAGCATTAGTTCTGCTTTAAACACTATGTAAGGCTATATAAGAGTCGACAACCAAAAATGAATAAACCTATATGCAAACTAGTACATGCAATACCCTAAACAGCGAAGTTGGATTTCTGTTAGGCCTGTACATGGTCTAGTTTATGTGATTTGTGAACGAAAACCAACCCAATCTATAAGCGACGCGGTTTGGAACCCGCAGGTTGCACGGGTTAATTAGGCAGTGCGACACGCTAGTACGCTACGGCCATAGGCTCCACCGCTCCAGTCCCCTACCTCGATGCCAGGCTCCGCACACACGCGCCATCTGCCTCTCCGGCCATGCCGGCATTGTGGTGCACAACGCTTGCGGGAGGTGCCGCAGAGTGCTAATGGCTGCAACTCTCCAGGAGTACAGATGGGCAATGGGCTGGCCTGGCACGGCACAGCATAGGCCCGTGCCAAGCACGGCCCGAAGGGGGTCGGACAGGCATGGCACGTGGGCCATCTAGGCCGTGCCTCTTAGGGCCATGGGTCTAGCCTTTGGCATAGGCACGGCACTATGGGTCATTTTCTAGGCCGGGCCAGCTCGGAAAGTACGGCCAGTTCAGTAGGTCGTGCCTAGCCCGAGGCCCGCTTCCATGTTTTCAGCAGGGGAAGGGGAAGGACAGAGGGAGTTGGAGGTTGAGCCAAGGCTAGTGCCCGCGGTGGCGCCCTCATGCATGTGTGCTCGAGGCTGGCAGCACCCTCGCGCCTATGATGCACGCTCGAGGGCAATGCCCTTGCGGTCGGCGCGGCGGCGCCCCGACCACGCTCAAGGCCGGTGCGCTACGGCGGTACCCCGTGCGGCTACGCTGGTGTGAGTCGCGGCGCGGAGTGGGAAGCAGTGCCTCGCGCGGCTACGCCGGCTACTCGAGGTCTCCTACGGCGGAGTGGGAAGCGACGCGGGACACGTGAGTTGCGACTCGCGAGAAGAAAAGGGAAGAATGCGGCGCGGATGGGGAAGGTTGGCCAATCGATTGGTTAGTGGACTGCTGACTTAGGGTTGGGAGTTAGGTTGGGCTGCAAGGAATTTGGCCTTTTAGTCTAGTATAGCAGGCTTTGTACCAGTCCAGCGATATTTACCGGGCCATGCCGGGCTGCGACATCGTGCCTGGGGTGCAGCCCAGGCACGCCCTGCTCCTCCGGGCCGGGCTAGCCCGGGCCTGGTTACCACCGGGTTGTGTCGTGCTCATGGCGGGCTAAAAATGCGGGCTTCATGCCGGGCCATCAGCTCAGGGGCTGCATGCCCATACATCCGAGAGTTGCCCAGTTTAGGGTGCGTTTGGACGTGCGGATCGGTTCCATTTCTCACATGAAACGCCATAATTTGCACCAAACTTTTTTTTGCTGATTCATTTCTAAGCAGAAACGGCTGAACCATTCCGCGATTTTTGCCTAGGCTCTCCTCTGCACTGAAACACTTGTATTATTCAATTAACTTTTGAGTACTGCTCCAGTACTCCTCTTTTTATAAACTACACACATCTCGAAGCAGCCCATTCAGTAAATTGATTTTTTTATTTTCTTCACACCTGGGTCCCGTATGGGCCCAGCCCGTCCAGGCCCATCCCTGAGTCAGGTCACGTGTGCAAGGTCAAGCGTTTCCCTTGCGGATGAGCAACACCTCCACTCCCACCGATCCCCATGGAAGCGCTCTCCGCCGCTCCCTCCTCCGAGCCCCTGCAGAAACGCGGCGGACTCCATGCGTTGTGTTATTTTCTTCTCTGCGACTGATGCGTCTGGAAGACGACAGACAGGCAGGCACGGGTTTGGGTTGGATGAGCCGGGTCCATGCGGGACCCAGGTGCAAAATAATAAAAAATTAATTTATGGAATGAGTTGCTTTAAGTAGTGCTACTTATCTCGTGGTGCATCCGGAAGGAGCGGAATCGACGCACGTTCGACTGCAAAAGCCGCTCCTCGACCTAGCTCCTGCACCAGATCAGGGAGGAAGCCGACGCCTAGGTCGGAGCTGGCTTTCAGGCCCTGTCATTGGTGCTGGCCCTATCACCTTAAGCGGCTGCTGAACACCCGCTGCTGTCGCGAAATTATTTATTACTTAGTACAACTTTCCGGATCCACCACCTGTGGTGACTTGTGTCGTGTTCTACTCCGTGATGGGCGCCGGAATCTCACCGTGGCCCTAATCGGAGCGTGTAAAACTTCCCACTTCCACTTAATGAAACACGTATCAATGCGCGATTTCGAAAAAGATGTGTGCAGTTTTTATAAAGAGGAATGACCGAGCAGTTCTCCTAATTACTTCAAAGTGCAAAGAAATAAAATGAGTTGTATTTAAGTTTTCGTACACCCACAAAAAGTTGTAACCTTTTTTGAAGCATATTTTTATTTATATTTTTTAATGGGAAAGACAATTTTACGTGGATCGGAATCCAGTCTAACAGCCAAACGGTTTCACAGAGTAATTCTGATTTATCACTTGAAAACGTTTCTGAAGAGAATCTGGATCCAAAACATTCCTATGAGAATACAGTGCATCCTTCAATCTCACCTGACCTAACTCAGTGCTCACTACACGCTGCCATCCGCAGCGGAGGGCGATGTGCGCACGCACTCGAGCCTGTGCCATGCTAGTGCGGAGGCCGGCCATGTCGAATACTCGGCGTTGCGCTTGAACATGCCCTGTTGCCCCCCCCCCCCGGTACGGCCATGATTTTCATGGAGCCCGGACTAAGCCCCCCTACCACCATGAGGAGGAAGAAGAAGGAAAAGAGGGGCTGGAGGAGGAAGAAGAGGAAGCCAGCCCTCCCTAACGTCATTTCTGACTTCGTCGCTGCCTGTCGCAACCTGTTGACGGCGAGGCAGCAGTCAACAGCCGCACCATGTGGTTCAGGGCGGCCAGGCATCTGCGGCCGTAGCGTCACTGCTGTTGCCAGGCCACGGAGCGTCGCTGCTGTTGCCAGGCCACTGCCGCGGGCCGCGGAGCCCTCTACCTGGCTGTGCTCGCCACTTTCGACATCCTTGACCCCAACCAGCACCTCCTCCACAACCTCGCCACTATGTGCGGCAAGCTCCATGTCAAAGACAATAAGCTGAAAGGGTTAGATGGTCGCGAACCGTATCCGGACCAACCCGGTCCAGGTTACAACCGGACCATGTAGAGGGCTAATTTCTGCTGTGTTCGTCCATGCAATTCAGCATATGCCAAGGGCAGTCCGGACAAGCGACAAGGAACGCAGTGCACTATCGTAATTCATGAGCTCTTAAGCTTTACGACCTGGTGCCAGAAGGGAAGCGCCTCCGATCTACGACCCTGGGCCAGGTCCGGCGGAAATGAAGTGATGATTGAGATTTCACGCCGTGCGTAACATCGCCTGCCACATCACGTTATGGGCATGCTATTGCTGTATTGCTATTAGCCATGAAAACACGAGGTCATGGCGGTAAACAACGGACAGCATACAGATTAGAAATACTATTACCCATTGCAAATAAGACCGATTCTGTGTTTTGACATAACCTTAGGATTACAGCAGATCCTGAACGGCGGAACAAAACAGCGGCCACTCCTTCAACCGCGATCTCTAGAGAAGTCCAGATGCCTGGCGCTCGGTGCAGGGCATACACTTGGGCTGCCCACAAAGCAGAGATGACCACCTTTCAAGGCCGCACCAAAATGTAGCTAATGGAACATGCTTCTCCAGACATACGATGCTAGCTACACATCTTCAACACAAAACGAAGTTGCTGTCAGTGAACAGCAGAAAGAATGTTGGAAAAGGGGAAAGGACGATCCCTGATTTATCATATACCTACATAGCTTTTGCTATGCATCTAGATGTACAGTATGTCTAGATATGTAAAAAAGTTGTATATCTAGAAAAGCCAAAAGGACGTGTAAATTGGAACGGAGGGAGTACGAGGTTGCTTACCCTTTTTAGACTTTCTGCACTTTAGTAGTTGTAAGCTCCTTCGGCTTACCACCTTTTACACAATCCACTTCCTGCAATGAAGTACAAAGGGCATAAAAATCCCTATGCTCAGGGTAATTGGTAACTAATTTTTCAAAACGGACAATTAAGTACAATGGGCGGCGTACTAGGCACTACTCCGCCACCTGACTAGTTCCCAACACATTTTAAGATGCCGATAATGAACCAGGAAATAAGAATACTTCTTTAATATTGCTCATGATACCTCAGGTGATGGTAAATAACACTTTCATTATCAGATTCTGCAGTTGGAACAAAAGCTCACGTGAAACATCAGTTTAATTGTTGTGTTGAAACAAATTTAAGTAAGCAAATAGGTAGATACCATGAAAGTTAAAAGGGCAACTGATTTAGTGAGCTCATCAGTCATCACTATTCTCTAGGTGAAAGCTTAATCCCAATAAATATTGCATACGAATGTGTAAGCTAATTGTGTTTATGCTACAGTACCATGTGATGTAGAAATAGTACATGCACATAAACAAATGGAATCTATATAATATTAATATAACCAAGCTGTATGCTGATGTTATTTTAAATCAATGAAACAGGGAAAACACAAATTAAATTTATGCCATACCAGCTTAACAGCAAAACTCAAGTGGTAATTTTTTTTTCTAAAAAACGTAGGAGAGCTGTGTTTTCTTTGCATTAAGAAGTAAAGGGGAGAGAGCCCTTAAAGACACACACCAACCCAAAAAGCAGATTTGAGTTGCATGCTACAATTGTTGAATCTCAAGGATTCTGCCATTTTTCTAAAGGCCATAACAATATAAAATATGAATGTTATATTGATGTTGTAACATCATTCCAATAGATGTTCCCTACAATTAGTACATGTCATCCAGAAGTCAAAATACAAAAGATATTAAGCTCTAAAATATCCTACTGTTTAAAAAATATTGTTTTGCTTTGAATTTCCAAGCGATAAAGTGCCAAAGAGAGATGAAACCATGCAAGTACTATGCCAATGATGTCATGCAATAACGCAAATATAATATACAAAAGCGGTCCAAT
This sequence comes from Saccharum hybrid cultivar R570, assembly GCA_038087645.1. Lineage (NCBI taxonomy): Eukaryota > Viridiplantae > Streptophyta > Magnoliopsida > Poales > Poaceae > Saccharum > Saccharum hybrid cultivar. The sequence goes on from JAQSUU010000187.1 coordinate 2,308,862, forward strand.
TCAAATGTATCAGGATTCTATGAGGTGGTGACATAAAACTAACTACCACTTAGTGCTGTCATTATATCATTCGCCCATTGAATCACCACTATGAGAACTCTTGGATAAATCAAGTGTTGGGAATTTAACTTCGTCACAAAAAACGCAGCCCCAAACTTTGGAGTCAAATCTTTAAGTTTCATAACAATATATGTTTGCACGAAGAGGAAAGCGAAGATAACATTTCGACTTCAAGGATCAACTTCGCTGAAATAGAAGCAAAGATCAGGATCAGAGCGAAGACAAAAGTTTGGCTTCGCTGTCAGAAAATCAACTTCGCCGGCCAATGATGTCGAAGAGAAGTAAAACAAGGCTAGGCGAAGGCAAGAATTCGACTTCGCCTAACATTCTGAAGGTCAAAGGAAAAATCGACTAAGTCCAAAACGAAGATATCAAGAAGACTGGTGACTGAAAGTTGAAGAATGAAGGCTTAGAAGGAGAAATGACCACTTCGCCCTTGTAGTTGAAAAGGGTTGTAAACATTTGAGTTAGGGGTAAAATAGTCATTTTATGTAAAATACAAAGACTAGGGCCCTACAAATACCCCCTCTGACATGTACAGTACGATCATAAAATGAATACAACTTTGTCTTGTATTTAAACTTTGATGCTTGTGTAGTTTCTTACCCAACATCAAGTGAACACTGCATACTGTAAAAAGCTTGGTTTGCTAGATAAAGAGCTATCAATATTTCCAAATCCAAATATACTATGCATCAGTAGTGAACTGAGATGTTAATGGTAGAACCAAAAGAAGGTATGGAATAGAAGTGGGTGGAGCACAAAGTCAACATAAATGTTAAATAGAGTCATGCTGGATCCCAGTTTATAACTGGTTCAATCACTGATCCAGACTCAGCTAACAGAACTAGAACATCCAGTTAGATTAAGTGAATCCACTCACACACAGTTCAAGTTTGCAAATTCATCTCAATTTAGTAATCAAGGAAAATGCCTACTGAAAATTGTACCACATGTTTATTCCAGTTTATATCTTTCTGCACCACAAAATTTTCTGCAGAACACATCAATTGTAGCGCATATTTATTCCAATTTGGGTGTAAGCTACTCAATTTACATATTTTCTGCATCACAACGACTCCCAAATTCCTTCATTGAAAATTTAGCAGCAGACATGCTAAAAGGGTATAAAAAAAACTATAATACTAACACGAGTATCCTTGGTGCTTCCAAGAAAACAAACAGCAATATGTCAAAGAAAACTTTGTTCTATCCAAGAGTTCATCTGTGTGTCGAGACGAAAATGAACAAAAACAGCCAGTGCACCAAAGCTAAAACCAGGGGCACAAACTTTTTTTAACTAATCCCACAACATTTTGGATGCCTCAAAGTGTGCTACTCCAGACAATGACAGTCCTAGTGCGTATTTTGTAGCCCAACACAATGTCCCATCATTCTTGCAGTTGCTAAAATAAGGGTGATTAGGCATCTACTCTTGTCTTGTGTTTTAGGGCCATCTTTGGTTCGAACTTTACAGATATTGCAAGATAGGGATTGACTTGAGCTTTTCTGAACAGGCAGCACCACCACCACTACCATCTAGACACCCTTTGCATATATTCCCCAATACAAAAGCCTTTGCGGGACCAGGCAAGGCAACACCTAACACACACACTCCAAGACCCTCTCAGCATCTCAAGGGACAGCTCCAAACCTAGCACCAGCATGTAGAGCTCACCAGGCCATCTAATAGAATGGCCGAAACACCCCGCATCTTACCAACCAACATCCACCGCCACACAAACATCAAATGCTCCATCCACCTCCAGGCATCGTCGCAAAACAGTATCTCATCCCAGATACAGATCCAGAACAGAGTACCGATAGCGGAGACGAAACGACACGAATCGAACGCGATTCCCCCTAATTACACGGTCATTCAGCAAATTTGAAGAGGAGCGAAGTCGAAGAGCACTCACCTTGCCTGTGGCCTCGTAGTAGTCGTTGAGTGCCCACTGGTACTTCGACTGATCCAACCCGAACCAGGTAGCCACGTACTCGTCGAGGCTCGCGTGCGCTGCGACGAGAACAGAGAGAATCCAAGCATGAGAACCCCCAAATCTCTGGACAAAATTCCACCAAAATCACGAAATGCGGTTCGCTCACCTTCCTGGACGCGCGCGACGGCGTCCCAGAAGAAGCCGAACGCCGATCCGTCGTGCTTGCCCCCCACGGACGCCTTCTCGTACTGCGGCGGCGGCACCTGCACTGGCGGCGGCGCGACCTTCACAGAAGCCGGCGGCGGGGGCGGGGTGAACACCACCGCAGGCGCCGCGACCGGGCTCTCGTGGTTCCGCGGCGAGGGAGATGGGGAAGGCGACGGGGCTGCCCTCTGCGGGGTGGGTGTGGAGAAATCCGAGCGCTGGGACTCGGGCGGCGGCGTGCGCGAGGCGCCCCGGGGCGTGCTAGCGGGGGACGGCGGCGTGATGAAGACGGTGAGGTTCCCGGCCCGCCCGATCATGGGCGGCGGCGGCGGCGACGGCGAGGACGAGGACCCCATCACCTCAGCTTGGGCCGGAGATAGGACTGGGGCCGGCGGAGCGGCGCTGCGGGAGCGCGGCGTTTAGTTCCCTAGGGAGGAAAGCGAGGGGGCTTTTATATTTTTATCATTATAAAGAATGACTCTTATCTGATTAGCACTCATAGGATGCCACTTATCAATTTAGCACATAAGAGAAGTTTGAGTTTTAAATTTACCACATTTGCGCATGTGTCATGCCACACCAGCTTGACATGTTGACGCCTAGTCAGCATGGGCACGTAAAATGTCGTTGTTACCCCTGTCTTGCTCCTCTCTCTATCCGGGTCCTCTCTGACAGTAGGGTCCCGCAGCTCCTTTCACTGATTTAGGTGGACCCTGCTCGTCAGCTTAATCCCCAACCTCCACCACCTAAAAGCAGGGGATGAAGGTCCGATAGCCATCGGGATTTCGATTCCACCGGCCGGGTGGCCTCACCGACAACGAGTGGTCGCTCGCGAGAACGCCTGTGCCCACGCCGCACCCGAAGGTGGTGCTCGCGCAGCTGGGAGTGGGCGGGGAAGCGCCGGCCATGCGCGCGGGCGACCCTAAGCCGAGCAGCTCGACGGCAAGCGGGCTCCGGCGCGGAGGGAGCAGGAGCGGCGCGCCGACACCTAAGGGAGGTCGAGGCGAAGCAAGGGGCGAGCTTGGGCTGGGATTGTGGTCGCGCTCGCGGATTGGAATGGCAGAGGCCGGCCGGAGCTGTGCTGTTCGCACCGGCGAGGCCATGGCGGAGCTGCTCGCGCCTGCGAAGCCGCGGCGGAGCTGCCTGCGCGCAAGTCGGCGAGGCCGCAGCTGAGCTGCCCGCGCGCAAGCCGGCGAGGCCGCGGCGGAGCTTCCCGCGCGCGTGCCCGCGAGGCCACGGCGGAGCTGCTCCCGCCCGCGCCGCCGAGGCCACGACGGAGCAGCGCGCGCCGGCGGCTGTGCACGGCGGCCAAGGTGCAGCAGGCAAAGACGCTCCTCGCCGTGACGCCCATCTTCGCGTGCACCATCGTCTTCAACACCGTGCTCGCGCAGCTGCAGACTTTCTCGGTGCAGCAGGGCAGCGCCATGGACACCGCGCTCCAGCCGGGGTCCGGCTCCTTCCGCATCCCGCCGGCGTTGCTGCAGGCCATACCCTACGCCGTGCTGCTGGCTTTCGTTCCGGCCTACGAGCTCCTCCTCGTCCCGCTCATGAAGCGCCTCACGGGCACCCGGTCCGGGATCACCCCGCTCCAGCGCATCGGCGTCGGCCTGGGCACCGTCGCGTTCTCGATGGTCGCGGCGGCCGACGTCGAGTGCAGGCGCCGGGACGCCGCTGCGGAGGGCCGCCAGATGTCCGTGCTGTGGATCGTGCCGCAGTTCCTCGTCTTTCGGCGTGTCCGAGATGTTCACCACCGTGGGGCTCATCGAGTTCTTCTACAAGCAGGCGTGCGCCGGCAGCATGCAGGCCTTCCTCACGGCGCTCACCTACTGCTCCTACGCGTTCGGGTTCTACCTCAGCTCGGTGCTCGTCTCGCTGGTGAACAGGGTCACGACGAGGCACGGTGGCCGTGGGCAGCAATGTCATTTCCTTGCCCTTGCTGAGTGTGCGCTAGTGTGTCAGCTCGACGTGGCGTACCACGTAGCTAAATGTGATAAAAATGAAAGACCCATAACGAAACGATGCTGATTCTGTAATCGCTATCCTAAGAATGCTATTCGGGTAAGCGCCGTCTGTAATAATGGTAAAAATGTAAAATGGCCGAAAGCGAGAAGGGCAGGGGGGCGCTCGTGGGAAAAGCCTCAGACGCCATTGCAGACAAGGCAGTGGAACTTTTGTTTGCTTCCTAAATTTCCACCTTTCTAGTTAAATAACGCAACTTTTGGCGTTGGCCCCGGATGGTGCGTGCACCGCGACTTCCAAGGCCTCGTTGAGACCCCTTCAGTTGGTCCCAGTGTCAGAGGTTCATAGCACGTGGACCCAGCGTGGGTCTCCAGAGAATGATGCACGCGCCCAAGGTTTCTCGCTCGTATTCTCCGGCTTTTTTTTCGCAAAATCAAAATAACGTGCCCTTTTCGCGTTGGCTTTGCCTCTGCGCGCGCCTGCACCGCGTCTATGCACGTCGGGTTACGGCCTTTACGGGTGCGTCAGGTGGGGCCACGCGACAGAGACGAAGGTTGTGGCGGGCTCGGATGTGGTACGGGAAGACTGGGTGTATGGGGACGTGGTGACTGGTGAGGTGCGAACGGTAATGGCTTTGTCCTTGGATCCCCACTGTGCGCGGCGATCTAATGTAGCGACGAAGGGCGTGGGGCTAGGGAAGTTACGGTTTTGCCCCTGGGTTTTGGTTGGATTAGCAGTGTGATGGCACTGTAGTGGATCACTATGGGGCTGGGCAGCATGGATTAGGCAGTACACGCCCAGACGTTAAATCGTGCATCAGGATAGTAAAGTCAAAATATAAACATGCATATTTTATATCATATATCAATTTTTTTACAAAAACATATATTATATAATTAAAGCAGCCGTTTTACATAGGGGTCCTCCATGGAAGACCAAATTACATCAAGGTCCTACAACAGGATAAGAAGGCGGCATCGTCGTCGAAGGCGCTGAGGAAGACGAATCCGTCGGCGAGGGGTCACAGGGGCGTCGAAGACGTATGCACCCGGATGGATTGACCGCGCATAGCGCCGGTTAAGGGTGGGACGATAAAGCCATCGAAGGAGAATCATGTCAGCGACAGAAGGATGAAGTTGTTGCCATCGCCAGAGGTTGAAAAAGCTCAGACCAGGATCCTAGGTTGTAACACCTCGGGTGTTATGGTTGCTAATTAATCTGCCATGTCATCATACTGCATCGCAAAGCATCCATGATTAGGTCAACCCTGTTATGCATTAACTAAAATGAGTTTACCTTCTAGGTTGGATGTGCTTCTCAGTGGTGTGATCCAAACCGAAAACCCTAATTTCGAATGCCACCGCAAATACTTAGTCCATGCCTTGCGTAATTTGAGGTGTGTGACTATGTTACACACTAGTGTCAAGTGTAGGGTATGAACTCAAGTACAACATATAAAATGAAGCTCCGAGCTTGAGTTTGAATTGGAATCCAAAAACTTATCGCGAGTTTTTCGATTCGAATTTAAATTCAAATTTGGAGAAATATTAAAAGATTTTCAAAAACTAAATTGGTCAACCAAGAGTGACTTTTGGTCAACCATGTCATGCTTGTCCAAATGATGCTCTTGGATGATGGTTTGATCATTAAGTAATCACCAATTAAGGTAGCAACAAATTCCAATTGAAAATTCCTCCGAAAACCCTAAAATCCAAAACCCTGTTTTACCCCTTTTGAAATAATTCAAAATCTAAGCAAAATTTGGGAGAAAGTTTAAAACCAAGTTTGTAGAAATTTTCAAGGGTTACAACTTTGGTGTTTTGAGTTTTCAAAGTTTTAGTTTAAAATGTGGAGCAATTTTGAAAAGAAGCAAATTTCAAATTTGACCCCTTTTATCCCCAAACTCAAATTTCAAAATAGATGCAGATTTTGAAAATGGTTTGTTTAGCAAAGTTGTAGGTCTTGGCTAGATGTACAACTTTGGTGTTTGGAATTTTTGAAGTTTCAATATAAAATCCAAAGTAATTTCTAAATTATCAAATTTCCAAAAAGTGTCCCCTTTTAAATTTAAACTCAAATTTAAAAATTCAGTTCGAATTTGGAAAAGTGTTCTATACAAAACTTGTAGAGCTTGAAATTCTAAAGATTTCATATCTTGGGAATTTTTCAAGTTGTTACATGGTTTTGGGAGTAATTTGAGAAAATAGTTTGAGTTGGAGCAGTTTGGGGGGGAGAAGCTACAGTGCACGGCGAATCAACATCCGGCAGCACGCGGCATGGGCGCCGGAGAGCCGCCGACGTCACACTGGCCGTTTCCACGACCTTCCAGCATGCCACCACGATCAACTGGACCACCTCGCGCTCTCCAGACTCCTCTCTATCTTCTCAGCTCTATATAAAGCCCACCACAGCTACTGTCGCCGTCTTGTTTCGCCATTACCGCCGCCACCATCCTCACCTCGCCGGCAAAATTCATCCTCTCTACTCCACTGCAGCCCTCTCTATCTTGCCATTAGCTCCGCCATCATCTCGTGAACCGTTTGCGCCTCCCAGCACAGACGCTACCGCTCGGGATCGTCGGGGAGCCGTCGTCTTCAACCTCGGGTCACCGTCGTCCGGGGTGAGCTCCGCCACCGTGGTCAGCTCGGTGCAATCCGAGTTAACGTTTTTGATCTCGTGTTTCTGCATCCTATTTACCTGTGCTTGCTCATGCGCTTGTCGTCTTGTCCAGCGCACGGGGAGACACACCGGAACGTCCAAGTCTTCATTAGAGCGACAGTCGCCATACCTAGGCCGCCGTGCCGCCTCTCGTGGTCAGCCATATCCGTCGCTCTTCCGCGTCCACCAACTCCACATCTAAGCTCGTGGTGAGCCACTGGTGCTTCCCACACCTTCAATTTGGTCGATTATGGCCTCATCGTCGGGGCCATGGCCATCGGCCGGCCATCGTGGCGCCATGGCCGGCCGCGGGAGAGAACAGAGGGAACGGGGAAGAGGAAGGCGAGCGCGTGCAGGCGTGGCTGGGCTAGGCCGCGATGTTGGGCCACGCAGGCACGAGCGCGCGGGCGCGATGCGAGCAGGCCGTGTGGTTGGGCCGAACCGAAGGGAGAACTGAGGAAGCGGCCCGTTCGGAGTTTTTGTTTTCTTTTTCAAAAATGTGAATAGTAATAGTATTTGTTTATTTTATTAAAAAATTCTGTAGAGCTCCAAAAATAGTGAAAAATTTTGTGTAAGCTTTTCAAGATGTAAACTACTTAGAAAAAATATTAAATGCTAAATTTGATTACTTTTTGCAAGTTATTTAATTAGTTCAATTAAATATTAAATGCAACTTCCATGAATTTTAGTAATTAAATTATTAATCCAAAAATCATGAAATTTATTTTAGCACTGTTATAGGCCATGATTAATCCTTAGAAAAAGTTTAAGCTTAATTAGATGAAGTTTGATTTATTATTAATTATGCCCTAATTAATTAAATGTTTAAATAATTGTTAAATTGTTAACTTTAAGTGTTGTATGCCTTTTTGATTGAGTGATGACCTTGGGTCACTAATTCTTGGTGATCCTTGGCACCTTAATTTCATGATTGAGCTCGTTAGTAACATGTTTGCTAAGAAACGTTAGTATCGCTTAAGTTATCGCTATTAGTTAGTAGGTTTTACTGTTTTACGACTGTACCATGAAGGAAGTTGTACTTAAGTCGTAAACCATAGCATATCATCATCAAGCATCATGTTTATTACCGCATCATGTTGAGACATGTTGTATACTCATGTAGTTTTCACTTTCGAAGAGGTCGAAGTTGGCGAGCAAGTCTCCGGAGAAGAGTTGTCGTCGGTGGGTTCTGGACCAGAAGTTAGAGTCTTCGAGTCCGAGTCAGTTGTCATGTTAGAGCAAGGCAAGCCCCGGTGCATTTAAACCCTATCTTGAGTTTTACAAATCTTTATTTTATACTATGGTTTACTACATTAAGTAATTAGGAGTTGAGTGTTAACCCAATTGCTACATTATCATCCTTGATTATTTTGATATCACCTTTGATACCTGTTTTTACTGAAAATGCGTAGTATGCTTTGCCATGCTTACTGAATTAAGCTTTTTAAATGAGTGTTTACATGGTCATAACGACATACTTAATGAATATTGAAGTATGAGAATGAATTAGAAGATCGGGCGGGTGGTTTGGCCACTGCTAACTTGCATTGGGAAACGAGTCTCAATGTAGTATTTTCGCCTTGTCAGTTAAGGACCGTACGTTGTAGTCCTGTTTGTGTTTTGAGACTTTGCAACTAGCCTCATGTCTTGGGGTAAGCCCAAAATGTTAGTGATTCCATTTCGAGAACATCTAACCTCGCACTAGGAGTGGAGAGATGACGGGAGTAGCGTGTACCCTCAGGGCTAGAATCGGGCCGGGTTCGAGGAGTACTGTACTCTCGGGTGGTGATGGACACGTTCTGGTTTTGGGAGATCTAAATGAGGGTTGATATATGCAAGATTTGGTTCTACATATGTCGTGAGGTTAGAGATTCCCAGCTGGGTATAATTGGTTCGAATCATCGTTTGCTCCTCGGTTATGGAGACTCGATCACTTGTCCTGCATCGTAGTTAAGAGCTAGAATTGAAAGAAAGAATGAGAAAGATCTTGATGAGAATTACTTTGATCTAGATTAGGATCACTTAGAATTAGTTAATGAACCATCAATGGTAAAAGTAAAATATTGAAGGTAAGGACTTACTTTAGTAAGCTTTTCTGCAAAAGAAATTTTGATTCTTGAATACCCGTACCTTGATTCCTGTCACACCCGGTTTTAAGGACAAAACCAGACATACACTATATGTGAAATAAAGAAGTCAAATCTCACATATAGCCACAGATAAGTGTAATATCAAGAGACAAATGCTTAATAATCATAACTCAATAGTATAAAATATACCTTAGAGAGCAACATAGCGGAAAGATAACTCCAAACACCGGGTGTAGACTTCACTCCAGGAACAAACTGATTGGTTGATCACAAACCTAACAATTCCAAAATTCTAGAAATCTGATACCCTTCCTGAGATGTGGGAAATAGCAAGAGTGAGTCCATGTCGAACTCAACAAATGTAACACGGGGTTCATGAGGCTCAAAAGGCTAGACACTGGTTTGACTGCATTTAGCTTTTAATTGTCACAATTTTATTACATGAGTAGCATCAAATTTGCATTAATCCCACAATAAATATATGATTAATGTAAATATGAATAACGAATAGCAAAACACATATTAAACCAATAAATGTTCATCTATTCTGTGAAGGTCCAAGGCCGCTCGTATCCGTGAGCACGGCTAGTATACCAGTTTATTAAACTCTGCGCAGAGGTGTACACTTTCACTGCGAGTCGTGATTACCCATATGCCCGGGATCGCAACTCCCAAAACACTTCCAAGGTGAGCATGCAGGGAAACACTATGAAGCCTTTCAAAGGTTCGTCTAACAAGTTAGGATCGCTCGGTTTCCAAAGTCAGTCCGTGTGATTCTACCACGCAGGGATCCACAGTCTGCTCTTCCCCATTTGCGCCATAAGAGTAACCTCTAACAAGCTAGAAAAGGTCCTCATATTGAGCTAAAGCTAGAGCCATTATAGCCCTCACAGTTGTACTATAAGTCCTGGATGTTCGTTCACAGATGAGTCCTTGTGAAGAGAAACTAGAGCACTAAAGATAACCCCATGCTCTAGCCCTCTTTAAACAGTAATCAAAAAGTCATCTTTTAGTGTTGTTGCATATTCCATTAATCATATTACAAGATCATAGTTTATGTTCAGCGCTAGCAAAAGCTACCCAATGCAAAATCCCATAGGTGACAAGGTATAGATAAAAAACTAGAAAAATTCTTAATGGTATTCAATATAGACACATGCAATATGATTTTTTAAGGTTAAAGTGAATAGGACAACAAGAAAATCCCATGTTGTACTTGTCTTAAATTGATATCCTTCTTTCTATAGATTTGTCACCTCCAAAGAACTGCTTCTTGATTACCACGTAAATCTCACCGACTGGACATGATTGTAAAGCACCACACAAGCATCCATACAATCATACATGATGCAAACAATAGATCTATATTAGAACAGTACACCAATCATAAAAAAATAAGTAAAAGAGTTTGAAACACGATCATACGCATCGCTACGAACACAAAGTCGCTCAAAGCACGCTAATCGAAGCTACAGTTGAAAAGATACAACTACCGATAGATTTACCCATGAGACTATTAACTTCATGTATCTTAATGGTATAAAAACATATATAAGATATTTTATAGAGATTATAATTTAAGTCAAATTTAGATTCGAATTATAAAACTAAAGTAAAACAAATCATATTTTTATTTATAAAACCCAGTTGCATAATTATTATTTAAGATATGATTCAAACCATGAAATTCTAATATTAGCGACATGATAAACACTGTTACAAATGCGTAGATCTCGTTGCTATGAATCTAACGCAACTTGAATGGCTCAAAACGGAGTTGAAACGTAGAAGATATGAAATAAACAAGATTTCCTCTATTAAAATAATAAATTAAATCTAATCACGAATTTTAAAAGTTAAAATCCTACTTAACAGTAGTACTAACATGTAGAGCTCGCAAATACAAACCTAACGCAATTTGAACGGGTCAAATCGGAGTTAAAACGGAGAAGTTATGGCTAAAACAAACTCAGTGGCAATTCTGTAAATAGCTGAAAACGTATTTTTGAATTGACTGAGATCAAACTATGCTTTCAAAAGGATAAAACGCGATACGGGAATATGCTTTGGACTGCGGGTTCTATACTTAAAATTCCCAGAGTCTCTTTAGCAAAAGTGCCAGCCGAACCGGTACCGTCTAATCTCAGCCGTTGGATACGAATTGAATGGATCGGATCGAATCGAGTCAGCCGACGGCGGCGCTCGGCCGGAACAGAGCCGCGACGACGAGTTCCGTGGTGGCGCCATCACCGGAGATGGCTATCTCGCGATTAAAAGCATTACCTCACAAAAGAAATATACCAACGGATAGAGCACACTAAGGCGAACTCACCACGAGCAAAAACAACCCTCATGAAGAACCGAGGGAGGCGTGCGGCTTGGAGAGGCGGACGATGGCGGCGAGATAGGGCTCCCGCTCACGGTGGCATCTCAGAAGCTCCGTTGACACCGCAAAGGAGTTGGATATAGTCGGAAAGATGTGCGGGCTCGGCTTATATAGCCCGGAGACGATCCAATTAAGGAAGGAAAAGATTGGGAGAGAAGGATTCGGTCGGTGGTGAACGAGGGAAAGAAATCCGGTGCGGCGTGGGGAGGAAGAAGGCGTCCTGACATGCGGGTCCACAGCGTCAGTGACTGACAGGCGGTCGTCGGCGCGCGCTCGCGCTAGCTAGGCCAGTGGCGGCTCGCTGGGCTCGGCCTAGGCGAAAAGTGGGAAAAAGAAGAGCGTCTGCGCGAGAGACAGGCCGCAGCGGTGGAGGGCGGATGCACGCGCGCGCGAGCAGGCGGCTCGGCCCAGAGCAGCAAGCAGAGGGAGGGGAGACGGGCCGCACGAGGGAGAGAGCAGCCGGGGCGCGGGGGAGAAAAAGGACTCGGCCGAAAGCTGAGAAGAGGAATAAAATCCTTTTCTTTTTCCTTTTCACATATTTCAAAGCATTTTCAAATGATTTTGAATCCTATTTTGAATTTGAATCAAACCACTCAATACAAAAATTTAAATGCAACAGCATGAGTGCACAAACATGTTCCTACCCTTATAATTGATTTTAAGTTAAAAATTATTATTACTCTAAATTTGTATGCCCACAAAATTGTATAAAAATCATATTTACCTAATTTTAGATATCCCAAAATTTTAGGGTGTTACAATTCTACCCCCTTAAAATGAATCTCGTCCCGAGATTCGGAAGATGATGATGAAAGAGATAATGACACTCTGTCTTTATTCGATCCTCATTTTACAAATTACATCTTTCGTTGAGAGTCATGAGGCAGTTTCTCAGATCCTAACTGACTAATGTGCCTAAGCAAGATCATCTCTCCTATTGAGCTCCTCCAAAGTTGTTTGTTCCTCTGCTATGACTTCCGTAAACTCATGATCCACTTTGCTATCCTCGGTGTACCTATCTTCTAATTGATCATTCTCGTCTTCCTCAGGTAAGAGTCGACCCCCTTGATACTCAATTCTTTTCCCTAACGGTGTTGTTAAGAGCATTGTGCACCGAGTACCATGAATCACTCCTTTGTGTGCACAGAGCCATCCATTACCAAGAACCACGCGAATTTTAAGTGACTCCAACACAATGAGTGTTGCGGTGAATTTTTCCTTATTTATGACAAGACTGACGTCCGGGCATATCTGATCTGCCTGTATTTCTCTCACTGGGGTTTGAACTAGCAAAGGCCTCCTCGTTGGACACTTCACCATCTGGCACGTCTCTACCATGTCAGCGGAAATGAAAGAATGCGAAGCACTAGGGTCAAATAGAGCAAAAACTTGTACTGAACTTACTTGAATATAACCTCCCACCACTTTGGTAACTCCATGAATTTTATCCATATCCACATTGCTCAGTCTTCCATTGACATAGTTTGGCTGCGCTTTGCTTCCTTGAGCCGGCTTCTTATGGACTTTCCTTTTTCGCTTTCGTCGTTGTGGATTCTGACTTAGTTCACTCCCAACTTGCTCTACAACGTTGTTGTTTTGATAGTGCTCAGCTTTATCATACCCATAACATCCTTCAATGGCAGAAACATCAGCCTTTTCCCACATATCAGTGTGAGACGTCATATAGGACTCCTGAGTCATGAGATACTACACTTCCTGTCATCAAGTGACCAACATCAGCAACACGAGCAAGTACTAATGATCATAATCATGAGCTATCTAAAGGGACAACTCTCGCCTCTATGGATCCAGAATTATCAACCTTGTATACAGACATTTTTGCTTGAGAGTGGCAACTCAAATCATGGAGACTAACCAATACTTTCAAATAAAGAATTAAAACTTAATAAACCTTCTTTGCATTGGCTACCCCCTTAAAATAAGGGACACCAATAAGGTAGCTTGAACCCTTTTTTTAGATGAGCTAACTAGCATCCATACGTTCTAATATCCTAATGATTCTTTTGTGCATAGGTAGAAACAAGAAATCTGAAGTTTCTCGCGAGCAGAAAATCAGCAACGCGATAAAACTGCCACAACTCTCGTTTTGTAATCCCAATGAAGTTCCACCTTATACCGTTGGAAAGCTTATGAAATTTCCTGAAACTTTCTTATAGAACACTTTTCCAAATTCTGTAGATGACTTGGTCGAAAACAGCACATAACAGACTCTGTTCTAATTTTCAGACAGCACAGTTGCATCGTCTTGTGATTTTTGTATCTCCCAATCCAAAATAGCTATCAGGGTGGTTCTTGCATTTAGAGAAAGGTATTGAAGTCTACTTTTGTCCAGAATTTTCTCATGATTTTTGGTCTTTCAAGAACAGAGATATAAGTTGATAAAGACAGGTTGCTCCGAAAGACAAGATATAGAAAGCAGGAGATAACCAAAACCCATATATTTATTTCATTAATCCTTATACCTTATACATATAAACTAAATGAAATCATGGACAAAACCCACAAGATCATTCCACTCATTACAAAATTCCAACTCAAACATAAACATAAGCACAGAGCAACTAAACATTTAAAAAAATTCATAAGCCACACATTAAGACGACTCAATTTGGCTACTAACGGTTTTATTACACGGGACATAACTCCTATTTCTTAAACATGGTGTGATTGCAGCATCATCCAAAGTAGATAGCATCTCTTACATTCCTTAGTCTTCTATAATGACATCTGAAATCCAGCATCCCTCTTTACCATTCTTAGTGTTCATACCCTTAGATGGGTCAACCTTGTATCCCTCAGGTGTAGGTTTAATACCCTCATACTCAATCCTTTCTCCTGAAAGTGTAGTTAGAACCACTAAACGTTGGGCATACTTAATCACTCCTTTACAAGTAGATAACCAGTCTATTCCAAGGATAACATCAATGTCCATTAATTCCAAAACAATGAGGTTTGCCTTAAAATTTACCCCCTTTATGTCAAGACTAACTTTTGGGCATACGCGGTTCGCCTTTATTTCACCTCTTGGAGTCTTAACCATCACTGTTTTCCCCCTTAGAAGCATAAATATGATATGATCTTCTACATATTGTCTAGATATGAACGAATGTGAGGCACTGGAGTCAAACAAAACCTTGGCATTTCCTGAACTTATAGGAATTGATCCAAACATGACCTCCTTAGCTCCAGGAATGGTGGTAATATCCACATGTTTCAACCTTCCATGGATGTAATTTCTCTTTAATTTATTTCATTGCTCATATTCCTTTTGGACATCCTGTCCTGGGTCTTGCTATTGTTGATTCTTCTGCGGGCAAGATTTGACATAATGTCCTTCCTGCTAGCAATGATAACACTTTCTCTTAGCTGGATCTTTTGTGATGTCATACTCCACGGAACTGTTGCTTGGTATGCTGCTATCTTGCTGGCCATAAAAGTTCACCTTCGTCCCTTTGGCTTGTTTCTTAGCTCGTTTGGCCTTTCAGGGTTGATACTCCTTATAGGTAATTGTCCACCCATCTATGACTACCTCATGGGGAGTAGTTTTAGCTTGAGAGGCCTCTAACTCTTCAAGGTTTGGATTTATTTGACAAGGGATCAGAGCTGCATGTGACAATGTAGTATAACTCGATTGCTGATTGCTTTCCACAATTGGTTCTAGTGAGATTGTCTCCCTCTTCTTGTCCATGTTGACCTCAAAATTTGGATCCACCTTGACTTTTCCCTTATTAGACTCGTTTTGAAGACATGGAAAACCATAATACTTACAACAGTGACATTGTTCCTGCCTCCCAAGTGCCTTACTATCAACATCTTTATTGGATTTCATATTCTTCCAAGCTTCTGCTACTTGTATCTTCTCTGGCCCCTTGGGTATGTTGGCCTGACCTTGAGATGAGCATGGTTGAGAATTTCCATGTTGAGCGATTTCTTCTAGTAATTGGTTTTGCATTGCTAATGGCTTCTTGTCAAATGTGACCAAGAGCGACACAATTCAGTCCTCTTAACCTCACAATCTTCTCATCACGAGCCGTCTAATAGACAAGGAGAAAAGATTCAAACTAGAGACAAGCTTTTTATAATAGAACGGGGATAGAATTAAGCATAACTTTAAGAAAATAACAAAGTTAAAGAGAAGGCAAGGAATAGGCAAAAATGAAAACATGCTAAACGTCCAGTTCTAACTAGGCTTGCGTCCTACAGTCAGCATTGCTCTGATACCACTCTGTCACACCCGGTTTTAAGGACAAAACTAGACATACACTATATGTGAAATAAAGAAGTCAAATCTCACATATAGCCACAGATAAGTATAATATCAAGAGACAAATGCTTAATAATCATAACTCAATTGTATAAAATATACCTTAGAGAGCAACACAGCGGAAAGATAACTCCAAACACCGAGTGTAGACTTCATTCCAGGAACAAACTGACTGGTTGATCACAAGCCTAATAATTCCAGAATTCTAAAAATCTGATACCCTTCTTGAGATGTGGGAAATAGCAAGAGTGAGTCCATGTCGAACTCAACAAATATAACACGGGGTTCATGAGGCTCAAAAGGCAAGACACTGGTTTGACTGCATTTAGCTTTTAATTGTCACAATTTTATTACATGAGTAGCATCAAATTTGCATTAATCCCACAATAAACATATGATCAATGTAAATATGAATAACGAATAGCAAAACACATATTAAACCAATAAATGTTCATCTATTCTGTGAAGGTCCAAGGCCGCTCGTATCCGTGAGCACAGCTAGTATACCAGTTTATTAAACTCTGCGCAGAGGTGTACACTTTCACTGCGAGTCGTGATTACCCATATGCCCGGGATCACGACTCCCAAAACACTTCCAAGGTGAGCAGGCAGGGAAACACTATGAAGCCTTTCAAAGGTTCGTCTAACAAGTTAGAACCGCTAGGTTTCCAAAGTCAGTCCGTGTGATTCTACCACACAGGGATCCACAGTCTGCTCTCCCCCATTTGCGCCACAAGAGTAACCTCTAACAAGCTAGAAAAAGGTCCTCATACTGAGCTAAAGCTAGAGCTATTATAGCTCTCACAGTTGTACTGTAAGTCTCGGATGTTCGTTCATAGATGAGTCCTTATAGAGAGAAACTAGAGCACCAAAGATAACCCCATGCTCTAGCCCTCTTTAAACAGTAATTAAAAAGTCATCTTTTAGTGTTGTTGCATATTCCATTAATCATATTACAAGATCATAGTTTATGTTCAGCGCTAGCAAAAGCTACCCAATGCGAAATCCCATAGGTGACAAGGTATAGATAAAAACTAGGAAAATTCTTAATGGCATTCAATATAGACACATGCAATATGATTTTATAAGGTTAAAGTGAATAGGACAACAAGGAAATCCCATATTGTACTTGCCTTAAATTGATATCCTTCTTTCTGTAGATTTGTCACCTCCAAAGAACTGCTTCTTGATTACCACGTAAATCTCACCGACTGGACATGATTGTAAAGCACCACACAAGCATCCATACAATCATACACGATGCAAATAATAGATCTGTATTAGAACAGTACACCAATCATACAAAAATAAGTAAAAGAGTTTGAAACACGATCATACGCATCGCTACGAACACAAAGTCGCAAAAAGCACGCTAATCGAAGCTACAGTTGAAAAGATACAACTACCGAAAGATTTACCCATGAGACTATTAACTTCATGTATCTTAATGGTATAAAAACGTATATAAGATATTTTATAGAGATTATAATTTAAGTCAAATTTAGATTCGAATTATAAAACTAAAGTAAAACAAATCATATTTTTATTTATAAAACCAGTTGCATAATTGTTGTTTAAGATATGATTCAAACCATGAAATTCCAATATTAGCGACATGATAAATACTGTTACAAATGCGTAGATCTTGTTTCTATGAATCTAACGCAATTTGAATGGCTCAAAACGGAGTTGAAACGTAGAAGATATGAAATAAACAAGATTTCCTCTATTAAAATAATAGATTAAATCTAATCATGAATTTTAAAAGTTAAAATCCTACTTAACAGTAGTACTAACATGTAGAGCTCGCAAATACGAACCTAACGCAATTTGAACGGGTCAAATCGGAGTTAAAACGGAGAAGTTATGGCTAAAACAAACTCAGTAGCAATTCTGTAAATAGCTGAAAACGTATTTTTGAATTGACTGAGATCAAACTACGCTTTCAAAAGGATAAAATGCGATACGGGAATACGCTTTGGACTGCGGGTTCTATACTTGAAATTTCTAGGGTCTCTTTAGCAAAAGTGCCAGCCGAACCGGTACCGTCTAATCTCAGCCGTTGGATACGAATTGAATGGATCGGATCGAATCGAGTCAGCCGACGGCGGCGCTCGGCCGGAACAGAGCCGCGACGACGAGTTCCACGGTGGCGCCATCACCGGAGATGGCTATCTCGTGATTAAAAGCATTACCTCGCGAAAGAAATATACCAACAGATAGAGCACACTAAGGCAAACTCACCACGAGCAAAAACAACCCTCATGAAGAACCGAGGGAGGCGTGCGGCTTGGAGAGGCAAACGATGGCGGCGAGATAGGGCTCCCGCTCATGGTGGCATCTCGGAAGCTCCGTTGACACCGCGAAGGAGTTGGATGGAGTCAGAAAGATGTGCGGGCTCGGCTTATATAGCTCGGAGACGATCCAATTAAGGAAAAGATTGGGAGAGAAGGATTCGGTCGGTGGTGAACGAGGGAAAGAAATCCGGTGTGGCGTGGGGAGGAAGAAGGCGTCCTGACATGCGGGTCCACAGCGTCAGTGACTGACAGGCGGTCATCGGCGCGCGCTCACGCTAGCTGGGCCAGTGGCGGCTCGCTGGGCTCGGCCCAGGTGGAAAGCGGGAAAAAGAAGAGCGTCTATGCGAGAGACAGGCCGCAGCGGTGGAGGGCGGACGCGGGCGCGCGCGCGAGCAGGCGGCTCGGCCCAGAGCAGCAAGCAGAGGGAGGGGAGACGGGCCGCGCGAGGGAGAGAGCAGCCGGGGCGCGGGGGAGAAAAAGGGCTGGGCCGAAAGCTGAGAAGAGAAATAAAAATCCTTTTCTTTTTCCTTTTCACATATTTCAAAGCATTTTCAAATGATTTTGAATCTTATTTTGAATTTGAATTAAACCACTCAATACAAAAATTTAAATGCAATAGCATGAGTGCACAAACATGTTCCTACCCTTATAATTGATTTTAAGTTAAAAATTATTATTACTCTAAATTTGTATGCGCACAAAATTACATAAAAATCATATTTACGTAATTTTTAAATATCCTAAAATTTTAGGGTGTTACAATTCCCTCGAGCTAGCATGCCATTAGAGTCTTTTCTTAGTTGGGTAAGTCTTGTTGAGTACTCTCGTACTCAGAGTTTGTTAAACCCCTTATTGCAGGTGCGGTTCATGAACAAGTCTGCTTTGAACCTTGTTGCATTACCGTTGTGGCTGAAGAAAGTGACGACGAGTAGACTGTGTGGCCTCTGGGCAAGGCATCTCGTTTGTGTGATTGTAATAAAGTTACTACTGATACTTCCCTACTACCGGTTTGTAATAATGTTACATAAGGTTTGAAGTTTAGAAACTATGGTTTGTAAATTTAAGTTATTGTAAGACTTTTGCTACTTTACTCTGTTGGTATTTTGAATAAACTGTTGTAATATTGCAATACTCCTGTGATTGGATCCTGTTTGGAGGAAAGCAGACCTTTTAAGTTATGAGGAACATAAGTACGATTGTCATAGGTCATTATGACGATGACAGGTACATGTGGGCTATCATAATTAGGAGGTTCTGTGACAGCTGATACCAGAGCATAATTACTAGAGTTATTGTAGTATTACTTTATAAAACTTCAAAATGATTGGATCGAACAAACTTAATATTGATATTTTGGTCCAAATTGCTTTTGGCTTATTCCAATCTACTTTTTGTAGTTTCTTTAGATCATATTTGAAAGCTTCGTAGTGAAGTATCATGTTATATTGCCCTAAGTTACAAATGTTTTTGCATGTGTTACTTAAACTTTTCTGTTAGTTCGTAAGTATAATGCATGCATCATGTTTAATTAACCTACTTAAGTTATCTTCCCTTTTAAAGTGGTTTGGGTTAAGTAAGGTTCAATCCTATTCATGCTAACCTTCAGATCCCTCCCATCTGTCCTCATCTTTCTAATTCTGTCTTGCTTCAGGATGGCACGTGTGAAGATGACTCCTCGTAAGAAAACTGGTCCGCAAGGAGTGCCACGTCATCAGTTGGCAACCAGAGGTGATGGAGCGAGCAGTAGTCGCAATCTGAACCCGGATTCCCAATTAGAGGTCGCAAGGCTTACGTTAGAGATAGATCGACTGAAGCGCAACATACATTTTTAGAAACAGTGCCAGAACAAGTCTCTGGAAAAGGAGACAGAAGCCAGGGCTCATGTTTGAGAGTTGGAACTTTATGTGACACACCTAGAGCAGTACAATACAATTCTACATGAGGAAGTCCATAGGCTACATGACCTGATGAATCCCAATCATCATCCCTAGGCGATAGAAGATGATGTCGGTGCCGTGGTCGTTCCTGGTGGAGAGGATAATGAGGAAGAGGATCCGGAAGAAAATGAACTCATGATGGAAAGTGGGGATGAGGCAAGTCATGTCACTGGTGCAAGTGTTCAGGAGAATGAGGATGGAGTAATAGTGATCAGTGATGATGATGAGGAATGAAGCATCGAAATGGATGGTTATGTAATATAGTAGTATTTCCTGTTTTCTAAGAACCTTAGCGGGTAGTTGCTTGCTTGCGAGCAAGTTTGTAATAAAAATAATATAAGATAAGTTTGATGTGTGTACTAGTACTGTACTAACTGCTTTTTAATTTAATAAAGCAATGTAAATAAACATGGTTTGTGTACAACAGATGGATGATACTGGAACTTCTCAGGCTAGGGACAATACTCCAAATCTCCCACCATTTCCACCTACTCTGGCAGAAGCTATTGAAGCGTTGGTCAATGCCACTACTCCGTTGGCCCAGAATCAGAACGGAAATCAGGGTCGTCGAGGCCGAAACAATGGAGGAGAAACCACTTATGTGGATTTCACCGATACCCGTCCACCGGTGTTTTCAAAGGCCGATGAGCCGCTAGAGGCAGATGACTGGCTCCGAACAATGGAGCAAAAGTTTGAACTTATCTAGTGCACGGAATACTAGAAACCCATGTTTGCAGCACAGCAGCTCAGGGGTGCCACAGGGGCGTGGTGGGCAAATCTGGTCGCCGCACAGCCTGCTGGCCATTGTATCACTTAGCAAGAGTTTCATGATGCTTTCAGAGCACACTATATTCTAGATGGTGTTATGGCCATGAAGTTAGAAGAGTTTCTCTCTCTAAAACAGGGAAACCAGACAGTTCTTCAGTATGTTGGCAAATTTAATCATCTGTCATAGTATGCAGTCGAGTATGTGAATACTGATGCAAAGAAGAAGAGTTGTTTTATGAGGGGTTTGAATACCAAGATCCAGGCAGCATTGGTCACATGCTATAATGCCACATATCATGAAGTAGTCAATGTCGCTATCGCTTCAGAAGAGAAGTCCCGCATTCACAAAGAGTCAAAGAAAAAGAAGCAAGTGTTGTCTAGCTCATCAGGCGGCATTAAGAAGCGTCAAAGGTTTATCTACCACCCTCAGAATCATTTCCACCCTCTTTATCGTCCACCGCAATACCAAGCTCGGTCATAGACGTTTATCCATCCTACCGCAATCCAGCAATATCCACAACAGCCAAATGCCCCTAGCATTCGAAATCAGAGCTCAATAACCCATAACTTTCCCTGCTATAACTGTGGAAGGCCAGGCCACTTCTCAAAGGACTGCCCGTATCTAAGGCAGTACAACCCCAATTATCCAAGAGCTCCGGTACCACAACAACAACAGCCTTAGAGTAAGAATAATAATCTAAATGTCCAAAAGGGTAAGGGTTAAAAGAAGAAGACGGGACGTGTATTCTACACCCAAGTAAGTGCAATTCCAGAGGGAGAACCTATTATGATGGGTATGTTCCCTGTTGCTAATCATCTAGCAGTACTGTTATTTGATTCTGGTGCATCGCATACATTCATAAATCGCACCTTTGTTACAAAGCATGACATTCCAATTATGGGAACACAAGAGAATTTCTTTATTCAGTCGCCCGGGGGACAACTGTGTACTAAGGAAATGGTACGAGACGTACCTATAGAGTTGGGTGGGCATATATTTCCTACCTCAATGATAATATTATAGAAACATGATATAGATGTAATTCTGGGTATGAATTGGATGTACCAACGAGGAGCTATTATAGATGCACTGCACAGAACTATAAAGTTGAACTTGCTAGATAATAAATCTCATCTTCTTATCTAACTTCCTATTCCAAAGAGAACAGTTGAGAAGATATGTGCAACCTCAGTGAAAGAGATTTGTGATATACCGATAGTCTGTGAATTTCCAGATGTGTTTCTAGATGATCTACCTGGTTTGCCACCGGACCGAGAAGTAGAATTTGTAATTGAGTTAAAACCTGGTACTGCCCAAATATCTAGGAGAGCTTATAGAATGCCACCAAATGAATTGGCCAAACTCAAGGTTCAATTGCAAGAGTTGCTTGAAAAAGGTTTCATCAAACCCAGTTCATCACCATGGGGATGTCCGACTCTTTTTGTCAAGAAGAAGGATCAGACTTTAATGATGTGTATTGACTATCGTCCATTGAATGAAGTAACCATTAAGAACAAGTACCCGTTGCCTCGCATTGATATACTTTTTGATCAACTTGCAGGGGCAAAGGTATTTTCAAAGATCGATCTTCGATCGGGGTACCATCAAATCAAGATTCGACCAGAAGACATTCCAAAGACTGCATTCACTACCAGATATGGATTGTATGAGTATCTAGTTATGTCTTTTAGCCTCACTAATGCACCGGCACATTTCATGTATTTGATGAACTCAGTTTTTATGTCAGAGCTTAACAAGTTTGTGGTTGTCGTTATTGATGATATTCTGGTATACTCCAAAAGTGAAGAAGAGCATGCTGAGCACATTAGAGTTGTTCTGACTCATTTGAGAGATCATCAACTATATGCCAAGTTTAGTAAATGTGAGTTTTGGTTAAAGGAAGTACAATTCTTAGGACATGTGTTGTCAGCCGAGGGAGTAGCAGTTGATCCTGGTAAGGTGAAAGATATCTTGAATTGGAAACCACCAATCTCAGTTCATGAAGTCCGAAGTTTTCTAGGAATGGTGGGTTATTACCATCGATTCATACCTGACTTTTCAAAGGTAGCCAAGCTAATCACGGAGTTGTTGAAAAATCAAACCAAATTCATCTGGTCTCCAAAATGTGAGAAGGTTTTTAGAATTCTAAAGAAGTCACTGACAACTGCTCCAGTTTTAGCACAACCAGATATAGAGAAGCCGTTTGATGTGTACTGTGATGCCTCTGGTATTGGCCTTGGTTGTGTATTGATGCAAGAAGGCAGAGTCATTGCTTATGCCTCGAGACAGTTGAAGCGTCACAAAGAGCATTATCCAACTCATGATCTTGAATTAGCAGCTGTGGTTCATGCATTGAAAATCTGGCGTCATTACTTGTTGGGTAATACTTGCCACATTTATACAGATCACAAAAGCTTGAAGTATATCTTTACTTAGACAGAATTGAATATGAGGCAAAGAAGGTGGCTTGAGTTAATAAAGGATTATGATCTAGAAGTGCACTATCACCCTGGAAAAGCAAATGGTGTTGCTGATGCACTCAGTAGAAAGAATCATTGCAATTGTATGACTGTGAAGCCAATGGATTATAGTTTATGTTATGAATTGGAAAAGTTGAATATTAAAATAGTCCAATAAGGTCAGTTAACCAATGTCACTATGGAATCAACAATCAAAGATCAGATTATATCTGGACAGAGAAAGAATTCCGGTATAACCCACATCAAAGAAAAAGTTAGATCAGGTCAACAGACAGATTTCAGTATTGATGATACAGATGTGTTGTGGTTCAAGAACCGGTTAGTGGTACCAAAAGTTCTAGAGTTACGACAGCTCATTCTTGATGAAGCACATAATACAAGGTTTTCTATTCATCCAGGGAGTAATAAGATGTATCAGAATTTGAAACAGAGATTCTGGTGGACTAAAATGAAAATTGAGATAGCTAAGTATGTTGCCAGATGTGACACTTGTCGTAGAGTGAAGGCTGTACGTCTGAAGCCGGCAGGAAGGTTACAACCATTGCCTATCCCATCTTGGAAGTGGGATAATATTGGCATGTATTTTATTACTGGTTTACCCACAACATCAAGAAAGTTTGATTCAATCTGGGTGATTATAGATTGACTTACCAAGTTAGCACATTTCCTTCCAGTAAAAATAAAATATTCTATAGTGAAGCTTGCAAAGATATATCTTGAAAGAATACTGAGTGTACATGGGGTACCAAAAACTATTATTTCTGATAGAGGTCCACAGTTTGTCTCCAAATTCTGGATGGAGTTACACAAGTCATTGGGTACGAAAGTTATACATAGCTTAGCTTATCATCCTCAGACTTCAGGACAGACTGAAAGAGTGAATCAAAATTTTAAAGATATGTTAAGATCTTGTGCTCTCACTTATCAAGACCAATGGGATGAATGTTTACCGTTAGCAGAATTCTCCTATAATAATAGCTATCATGAAAGTATCAAAATGGCACCGTTTAAAGCATTGTATGGCCGTAGATGCAGAACTCCGTTGAACTGGTTATAACCGGGAGAAATATGGTTTTATGGAGTTGATCTGGTAAAGAAAACAGAAGAAAAAGTCAAGCAGATTCAAAAGAGTTTAAAAGTGGCTCAGTCCCGACAAAAGAGTTATGCTGACAAAAGGCGTAGACCCTTGATGTTTAAAGTGTGAGATTATGTTTATCTGAAAGTGTCACCCATGAAAGGAGTTACTTGATTTGGAGTCAAGAGCAAACTCGCACCACGTTATATTAGCCCATTCCAAATCATTCAAAAATGTAGAAAGGTGGCATATAAATTAAAGTTGCCTGAACAACTGTCAGCCGTGCACAATGTATTTCATGTTTCGTAATTGAAAAAGTGTCTTCAAGTGCCTGATCAAGTTGTTGATGTTGAAGGAGTTGAACTTGAGCCTGATTTGACATACTCTGAATATCCTGTCCGAGTTTTGGATCAAAAGGATTGTGTTACCTGAAGTAGAACAATCAAATGGTACAAGATACAACGGGATCAACATTCAGAAGAAGAAGCCACGTGGGAATCAGAATATTACCTGTTGAAGAATTTCCTCGAGTTCTTTGCTTCTATCTAGGTTGCAATTTCTTCTTTAAATTGTAACCTGTCCTTTTCAAATTTTTGTAATGTAGAAAACCCCCTACCTATTTTGTAGACAAGTTCTGAACATGTTTGTTTGACACGTTTCCTTTTCCATTACTTAACTCAAGGCTTTAAATCTCAGGACGAGATTTCTTTAAGGGGGAAGGGCTGTAACACCTCGGGTGTTATGGTTGCTAATTAACCTACCATGTCATCATACTGCATCGCAAAACATCCATGATTAGGTCAACCCTGTTATGCATTAACTAAAATGAGTTTACCTTCTAGGTTGGATATGCTTCTCAGTGGTGTGATCCAAACCGAAAACCCTAATTTTGAATGCCACCGCAAATACTTAGTCCATGCCCTGCGTAATTTGAGGTGTGTGACTGTGTTACACACTAGTGTCAAGTGTAGGGTATGAACTCAAGTACAACATATAAAATGAAGCTCCAAGCTTGAGTTTGAATTGGAATCCAAAAACTTGTCGCGAGTTTTCTGATTCGAATTTAAATTCAAATTTGGGGAAATATTAAAAGATTTTCAAAAGCTAAATTGGTCAACCAAGAGTGGCTTTTGGTCAACCATGTCATGCTTGTCCAAATGATGCCCTTGGATGATGGTTTGATCATTAAGTAATCACCAATTAAGGTAGCAACAAATTCCAATTGAAAATTCCTCCGAAAACCCTAAAATCCAAAACCCTATTTTACCCCTTTTGAAATAATTCAAAATCTAAGCAAAATTTGGGAGAAAGTTTAAAACCAAGTTTGTAGAACTTTTCAAGGGCTACAACTTTGGTGTTTTGAGTTTGCAAAGTTTTAGTGTAAAATGTGGAGCAATTTTGAAAAGAAGCAAATTTCAAATTTGACCCCTTTTATCCCCAAACTCAAATTTCAAAATAGATGCAGATTTTGAAAATGGTTTGTTTAGCAAAGTTGTAGGTCTTGGCTAGATGTACAACTTTGGTGTTTGGAGTTTTTGAAGTTTCAATATAAAATCCAAAGTAATTTCTAAATTATCAAATTTCCAAAAAGTGTCCCCTTTTAAATTTAAACTCAAATTTAAAAATCCAGTTCGAATTTGCAAAAGTGTTCTATACAAAACTTGTAGAGCTTGAAATTATGAAGATTTCATATCTTGGTAATTTTTCAAGTTGTTACATGGTTTTGGGAGTAATTTGAGAAAATATTTTGAGGTGGTGCAGTTTGGGGGGGAGAAGCTACAGTGCACGGTGAATCAACATCCGGCAGCGCGCGGCATGGGCGCCGGTGAGCCGCCGACGTCATGCTGGCCGTTTCCATGACCTTCCAGCGTGCCACCACGATCAACTGGACCGCCTCGCGCTCTCCAGACTCCTCTCTATCTTCTCAGCTCTATATAAAGCCCACCACAGCTACTGTCGCCGTTTTGTTTCGCCATTACCACCGCCACCATCCTCACCTCGCCGGCAAAATTCATCCTCTCTACTCCACTGCCGCCCTCTCCATCTTGCCATTAGCTCCGCCATCATCTCGCGAACTGTTTGTGCCTCCCAGCACAGATGCTACCGCTCGGGATCATCGGGGAGCCGTCGTCTTCAACCTCGGGTCCCCGTCGTCCGGGGTGTGCTCCGCCACCGTGGTCAGCTCGGTGCAATCCGAGTTAACGTTTTTGATCTCGCATTTCTGCATCCTATTTACCTGTGCTTGCTCATGCGCTTGCCGTCTTATCTAGCACACGGGGAGACACGCCGAAACGTCCAAGTCTTCATCAGAGTGGCAGTCGCCATACCTAGGCTGTCGTGCCGCCTCTCGTGGTCAGCCATATCCGTCGCTCTTCTGCATCCACCAACTCTACGTCTAAGCTCGTGGTGAGCCACTGGTGCTTCCCGCACCTTCAATTTGGTCGATTATGGCCTCATCGTCGGGGCCGTGGCCATCGGTCGGCCGTCGTGGCGCCATGGCCGGCCACGGGAGAGAATAGAGGGAACGGGGAAGAGGAAGGCGAGCATGTGCGGGCGTGGCTAGGCTAGGCCACGATGCTGGGCCACACAGGCACGAGCGCGCGGGCACGATGCGAGCAAGCCGTGTGGTTGGGCCGAACCGAAGGGAGAACGGAGGAAGCGGCCCGATCGGAGTTTTTGTTTTCTTTTTCAAAAATGTGAATAGTAATAGTATTTGTTTATTTCATAAAAAATTCTGTAGAGCTCCAAAAATAGTGAAAAATTTTGTGTAAGCTATTCAAGATGTAAGCTACTTAGGAAAAATATTAAATGCTAAATTTGATTACTTTTTGCAAGTTATTTAATTAGTTCAATTAAATATTAAATGCAACTTCCATGAATTTTAGTAATTAAATCATTAATCCAAAAATCATGAAATTTATTTTTACACTGTTATAGGCCATGATTAATCCTTAGAAAAAGTTTAAGCTCAATTAGATGAAGTTTGATTTATTATTAATTATGCCCTAATTAATTAAATGTTTAAATAATTGTTAAATTGTTAACTTTAAGTGTTGTGTGCCTTTTTGATTGAGTGATGACCTTGGGTCACTAATTCTTAGTGATCTTTGGCACCTTAATTTCATGATTGAGCTCGTTAGTATTATGTTTGCTAAGAAACGTTAGTATCGCTTAAGTTATCGCTATTAGTTAGTAGGTTTTACTGTTTTACGACTGTACCACGAAGGAAGTTGTACTTAAGTCATAAACCATGGCATATCATCATCAAGCATCATGTTTATTACCGCATCATGTTGATACATGTTGTATACTCGTGTAGTTTCCACTTTCGAAGAAGTCGAAGTTGGCGAGCAAGTCTCCGGAGAAGAGTTGTCGTCGGTGGGTTCTGGACCGGAAGTCAGAGTCTTCGAGTCCGAGTCAGTTGTCGTGTCAGAGCAAGGCAAGCCCCGGTGCATTTAAACCCTACCTTGAGTTTTACAAATCTTTATTTTATACTATGGTTTACTGCATTAAGTAATTAGGAGTTGAGTGATAACCCAATTGCTACATTATCATCCTTGATTATTTCGATATCACCCTTGATACCTATTTTACTGAAAATGCGTAGTATGCTTTTCCATGCTTACTGAATTAAACTTTTTAAATGAGTGTTTACATGGCCATAACGGCATACTTAATGAATATTGAAGTATGAGAATGAATTAGAAGATCGGGCGGGTGGTTTGGCCACTGCTAACTTGCATTGGGAAAGGAGTCTCAATGTAGTGTTTCCGCCTTGTCAGTTAAGGACCATACGTTGCAGTCCTATTTGTGTTTCGAGACTTTGCAACTAGCGTCATGCCTTGGGTAAGCCAAAAATGTTGGTGATTCCATTTCGAGAACGTCTAACCACGCACTGGGAGTGGAGAGATGGCGGGAGTAGCGTGTACCCTCGGGGCTAGAATCAGGCCGGTTTCGAGGAGTACTGTACTCTCGGGTGGCGATGGACATATTCTGGTTTTCGGAGATCTAAATGAGGGTTGATATATGCAAGATTTGGTTCTACATATGTCGTGAGGTTAGAGATCTCCAGCTGGGTATAATCGGTTCGAATCGTCGTTTGTTCCTCGGTTATGGAGACTCAATCACCTGTCCTGCATCATAGTTAAGAGCTGGAATTGAATGAAAGAATGAGAAAGATCTTGATGAGAATTACTTTGATCTAGATTAGGATCACTTAGAATTGGTTAACGAACCATCAATGGTAAAAGTAAAATATTGAAGGTAAGGACTTACTTTAGTAAGCTTTTTTGAAAAAGAAATTTTGATTCTTGAATACCCGTACCTTGATTCCCTAAAGCTAGCATGCCCTTGGAGTCTTTTCTTAGTCGGGTAAGTCTTGTTGAGTACTCTTGTACTCAGGGTTTGTTAAACCCCTTATTGCAGGTGCGGTTCATGAACAAGTCTGCTTTGAGCCTTGTTGCATGACCGTTGTGGTTGAAGAAAGTGACGACGAGTAGACTATGTGGCCTCTGGGCAAGGCATCTTATTTGTGTGATTGTAATAAAGTTACTACTGATACTTCCCTACTACCGGTTTGTAATAATGTTACATAAGGTTTGAAGTTTGGAAACTATAGTTTGTAAACTTAAGTTATTGTAAGACTTCCGCTACTTTACTCTGTTGGTATTTTGAATAAACTATTGTAATATTGCAATACTCCTATGATTGGATCCTGTTCAGAGGAAAGCAGGCCTTTTAAGTTATGAGAAACATAAGTACGATTGTCAGAGGTCATTATGACGATGACAGGTACATGTGGGCCATCAGAATTAGGAGGTTCTATGACACAGGTGGAGGCAGAGCCGTCGAGGCAGCACCAGAGGAGGAGCCGCCTGGCAGAAGCTTGCAGCAGGACTGGGGGCTGCATGATAGAGATGGATGTGAGCGGCGAAGGTTGTGGAGCAGAGAGGAACGGATCTCGGCGGTGGCGAGAGGAGGTGGTGGCGGAGGTAGAAATGGAGAGATCCGCATAGCAGGGGAACATGTTTATTTTATTCATACTGACCTTGGCAGGGATGTTGTCGACGGCGATGAAGGCCGCCGCAGCGGCGACGACAACAGCAACGGCGACGACAACGATAGCAGCCAGGTAGACACCACCCATCATGGGAAACTCTAAGGCTACACAACTACTGAAACTAGATAATTTTGTTGAAAAATCAAGTTCTTTGTACACATGATCTAGAACATTACATGGTTGTTTATACTAGTATCCCTTTTAGGTTTCTAGCCATTCCTTCTTAAGGACCCTATCATGTTACATGTTAGTGTGCTCTTGCATAGTTGCTTATTTTATTATTATTACCATGTATGATTTGGATTTTTTAATGACAGTAGCTTTAGCTAATTTCAGAGCGAGATTCATGTTTGGGATAGTTTGTCACATCTTAAATTTTCTATATTGGGATGTGAATAGTTTAAGATTTGATTAAGTTGCAAAATTTTTTAAATGGTTGAATTTTTTTAAAAAAACATTTTATAATTAAATTTGATTTTTTGTTGCATTCATGCATTTATATTAATTTTATAATGTGGAAAAAGAATTTATAAAATTTATTTTAATTAAAATTGATTTTTCTCTACTTTTTATAATAATATTGTTTTTTTGCGATGAATAATAATATTATTTTATAAAAACAAGTTTTAACTTAAATGCTTGCAAAAATAATTTATGAAAAAATAGATTTTATTCTGTGCCAAAACATTTTCAAAATACTTCAAAAGAGTTAGACACAATTTACAAAATCTCTAAAATTTATAATCTCTTCAAAAGCCCATTTGCCTATTTCCCCTAATGGGTTTAATGTTTATTTAGGTCCATTAGTGGAGGTGAAATGTGCAACATTAATTAATTCCTTATTGCTAGTTGATATATAGATGGGGAGTTCTTCTCCATATGTGCCTTCTCCCTATGTGCCTGTTTGGGATAGAAGTATGAAAAACAAGATCTAGAGCACCAGATCCATCTTGGAGTAGCTCCAATATGGAGCTGAGATCCCACTAGTACAAAAAAAAGTTTGCGAGAGCTAGTCAATTATGGCCCAACAGCAGCCAACCAAACAATACTACATAAAACTTCTAGAGGCGGACGTTTTTGGTTAATGGAGGTGGGCTTTTTTTGGTTAACAGAGGCGGGCATTACAACCGTCTCATTGCCCGTCTCCATTAATTAATTAACAGATACGGCGTCTTGAAATATCCGTCTCGGCTAATGGTATTTACTGAGATGCTCGCCTTCGATAATGATCTTTAGAAAACTCAAAAACCAAAAATTGCAATTTCTAGGGATCAAACCCACAACCTGGCACTTCACTATACTACGTCTCTATCTATGCACCACACACTCATTCATGTTTATATATATAAATATATTTTTCTTTTATATCAATATTTTGTAATTTTATATTTATTTTGGCTACTAAGATGTTTCATACTTTTAACTACAAAGTTTTAAATCTTATCAAGTACTACAACTTTGGTACAAGATGTATCTCCATCCGAGATTATTTGAAAAAAATAAAAAATTGAATCTAAAAATATGTGAATTTAAAACACATATTTGACACTAAATGACTTCCAATAAAAAATTGATCAACAACAAACATGTAGCTTAGGTCACCGCTACAACTTTGATATTAACAGTGTGAACATTTGAAATCATTTAGAAATTCTAAAATTTGAATTTCAAAATTTATAAACTTAGAAGAAATATTTGGAACTCTAAACGACTTTAAATAAAAAAACTCTTTAACTACAAAGTTATAAATTGTATTAAGAACTATAACTTTCATATAGTCTATATCAACATCTGAGATTGTTTGATAACTTTAAATTTCAAATTTGAAAATCTATAGCCTTACACCAAAATTTTGGGACCATAAACTGTTTCAAATCAAAACTTTTTAACTATAAAGTTGTAGATCACGTTAAGAACTACAATTTTGATATAAGGAGCTTGTCTTCACCCAAGTTCATATGAAAAGTTATGAATTATTTTTTGATGTAACTTTTTACGGAGGCAGACATCTTGAGACGTTCGCCTCTATAAATTGATTTACTAAGGTAGATATTTTTTATCGCCTCCATATACTGATTTACCGAGGAAGACATTTTTACCGTCTCAGTTAATCGATTTACTTCCACAAATCAAATGTACGCCTTGGTAATTGCATTTTGCGAGACAGTCAACTGTGACAGCCTCCGTAAATAAAAACTTCTGCCTCCAAAAATCCCCAGGCATTTACCAAGGCGATTGAATTCTATGATTGTCTCGGTTAATATTTGGACAGTGCCTCGCAAAAGTATTTGTGTAGTAGTGAAAACCCATCAGTAAGAGCTCCTCTCCCCCTTTGTCTCACTAACGTTATATTCTTCATCTTCAATAGATGAAGCAGAACATGGGAACTAGGAGCACGACGACAGGATGAGTGTAGCAAGCCCAGGTTGGTGCGACTGGCGCGATGGAGCCGAGCCAGCAAGGCAGGGCGCGGTGGGGCCAGCGAGTGCGACCGATAGCAGGGGAAGGTCACCGACAGGGAATTCCTAGTGGTGAGGTGGCTTCGGCACCCGCGTGGTGTCATGTGCATGGGAGAGGGGCATCGAGGTGGGGGGAGAAGAAAACAGAAACAAGAAACAAAACAAACTGGTACGTAAGGAGTTGTGTAATTGATGGTAGTGGTGGGTAATTACTCCCAACTTTATGAGGATGTATGAAACTTGTGTTTTCAGAGCACCCCTTAAGGTGCTCCATCCATGGATCTGGCCTCCAAAACTAGATTTTTGGTGACTTCGAATTTCATGGTAGGGAAGTGTTTCGGTAAAAAAAGGATCCAGAGCTGATTTTGGTGGATCTGGAACACTTGGAGTTGTCCCAAATAGGCCCTATATTGGCTATATACATGTACCAACCTCATGAAAAAGACACATCATGCTACTATGGGGAGCCCATTGTTTAAGAAATCCTAACGTAGTAAATTATATTTTTCGTCTTCTCTCTAATGTGCCGTCTCCAGTGCCTCTCTTGCACCACCATCACTCGGCTTCACCATAACCATGACCATGAGGAGGAGGAAGGTGACTTTTTAGAAAGACCCCTTAGTTTTTACATAATTATTTTTGTACCCAAAACTTTACATTTTCATCCCTTGCTTATAGAATATTTACAAATATGTCCTTTTGATTTACAAAAAAGTCTTTTTACTATAAATAAGTCCCTAAAATAGTGAAACTTCAAAAGTTCATATCTTTTCAACCGTAGCTCCGTTTTTAGTTGCTTTTTGCACTCACACGGTCACAGAAACAAGTTGTACACATTAGTAACCTTTATAGTATGTTTTTATAATGTTTGGTGTATTGTTTTTAGGTTTATATCTTATGCTTGTACCTATTGTTGCTTTCTATTGAAGAGAAGATGTTCGAGGTTGACCTAAAAGAAAAGTCCAATTGTCTAACTATCGTTCTAAGGCAAGTGTCCTTGACCATACTCGCACCTATCTTTTATTTACTTTGAGTTAGTGTAGTTAGACCTTTAGACCGCATGCGGAGTCTGAATCTAAATCCATGTTAGGGTTTACTAGATTTGATATATCATCCTTGAAACCTAGGTTTGGATGGGTAGTGTATGCTTAGCTTGCATTCTTGGATTACAATGTAAACTTGATTAATTGATTATGCAACATGGATATGGGTTGGTAAACCCTTTTTGGTAGCAACTGTTGATATTTCTTATATTCAAGTAGATAATTTCGCAAGCACACAGAAATATCATCATAGCATTTCACCTAGGAGTATTCTAGGGTATCGTATTTATCCACAGAGAAGCAATGGTTAAAGATAGTGATAGTTAACCATCACATATCTACTAACTAGTATACCGAGTAGACTAAAGTGGGGGTAAGCGATATACAATAAAGTGGAGAGACACATAGAAGATCCACTCATGAAAAGGTAAAGGAAACATAACTAAATAAGAGGACAATAAGAAAGAGAGCACAAGAATCCTAAATTACTTCTAGTCAAGCACAACTCTAGCAACATACTTTGATGATACAGATAAACCAAGAAGAGCAGTGCAAGGTAGGATGCAACAGCACATTGAGGCTACCTGCCCTGAATTCAATCAGGCACAAAGCACAATGAGCCAAATGATTTAGTAACTAGGCCTAATGTGGGGGAATACATAGGATGAACATGGCTATCACCACATGCTAACTACCCCAATCTATCTGGGGGCCTAGCCACATTCCAAGGTACCCCATAGTCTAAGCACTATGCTTACACTATTTGATACTACCCTAGCCTCACGTTAAGACTAGAGCACCAGCTAGTGATGAAGAACCCATGCTATGAGAGTCTACTATACTAATCATGGTAATATAAGCATCATAAAGCATGACTAGAGAACAAGACTAGTACTTAAAGTAAAAGGCTTGAAATAGTACTTGCATAGAAAGTAATATATTGAAATAAACAAAGTATTTACAAGCGAGCAATGAAGCTATACCAGACTCCTAAAGACTACTTCAGACTCTAGGTGGAGCTCCCACCAAGACTAACACTAGTACTACTAGAGCTACATCTTGATAGAGTAGATAGAGCTTCTCTTTGGAGTGTGTTACAAATGAGGGAAAGGGGTCCTATTTATAGCCTAAGGTAGAGTAGGGGCTACTCCATTGCCATGTCATCAATCCATGGGAGAGTCCCTCACAACCCTTGAATCGACCGCCAATGAAGCCACCTTAAATTGACGAACCATGTTGCTCCGAACTGTCCCTTCTTGCACGTGTCTAAAGTTGAGTCAGTTTAGCCATAGTGGGGCATTGAGCGATGAGGGATGGCATCAGGCGACCCCCAATGATGAGTGGACCCTCCCCTTTGGTGTAGGGCCCCTAGGGGTGTAGTAGAGTGTGGGTATGAAGCCTTTTTGTCCAAATAAGCACCAACATAAGCAAGGTGGGTCCAACTATCCATGTGATGCTTCATTTGAGCCTTTGATGTTGAACCGACTTAAGATCAATGGTGGAGGAAGCTTGGGAGTGTGTTTCTTGCACTTGAAGTGGATTGGTGAGGTGGCACAAGGTGATGCCACATTGGCTGACACAAGGTGGGGTCAGGTGACCCCACCAAGTGGCCCATGGTGGCCCTGTCGTGCTCCAATTACTTCTAGTGCTTGATATTTGATGCTTTTGTATACTGTTGGGTATCAATATACTAGGGTACCCAATGGATGGCGAACTACGGCACCTTGCACATCTACTAAAGCCCCATCGTAGGGGCTCTAGTAAAACTGACCCACTAAAGGCGCTGATGGCGTGTTAGTCACTCGAGGCCAAAAGCCAACTTATACCACCCGAGCCTTGCAGAAAGGTCTCAGACGAGATAAGTGCCTCGAGCGACAGTTCCTACCTCGCCTGAGCTCCATGACATCATCAAAGTGCCTGACCCCTGTGCCCTGTTAGGAATAATTTTTGCCTTGCTCGACCCCTACAACGTAAGCACGGGAGCGCCCGACCCTCTTGGCATACTTTTACCTCACCCGAGGGGCTCGTGGAGCCCTCTGGCAAGGCAGGGAGCCACGGGGGCCCTCACCACGGTGCCCATTCCCGCCGATAGGGCGGACATAACCATGCACAGTGAACAGGAACATGGGAACCGCGCTCTAACCCAACATGACCCTAGTCATTCACCACGACGACATCCATACCTCTACAGTGATGGCGGTAACGGCAACTATACCACCTACCCCCCTTCTCTACGCAAATCTAGGCGCATGTATCGCCCATCCTCGATGGCACAGAAGCACCAGTGGATGGAGAGGCCAAAAGTTCAATGCTCATTACATCTCTGCGCTACAGGGAAAGCTGCTTACACCGGATAAGGAGGAAGACGACCGCACCCGAGGCCACCTTTTTTGTTTTTCTCTTTCGTCTTTTTCCTATTTCACCTCTTTACCATAAATGTAACCCAAGCCCTACCCTTGGAAACTATAAAAGGGGAGGTAGGGGCCACATCTAGGGAGGACGGACACACACCTCACTAAGACAACACACATACCCCCTCCCCTAAAGAGACCTAGGATCCGTTCCTTCTCTCGAAAGCTTGTAACCCCTACTATGAGCACTCCGGTGCAAGGTAACACGAGCAGCAGTAGAATCCGCTAGACGTAGGGCCATTCATGTCCAAACTAGTATAAACGCTTATGTCCAATTTGCACACCATCTGAGCCTAGATCCGTAGATACAAATTCACTCATCGCCCTGCCTAGACCCCTGTCTCTAGACACCGACAGTTGGTGCGCCAGGTAGGGGTTTTCTACGTGTCACACTCCATCTCCTAGGTCTCGATGGCCACCCCCGCATTCGCTTTGCTCTAGGCTCCCACATCCGATTCGGCAGCCTAGATTTCCTCTGAACAAGAGTGGACTACTGTAAGGTCCAAATGGCTAGAGAGGGGGTGAATACCCTATTTAAAAATGTACAAGCTTCACTAAACAACCATGTTAGTATAAAAGATGGCTAAGTTAATTCTAGCACTAGCTCAACTACACTATGCAAGCCACCTATACAATTCAAGTGAAGCAAGGCTATGATCACTAATACACACCAACAAGACAAAGTCACTAAGCTATTTACTCCTATGTGATAAAAGCTACACTAAGATTAGTACAAGAAAGTAAAGAGCAAGTGACTTGATTCTTATACCAACGATGTAGAGAAGTAATGCACTCGAAGAATCAATCACAATGATCTACCACAAGAGAAATCCTCGACAAAGAGATAACACAAGATTTTTACCGAGGTTCACTTGCTTCCCGGCAAGCTACTCCTCGTTGTGGCGATACACCCACTTGTTGGTTCATGAGCTAATCGACTATCAAGAGTCGAGTCCTCGGCGGGCGCCGCACAACCGCACACAAGACGGGGATCCTCCAAGCCACGAGCTCCACTAGAGTATCTAATTTGTGAACTCCCGCGGGGAAGGATCAAGAACCCCTTACAACACTTGGTGAGGGCTCCAACAATCTTCAATTGTGAGCTCAATCACCTCCACTGCTCCAAGCCGTCTACCGTGTCGGGAAACACGGAAGAGTAACAAGAAATCCGCAGCAACTCAAAGATCAAGTGCCTCTAGAATGCAACTCTCAAGCAATGCACTTGAATCTCACTCAATCTCACTCAAGATGTGCAACTAAGCAATGAGATGAGTGGAGGGGTTGTTCTCTAGCTCAAAGGATGTCTCTAGGTCTCAAAATATGCAAGAGTTACCCTCAAACCCCGGACATCTTCTATTTATAGCGAAGGGGTACGCAGCTAGTCGTTACCGGATGACACAGTTCAAAACGTGCTGACCAGACGCACCGGTCAGGGTGTCCGGTCACTACAGGACAAGCGAGAACAATGTGCATCAGAAGTTACCATTGCCGTGATTGTGCGTGCTCTAGCATTTGACCGGACGTGCTGCACCTGGTGTCCGATCGGAGTCCAGTAAGCTCCCACCGTGACCGGACACGTCCGATCGCACGTGACCGGACGCGCCACGTGTCTGGTTTGCTCTATGATAAGTTCTGCCCCTCTGGGTGCCTGACCGGACGCTCTGGTTCCATGAGGGACTGGATGCGTCGGTTGGAAACCCTAACACTCACGCGCCTGATAACTGCTGAGAACTGACCGGACGCGTCCGGTCAAACCACGACCGCGTCCGGTGCAGCATCCGGTCACCACAGTGACCGCCGTTCGCCTCCGTTTCTTTTCTGACTTCCAGCACAGTAGAAAATAGGCATTTTACTTCCCCAAAAAGCGCCGAATCTTGCCTCGCAAGCTTAGCGGGAGGGAGAGAGAAACCCAAACCCCTCTCTACCGCTTAAACTTCACCGCCTTTGCAAATGTGCTAACACCACCAAGTGTACACCACCATGTGCATGTTTGTTAGCATTTCACAAATATTTTTCAAGGCATTATGTTAGCTCTCTACTAGATCCTAATGCATATGCTCAAGAAATTGATCTAGTGGCACTTGATTTCCGAGCTAACCGTGATTGCCCCTCTTGATAGTCGACTATGTATCCTAAACCCGGTCAATCACTTCTCTACTCATCTTAGACCGACAAAAGGAAAATCCTATGGTTTATACCTTTGCCTTGATCACTTTGTTCCATGTCCATCTCCACGTGCTTGATCACCTTGATCATCATTGTATGTGCATCTCCACCTCTTGTGACCTTGTGGACATCACTTCATGCCACATGCTCCTTCATCACGTGGGTTGCTTATGCCTAACTCAAACCACTTAACATATGGCATTAGCAACTTGGTGTCATTAATTACCAAAACCAAACTTGGGCTTTCAATCTCTCCCTTTTTGGTAATTGATGACAACCACCACAAAGATATGTAATGAAATCAATTTTCAATTTCGATAGTATTAGCTCCCCCTACATATGTGCTTCCATGAGTTTGGTTCAATTGTGCACATATGTATGGATTTGAATTTTGGGAGAGTTACTACTATCAAATTGATGCTAAGGTATATAGAATGGACCTTTGAAGCGTGATAATAATCGGAGTTGCCTTTATATACCATCCTTAGCATCGATGTAGCTAGACACCACTTGTAATGCATCACTTGTAAAGATCACAAACACTAAAGTACCCCGTGAGATCAACATTATAAGAAAAGGTGTCTAGAAACCACTTATAAAGCTACTTTCAACAAATCATCATTCAAGTTCTATTTCTAGCATACACCATACAATCATGAATATGAATTTAAGCTTTGCAATGCAACAATTCATCATATTAATGGACATACAAATGCAACAAATAATTCATGAGCTTGATCCCCCTACTTGTGTGCTCAATTTTAATAGATCCCTTTCAATGTCAAATTTTTGAATTCTCTCCCCCTTAATATATCTTTCTCCTCCTTTTCAACTTAACTTTTTATCTTTGTGACTTTTTCTATCTTTGTGACTTTTCTCTCCCCTTTTATTAACAATCACCAAAAAGGTGCCAATTTTAGTGAGAACTAAGTCAATCAATATGAGGGAGTCCAAATTATGGTTCAATCTAGATCACTTGTCTAGAATATGTAATTCAGTTTGATCCAAGGACAAGCTTCTTCACACCTCATAAAGTATAAGGGTTATCTTGACCATGTTGAATTACACATCATGAGCTCATTTTCTAGATTCAACACTAGGTTCGCAAGCCCACAAACATGTCATATGCTACCACTAGATCAATCAAACATAGAAGCAATAGTGGTACCATATATACATCAAAATCATTTGATTTTCATGAATGAGCCTATTTGTCATGCAAATATGTCTATATGTTCTAAACATGTCCTTAGCAAAGTATGGATGATATGTCAAACAACTTTACCTTACTATGTCAGAGGAGAGGCATGTCATATAAGAATGTGGGGGTGCACTCATTTCAAGTTGGAGAAGTCAAGTATGTTCAATTCATTCTTCAACTTGTAAAATCTCTTTTCATCGAGTGGCTTTGTGAATATGTCGGCTAGTTGATCTTCGGTGCCAATGCTCTCAATGCTAATATCACCCTTTTGTTGATGGTCTCTTATGAAGTGATGCCTTATGTCAATGTGCTTGGTTCTTGAATGTTGAACCGGATTTTGAGTCATCTTGATAGCACTTTCATTGTCACAAAACAATGGCACATTCTTGAATTTGATTCCAAAGTCACTCAAAGTTGCCTTCATCCAAAGCAATTGTGCACAACAACTGCCGGCACTAATGTATTCGGCCTCGGCGGTAGATAGTGCAACACTATTTTGTTTCTTTGGTGACCATGAAACAAGAGACCTTCCAAGCAATTAACAAGTGCCACTTGTGCTCATTCTATCAATCTTGAAACCACCATAGTCGAAATCCGAATATCCAATCAACTCAAAATTAGACCCCTTTGGAAACCATAATCCAACATCTTGAGTGCCCTTAAGATATCTCAATATCCTCTTGGTTGCTTTCAAGTGACTTTCTCTAGGTGAAGCTTGATATCTTGCACACTTGCACACACTAAACATTACATCCGGCCTAGAAGCGGTGACATAGAGCAAACTTCCAATCATAGATCGGTATTGCTTTGATCAACCATGTTGCCACTAGCATCAACACTCAATTGATCATTTGTGCCCATTGGTGTACTCATTTGCTTAGCATCTTGCAATCCAAACTTTTTGATCATGTCCTTGATGTACTTGCCTTGACCTACAAAAGTGTCATTCTTCATTTGCTTGATTTGAAGTTCAAGAAAGTAACTAAGCTCTCCAATCATAGACATCTCAAACTCATTAGCCATCATATTTTTAAACTCTTCACAAAAGTCTTGGTTAGTTGATCTAAAGATAATGTCATCCACATAGATTTGCAACACAAACAAGTCATTTTCATGCTTCTTGGTGAAGAGACTGGTGTCAATCTTTCCCATCTTGAACCCTTTAGAGAGAAGAAAGTCCCTTAATCTCTCATACCATGCTCTAGGTGCTTGCTTCAAACCATACAATGCCTTCTTTAGCTTGAAAACATGGTCGGGCTTATTGTCATATTCAAAACCGGGAGGTTGCTCAACATAAACTTCTTCATTGATGTAGCCATTGAGAAATGCACTCTTGACATCCATTTGATAGAGCTTGATGTTGTGTGCACAAGCATATGCTAATAAGATTCTAATAGCCTCCAATCTTGCAATGGGTGCATATGTCTCTCCAAAGTCAAGACCCTCAACTTGAGTATATCCTTGTGCTACTAATCTTGCTTTGTTCCTCACAACCATGCCATCTTGATCTTGCTTGTTTCTAAAGACCCACTTAGTACCAATCACATTGTAGTTCTTTGGCCTCTCAACAAGTTTCCAAACTTGATTTCTAGCAAAGTTGTTTAGTTCTTCATGCATGGCATTTACCCAATCGGAATCCTTCAAAGCATCTTCTAATTTCTTAGGTTCTTCAAGTGACACAAATGAGTAATGCTCACAAAAGGATGCTAGCCTTGATCTAGTTTGAACACCACTTTGAATTCCACCAATGATTTGATCCAATGGATGATCTCTTGCAATGCTAGTAGGTTGGAGTATTGGGAGTTAATTGCTTCCACTTGCTTGACCTTGATCTTGCACTTCATCATGAGAACCACTAGAGCTTGCTTGGTTTGTATCAATTTGCACATTTTGGTTGATCACATGAGTATCATCATCATCATCATCAACTTGCCTTGGCCTAACATCACCAATGTCCATGTTTCTCATTGCATTTGCCAATTGGTCTCCTCTCACATCATCAAGGTTTTGAGCTTCATTTTGAGACCCTTGGGTTTCATTAAACTCAACATCATGAACTTTTTCCAAGGTGCCATTTGTGAGATTCCAAACTCTATATGCTTTGCTTGTGGTAGAATAACCAAGTAAGAACCCTTCATCACATTTCTTTTCAAACTTGCTCAATCTAGTGCCTTTCTTGAGAATATAGCATTTGCAACCAAACACTCTAAAGTATGTAATGTTGGTCTTTCTTCCATTCAATAGCTCATATGGTGTCTTCCCAAGCTTCCCATGGCAATAGAGACGGTTGCTACAATAGCAAGCCGTGTTGATGGCTTCACTCTAAAATGAATGACTCATATTGTATTCACTAAGCATTGATCTAGCCATGTCAATCAAAGTTCTATTCTTTCTTTCAACTACACCATTGGATTGAGGAGTGTAGGTTGGAGAGAATTGATGTCCAATACCAAGATCATCACACAATTCCTCAATTCTTGTGTTCTTGAACTCACTACCATTGTCACTTCTAATCTTCTTGATGGTGATTTCAAACTCATTTTGCACTCTCTTGACAAAAGACTTGAATAGATCATAAACATCACTCTTGTCATAGAGAAAGAACACCCAAGTGAATCTAGTGTAATCATCCACTACCATAAAACCATACTTATTCCCACCAATGCTAGTGTATGTTGTTGGCCCAAACAAGTCCATGTGTAAGAACTCAAATGCCTTAGAAGTACTCATTTCACTCTTACTAGGATGTGCATTTCTAACTTGTTTACCGACTTGACAAGCACTACAAGGTTTATCTTTCTCAAAGGTGACATCCTTCAAGCCTCTAACTAAGTAATGCTTCAAAAGTTTATTCAATTGTTTCATTCTAACATGACCAAGCCTTCTATGCCACAACCATCCCATACTAGATTTGCTAAGCAAGCATGATGTCAATTGTGTCTCACTATCATTGAAGTCAACCAAGTATAAGCTACCATGTCTAAATCCTTTAAATATCAAATTTGATCTATCAACACTAATGACTTCAACATCATCACTACCAAATATACACTTGAAACCAAGATCATAAAATTGTGCCACCGATAAAAGATTGAAGTCCAAGCTCTCAACTAGCAACACATTAGATATGCTCATGTCATTTGAGATAGCAATTTTACCAAGCCCCTTGACCTTGCCTTTCTTGTTGTTGCCGAAAGTGATAGCATCAAAACCACCATTTTGACTTGTATAAATTGATTTGAACATACAAGAGTCCTCGGTCATATGTTGAGTGCACCCACTATCAAGCACCCAATGCCTTCCTCTGGCTTTGTAATTGACCTACAAGATAAGATCAATTCTTTTTAGGTACCCAAACTTGTTTGGGTCCTCCAATGTTAGTGACCAAGCTCTTTGGTACCCAAATGGCTTTCTTCTTTGAGCCCATCCATAGTGCACCAATGAACTTAGCATGAACACCATTTGTACCCTTGGTAAGTATATAGAAGGAATCAAACTTAATTGAGGATACATTAGCTTTGGATTTCTTGTTCATGCAAAGTTGCTCTATGTGAACAACTTGCTTGCAACTTTTGCAATAGCTACCATTGTTCTTCACAAAACGAGTCTTGTGAGGAGCAAGAGCGGCCTTGCCTTTCTTGGGGTTATAGCCCAATCCCTCTTTATAGAGAGAAGCCCTTTGGCTACCCAAGCACATAAGCAAGCGGTCCTCACCACGATAAGCCTTAGCTAAGGTGTGATTGAGCTCTTTTACCTCCTTCTTGAGATTTTCATTCTCAACTATTAGTGTGGAGTCACAAGTGAAACCATCACTACTAGATGAGGATGATGTAGATGAGCTACATGAAGGGTTAGTGGGAGCAATAACAATAGGCTTATGAAAAGATTCATCAATTATATCACATGATATGCCTATGTTGCAAGTTTTAGCCTTCTCAACATTAGTTGGCATGTTTTCACATTTTTCAACTAGAGAGGAATGAGCTTCTTCAAGCTTAGTGTGAGACTTTTGAAGCTTCTTATGATCTACCTTTAGACTCTCATAAGATGCTCTAAGCTCATCAAGTTCTTGCATAAGGTTTTTCTTTTCCTTAAGCAAGCCCTTGTACTCCTTTCTAGATTCTTTAAAATGTTGAGTACAATCTTCTAGCATAGTGATTAGTTCATCTTTAGTGAATTCTTCTTCATCACTATCACTATCACTAGCATTATCATGATCACTCTCATTGTCGGATGATACCTTAGCGGCCTTAGCCATGAAGCACGATGGAGTGTCGATGAGGGAGACCTTCTCTTGGATGACAATACTAGCATATCCCTTCTTCTTGCTCTTGTTGTCATCCTCATCATCACTTGAGGAATCATCACTATCCCATGTAGCAACATAAGAGTTATTCTTCTTTTTATGAGAGCTCTCCTTCTTTTCTTGCTTCTTCTTTTGTTTCTTTCTCTCCTTCTTGATAGCATCTTCATCATCACTATCATAAGGACACTTTGCAATGAGATGGTCCTTGCTATAGCATCTAAAACATCTCATGGTATGCTCATTCTTCTTGGATGAGTTCTTCCTCCTTCTTGCACGAAAGCCCTTCTTCTTCATGAATTTCCCAAATTGGTTGACAAAAAGAGTCATCTTCTCATCAATGTCATCACTATCACAAGAGCTTGAGTCTTCATCACTTGATGATTCAATTTTGGATTTGCCCTTAGATGTGGTGGCTTTGAATGCCACACTCTTATTCTTCTCATCATCCTTCTTCTCACTTTCCTTCTTCTTTTTGACCAACTCCTCTTTCTCATCATCTTCTCTATATGAATCATCGGTCATCACTTCTTAGAATACTTGTTAAGGAGTTAAATCCTTCAATGTAGTCCTCACTAGCACGGTGATCAATGTATCAAATCTCTTGGGCAAGCTTCTCAAGAACTTCATAGAGAATTGGTTGTCCTTGACCTCCTCACCAAGTGCCTTGAGCTCATTCACAATGACTTGCAATCTATGAAACATTTCCGGTACACTCTCATCTTCTTGCATCTTGTAGCTAGAAAACTTTTCTTGCAAGATATATGCTTTAGCGGTCTTTGTGCCTTCGGTGCCCTCAAAAGTTTCTTCTAGCTTGGCCCAAGCATCATGAGCAATCTCAATGTTCTTCACTTGCTCAAAGGTTTTGTCATCTAGTGCCTCATGAAGAGCACTAATGGCAATGTCATTGCATTGGAGCTTCTTCTCTTCCACCGGTGTAGGTGCTTCCAGATTAGCAACCTCAAATTTTGTTTTGGTGACCTTCCACACTTCTCTATTGATTGACTTGAGGTGTGCAGTCATCTTAACCTTCCAATATGCATAATTTGTGCCATCAAAGTGAGGTGCCTTCTTGGTGTTGTTGATGTGCAAGCTTAATTGAGCCATTTCTTTTTCACCGTAGGTTGTTCAG
Source organism: Saccharum hybrid cultivar R570 (assembly GCA_038087645.1). Classification (NCBI taxonomy): domain Eukaryota; kingdom Viridiplantae; phylum Streptophyta; class Magnoliopsida; order Poales; family Poaceae; genus Saccharum; species Saccharum hybrid cultivar. The sequence continues at coordinate 2,352,776 of JAQSUU010000187.1, forward strand.
CCTCAAATAAACGGTGCCTCGACTCCGATACCACTTGTAAGATCCAAATGGCTAGAGGAGGGGGGTGAATAGCCTATTTAAAAATCTACAAGCTTCACTAAACAACCATGTTAGTATAAAAGATGGCTAAGCTAATTCTAGCACTAGCTCAACTACACTATGCAAGCCACCTATACAATTTTAGTGAAGCAAGGCTATGATCTCTAATACACACCAATAAGACTAAGTCACTAAGCTATTTACTCCCTATGTGATAAAAGCTACACTAAGATTAGTACAAGAAAGTAAAGAGCAAGTGACTTGATTCTTATACCAACGATGTAGAGAAGTAATGCACTCGAAGAATCAATCATAATGATCAACCACAAGAGAAATCCTCGGCAAAGAGATGACACAAGATTTTTACCCAGGTTCACTTGCTTCTCGGCTAGCTACTCCTCATTGTGGCGATACACCCACTTGTCGGTTCGCGAGCTAATCGACTATCAAGAGTAGAGCCCTCGGCGGGCGCCGCACAACCGCACACAAGATGGGGATCCTCCAAGCCACGAGCTCCACTAGAGTATCCAATTTACGAAGTCCCATGGGGAAGGATCAGAACACCTTAAAACACTTGGTGAGGGCTCCAATAATCTTCAATTGTGAGCTCAATCACCTCCGCTGCTCCAAGCCATCTACCATGTCAGGAAACATGGAAGAGTAACAAGAAATCCGTAGCAACTCGAAGATCAAGTGCCTCTAGAATGCAACTCTCAAGCAATGCACTTGAATCTCACTCAATCTCACTCAAGATGTGCAACTAAGCAATGAGATGAGTGGAGGGGTTGTTCTCTAGCTCAAAGGATGTCTCTAGGTCTCAAAATATGCAAGAGTTACCCTCAAACCCCAGACATCTTCTATTTATAGCGAAGGGGTACGTAGTTAGTCGTTACCGGATGACATAGTTCAAAACGTGCTGACTGGACGCACCGGTCAGGGTGACCAGACACGTCCGGTCACTATAGGACAAGCGAGAACAGTGCGCGTCAGAAGTTACCATTGCCGTGACCGGACGCGCTCTAGCGTTTGACCGGACGCGCTGCACCTGGCGTCCGATCAGAGTCTAGTAAGCTCCCACCGCGACCGGACGTGTCCGATCGCATGTGACCGGACGTGCCGCGCGTCCGGTCGGCTCTACGACCAGTTCTGCCCCTCTGGGTGACTGACCGGACGCTCCGGTTCTGTGAGGGACCGGACGCGCCGATTGGAAACCCTAACACTCGCGCACCTGACAACTGCTGAGAACTGACCAGACATGTCTGGTCAAACCGCGACTGCGTCCGGTCACCACAGTGACCGCCGTTCGCCTCCGTTTCTTTTCTGACTTTTGGCGCAGTAGAAAATAGGCATTTCACTTCCCCAAAAAGCGCTGAATCCCACCTCGCAAGCTCAGCGGGAGAGAGAGAGAGAGGAACCCAAACCCCTCTCTACCGCTTAAACTTCACCGCCTTCGTAAATGTGCTAACACCACCAAGTGTACACCAGCATGTGCATGTTTGTTAGCATTTCACAAACATTTTTCAAGGCGTTATGTTAGCTCTCTACTAGATCCTAATGCATATGCTCAAGACATTGATCTAGTGGCACTTGATTTCTGAGCTAACCGTGATTGCCCCTCTTGATAGTCAGCTATGTATCCTAAACCCGGTCAATCACTTCTCTACTCATCTTAGACCGGCAAAAGGAAAATCCTATGGTTTATACCTTTTCCTTGATCACTTTGTTCCATGTCCATCTCCACGTGCTTGATCACCTTGATCATCATTGTATGTGCATCTCCACCTCTTGTGACCTTGTGGCCATAACTTCATGCCACATGCTCCTTCATCACGTGTGTTGCTTATGCCTAACTCAAACCACTTAACATATGGCATTAGCAACTTGGTGTCATTAATTACCAAAACCAAACTTGGGCTTTCAACTACGATTTGGTCCTTCTTCCTCCTTCCATCGACATCGACGCCATCTCAAAGGCCCTATCCAGCCTTCACCTGTACACCTACTAGGGGCAGGCCCTAGAGGGCGACTGGCCAGGAAGTTCCTATGACAGATTGACATGGGCTGATAAGCCGCACACCACGGGAAAGCCCACGACCAGTCCTCGACTACTTTTCACCTCAATCCATATGCGGGAGAGATTCTCATGGATCTGCTAACTCACCACACGCATGCTATCGTGGAAGTCCTCATGACCACCAAGATGGCCTTTAGCACCAACTCCGATGAAGACGACGGTAGTTGGGCCAACGCTGACTTCTCCGAGCTCGATGAACTAGGGGCTCTACGTCGCTTCGTCGGTGTCTGCGACTACCTCCTCGATGGCGACGACTTTGATAATGGTGGCTACGAGCTCACATGGCCATGACACTAGGAGGCAGAGGCTGCACATGACGTTGACATGCCATGATAGGTAGATCACCACATCACCCCCTGCTCAGGATGTATTATCTTATTTTTAGAAAGTTAATCAGTCTACGCATGCATTTGTAATCTAAGCACATTACTCTCTATAATTTATCCTCTCATTTATACCATGAGTTAAATCATCAACAATGATTATGTAATGCAATTTGTTCCCTTTACGGTTCGTTATGACACGGAGTTCAAAGGCTGGCCCATGGAGGGTTCAACAGCCACTCTGAGCCACCAGAGTGAGGGATGGCATGAGAAGGGGCACATGTGCGGCCAATACCCAAACACACTGAGCATCGAGGGCCTTCTCGAGCCATGTTCAAGTCCAGGCCGGTTTACAGTTTGAGAGTTTTTTTTTCTGAAAAGAGGCAACAAGCCCTCGAGGTTGGTCGAACAACCTCGGTAACTCTCTGAATCAACCGCTAGGAATTTTTGAAGCCGGTCACTAGCTTACCTCCGTTGGATCCCTGGAACGGGAACTAGGGCTTCACTTGAGCTAACCCGATTGTAACTCAACGAGCACCATGGCTCGACCCAACGGGGGATGCTGTGGCATTGTCCAAACCATCCCCTTTGTGAAAAGATGCACGAGGGATATGTTAACTAAGCCTCTTGACTGGGTCCACGCGCGAGCAGGGATTTTAGAGGACCTAGGGGTAGGACTGTCCGACCCGCGAACAAACCCTCTCGAGCACCATGTCAGGCCTATGACCCTAAGTCTAGGTAGAGGCATCAATGAGGGTGTATACGACCCTACCTCGGGACGTGGGAAACCGTAGCGCCTAAACGTCTGATCATTCTATCAAAAAATGCATAAGCTACGCGCACACGAGTTCTTTCCTTTCTAAAACCCTTTGGCTCTCCCAATAACGAAGTCTCGACGACCTCGCCGGCCGCTGTTGCCAATCAAATCAAAGCAAAATAAGGAAAGACTTGGAGCGATATGAGCACAACAGCAATTAGATGAGCCTAATTTTCAGATAAGGTTTTTTACATCTAGGGGAGGAGAGAGGTCCTGAGCAAAGCCTATAGATCCTTGCTGAGGACCTAGTCCGCAGGGACAAGTGCAGCGATGACGTTCACCGCTGACTCGAAGCCCTCAAGAAGGTCCTCATAGTCTCCCAGCCCCTCCTCCATGCAGAAGCCTTCAACATCCTAGAGCTCCACATCGGTGGCCACCTGGGCCACCTGAGCAGTCAAGGTGTTCTATAAGTCAAATTGTGCCTTTGCGAGTCAAAAGTAATTGGAAAGGGTCAAACCGTAGATTTCTAAATTATGGTTTTGAGATATTGATTGGCCTTAGAATGGAAGCCTTAATGTCAAATATAGGTCAAGAAGGCTAGTTTTGCTACAATGCAAGTTAACCCAACTTACTATGCAACTGCACCATAATGGAAAAATTTTACTCAACTTGCTTGGTAATGAACTAGTCCCCTAGTGTGGAGAATACTTGCAACTATTGTTGTCCTTCAAACCTTGCTATTATCCTTCTGCGGTAATGGTTCTCTGATGCTAACATGCCTTTAGTACCTTATATGTGCTTTTACTCAAGGGGTTGCATCAGATTCAACCCCGATGACTATTGTCCCTTGGATTTGAAGGTTCCATTAACTAATGATCATTGAGAACATTGAGCCAACTGTAGGGTCGAAATGGCAGACTAGAGGGGGATAAATAGTCCTTTCTAAAACTTAATCACGTTGGCTAACCGAAACAAATGCGGAATTAAAATTATCGGTCTAGCTAAGACTACACCCCTCTATCTAAATTCACAAGCACATCACAAAGATCCTAATTAAGCAACTAAGGTGCTTTCCTTAGTAAGAGCTCACCTAACTAATTCTAGAGCAAGGTCATACAAACCTATGCACTAGTACTTTTCACACTAAGGGAGCTCCTACATAATTCTAGTAAGCAAAGCGCACAAAGCCTAAGCTCACTAGCAAAGCTCAAAGACAAAGCTACACAAGCTAAAGCTTAGAGCTCAACTTGCTTAGCTACACAAACTAAGCAAGACAAGGGAACTACTTCTAGCTACACAAGCAAGAAGGTAACTAGCAAGCTACAGAAGGAAACTAATTATAAGAGCAACTACACAAGCACAAGTATATATATGAGTGTAAATACAAGCTTGTGTATTGGAGAGCAAACCACCAAGAAGATGAACACAAAGTTGACACAGTGATTTTTCACCGAGGTTCACTTGGTTGCCACCAAGCTAGTCCCCGTTGTGTCGACCAACACCTCATGGTTCGGCGGCTAATCGGTATCCACAACCGAGCTCTCCCAAAGAGCACCGCAAGAACCTACCGCAAGTGTGGTAGCTCAATGACACACTCTACTAGAGTTGCTCTTCGTGAGCCCCATGGGGTGAGCACAATCCCCCTCACAAATCCTCCTCCGGAGCCACGCACAATCTCTACATGTGCTTCAACGGAGTCACAAGCCACCAAGCCATCTAGGAGGTGGCAACCTCTAAGAGTAACAAGCACCACTGGCTTACAACATGATCACCTAGTGCCACTAGATGTAATCTCTCAATGCAATTGCACTAGGATCGCTCACTCACTCGATCGGATGAACACTATCAATCACAGTGAGTTAGAGGGTTCCCAAGCACGCCAACACAAGCCACCAAGGCCTAAGGGTGCTCAGCAACTGGCCAAGGCCAGCCACCACTCCTATTTATAGCCCCACAGCCAAATATAGTCATTACCCCTTCACTGGGTAGATTTTAGGGGCGACAGACGTGACCCTAGCGTCTGTCGCTCTCAAACATCACCACATGTCCACTGCTCGTTCGAAATCCAATGATCGACTCCTAGCATCAGACGCGTCCGACGCGAGACCGCTCTAGCGTCTGTCGCGCAATAGACGCGGTCCAGAACGCTCCCACGCCCCGCTCAGCGATGACAGACGCGTCTATCGGTCGATCAACAGACACGGCACAACATCTGACGCTCGCGTGCTCACCAGGCCACTTTGTGAGCCAATGACGTCACCTGCGACAGACGCTGACGCACGTCATTTGTCGCTGCATCACCCCCATGTCCGACGCATGCTCCACTGCAGATCAACGCCTAGGGTAAGCTAACAGACACAGGGCCAGCGTCTGTCGCCTCCACGACCAGCGTTTATCGCTTGCAAAACAACGACGACCACCTCCATGACTTCGCCACTTCTTCCCGCTTCCGGCGTAAAGGAAAATAGTCATTTCATTTCCTCAAAAATGCCTCTCAACCGCTCTCAACCGCTCAAACATGGCCTTTGCAAATGTGCCAACACCACCAAGTGAACATCACATTGTGCATGTGTGTTAGCATTTTCACAAACATTTTCTTTGAAGGAATTAGGCACTCAACTTGCCACGCCACTCGATCCTAACACGTATGCAAAGTTAGATCACTCAAGTGGCACTAGATGATCGGTATGCAAACAAGTTTGCCCCTCTTGATAGTATGACCATCTATCATAAATCCGGTCATCAACTTCTCTACACACCTGTGACCGGTGAAATGGAAATACCCTAGGTTATACCTTTGCCTTGCGCATTCCACTCCATCTCCTCCGACGTTGATGCAACACATACACCAACCATATCACAAATGATATGATCCACTTCATATCATCATGTGACCTTGGTCCATCGATCTTGACCTCACTTGCTCTTCACCGTTGCATCGGTCCATCAGCGCCAAGTCTTGCCCAAGCTTCATCGCCTCACGGTTCATCGCTCCAAAGCTTCCGATTTGCCCTTCACACTTGCAACCGGTCCGTAGAGCCAAGCCTCATCTTGATCTTCACCACCTTGGCCACATGACTCTATGTCATGTCTCATATGCAATGAGCTCCTCTATGATACCATCACCTGTGGACTAATCTCCTGTATATCTCACATTAAACATAATTAGTCCACCTAAGGTTGTCACTCAATTACCAAAACCAAACAAGGACCTTTCACCAACAGAGTCAGCAATCGCATTCACCGCTCCCTCAACTAACTTAGAGAATATAGCATTATTATCAAAGAAAGAGAACTGCACACATGGAGCAATTCATAATTTCCCATTAGTTGGCATCAAATGATCGGATAGTTACGACTAGTATAGACATTGTCTGTTGGTTAGTTGTTTTTCCCATAGTCTCAAAGAACATTTACCTCGTATATGGACCCAACTGTTTTCTGAAGTTGTGCATGCTATGCCACTAGAGAAGGATATGCTACGAGTAGTTAGTCCATGCTTGTAGTACTCTCCGTACACCATGAATGAAGTATTGTATTGTCTTGGATTCCTCCCAAAGTAATAATGCTTCATGGAAGTCAGTGAAGGAAATTCTTCAGACAAAAGTTTCTGCGTAGAACGAGTATCAAAAAGTTGTCTTGCCTAATTAGCCTCTCTGATGTTTGAAGCTAAGTAGCATAATGCATATTCAGATGTTGGAAATTGGATAACATGCTTCTCTTCCCTTGAAAAGTTCTTCACACCGAATCTCGGGGTATGATTCTTTTAAGGGGGAGGTCTGTAACACCCTAGGTGTTTGCCACCAGTTAAGCAGTGGGTTTGAGCTCAAACATGGCAGATTAAGTGGTGATGAAGATGTCAAGGTCAAACCTATGGAAATGAGCCCCAACCTAAACTTGGATATTTCACCCTTGCTTTACGTATAGGCCCTTTTCAAGATATATGCTTGGGTTGTGTTATTGTAATATTTTCATGTGTCTCGCATCAATACCCATCTATATTGGTCACTGGAAAAGTTTCATGAAGTTTAGAGTTAAAAAGTCACATGAAATGATAAGTTATATCCTTGTTGGAACGGTTTTACTAAGTGCCTGAATTGCACTATTAAGTGAATGGAAATATAGGTCATCAACCAAACCTTGCAACCTTGCCCAAAAGACTCTAGATGGACACTACAACAAAAGTTGTGAAAGGTTCATGTTCAGCAAATGCTCTGAAAATGCTCTAATGGATCAAGAAGGATAATTTCAGCTTTATCGTGATGCTACATTGATCAAAGTAGAACTGTAGGTTTTATACTAGTTTTGATGTTATACCTTAAATGAAAGTTGTAGTCCATGTGGGATAGAACAAAGTTTATTTTTTGATCAAGAGCTAGATCAACTTGGAAGCAAGTCAAACCAAGGCTCTGTTGACGGTAGATAAGTATCATTTTTAACCGTCAACATAGCATGAGAAAGGACCTAAACATAAATACTATCTAGATATAGGGGTTACACTAACAGAATTCCATGAGTTTTGGTGAATATCTATTTCTGTAGGAGGTTATCAGGAAAAAAACCAAAAGAGGTCCACATGTCAGATTTATATAGAGAGAAACCGACCATACTATGAAAAAGTATACTCTAGAAGACTCGAGAAGATCTTCTCCCGATGAAAGGTCTTGATGGCTAGAGGGGGGATGAATAGCCTAATAAAACTTTCTATAAAAAGTGCTAGACAATTTAATTAGCAATAACAAATAGCGAGAAGCGAGTTTTGCCTAGCCTATGGAGTGTTGCAAGCCACCTATCCAAAAGACAATTCTAATATATATAACACTCAACCGCACAAGTCAAACCACAAGAGGAAAACTAGAAGGCTACTCTACTCAAGCTACTAAGCACTAGAGAAAAAAACTAAGTACTTGAAATGTAATACAAGAGTAGGGAAAGAAATATTTAACTGAGGGGCGATGAATTGAGCCAACTAATCAATAATTTCAAGTGATGATATTCAAGATAACCAATCCACTGAGACAAATCAATCACAATCAACAAAGTGAAGTCACGAAGATTTATCCCGAGGTTCACGTGCTTGCCGACACGCTAGTCCCCGCTGTGTCCCCCTACACCACGTGGTTCGGTGGCTAATCGGTATCACACTGAGCCTCTCAAAAGGTGCCACAAGAACCTTCCAAATGGCGAGAAGTTCCGACACGAGCAATCCACTAGAGTTGGTATTCGGTGCTCCACCGGGGAACCACAATAACCCCTCACAACAAGCTCACTGGAGCCAGCCATGAATAATCACCAACACGTGCCGGACCTCCACCGCTGCTCCAAGCCGTCTAGGTGGTAGCAACCACCAAGAGAAATAAGAATCCCACAGCAAATGAACACCCAAGTGCCAACTAGATGCAAACTCACAAGCAAATGCACTTGAGATCACTCAATCTCACTTTGATTACGCAAACAAGCAAGGGAGATGAGTGGAAGGGGATGTGCTCAGCTCAAAGGAGTGCTAGAATGATCAACAAGCCAAGAGATACTCCAAAGAGCCGGCCAACATGTATTTATAGATGTACCCCTTCGAATAGAGCCGTTAGGCACTAGATTTTGCTGCAGTCGCGCTGACCAGACGCGCTGGTCGCACACTTCCCACGCGCGAAGCTCGACCGGACGCGCTGGTCCCGTAACTGACTGTACGTGCTGGTCAAGCCGAGCAACGCTCCAGCGAGTCAGCGACCGGATGCGCTACTAGACGAACCAGACGCCACAGTGCCAGCGTCTGGTTTGAGTCCAGTAAGCACCCACAATGACCGGACGTGTCTGGTCAGTCGTGACCGAACGTGCCACCGCGTCCGATCAGAATATCGAGACACGCGCAAACGCTGAGCACTGACCTGATGCGTCCGGTCAAACAGAGACCGCGTCTGGTCCAGCATCTGGTCACCTCTGTGACCTCCGTTCGCCTCTGTTTCTTCGCGTCTGGCATAGTGGAAAATAGGCGTTTCATTTCCCAAAAAGCGCTGAATCCTGCCTCGCAAGCTTGGTGGGAGAGAGAGGAACCCAAACCCCTCTCTACCGCTCAAACTCCACCGCCTTCGCAAATGTGCTAACATCACCAAGTGTACATCATCATGTGCATGTGTGTTAGCATGTTCACAATCATTTTTGAGGTGTTAAGTTAGCTCTCCACTAGATCTACATGCATATACAAATGAATCTTCATCTAGTGGCACTTAAGTGATCAATAGCCCCGGAAATTCCCGTCTTTATAGTATGGCTATCGATCCTAAGCCATCCACACCCTATATGATTTCTTGGATGCAAAATGGAAAACCCTATCTTATACCTTTGCCTTCAGCTCTATGAATTGGCTTTGCACCTTCATTCAACTCCATCATGGCAAGCACTTGATCACCTCACCATTGCTTGATCCTTGCTTCACCATGTCATTGCACCAACCACATCATAGCTACACACATTCTTATGCATATGTGGTTAGTACTTAGGCATTGTCACTAATTGCCAACACCAAACATAGGACTTTCACCCGAATGGTAGGGCCCATAGGCTAGGCAATAGGGGTGGCCGCCCCTAGGCCAGGGCGCCCGCCCCACCCAGGTGACCAATTAGGAGCGATCTCGTGGATCCTGCCTCCACCACCTTTGAGGATTAATAAAAAGTCATTGATCATGGACGGTTTGATCCAAGGCCTGTGGTGCTTCCTAGAGGGCTATATAAGTAAGGCCCCTGGCCCTAGGAGAAACCCTAATTCATAAGAGAGAGAACTCATTCCATTTATTTAGAGAAGCCCTAGAGCCACCATCTCAATTAGATCTCTAGTTTAGCATAGCTACATAGGATTAGAACTATAAGGAGCCAAGCATTGCTTGATTTCCGGATCTGTCAAGAGAATACTTGGTAATTCTCTCCTACTTTTGTATTTGTTCTTATATTATTCATCTAGTTCATCATTTGTATGAATATGACTTTAGTCTATTCGATCATATTGGATATGACTTTGCTCTATTTGATTATGTTCTCAATTATATTGTTCTTAGTCTACTTTGATTATATGCTTGGCATAGTTCGATCAGAATCATATTTAAGTATAGGATCATATAATGCTTGCTCATTGATATCATGGGTGAGTGGTAAACATTGTGTAGGCGTGATGCCTATACCGTATTTACCTACGATTGCACCCTATATTTCAGACCATGTGGTAGATCATGGGAGTGACAGTCCTGTTGAGTCCTTTGTAGTCCACCTCCCTAGTATAGGGCAGGCAGAGCACAACTATTATAGGGAAGTGACGGCTTTGTTCTATATCTTCCTTAGTAATATCATTATGCATAGATATAAAATTTTCTTGTCATGATTGCCAAGTGTAATTGCACTAATCATCATATGCTTTGACTGTGTAGTTAGAATAACTTAGGATTTATCCTTATAGTTCGTCCTAATCCATGCTAGTGCTATATGCTTAGAGTAATCTATTGAGATGTTTATCATTATATGTGGCTATGAGCTTATCAGTTATCTCTTATTATTCTTTATTCATATATATATATATATTATTTATCTTGTGACACTTACCTTGTATGAGAAGATCGATAAAGACATGGTTATGCTCTCCATTATCACATGCAGTGATGCTCATTGCTCATTATCCTTAGCATCCCTTCCCAGTGGTACTCCCGGTTAAAATGCTACATCAGTATTATCTGTGCGCCTGCAGATTTCATATTTATTTCAGAGGAGCATTTGCATATTTTGGTATCAGCACCTTTAGTGTCATGCTGGGGATGACAACCTAGCTTAGGTGGCGTTAGAGGTGTCAATAAGCAATTTCTAGCGCCGTTGCCGGGGAAGGTTGAATTGCTATTCAAAGGATAATGAGCCATCACTTGCATCCACTAATGTGATCGAGAAACCATCATCCTTCTCTACTCATATAGCCTTACCCTTGTCTATTGTCTATTTATATATTATATATAGGGTAATGTATGAGCAGGTTTGGCCGTCCAGATAACTTCATCGATAATCCAGAATTGCTATTCAGAAGAGCAAGAGCCAAGCTAAAGAGAGTTCAAGCAGACACATCATCATCTCAACTTGAAGCTCCACTCTCTGATTTAGAAGGCCGACCAAGCATAGGTCAAAACTTAACACCAGAGTTTGACGCTATGGCAAACAAGTAACTCTGCGAGTTCTCAGGTCCAACTACAGCTAACATCCGGACTGGACCTACGGTAGAGATCGAGCAAAACTTTGAGCTAAAGCCGGCGTTGATTAACATGGTGCAAGCCAGTCAATTTTGTGGGAAGGCACATGAAGATGCTAGTGCTCATCTCCAACACTTCTTGGAGATTTGCAGCACTTTCACCATCAAGGATGTCCCCAGAGATGCCATACTACTTCGCCTCTTTCCATTCTCACTGTTAGGGAGAGTAAAGCAGTGGTTCTATGCGAATAAGGAGAAGAATACTACATGGGCACTCTGTTCCATCAATTTCCTGGCAAAGTTCTTTCCCATAGGTAAGACAAATGCTCTTCGTGGGAAGATATCAAGTTTTTAGCAGCAATATAATGAGTCAGTCCTAGAAGCATGGGAGCGCTTTCAAGACTACATTCTATGTAACACCCTGGTGTTAGTTAACCTCATAATGCATTCATAATGCATGATCATAGCATCCTAATCTCATATCATGAGCATGGCATCTTGTTTGCCTAATTAAAGTAGTGAAACATTGAGTTTGAACTATTGCAACATCTCTGTTTCATTAATGAAACATGGTTGTTACTTTGTGTTGCCATGAATGGTACGCTAGGCTTGGGTGTCACTAATGCTATTCCATGTCTTGTATGTGTGTAATTAGCTTAGTGATAATTGAAATTTGTGAAACAATGCCTTGAAACATGTGAAACATGGGCTTGCAACATTTGGACAATTTGAATGTTTTGTTGTTTCATTACATGTGATACTTAGAAGTGGGTGTAGCACTTGTGTAGAGTGGTCAATTATGGTCTAATACACCTTAAATACACTTAGGGTGATTGATGGAACATTGTTCATGTGGACCAAAATGACTAATTTGCCCTCTAAGGGGAGGTTTGACTTGGGATGACCTATAGAGTGACTCTATTTGACTGATTAGAAAGTCTAACCTAGAGACCTTGCATGGATGTGCACCCTTTACCAAAGTTGTAGCCAATTTATCAAGGAACAAAAGTCTCAATATGATCATCTCATGAAAATGGCTAGAACATGCTCAAACAGGGCCCCACAAATCAGGTCTCCGTGCTGATTTCAGACTTAGAAATTTTTCTAAGTCATGCACTGACTTACAGTTCCAATGTACCCCACTTTAGGGTTATGTAGTTCCTAATCCAGATAGAATTAGTTCAAGCTCCAATTGACAATATTGTTGTACACGTATAGCTCTACAAATTTGTTGTTACCACCTACCGCTAACTTAGGCTAGATTACGAGCTATGAGGCGTTGAAATGGTGCTATCAGTCACTCCCTTTGGACGTCGATTCAGTTGCTTCAGTAACGTTCAGTGAATGTCATGGCCGACCGCGCGCAGAGCCGAGCCACCGTGTGGCATGCATGCCCAGCTAGCGTCTCCACGTCATGCGCGTGTTCGTTGTGAAAGCCAGGCCGACCCCCCGCTCACCCTCTCCCTCTCGCCACTTCCCTCTGTGTTTCCTCCTCCATGTGTGAGCAGTGACTGGAGAAGGCAGCGGCCGCCTTCGGGCGATTCATCCAAACCAAAGTGCAATTGTTCAATTCACATAAACCACAATACCATCGTGAGCCCCTCCACCTCCTTGACCTCACCAAACCACCATTTTTAACTCAGGTAGGGTTCACCGTGAAGGCGACTCCACCGGGTCGCCATGTCCGCCACCGTCGAGCTCGCACGTGGCCGTGCCGCTCGGGCTCCTTACTACCCCCTCTTTCCCATGCTTTAGATGCAGTTAGGGATGCTGATGCTCGTAGAGTAGGCCATTAGGGTTGTGATGCCGTCGGCTCGCCGGAGCTGGCCAACCCGCGACCGTGAACCGCCATGGCCGATTTATTCAAGTTTTGTTTTATTTGAATTATTTCAAATGTTTGATTTGTACTCAAACTTTGTAAATTCATATCTCATGTTCTAGAAGTCCAAATTAGTTGGTTCAAGTTGTGTTGTGCTCTATGAGAGGTCTAGTTTATTTAGAAAATGTAATATGTGGTATGTTGGTTAATAATTTCTAAGTTTTGTAATTAATCTTGTGATGCACTTTATTTAAACATCTGTTTTTAGTAATTTTGTATCTCTCTGTGTATTAATTCAATTGCCATGAAATGTTTGTGAGGTGCTATTCATTGTATAAAGGTGCTCTAGTTAAATTTTCAGCCTTGTTGGAGGTCATTTGCTCCAGTCATGAAATTCTTTTGTTATAGGCTTTAAAAACTACTTATCAAATACTTATCAAACTGAGCTCAAATTTTTATGTTAACCTTTTGGTAGTATGTGTGTGCTACTATAATTTTATTAGAATTTTCTAGGTCCATTCTATATGTGATGCCATTTATGCTTATGCACTTTAAATAAATAGAAAAGGGTGATTAGATAAATGTTTATGCTAGTGCCATGACTTGATTTGGTGTTGCTTCAACATGGTCTAACTGTTAGTAAAGCTGGGTAGGTCATATGTGATGTTCCCAACATCACTTAATATTTAATTGTATAAATCTACCTTTTCTGGACAGATTTGGTGGTTAAGCAAATTAGGCTATGTTAATGATGTTTTCATACTTGGTGATCTATAGAAAAGTTGTTGAGAACTTCATGAACTAGTTGCTGGTAAATTTTGGTAGCTATTGGACTTATAGTTTAGAAATGGCAGCTGTTCCAAGCTGGGTTCAGTTTTGGAAGTGCTCTCTGTCTCCTAGAACAGATTCTGTACATGTGCTATTTTGGCCTGGTAAATGATGAAATGATGCTTAGAGGTGTATAAATGAAATATAGACAATTTCATAAGCTTTCCAGATTGTCCTCTTGCATGTCATCTGGAATTGTGTAGCTCCTGGAATAAATTTATTTCTGAACTTTCCATGTTGATTGGAAACTTGAGCTTTCCTATTAAGTGTAGTTTACTTTATATAAGCATGTTGTGATTTTATTAAATGCTTAAATTGATTAGGAAAGATTTAGGTGCAGGTGTTAGGCCTTTAACCGAAGATGAACACTTGTATCTTAGGTTATGCAAATTAGGTATGTGTAACCTTGCTCTTTAGAAGGAATTAACATGCTTGCTTTTAAAGTGATTTGAATAGAGCTATTGGTACTCAGTAAACAAGTGTTCAGTAATGTTTTGGGTTAAATACTTACTTGCTGCTATCCATTCATCATGAGCATCATGTCATTCCTTATGCATCCATGATATTTATCTTGTGGATATGCATGTAATAGGTGTACCAGAAGGAGTAACACTGCTGGAATTCGAGGAGCCAAGCGAGGAGGAGCAGCAGCCAACACCGGAGGTTTAGGAGGTGCAACCTTTAGGAGAAGTGCCAGACGAGGAGGTCACCGTTGAGTGCTCGGACCATCGTCCGTGCAACTTTGTGAAAGACAAGCCTCGGAGCATTATAAGCCTCCTAATTTCTGAAATGCAATTAAAGTATTATTGTTATATATATTGTTGCATTAAGTTTAGGTGTTGGATGAAAACATTTGTTGCATTGGTTATCCAATCCTTGTACATATATTGATACCCTGAATCCTAAGTAACTCAGGCTCGTGTAGATGCTTAGTCCTACTTTAATGCGGTAGAAGCCAGGTGATTTCCTGTCACCTGCGAGCTATAGGAATATACATATGGCATGGTTGGCTATATTTGCTATCGTGGAAAAGAACATGTCTTAATTTGAATAAAAGACCGGGCGGAGGCTTGTCGGTTTGCAGTGACTCCGTCTGTGTCGATTAAGGACTGAATCTTGGAGCCTTTCTTTGTCATGTTGAACACATGCCTCTCTCTTAGCTGGCTAGGCCCGAGTGCTTGACCGCGAATCCGAGTAGCTCAACTCAGGCCGGGAGTCGGCAAGTATAAAGTGCGCCTCGGAAGGGAGCCGTAGGCGTGAGTCCAAGGACAAGTGAGTTAAAAGTCCTGATCGTCCTGGCAGAAGGGTAATCCCTGAGAGTGCTGGCGCTGACCGAACCCACGAAGTTGGTTCTTGAGTTGTACCAAAGGTGACCCACGGCTACCCTTGCAAAGTATGCTAGGGTGAGAGTTAGGAATACCCCCTCGGCTGAGTTGTAATTCGATTCGAGTCGCCGTCTCTCACCGATTAGTGAGAACTTGATGGGAGTATCTCCACAGTAGATACATTAAATAATATGATGGTTCAGGAATGATGATATGATGATGACAGCCTTATTATACCTACTATGGTTAATATTGTTTTTTCCTAATAAGTGAGTGCTTTAGTACAGGTGCTAATATAGTTGACAGGTTATTAATGATGAACTTGATGCTAAGTTTAATTGGACACTATGCTCATAAGCTCTTTTATGCAACTGTGTCAAGCTAGCCCACCTTACAAGCCTTGCATGATCCTTGATGTCCTTTATTTTTGGTTTTTGATGGGTAAGTCTAGCTGAGTACCTTCTCGTACTTAGGTTTTATTTCCCACCTGCTGCAGATTATTAGTTCTACTTTGGTTGCTGCAAGTATTGCCTTCTCCCAGCCGGGGATGAAGACTAGACTATTGGGCATTGTCTCTACTAGTTTCCATACCTGAAGATGCTTTTGTGGGACATGACTGTTACTCTGGCAAAGTATTTGAAACTATGAAGTTATGTACTAAACTATGTTGCTTCCGCAAAATGAACTTGGTTTGCAATATTTTATTTTAAACTTTGATGGATGTAATCCGCATGCCACTTGTGAAATGTTGTAACGAATGATGTGTTGTGTTGAATCACTACGATCTTGTTTTGTATGTCGAAAGTTGTTTGAAATCCTTTGAGATTTCCAAACTACTGAGATTATGGGAGCTTAAGTACAGGAATTTGATCATTTTGGTGATTATTTTTGTACTTACGTTCTTATAATTTGGTCGGTTCTGTTACAGAATGTCCTCATCATAGAATGGAGAATTGGCTACTTATGCAGACCTTCTATCACGGGCTCACTAATAGCACCCGTGAGGCTACGGATGCTGCCGCTGGAGGAGCATTCTTATCACTTACAATTAATCAAGCCACAGCTCTTGTGGAGAAAATGGCATCCAACCAAGGTTGGAATGAAGAAAGAACTCAAACCTGCAAGAGAGGTGGAGGTATGTGTAACAGAACCGACCAAATTATAAGAGCACAAGTACAAAAACAAGCACCGAAACGCTCAAATTTTTGAACTTGAGCCCATATAATCCCGGTAGTCAATCGAAACCACGAATGATTTCAAGCCAGCTCATTTACAACCAGGATCGCATCATTCATCCTAACACATCACACGTTACATTTCACAAGTAGTTCAGAAATTAACTTACAACACCACGGAGTCACAAATTATTACAAACCAGGTTTATAAAGTAGCAGAAGCATAACACACACACACACTTAGTTCAAATACCACTGCCAGTCTAATAGATCAACATCCCACAAAAGCATTATGGAAAGTAAACAAACAGACGATCACGCCCGAGTGATCTAGTCCTCATCACCCGCCGGGTGGAGGCAAGTCTTACAGAAGCCCTGATATAGCATGTCATCTACAATAGGAGGGAATAAACCCTAAGTACGAGAATGTACTCACCTAGACTTACTCGTCAAAACGAAAAATAAAAGACACCAAGGATCATGCAAGACTTTTCTTAAGTGGAGCTGGTTGACATCATATTTTGCAGAAAAGTATAAGTAATAGTAACTATTTTAACCTGTACTAGCAGTTACTTTTAGCATTAACCTATCATCTATCTTAGCACCTGTACTAACATACACTTGATTATAAGCAAATAGTAGTAACCATAGCAGGTATCAATTGAGGCAACATTATAGCATCATCCACTTAACCATCTATTCCATTAATGGAATCTACGTTGCCGCTGCTCAAGTCAAGTGCTCACTAACTGGGAGCGACGGTGATTCGAATCGAGTTCCTATCCAGCTGGAGGGGTATTTCTAACACTCACCGCGCAGGCCCTTGTTAGGGTCGCACAAGCCACCTTTTGTACAATTCAGGAGTCACGGGTTCGACTGATGCCGCATCTCCAAGGGCAACACTCTGCCAGGTGATAGGGACTCTAACACCTCCTTGGTCTCATGCCAATGTCCCCAAGCACATCCTTACTACCTCCAAGATGTGACCTACCATTCGATTCCCGGCCTGAACTGTATTACTCGGCTTCACGGTCGGAATGACTTATCCGACCAACTAAGTGTTAGACTACATTCAACATGACTCAAGGACGTACAACGAATCGGTCCTTAAATGACTCAGACGGACATAGCTTCGCACCCAAGACATGAAGTGTCTTGCGGCTACACTATCAAACTCCCACCCGATCTCAAATTCATCTTAAAGCATGGTTTTATCCATGATAGCCAATATAGCCACTCGTGACCCACTTCACCTAAATCTCGCGGATGACCGGAAATCACCCGACTTCTACCGCACTAAGCAGGGCTAAGCATTGACACGTTCCTAAACTTAAATTAGGATTCGAGTGCAATATCTGGACAAGGATAGATATAATGCAACAAGTGTTTTCACTCAACTCCTACAACTTAATGCAATAAACAAGTAAAAGTACTCAATGATTGATATATATAAAGATCAGGTCAGCATGCACCGTGGCTTGCCTTTCAAGAAAGAGGAAGGGTGGTGGTCCGGACACTCAGGTAGCTCGTCTGCGGGAACTCCTTCACCGGCTGGTTCCTCGGGCTCCCTCGGCTACTCCTGATCCTCCTCTGGAATTGCTCCCTCGAACTCTAGGAGTGTCAACTTATGCTTTTTCACAAAACAAGTCAAGTCAGTCCACCTTATAAAAGCCTTGCATACTCCGTGGTGTCATATTATTTTTGGTTTATGATGGGTAAGTCTAGTTGAGTACCTTTTTGTACTCAGGGTTTATTCCCACTTGTTGCAGGTTGTGATGTTTCATGGCCACTGCAAGAATTGGATGGCTCCTACTATAGTGGTGGAGTGTGGTCATGGGCATGATCCTTCTGAGCTATCTTGTCTCTCATGCTTTTGTTGGAAATTGACCTTGGTACTCGCATGTATTTGAATTAAGATAACATTAGTTTCAAACTACTTTGCTTCCGCTACTTTTGAACTTGAGTTGTAATAACTTTGTGGAACTCTGATCTATGTTGAATTACTTGTAATAATGGATGTAGCATGTGACTTGTTATGTTGAACCACTATGATCTTGGCTTGTACGTTGGTTGGTTTGAAATCCCTCGTTGTACTTTTGTTCT
Organism: Saccharum hybrid cultivar R570; assembly: GCA_038087645.1. NCBI lineage: Eukaryota > Viridiplantae > Streptophyta > Magnoliopsida > Poales > Poaceae > Saccharum > Saccharum hybrid cultivar. Next base: position 2,371,434 of record JAQSUU010000187.1, read on the forward strand.
TATAATTTGGGTGGTTTTGTGATAGGGCATACTTGCATCACATATTTTGCTATGTCAAAAATCGAACCACAAGAAGATACAAGTCATACACTTTGATCGAGACGTGCAAGTGTGTGGAATTTTTCATAACTTTCCTAATTATAAATATTGTTGGTACTCCTTGAATCATGAATCTCTCTTTTGAATGAATGCCTTTTGGAAAGTATGGACTATCTTTATTTCTTTCTTTTCTTTTCTCTTTCTCCCTTTTTTGGGCGGACAACTAAGTACCCATTGTTTTATTTATTTGGACACTTGTCCATTTTTTCTCTCATGCCCCTTGGCATGGATTTTCTCTTCTTTTTTTTAGCATATCCCATATATTTCTTCTTGGCATATGAAACTTTGGAGAGAGAGAAATATCATGATAAATTGAATAGAGTAATTATTTGCTAGATAGAAAAACATGTTGTGCGCAACCCTTAGTGTAAGAGTCGGTAGTTTAATTTGTGGGTGCACGTGTGTCTCGATCATGAGTGCATGACAAGAATCTCAACTTAGGTCACAATAATTTGACAAAGCTCAATGCTCAAACAAGTATCATATGACTATGGTTTTGAATTTGAATATCTTGTCATATGGCCTTGGTTAGTATTTCATAATCATTGAGAAACTTTTGATTTTAGCTTTTTTGAAAAAGAAATCTCTAGACGTCAAGTTGCTCTTAGAACAAAGTCATAGCAAATTCTATTTGAATATCTTGTCATATGGCCTTGGTTAGTATTTCATAATCATTGAGGAACTTTTGATTTTAGCTTTTTTGAAAAAGAAATCTCTGGACGTCAAGTTGCTCTTAGAACAAAGTCATAGCAAATTCTATTTGTACCATATCATAACTTGCAACAACTTAGAAAAGAATCATGATTTTGCAACCCACAAGTTTTCAAGTTTTTAGGATGTGACATTTTTAGCCAACAAACTTAAATCTTAGGAAATACTAAGTTATAATCTAGGCACAAATGAACTATAAATAGAGCAACTATTTATTATCTCAACATAGGAGAAACTAACATTCCTTAACACATATGAGAGTGGAATAATATCTTTGGTATTTTTATATTTTTTAGATTTTTTATATGCTAATAAAAAAATGAAAAGAAATAAAATGTAGAATTTAAAATGCAGAAATTAAAATACTACCACTAAGATACAAGGTACCTCTGCGGGGGTCCTCCCCCAAGCTAGCTCTTGGACTAGGGTCCGAAGTTTGCTTGGTGAAGTATCCGACAAAGGTACATTATTTGGTATATGTTTATTTATTATGATGTTTTTACTTTGTTTATCTTAGCCATGTCTATACATAGTACTTTTTGCTTCAATGATCAAATTTAACATTTAACCATGGTAACCTAATCAACCTAAGCACCATGCTTAATTTGAAAAGCTTATGGAGATATGATTGATCAAAAATCATATTCCAAACCAAAGCATATTTTGCACAGATGATGGTAAGATAACAAAGTTTTATTTTAAGGTAAAATTTTTTATGCCTTGGTTTTATCATCCAAAGTTTGCACTAAACAGTTTTGGTACAATGATCAAATTTATCATCTAATAAAGGTAGGCTCATTAATCTAAGCTCCATGCTTAAATTCTAAATCCTATGAAGACATGATCGCGTAAGAACCATGCTTCAAACCAAAACATGCTTGTGTAGAAAATTAAAGACAAACCAAGATTTTAATAAAGGTATTTATTTGTTTTTTAGTTGAATTTATTTATAGTTTTATTATATAAGTAAATATAAAGCGATTAACTTTGGCGAGGGTTCATGGTTTAAAGTCCAATGAACAGGACTTCCTCCTCCTTCATTTCTTGCTTGATGAAGGAATATCTGTGCCTAGGGGAGTGGGCACGGATGGTTGCAGCTTCTTTGCCTGCCATACCTGCTTAACATTTTTGTGTGGTTGTTTCTCAGGCTACTTGCTTTCATCATGTTGATTCATGTTAAACCCATTGAATGGGCACATTATTGTTTGCCCTTGGATATGGAAGCAAGCATGCCCAGATTCCACATGTAACACAGCGTTTGTTGTGTTAAGGAAAGGTATCCCTAGGAGGAGGGGGACTTCCTTATCAAGGCCCATGTCTAGGATAACGAAGTCCATGGGGATGTATGTATCTCGGATTCTTACCAAGATGTCCTTGGCTACCCCCACCAGTTTTTGTGAAGATTGATCTGCCATCTACAATCTAAAATTTGTAGTGGACAATGGTCCACCCAAAATCTTATCATATATTACCTTGGACATGACAATAATACTTGCTCCAAGGTCGCAGAAGGCATTATCGAAGACATGTGGGCTGACGGAGCATGTGATTGTTGGCCGTCTAGGATCCTCCTTCTTCATGATCAAAAGTGGATCCACAAAGTATCCTTGTTTTTCCTAACATAGAGGCTTACCAAACCTCATGGAGATCATATTAACGGATTTGAGTGAAGCTTTTGGTTTCCTCGAAGTCTTCTCCGAATCAGGAGTAGGTAACGCGGCAGCGAGTTGAGCTATTTGTTTTTTACCATTTTATTAAAGCTCAACTAGTTTTGAACAGAAGAAGATAAATTTTTGAGTGTTGTATTTATGTTTTCAAACATCTTATCATTATAAGAAAGCCTTTTAGTCAGGTTTTCATTTATTTTGCCTGGCCTAACACCAGGTCTTTCAAGGAAGGTTGATTCAAATTGTAATTTGAGTTAAAGTTTGAATTACCTCCTTGTGGGCAAGGCTGATTGCTCCACCCATTATTACCTTGTTATTGGCAGAACCCGTTGTTGATATACGAGGCTTCCTCATGGGTCTCAGGGCTATTGTTCCCCGAGTGGCCAATGTCACGATAGACCTCACACGTCATGTGTGAGTCCATGGCCTGGATAGTGCTTGTCGTAGTCTCTTTCTCAGTGGCACAATCATCCAGCCTTTTCATTAAAAGGTCTATTTTACGGCAAGCAAGTCCGTCTCCTTCCGGTATGCATGCCTTTTTAAGTTTTGTGTTCCTCCCCCAGCTTTGGTTTGCCACCATTTTCTCAATGAGTGCTATGGCATTGTCGATGGTGAGGGAGAGGAATGCCCCTCCAGTAGCAGCGTCTACATGCCCCTTCGACATGGCCATGAGGCCTACATTGAAATTCTAGAGCATGAGCCAGTCTTCCATCCCATGGTGGGGACAAGCTCGGACATAGTCCTAGAGCCTTTCCCATGCCTCAGGGACGGACTCGAGTGAAGTATGCTAGAAGTTTGAAATTTTTCCCCTCAGAGCACTGGTTTTGCTCATGGGGAAAAACTTCGCGTGGAACGCCACGGAAGATTTGTCCCACTTATTGATAGCTTGTTCTAATAAAACCACTATTTTGCCTTCCCCGCGAGGGAGAAGGGAAACATACGGAGCTTGATGCTAGCTAGAGCGACGTCTTTAATGATGATAGTGTTGCATAGCTTAGGGAAGTGCTAAAGGTGACCATTTGTGTCCTCACTTAGCAAACCAAAGAATTAGTTTGCCTGCACCATCGTGATTAGTCTAGTGCATAGCTCAAAGTTTCTAGTCCCTGTGTTGACAGCAGGCCCAATGGGCATGTTGGCAACAGCGGGGGTAGAGTAGTCATGAAGTGACTTGGCCATGACGATAGCAGCGAATGGTACGGGGGTGAATGATTCGACTACTGGTGGAGTAGCAGAGGAAGAAGAGGTGCAAGACCTGTTCTTCCTTAGAAGTGCCTTCGAATTATCGAGGTAGTTGTTCGGCAAGTCAAAACCACTCATACACTATCCTATTTTCATTCCACCAAAAAGAGGAAGAAAACAAGCAGAGTTAGCCTTCATAAACTATGGCTACCACTACATGCATGTGATCATTGTTTATGCCTTGCTAGATGTTTCATTTTGAACCAATGCCCTCCCCAGCAACGACGCTAGAAATACTTGTTGGCATTTCTTAACACTATCACCAAGTAAGGAGGTTTTATGTCCATCACTGGTAACAACGCTAGAAATACCTGACTGGCATTCCTAAACATCATTACTTAGGAATGTAGTTCCCTAGCCCTGGGCGCTCATACTAGGGTTTATAGTTGCAAGGTAATGACATTTTAGAAATACCGGGTTGGCATTCCTAACTGTCCTTACTCATGAGTGTATTCCCTCAATACTGGCGCCTATGTTTGTAGGCATTATTCTAATATAGCCATGCAAAGAACAAGTCAATGATCATTCAACTTTTATGACTAGAGTTAGAACTAATTTCAAATAGATAGGGAGATCTCCGAGCACTAGTCTGCCAGCAAGCGCAAGAGACTTTAAAACTCCTACACAACACCCAGATGTGGGGGATTACAAGGGATGGATAGGGCTGTCACCACCTGCTGCCTACCCGTCAACCATGGGATGCTGTCATATTCACGAGTTTCTGTGCACCCGAGCACCATGCACGTGTATAAAGAAACTACCCATGTCCCCCTGGGATTCCAACACTACGGATTGACAAGCAAGAACATGGGCAAACCTGAAGGTACAATGAACCCCTACCCCAACCCTAATTATACTTCTACTCATACAAATCATAAGAACGTTGAAGAACATATATTAACACGTCAAGATCATAGTATACAAACTATAGACTAGTTCATATATCATGATTATAACATGATCAAGACTATACTCTAGTTCATATGCACAACTATATGAAATAAGATGAAAACTTGCACTTGGAAGAACTCATTGTATTCATACCAAGAGTTGCTCTTTCTTCCAAGGAAACAAGCTCTCCTTGCTAGCTCTTTGCTTTGCTCACAAACTAACACTAAAGCTAAAGAGTACGAGTAGAGAGGTGAGGTGTGTAGCTCCAAATGATGTGTGTGTGAATGAGCCTAGCCCTTTCTTTTATAGTGGGATTAGGACGGTTTGGCTTTGGAAAATATGGAAATCACCAAAACCGACCACCCCCAGCATTGATTGCACCGCTAGAGTGAGGTGGGCCTGGGCACCGAGGGTGCGGGCCCACCCTGGCTGGCCCTGCACGCCATCACCTTGCTCTGGTGGGATTTGGGCTGAGCCTAAACTTCATCCACGGTGGTGTCTCAGCCCAGGTAGTTGTGTAGGTGGGCTTCTCCTTTGTTTCTCTTGTGCGCCTTTCTTGAATATGCTTTCTGCTTTGGCGCTTTCTCTTTTATTTTTGTGTATTTTCTCTTGTTTTCGGGTATGTGTCCTGCAAAATGTGTTTCTCCAAAAACAAGTGGAGCAAGGTCAAAGTATAAGCATATGTGTCAAAAGTTTGTTCATTTCTCCTATATTGGATTATAATTGGTGGTTCTAAATATGCAATGGTGACTGCCAACAAATCTCCCAAGCTTAACCTTTGCTCATCCTAAGCAAATAGCTAAATACTTGGTTGTTGATTAGGAGTTGCTACTATACCGATACAATTCACTAGTGTCATGTCTATAACAAAGTATTCCATCGTAATTTAAATAAGTCAGCATTTTATCCACCCTTTACCTTGATACCTATGGGGGCTTTAGCTTTTTAAAGTTCTTGGGTGGTTGCAAGATAGAACGGTTATTATAAAATCACTAGTCATTTTTTCTTTGATTAACCATTTGTCCGGAGGTTTTAAAAGTTTTTGCAAAGAAATGTAAGTTCCTTGAATGATTCTCTCAATCGCTCATTGTGTATGATACCTCACCAAGGCATTTGATTTTGCCTTCTTTTCATAACCTACCACTAAGGCTTTTGAGTGGAGTTTTGTGTAGGTATGAAAGTGGGCATACTTGCATCACATATTTTGCTATGTCAAAAACCAAACCACAAGGAGATGCAAGTCATACACTTTGATCGAGACATGCTTCTGTGTGGAATTTTTCATAACTTTCCTAATTCTAAATATTTTTGGTACTCCTTGAATCATGAATCTCTCTTTTGAATGAATGCCTTTTGGAAAGTATGGACTATCTTTACTTCTTTCTTTTCTTTTCTCTTCACTCTTTTTTTGGGCGAACAACTAAGTACCCATTGTTTTATTTATTTGGACACTTGTCCATTTTTTTCTCTCATGCCCCTTAGCATGGATTTTCTCTTCTTTTTTAGTATAGCCCATATCTTTCTTCTTGGCATATGAAACTTTGGAGAGAGAGAAATATCATGTTAAATTGAATGGAGTAATTATTTGGTGGATAGAAAAAATGCATGTTGTGCGTAACCCTCAGTGTGAGTCGGTAGTTTCATTTGTGGGTGTACGTGTGTCACGATCATGGGTGCATGACAAGAATCTCAACTTAGGTCACAATAATTTGACAAAGCTCAATGCTCAAACAAGTAGCATATGAGTATGGTTTTGAATTTTAATATCTTGTCATATGGCCTTGGTTAGTATTTCATAATCATTGAGGAACTTCTGATTTTAGCTTTTTTGAAAAAGAAATCTCTGGATGTCAAGTTGCTCTTAGAACAAAGTCATAGCAAATTCTAGTTGTATCATATCATAACTTGCAACAACTTAGAAAAGGATCATGCTTTTGCAACCCACAATTTTCAAGTTTTTAGGATATTATATTTTTAGCCAACAAACTTAAATCTTGGGGAATACTAAGTTACAATCTAGGCACAGATGAACTATAAACAGAGAAACTATTCATTATCTCAACATAGGAGAAACTAACATTCCTTAACACATATGAGAGTGAAATAATATCTTTGGTATTTTTATAATTTTTAGATTTTTTATATGCTAATAAATAAGTGAAAAGAAATAAAATGCTGAATTTAAAATGCAAAAATTAAAATACTACAACTAAGATACAAGGTACCTCTGCGGGGGTCCTCCCCTAAGCTAGCTCTTGACCTAGGGTCCAAAGTTTGCTTGGTGAAGTATCCGACAAAGATACATTATTTGGTATATGTTTATTTATTATGATGCTTTTACTTTGTTTATCTTAGCCATGTCTATACTCAGTACTTTTTGGTTCAATGATCAAATTTAACATTTAACCATGGTAACCTAAGCACCATGCTTAATTTGAAAAGCTTATGGAGATATGATTGATAAAAAATCATATTCCAAACCAAAGCACATTTTGCACAGATCATGGTAAGATAACAAAGTTTTGTTTTAAGGTAAAGTTTTTTATGCCTTGGTTTTGTCATCCAAAGTTTACACTAAACAGTTTTGGTACAATGATCAAATTTATCATGTGATCAAGGTAGGCTAATTAATATAAGCTCCATGCTTAAATTCTAAAGCCTATGAAGACATGATCGCGTAAGAACCATGCTTCAAACCAAAACATGCCTATGTAGAAAATTGAAGACAAACCAAGATTTTAATAAAGGTATTTATTTGTTTTTTAGTAGAATTTATTTATAGTTTTATTATATAAGTAAATATAAAGCGATTACCTTCGGTGAGGGTTCATGGTTTAAGGTCCAATGAACAGGACTTCCTCCCCCTTCATTTCTTGCTTGATGAAGCAATATCCATGCCTGGGGGAGTGGGCACGAATGGTAGCACCTTCTTTGCCTACCATACCTACTTAATAATTTTGTGTGGTTGTTTCTCAGGCTGCTTGCTTTTATCATGTTGATTCATGCTAAACCCATTAAATGGGCACATTATTGTTTGCCCTTGGATATGGAAGCAACATGCCCGGATCCCACATGTAACACGGAGTTTGTTGTGTTAAGGAAAGGTCTCCCTAGGAGGAGGGGGACTTCCTTATCATGGCCCATGTCTAGGATAATGAAGTCCATGGGGATGTATGTATCTCGGATTCTTACCAAGATGTCCTTGGCTACCCCTACCAGTTTTTGTGAAGATTGATCTGCCATCTGCAATCTAAAATTTGTAGTGGACAATGGTCCACCCAAAATCTTATCATATATTACCTTGGACATGACAATAATGCTTGCTCCAAGGTCGCAGAAGGCGTTATCGAAGACATGTGGGCCGACGGAGCATGTGATTGTTGGGTGTATAGGATCCTCCTTGGTGATGAAAGGTGGATCCATAAAGTATCCTTGTTTTCCTGACATAGAGGCTTACCAAACCTCACGGAGATCATATTAATGGATTCGAGTGAAGCTTCTGGTTTCCCCGAAGTCTTCTCCGAATCAAGAGTAGGTAACGTGGTAGCGAGTTGAGTTATTTGTTTTTCTACCATTTGATTAAAGCTCAACTAGTTTTGAACAGAAGAAGATAAATTTTTGAGTTTTGTATTTATGTTTTCAAGCATCTTATCATTATAGGAAAGCCTTTTAGTCAGGTTTTCATTTATTTTTGCCTGGCCTAACACCAGGTCTTTCAAGGAAGGTTGATTCAAATTGTAATTTAAGTTAAAGTTTGATTTACCTCCTTGTGGGCAGGGCTAATTGCTCCACCCATTATTACCTTGCTATTAGCGGAACCCGTTGTTGATATACGAGGCTTCCTCATGGGTCTCGGGGCAGTTGTTCCCCAAGTGGCAATGTCACCACAGACCTCACACATTATGTGTGAGTCCATGGCCTAGACGGTGCTTGTCGTAGTCTCTTTCTTAGTGACACGATCATCTTGTCTTTTCATTAAAAGGTCTATTTTTGCGGCAAGCAAGTCCATCTCCTTCACGGTATGCATGCCTTTTTGTGGTTTGCGTTCCTCCCCTAGCTTTGCTTTGCCACCATTTTCTCAATGAGTGCTATGGCATTGTCGAGGGTGAGGGAGAGGAATGCCCCTCCAGTAGCGACATCTACGTGCCCCTTTGACATGGCCATGAAGCCTTCGTAGAAATTCTAGATCATGAGTCAGTCTTCCATCCCATGGTGGGGACAAGCTCAGACATAGTCCTGGAGCCTTTCCCATGCCTCGGGGATGGACTCGAGTGAAGTATGCTGGAAGTTTGAAATTTTTCCCCTCAGAGCACTAGTTTTGCTCATGGGGAAAAACTTCACGTGGAACGCCATGGAACATTTGTCCCATGTGTTGATAGCTTCCTTGTTCTGATAAAACCACTGTTTTGCCTTCCCTGCGAGGGAGAAGGGAAACAAGCGGAGCTTGATGCTAGCCGGTGTGACGTCTTTAATGATAATAGTGTCGCACAGCTCAGGGAAGTGCTGAAGGTGAGCGTTCACGTCCTCACTTGGCAAACCAAAGAACTAGTTTGCCTGCACCATCTTGATTAGGCTAGTGTGCAGCTCAAAGTTTCCAGTCCTAGTGTTGACAGTAGGCCCAACGGGCATGTTGGCAACAGTGGGGGCAGAGTAGTCACGAAGTGACTTGGCCATGACGATAGTAGCGGATGGTATGGGGTGAATGGTTCGACTGCCCGTGGAGTAGCAGAAGAAGAAGAGGTGCGAGACCTGTTCTTCCTTAGAAGTTCCTTTGGATTATCGAGGTAGTTGTTTGGCAGGTGAAAACCACTCATACACTATCCTGTTTTCATTCGACCAAAAAAAGGAAGAAAACAAGCAGAGTTAGCCTGCATAAACTATGGCTACCACTACATGCATGTGATCATTATTTATGCCTTGCTAGATGTTTCATTTTGAACATATGCCCTCCCCAACAACGGCATTAGAAATACTTGTTGGCATTTCTTAACGCGATCACCAAGTGAGGAGGTTTTAAGTCCATCACTGGTAATGGTGCTAGAAATACCTGACTGGCATTCCTAAACATCATTACTCGGGAATGTAGTTCCCTAGCCTTGGGTGCTCATACTAGGGGTTTATAGTTGAAAGGTAATGACATTTTAGAAATACCGGGTTGGCATTCGTAACTGTCACTACTCAGGAGTGTATTCCCTCAGCACTGGCGCCTATGCGTGTTGGGAGTTATAGTCAATGGGTAATCGTACTTAGGAACACCAATCTTGATAGTCCTAATATATTTACAGACCCAAATCCGCAAGCGTATGGAACTATCATTATAGCATTTCACCTAGGAGTATTCCAAGGTATCGTTATTTATATTTTTCCAAAGGAATGCAAGGTGTTTGTATCTAGCAATGACATAGACAAGATTACATACATGCATGATGGTCATAGCTTATGTAGGGGTAGAATCGGTATAACAAGGATAGTAGACACACATCTGGACCAACCTCAAGGATAACAGAAAAACAAAGAATAAAAGAATATTCCAAAGTGGAGCAGGCATTATTCTAATATAGCCATGCAAAGAACAAGTCAATGATCATTCAACTTATATGACTAGAGTTAGAACTAAGTTTAAAATAGACAGGGAGATCTCCGAGCACTGGTCTGCCAGCAAGCGCGAGAGACTTTAAAACTCCTACACAACACCCGGATGTGGGGGATTACAAGGGATGAATAGGGCTGTCACCACCTGCCACCTACCCCTCAACCGTGGGATGCTGTCATATTCATAGGTTTCTGTGCACCCGAGCACCATACCCATGTGTAAAGAAACTACCCATGTCCCCCTGGGATTCCAACACTACGGATTGACAAGCAAGAACATGGGCAAACCCGAAGGTACAATGAACCCCTGCCCCAACCCTAATTATACTTCTACTCATACAAATCATATGAACGTTGACGAACGGATATGAACATGTCAAGATCATAGTGTACAAACTATAGACTAGTTCATATATCATGATTATAACATGATCAAGACTATACTCTAGTTCATATGCACAACTATGTGAAATAAGACAAAAACTTGCACTTGGAAGAACTCATTGTATTCATACCAAGAGTTTCTCTTTCTTCCAAGGAAACAAGCTCTCCTTGCTAGCTCTTTGCTTTGCTCACAAACTAACACTAAAGCTAAAGAGTACGAGTAGAGAGGAGAGGTGTGTAGCTCCAAATGATGTGTGTGTGTGAATGAGCCTAGCCCTTTCTTTTATAGTGGGATTAGGATGGTTTGGCTTTGGAAAATATGGAAACCACCAAAACCGACCACCCCCAGCATTGATTGCACCGCTAGAGCGAGGTGGGCCCGGGCGCCGAGGGTGCGGGCCTACCCTCGCTAGCCCCGCTCGCCACCGCCTTGCTTTGGTGGGCTTTAGGCTAGGCCTGGATTTCCTCCACGGTGGTGTCTCGGCCTAGGTAGTTGCATAGGGTCGAGATGGCGAACTAGAGGGGGTGAATCTTCTTTTCTAAAGTTAATCACGTCGGATAACCGAAACAAATGCGGAATTAAAACTATCGGTCTAGCCAAGACTATACCCCTCTATTTAAGTTCACAAGCACCTTATAAAGATCCTAATTAGGCAACAAAGGTGTTGAGGTAGCTAGAGCTCACCTAATCAATTCTAGGGCAAGGTCACACAAACCTATGCAACTAGTACTTCAAGCACGGGGAGCTCCTACACAACTAGTATGCAAAAGCATAGAGCCTAAGCTCACTAACAGTGCTCAATAACAAGGCAACACAAGCCAAATTAGAGAGCGCAAGTTACTTAGCTACACAAACTAAGCAATGTGACTAACAAGGTTACTCAAACCAAATTCATCACACAAGGGAGCTACTTCTATGCTACATAGGCAAGAAGGTAACTAGCAAGCTACACAAGCTAACTAATTACAAGAGCAACTACACAAGCACAATGTATGAATAAGTAAATACAAGCTTATGTAAGGGGATTGCAAACCAACGGAAAGATAATGACACAGTGATTTTTATTCCAAGGTTCACTTCATTGCCACCAAGCTACTCCCCGTTGAGACAAGCTCCAAGGTTGCCACTGGTCCTCTTGCTAGTGGTGACCCACAAGTCACACTCTCCCATGTGGAGTGCTTACCACAAGCTCTAGCACTTGACCCATCCGAACCACTTTTGTCACCCTTCATATCTGTCTCTACTAGAGTTGCTCTTCACGGCTCCCATGGGGTGAGCACAATACCCCTCACAATCTTCTCTAGAGCACCACACAAGCTTCTTTGTGTGCTTTGATAGAGATCACGCCACTATTGGTATTTCTTAACGCATACGGAAATAATCCTCAAGCGCATAAAATTACCGTTGTAGCATTTCACCCGAAAGTATTCAGGGTATCGTATTTCCACGAGGAACAAAGGTGTAAGAGTCTCTTATCTAGTTCGCCCATGGTAACAAGAAGAAAGATAGCTCGGGTAGTGAGGTTTTCTAAGGATGGAGATCCTAAGTTAAGATAGCCTTGCCACTATAGACTTGCTTCGGGCACCGGCGTACACCTGGTCTGCCAAGCGATACCGACCTATAGCTGATGTCAAACTAGGACGTGGGGGAGTATGAAGGATGGATAGGGCTATCACCACCTACCGCCTACCAATCAACTGTACAGAATGAGGTAAACGAAGGTAGCCTCTAGCCTAAACATCACGTCTATACTATTGACTACTACTCTAGCGTCGATCAGGGTTATCCGTCTCTATCAGGACCCTCTACTAGAGCATCCATCACGGGGATGGACGATGAACCCATAAGTAAATAATAAACAAAACTAACTTAAAGTAGAACTCACCATCGAAGATAAACATGAACCTTATACTCCAAGTAGTATTCGGATCATAGAGGTATAAGTGAAGAGGGAACCGACATTCCCGGCATTCCCTCCACTACAAATGGAGGTAGCCAACAACCCCAGTACTTCTCCATCTCTATTCTCTTCCACACTCACTCCCTAAACTAGACTAGCTAGAGAGCTAAGATATGAATGGAGCTCTTCTCTCTTCTTGCTACATTGTGTCACTCTTGTGTCTACTCTTCCAAATGTGTTGTCATGTAGAGGGGGGTACCCCTCTATTTATATAGGGCAAGAGGTGGTGCTGGAAGCTATATTTGGCGTGAAGCATGCACTCCACTGCCTCTGCATGTCGAGGAGGCACCACCACAGCAAGGAGAGGTAGGGAGGCGCCTAGAGGGGAGCAGCCACCCCTAGGAGCGGCCGACCCTTGACTACCACCTCTGGCCACCGCCTTTGCGTGGCAGGCCTTGGGCTGGACATGGACTAGTGCCCCCATGGTTCTTTGCCCAATTTGGGTTAGTTTGGTGAGTGTCTACCATGTTCTTTTGCCTGAATCAGCATCAAAAAGCGCCTTTTGGTGAAATCTTCCATGTATTTGTGTTTATGGCCTACAAAATAACATTCTCCAAATACATGTGGAAATAGGTCAATAGTAAATGCATATGTACTTAAGATTGTTAATTTCTCCTCTTTTATATCTTAATTGGTAGTTAGAAATTGGAGTTAAAGACCACCAACAGCCACCAAGCCATCTAGGAGGTGGAAACCTCTAAGAGTAACAAGCACCATTGGCTTGCAACTCGACCACCTAGTGCCACTCGATGCAATCTCACAATGCAATCGCACTAGAATCACTCACTCACAATCGATTCACAATATAGCAAGCACAAGTGAGTTAGAGGGCTCCCAAGCACTCTTAAGCATGGACACAAAGTCCCCCAAGGTGCTCAACCTCAACCAAGCCTAAGCTCCACCTCTATTTATAGCTTCATTAACAAATAGAGCAATTATACCTTCACTAGGCTGAAAACGGGACCATCGGACCGAGCCAGCGGGGGTGTCAAACCGTCCGATGCTGGGTCCGATGCCCTACTATGGACACTCCTATGCTACCACGTGTCCCATTCAAACCAACTGACCATTACACGCCAACGGTCGCCTGCTACACGCTGAACGCCGCCATCAGACCCACCATCAGATCGGGTGTCGTCCAGATGAACAGAGACATTCTGACACGTTCTAGAAACCATCCAGAGAGCTTCCAGGCATTGGACCGAGTCTGGCCTACCACCATCAGACTGACACCGGTCCAACCCACTCCCACGAGCATTCACAAGCTGCCACGTGTCCATGCACTGCAGAGGCCACGGAGGAACAGTGCGCGCGTACAGTCTGACGCCCTCCTTGGCACCGGTCCAATGCTTTCCTGACCATGCCTGAGAGCTAGGGTTGGCCATTGGACCATCACCCAATGGTCTGATGACCCCCTTCCATGCTCTGATGCCTCCTAAAGCATTTTTCAAGCGCACTCAAAGGACTCATCGAACCATGCACCCACAACGTCGGTCTGACTCTCACAGAGTACCTCAATCAGAATTTCTTGCTAAGCCAAGAGAATTGCTGGTTGAGCAAGTTCTCTCACTGACCATGCATGCAAGCTTGTCCCACATTACTATTCCTCAACAAGAATTTCTTGGTTGGAAATGGGAATTGCTTGTTGAGAGTTAGCACCACTATTATCACCATTTTAAGTGCTATTTCTTCCCCATTTTCACCACCTTTGTAAATGTGCTAACACCACCAATTGTTCACCAACATGTGCAAATGTGTTAGCATTTTCACAAATATTTTTCAAAGGATTAGTCACTCCATTCACCGTACCACACCACTCGATCCTAGCAACATCGCAAAGCTAGATCGCTCAAGTGGCACTAGATGACCGATATGCAAACAAGTTTACCCCTCTTGATAGTATGACCATCTAATCTAAACTCGGTCATAAACTTCTCTATACACCTATAACCGGTGAAATGAAATGCTCTACAAATATACCTTTGCCTTGCGCATTCCATTCCATCTCCTTTGATGTTGATGCAACACATGCACCAACCTTGATCAACAAATAATATGATCCACTTCATATCATCACATGACCTTGTTGGTTTATTGATATTGACTTCACTTGCTCTTCACCGTTGCTTTGGTCCATTAGCACCAAGTCATCACTCAACTTGCCCTTCACACTTGCAACTGGTCCATCAAGCCAAGTCTTGTTTTGATCTTCTCCACCTTAGTCACATGACTTAATGCCATGTCTCATATGCAATGAGCTCCTTCATATTTGTACCTATAGACTAACTTCTTGTATATCTCACATACACACATATTAGTCCACCTAGGTTGTAACTCGATTACCAAAACCAAATAAGGATCTTTCACCTAGGCGAGTGGCGCCCTTCCAGCGAACGCGGGCAGAGGCCTGAGCGAGCAGCGCCCCTCCGATGAAGACAGGTGGCGCGGGTGCTCTCCAACAATGGCTCTACTCTCCCTAACTCACCGGTGGCACGAGGACGAGGAGGGTCGCACTCGGATCCGCCGTCGCATACGACGACCGAGTGGATCCGTTGTCGGACCGCCTCCACACCACTGCCACCAAAAACTGAGTTGATCTGCGCCCATGGTGTCTGGATCTGCCACTAGAGGCCAGATCCGTGCCCGTGGTGGTCAGATCTAGCAAGCAGTAGGGAGATCTAGTGAGCGGACAGCCTCCTCCAGCGAGCGGTAGTGTGGTGCATGGATGGGCTCAATAGGGCCGTGGGTGGGCTCGCCAGGCTTATCCATGAGTTTTCCTTTTTTGTTGTTTTTTATTTGATTTACCGAGGTGGGCATCGAACCATCTCGGAAAAGATCCCATTTACCATGACCTTTTGACCGAGGCGGTTGTGATGCCCGCCTCAGTTAATCATTTCTGCCCACCTTAGCAAAGTTTAGTGTAGTAGTGCTTATTAACTTGTATTGACTTGAGACTTCTAGGATGTGAGTCGCTTAATCGAGCAAAAGAGCAACATATTCTTTGGCTCCAATTGGTCAGGATCTCTGCAAGAGCTCGAGAAGATACTTCATTGATGGTCAAAAATGAGAGCCTATATTGTAACAAACTCGGGCCGTTACATCCTTAGTGTTGGCACCCGAAGTTCTAGGACTGGGAGGCACTAGACATGGTCGGTGCCCCACCAGAAAGGTGCTAGAGTAACTCGCATATAGCCATTGGGTGTTCCAACAAATCAAATTATGATTGTTGGATCTTCATGATCTTTTATCCATTGGGGCATATTCGGTGGTTACTGGAGATTTTCTGTGACCCACAGACAGCCCAAATAGCCAACCCAATAGTGACTGTGGTTGACCCTTGGACACTCTATTGGCATTCTAACTGAACCAACACTTCCTTGAGCTATTGAGAACACCTCCCACTCACTCTCTTGCTTGTTGATTGATCCAAAGTGAGATTGGGGAGAGATCGAGTTCATTTGTTTAGTGAGTTTGCATCTAGTGGCCCTAATTCATCGTTGCACTCTAGATTTTTTGTTTCTTGGTGGCTGCCACCACCTAGATGGCTTAGAGCAGCGAGGATAATGAGCACTATGTTGGTGATTGTTCGATGGCTTGAATCGAGTTGATTGTGAGAGGTTTTGAGCCCTCCTCATGGAAAGATTGTAAAGGGTTACTCTAATGGGTTGCTCAAGGCTAGTTGGAGAGCTCTTTGTCGATTGGATTCTTGTGGCACACAAGCTGAGGGTCAAGCTTGAGAGGCTTGTCAACACGTGAATCGATTACCTAGGGACTGGCCTCAATAAGGACATAGGTTGTCAGCAAGCAACCGAACCTTGGGGATAAATCTTGTGCCATCTCTTTGTGCCAACTGGTTTCCAAACTATACACACTTGTGCATTACTTTCCTACTATTGCTTATGTAGTTGTTGCTTGTAGTAGTAGCTCTCTAGTTTTAGTTGTAGCTCTAATTGGTAGAAGTAGCTAGTTTAGTTGCTTCACTAGTTTAGCTCAACTAAAGTAGTCGCTAGCCTCTTATGTGGTTGAAGTGCTTTAGTGGTAGATCACCTTGCGACTAGACTTGTTTAGAAGGCATGCATTGGTGTGAATTAGGTTAGGCAAAGTAGTTTCTATTAGGGTCATTTATTGTTATAATCTCTTTGCTCTAGTGCTATACTTTTATAGAGAACTTTGAATAGGCTATTCACCCTCCTCTAGCCATCATACTTCTCAATGTCATAGTTCATGCCTTTCAAATGAATAGATGATGGTTACTCTCATTTCAAATATAGCATGTTTGTTCAATACCTATTCCTTACTCATAGGATATGCAGACCATCTATGTAAGCATCTAGAAATGGTTGTGAAGCTCTCTTGTTTAGCTGCATGAGATAGTGTTGCATTAGTAGAAAGCATGATGATAGACCAAGAGATGGAGAAGAGGAGGCCACTCAACCAGAGGGTTTTAAGAGGTTGTTGACAAATCGAGCAGCACAGATTTAGTAGAGTAGTAGCTTAATCTGTCAACAACCTCTAGATTTTCACATACTCTACTTGATCATATATTCGATCTTGTGGTTTTATACTTGCACAAAAATAAAGATCTTACAGGTTTATAGGCTACTTATAACAATATCAAAGGTGAGAAAATTCTCATAGATTTAGTGTTTTATCAAATTACCTCCTGCTAAGTGCTAACCTACCAGTCCTGGTAAGTAAGGTAGCTGATATTTGAATGACAAAGACTCTAGCACATACTATTAGGAACTATGCAATGTCGCCTGTAAAAGACCCTAGTACCAAACTTCCATCTATCAAACATCTCCTAACCAAGACACGTTTCTCTCCGTGTCCATTTCAAGTACCAGATAGAATCGCAAAGACCCTACATGTAGGATACTAGTGATTGGTGCAGGTGTGCATCACCATCAGCTCAGATAAACAAAGAGAATGCTCCCCAAGTCCCAACTAAAGAAAGTAGTCATGGCTCTTGGTGACTCTACCTCCCTCCCCCACCTGCCCCTACCTCAACCCCCCGCCACCGGTGACCATGTCGCTTGTCGCTGAGTGCTTGGTGGCCCTACGTCATGGGGTCCTCCTCGGACCTTGTTGACCACTTGGACTTTGACGTGGTGAAAGGTCTTAATGGCTAGAGGGGGTGAATAGCCTTTTAAAAATTTCTACAAAGACAAGCTAAACAAGTTTATCAAATATAACAAATAGCGAGATGCAAGTTTTGCTTAGCCTACGGGGTGTTTGCAAGCCACCTATCCAATTCACAATTCTAGTATATTTGCACTCAACTGCACAACTTAGCTTACAACTAAAGCTAACTAGCTACACAAGCTAAGAGCTATACTAACAAGCTAGCAAGGTAACTAAGAAAATAATACAAGAGAGAGTTAGAAGGGTATCACCGAGGGGCAAAGTATTGAGCCAACCAATCAATATGATCAAGAGATGAATTCCACAATACACAACCACCGGGATCGATTAATCACAACAAGAATGATGACACGAAGATTTATCCTAAGGTTCACGTGCTTGCTGGCACGCTAGTCCCCGTTGTGTCCCTCTTCACCATGTGGTTCGGTGGCTAATCGGTTCCACACCAAGCCTCTCAAAAGGTGCCACAAGAACCTACCAAATGGCAAAAGGTTGCAAATGACACGAGCAATCTACTAATGTTGCCTTTGGCGCTTTGCCGAGGTAGGCACAAACCCCTCACAAGCACCGGAGGTGGCCAAGAACAATCACTAACTCTTGCCAATACCTCCAAGCTGCTCCAAGCCATCTAGGTGGTAGCAACCACCAAGAGAAACAACAACCCCGCAACAAATCAACCACCAAGTGCCAACTAGATGCAATCTCATACTGTAAATGCACTTGGATCACTCAATCTCACTTCGAATATGCAAAGAAGCAAGAGATATGAGTGAGAGGGGAGTTGCTTAGCTCAAAGTGCTCACAAGTATGTCAAAGAATGCAAGAGTTAGAGCCTTGAGCCGGCCAATGAGTATTTATAGACGTACCCCTTTGAATATAGACGTTAGGCGCTCGAAACAGCTGCAGTCGCGCTGACCGGACACGTTGGTCGCGCGGACCGGACGCGCTGGTCCCGTAACCGACCGGACACGCTGGTCAAGTCGGAGCAGCTCTCTAGAGAGGCAGCGACCGGAGGCACTGTTAGATGAACCAGACGCCATAGTGCCAGCGTCCGGTTAGAGTCCAGTAAGCACCTAGAATGACCGGACGTGTCCGGTCGACCGTGACCGGACGCGCCACCGCATCCGATCAGAAGATCAAGACGCGCGCAAACCCTAAGCACTGACCGGACGCATCCGGTCAAACAGGGACAGCGTCCGGTCCAACGTCCGGTCACCTCTGTGACCTCTGCTCGCCTCTGTTTGATTCACCTTTTCACATATGAGCTAGACTAAGTATGTGTGTCACTTTAGCACATGTTTTAGCTCGTGAAACAATATGTGACAATGCCTCCAAATCTCGACGAAGGCGTAAAGGAAAATAGGCATTTCAATTCCTCAAAAACGCCTGAATCCCGCCTCGCAAGCTCGGTGGGAGGGAGAGAGGACCCCAAACCCTCTCTACCGCTGAAACTCTAACGCCATCGCAAATGTGCTAACACCACCAAGTGATCATGTCATGTGCGAGTGTATTAGCATTTTCACAATCATTTTTAAGGCGTTATTAGTTCTATCCAAATGCATATGATTATGAAATGCACACCTAGAGGCACTTAGGAGTTCAATAGCCGTGTCATTCCCCTCTTTATAGTACGGCTATCTATCCTATAATGTAACCACACCCACTAGGTGTCTTGGTTACTAAAACACAACCCTTAAGCATATACCTTTGCCTTGATCACGTAGGGTTGCATCCAAATCCAAGTGTGGCCATCATGATCACCATGTCCATCTTGCCACCAACCTTGGAATGTACTAATCCTCATATGCTATATACAACTTAGGCATAGGATTAGTACTTAGGCATTGTCACTAATTACCAACACCAAACATAGAGCTTTCACGTGGGCTTGGAGTTCCAAGAGGAGATCCGTTGACATTTTCACTCACTGGTACACCACCTCTTCCCCTCTCCTGATGGATCGTTTCTTCTGCTCGCAACCTTCCACCACTATCTCTTCTGGCTCATGGAGGAATTAGTCTCAATTGCCCTTCAATCCTGTTTGGGTGGGTGTGCTTTGGATTTTTCATGTGAAGTTTCTTAGCAATAATCATTTTTGTTTCTCGGTTTTCTATAAAGATGTGGGCTTTCAAATCTATAGATTGCGTAGAGTGATCACTGCTTCTTTTGATATGCATTTTCATCTCTAGAATAATGGAACTCCTCACTAGGAAAAGGAGAAACGGGCATGGGAGATTAAATAGGAAAAAGAGTGGATAGAAGTTTTATCTAAATCTGCAAAGCGTCAGGCAAAAAAGCAAGAAAACACGCATAAACATGTGCGCTTTGCTCCCAAGATTGTTTAATCCCCTCCTAAGACCAAATCTCAATTGAGAATTTCTTTGTCGTTTGGATCCTTCACTACACATGTTGATCCTGCCTCTGTTAAGCCCAATTCTATCTTTCGTGCTGGTGTATTTTCATGATCTACCACAGTGGAGGTCCTTAATCATCGGTGTGATCAGCTCCCCAATGGCCAGGAGCCCAACAAGGCGTCTTTCGTGGGAGTCAAGCATGCTCATTTGAATTCAAATTTTATGACTCGATCTATTGAGTGCCCCCATAGTCTTAGTTTGGGCCATGGTCGCTCAGCCTTCAAGTCAAGGATTCGATGCTTTCGTTGTTTCTTCTTTGGTCATACGAGAAGGTTTTGTCGGAGGTCCCCAAGGCCCATTTGGTGATGGATGCCTAAGGCTCTTGTTACTAATTGTCAGCCCAAAATTGAGTGGAGGCCTAAAACACCGATCAAAACTCTCTAGGCACGAGCTGAATATACAAAGTCCTCGCTCGGAAGGATATCTCCTATTGGCGATAACAATAGCAGCCTCAATTCTCGTGCTGACCTTTTAGATTCCCCATTGAATGTGGATGCCTCTAATTCATCTAGAGAGAAATAGGGTTTTCCCTATTCCTTTTCAAGTCCATCATCACCACCAGATTCATCTTCCCCAGTTCAAGAAAACCCCCAAACCCCCACATCGACCTCGATGTCTCCACCTGTGACGGTGAAGGCGACATGGCTAACTTCCCAGTAAACCCCCAGCCTTTCCTTATCGCTGGCCTCACCATGAATCAAGGATGGAATAGGCCGGCGTGATGCCGCATGGCACTTGGCGGTGAACCCACCAGGGAGCATGAGGACTACGCTATTGTCTCCATCAATCCAATGCCAAAAGAAGTGCAACATCTCTGTCCAACACTCAATGTGGTTTGTCACTTCCTAGAGCAGAATCATAGGGTTCATGTTGATGCGGCACATTTGTCTCCGCTAGATCTTAGATTGATCAAATTGCGCACAGTTGCTCAGCGAGATCAGCTTGTTCGTGAGTCCCTTTCAATTTGGGTCAACGTGTTGTCAGAGTGGTTAAGCATGATGAGGGATTTAATGCTAGATCATGCACTTACATTAGGCAATGTTGGGTGATGTTCCTAGCTTTTCCCTTGGTTTTTCAGAAAGATCTTTACATAAGAGCAGCTATTGCACCTAATGGTCAACTCCTCGAGTGGTATAGGGATGCAAATAAATCCATAATCCTATGCCAGGTCTTACTTTTGAGTCCAGACAGGGTACCAAGAAGCTTGATTGTTTCTCGTGGCACAATGGTGGGAGGCATGGGCCATTCTTGGTCTGTTCTAGTATTATATCTTGAATGGCAATTTCCCTGATGCTTTCCTTGGCGACAAGGATCCTGTTCCTTTTGATGGTGAACCTCACCTAGAGCATCCACCAGTGGTACTTGGTCCTCACCTGCAGGAGCCAAACTGGTAGCAAGAACAGCAAGGCGTAGCTTTCAATCTAGGCTTCTTTGGTGCCAATCCCCATCAACTTCATCATCAGCATATGGGACACCAGGCCTTCAATCAACAAGACTAATAGGGCCTCATTCAACAGATCCAAGTAGTGCAGAACCAGAATCAGTAGGTCCAAGAAGATGACAACATGCAAGTGGATGATGATGAGCAGCATGATGACTTACCTGATGCACAACCGGAAGGAGGAGAGCCTTGGCCAGCATGGAACCCAGCAATCTTTGTTGCAGATAATCAGCAGAATCAGGTGATGCAGCATCTAGTGTCCCACAAGACCTGTTAGACCTAGATTTGTCAAGTTCATCAATGCGCTTTCTACGAGGATCAGTGCCAGACATATCTATTGATGAGTTAGTTTAGGATTTACAATTTGATGGCAGTTCCTCATCCTCAAGTGATGCAACTTCTGTCCCAAATGAAGATATGGCAAGATTCCTGATGGCTCAGAGTCACTACGCCACTATCAGTTTGTTCCACAGGAGGGGCATTCCTAGCTCTGCCCCACCAGGTACACCAGGTGCAGCTATTGCTATCAGGCCAATACTGATAGATTGTATTCCTTTGCAAGGTCAGGAAGTGGCTCAGGATGCTAATCCTTCGTCAGGACTAGAAATAGTCCCTTGGCATTCATGCCTGCATGCCATTGCACTTCAGTCTGGCCGGATATTGTGCAAGCCATGCGTCAAGCTGCTCTGGATGCTCGATAAGAACACAAAGCATTGGCGAATGCCAGTCCTATGGAAGAAGATATTGTTCTCATCCTAGGAGATGGAACAGGAAGCCCAATGGCTTCTGGCCCAGTTGCATTTGAATTTCAAAGTAGCTAGGTTCAGCCCAGCCCACTGGTTCCTAAGGGCCGAAAGAAGAGAGTGACCCGTAATGCAAGTGTGGTCTCACTACCAGCAACAGTTTCAAACTCGTCAAGCCTAAGTCCCCTGGTGGATGAAAACATTAGGCACAACATAAGGCTCAACAAAACGGATGGCTACCGCAAGTTCAAATTCGTCACAAAGAAACACAAGATTTGTGCAGTTATGATAGATGAGCAGACAGGTGAAGATGGACCAGTGCCGCTAGCAGTCCTCCAGGGATGGGGAATCAACTACGGAGTAGCTCCTGGGAAGCTCTCTGATGATGCGCTGATGCAGGCGCCTTCTACCCAGAGTGCTGATGAAGAAGCAAACACCTAATCGGATTCTACTTAGGGCTGGGCATCCCCACCTCAGCACTATCTCCTCTGGCTATCTCTGTTTCATCCAGCTACCTCAAGTTTTTTGTTATCTTACTATCATGAACTCGTGTGTTTTGCTTCTCGTTTGTTTCCCTTCAAACACTTTATCTATTATCGTGCTGTTGTACCCCCACTACTGCTAGTCATAGTGGGTTATGAACTATGCTTTTCGTGCTTTCCCAGTGAATAATCGTAGCTGGAATATTTTGTGTTCGAATGTGCGGGGTATCAATGCAACAGATAAATGTGATGCAGTAAGGGAAAAGATTGAGGAATGTGCTTGTTTTGTTATTGAAAGCATCTAGGCCCTAGTGTTGGTTTCGGCAATTGATGACAACGTATTATTACCATGACTAACGTGTGTTTTACATAAACATTGGTAAGTTAGGTCATGGAGTTGATAACTGCTTTGGGCACTATGATATTCATGTCCCTTGATGGAAATCATTTTGGTTTTCAAAGGATCAATGACAAGATTAAGGACGGTTAGTTTTGGATGTCAAGGTGTTGAGTTGCATCCAGAATAGTCGTTAAGATCTTTGTTTCTTCCTTTGACCGTACTATAAAGGGGGGCATGAGCGAGTAGCTTGACCTAGGTGAGTCTTGTGTTTAGGTGTGGTGCACACTTGTCAAACTTAGCACCAGGTAGCTCTAGAAAAGCTCAAAGTTCAGTTGGAAGCAACTTGGTTCAAGTTGCGTCACGTTTCTAAGTCGTTTGAGTTGTTTATCTGTGACCGAACGCGGTGTCTATCACGACCGGACACGTCCGGTCAGTACTTACAAGTCACTGCGTCGTTACCTGATCGACCGGACGCGGTCCTTGAGAGGACCGGACGTGGTGGTCAGTCTGACACGTGTTCTAGAGAGTAAACAGTGTAATCAGACGCGACTGTAAAATGATTGGCGCGTCCGGTCATGTTCCAGTAAGGTCCCAAGGTGACCTAACGCATCTGGTCATCTATGATCGGACGCGGTCGTGCGTCAGGTCAGTTTTCAGTAAGGTTCTTGCATGATCGGACGCGTCCGGTCATCCCTGATCGGCGCGTCCGGTCATCTCTGATCGGCGCGTCCGGTCACTCAGCACTAACTTTCGGTTTTCTACTGTTACACTCGACCGGCGCGTCCGGTCATGTCGACCAGCACGTCCGGTCAGTACGAGTTTTGCTGATTCGACAGGTAACGGTTGGATTTGTCTGAGGGGTGTATAAATACATCCCCTCCACCTCTTTTAGAGGTCTCTTGCTCATTTGTTCAGCTGAGAAACACCTTTGGAGTGCAAGGGAGTGCAAGAGCCCTAGTGAGGATAGTGATTTGAGAATCAAAGTTTGAGATTCCTCACTAGTGACAAGAGTATAGCAAGTGTGCATCCATCTTCTCATTAGGCTTGTTGTGGTCAAGTGAGAGTTCTAGCTTGTTACTCTTGGTGATCGTCATCACCTAGACGGTTTGGTGGTGATTGAGAGTTTGGTGATCATCCGACGAGCTTGTGGGTGACCTAACTCATGTTGTGAGCGGTTTTGGGTGATTCGCCGCGACGGAGTGTCGAAGAATCAACCCGTAGAGAGCACTTGATCCTTGCGCGGATCAAGGGTGAGCTTCACCCTTGCGCGGGTGCTCCAACGAGGACTAGTGGGGAGTGGCGACTCTCTGATACCTCGGCAAAACATCGCCGTGTTCCTAACCCTTACTTTCAAGCATTTACTTTCTTGTATTACTTTCATTGCTTGTTTACTTTCCTAGAATTGCCATGCTAGTCTAGGTTTGGAACTTAGGGTGCAAAACTTTTACCGGTAGAATCACAAGAAACACTAGTAGGCACTAGGCGTGAAGTTTGGCTTGTAGGATTTAATTCTTGCAATTAATTTTTAGAAAAACCTAATTCACCCCCCCTCTTGGGCATCTTGATCCTTTCAGTTATATGTCTTCAGGAGACTAAGCGTGAGTAGTTTGACATGGCTTTTATTCGTAAATTTGCTCCAAGGCGTTTTGATCATTTTGACTATATCCCGTCGGTTGGGGCCTCGGGGGGGCTCCTTGTGCTATGGAATAGTTCCATTTTCTAGGGGTGATTGTTGACAAGCAAAGCTTTGGCATCACAGTAAAATTTAGTTCTATTCATAATGGGTAATGTTGGTTGATGACGAATGTCTATGGTCCCTGTCTTGAGCCAGCATGTACTGCCTTTATCAACTAGTTTAGATGACATGAAATTGATGATCTAGCAAACTGGATATTCTTGGATGACTTCAATTTCTACCGTTCACTAAGTAATTGTAATAGACCTAGGGGTAATTTGGCAGACACTCTTCTCTTAATGATGCTATTGGGCATCTAGGGTTGATTGAGCTACCCTTGAAAGGAAGATCATTTACATGGAGCAACATGCAGTCTGAGCCACTACTTGAACAATTAGATTGGTTTTTCACATCACCCAATTGGACCCTTGATTTCGCGAATACAGAAGTGTTGCCCATAGCAAAGATCACCTCAGATCACATCCCCTACAAAATTGTCATTAGTACTAGCATCCCTCGTGCAAGTATTTTTAGGTTCGAAAATTTTTGGGCAGAGCATGAAAACTTGGAAATAGTGCAAGAAAGTTGGTTGGATGCTCCTATTTTAGCTAACTCGGCAAGGAATATTTCTGCAAAGTTCAAGAAGCTTAGGGCAGATTTGAAAGGTTGGAGCAGCAACTTGTCTAACCTTAAGTTACTAACTAAGAACTGCAATACTACGATCAGTTTTCTGGATGCTCTTGAGGATGGAAGGACATTATATAATATAGAGGCAAATCTAAGAAGGTTAGTTAAAGCTCAGCTTCAGACCCTACTGCACTATAAGAATCTCTATTGGCGAAAGAGGTACACTGTGAATAGAATTAAGCATGGTGATGAGTGCACAAAGTTTTTTCATGCAATGGCAACAGTCTCTTTCAGGCGCAACTCTATCTCATAGATCCTAAATGACCAAGGTGTCTGGGTATAGGATCATGAAACTAAAGCTGGCCTTCTGTGGACTTCTTTTAGAAACAGAATGGGTGTTAGTACAAATCCAACTATGCTTTTTGATCTAGCAAGTCTCATTGAGCCAGTGGATGGCCTTCAGGAACTGGAAGCTCCTTTTCATCATTCAGAGATTGACCTAATAGTCAAGCGTATGCCAACTGATAAAGCACCCGGACCCGATGGTTTCAATGGTTTATTTATGAATAAATGTTGGCAAACTGTCAAGAATGACTTTTACAGATTCTGCAATGATTTCTATCTGGGGGCAGTCAGTTTGGACAACATCAATACGTCATATATCACTTTGGTTCCCAAGATCAATAGTCCTGATACAGTAAGCGACTATAGATCAATCTCACTCATGAACATTAGCCTCAAATTAGTCACCAAAATTCTGGCAGATCGTCTTCAAGTAGTGATAGTTGGGCTCATACAACGCAACCAGTATGGCTTCATCTAGACACGCACCATACAAGATTGTTTAGCATGGAGCTTTGAGTACATACATCACTGCCATCAGTCTAGGAGACAGGCAATCATCTTAAAGCTGGATTTTGAGAAGGCGTTCGATGCCGTTGAGCATTTAGTTATCATTCTGATGATGGAACATATGGGTTTCCCAGTTAGATGGGTAAATTGGATTCGCAACATTCTAGGATCAGGATCATCTGCAGTTCTTCTCAACGGTGTGCCTAGCAAATTCTTCAGATGTAAGCATGGGGTGCGGTAGGGTGATCCATTGTCACCGTTACTTTTTGTATTAGCTGCTGAATTATTACAAGTGCTGATCAACAGAGTTGCTGCCATCAACCTGCTCAAGGCACCAATCCCACAGCAGACAAATGACTTCCCGATAGTTCAGTACGCGGATGATACGCTACTGATCATGCAGGCAGATGCATGTCAGTTATTTTTCCTCAAGTCATTGCTCAATAGCTTCGCAGAGTCAATGGGACTTAAAGTCAATTATAGGAAGTCAAGTATGCTGCCTATTAATGTGCCCCCAGAAAGAATGCAATGTTTGGCAAGTACTTTTGGATGTTCCATTGGCACACTACCCTTCACCTACTGGGGTTGCCAATGGGAACAACCAAACCACGCATGGAGGACCTAACACCGATGATGGATAGGATCGAAAGGCGCCTTTCTGGGCTCTCCACTTGGTTGTCATATTCTAGAAGGCTTCAAATGTTGAATTTGGCAATAACACCCATTACCACCTATGCTCTATGCACTATCAAATTGCCCAAGGGAGTGATTGAGAACATTGACAGAGCAAGAAAATAGTGTCTGTGGTGTGGAAACTCAGAATAGATAAGAGGAGGTAATCTAGTGGCTTGGCAAATAGTGCAGCAGCCTAAGGAAAAAGGTGGTTTGGGGGTCATTAATTTGAGCCTTCAGAATGATGCACTACTCCTAAAGCACCTCCACAAGTTTTACAATAAGGTTGATGTACCATGGGTACAATTAATATGGTTTATGTACTACTCCAGTAAAGTACCACATGCTGCCTGAGAGGTTGGCTCATTCTGGTGGAAAGATGTACTGAGGCTAAATAACTTATACTGCATAATAGCTCGCTGCACAGTTGGGGATGGTTCAACGGTCACTTTCTGGGGAGATCAGTGGTCTGGCACTGTGTTAAAACTTGACTATCCAAGGCTTGCTTCTTACTCGAGATCAGATGCCATCTCTGTTCTAGATGTAATGCAAGCTGAAGACATCAACTCTATATTCTTCCTACCCCTGTCACACCAAGCTCTCGAGGAGCTTGAGCAGCTGCAAACACATTTACAGAATATACCATATGATGAGGACTCTACTGATTGTTGGGTGCCTATTTAGGGGAATGAGTACACCTCGAAGAAATTCTACTCATATGTCTTCAGGGTAGTTGATGCTCATCCAATTTTTCAGTTGATGTGGAAATCCAGATGCACCCCGAGAATCAAGTTCTTTGTCTGTCTTGTTCTGGTGGATCGACTAAATACCAAGACAATGCTTACAAGAAGACATCTACAGCCCACGATGATGATCTCTGTGTTATGTGTGAGACCAGGGAAGAGGAAACCATTGAACACTTATTCTTCACCTGTCCATTTGCAAGACAGTGTTGGGCAACACTCAATTTTGTTTGGGATCATTCATTGAACCTTCACGATCGATTCATTTAGGCCAGGCAGGCACATGGCTACAGTTCTTCACTGAAGCTTCAATGATAGCTGCGTGAGAGATATGGAAAATGCGGAATGCTAAAGTGTTTGACAGAAGAGAGCCAATTCAAGTTAGATGGATTTGTAATTTTAAAAATCAATGGTTAGTACTGTCGGTTAGATTCCAGTCTAACCTTAGGTCAGCCTTTTGTTTTTTTGCCAGATGCATTCAGTTAATTCCCTAACTGGAACTTCCTAAAAATTTATAAAAAGTTTTTGACACTGTGGGACCTCCCCACAGTTTTTGCCGTAAAAAAATCCCAACTGAAGACTCGTGCATGTTCACAGCCATATGCAGCAACAGGCCGCGGCCGAGAGGGACACGGGACGAAGGGAAGCCCCCAACTCCGAAATCCCGCACCCACAGGTAGGGATGAAAACGGTACGAATATTTTCCGACCGTATTCGAGACCGAATCCGTTTAGAGGGGTTTTAATCCGTCCGTATCCGAGTCCGGATATTTAACATCTGATACCGTATTCGTATCCGAATATTTAAATCACATATTTATGATGTCAATATCCAATCGTATTCTATCCGATATTTTTTATACTATCCGTATTCAAATCTAAATTCGAACGTAAATATGAAAACAAATATAATATCAGTCGTATCCGTCCAGTATCCGATTCGTTTTCATCCTCCACAGGCTATCCGGCCACAGAGAGGAGCTAGGACAAGGAAAGAACACCAACGCTACCAGCCCACCACCGAGCCGAGGCAAGAGCGCAAGGCCTGAGAGCAATCACCCTGGCCTCGCACCGCCCGCACACGCCAGCAGCAGCAAACGAGGCCGAGGCAGAGGCAAGCAAGCAGAACGAAGACCAAAATCACATCGCGTAGCTACGAGCTACGAGTAGTAGCTATACCAGCAAGACGCTCGGCCACGAGCAACAGCTCCCCCGTCAGCAGCCGGGAGCCCAGCCCAGCAGCGCTTTGTCCCTTCCACCGATCGTTCCTCCGTCCTCGTCTCGCGCGAGCACCACCAGCAGTAGCAGCAGCAGCAGCAAGGTGAGCTGAGCTTCCTCCACTCCCCGAACCCAACTGTTTAGCTGCCCTCCACCCGCCCCGCTTGTCTCGCACCACGATTGCCCACGCCCCATGCGCGCGCGCGTTGCGGGGCGGCATTGGGGCCCGGGGGCCGGCCCCGCCCCAATGGTGCTCGTCTCGCGCTGCTCCTACGGGCGGTCCGCTGCCTCCGTCTGCCTCGCCGGGGAGTTTGGAATTTGGCGTGAAACCCTAGCCCCCTGCCGGAATTCGGGGTGGCGCGGGTCGGATCAAGGGGAGCCCGGGTGCGCCCCGAGCAGGGGAATCAGTTTTGAATTTCGCACTGTTGCCGTGCCCAAGTTTGCTACGCGTTTGGGAATTTGGGTGCTCTATTTTTCTTTCTTTTTTTTCCGCTCCCGCATCTGACTGAATTTCGTGTTGGGAAATGGAGCGAGCTCGTTCTGGTGGTGATCGGGGCAAAACCCTAGCTTGGCTCGTCGTGCTTTCATCGGAATTTAGAATCAGGGAGCTCCGTGCTTGAGGGCGCGTTGCCTTTCTTTGCTTGTGATTTTTGTTTCGAATCCTGCTGCTGTGGCTTACTATGGTCTTGCCTCTGACTGTGCGGTCCCACGATTGTGGGATCTCTGCACTGCACACGTTTACTTTGTAGGTTCTCATTAGATTCTCGATTTTGGCACTGGCTGTTCGGTTTTGCTGTGCCGGAAGAGCTCAGAAGACTTCCTTTGGGTTTATGAAGCTTCCTATGGTCTTTATTGCGCTAGAACCTTCTAGCTTATTGTTTCTTCAGCTAACAACTGATCCAATTTTGGTGACATGAGTTTTTCTCCTCGACCTGCTACTCTGCACGGTCTGCACCTTTAGATGTTGCATCAGCTTGTAGCATCATGGCACGGTCTGAATGTGGAAGGAAGCTCCAGCCTCTGCACACATTAGCTCAAGGCTGGGACGCTGATGAAAGCAAATACTATGGAATTTCATCCGGCATTAAGCCTATTGCTAAACCTCCAGCATTATTGGTGCAGAACTCCATAATGACAACCTCCAATTCATGCATTACTTATCTTCTTGTGTACCTTCATTTGCTCTCTGTGGATTTAATGTTGTTTTTTGTTAGGCTTTTTTGCTTGAAAGTGAGGTCCTAAAGTTTCATTTTCATGTCAAGCCTAATCTGATTAGCAAGGTTATGGGACTTAATCCAGTTTTAGTACTGTTCCATTGGTTCTTAATTAATCGAACCTGGACCAAGCAGCATTTTTTTGCTCTTGCTTTTTTTATTCGTCTTACACATTTCTAACATATTTTGTTATCAATTGCAGTAAGTTCTCCTGTTGGTTTATTTGTGTACTGGGGCATATTGGATTGGAGGAGCCAGAAAACTTGAAAACCCAGAATTACTTTGAACTTATATTCATGTCCTGATTGTATGGAATCCCATTTCTAAGAGATGCCATCATCGACACCACCACCGCCACAAAATTTTCTCCCACTACCATCACCAGTGGCTGGGCAGAGGACTCGTATTAACCTTGGGGAAATCAAACTAAAACTAGTTAAGAGGGTTGGTCCAGAGCGAGCAAAGAAGTACTTTGAGCACCTGCAGAGGTTTTTGTCTTTGAAGCTGAGCAAGACTCTATTTGACAAGTTCTGCCTCACAATACTTGGTCATGATAACATTCAGCTTCATAACCACCTTATTTGCTCTATTCTCCACAACGCCTGCGAAGCAAGTGGCCCACCGACAGTCAGTACACCTAAATCAATTGGAGTTGCCAAGAATTCAAATCATGTTTTAAGTCCTACAGTCCCTGTCTCTGACATTGGTGATGTTCTGCATCATCATGTGAAGGACCACTATCCACGAAGCAGAAATGCACATGTTCTCCAGGAGAATGGTGCTGTGCATTTGAGCAAACTGAAGAGATTTCCGCAGCCTCAACAAAGTGAACTTGTGGAACAACTGTCCAAACGATCACGTGTGGAGAATGCATATTCAAATTTATCTGACTCCACAAATAGCAACTGTCCTGGTGTCTCTGGTAGAGAATATGTGGAAGCGGTTGCACAGCATGCTCGAGGTCCCATAACTGCCCCACTAGGGGTTGCCTTCTGCTCTGGTCATATTGGTCATTTTGGTGGGAATTTGAGAACTATGACACTTCCCTCTAGTGCTAGCAGTGATGACTCTATTTGTTGTTATGACCTTGGTCAGCTGTGTGATACTTCATCACTGAGACAGCGTATGGGAAGAATAGCAGAAACAGAAGGGTTAGATGGTGTGTCATTAGAATGTGCTAATTCATTGAATAATGGAGTTGATTTTTTCTTGAAACAGCTTATTGGATCTTGTATGGAGCTAGTATCAGCAAGATCTCAGCATGATCGAATAAATCATATGGCACTAAAACAACAGTTAAGTCAAAAGCTAATAAATGGTGTGCAGCTGCAAAATCAGGTCCATGGTCGAAGTGCCACTACATGTCCACAAATCCGCTCAGTTTCATTGCAAGACTTCAAGGCTCTATCAGAGACAAATCCTCAGCTGCTTGGAGTCAATGCATCACTGGTACTTGAAAAAATGAATTCATATGACTAATCAGTTAGGATGCAAATGGATTAATCTTTCTACAGAGTTTGATCTTTGCCTATCAGGCAAGAGGATTGAAAGCTCGAAATCCTATCTTTGTCACATGCACCATCAGCCAATGGTATGTGGACGTTTGCACGACTCAGAAAATGCATCCAGCTGAGGTTGTAGCACCAAATGCGACAATGATGAAGTGTGAGCCTCGCCCAGCGTACTCCACAAATTTCATGTTAACATCCAAGTCCTGACTGGCTTCTGCACATATATGCAGCTGAGGTGTTTCTTCCTATTTCATCTCTGTTGCCTTGCGAAGTCCAAGCCTGCCTCCATACACTAACTGTAGCTGAGGTGTTGCTTCCTGTTTCATCTCTGCTACTCAAAGGATGTTTTGACATTCTTAGTCTCATATGTAGCAGACACCAAATCTTCTCAGCTTGGTGTGTCTTCTATGGTGCATGGTGTATATTTTCATAATTTATTGATAGGCAACTGAAGATCCTGTTCTGGTGAATTCCGCGGCTCACTATTAAGACTGCTCCATCAAAATAAGTGAAGATCTCATAACTTGTAGAGAATGTTGATCATACAAAGACATCAATTTTGTGCTTCTGTGCACCAGTGAGGAGTCAGGACTGTACATAGAACCATGGTGATGCAAGGTGCAAAACAGATTCAGAACTGGGCTTTCCAGCACAAAAAGAAGTTGATCGGTAAGTCTATTGCACTAGTGTGGTATAAATTGTTACATTTGTACTTTCGACTTTCGAGCATGTAGGTACTATGAAAATTTTGATGCTTGTTATGTTTTGCCTGTCAACCTCTCAGTGCGTTCTCCCTTTCTTTCACAACTGGTAAAGGTTACAAAATATATTTTGACAAGCCTTACTCTGTGAATATTTGTTCTAACTGTTTCGTTATTGTATTTAACATAAACTGTTTAAATACCCAGTCTCCTTTCTGTTAGGTTATGCAAGTACAAAACATTTAATCCATATCTTGACTGTTTATATTCATCTACAATGGGTTCTATTTTCAGGTTTTTTATCTTTAGTTTGTGTTGTTGCCTGTTATGTGTTTAAGCAGAATTTAGAAATCAGTTACATTTTGCTCTGCACGAGATGAAGGGAAATCGAATTCATGCATGCATATATCTATTATTGGAGATGGCCTTGTCCTGCAGTATGTCTTCAAGCTCCATATTTCTTTCCTTAGATATCCATGTTGCATCTTTTTGAACTTCAAATTAATCAGTAATATGGAAGTAGAATAATTTTAATATCATGGCCTTCACTTGGTAAACTTAGGCGAACATATTGGCGATGTAGCGAATGCAAATTCATATCTAGGTGATCATGCAAACTTATAATGTGGCCAATTGGAGTGCGTTTAGATGGACTAGATTTAACTGGAGTGGGGAACCACATCGTTCTGCGTGAGTGTGCATGTGTTGTTCTGTGTAATCGAAAAAAAAAAACAGTGACATGAGTTTGCATGACCAATTGGACTGTTAATTAACATATACACGTTTTTTATGACAATGATATTCAGAGAGTATAGAAAGAAATTAAACATATGAAGCTCGTATGAATCGAAGTCAAGATTGTATTAATCAATAGTGAACCAGATTGAAATGGATCAAGCACAAAAATTTTGCATGACCAATGGATTTCACTGGATAGCATGTTCAACTCTGAACCAGTATAGGCACACTGAAGTCACTCACTCCATGTATTGGGGCTAAGTGCAGAAAATGAAATTTGAAAATTTTGGAATTGAGAGATGCAAAATATTTGGGTTGGGCAAACCTTTAATCCGTAGGGATCCTTATGGGTGCAATGTCTGGAGATGAAAATGTGCTAGTAGTTGGGTGCCTTTGGTTAGAGAATTTGCAGAGCCTTTGGTTAGAGAATTTGCAGTGCAAACCACATCTTCGGTGCAATCGTGAAAACCCTTTGCAAAACCATACTTAGGAGTTTTTAAAAAACTTGAAACTATGCACACCAATAGTGCATCTATAGATGTGCACTGTCACAAAATTTAAGATTCAAACTCGATTTGCAAAAATTCATATGAAAATAAGAAATTTCATTTGCATATGCACTAAAGGACAAAATTCCAGGATTTTCGTCCTCTAGTGCATATGCAAATGAAATTTGTTATTTTCATATGAATTTTTGCAAAACGAGTTTGAATCTCAGATTTTGTGACAGTGCACATCTATAGATGCACTATTGGTGTGCATAGTTTCAAATTTTTTAAAAACTCCTGAGCATGGTTTGAATGGGGGTTTTCACGGATTGCACCGAAGATGTGGTTTGCACTGAGTATTTTGCCGTGTGTGAGACCCTCCCAAAATAATCTTTTTATTTTTCATCACAGAAGCACATGTACACTAGAGCTTGGACAAGTTACAGGTCCTAACTTGTAGAAGCGTTATCTTTTTCTTTTTGGTTCTTGAACATGTAGGAGAGCTGTGTATCACTTCATTAAAAAGAGAAACAGGAATGATAGGAGAAGTGTCATCAATATTCATCAGCAATTTTCAATCACTTCCAGAACAATAACAGTCACATTAATGAAATGAAACATATGAACTATCCACCTACACAGTTGAGTACATATTTTCATGAACCAGAGCAGTCTTTTACTCTGCAATATGAAAAGAAGGTTTGTTACTATGGCTCCATCAGTGCCTCACATCTGTTCTCACTCTCAGCCAGACATGGCAGTCTCAAATCTCCCCACCAAGGCCATTACCTTGTTCTTCCTTTCCTGGATAGGCTTGCTCCTGCCCTTCTCTGTAGCTTCATTGCTCCTCCCTTCATCCTTCCTCCACTTCTGTGCCAATTCCACGGTCTTCGTTGGCTGCATTATCTTCTCCTTAGTTTTGGCCTTTTCTTGTGCAATCAGTTCATGTTCAATAACAGCATCCCTTAACTCAGTTCCACTAGCAGCTTCTTTTAATGCAGTTTCACAATCAACTTGCTTTAGCTTGGCTTCATCATTAGCTTCCTTTGATTCAGTTTCACTGGCAGGTTCGTTTAGTTTGGTCTGATCAACAGTTTCATTTAGCTCAGTTGCACAGACATCTTTCTTCAACCCAGTTTCATCAACAGCTTCCTCCGATTCAGATTCATCAACTGCTTCTTTCGGGATGTTTATATCACTGTTTCCAACATAAGCCCTGTCACCTGTGCTCAGGTCTTCATTGTCCTTTCCATCATGTTTCTCCTCCAAAATGTCCCCCTTGTTCTCTTGATTCTTGTATTCCTCCGGACTAGAGGATGTCTTGCTATTGAGATCCACAGATTTCAGATCAACAGGGTCAGGGAGCCGTTCATGCAAGTGCTCCTCTATGGAAGAGGTGCTTATGCTCTCTGTCTCATCAAATTCCATCAACAGCTCAACATCTTGTTCCTCGATTTTTGGTGTCTCTTTTTGTCTCGCCGGCACACTTGTCCTCTGGATAGAGACATAATTCTCGGCTCCCATTCTTTTCTTTGTTATAGCGCCAGGAGCGCGAGTGGAAGATGCAGCTTGAGTTTTTCCAGCTCCAAGAGGTCCTGCGGTTGTTTTCTGAGATTTCGGCTTTACAGAAGATGCTGCTGCCTTCTCAGTACCAGGCCTTGTAGAGAGATTATTACTCTTCTGCATGGTGGATGGTGATTTTGCTGCCCTGGTCATATCCTTAGATGAGGTGTTTGGAGCTGCAAGGGCTGGAGGCCAAACAGATGTGGGACCAGGCTTTTCTGCTTTTCTTCTCATTGTGTTTGTTTGCCTTGCACCAGCCATGGACGAAGCAGAGTGCAGTGTCTTTCCGTGACTTGAAGAGGCTGAGCTAGATGTGGACCGGGATGAGGTCATGCGAGCGTTGAATGATGATGCGGGTCGACAGGTGTTGGATGAGATTGAGGCGGGGGATGGGGATAATCTGCGATCAGGAGAGGTTGGGACGGATCTTGCACGCCGTAGCCCTTGGTCAGACTCACTGGGTTTGAGCCCTGGGGACATATTCTGAATGCCCCGGTTGACTCTAGCATTCTGCTGAGGGTCCCTCCTTGATGTTGCCATTGCCTATGAGCTATTCTGCCAACAAAAAAAAATGCACAAATTAATGATGCTCTTAGTCCTCTCTTCCTCTCGGTTATAAACTGCAACCATTTTTATGCCATCAGAAGAAAAAAGTACTAGTTTGGCATTGTATATAGTGTATACAATAATTGGGCTTGGCTAGCAATTCGACACGTTATGAATGATTATGCCTTTTTATGTGCAGTTTTATCTAAGAGAGAAGGCAAATAATTGTGGAATATTGACCGCAAAGCGCAAACTGAGGATGAATAGAAAGGAAGTGGCATGGTTCAAGGTAAAATTATGCTGATAATCATTTGAAACAACATAATACTTTTTAGAAGGGGCACTCATTAATTAACTGTTTATTTTATTTGTTTTCCATGCATCACACATCATGCATGCCTATTCACACCTACCAACTGCGCTTTTCAGATGCAGCAGCCGAGAGAACATTGCAACCACACGGATCCAAACTATGCTGCCATTCTGCCAAGAAAGAGGCATACCTCGGCTGACCTCCGAGCTGTTCACACGGACTCCAAAAGCGGATCAATCTCTGCAATCATGGTCAGCAATGGAATAGAGAAGGAATGAGAATGCTTGCATTGATGTGCCCACTTTTTATGGCCTGCCTCCTTCACCTGGAGAATCTAGGCGGTTGCTGTATTGAAATAGTCCGAGGAAGGGCACTGGCTGAAAAGATTTTGTGAATGTTTGGCCCTTGTGCTTCCGTTGGCTGTATTCGGTGGGCGGTCCATAAATAGTGAGCAGAGACGTCCCTGGCCTCCATTGATGATTCATGGTGTGTGGAGGGCACAACGCTATTCTAGACGGCCGGGCAACGGATCCGCCGTTTTGGCTTTTCAAGCCTATATTAACGGCGGGCAGCCGAGCACGGTTACATGCGTGCCTGTCTATCAACTACTTTGTTGCTGGCACGCGTGTACCCTGCTGCACATGTTGCATGTTTGACAAGAGATTGTATTCTGTATACCGTGTGACTGTCACAAGTCACATCACATGAGTTTACCAAGGCAATGTATTCTTGTGGTATGGCATGCCATTGTGCACCTGGTCATCGTGGGGCTCATTCCCCTTGTGTTGAGAAAGCATCTGATCTGACCTCTATTCTGAGCATATCGCTAAAAGTTTCGACGGAATCGCAGCTCTGTTCCTACCCCTGTTTCGTAGACAAAAGAGTATGTTTTTATAATTTAGATTAGAAGTAGTTTTATGAATGCAGCCATAAACTAAGTACTCTCCGTACCTTAAAGAGGACACGTCTTACTTTTAAAGGAGATAACCAATTTAAGTTTACTTAGATTTATACAAAATAGTATCAATATTTGTATCTTTAAATAGGTTTATAAAACTATAAAAATATGTTACATCATTAATCTAAAATGTATATCTATAGCTAATATTAAAAGCTGAAATAGTTTTTCTATCTGATATCTTTTATTTTCCATAATGTCCTTAGGCACCCATCAATGACCTAGACTTACGAGTCACGACTCATGTTCATATGTGTCGGAAAAACACATGTCTAGCCCCACGATGCAGAAGCCAATTCTAAAATATATTGAAACAGATGACATGATATGAAATTTGATTTCAATTGGAAGATGGCGTGACTTTTACATAAATCTCCAAGTCTCGAGTCATCCAGGTAACCATACCAAACTATAAACCATATGTGCAATTGTAACATATGTATATATTTGTTAGATACTTATTCGATACCATAAATATTATTACCTTTTGTATATATTTGATCAAAACTTAGATGGTTGACTACTCAAAAAATGAGACGTACACTTCATCTCTTTATAATATCGCTAGCAAAAAGCAGGTTTCGGTTGCTCAAGTCTTAGTTTTGGACCACTTAATCTTATGTTCCGTAGAGCACTCATTGGTGATAAGCTAGCAAAATGGAATGTGTTGGGCGCAAAAGTAGTTTTTGTGCAATTAGATGACCAACAAGATTTGATTAAATGGAATCTCAATAACAAAGGTTCTTTTACAGTGCAGTCAATGTATAAACATTTAGTAAACTAAATTGTGCTTCCTATTCATAAGGCCAGTTGGATGTTAAAATTGTTGTTTAAAATTAAGATTTTCATTTGGTTATTTATGAAAGAGGTAGTTTAACTAAAGATAATCTTATCAAGAAGAATTGGAAATGTGTTGAAAGATGTTGTTTTTGCAGCAAGATGTGCCACATGACAATAACTACATCTTGTTTGAGACAATAATCTTGTTTTTTTATTGTCATGTGGCACATTTTGTTTGAGAGTGGTTCAGGTTACTTTTGGTTTACGACCACCAAGAAACACAAAAGATTTTTTTAGGCCTCGGCAAAAACAAGTAGATTCTAAATTGCGATCCCAAGTTTGCGTGGGAACAAGTGCAATATTTGGTCAATTTGGTTGAGCCGAAGTAGTGTAGTTTTGACAAAAAGAGGATTTATTCTTACTTACAACAACAACAACATAGCCTTTTGTCCCAAGCAAGTTGGGGTAGGCTAGAGATGAAACCCAAAAGAGACGAGAAACAGGGAGACACATAAAGGGACATAAATGGCACAAGACAAAAAGATGTCACGGTTCAGGCACGTTGATTGCCAATCTCCAAGCACTCCTGTCCATAGCTAAATCCTTGGAGATATTCCACTCCTTAAGATCTCTCTTAACGGACTCGTCCCAAGTTAGTTTAGGTCGACCTCTACCGCTCTTTACATTATCGGCCCGCTTTAGAACTCCACTACGCACCGCCGCCTCAGGAGGCCTCCGTTGGACATGTCCAAACCATCTCAACCGATGTTGAATCAATTTCTCCTCAATTGGTGCCACCCCAACCCTATCCCGAATATCGTCGTTCCGAACTCTATCCCTCCTTGTGTGCCCACAACACTAACGCAACATACGCATCTCTGCTACACTCAATTGCTGGACATGTCGCCTTTTTGTAGGCCAACACTCAGCACCGTATAATATCGCCGGACGAATCGCCGTCCTATAGAACTTACCTTTCAGCTTCTGAGGCACCCTTTTGTCACAGAGAACGCCAGAAGCTTGACGCCATTTCAACCAGCCGACTGAAATTCTATGCCTAACATCTTCATCAATGTCTCCATCCTTTTGTAGCATCGACCCTAAATACCGAAAAGTATTCTTCTTGGCCACCACTTGCCCATCGAGGCTAACGTCTCCCTCCTCGTGCCTAGTCGCGCTGAAATCGCATCTCATGTACTCGGTCTTAGTCCTACTAAGTCTGAACCCTTTCGACTCTAACGTGTGCCTCCATAGTTCTAACTTCCTATTAACCCCCGCCCTACTGTCGTCAACTAGCACCATATCATCAGCAAAGAGCATACACCAAGGGATATCACCTTGTATGTCCCTTGTGACCTCATCCATCACCAAAGCAAATAAATAAGGACTCAAAGCTGACCCATGATGCAGTCCTATTTGAATTGGAAAGTCACTAGTGTCGCCATCACATATTCGGACAAACGTCACAACATCCCTGTACATATCCTTGATGAGGGTAACGAACTTAGTTGGGACTTTGTGCTTTTCCAAGGTCCACCACATGACATTTCTCGGTACTTTGTCATATGCCTTCTCGAGATCAATAAAGACCATGTGCAAGTCCTTCTTCTGCTCCCTATATCTCTCCATCAATTGTCGTAATAAGAAAATCGCCTCCATGGTCGACCTACCAGGCATGAACTCAAACTGATTTTGGGTCACATGTGTCACTCTCCTTAGGCGATGCTCGATAACTCTCTCCCAGAGCTTCATCGTATGACTCATCAACTTAATCCCACGGTAGTTAGTACAACTTTGAACATCTCCTTTGTTCTTTAAGATAGGTACTAATATACTTCTCCTCCATTCTTTAGGCATCTTGTTAGACCGAAAAATAAGGTTAAAAAGTTTAGTTAACCATACTATCGCTCTGGCGCCTAGGTATCTCCACACCTCAATGGGGATACCATCAGGGCCCATCGCTTTACCTCCCTTCATCCTCTTCAAAGCCTCTCCGATCTCTGCCTCCTGAATTCTCCTCACAAAGCGTCTGTTGGTATCGTCAAATGAGTCGTCCAACTCAAGGGTAGGACCCTCATTCTCTCCATTAAACAGCTTGTCGAAGTACTCTCTCCATCTGTCCTTGATCTCCTCATCCTTCACCAGAAGTCGATCTGTCCCATCATTGATGCATTTTATTTGGTTGATGTCCCTTGTCTTCCTCTCGCAGATTCTAGCCATCCTATAAATATCCTTCTCCCCTTCCTTCGTGCCTAGCCGCTGATAAAGGCCATCATATGCCTGACCTTTTGCTACACTCACAGCTCGCTTTGCAACCCTCTTCGCTATTTTATAGCCCTCGATGTTAGCTACACTCTTGTCATGGTGGAGACGCTTGAAACACTCCTTCTTCTCCCTAATAGCCCTTTGTACCTCGTCATTCCACCACCATGTGTCTTTCGCTTCCCGTTTGCCTCCCCTACTCACGCCAAACACTTCTGAAGCCACCTTCCGGACACATGTTGCCATCTTTAGCCACATGTCGTCGGCATCTTCTCCTTCTTCCCAAGACCCCTCGTCTAGCATCCTCTCCTTAAACGTTTGCGCTGCTTCCCCTCTAAGCTTCCACCACTTCGTTCTCGCAATCTTGGCCCGTTTGTCCCGGTGGACACGTACCCGAAAGCGAAAGTCCGCCACCACAAGCTTATGTTGAGGGACAACACACTCCCCAGGTAACACCTTACAATCAAAGTAAGCACATCTATCCTCCCTCCTTGCAAGGATAAAGTCGATCTGGCTCGAGTGTTGTCCACTACGAAAGGTTACTAGATGAGATTCCCTCTTCCTAAAGAGGGTGTTCGCTATCAACATGTCATAGGCCAGCGCGAAGTTCAAAACATCCTCCCCCTCTTGATTCCTACTACCATACCCGAACCCCCCGTGCACCCGCTCGAAACCTACATTAGTCGCACCAACATGGCCGTTGAGGTCTCCTCCTATAAAGAGTTTCTCACTGATAGGCACGGTACTAACCATGCTATCAAGATCTTCCCAAAACTGCCTCTTGGTGCCCTCGCTAAGACCTACCTGAGGGGCATAGGCACTGATCACATTCAGAGCTGAATCTCCAACTACCACCTTGACCAAGATAATCCGATCGCCTTGCCTCCTAACATCAACGACTCCATCCTTAAGGCTCCTATCGATCAAGATGCCTACACCATTTCTACCCGATGTTGTCCCCGTATACCAAAGTTTAAAGCCAGTATCCTCCACCTCCTTCGCCTTCTGTCCCTTCCATTTAGTTTCCTGAACGCATAGAATATTTACACGCCTTCTAATTGCTGCATCGACTAGCTCTCTTAGCTTACCCGTTAGGGACCCTACGTTCCAGCTACCTAGACGAATCCTAGTTGGCTCGGCTAGCTTCCTTACCCTTCGCACCCGTCGAGGGAAGTGCGAAGACCCTTGCTCATTTTTCACTACACCCGGGCGTAGATGTAGCGCGCCACTAAGGTTGCGACGGCCCGACCCTTGCTCATTTTTCATCGTACCCAGGTCACGATACGACGCGCCACTAAGGGGATGACGACCCGGCCCTTGCCCATTTAACACCACACTCGGGTTCCGATGTAGCGCGTCGCTAAGAGGGTTACGCCCCAACGAATCTCTTGTGGGTTTCAAATCCATGAGAGTGGCTGTTTTTTTTTACTGTTGGTTCGCCAGACCTTAACACACCCTCCTCCTTTACCCGGGCTTAGGACCGGCTATGTTGAGACGACTTAAGAAAGTCTTCCAGTCAACATAGGCGGAGTTAGGATTTATTCTTACTTATAGGTTATTTTTAGGGCCATGTATTGGACATGTTTTTGGTCTATCTCTAAAGTGGGCACATCGCATGTTAGAGACAGATCTTCACCAAGCATACATGCATGATTTTATTGCACTGTATTGCCTGCTCTTTGAGAGCTTGCTTTTTTTCAACCAGAGATTGGACTTGTAATAACGGATGGGTAAGTGCATAACTTATGCAGAGGCTGGAATAAAAAAATTCAAAAAAAAGACAGTAGACAACCCCTCGAAGGATAACGAGCATACAATCATGTCCGGCGGAGATACCTACGAACATCATTCTCAAAGTTTGGCATTTGCTTGATTCGTCCTCGCCTGCGCACTCTCTTTTCTGTAACAAAGCCCATATGCATTTCCTTTTTCTTTTTTTTTTGTGAAAAGCCCATACTATTCAATACCTACCTCTTCTGAAGAAAATATGCATAGAAGAAGGAAAAAGTC
The DNA here is from genome assembly GCA_038087645.1 of Saccharum hybrid cultivar R570. Taxonomy (NCBI): domain Eukaryota; kingdom Viridiplantae; phylum Streptophyta; class Magnoliopsida; order Poales; family Poaceae; genus Saccharum; species Saccharum hybrid cultivar. Next base: position 2,413,413 of record JAQSUU010000187.1, read on the forward strand.
TATTTTGCCTCTCTCAACTTCCGTGATAGTTAGCTTTTTCTCTCTCAACTCTAAAATCAGAAATAATTTCTTCCTTATCTCTCAAGACCGATCACGTGACCTCCATGGCTTTTTCCCTCGGTGGTTTTTCTTTTTTTCTTTTATGTTTATTTCGGCTAAATCTTTTAAAAAATATAGTAAATCATAGAAAAATCATAAAATGGAAATCCAATTGTGTTAAACTCTACATGAGTAGATCTACACAGTGAACATATGATATGGTATGCTTTAAAATAAAGTTTTTGCTGTAACTTTAGATCTATGTTTTTCTATAATTAATTCATAGCTACAATTTCTCTGATCCAATTAAGGTGAAATTTTTATGATAGATTAATCACTTCATGCTTGATCTGTAGAAAAAAATTCATGTTCATTGGATCATATATGACTGACTTATTATCTATTGATTTATCTAGGTTTATCCAAATAAAACTATAACTCAGTCATACATGATCCAATGAGCATCAATTTTTTGCTACAATCATTCAATGATTATCCCACAGTTAAAATTTCACCATAATTGGATAATAGAAATGACAGTTATGAATTAATTACAGAAAAGTTTAGATCTAAAGTTACGACAAAAACTTTGTACTAAAACATACCATATCATATGTTGATTGTGTAGATCTACTCATATGGAGTCCAACAATAATTTTATGCTCATTGGGTCATGTATGACTGATTTATAGATTTATTTTCATTTTAAAACTATTTAACAAACATAAACCTAGATAAATCTATAATTCAATCACACGTGATCTAGTGAGCATAAAATTTTTACTATAGCTCAAGCATGTAATGATTAGTCCACCATAAAATTTTACCACAATTGGACTAGAGAAACAACAGTTATGAATTAATTATAGAAAGATATAGATCTAAAGTTACAACAGAAACTTTGTGCTAAAGCATAGTATATCATATGTTCACTATGTAGATCTAATTATGTGGAGCAATGGCGGAGTGTGGAGAGAAAACAAGCAGGGGCTAATTTTTTTTCAATGACAATCATAATTGGTAGCAACAATACAATGGAGTACTACTAGAGTACTAGGCTCTTCTATCACTTTTTGTTTGTTCTCTGTAGGCTACAACCTAGGCTTCCTATTTTTCATGTGCTTCATAGCTTTACAGAGCAACTTTCACAGGGCAATATAATGAGAACAGCACTATATGCAGTAATAAAACATGCAATCAAGTGGGTGGGGGGGGAGGGGGAAGAGCCTAGGTTCGCCTCTATTAGGCTCCGCCAGTGACGTGGAGTCCAACACAATTGGAATTTTCATTTTATGATTTTTCTGTGATTTACTATAATTTTTCAAATATTCATCTAAAATAAAAATAAAAGAAAAAAGGAAAAAACACCAAGGGAGAGATGAGGGAGGTGAGGGAGGAAAAGCTGACTTTCGCGATGGACCATACAGCCCAACTTAAAAGATACGTCCTTCCCCAAATTTGTAGTTCCATAGCTGGGTCTTCCATGTAGCCACGTTCCAGACACACTGGGCACACCTGTTCCATGTACAGTCTCTGTATGACGGCACTTCACCGAACTAAGAGAGAAGGTCGAGGTAAGCCTTCATATTCGTTGCTTCAGACATGAACAACAGAGCACAGTGGTATATCATATACAGAAACCAGAATTTACCAAACCACTGGTTCATACATGAAACCAACCCAAAAGGTTTTGGTAAATATAAAGGTGGGCAATCAGTAAAACAAACTCATTCACTTCCAAATCCGAGGAAAATATGTCAAAGCTGCAGTCTAAATGAATAATCTTCTCTCTGCTGTTAATTCCACCCTGTTCCTATCCTTTTAAGCGGCATCACTAATCCGTTAATGCAAAAAAACACTCTTAGCCCGTCAATATTTCCATAGCACCTCCAGGGTAGTAGTCTCATGCATGAAGCATACTGAAGTTCAATTTGCAAATTATGAACGAAGGAATATTGTATGGGTTCAAAACCCTTTTCTTCTTCTTAATATATTGATGTGCAGCTCTCTTGCGTATTTGAGAAAAAATGTCAATTCCAACATAAGTATGATATTCTCCTTGACCCTCAGCAAACTTTCACAACCTTCATCTGTACTGTTATGGACTCAACCCATATCATGGAAAAGTTTGTCTGACACCTCTTTCAATTTCAGGGTTTCTAGTGGAAGCTTAGAGATGACAAATTGCACTAAAACGTCTGTTCAGCATTCAGCTTCCCAGGTGTTGCATTCCCTACCATCTTTCTCCATGCAAACTCACCAATTTTCTGACCACCAAGTCCCAGCGAATCTTGGTTGGATGACTCATCGGTCTCCTTGAGCATGATATCTGTGGAGACCATACCCTTGGCAGGTCCATCCTGTGCTCTCATGCTCCCTTCATAGGACAAAAATTGCAATACTTCAGCTTCCCTATTATATCTATAGCAGACAAGAGCTATGCCATCTGCTGGTCCATTTTGGAGAGGGGTACGAACAGTGTATAACAGATAATCAGAGCTGATTTCTGTCACAGTGAAGGCTTCCTTGTCTGCTAGATTAAGAGAGCGATACATTTGCCCATTTGCTCCATTATACAGTACGAGCATGAGTTCCTTCACATCAAAAGGCATATGTACCACTAACTCAACAAACTGCACAAATAGGCAACACATGTAAGTTTTAGATTGTGAAGAAGGGAATAGAAGTTTGGAACCAGTGAATTTGTGAGGGGTCTGTTATATATAGGAGTTTCTAAACATTGGAGCACCAAATTTTATAACCAAAATATAGTGGATGATAATTACACAGAAAGCTAAAAGTATCCAAAGCAAATTGCATTGGAGGTCAACAAGTTGTTCCTCACATGGAAGCGGGCTACTGATCTGAGCTTTGTTAATTGGTTCAATAAAGATCATTGGCTTGAAAACACACCATTAACCCACAGAGATCAATTCTTAAACACAGCTGTAGTGGCATTGTGCTCAGCTTGACCTATTGAAACACCCAGAACTTCTTCCTTCTATAGACCAGTTATTTCACCTTTCTGTTCTTTGTTCATTTCGGCTCATTTAGCTCCTGCATTGCTATTTACTAGCTAGTTGTGAATTGTGTGACCATAATTGTAATGATGGTGGCACTTAAGGTGATGACATTTGAGAAGAGAGATTGTGTATGATAGATCTCAAGCCTCGCTCACAATCTCCTGTCTTACTTGATTTTCACCACCCTCATGATCAGATGGCCAGAATGCATTTGTAATGGAGCTCAAAAGACCCATAATAATCAAACATGACGGCACTAAAAATAAAAAGAAGTATTAAGGGTTCAATGCAAGAGGTAAAAATGAAGGTTAGGCGGATGCACATGCCACCATGGCAGCGCCTAAGTGTCCACAGCACCCTGGGTTAGGGCATGATGGCGAGCCAGTAAGCTGCAATGAGCCACTTAACAAATTTGAGTATCCCATTACTTTAGTCTCTAAGAATGGAAACCTAACTGCGCATGATGAATAAGTTTGATAACTGCCATTCCAAATTACTCAAGATGGAAACAAAATAACAAACTTGCCCAAACATTGCTGTTATGATGAGAATGTCTGGACAGTAATTATGCATAGAAATGTTTTGTAATGGTGTTAAACGAAAAGGAAGTGGCATTCGAGGAGTAACAAAGTTAGCCCCACCTTCCTAAGATTTCCCAAATTTAATCCACACATTCATCTAATGGTACATCCAGAGTTCACATGGTTGCAGCTAGACAAGAGTTTGCCTAACATAAAAATGGAAATCTCACCTAACAAATAACCATCATGACATGAACATGTCATTTAACTGCCATGTCTCAAATGTTAAATACATCAATTTTTTCTTAAGTTGTTTTTCGACACTTTGAGTTATTTCTTGTCCCATTTTTTCTTCTTAATATAATGATAAGCAACTCTCTGCGTGTTCGAGAAAATAAAACATATTTCATCATATAAATGATAGGCAACTGCAAGTGTGTAACATGTAATAGTGTATGCAAGTCAATTCCTTGGTGATATAAGCATACCATAGAAAATGGATACTAGAGAAAAATATAGTGACTTGTAGATGTTATACCTCATTCTCATCTTTGCCTTTATTTTCATAGTGGAACTCATTGACCCAAGATTGCTGTGATTCCCCAATGAAAGTTGAAGTTTCTGTTAGAGGGTTTGTCCATATAAGATTTGCAAATTCTGGATGATCGACAAAAGGATTTCGATTATGCTGGTAAAGGCTGCAAACCCTGCCATTCCTAAGCTGCTCAGATCTTGATGGTGGATCAAGTTCATTCCACCGTAGTATAGCTGATAGGAGGCCCATCTTTCCTATTTCTTAAACAAGAAGCAGAAATTTGATATAATTAAAAGAACCAAAAAAAAAACATTTTGATTTAAGTATTAATATAATTAAGGTGTGACCATGCAAGCAACTTGAGTATTGATGTCCTTAGTGCAATACTGTTATAACAAGATGATATAAAGCACTATATTTTCCAAGAGATGTCTACCAATTACTAGAATTTTGTGTCGAGTAGTTAAAGTTAAAATCTATATCATGAATATCTCTCCTTTGGAGTTTGGACAAAGTACTTACGAATATTTGGTGACTCAGAAAGTTCCAAATGTGGAGTTCCATTATTCTGGCTAGATCCATAGCTTACCGCCATGTACATAAGGGACCTAGCTATATCTCCACGCACCTAAAGACAACAAATTGGAAAACATTTTAGTGCCAGAAATCAACAAAGAAGCCTAAAAGGAATAACTACCTTAGCATATGGAAGCAAGTCAAGCAACTAAGACTGGTTTTGGTGAACTATTCAACTTGCACTGGCATGATTGCAGCAATTCTAAACATTTCCTAATATTAATCGACACATTATGAAGGGAATATAAATATATATATATATATATATATATATATATATATATATATATATATATATATATATATATAAACACATATTTCTAGCTGCAAATATGTCTCATGGCCTCATGGGATCAAACAAGATACAGTTCCTGCATCAGTATTTGTTGTTTCCAATTCAAATATCAGCATGCCATGATATTCCACGAGAGATATCACTTGGTGCAAGAAAAAGCACTGCATGTGTCTACCTTTTTCAATAACATCAATAATAAGACATCCTTACTCCAAATGAATGGCTTCTGAACCTGAAAAGGAGGTGCCCATTTTTCAGCGTCCGTCTCAGTGTCAGGTGCTGCTTCCTGATTTGCTGGCCTCACACATCTTACTGATGTGGCACTACATTCTCCATAATATTTGTTTCCCCGTGAAGAATTTACTGAAAACAGAATTTAAATTTTTGACAAGGTAATCAAAATTCTATACTGTGCTACTCTATTCAACATAAACATAGAGTTCCGTTCTTTGCGAATATAAACCATAAATTCAGATAGCCAGTAAATGTTTCACTTGGAAACAAATAAAAACCTGGCCTTGAGTTGTTTCCATGATATGCCAATTGGCCAATTTGCAAATGATTGAGATGAGTAAAATATGTATTCTGTTTATTAATGATGGAAACGAATGGCCACTGAGAAGTATCAGATAGCAAAAATATAATAGTTAAATACATGAGCGGGCCCGAACTTGTCAAGGGATGCCACTTAGGTCCACGAACTTTGAAAACATAGTTCTGGGTCCCTAAACTTGCTAAGTGGTGCACCGCACACCCCTAAACTTGTAAAATGGTGCACCACAAGTCCATTTCTGGACCATACCGACCACTGCAGTGCACCCCTTAACAAGTTTAGGGACCTAGAAATACATTTTCAAAGTTCGTGGGCCTAAGTGACACCCTTTGACAAGTTCAGGAACCACTCATGCATTTCACTCAAAAAAATAAAACTAACCATTGACATCTGCAGGACGTATGTTGTGAAGATCTGTTAGTGATGGACCATAGGTTAGGCCATACGATCTAGGCCAAAGGTGCTCCCCTGCACAGTAAAATGCACAACATTGTTGTGAAAGAAAAAACCCAAAGAAAAATGAGCATCCATCCCTTCTCTAGACTGAGTTTGCTTAATGTCACAGAAGTCACTCACTGTTCCATCCATCTGGTTTTCCGGCTAAGAGCTTTGACACAGCTCTCTGTGAGTATATCTCAATCCTACAAGAAAAACCAACACATAATATGGAAACCAAGTGCCAATGCTGCATAAGCAAAACAACAGTAGTACCCAATACCCATAAGTTGTTTTCTTTTATCTCTACTATAAGAGACCAATCCGAATTACACTCGGTCCACACAGAAATCTGCACCCTACATAGATGAACTTTTCTACGTCTACCACAGTTCGTGCACCTAGAAAATCTAATCCTATAGAAATAAATGGCTCAGATCTATTATCAAGAAGCCTCGGCGTCATCCGATGGCCAAGGTTGTTTTGGTGATGAAGCCAGGCTTCAATGTACCCCGCCTCCCGCAGACGCGCACCCTCCCTCCGCCCCCAGGCCCCAGCCCCCACGTCCGCGCCAGAGTTCATCCTCCCGCACATTAGTTTTTTTTCCTGAAAAAAATGTGCCCGCCCGACGCCTCTCCTGCCCGCGCCCCCTTCCTGTGACCTCGCCCGCCCGTGCCCCCACTCGACTCCTCGCCCTTTCTGTAACCCTAGCGGTCGCTAGTTGACGCGAGGCCACTGTTGGGCACACCGCGCCGCCACCTCTAGGCGTCGGGAGGCCGTGGCAGACGGGGCGCTGTCGGGCGACGCGAGGCCACGGCGGGGCGCGCCGCCTCTGGGTGTCGGGAGGCCGTGGTGGACAGGGCGCTGCCGGGCGACGCGAGGCCATGGCGGGGCGCGCCGCTTCTGGGCGTCGGGAGGCCGTGGCGAATGGGTCGCGAAGCCGGGCGGGGCCGCCGTCGCTGCTAGCGCGGTGTGCAGGCTGCGCAATCCCTTTCTCCCTCTTATCCCCAAGGCAAGGTACGGAGTGGATAGGAGAGGAGGGCCCTTCTGCTGCTGTTCTTGTTTACCCGCTTTCCAAGATGTCGTCCTCAAGCAAGCGCCGCGAGATGGACCTCATGAAGCTGTGAGGATCTGGACCTCTCGGTTTGTTTTCCAATTTTCCTTAACATATTCTAGTTGTTTTTTTTGATCCGGCCATTCTTGTTGGCTTTCTTGGTTTCTTGGCGTCGCAGGATGATGAGCGACTACAAGGTGGAGATGGTGAGCGACGGGATGAAGGAATTCTTTGCCGAATTCAAGGGGCCGGCCGAAAGTAATAACCCTCACGCCGAATCCCGATTTCTCCCCTCTCTCTGCCTCCGAGCTGATGATCCACGCTCCTGTGTCTGTGTGAGATGTAATCTGCTGATCCTCCTCTCTCTCCCTTTTCCCTGATTGCAGTCAAGGAACAATTGTAGTGGTCAGCATTGCTGCCCATCCTTGGCACTGCAACAGCATGGCATTAGGCCATTCTAGGAGTAGGAGTAGACAGCCATGTCCATGGCTTACTTCAGCTAGGAGTAGTTGGGGCTGTACTCAGCCAAACCTCAAGTACCATAGTTGGTAAGAGGCTTGTATATATATCTATGCAATGCAATCAATCAAAGGCAGTCTCTTTGCCTCACAGTCAGTTTTTCAGGCCTTCGGCCACTGCAGCTGTCTGTGCTTGTGTGTGCTGAGAGCTCAGCTCTTCTACCTTGGAGCAAGGGGAGGAGAGGAGGGAAGGAGAGCAGGTGCTGCTCACCTTGGAGTTAAGGGCCAACACGTGGTATCAGAGCAGGTCCCTGTCGCTGCGCTTGATCGCCGACGATGGACACCGAGGCTACTGCTGCGGCCGCCGCTGCTGCTGCGAAGCAGAAGGCCGCAGAGGGGACCAGCTCCAAGGCCGCTGTCGAGGTTCACCGGGTGCGCGAGTTCAGCGGGCCAAACATTTGGCCAATGCTGACCCGCACCAACTACGGCGAGTGGAGCGTCCACATGAAGTGGAAGCTCAAGGCGCGTCATTGGTGGAAGGCCGTCCAGGAGGGTGATGCCGACGAGTATGCGGAGGTGGGCGTCATGGAGGCGCTCAAGGCGTCCATGCCGAGCGAGTACCACGAGGCGCTCGGCAGCAAGGACACGGCAAAGGAGGCATGGGACATGCTGGCCTCCTTTTGCCTCGGCTCGGATCGAGCCAAGAAGGCCAAGGCGCAGCAGCTGCGGAGGGACTTCAACGAACTCCGGTTCAAGTCCGGAGAGACAGTGGAGGATTTTGCGCTGCGCCTGCAGACATTGGCGGGGCAGCTGGCGGTCTTCGGCAAGCCGATCAACGACGAGGACGTCGTGGCCAAGCTGCTGCACGTCGTGCTGCCCAAGTACGCCCAGCTCGCCCTGTCCATCGAGACCATGCTGGACTTGTCCACGCTGTCTCTAGAAGATGTGACGGGGCGGCTGCGTGCCGTAGAGGATCGAGCTCCGGCGGAGAAGCCCAAGCCGCAGCTGTTGCTGACGGAGGAGTGGGTGGCGCGGATGAAGGAGAAGTGCCAAAACGGCGCAGGCTCTTCCAGCAGCGGCGTCGGCGCAAAGAAGGCCGGCAAGGCGCAGGCGGACAAGAAGAAGGGCAAGAAGTTCTCCGACCCCAACGCCTGCCGCAAGTGCGGCGAGGTTGGGCATTGGGCGCGGGAATGCCCGAATCGGAAGCCGGAGAAGAAGGAAGAGGCGCACCCGGCGCATTCCGACGACGACGGTGATCATGCGCTCCTGATAGGGGTGTTCTGTGTGGAGCAGAGTGGCAAGTCGAGGAAGATGGAGGTGGAGCAGAGGGTTGTGCCGCCGGTCGTCCATCATCTTGACGAGCCACGCGCACAGGTTCATCTAGGAGTCGCCGGGGATGAGTCGGAGCAGAGGTGGTACCTCGACTCCGGCGCGAGCAACCACATGACGGGCTGCCGCGCCGCCTTCTCCGAGTTGGACGAAAAGCACGGTGGGAGCGTCCGGTTCGGCGACGGCTCCCGGGTGCAGATTCGTGGGCGCGGCACGGTGCTGTTCAGGTGTAAGAACAGCGAGCACCGCGCGCTCACGGAGGTCTACTACATCCCGGAGCTCCGCTCTAGCATCATCAGTCTTGGCCAGCTGGACGAGCATGGAGCAGAGGTGCTGATCCGCCAAGGGGTGCTGCGCATCAAGGACCAGGACGGGCGTCTCCTGGCTAAGGTAATGCGATCTCGAAATCGGCTTTACCTCCTTGACTTCAAGGTTGAGCAGCCGGTGTGCCTGGCGACGGTGAGCGTGGAGGAGCCATGGCTCTGGCACGGCCGGTTCGGCCACCTGAGCTTCGACGCACTGGGCCGGATGGAGAAGATGGTGACTGGCATGCCACGCATCAAACACGCAGGGGAGCTCTGCGACAGCTGCCTCGCCGGGAAGCAGAGGAGACTGTCGTTCCCCAAGGCTGCACGCTACCGTGCGGCGGATCTGCTCGAGCTAGTCCATGGGGACCTTTGCGGGCCGATCACGCCGGCAACGCACGGTGGGCGCAGGTACTTTCTGTTGCTTGTCGACGACCACAGTCGGTTCATGTGGTTGCGGCTTCTGGCAAGCAAGGACGAGGCAGCGGACGCCATCAAGCAGTTCAAGGCTCGAGCTGAGGCGGAGTCCAGGAAGAAGCTCCGGGTCCTGACGACCGACCGCGGCGGTGAATTCACGGCGGTGGAGTTCGCCACCTACTGCGCCGAGGAGGGGGTGGGACGCCACCTCACCGCGCCCTACTCGCCGCAGCAGAACGGCGTGGTGGAGCGCCGGAATCAGACGATCGTCGGCATGGCGCGCTCCATGATGAAAGCGAAGAAGATGCCGGCGACATTCTGGGGCGAAGCCATGACGACGGCGGTCTTCATCCTAAACCACGCGCCCACGAAGGCCCTGAAGGGGCAAACTCCGTTCGAAGCTTGGCTCGAGCGCAGGCCGAGCGTGGCATTCATGTGCACGTTCGGGTGCGTCGGCCATGTCAAGACAACCAAGCCTGGCCTCGGCAAGCTTGAGGATAGGAGCATGAAGGCGGTGCTCCTCGGCTACGAGGAGGGATCCAAAGCCTACCGGCTGTATGATTCGGCGAGGGGCAAGGTGCTGGTATCTAGGGACGTCGTCTTTGACGAGGTGGCGGCGTGGGACTGGAATGCCGAGGAGTTGGGGGCAGAGCAGGGCGGCGGGCTGGAAGACACGTTCGTCGTGGAGCGGCTGGTGGTGCACGGCCACGGCGAGGCGGAGCAAGCTCCAACGACCGGGGAAGCGGAAGCAGGGGAGCCAGCGGCCGGGGAAGGAGCAGAGCCCGCGGCGGCGGAGGTGGTGGAGCCACCTAGCCCGCCAGGAGCAGGGCACCATAGCTCGCCGGGGCCGATGGCGGACTCCCCCCTGTTTTGCAGGAACAGAGGACGCCGGGAGCATCGATGGTGGAGTACGCCACTCCACCGTCCAATCTCGACGAGTTCGTGGACACATTCCACGAAGGGGAGGAGGTCCGGTTCTGGCGCGTCGACAATGTTGTCGGCAGCGCGCTGGTGCCAGGGCTGGCTGCGCGTCTGCTCGACGACGATCAAGCGCTGCTGCTCATGAGTGCGGAGGAGCCGGCCACGTTCGCGGTTGCGGAGCGCGACACGGAGTGGCGGTGGGCCATGATCGAAGAGATGAAGGCGATCGAGGCCAACTAGACCTGGGACTTGGTCAAGAAGGATAAGAAGGATGAGCGTGCGCCGTTGTCAAGCACAAGGCATGCCTGGTGGCACGCGGCTTCGTGCAGCGTGAGGGGATTGATTTCGAGGAGGTGTTTGCGCCGGTGGCGCGGATGGAGTCGGTACGGCTCCTTCTCGCGCTCGCGGCGGCCAAGGACTGGCAAGTCCACCACCTCGACGTCAAGTCTGCCTTTCTCAATGGCGATTTGAAGGAGGAGGTCTACGTAAAGCAGGCGCCGGGGTTCGTGGTTAAGGGCGCTGAGCACAAGGTGCTGCGCCTCAGGAAGGCCTTGTACGGGCTGCGGCAGACGCCGAGGGCGTGGAACGCCAAGCTCGACGCCACCATGGCGGAGCTCGGGTTCGCACGCTGCGCCACCGAGCATGCGCTATACACCCGATGACGGGGGAAGGAGGAACTCATCGTCGGGGTATACGTCGATGACCTCATCATCACCGGGGCGCGCGCGTAGGACATTGCGTGGTTCAAGGAGGAGATGGGCGCCAAGTTCCGCATGAGCAACCTGGGAGCTCTGTCGTACTACCTCGGCATCGAGGTGAAGCAGAGCGCGGATGCGGTGAAGCTCGGGCAGCGCGCCTACGCGCTGAAGCTGTTGGAGTGGGCGGGCATGGCGGGCTGCAAGGCTGTGGTCACACCCATGGAGGAGCGGATCAAGCTCTCGCAGGCGAGCACGGCGCCGAAGGTGGATGCTACGCTCTACCGGAGCATCGTTGGCGGGTTGCGCTGGCTCACACACATGCGGCCAAACATCGCATTCGCGGTCGAGTACGTGAGCTGGTTCATGGAGGACCCGAGAGAGGACCACTGGACGGCGGTCAAGCGGCTGCTCCGCTACGTCCAGGAAACGATGGAGATGGGGATCGTCTTCCCCAAGCACGGCGGCCTCCAGCTGACGGCGTTCAGCGAGGCTCCGCCCAAGGCCAGGGATGGCGAGCCGGGGATCACGGCGTACAGCGACGCGGACATGGCTGGGGACGTGGATGGGAGGCGGAGCACTTCCGGTGTGCTCGTCTTCCTCGGTGCGTCGCCAATCGCGTGGCAGTCCCTAAAGCAGAAGATGGTGGCGCTGTCGACCTGCGAGGCAGAGTACGTCGCAGCGGCCACGGCGGCTTGCCAGGTGGTTTGGCTGTGCCGGCTGCTGGGTGATCTCACCGGAGTTGAGGCTCGCCCGCCGGCGCTGAAGGTGGACAACCAGCCAGCGATCGCGCTGGCAAAGAACCCTGTCCTCCACGACAGAAGCAAGCACATCGATGTGAAGTTCCACTTTATCCGTGACTGCGTCGATGGAGGACAGTTGTTCATCGAGTTCGTCGACTCCGGTCGGCAGCTTGCTGACATCCTCACCAAGCCACTTGGCCTGCTTCGGTTCCAGGAGCTGAGGGGGTTGATCGGCATGGTGGTGGTCAAGTGAGGACAGCAGGATTAGGGGAAGAATTGTGAGATGTAATCTGCTGATCCTCCTCTCTCTCCCTTTTCCCTGATTGCAGTCAAGGAGCAGTTGTAGTGGTCAGCATTGCTGCCCATCCTTGGCACTGCAGCAGCATGGCATTAGGCCATTCTAGGAGTAGGAGTAGACAGCCATGTCCATGGCTTACTTCAGCTAGGAGTAGTTGGGGCTGTACTCAGCCATACCTCAAGTACCATAGTTGGTAAGAGGCTTGTATATATATCTATGCAATGCAATCAATCAAAGGCAGTCTCTTTGCCTCACACTCAGTTTTTCAGGCCTTCGGCCACTGCTGTTGTCTATGCTTGTGTGTGCTGAGAGCTCAGCTCTTCTTCTACCTTGGAGCAAGGGGAGGAGAGGAGGGAAGGAGAGCAGGTGCTGCTCACCTGGGAGTTGAGTTAAGGGCCAACAGTCTGATCTAGATGTAGTGGGGGAAGTTCAGTTTCAGGAAAACTGCCAATCTAGACGTTGTCCGTTTAGCTTCATCCTGGATTGGTTGCTCAGTTGACCTGAAGTATCTTTTTTCCAGTCATAGTTTATCACAGGCTTTTGCCTAATGAATTCGTACTCAATTTGGTAGGTATCTACCAAGGTGGTGTCTGGAAGGTTAGGGTAGAACTGCCTGATGCATAACCCTACAAATCCCCGTCCATTGGATTCATCAATAAGATTTATCACCCAAATGTATATTGCCCCACATTTGTGTCCATAGTTTCATGACTGTTACCATTTTCTGTATTTCACATGATACCCATTGTCATAGAAGAGTAAACAATAAGGTACTTCATTCTGTAGACACCAAATCCTGTAGAGCAGTTGGGATATCCATTAGAACCTTGAGGCTGGACACTTTTACCATTATATGTAGTTATCAGGGTTGCCATACTTATGGGCTGTGTGATTTTTATTCTAACACTACCTCTGTGGCACAGACATTGCAGATTCTCATATGTTAGCATCTGAAATATGTGAGAAATGTTTTATGCCTCTTAAGCATTGAGGGGAGAACACCACATTAATGTTGTAAAGCAATGGCAGGTCTGCTGGACTGACATTATCCACTGATGTGGGCACTCTTCACAAAAAGTTGGGGATCATGGAGAAATGATTGCCTGAATCTTAGCCCTATTCCTTTCACAGTGAGTATTATCTATAATTGTTTTTGTTTATATGTTTGCAGTCCTGTTTAAGCTGCTGGAACATTACTGAGGTCAGGTTTTCTGATAACTGCAGGATCCAGTAACCAATCTTTCTTTGTGGCATGTGCGAGAGGAGCCACCTTTATTACTGTAAGCATCATGCCTTTGTCGATAAATATGCAGCCTATGCTTTATATGAGAATAATCAAGTTAATACACCTTCATATTCTATATTCTTTGAGCTACTGCACTGACAACGTGAAAATTAGGAAATGAAATATTGTGATGGATTGATGGTAAACTAATTGTACAATGGTAAGCCACCCTTTATTAGTTTATACTAGATAAATGATTATCAATTATGTTTTTCCAGGTATGGTTTCAGCGAAGAAATTGTTGCGTGCCTAGGTGAGCTCTGGTGGCCCCCACATGTTAGACGTTTACATTTCTTCTTCATGCACCTAATTCCAGTAATACTTTGCATAACATCATGGTAGGATATTGGCCGTTCAATGCTCATGCTTGTGGCTTTTGGTTTCTTCCTATGGCCGGCCAATTTTCTTGTGACAAATGCATGGAGTTGTCTGGAAATATCAGTTCTTTTGGAGGTATGTTGTGTGCAAACCATTCTTCCTTGGACACTTCCTCATAAGCAATGCTTATTTGTCCAGACCTATATTTGTAGGATTAAGTTCCATTGGTAGGTGTGTTTCTCATCATTTTAGTCTTAGCCTCTTAGGCCATTTAGTTTAGAAGACTTCAATGGGTATCCTACAGAAAATATTAAGTACGTGGTTGTTGAGATTCATTAAAGATTTTCATTAATACACAATGCACTCTGATAGCTACTTAAGATTGGGGACTTTTGCTATGTGTAAGTTGTCTGTCTAAACTTGCAGTTCTAATTTTCTGTTAAACTTCAGAGGATATTTAGGCAACCTTAATCTTTGAACCAGAAAATAATCTTATAATTAAAGTTTTAGCTTTACTACATAGTATTTATATTTGAGACCCTGTAACGAAAGCACTTAATCATGAACAATTTATTATTCACTTAAGCTGTGAAAAGCTCTCTGTACTCTTTTGTACATTCCTAAATATGCAAATCAATTCTAACCTATTAGTGGTTTTTTTTTTGTTGCCTAGACCTCCTGATTCATAATGCTGCCAAACATATATATTTACTGTATCTTGAGCTAAGCACTTCTCTTTCTTATTAATTATGTGTCCTCCAAGGGATCTGTTGACAAATGTATTCTTTTAGTGGCATGTTAGTGCTTGGAAAATTACACTCTCCTATAGGACGTTGGACTGCGCGGGGCTGGAATGATCTGGACTGTATGCTTGCATGGCTTTGATATGGTTTCCATAGGGATGTCATGTGCATAATAGTGGATATGGTTTTCAGCCCTCACCGTGTATTTTTCTTGCGAGTGGTTGATATGAACTAAACTTCAATAAATCCTTTTTCATGTTTCTGTGTGGCAGGATGAGATGGAGACCTTCACCGCCCTCAAGTGCCCGATTAAATGATTCATGGTTAGCCCAGGGAAGCAAATTACCTGTTGACCGAAGATAATGATTGATTGTACAGTATGTGACTGATCCACTATTTGAAGAAATTAAAAACCGATTTCCACCTGAAACCATTACCTTTTGTACCATGATTTAATGGAGTTGGTCCCTTTGTTGCAATGCCCGTGTTTACGACTTCTAATATATCTGTTGTATTCTACTGTTTTGATGAGTACACATATATGTTGTTGTATTCTACTGTTTTGATGAGTACACATATATGTTATTATAGCTCAGTAGCCCGCGACTAAAATTTGGCTTATGCTGATGCTGATTTGTTGTGAGACAGAAAAACACTATTCCTTCACTGAAAAGTACTGCTGAAGTAGTGCTGAAGAACAGGGCACATATATATCACACATTTCTTAAACGTTGTATTTAAAGATGTGGGCTACTATCTATGAAAGTTACCTAGAAAAATTATTTAATATGACCCATAGCATTAGCACGGCAATATTCTGGTAAGAATTAAAGAACATCATACACTTCCGAGGACGCCTCAGGGTGTTCTGCATCAGCTGCATCGAGAATTTTAAGCGCTTCCCACACCTATAAAAGAAGATATAAATTCTACCTTTGTCACATTGTTCTTTCATGATTCGAGCCAAAATTCGCACCAAATTAATAAAGAAACACGAAAGCTAATTGATAGCCAGGCTACAAGGAAACTGACATCTTTGTAGCGCAGAGCGGCGTGGGGCGAGACGACGGCGGCGAGCTCCGTCCTTAGCTCGTCGCCAGTGAGGCCGTCCAAGCCCGCGTAGTAACGCCCGACATCTTCACAGTCGTACGAGGTGGCGTCCAGCGATGAACGCTCACCGACGGAGGAGGCGGGGGCAGCCTGGAGAAGCGACGGGGCTGAAAATGCGACCGCTAGTGTGGCAACAGCGAGCGCACGGAGGCACCGCAGCAGCCACGGCGTGATGGAGCTCTCCGGGAGCGGGAACAACGATGGCGCTGTGGGTCCGGGGTTGGGTTTCTTGCCGCGGCCGCGGTGGCAGCAACTTGTGTAGGGTGGGCGACGGACGGCGGTGGAGCGGCTGGTTCTTGCTGAGATAACGCTGCGGATAGGACAGCGGGAGGCGGCGGCGGGGAGGACGGTGGCCAAGGGCGGCAGCATTTCTGAGTTGTCCTGGACGGCGGAGACAGAGCAGGCTAAAAAAGTTTGTCGCCACAACGGCATCTGTTTCTAAAATACTGTGAATACGAATTTAAAACTTCATAAACATATTTTAAACGAACTTGCTGTTTGGTTTAGCAAAGCGGAAGGGAACGCTAATGAAACCCATTCACACCCCACAGCAATTATTTACAGCATCTGTTTGGTTGCAGTGGGCAACGCTTTCCATTCTCATTACAGCGTTTGGTTGTTAACAAAAGTAACCATTACTGAGAACAATAAAATAAGATGTTTTGAACTATTTTTTTTACTAATAAGGCATATTTCAGCTGTTAGTAGCAGGACAGCAGCAAGACAATACAAATCACGTGTGACTTATCCATAAATCATAATAAAAGTTAAAAGGTAAATCCTACTGTAAAAGAGCGAGTTTTTTTAGGGGTGCTTTCCCTCTATAGTAATCGTTAGATCTAGACGTCGTGTTATTTGAGTCATCTGTCGTCTGAGATCTTACATGTGTAAGATGTAAGACTCCTAGCGCGATACGTAAAGAAAAGATTTGAATTGGCTCACAAGTCCTCGTTCGTTACGAGTGACATAGGTGTCCTTAATGCACGGCACGTAAGGCAAGTGGTGTCGTGCCTAGAATCATGCCAGACCTGGCATGTACAGGTACAATCATATCGGGATACTGAAAATAAATATAAAAAATTTAAATACCAACCTGTTATGTTCCCGTTGTCAACGTGTTCAAGTTCCAATATATATAAATAATTAAAATACACATCTACATTTGTCATGTTGTAGAAAAAATACAACTAAATGTCTTGATACAATTAACGTTGTCGTTGAGGCAAGTTACGACTCCTCCTAGACTAATTTTGATTAAAAAATGTTACATGTCATGTCAGGAACCATCCATACAAAGTCATGCAGTTACGTGTTTGCTTGCATGCATGTTAAATCTAATTGATAAACATTTTACCTAAAATTTTGCTTAATTTCCTATTTCTCAAAATAGAAAATGTATTTCTCTTATTGAGGTAATATGTTTATTATATCCACACTTAGATCGACGGTCCACAATTATTTTAGCATACTATAGCAAAACCCCTCGTATATGTCCAACGACGATATTGACGTAATGTGTTCGGTCATCAAGGTGATGTTGTGTGGGTTGTTGTTCATCAAGCTATAGGGAGAATATCGTAGATATGACAGCTGTTCAAAGTAATGATAATTTAAACCGTGTTGAACGTGCAAGGCTATGTATAAGAGATATGTTTTGTTGACTCAATAGTTTGCATTCAGAAAGAAAAAAAACGATTATAACCAAGGGTAATACACATCTTGCAATTTTATGTGAATTTTAACCATTCATTGTACCATGATTTCATATATTACAATGTTAATAAATTAATATGATTTGATCATTATTATTAGTTCCTATGCTTATTATAAGGCCTAATCTAACATTTTTATCCTTTTAGTGAACATATGATATATGATTTTTTTCATAGATAGACACATGCGTGTCGCATGTGCATATTTGCTAGTAGTTCAAAAATCTCAACTAATGGGGACCAAACTTATAAGTAGTACACTTTTAAAATGCATTATGCACGGTGACAGTTTTAGAAAAATCTAAATTACAAGATGCTATCTCTCCGATCTTCAAGTGCTTCCCAAATCAACATTGGCTTATTAAATTGTTACAGCTAGCAGCAACCAGCAAATCCTTCACTTCTTCTTTTGAGCATCATCTAATGAATGAAAAAAAAACATAAGCACAGATGGCTTTTCCATGTTAGCATAATAAAGAAAAATAAAAAAAAACTTTAGGAAAACAGAGCTATCCATGATGAGAAAAAATAGACTTCTAGCTAGTAGCTACTCATGTCACTACATTTGTATAAGTTGAGTACAAGTGTTCTGTAGGGATACACCGCGCGTTGCGCGGGGCAGGAGCAGGGATGAAAACGGTACGGATATTTTCCGACCGTATTCGAGACCGAATCCGTTTAGAGGGGTTTTAATCCGTCCGTATCCGAGTCCGGATATTTAACATCCGATATCGTATCCGTATCCGAATATTTAAATCACATATTTATGATGTCGATATCCAATCGTATCCTATCCGTCATTTTTTATACTATCCGTATTCGAATCCGAATCCGGACATAAATACGAAAACAAATACGATATCAGTGATATCCGTCCGTATTCGATCCGTTTTCATCCCTAGGCAGGAGTAAGCGAGAATAGCAGTTGGCGCTAATACTGTATCATTACATGCAGAACAAATTCGAAATAGACCATTGGAGTATAGATTACAAAAAAGAATTCAATTGTAGTTGAAGCAAGGAGGTGACAATAATTACTAAATGTTTAAAATGCACACAGATCTGTCTATAATGTACAACTTAATCAAGCTCAAAATGAAGTGTAGGAAATCAAAATAGTTGTCATAGGCATTATGCAGATGCAGTCTTGAAACTCCTGAAACTTTCTTCCTTTCTAGCTGCAGATGAAGAACACCTGACATCAAATTTATCACCATGGACCATACAATTCAGGGGTATGATGGACTAACCACTGATTATATTCCATGGAAACATGAGCACAATAATCTGAACTTCCGAAGAAGGAAAAATATACTGTACAACATCACTGCAAACAAAGGGAGTGGCCCACAAAAAGCAGCAACCAAACAAACAAAGGCAGGTAGCACCTAAACAGGTAATTGGCATGAAAGCAAGACTGGAAGTGGATGTTTTTTTTTTGTGAAATAATGGTCGGCTTATGTGAAATCAGAAATTGTGGATGTACATAGGTACTAATACAGCACTGAAATAGAATTTGTGGATGCACACAGGTACTAATTGCAGCATTGAAACAATGAGGATTACTACACTTCCGAATAGTATATAATTTCCTGTCTGGAGCAATCAAAAATTGTGTCATAATATAATTTTGTATAACAATTATTGAAATAATAAAACAGAGTGCAATTGCTCGTATGATAGAATGATGGCACTTCAATTTAGTAGGCCTACCTTTTCAAGGGCACATCTTCTGGTGGTTGAATTCCATTTCCTTCAAATTTGAGATAAAAGCCTGCATACTGCACATTAAAAGTAGAGGTACTGATCTGATCAGTTGACAAAAACAATTTAGTTGTACAGTCTGAACAATGCTCCATATTTGAACATGGAACTATTTGTCTTCCATATCTACAAAACATTCAGAAGGTTTGGAATGAACTAACAAGTCATCCATGAAAAATAAATTTCTTTAGCGAAAGCATTCTTCTCTACCCATTGGGGCTCAATGTAGCTTTGGTCTGGTACATGCCCTTGCATATGAACTTCTGACAAAAACAATTTAGTTGTGTAATATGAACAATGCTCCATATTTGAACATGAAACTAATTCTCTCCATATTTGCAAAACATGCGGAAAGTTTGGAATGAACAAAGAACTCATCCATGAAAAATAAGTTACATTAGTAAAAGCATCCTTCTGTACCCACTGGGGCTCCATATAGCTTTGGTCTAGAACATGCCCCTGCATATGAACTTCAAACAATAGAAAATTACTGTAAATATTTCAGTTATTTTGATTTTGAGGAATAGGGGAAAATATAATTTGAAAATAGGAAATCACAGTAAAATGCAAGAAATATTTTGGCAAAATGTTGCTGTTGAAACAAAGATTAACCATGTCAAAACATTTATTGTCATCTACCATTTTGATGTACTGCATGGTAGCACACTGATCGCTTTGTGATTTATGTCATATGAAAAGCAATGGAGTTGTACCTGTTACTGCAATCTGCGTGGCTAAGGCGGAGAAACGCCGCGAGGTCCACCACATGCACCTGCACTACCCTTTCTGTAACAGGACAATCAGTTTCGGTGACAAGTTGGGAGCCTTCGGAGACCACTATCGAGCCCTAGGGAGAAAATCCAAGATGTTATATTAACCTCAGCCAGAGTAGTCAGTAGTCACTAAAATAGCAATATATTCTTCGAAGGTCACATGTAAAGGAGTAGAAAGTTAAGTCTTTGCTTCCTGCACAGCATGGTAAGATATTTGGTGGAGGACGTATTGTGAGGTGAGAAAGCAATTATAAGCAAGGGTGGATGTAGATCTATATATTAATTAAAGAACTAAACTTTTCAGTAGGTGTGATTGAAGGATATAACAAAGCAAAGGGATAGCATGTACCGCCATGTCTTCTGTGGTTGATGGCCGCTGATATGTTGACCTCGGCCATGATGGATGCACGAAGATGCTTAGGGAATGAAAAAAGGAAGGATGCAGTACCAAACTATGCAAAATTACCAAGCACACTCGTTTTGGACATTTCATGAAGCACTTAAAGGACAGAAAACACGAAGGGTAGAGGAAATAGCAGCCAGTAGGTGGGGACGTTACTGTGCGGCCACCCGTAGAGGCGCCGTGCTATGGAGGCAGGAGGGCAGCCGTTTGGGGGCGGAGCCACCGATGGGCTGGGCCGCCGCGCCGGTGCGTCTGCGCCGCTGGAGGCACCGACGGCAAGGCAGGAAGGGGCGGGGGCGCAGGTGGATGTCGTCGGGTGCCAAGGCGGTCCGAAACGGCGGCGCGGGGCACCGGAGCCGCGGACGCCGAGCGACGAGTGCGGAGCGCGGAGCTGGAGCTCGGGATTGCCGGCTTCCCACGCCGTCGCAGGTGGATGTCGTCGGGTGCCAAGGCGGTCCGAAACGGCGGCGCGGGGCACCGGAGCCGCGGACGCCGAGCGACGAGTGCGGAGCGCGGAGCTGGAGCTCGGGATTGCCGGCTTCCCACGCCGTCGCCCTGCCTGTCGTGGTCGGTATTGGCGAGGTGTTCTGCCCGACAAAATTGCTAAAACAGGACTTCCAGACACGTGGCTTCCCTAAAACAGGACTCTTGACGTTGGGTTTGTTAAAATAGAACTCGAAACGCTGTGACTTTGTTATAATGATTTTGACAACTTTTAATCATATTCCAAAACTCAAATACATGTATTTTCTCATATTGACCGTATTGCCCTTCTGGTATTCTAATCTATCCGTGTCGATTCATTGCCCCATCCCGTCGTTCCTCCTTCCATACGGCGCATGAGCGCGTCGTCCCTCCTTCTCTTCCGTACGCGAACACCGCCAGCCGCCGCCCGTTCTTCACCTCCCACGCCGCCAGCCATGGATGGAGAAGAACCTCCGCTCGCCGCCCTCCTTCCCTGCCGACACCGCCGGCCATGGACTTGGAGGCAACCGAAGCCCTGGCCGCGCGTGGTGCCCTAGCCGAGGCCGCGCCTGGTGCCCTAGCCACGGCGTCACCCGGTGCTCTGGCCTCGGCGTCGCCCGGTGCCCTGGCCGCGGCGCCGGCTGGCCTGCCCGACCAAGCTGGTGCACTGGCCGCGACACCTGATGGCCAAGCTGCCCAGGCTAGGGCAGCCGATGGCCTGGAGTCAGCAGTGGAGACCTCCATCGACGCTCTAGCCCTAGCAAGGTATATGAGACATATATGACTGAGAAGTCCTTGAGTTTTTTCTGTGCTATATATGATGCAACAGTACATATGTGTGTCTATATATGATGCAACAGTACATAATATATCTCATTGATTTATTTTTTCTTGCAGGTTACCATCTTAGTCAATGACCATACATGTGTGTCTAGCATGAGGATGGCAACTACAACTTCAAATTGCAAGTGGGTAGCTCTATGGGCTGCGAGTATACTTAGAACTGAACCAAATATTGGTGCTAGGGAACTGCAAAAGAGGTTAGAGACAGATCACAAGTGTGAAATTTGCATATGACACTGTGTGACAAGGTAAAACAAAAGCTCTTGATGAGGTTTATGGCAAATGGTCAGAGAGTTTTTAGCTGCTATATAGGTGGAAGGCCGAGGTAGAGAAGCGGAGCCCCAGGAGTGTGGTTGAGATTGATGTTCTTGAGGTGGATGATGAGGTATACTTCCACCGTTTTTTCTATGCTCTTAAACTATGCATTGATGGTTTCTTGGAAGGTTGTAGGCCTCATTTGAGCATAGATGCTACAACCCTTAATTAATGGAAGGTGGAATGGTCACTTGGCCGCAGCTGTAGCAGTTGATGGTCACAATTGGATGTATCCAGTCGCTTATGGCTTCATTGCTATTGAGACAACAGACAACTGGACTTGGTTCATGAAACAGTTGAAGAAGGCTATAGGTTATCCTCCACTACTTGCTATATGTTCTGATGCTTGCAAAGGCTTAGAGAATGCAGTGAAGAATGTATTCCCAAATGCAGAGCAAAGGGAATGCTTTTATCATCTAGCCAGAAACTTCAAAAAGAGATTTAGAGGGTTTATCCAAGTCAATCTTGTTTGTTCCTTTGCATGCATGCAGTACGTATATGAGGCCACTAGTATATATATATATATATATATATATATGCACTCTGAACTTTGCTTTGCTTGCATTATTGCCTCCGTAGCATATGAGAAGTCGTTGATTTTTTTCTGATTAACTTGGATTGCTCAAGTTTGTGATTGTTATCTTCGATTGTGTAGAAAGCGTAGGCAACCAAGGAAAAATGTTACAATAGAGCCAGCGGAACCTAGCACTCCACGGAGGCCGACTAGAGAAGAAATTCTACGTGATAGTCCAGGAAGGGTCATAAGAAGGTAAAAAATGATGAATATAGAAATTGCCACATTTACCATACACTAATTTTTCCAAACATCTAATTGTCGTATTGAATTTATGTGCAGCATGCTTGCGACGTTATTAGGGGAGGGCACATCTTCACAAGTTGACACCAATAGTCCCATGAGGATGCCTACCGCTACAGCACCCAAGAAGATGACACCGAAGAGGAAGCTACACATTGGATGAATTACTTTAGTTGTGTGATGAGATGTAAGCTGCTCATGATTTATTTCATGACTTGGATCTTGTTTTAAACTAAATTATAGTCTTATGCAATGAACTTGTAACTACTAGAATCATGGTTTTATGATATGAACTTGTTTGTCCTAAATTCATGTATTTTATATATTGCTTGGATCATCATTTTCCTAATTCAATCTTGTGTGCGTTGCAACGAGACAAATAAAAATAACACGATAATACGCATGTCACTCGATAGCAACCAATAGATGACGCATCACGCATGTCTGGACATATATTTATCGAAATATTTATTTTCCCCTATTGTGTTCAGAAAAAATAAATTACAAAATAAAGTAACGTTTTGGTCAAATAGAATCGTAATCAGGGATCCGGACACTTTTGTAACACCCCAGGTGTTTAGCTCTATAATTGCATTGCATTTGCATGAGCATAAGCAAGCATCATTCATTTCATGCATAAGCTTAATATGTTATATTTCATGTGAAGTAAAAGTGAGTAAGGTGCAACACACAAGTACCTTATGTGCAATTTCCTTTGTGAGATATGTCAATCACTTTAGTGTAACATAATGAGCAAATGTTATGCAACACACTCATGCAACATGTGCAACATGAGCTTGCAACATTTGGGTGAAAGTATGGAATTACTTGTTCCAAAGTATGTGACACTAGGAACTTTGTGCAACCAATATGTAGAGTGGTTAATTAGGTCTTATAACACCTTAATTACATTTAGGGTAAGTAGTGGAGCAATGTTCATGTTGACCAAAATTACCAAATTGCCCTTTCAAATGTTGTTGACTAAGTTGGACCCCTAGAGTGATCTGGTTTGACCAATTAAAAAGTCCAATTTAGAGATCTTGCATGGAGGACAACCTTAAGCAAAGTTGTAGAGAATTTCACGAGGAACAAAAGTTCTAATATGGCCATCTCATGAAAATGACCAGAACATGCTCAAAAATGGCCCACAAGTCAGTATTAGGGGCTGCTTTGAGACTTAGCCATTTTGGCTAAGTGTGGAGCTGAAAACCATTTCACTGTACCTCACTTTAGCAACTTGTAACTCACAAACTAGGCCAAACCAGTCCTTGAGCCAATTGACAAAGTTGTTGTCCACACATAGCTCTACAACATTGTCAATATCACCATCACCTAGTTCTAATTGGTTTAGGAGATATGGTGTCTTGAAAATAGGGTTTCAGTCGACGTTTATCTCTGAAACTGCATTTCAGTTTCCAAGTACACTAGTTTGGAGCCCTGTAGTTTCAAATCCAAACCGAACTAGCTCATGGTGCCTTTTACAAACTTGTAGTGCTCACATAGGTCTACAACTTTGCTAATTGGAGGTTTCACTAATACGAGCTGGTTTGAGAGTAAATCGTCGACGAAACTGCCCTGTCAGTCGGTCTTTGGAGGCGCGGTTTCAGTCACGAGCTCGAACTCCGGCCTGTCGTGGCGCCCGGGCAGAAGAGCGTCGCCGCGTGTCGACCGAGCGCTGCCATCGCCTCCACGTCGCGAGCCCAGACGCGGGATTGAACACCGAGCGGCCACCTCCACCTCCCTCACTCGCGCTCATTTTCTTCTCCCTCCCTCTCGCTCTGGCCGGGCTCACCGAGGCGGAACAACCAAGCACCATTGCCGCCTCCACTCCGGCGAGCTCGTGCGCTCTCTCCACCGCACTGCCGCCCACAAAAACGCGTCCACAGCTCCGCCTTGAAGCCCGCTACCTCACCGTCCACTCCACGTAGCCAATCGCGCCTCGGTAGGGTTGCATTTTCGTTTTCCGCCGCCGCGGTACCTCGCCGGAGTTCCTCCGCGCGACGGCCCTCCGTGGCCAGGGGTCTCGGGGCATCTCTGTCACCCACTTGTAGGAGCGTTAGGGTCGAGGTAGAATGGGGATGCTCATCGAGGGTTAGGGTTGGGATGTCAGGCTCACCGGCGGCGAGATTTCGCCACCACCGTGCTGGTGATCCGCCATGCCCGACGGCGAGCACCTTACCGTAGCTCTGCCGTCTCGTTCTTGCCACCAATCGGCTTAGCTCGATGACGTGGTCATGCTCGTCCGCTCAGCTTCGCCGGTCGGCTCACCGACGGCGAGCTCCGGCGACTGCAGCTTCTCCCCTCCGCCTCTCTCTCTCTGACCGGTGGGACCATCTGGTCAGTCGCACGCGCGCGCGGGCGAGAGCCGTAGCAGGCCGCGCGCGGGAGCAGGCCGCACCACGCGATGTGGGCCGCGTCGGCTTTGCAGGCTGGCCCGGTAACAGGGTTTTGAATTTAGTTTTTGTTTTCCTTTCATATTTGTCACAGTTTTAGTTAAGTTTTGGAAAATGTAGATCTAGGGTTTTACTTGCCCAAAAATTATAAGATAAATTTTGTTGGGATCTACAGGGTGTGTAGTATTTTAGAAAAATATGAATTTGTTATGTGATGTTTGTTTTCTGGGATATTTAAATAGGTCTTTGAAATGTGTTTTAAATCACATGCAAACTTGTTTAAATTATATCTTAAGTTTCAGTGTTCCAAAAATTATGAAATTTGGTGAGTAGGCTAATTTATACTTGCTCTAGCTTTGGTAAAAATTTGGGCAGTAGTGCTTAAGTAATTTTCAAGTTATAATGCTATCTTGTTATTCTAGGAAATACTTAAATGAATTTTTGTAAATTTTCTACATGTGCAATGTTCATATAAATTTTTGAAGAATGTCTTGGTACCCTAGAGTGTCCAAGAAAATTTAGAAATCTGTTGTTTGACACTTTTTGCTGTGCTTTGTTATTTATACAAAAATCAGCCTTTTTGGCTTGGGAATTTTGTGTAGGAAGTTCCTGTGAATAAATTGAGTTCAAAATTTTACAGTAGTCTCTTTCTGGGTCAGAGAGTCCCCTGTAATTTTTGTAGAATTTTAAGAGCAGTTTACATACATGTTTGAAATTCCACTTAATTACTTAAGTAAATTAAGAAATGAGTTTAAATAAATGTTCTAGGTGGGCACACCTTACTTTCTGGTGTTTTTGTGACCTTTGTGAACTTATAGTAGTATTAGTTTGGTCTTAGAGAATGTTTGCCCCATCAATAAATATTTAATCTTTGCAATTTTAGGTTTTCTGGACAGCTGATAGTATTTCTAGGTTTGACTTTGGATAAAGGTGGTTGCTGGAAAACTTGTAAATACCAAAGTTGTAGTAAAATTGATAAATTAGCTTGTGTCAAAATTTGGGAACATTTGGCTTAGTAGTTTGGGAGTTGTTGCTGTTTTAAGTGACAGTCCAGAATTGACTGCTCTCTGTTTAGAGAGGACAGATTCTGGAACTGGAGGAATTCGAAATGGAAAACTTAGGAATTAAGGGTTGAGGTCTGAAAATGACTTGTAGAGCAATTCATAATCTTTCCAGATTGTCTTAGATCATATCTTTTGGAATTGGGATTCTCCAGTTATGTTTGAATCCTTGAGCTGCTGTCCAGAATGTTTTACTGTGGTAACCTAAGTAATATTACTCTTGTATTGTTAGGTGTTAGGGCCTTAACTGAAGAGGAACAACTATATCTTAGGTTGGGTAGATTAGGTAAGTACTTCTCCACCGGAGAAGAGATTTGCACGTACTAATAAAATAACTTGAATAGAGTATTTTATTTCTGAAATGCATTTCATTCCGAGCATGTTGCACCCATTTATGCATCCATGGTATTTATTGTGCATTCATGCAATAGGTGTACCGGAGGGGGTAACTCTCCTCGAGTTCGAGCCTGTGATTCCGGAGGAAGTCCAGGACTAGGAGCAGCAGGAGCCCGAGGATCCAGCAGGCGAAGGAGTGCCCGCAGACGACCTTCCTGAGTGCCCAGACTACCGGCCCTCGACCTTTCTGAAAGGCAAGCCCCGGTGCATGCTGAACCTACTGTTTTATAAATTAATCTTGAGTACTTTTAATTGTTTACTGCATTAAGTTGTAAGAGTTATATGAAAACACTTGTTGCATTATACCTGTCCTTGTCCAGATATCGTACTTAATCCTATATTAGGTTTAGGCACGTATCAATGCTTAGCCCTGCTTAGTTCGGTAGAAGTCGGGTGATTTCCGGTCATCCGCGAGATGTAGGAAGGAGTCACGAGTGGCTTTATGGCTATCGTGGATGGAACCATGCCTTAAAATGAAATTGAGACCGGGCGGGAGTTCGATAGTACAGCCGCAAGACACTTCACATCTTGGGTGTGGAGCTATGCCCGTCTGAGTCGTTTAAGGACCGATTCACTGTACGTCCTTGAGTCATGTTGAACGCAGTCTAACACTTAGTTGGCCGGATAAGCCGTTCCGACCGCGAAGTCGAGTAGTATGGTTCAGGCCGGGAATCGAATGGTAGGTTGCATCTTGGAGGAGAGAAAGGATGTGCTTGGGGACATTGGCGTGAGACCAAGGGGGGGTTAGAGTCCCTATCACCTGGCAGAGTGTCGCCCTTGGGGACGCGACATTATTCGGGCCCACGATTCCTGAACTGTACAAAAGATGACCTGAGCAGCCTTCGCCAGGCGTGACTCGGTGAGTGTTAGAAATACCCCTCCAGCTGGATAGGAATTCGATTCGAATCGCCGTCGCTCCCGGTTAGTGAGCACTTGACTTGAGCAGCGGCAACGTAGATCTCATTAAATGAACTGGTGGTTAAGGGAATGATACAATGTTGCCACAATTCATACCTGCTCTGGATATAAAGATGATAATTGTTTGATTATAATCAAGTGCATGTTTAGTACAGGTGCTAAGATAGATGACAGGTAAATGCTAAAAATAACTGCTAGTACAGGCTATAAGAGTTTCAATGACTTATGCCTTTATGCAAAATGTTATGTCAGCTAGCCTCTTGTGTAAGCCTTGCATAATCCTTGGTGTCATCTTATTTCTGGTTTTCGACGGGTAAGTCTAGCTGAGTACATTCCAGTACTCAGGGTTTATTCCCTCCTGTTGCAGATGATATGCTCTATCAAGGCTTCTGCAAAACTTGTCTCCACCCTGCGGGTGAAGAAGACTAGATCACTTGGGCGTGATCATCTTTTATGTACTTTTCTCATGCTTTTGCGGGATGTTGATCATCAAGACTGGCAGTAGTTAAACAACGGGTGTGTTTATGCTTCCGCTACTTTTATAAACTGGGTTTGTAATAATTGCGACTCCGTGTGTGTAAACTTATTTCGGAACTACTTGCGAAATGTACGTATGATGTTGTATGTTGAATGATGCGATCTTGGTTGTAAGCAAGTTGGTTTGAAATCCTTCGTGGTTTCGATTGACTACCGGGATTATATGGGCTCAAGTTCGAAAATTTGAGCGCTTCGGTGCTTGTTTTTGTACTTGTGCTCTTATAATTTGGTCGGTTCTGTTACAACTTTTACCGGAGCATAATTCAACATTAAACACATCGTACGAGTATTTAAAAACAAAAGTATTTGATTATGAAAAAGGGTTAAAACACAAAAAAAAAATTATTTTTAGGTATGCCAGTGATCACATCCCTTAGCCCAAATAAGGACTCTTAGGTGGCTTATTATAAAGACTAACTTGGGGGCCTTGTTTGTTTTTGTTTCGTCGTCCATACGGCGTGATATTGTATGGATGCCATCCACTTGGGTGGTAATGTATGGATCAATTGCCTCGACGCTCTGGTAAGTGGGAGTTGTGAGAGCATGATTGTCCAACTGGCGATCTAGGGGAGAGTAGTTTTGGTGACTTGCATACTTACATGTTTAAACCATGTAATTACGTAAGCACTTAATTGTGGGAACCTTTGTATCGGGTAGTTTTGATACTGAAGTATATACATCAGGGGATGTGTATATGGAAAGTATTTAAATTACTGCTTTCTTGTGTGCATATATTAGGAAACTGTTGGGCTGAAATGAGGTTTTCTGCAGGTACACTAACAGCGTAACGAGTAGACCGATAGTTTCGCTTATATGAGAGAACGTATGTATGCCACCGCCTAGCGTTAGAACTT
Organism: Saccharum hybrid cultivar R570; assembly: GCA_038087645.1. Classification (NCBI taxonomy): domain Eukaryota; kingdom Viridiplantae; phylum Streptophyta; class Magnoliopsida; order Poales; family Poaceae; genus Saccharum; species Saccharum hybrid cultivar. The sequence continues at coordinate 2,442,317 of JAQSUU010000187.1, forward strand.
TAGGTTTCTACTAAGGTGAGAGGGCGTACGGAACGTGCATGCATCATGTTTAATTATATCATACATATCATTTACTCCCTCCTTAAAAACTTCTGTACTCCCGACTAAATTAAATTTCGTATCCCCTAAATGATCCTCACTTTAAGTCCTATTTTGTTGCTTCAGATGGCACGTACCAAGAGGACTGCTCGCAAGTCCACTGGAGGCAGGGCACCGCGTCACCAGCTCGCTCCACGTGAGCCCCGCCCCGAGCCTACTGAGGTGGAAAGGCTGAGGGCGGAGTTGGCTGAAGTGACTGCTGCTAGTAATGCAGTGCGTCAGCAATTGGAGCAAGTGATCCGTGATCGTGACCAGGAAACCCTTGCAGTCCAGAGATTGACAGTAGCAAACCGCAACTGTCAACGCATGTTGGTCCGTGTTATGAACCAGAGGGATGAAGCCTGGCACGAGGAGAACGTTCTGAGAGCTCGTCAGTTTGAGCTCGAGCAACAGTTGGAGAATGCTGAAGAATACAATGACAATCTTCATGAAGAAGTGCACCGCCTGAACAACGAGCTTAATCCTCTGCTGCCTCGAAACAACAACGTCGATGAGGACATGGGTTCGGGAATCTTCATAGCTGAAGATGATGATAAAGTGGAGGTCAATGGGCCCCAAGATGCCGCACCAGAAGAAGCACCAGGAGAAGAGCCAGAAGAAGAAGAAGAAGACGAGGAGTTAGAGCCTGTTAGCGACGAGGATGGCGGGGAGATCCTTGACACCGACTCTGAGGACGATGCTTAGAGTAGTTATCACGTAGCTATGATGTTAGGATCGTCTTTTGTGCCTCCTGGGGTTGGAGTGAGGCTTTGTAATAACTTGACTTTTCGGGTGTAAGGTCGAACCCTATGTTTCCTGGATGTTTAGTTGGAACCTGTTAATTTTGATCGCAATTGGATGTCTTATTGTGTGGCGTTCGATGATGGTGTCACGATTAGCACCCTTCGGTGCCGCGACGAAACCGAGGGCCTCCTATGGCGCGCGACATAAGGTTGTGCTGCTTGGCACGCGCTAGTATCGAGGTGGCTAGTCATGATCCACCATGGAGCTCTACCGTTGAGAAGTCTCTTTGTGATCAGTTTGAAGTAGCCTTTCTCAGTCAACTAAACACGTTGAAATTGAATCCAAGTCTCGGGCAAAAGATAAAAAAATCACATAGATTTTAACGTAAACGGTTCAGTAACTGCTGTGCTCCTTGTGTGTGAGCCTTTATCAAAGTACATCTTGTTGGATTCTCTCGCATGATTGCACCATTTGATCCGCTTGAATGGATTGTGCGGTTGTAATGAAGTATTGTGTCATGGGCATTTTGAGAAGTCTATTTCATGAAGTCAGTTTGACATATTTACAATAATTCATCTACAAATTTCCCACATCGTCAGTGCTCATTGGCTATGCATTTTGCAGATGTCGTACAATCTTCGTCGGGGTCGTGGCAATGAGGATGAGGAACAGCCACCCCCTCCACCACCACCTACCCCGGCTGAGTTAATGCAGACCGTGGTTGAAGGGCAGCGCATGCTGGCAGATGCTATGCGCCAGCTTGCCAACCGGGAGGCTCGTCCTGGCCGCCAGGGCCCAGAACCCAATAAATACAGTGATTTCAAGGACTTTCTGGATACTAAGCCCCCGCTCTTTAAGGAGGCGGAGGAACCACTGCAAGCTGATGAGTGGTTAAATACTATTGAACAAAAGTTTCGTCTGCTTCGCCTGACTGATGAGCTAAAGACTGAATATGCTTCTCATCAATTGCATGGTCCAGCGGGTATTTGGTGGAGCCACTATCGTTCCACACTGCCTGCAAATGTTCCAATTGCTTGGGACCAGTTTAAGGCCGCATTCCGTGGAAACTATATTCCTCCAGGTCTTATGGCTATCAAGCACACAGAATTTATGAGGCTGTCATAGGGAAATAAAAAGTTTGACTGAATATCTACAATCTTTCAACAACCTGGCAAGGTATGCCACAGAGTTTGTGGATACCGATTCCAAGAAAATTGCTAGCTTTAAAAGAGGTCTCGGCCCAAAGTTGATGAAGACTATGGGCACTAGCAAGTGCACTACGTTCAATGAATTTATCAGTGATGCTCTGACTCAAGAGAACAACAATGCTATCTATTCTGCCTCTAAGAGCCGCAAAAGGGCCATTGAGGCGAGTGCTTCACAGTCTCGAGCTCCAGCTGCCCCGAGGGCTCCTCCTCGCCCTCCTACCACGAATGCTAAGTTCCATCCTCCGCAAAAGAAGGCGCCAGTGAAGACTGGGTTTCGCAAGGCATATACAGTGGCTCTGCCAAAAAGTAGTTCGAGCCAAGGCAGCTCACTGTCCCTCCTAGCAACATGCCTTGCTGGAACTGTAACAAGCCAGGCCATTGGTCCAGAAACTGCCCTTACCCCAAGAAGAATGTCAACCAAGGTGGTCGTCAAGGGCACGCTCATTATAACAGTATCGAGGAAATTCCATCTGGTGAAGTTGTCACCGCTGGTAAATTCCTAGTTGACCAACATCCTGCAGTGGTACTTTTTGATTCGGGTGCTTCGCATTCCTTTATCAGTCCTAAGTTTGCATCAGAGTTTGCACACAAATTGCATACTGTTGAAGGTGGGGGTTATTGTATTAGCGCAGCAAGTGGGAATATTTCCACAAATAAAGTAGTGGGAAATCTTGAGCTTGAGATAGAAGGGCGAAAGTACTCGCTTGCCTTAGTGGTTTTACCGGGCTTAGGCATAGATGTTATCTTAGGCATGAATTGGATGAGTCAGAATGGGGTACTCATTGATACATCCACTCGGGTAGTTATGCTCAGAGACCCTACAGATCAAAAGGGTTTTCTGGTACAACTTCCCAGAAAAGTTGATTTGTCTGGGGAAGTTCATGCTGTGCAAGCAAAGGCGTTGACCGAAATTCCAGTAGTAAATGAGTTTCCAGACGTTTTTCCCGATAATTTGCCGGGGCTCCCTCCGGATCGGGATGTGGAGTTTAAAATTGAGTTGTTGCCTGGCACGGCTCCCATCTCTAGGAGACCCTATAGGATGCCTCCGAATGAACTCGCTGAACTTAAGGTGCAATTGAATGAACTTTTGAAGAAAGGGTTGATTCGTCCTAGTTCGTCGCCGTGGGGATGTCCTGCTATCTTTGTAAAGAAGAAGGATCAGTCGTTGCGGATGTGCGTAGATTATAGACCTCTCAATGCGGTCACTGTCAAAAATAAGTATCCTCTACCGCGCATCGACATCTTGTTCGATCAGTTGTCTAAAGCTAAAGTTTTCTCCAAGATCGATCTAAGATCTGGCTACCATCAAATTAAAATCCGCCCTGAAGATGTTCCAAAAACTGCCTTCTCTACCAGATACGGTCTTTATGAGTATCTTGTTGTGTCTTTCGGCTTGACAAATGCCCCCGCACACTTCATGTACTTGATGAATTCGGTGTTTATGCCTGAATTGGACAAGTTTGTGGTGGTATTTATTGATGACATCCTGGTATATTCTGTGAATGAGGAGGATCACGCTGAACATCTGCGTATAGTCCTCACAAGACTGCGTGAACATCAACTATATACAAAGTTCAGTAAGTGCGAATTCTGGCTTCGAGATGTACCTTTCCTTGGGCATGTGTTGTCCGATGGAGGAATTATGGTGGACCCCGCCAAGGTACAAGAAGTACTGAACTGGAAGGCTCCTATCTCGGTTCACGAGGTCCGGAGTTTTCTTGGTTTGGCTGGCTATTATCGTCGCTTCATCCCGGATTTATCCAAAATAGCCAAGCCAATGACTCGGTTGCTGCAGAAAGACACCAGGTTTGTCTGGACTCCTGAGTGTGAGGCGGCTTTTCACCAACTGCAAACCCTCCTAACCTCAGCTCCGGTTTTGGCACAACCGGATATTAAGAAACCATTTGATGTTTATTGTGATGCCTCAGGCATAGGTTTGGGAGGTGTTCTGATGCAGGAAGGCCGAGTAATTGCATATACCTCTCGACAACTTCGGAAACATGAGGTGAATTATCCAACACATGACTTAGAACTCGCCGCGGTTGTGCATGCCTTGAAAGCCTGGCGACACTATCTGTTGGGCAATGTTTGTAATATCTACACAGACCACAAAAGTCTCAAATACATCTTCACCCAACCCGAGTTAAATATGCGTCAAAGAAGATGGCTCGAGTTAATTAAGGATTATAACCTTCAAGTGCACTATCATCCTGGCAAGGCAAATGTGGTTGCGGATGCTTTAAGCCGTAAGTCTCATTGTCATTCCCTAGTTGAAACTGATTTTCATCGATCTCGCCTTCTACATCCCGCGGTCTTGTACAACATCACTGTCAGTTGTACTCTCAAAAGCAGAATTATTGAGCTCCAAAAGACTGACACTGGTATATTCCACATCAAGTGTAAGATGAAAGAGCAAGAAACTACACAGTTCAGGGTAGATGAAGAGGGTGTACTATGGTTCAAGGATAGGTTAGTTGTGCCTAAGGACCGGGAGCTTCGAAATGATATTATGTCTGAAGCACACTCCTCTAAGTTGTCCATCCATCCTGGCAGCAATAAGATGTATTATGATTTGAAGCCATACTATTGGTGGACCAAGATGCGGAAAGAAATAGCTGCATATGTGGCTAGGTGTGACACCTGCTGTAGAGTTAAAGCTGTGCATATGAAAGCTGGGTTGCTTCAACCACTTTCTATCCCAGGTTGGAAATGGGAAGAGATAAGTATGGATTTCATTGTCGGTCTTCCTCCTACTGTCAAAAATCATAACTCCATCTGGGTAATTGTGGATCGTTTGACCAAATCAGCTCACTTCATTCCAGTTAGAGTGGACTATCGTCCCACTGACTATGCTGAGTTGTACTTCAATCAGATAGTCCGGCTCCATGGGATACCTCGTACTATCATATCTGACCGTGGTCCCCAGTTCACTGCTCGCTTTTGGGAGCACTTGCATCACCTTCTGGGAACCAAGTTAGTGAGAAGCTCTGCTTATCACCCCCAGACATCAGGACAGACAGAACGGGTTAACCAAATCTTGGAAGATCTGTTGCGGGCATGTGTCATTTCATCCAAGGGTTCTTGGGAAAAATGGTTACCTCTAGCCGAGTTTTCGTACAATAATAGTTATCAAGAGAGTATTAAGATGGCTCCATTCGAAGCTTTGTATGGTCGTAAGTGTAGAACTCCACTAAACTGGGTAGAAGCTGGTGAAAGGAGATTTTATGGTATTGCTTTTGTTGAGGAAGCTGAGGAACAAGTCCGTACCATTTAAAAACATATGGCTGCAGCCCAAGCTAGACAGAAAAGTTATGCTGATCGTCGTAGAAAACCACTCGAGTTTGAAGTTGGGGACTTCGTGTATCTGAAAGTTTCTCCAATGAAGAGTGTCCAACGTTTTGGCGTTAAGCGGAAACTTGCGCCAAGATACGTGGGTCCTTTCCAGATCATAGGCAAGAGTGGAGCTGTTGCGTACAAAATCCAGTTACCTCCTGAAATGAGTGCCATATTCAGCGTCTTCCATGTATCACAGCTCAAAAAGTGTCTTCGAGTTCCTGAGGAAAGAGTCCCTTTAGGAGATATCAAGCTGGAATCCGATCTAACTTACGAAGAAAAGCCAGTCCGAGTGATCGATACTCAGGAACGAGTGACTAGAAGCAAAGTGGTTAAGTGGTATAAAGTAATGTGGAGTAATCAGGGTAGTGAAAGTGACGCTACATGGGAACGGGAAGACTATTTACGGGATGGTTATAAGGAATTCTATGAAAAATGGTACGCTTTCCAAATCTCGGGACGAGATTTTTATAAGGGGGGAGGGCTGTAACACCCCAGGTGTTTAGCTCCATAATTGCATTGCATTTGCATGAGCATAAGCAAGCATCATTCATTTCATGCATAAGCTTAATATGTTATATTTCATGTGAAGTAAAAGTGAGTAAGGTGCAACACACAAGTACCTTATGTGCAATTTCCTTTGTGAGATATGTCAACCACTTTAGTGTAACATAATGAGCAAATGTTATGCAACACACTCATGCAACATGTGCAACATGAGCTTGCAACATTTGGGTGAAAGTATGGAATTACTTGTTCCAAAGTATGTGACACTAGGAACTTTGTGCAACCAATATGTAGAGTGGTTAATTAGGTCTTATAACACCTTAATTACATTTAGGGTAAGTAGTGGAGCAATGTTCATGTTGACCAAAATTACCAAATTGCCCTTTCAAATGTTGTTGACTAAGTTGGACCCCTAGAGTGATCTGGTTTGACCAATTAAAAAGTCCAATTTAGAGATCTTGCATGGAGGAGCAACCTTAAGCAAAGTTGTAGAGAATTTCACGAGGAACAAAAGTTCTAATATGGACATCTCATGAAAATGACCAGAACATGCTCAAAAATGGCCCACAAGTCAGTATTAGGGGCTGCTTTGAGACTTAGCCATTTTGGCTAAGTGTGGAGCTGAAAACCGTTTCACTGTACCTCACTTTAGCAACTTGTAACTCACAAACTAGGCCAAACCAGTCCTTGAGCCAATTGACAAAGTTGTTGTCCACACATAGCTCTACAACATTGTCAATATCACCATCACCTAGTTCTAATTGGTTTAGGAGATATGGTGTCTTGAAAATAGGGTTTCAGTCGACGTTTATCTCTGAAACTGCATTTCAGTTTCCAAGTACACTAGTTTGGAGCCCTGTAGTTTCAAATCCAAACCGAACTAGCTCATGGTGCCTTTTACAAACTTGTAGTGCTCACATAGGTCTATAACTTTGCTAATTGGAGGTTTCACTAATACGAGCTGGTTTGAGAGTAAATCGTCGACGAAACTGCCCTGTCAGTCGGTCTTTGGAGGCGCGGTTTCAGTCACGAGCTCGAACTCCGGCCTATCGTGGCGCCCGGGCAGAAGAGCGTCGCCGCATGTCGACCGAGCGCTGCCATCGCCTCCACGTCGCGAGCCCAGACGCGGGATTGAACACCGAGCGACCACCTCCACCTCCCTCACTCGCGCTCATTTTCTTCTCCCTCCCTCTCGCTCTGGCCGGGCTCACCGAGGCGGAACAACCGAGCACCATTGCCGCCTCCACTCCGGCGAGCTCGTGCGCGCTCTCCACCGCACTGCCGCCCACAAAAACGCGTCCACAGCTCCGCCTTGAAGCCCGCTACCTCACCGTCCACTCCACGTAGCCAATCGCGCCTCGGTAGGGTTGCATTTTCGTTTTCCACCGCCGCGGTACCTCGCCGGAGTTCCTCCACGCGACGGCCCTCCGTGGCCAGGGGTCTCGGGGCATCTCTGTCACCCACTTGTAGGAGCGTTAGGGTCGAGATAGAATGGGGATGCTCATCGAGGGTTAGGGTTGGGATGTCAGGCTCACCGGCGGCGAGATTTCGCCACCACCGTGCCGGTGATCCGCCATGCCCGACGGCGAGCACCTTACCGTGGCTCTGCCGTCTCGTTCTTACCACCAATCGGCTTAGCTCGATGACGTGGTCATGCTCGTCCGCTCAGCTTCGCCGGTCGGCTCACCGACGGCGAGCTCCGGCGACTGCAGCTTCTCCCCTCCGCCTCTCTCTCTCTGACCGGTGGGACCATCTGGTCAGTCGCACGCGCGCGCGGGCGAGAGCCGTAGCAGGCCGCGCGCGGGAGCAGGCCGCACCACGCGATGTGGGCCGCGTCGGCTTTGCAGGCCGGCCCGGTAACAGGGTTTTGAATTTAGTTTTTGTTTTCCTTTCATATTTGTCACAGTTTTAGTTAAGTTTTGGAAAATGTAGATCTAGGGTTTTACTTGCCCAAAAATTATAAGATAAATTTTGTTGGGATCTACAGGGTGTGTAGTATTTTAGAAAAATATGAATTTGTTATGTGATGCTTGTTTTCTGGGATATTTAAATAGGTCTTTGAAATGTGTTTTAAATCACATGCAAACTTGTTTAAATTATATCTTAAGTTTCAGTGTTCCAAAAATTATGAAATTTGGTGAGTAGGCTAATTTATACTTGCTCTAGCTTTGGTAATAATTTGGGCAGTAGTGCTTAAGTAATTTTCAAGTTATAATGCTATCTTGTTATTCTAGGAAATACTTAAATGAATTTTTGTAAATTTTCTACATGTGCAATGTTCATATAAATTTTTGAAGAATGTCTTGGTACCCTAGAGTGTCCAAGAAAATTTATAAATCTGTTGTTTGACACTTTTTACAGTGCTTTGTTATTTATACAAAAATCAGCCTTTTTGTCTTGGGAATTTTGTGTAGGAAGTTCCTGTGAATAAATTGAGTTCAAAATTTTACAGTAGTCTCTTTTTGGGTCAGAGAGTCCCCTGTAATTTTTGTAGAATTTTAGGAGCAGTTTACATACATGTTTGAAATTCCACTTAATTACTTAAGTAAATTAAGAAATGAGTTTAAATAAATGTTCTAGGTGGGCACACCTTACTTTCTGGTGTTTTTGTGACCTTTGTGAACTTATAGTAGTATTAGTTTGGTCTTAGAGAATGTTTGCCCCATCAATAAATATTTAATCTTTGCAATTTTAGGTTTTCTGGACAGCTGATAGTATTTCTAGGTTTGACTTTGGATAAAGGTGGTTGCTGGAAAACTTGTAAATACCAAAGTTGTAGTAAAATTGATAAATTAGCTTGTGTCAAAATTTGGGAACATTTGGCTTAGTAGTTTGGGAGTTGTTGCTGTTTTAAGTGACAGTCCAGAATTGACTGCTCTCTGTTTAGAGAGGACAGATTCTGGAACTGGAGGAATTCGAAATGGAAAACTTAGGAATTAAGGGTTGAGGTCTGAAAATGACTTGTAGAGCAATTCATAAGCTTTCCAGATTGTCTTAGATCATATCTTTTGGAATTAGGATTCTCCAGTTATGTTAGAATCCTTGAGCTGCTGTCCAGAATGTTTTACTGTGGTAACCTAAGTAATATTACTCTTGTATTGTTAGGTGTTAGGGCCTTAACCGAAGAGGAACAACTATATCTTAGGTTGGGTAGATTAGGTAAGTACTTCTCCACCGGAGAAGAGATTTGCACGTACTAATAAAATAACTTGAATAGAGTATTTTATTTCTGAAATGCATTTCATTCCGAGCATGTTGCACCCATTTATGCATCCATGGTATTTATTGTGCATTCATGCAATAGGTGTACCGGAGGGGGTAACTCTCCTCGAGTTCGAGCCTGTGATTCCGGAGGAAGTCCAGGACCAGGAGCAGCAGGAGCCCGAGGATCCAGCAGGCGAAGGAGTGCCCGCAGACGACCTTCCTGAGTGCCCAGACCACCGGCCCTCGACCTTTCTGAAAGGCAAGCCCCGGTGCATGCTGAACCTACTGTTTTATAAATTAATCTTGAGTACTTTTAATTGTTTACTGCATTAAGTTGTAGGAGTTATATGAAAACACTTGTTGCATTATACCTGTCCTTGTCCAGATATCGTACTTAATCCTATATTAGGTTTAGGCACGTGTCAATGCTTAGCCCTGCTTAGTTCGGTAGAAGTCGGGTGATTTCCGGTCATCCGCGAGATGTAGGAAGGAGTCACGAGTGGCTTTATGGCTATCGTGGATGGAACCATGCCTTAAAATGAAATTGAGACCGGGCGGAAGTTCGATAGTACAGCCGCAAGACACTTCACGTCTTGGGTGTGGAGCTATGCCCGTCTGAGTCGTTTAAGGACCGATTCGCTGTACGTCCTTGAGTCATGTTGAACGCAGTCTAACACTTAGTTGGCCGGATAAGCCGTTCCGACCGCGAAGTCGAGTAGTATGGTTCAGGCCGGGAATCGAATGGTAGGTTGCATCTTGGAGGAGAGAAAGGATGTGCTTGGGGACATTGGCGTGAGACCAAGGGGGGTTAGAGTCCCTATCACCTGGCAGAGTGTCGCCCTTGGGGACGCGACATTATTCGGGCCCGCGATTCCTGAACTATACAAAAGATGACCTGAGCAGCCTTCGCCAGGCGTGACTCGGTGAGTGTTAGAAATACCCCTCCAGCTGGATAGGAATTCGATTCGAATCGCCGTCGCTCCCGGTTAGTGAGCACTTGACTTGAGCAGCGGCAACGTAGATCTCATTAAATGAACTGGTGGTTAAGGGAATGATACAATGTTGCCACAATTCATACCTGCTCTGGATATAAAGATGATAATTGTTTGATTATAATCAAGTGCATGTTTAGTACAGGTGCTAAGATAGATGACAGGTAAATGCTAAAAATAACTGCTAGTACAGGCTATAAGAGTTTCAATGACTTATGCCTTTATGCAAAATGTTATGTCAGCTAGCCTCTTGTGTAAGCCTTGCATAATCCTTGGTGTCATCTTATTTCTGGTTTTCGACGGGTAAGTCTAGCTGAGTACATTCCAGTACTCAGGGTTTATTCCCTCCTGTTGCAGATGATATGCTCTATCAAGGCTTCTGCAAAACTTGTCTCCACCCTGCGGGTGAAGAAGACTAGATCACTTGGGCGTGATCATCTTTTATGTACTTTTCTCATGCTTTTGCGGGATGTTGATCATCAAGACTGGCAGTAGTTAAACAACGGGTGTGTTTATGCTTCCGCTACTTTTATAAACTGGGTTTGTAATAATTGCGACTCCGTGTGTGTAAACTTATTTCAGAACTACTTGCGAAATGTACGTATGATGTTGTATGTTGAATGATGCGATCTTGGTTGTAAGCAAGTTGGTTTGAAATCCTTCGTGGTTTCGATTGACTACCGGGATTATATGGGCTCAAGTTCGAAAATTTGAGCGCTTCGGTGCTTGTTTTTGTACTTGTGCTCTTATAATTTGGTCGGTTCTGTTACAACTTTTACATGAACAACATCTCATTTCTGTGCCATCTCATGTATAATAAAACAAATAGTTAATGTTTTTTTTGTGAATTAACAAATAATTAATGTTGTGGTGCTTGGATCTCCAACTTCTTGTCATTTGTCCTTTATGACATTGACCTGCAGCAAACTTGACCTCATGTCCTAATCAGTTATTTAAATAGAACATCAGTAAACACCTTGACCAAATTATATTAGTAGGAATGAAAATTAATGTTACTTATTACAATAAACAAGCAGTGCAGATTGTTTCTCCGCCAAAAGAAAGTGCATAGTAACACAATATGACAAAAGATATCCCCTTAAAAGACATTTAGGCATTCCCTTGAAAAAAACAAAACTATCAGGCAACAAAGAATATTAGATTATTTCTTATTGTCTACTAAAACAAATGGAGTGTGTAGATTCATGCTGATCATTGTCAATTCAAAAGAAAACAACATACCTGACTAAAACTACAAGCGATGCAACATTCTCGATTGTCTGTCTATCAAAAAATTTTATCACCTGAATAATCCCCCTACTGCAGTTATCCTAACTTTTTTGCCCTCTTAATTTGAGATGACCCGTTGGCATGTTACACATTAACATGCATAATTAATAGCTCGGCAACTATTCTGAATATGTATGTTGCTATCTATAATAAATCAACGGCTGAACTATGCGAATCAAGATTGTTTTCCATGATACCTCCAAGTTAAGCTAAAGAATTAACTGAAGCAATTCAGTGGAGGAGAAAAATAAGGTAGTGTAATAGTGTTCATAGGCCAATCAGAAAGGATAATTAGGTGCAGAAATTGTCAAGAAAGGAGCACCAATTGATTGAGATTCAGGGAATGACATACTCCTTGGATCTTCTTCCTCAAGTCAGGCCGTGTGCTGCTCCTGCTCTCCCCCACGTCATAGGTGGCTGAAGATGCCTGCGTGTGCCCCTGCAAGAAGCAGCAGGAAGGACCACCCAGGCCCAGAAAAGGTGGCGTGCAACTGACTTGCCCGGCAGGCCTTCTCCATGGTGGTAGCTGGCTGCACAGCGAAGTAATGTGATGCCCATGACTTCAAATAGTCAGATTACAATTCGGTTCTACAGTCAAATACAATCAATCTTCTATTTCGAAGTTGTAACTCTACTACAGTCTTCTAATGCTTCCATTTTTCAAACAAGATCCAACTAAAATTTCTTTGAACAAGAGGGAAGGCAGGAGAAGATCATACCATAATTAGTTTCCCTTCACACCTTCTGTCGATCAGCTGTCAGTCAACAAAAAAAGGCTTGAGACCCTCAGAGTATCTCCATTGTTGCCACTTGAGGAAGAGCTCCTGCTTCTCGTCGCCGAAGGCCTTCTCTTAGAGATCCTTGTTCTAGAACTCGCCATAGACATTGTAGCACACGCATTGGCCCTAGTAGTCAGTGTTGTGGTAGAAGACTATGTTCTCCAGCTTCAGCAGGTTGAGGTCAACGTCGAGGAGTGATTCATCCCCCACCAGCGGCACGCCCCAGATCAACCTGGGATAAGGGTTTGTTCAAATTAATAGCAAGATTTCCATGGGAACCAAGCATCCTCCCAATCTAAAAACTCTGGATCTAAACAACACATCAAGGAAGCAATGAAACCTAAATAAAGCTACTACACATGTTGCTCAAAATCAGGTCCATGAAATCCAAATCATATAGTAGGCATCCAGCTCATACAATCAATTCACAAATCACAAGGCAGTGGCAATAACTCACCTCCATAGTGGAGGTAGAGGTTCTGTGAGATCGAAATTGGCATATCTGAAAGGTAAGGGTGTTCCTGCATAGGAGTAGTTAAATCAAACATATCAACAGTGATGCAGTGAATCTGAATCTGAAAAAGTAAAAGCTATTTTTTTCATCAAATGGGGAATGATAATGGATGCATTATTAGTTCCTTACCTTCGTATGTTTCCAAGTCCACGAGGGCTCATTCCTCTAGAGTTTTAGCCCTTATAAGAAACGGAATGCAAAAAGGTAGCATCTGTCCATCTACCTACAGAAGCAGGGGAAAACTTAGCTCGTGCCACAAATGTAAACACCATGACAAACTAACAAATCATTGCCTAAGCGTGCATCAATAAAATCTCTTGGCTTGCAGATTATCCTTATAATCAATGTGCTTAACCTCCATGGCACCTTTGTCAATCGATCAGAAACAACAAATTCAGCATGAAACAGTCATGCACTTAGCAATGATCAGCACGAAAGAGAACACAGCCGACTTTAACAGTGTACCACACCACTGCTTTGACTAGCAAATCATCTGCCAATGGACGTCTTAAGTCTCTGGCTCCATTCACCTGCACGTCATAGTGTTCCAGCCGAGGCCCTAGGTTCGCGCGACGAGCTTGACCAGCGCCCATAACCATGTCTTGCAACACAGTCAACGCTAGCTTATCTATGCATTAGCAGTAAGAGGAATGCAGTAAGAGGTATCAACCAAAAATCTTCGTTCACCAGAATCCTCTATATATAGATTATAAGGATTATAAAGACAAAGGATCTGACCATGCATGCTCATTACCAAGATCACCAGAAATCTTCTTTAGTATATATTGATTGATTCCATACTTCACAACCATTTTACAAGAACTAAAAGGATCACCAGAAATCTCTGAGCAAGATGATTGATTATAAGAAACCAAGGATGATATATTTGTTTCAATATGATCCGAGGATGGCTATCTTAAGTGTAAAACAAGACCCTAATGTAGTTCGTGATCAGTTCACCTTGATGCTATTTGTGATTATGTGACCCTGATGCTATTTGTGATCACCTCACCTTCTAGCATGCTGATTGTGTATGACAGTGCAGACACGCTGAGAGTAATACCATTGTAATCCTTCAAGTAGTACCAACTTTTAATATGGTCTATCCCTATCACCATCACGGGCTCACATGTGTTCTATTTCAAGGAAGATGATGCCATTCATGAGCCCATCGCTGCAAGTAGACAATATATACAAATTCAGCCACACAAGGATTTGACAATGAAAGAACTGGAACAAGAGGATGTATAGCCTATGCTCAACCACAACTAAATTATTACGACTTCTAGATATCATGTTCACATTCACCACTCTGAACCTCACTGTGATGTCTGAGCAAAGCTATAAGCTATCCACCTGCAGTAAAAATGGCTTCCACTAATTCTGCATTTGGACAAGGCATGTGTATGTTTTTTTACATCTGCTTCCACTACAATCCCATACATTCCAGTTCCAAAATATTTGCTGCTAGACTATGATAGAAGTAAATTATCTCCACACAGTATGCAAAGTAGTGCATCAAGAGATGTAATATAAAGCTATACATATGTAAAAAAGGTAAAAACACAGTAAGCTGTAAAGTCACCATAAACATAAGAGTTCTTCTATTAGTACAAGTATCTCGGAGTACAATAATCCAACCAAATGTTATATTGCTGGCGTTAGCTTCTGTGTTGCTACTTAATAATTGGACTTGGAGTAACATCAGAAACTATAAAACTAAATTTGTTTCAGCACCATCTTTATAGCAACCCTGACCTAATCAAGGTGACTTCATTTATCAATTGTGCACATAAATAAGTAATCAGAATGTTCAGTGATCAATTTTCAAATCTACTGATGTAATGATTAACTATTTGTCCTAAGATATATATTACTGGAAGTTGAGACTGTAGTAAAGTATCTTGATAGCATATTGAGTTTACTCCTTTATTAATGCATAAACCCACCCTCAAACCCTTTTCTATCAGGAATCTGGATGACAAAACGTCCCCTAGAGTTGCTGTGTACCTGTATACCTGACGGCTGGCGGCAGCACGCACGGAGGATGCGAGGCGGGCGAAGTCCTCCTCGCCGTGGCGCGGACTGTGGACCGCGGACCGCTGACGTGAGGCGGGCCGGCGTAACGGAGCCGGAGTGCGGCCTGGGCCTCGGCGGCGTGGCACCTGAGGTCGAGCAGCGCCTCCCGAACGGGCTGTGTACGTCAGCGAGGGCGAGGATGCCGTACAGGAGGCGGCCTGCTGCGGCACGGCGGCGAGGGCAAGGGCGGTGCGAGAGGGCAAGGGCGATGGCGGCGGCGGCGGATGGGATCGGAATTCACGGTCACTGGATGGGCTTCCTTTTTACAATCGGCCGTGCGGAGGGCTCGCGAGGGGGAAAAACCATGCGATGGCCGGGCGGGACCATCGCGGGGGCGAATTCACGTACTGGCCCGAGCTCTCCACCGGCGTAGGATCCATCGGCAGAAGCACGTAGAAGATGGCCGGCGCTGGATCTGCCCAACTGCTCGGCTCTACTCCACGAAGAAAAGGAAGAAAATGGCGGGGGCCATGGAGCACTGAGTCGAAGCAGGCAGGAAGGACTGGGGGCCAAGGTGGAACTAGGCGTCATGCGCGCGTGGGCGGTTTTGCGTTGCTGGCGGGCGAAACGCGTGGCGCCGGGCGGGGCGAAGCGATCAGATGACATTTGACTCTTTTTAGCTGTAGAGATGCATATATGCTTGCATGCAGTACGTATATGAGGCATTCTTGTTTGTTCCATACTCAAAGTAAAAAAATAGCGGATAGCGGGTTGGTAGCGGATTGGCGTCAAAGCAGCGGATTGCGGATAGCGGGCGATATTGCGGACGATAAGTTCCAATAGCGGCACCTAATAATCTCATATAATTTTTAGTACATATATCATGAATAATGTGTTTAAATAGACATTTAATTGCACTCAAATAACTTATGTCTCAAATACTTAAATTAAGAAAACAAACATGGTGTTCCATGCATTAAATCATCACATTGAGAGTTTGCAAACGAACACACTATGAGCCATAAAATAGTTCACAAGACTATCACTCGGCATTGCCAACATCATCGGCCACGTCACCTGAACCATCTCCATCTGCATAAGGGATATTCTCTTCCTCTTCCTCTTCACTTTCAGAACAATCAAATTCTTCCTCATCTTCTGCAACAACTCGTGCTTTCTTTGCTTTGCTTGATGAATTTTTATGGATTAATCTTCGCTTGCCTCTCACACTGCCACTCTGAGCACCATCTTCTAACTGTGGTGCTGGTGCATCAGGATCTACAATCCATTCGTTTGGTGGCTCATCATCAACAAATTTTGCAACCAATGGGTCCCTATCCTTTTGAGAATACTTCCATTGCAGCCTCTTGTTGAACATGACGAAGACAAGAGCATTCAGTTTACGCTGACCCAATCTAGTTCTTTTCTTAGAATGCACCTACAAGAATATAATGTCCATGCATTTCAGATTATTGATGATACTAGCAGTGCATAATGGAATGTCTATTTATAGTCCAAAGTTGGAGAACTTACTCTCTCAAATGCACTCCAGTTTCTTTCACATGCAGAAGAGCTACAAGTCAGACTTAAAATTCTGATAGCCATCTTCCTTAGATCCTTTGCACTACCTCCATGTACAGACCACCAGTTCGCTACAATGCATGGACGGAAAGAGCATATTAACAAACTTGAAAATATTTTCATTTGATGAGAGAAAAAAAATTAAGAATGAGCTGTACATACTAACCTGGGGAAATTGTTTTACTATTTCTTTGTCTTATAGCCATTGGTGTTCCAAAAGAACCTGTGCCTTCAGTGTACATAGTAAGCTGAGAAACAATATTATCTTGCATTTCTAAATCATCACGGTACATCTGAGCTGCACATTGTACAACAGCTTCCATCATGACCTCTTCCTCCATTTCTTTCTTATTGTCATAGAAATAGCCTGGATTTAAGAAATACCCAGCTTTATGCAATGGGGTCTTAAACTTGCTGTCCCACCTTTCATCTATGATTTTCCAAATAGGACCATATTTTTTTTTCTGATTTCCATTTAGGCGTGTTGCAATATCTTGCTTTGCTTTGAGAAGATCACCATAAATGTACCCCATTGCAGGAACATCCCCATCTACTCTCCGAAGTACATATGCAAGTGGCTCAAAATAATTTATAACCTCTAGCATTTGTGACCAGAACTTGTTGTCCAGGACCAAGTCATGTGCATTCTGTCCTGTAATCTTTTTGGACCAAGAACTTTTATCCCATTCTTGTGATGCAAATAGTTGCTTCAATTCATTTCGTTTATCATAGAGACTTCTCAAGTTCAAGTAACTAGTGGCAAATCGAGTAGTACCAGCTCTAACTAAATCACATTTGGCATCATATGCATCTAACATTGCTTTAATTTTCTCCCTAACATCTTCAGGAACCTGAGTACAGGAAATACTCTGCCCTTTAATTCCAGCCAAGTGCCTCTTAAACCTTGTTATTCCACCGTCGAAGTAATTTTTGCAGTATTTGCATCCAACTTGATTCTTGGTTTCCTTTCCAGTTAAAGGTAAGGCATGCTCCCAAGCTGGATCCTTCCTTGATGTTGACTGGCTTGTATGTGCAGTTGATGCAGCAGACGACATTTTGCAAGTTCTGTAATCTGTAGTAAACCGCAAAATCTTGTAAAGGTCAGTAAGAAAGTATGACGACATTGATGCAGCGTGACTTTCTGTTGAAAAAAGGTCTTACTAGTACGCGGACTCCACAAAGGGCTGGACGCCGGACGGCTGGCCGGAGCTCCAGAGGCGCTGCCACAGGGAGTTCCACTCGAGCGCTCGATCTGTCGATCTGAATGGGGAAGGACCGAAGGAGGCCGGGCAGAGTGCGTCCCTCCCTTTTGCGACCTCCGCGGTGGCGTGGCGCACGGCGACTCGACGGCGGCCGGCCAGCACAACGGCGGCGGCGCCGAACCTGGAGGCCAAGGGTGGCAGCGGCGCTGAATGGAGCCTACAGCCGATGCGTGGGGGTGTCTGACCTGGGGTTGGGGTGTGACCGTGTGAGTCGTTCATAGCGGGCTGGGCCGCTGGATAGAGATACTGCTCCTACGCTATTGCACTCCGCTACGTGCAATTGCGCTCGCTATATCGGCCCGTTGCGGCCGCAAAGTTCCACGCCGCAAACTTCAGAGCGCAACCTGGTAGCAGTAGCGGCAATGGGCCGCTACCGTCGCTATTTTGTGTACAGGCAGCGGCCAGCAAGCCCAGGCCACGGCCAGCCATGCCCCGGCGGCAGCCAGCCAGCCCAGGCCACGGCCAGCCAAAGCCATGGCCAGGCGGCCGGCCAGCCAGCCCAGGCAGCGGCTAGCAGCCCACCTATACACGTGTTTTAAAGGGCTAAGGGCAAAATAGTCAGCTCAAGGCAAAATACATGTATTTGAGATGACAGATGTGATTAAAAGTGTCAAAATGTCATTATAACAAAGTGACAACGTTTCGAGTCCTATTTGAACAAAGCCAACATTAAGTGTCATATTTTAGCAAAGGTACATGTTTGAGAGTCCTATTTTAGCAATTTTCTCCTTCTGCCCCAGAGGGGAGGTACTCTGGGTCGGTCGTCCTTTAAGGTGAGGGTTAGAATATCATCCTTAAAATGGCACTTACATTTTTAGCATTCTTGTTTCGTGCGTCTTACATGTTTACCACATTTGCCTACGTGGCACGCCAGGTCGAGGTGCCAGCGTGGCGGCGCATTGCGAAAAGACGGATCTGCCCCTGCCTTGCTCCACTCTCTTCCTCTCCGACAGCCGCGCCCCACAGCTCCTCTCACTGCCATGTGGGACCTAGACGTTAGCTTCGTCTCCCACCTCCAGCGAGCATGAGCGCAGGCAGCTCCGCCGGGGCCTTGCCGGCGTGCGTGCGAGCAGCCGCTCCCCTGCGGCAGCGCCGGCACGCGCGCGAGCTGCAGCTTCGCCGCTGCCTCGCCGCGTGCGAGCAGCAGCGCTGGCACGGCCTCGCCAGCGTGATGTGAGCAGCGCTGTCTTCCACCTCCATCCGTGGACGACTTGCCTCCGACGACGCCAAGTCCGGCAAGGTGGAGCTGCAGGGGCGGAGCCATCACCACCATTGCTGACCCGAGGTTGAGCTCGCCGATCTCCGCATACACAGCACCTCTCGCCTCCCCGTCTCTTCCGTTGGCGCCGTAAGGACCTGCCGCAGCCGTCTATCCACATCTCGCGCCGGCGAGGCCATGGCAGCGCTGCTGCTTGCGCCGGTGAGGCCGCGGCAGAGCTGCTCGCGATGACGAGGCCACGGCGGAGTTGCTGCTCGCGTGTGTGCCGGCGAGGCCGCGGTGAAGCTGCTGCTTGCGCGTGCGCCGGCGCTGCCGCAGGGGAGCGGCTGCTCGCATGCACGCCGGCAAGGCCCTGGCGGAGCTGCTGCTGCCTGCGCTCGTGCTCGCTGGAGGTGGGAGACGAAGCTGACGGTCTAGGGCCCACATGGCAGTGATTGGAGCTGCGGGGCCCGGCTGTCGGAGAGGAAGAGAGAGGAGCAAGGCAGGGGCAGCTCCGTCTTTTCGCAATGCGCCGCCACGCTGGCACCTCGACCTGGCGTGCCACATAGGCAAATGTGGTAAACATGTAAGACACGCGAAACAAGAATGCTAAAAATATAAGTGCCATTCTAAGGATGATATTCTGATGAGTGGCTTTCATTATAATGGTAAAAATGTAAAAGACCCTGAGGTAAAAATGTAAAAGACCTTGAGGTGAGCAGCGGTGGGGGAGCCGCGGCCGGAGGAGTGACCGTAGGGCAGGGGAAGAAGACGTGGGCTTTGCAGCGATTTTGCGGCAGCGCTAGAACTCGAAGGATAGATGAGCGAGAGTCTGGGAGGAGCGCGGAAACTTCCAGCAGAGGAAACGACAGAGTGAACAGGGGTAACAGTATCGTGCATTCGGTACATCTACAATTGTATATATTCAACTCCGCGCTAGAGCTCGGGATTGCCGCCGCTGGAGCTCGGGATTGCCGGTTTCTCACGCAGTCGCCTTGCCTGTTGTGGTCGGTACTGGCGAGGTGTTCTGTCCAGAGGGGAGGTACTCTGGGTTGGTTGTCCTGTGAGGTGAGCAGCGGTGAGGGAGCCAGGGGAAGAAGACGTGGGCTTTGCAGCGATTTTGCAGCAGCGCTAGAACTTCAAGGACCGACTGAGAGGCATCTAGAAATAGATGAACGGGAGTCACTACTAGAAATGTGTTAATCAATGACGATTCACTCGTGACAATTACTAATTTCGTCACCGAATACTAGCATTCGATGACGAAATGTGTAGGTTCGTCATTAGTCACAAGTGACGGAGCTTTGGCACGAATAATAATGACGAAAACAAATGAATCGTCATACAATAACAAACCTAAATCGTCACTGATTGTTTAGCTCATGTACCACCTCGAGGACATGGGTCCAGCTGGAGCTGCAGCCTGCCGCCTTCATTTTTTTGAAAAAAAATAGCTCATTGAGTGAGCTTTGAACCCGCGACCTGCTGCTACGTTGGCAGGTGACTTACCACTAGAGCACTCTACCTGTCGTGATAATGGTATGCATATTTTTTTATTTGTAAACTTACAATATGGTAATTGAATTATAGATGATGACGTGGCGCGGTGGTTCCACCATCGGGTCCCACGTCGATGACGTGGCGATACGGTCCCACCAGCGGGCGAAACAGCGAACACGTGGCGTTGCGGGCCCAGGGGCCAGTTCCACCAGCGGCGTGCCCCTCCTTTTAATTTTTGCAAAAAGACCGCAGGGGAGGGGATTTGAACCAGAGACCTACTGATACAAAGGGAGGAGGCATTACCACTGGAACTATGAGCCGCGTGTGTTAATGGCAAGCATATTTTCTTATTTGTACGTACCAAATGGTATTATATTTTTTTGTCGATCAAGTGTTAATGGGCCTTACGTGCGTGGCTGCTGGTCGCGTAGCCATAGGTGCGTGCGTAGGTAGGTTTCGTGCCGCCGCCGTAATTTTTTTCTTGGGAGGCCTAGTGCTCAGACTGGAGATCACCGTGCGTCGCTCGTCGCTGGCCAGTACCAAGCTGGCGATCGCCATCTCCTTCTCGGTGCGTCCACGCCGACACCATCGTTGTTAGTCGATCGGTCGACCGTCCGTTCTCCGCCATATCAGGTGAGATTAAAATAATCGTTCTTTGTTCTTCGGATGTTCATAAAAAAGTCTACAATGAGCGGGACATTTAGAGGATATGTTGTTAATCCATGAATTAAGTCTTATTACTGAATTAGTAAATAGAGTTACCGAATCGTGTATGATTTTTTTTGAAAGGCCTTAAATCCTAGATTCGCCACTACGCGCGTGGGACAGAGCAGTGGCGACGGCGAGAAGAGCTGCGCGTGGCGCGCGAGCAAAGGATTGCCGAGTACAAGGTTTGATTTGTTTAGCAATTATTTTTATATATATGCATGTCTTTGATGTGTTTTTGAATTTTGTTTACTTTATTACTGGAATTTAAGGACTAAGAGCAAAGTTTATTGTACTATCAAAACAGATGGATAGAAGCTGGATTTTTGGGGTACCATTCACACCTGCATATGTGAAAGGAGTTGAAGAGTTCATGAAATTTGTTCGTGAAAGATACCCCAAAGACAGCCAGATACTTTGCCCGTGCAGCAGATGTTTAAATCAAAAAATGCGGTCTCAACGTGATGCAAGTGACCATATACACATTTATGGAATGTCAGCTACGTACACCAGGTGGACCGATCATGGGGAGTCACCGGATACTGAAGTGGTTGAGAATTTGGAGCAGCAGGTCGAAGGAAGGGATCATGACTTTGGGATACATGTGGATGTGGTCGATGATGACTATGACGAGGACCACGGAGTACCAGAGATGATAGGAGAGTTGTATGCTACGGCAGAGGCAGAGGGACAACAGCCAAGGTTTGCAAGAGTCCTTGAAGATGCGAAGAAGTCACTTAGTCCGGGATCTAGCCACTCAAAATTCTCTTTTCTGGTGAGGATGTTGTATATCAAGTCTCGTTATCGAATTGGCAATACAGCATTTTCCGCAATGATCAAGTTGTTGTCAGAAGGATACCCTCAGAGTGAGTTGCCAAAATCATATGACGAGGCTAAGAAATATCTTAGAGAATTGGGTCTTGGCTGTGAAAACATCGATGTGTGCCCGAATAATTGTGTGCTGTTTCGGAAGAGGTATGCTAAAGACAATGTGTGTCCAGTATGCAAGGCATCTAGATGGAAAGATGAAACTGGGACCAAGAGGGTTCCACACAAGGTGTTGAGGCATTTTCCACTTTTGCCAAGGTTGAAAAGAATTTTTGCTTCAAAGCGAACTTCTGAGGAAACACAATGGCACCAGAAAAAGAGGACGCCAGTCGACAATGTAATGAGCCATCCAGCTGATGGGGAAGCATGGAAGGATTTCGACAGGAGAGAAAAAACCTTTGCATCCGACCCGAGGAACCTGAGGCTTGCCTTAGCTACCGATGGTTTCAATCCATTTGGCAACATGAGTACCCAGTACAGTATGTGGCCAGTGCTTCTGACACCGCTGAATCTCCCACCATGGGAATGCGTGAATCCAGCAAACTGCTTTATGGCATTACTCATCCCAGGTCCAAAATCTCCAGGAAAGGATTTTGATGTGTTCCTTGAGCCCCTAATTGAAGACCTAATTGATCTATGGAAGGGTGTCAGCACCTTCGATGCATGTACTGGTAAGAAGTTTGACCTTCGTGCTGCCGTGCTATGGTGTATACATGATTATCCAGCGTTGAGCACGTTATCAGGGCGAACAACGAAAGGGTATTATGCATGTATTCATTGCGACAAGGATCCGTTGTCTCGGGCAATAAGGAATAAGATATGTTACATTGGACACCGTCGTTACCTTTTTCAGGGACATGCATGGCGGAGAAGCTTGGCTTTCGATGGTAAGCGTGAAAACAAAGATGAGCCAGGCAAGTTCACTTTGGAGGAGGTCCTAGAGGAGCTAGAGAAGGTGAAAGATGTCAGGCCAGGGAAGCATCCTGACATTACTGGAAATAAAAGGAAGCGCAATGTGGGTCCAAAGATTTATAGCCGCAAAGCTGGGTTGTGGAGACTGCCATACTGGCAACATTTGAAGCTTCGACATAATCTCGATGTGATGCACATAGAGAAAAACATATGTGAAAACATTCTTGGCACATTACTCGATGTACAGGGCAAGACCAAGGACACAACCAATGCTAGGCTAGATTTGTATGACATGGGCATAAGGCCTGAATTGCACTTGCAGCAGCATGGCAACTCAGTCATTGCTCCACCTGCTCCGTATGTCTTGGGGAAGGATCACAAAATCATGTTCTGCAAGTTTCTCAAAGGTATCAAGTTTCCTGATGGATATGCGGCTAACCTAGCAAGGTACATAAGTGAAGATGGTTCGAAGATCCAGGGAAAGATGAAAACACACTCTTGCCACATACTCCTGCAAAGAATCATACCTGCTGGCCTAAGAGGACTGGTGAGGAAGGATGTATATGAGGCAGTTGCACAGCTCGGGACCTTCTTCAGGGAACTATGCAGTAGAAATCTACGGATTGATGTTGTGAAACGACTGAAAGAAGAAATTCCATTGATCCTATGCAAGCTTGAGAAGATCTTTCCACCTGCCTTCTTTGATGTCATGGTGCACTTGGCCGTCCATCTTCCTGATGAGGCACTGCTTAGAGGACCTGTTCAGTACGGATGGATGTACCCAATAGAAAGGCGGCTAGGCACTCTGAAGAATTTTGTAAGCAACAGGGGTAGGCCAGAAGGATCAATTGCTAACGCATATATGGCAAGTGACACCCTGACTTTTTGTTCTAGGTATATGGAGGATGTTGACACTAGATTTAACCGTGATGATGGTAATGATGGAGAGGTGCCATTGCCTGATGACATCTCTGTTTTTAAGCATGGTGTTACTCTTGTTGGATCTGACAGGAGGCAGTACATTGATGATGCTGTCCTAGATAAGTTAGTTTGGTATGTGCTAAATAATTGTGACGAAGTTGGGGATTATGTGGAGTAAGTATCATTTATATGTTTGAGTTTTAGTTTTTGTCTTTTTTTTAATTTTAGAATTATTCTTATGACCATACTTTGCCCTGCAGCTTGTACAAGGCCGAGCTACAGGAGCAAGGTGCACGTGATGTTGATACAATGGTTGAAAAAGGATTTGCAAAGTGGTTTAAGTGCCATGTAAGTCAATACACATTTTGTTTGTAGGTTCAGTAAAATGCATTAGTATCCATATGTAATTGGTGAACTGATTACTTTTGTTGCAACAGATTGCAAAGAAATGCAAGGAGAATCCAGAATCTGTTAGCGAAGGACTGTGGGCGCTGTCATGTGGCCCAGATCTGCGAGTTAAGACTTGTGCAGCTTGCAAGGTCAATGGAGTGCGGTATAGCACTGTGGATCGTGAGAAGTACCTTCTGACACAAAATAGTGGTGTACTGACTAAAGGTTCACATAATGGGAAAGACGTAGATTTTTATGGAGTCCTTAAAGAGGTAATTGAGTTGGAATATAACTCGAATTTTCAAGTCCGTCGGACGGTGGTTCTATTTCGATGCGATTGGTTCAATCTAGAAGGCAAGACGAGAGGCCTTCGAGATGACGGACATTTCAAATCAATAAATGTGCAGTCATTATGGTACAAGACTGATCCTTTCATCTTAGCGACTCAATCAAAAAAGGTATTTTACCTGCAAGACACATCTTTAGGTAAAGATTGGCGAGTTGTGCAGAAATTTGAACATAGGAATATTTATGATGTGTCTGAAAAAGATGAGGCCAGTCATGATGTGCATCAGGATGAGTATGGTTCTGATACTGAACATGTAGTGCAAGCAGGTGCTGAAAATGAGGTCATGCAGAATGTTCAAGGTGGAGAAGCCACTGTAATTGAAGGAAATTTACAACACCTTATAAATAGCAAGAAGCAATCTATTGTTCATGAAGATAGTGAGGATGAGGAGGAGGATGAGACAGCAGAGCAGTACTGTAGTGATGGTGGCAATGAGAACAATGGTGCTCAGGACATTACAGCCGCAGATGAAGACAGTGTAGCTGGTGATCTAGACATGACATGTGCAAATGAAGACAACACGGCTGGACAGGATGACACTCAAGGCAAGTTAAATTTTCTTTGTTATTCCAATATGGCATCTCTTTGGCTGATTTGCATGAAACTAAAGCATTTAAATACAAATTCTATTTTGTAGCTACTGCACATCGAGCCCCAAGGGACCCCAGGCCACCCACCAAGGGAGCACAACTGGATAGGATGACAAAAGCTATGGGAAGGAGATTGCCCATATCTATTGATGAAGGCAAAAGAAGGCCTAATGATCCTGTTCAAGCAGCCAAGCTTGCATCTGAGTCTGGTGTCATCATTCGGCAAAAGGTTCCTATCCTAACTCATTGGAAAGAGTACAAGAAAGACGAAAAATATTACAAGGAGTTCGTGTCAAAGCTCTCTGTAAGTGCCTCCTTTCTTCTCTCCCTAACGTAATCTGCTGAGTGCTGTAATATGTTGCTCCTCCTTTCTTCTCTCCCTAATGAGGTCAAGTGCAGGTAGAAGGTCAGCTGAGTGTTGTCCATGTTCTTGTTCCTGTAGCAGTAAGAAAATAGGCTTGATTATATGTCTAGGTGGTCCATGTACTTGACTTTACTGCCACCTAGGAGGTTCCACACATCAGCTGTCCATGTACTTGACTTTACTGCTATCCTGTTGGTCTCTTGGATTATATGTTTAGGTGGTAGTGAAATATTTGGATAGTAAGACAATGTATCATATGTTCATGGATTATATATGGATTATATGTTTTACTGCTATGCCTTGGATATTTGGTTTCAGTACTAACCTGAATTGACTAACTAACTATGGAATTGTCACATGACTAGGGGCGCTTGGCCATTAACGATAAAGACAAGGCAACAGAGGAAGCTTGCACCGATGTGCTGCGCTCTGGGGTGCGGCAAATGCGTCATCGGCTCAAGAAGAAATACTTCAACGGTGTACCTGCAAATGAGATTCCGACAACATCTCCAGTTTCTTACATGGAAGATAATCAGTGGAATGAACTAGTTGCAAAGTGGAAAGATCCAAAGAACATGGTATGGGTATCCTTTCATATTCTCTTTCTCATTCAGTTTGCAAACGATCTTCTCATTTTAAACCTATGATGTAACCTAACATTCTTCATCTCTTTTTTGTAGCAAACAAGTGAAAAGAACAAGCGGAATCGCAGTAAAGTCAAGTATCATCAGAAGACGGGTTCTCGCAGCTATGTGGCACACTTACATGCATATGTAAGTAAATACTACCTTGTACATATTTGCACTGAACAACTTATTCTGCATTTGATCTGACAAATCTTTGCTGTAATTGATTATCTATGACACAGAAGCAGAAGAGTAACAATGCAGAACCAAGCACTGAACAAAATGAAGAACTTGATGTGGTGGAGGCCTTCAAGTCCTGCCATACCAGCTCCAAACATGGTCTAGATGAAGCAGCAAGAGAAGCAATTGTAAGTCCCCACATCTGTCCATTTTGTTAGCTTTGCTTCTACCTATAGCTGTGCCTATGATTGTGGGTTAGGAACCATCATGCTTGTCTGATTCTGTTGACTGAAATTCCAGATTCACAAGGAACTAAAGCAAACTTCTATTCTGATGCACTTAAACCACTTGATTAGGATAATTAGTGCTGGACTGCTCCACAACTTTCTTCCCAGCAGCCAACTTACAATGAATATTGTTTGTGTAGTATCTGCTAAAGCATATATTCTACTGTTGAGCATCCTAGAGTAGGGCTAACTGTCTTTGTTATAACAGTAGCTAACTGTCTTTGTTCTAACAGTACCTAACTGCAGCCAAGTCTCTAAATCCCATGCTTTTAGTTATTCTCATGTGCTTTAGTTTGTGTATTATCTGCTATACTAGCTAAAGGCTATTCTTTTAACTAAGAACAATCTGAACTTATTGTTTCCACATGCTAGGTGATTCCAGATTGTTTCATTGTACACTAGCTGTGCTTTATGTCAGTAAGAACCAAACTGCAGTTTACATAATGTTCCACATGACAAATCATTTAAATTGTACAACAATCTGTCCATTTTGCTAGGTTTACTTCTACCTCTCTCTAGCACACATCTTCCTGTTTATATTTTTTTAAAATACATCTTGGGTGATATTTGCACCTCACTTTAATGCAATAAATATGAACTAATTATGGGTCATTGATGTTTCAGTCAAATATGGAAGCTTTGAGGGCAGAACCTGTTGCTGAAGGTGAGACAGGAGTATCTAGTGTGCAGGTTGTGTCCCAGGTGCTCTCCAAGAACAGCTCAAACATTTTCCTGAAGAATGTTGGCATCAAACAAGTGCCATCCTGCAACTCATCAGCATCAAATGAAGGTGAGCTTCGGGAACAACTAGCAGCTGAAGCTAAGGCTGCTGTACAAGGTGAACTCGAGGAGC
Organism: Saccharum hybrid cultivar R570; assembly: GCA_038087645.1. Taxonomy (NCBI): domain Eukaryota; kingdom Viridiplantae; phylum Streptophyta; class Magnoliopsida; order Poales; family Poaceae; genus Saccharum; species Saccharum hybrid cultivar. The sequence goes on from JAQSUU010000187.1 coordinate 2,469,531, forward strand.
TCAAGAAAAGAAGCGAAGAAGCTGAGGAAAAGCTAGAGAGGACACAAAGGGAGATGGAGGAGATGAAGAAGCTGACAGAGATAAATCAAAAGGCAATGGAGGAGAACAATACGCTGCTCAAGCGTATCTTGTCCCTCAACAATGCTTCTTCGACATGAAAGGTATCTGTTGGTGTGCTGCCCTTTTAACCTTTTCCTCCTTAACATCTGGCCATCTGTACTTTTTTAGAAATCTATTTAGAATAAAAATAAAAGAGTTCAGTTCCTTGTTGAGTCCTAATCAAGTTCGACAGCCAAATCCATACCATACTTTCTTATGTGACATGCTTTAAGCATTGGGTAAACTACTAGAGTCTGAATCTTTAGGTAGGATGGAGTACAAATTTCAAAATAATCTGCTTACTGTGTGGCATTAAAGCATTTGCCCATCCTGTGAAAAGGTTATTCTAGTTAGTTTCATATCATTTTCTTAACAATCTGTTTATTATATCCTAAGTGCCGTTAACGAACTTGATCAACCTGTACAAAGATTACTCTGGGTACTTCCATACCAACACTGAACAAAGCAGCCAGCCTTACATTTGCTAACATATTTAGTTGCTCTCAGCTCCTCTCAGGTGGCTACAATGAACATATTTAGTTGCTCTCAGCCAGCCTTACATTTGCAAAACAAATTTCTTCCAATGATACCTGATGTTTCAGTTATAATGTGTTTTTCTTCTGCCTAAAAAAAACTAACTACTCCACTTGTTCCTACTGCATATTTGTGCTCTATAGTGTCATGTTATCCAATAATGTGTGGAATTTATAGTTAATATACTTTGCTCTTCTTGCAGCCGCTTCTTCAGACATAAGCTACTCGTACTTGCCGATCGGTGCTGGTGATTTTGTGTAAGCAGTCTGTGCTGTTGCTGGTGGGTGGCAATTTCCTCTGATCTTCAGTCAACTGAGATGAAAGTGCTGTTGCTGCTGGGTGGCAATTTGCTATGATCTTCAGTGAACTGAGATGAAAGTAGTAGTTCGAATGTGATGTCAAGTGACTTTTGTATAATGTGAACCGAGTTTAGTGTTATGGGTCATTCGAATACTGGAACAACTAATAATAGAACTGCTAATTTATGGAAGCTTTTGGTCATGTGCAGACTATATTTCTATTTTGTATTGAAATCTGCATGTGCACATGTGATGATTCTATAATTGTTTTGGTGACAAATTTGTAACCACATCTGTGACGAAAAAGTTAGTGTACACGTGCGCCACATGGCACATACAAACCGACACCTGGACACCCACGTCACTGCCAGGTCAGCAGACACATGGCAGGACACGTCATCTACAATACACGTCAGCCGCCGCGTGGCACGACACATCAGCGACCACAAGGCAGGACACGTCAGCTGCCGCGTGGCACGACACGTCAGCGGCCACGTGGCGGGACACGTCAGCGGCCACGTGGCAGGACACGTCAGCTGCCAGCGTGGCAAACGTCGTTTGGCAGCCTGACGGAGCAGCATGTTATGACAAAAACCGGGGTACATCGGTGACGAATAGGATTCGTCATTGAATGAATTCCATTCGGTGACGATGGCTATTTCGTCATTGAATGAATTCCATTCAGTGACGAAAATAGTCGTTTCGTCACCGTGGTCAATCAATGACGCTCATTCCATGACGAAACTATTTTCGTCACAAGTTCGTCATAGAAGACCTTCGGTGACGATTTTGGAGTCTTCCTTGACGAAAGGAGAGCGTCATTGATGAGCACTTCCCTAGTAGTGAGTCTAGGAGGAGCGCGGAAACTTCCAGCAGGAGGGAAACAACATAGTGAACAGGGTAATAGTAGCGTGTGTTCCGTACATCTACGATTGTATATATTCAACTCCGCGCTAGAGCTCAGGATTGCCGGCTTCCCACGCCGTCGCCTTGCCTGTCATGGTCGGTACTGGCGAGGTGTTCTGCCCGGAGGGAGGAACTCTAGGTTGGTCATCCTTTGAGGTGAGCAACGGTGGGGGAGCCGCAGCTGGAGGAGTGACTGTGGGGCAAGGAAAGAAGACGTGGGATTTGCAGCAATTTTGCGGCAGCGCTAGAACTTGAAGGACCGACCGAGAAGCATCTAGAGATAGATGAACGAGAGTCTAGGAGGAGCGCGGAAACTTCCAGCAGGAGGGAAACGACATTGTGAACAGGGTAACAGTAGCGTGCGTTCCGTACATCTACGATTGTATATATTCAACTCCGCGCTGGAGCTCGGGATTGCCGGCTTCCCACGCCGTCACCTTGCCTGTCGTGGTTGGTACTGGCGAGGTGTTCCGCCCGAAGGGGAGGTACTTTGGGTTGGTCGTCGTTCGAGGTGAGTAGCGGTGGGGGAACCGCGGCCGGAGGAGTGAATGTGGGGTAGGGGAAGAAGACGTGGGCTTTGCAACGATTTTGCGGTAGCGCTAGAACTTAAAGGACCGACCAAGAGGCATCCAGAGATAGATGAGCGGGAGTCTGGGAGGAGCGCGGAAACTTCCAGCAGGAGGAAAACGACAGAGTGAACAGGGTAACAGTAGCATGTGTTCCATACATCTACGATTGTATATATTCTTATTGATTGATTGATTGATAGGCTCTACATTTGGAAATTTCTATCAAGAAGATTACTTTTCAGCTAACTGACACTATTCTAGAGACGGTTTTTTCATTCTAGAGAAATTGTGTACATGTTCTACCAACTAGCTACAAACTGAATAATGAGCAAACTAGGCTATTGAACAACACGGCAGCAACATGCCTGCAAACATATACAGAAAGATGTCTGGAAATGCCTGCTAACAACATGGCAACAACTAGATGCCTGAAAATGCTCCACAAGGATTTGCTAAAAAGAATGCTCCTGAAGGATAACATACATAAATTAGAGAAACATGAGAATGGAAAGGTCATTACGAACAACTTACCAGCAAGCATGTTCCATATGAATTCCCTCCTAAAGTCTTTGGAAGTGCAAACAACATAGTCATCTGATTTGGGACATTCACTAATACACTTGTAGCTTTGACAAGTTCGGTGCCAGTCAGACCAAGCCTACTCAACTTAGTAATAGATTTTTCTTGAAGGGTTTGATTGGATCCTTCTGTATTACCTCCTCTTGTATCTTTTTTTTGTAGTCTGGACTCCTAGACTCCTTGGATCTTGGTTTCATGCTCCATGGTTGAAGCCATTTTACCAAAGTGTTCCGAAGCATTCTTAAGATCGAAAGATAACTTTTCTCTCTTTTCTATTAGAATATGAAATAATAGGTTTAAAGACAGCTCATAAGTCACTATTGAAGCTGCTCTTACTGTCCACATGTTTACAATCTAAATCTAACATCATACCATGTTTCCAAACTAAAGCAAGCACAATCTGAAATCTAGCATGAGATTATGTTGTGAATAACGTGTGTATAGTCAGGGTACGAAGTCTAATTCTACGACATATTACAACTAATGACAAGATTGTTGTATAAATCTCTGAGCTCTAAGTCATCTAGTTGACTGTAATAAATGTACGTTCCATTCCAACACATGGACAAGTTTGCTTGTATCCAAAAATATTGGTTTATATAAAGCACATTTTATACTAAATTTATCTAATATCTGTATTCAATTTTGTTGTGTGTAATAATTAAATAAAAATATAGATAATATATTTTCAGTTTTGCTAAACCGTATGCAATGTGCACGCATGAGCTCACGACAGGCAGGTGTATGACGGAGCTCCCAACCACTCGATCTAGATCCAGCACCCAACAGTTTTTTCCAGCGACGTGGCCAGGCTAGAAGCCTACCGAGGCCAGCGGTTCTCGTGACGGTAGATTTTCATCTGGTGGATCGGTGCAGCTGCCGCCTGAGCACATTCACACGGGCCATGAGCAAACAAAATCCCACGGAGAACAACAACCTGTCGTGGATTTGAACTGCTACGACCAGATGTGTAGTTTGATCTCCAGCTAGCATCAAGTCCGATCCACCGACGTTCCATGGAGAATCTGCAACACAAATCAGTAAAATTAAACTATAGGGAACAAACGACATCGATTTCATGTACATACCTAGTCTCACGAAGAGCTCCATCGGCTTAAACGTGTTTTTCTAATGGCGGTGGCAGGAGGATGGTTTTGAAGATTGTTGTTGTCACGCCCGGTTTTCAAAAGAAAACCAGACACTCGTTATATATGTGCCCAGGAAGTCAACACATACAACAACAGAATAGAAATATCAGAAACAATGTTTATATAAAGCGGAAAACATACTTAAATTTATCGCAGAACAGTTGCTAAACTTCTTCTCGGACTCCATTCTTCTCAGGAACGGCTGACTGGGGGCTCCGTATGCCAAACACTTCTGACAGATCATGGTAAACTCCTCTGCATCATTGTCCTTCTGAGCAACACTTCACTACACACTAGGGTGTGGGAGGATAGCAAGGGTGAGTCCATGTCGAACTCAACAAGTTTAGACGGAAAGTAAATGACATGCAAGGCTACAACAAGGGAAAGCTGACACGGTTTAATTGCAGGTGAGCATTTTTAATTAGCAATATTTTATTAGAACAACCTGATTACTAATGTGAGTAAAAGAACCCAACCCATTAATTAAGTTGCATAATAGTTTAATTAATATTATAGATAGCCATATCCATCATCTGAAGTAGCCACTTCCATCAGAGAATCCATCATTCATCATACGAGGTAGCACCTCCAACAGATAGCCATCTGTCCAGATAATCCGTCATTCATGGTAGCAACCTTGAACAACAACCGGGATAGCAACCCCAACCAACACGAGGTAGCAACCTCAATCTGATATCCATCATCTCAGTCCAGAAATCCATCATCTTCCATAAGAAATCCAATGCTCTTATCATGTGAGGGTCTGGGCCGCTCGTGTCGTGAACATGGCTGTTATAATAGTTTAACACTCTGCAGAGGTTGTACACTTTCACTTCAAGTCATGATTCTCATATGCTTGGGGTCGCGACTCCCCAAAACACTACCAAGGTGAGCAGGCAGGGTTTCACTATGAGACTTTTCACAGGTTCCAGCTAATAGAGTGCAACCCGCTAGGAAGAGCTTAGACGCATGGCAACCATCCCCGTAGCCACGAGACCCGAATTACCATACTTCGAAACCTAAACCCCCATGTAGCGCCTACCCCGGTAAGTCACACCCTACTAGTAGAGGTCCTGATACTATGTCAAGCCAGAGCTATATAGCTTGAAGCTGTACCGTAAATCCTAGGTGGATGCTCCATGAGCTCAAGCCAATATCATACCATCATCCTCAGTTGCATAGCCAGAAATCCAGTATCACATATCATATATCATATCCAGTATCAACATATATCTTGGCCCTGTGTGGGTTGGAGCAACTAAGCAAGTCTACCCATTTATAAAACCCAGGGTGCAAGGATGGAATACAAAGACTAGGCAAGTCAGGGTTCATAGTATTAGACACATGCATAGAAAGTACATGTATTTGAAGTTCATAGGTAAACAACATGATCAAAGGGAGCCTGCACTTGCCTTATTCCCAAAGTTAAGCTGCTCAGAGGTCTTCAACTTCTATCTTCTGGTCTCCAGCTTCTGTTGCACTTGTTGGTCCTCAGCTTCTGGTCTTCCGTGCTAACGAACTGTGCTTCCTCTACTCGTAGCAACCAAGCAACACAAACAGACAAACAACAGACACGACTAAGGACAAACATCAAACGAAAGAGACACTTTAAAAGAGAGCGCACTAAATGGCACGATGCTACGGTCACGAGAGCGCAAGAACGACAAAGAACGGAGCTACCGTTAAAGGACATGGCTATCGAGGTTTGCAACATAACGGAGAAGGCAAACTATATGCTTGATCTATTTTATTTAATGAAATAAGGTAATGGACATTTTAGAGAATTATGCTAAAGTTGAATTAACCAATTTATATCAAGTTATAAAAGCTAGAGTTAAACCTATGTCATATTTTATTTATAAATAATTATATATCATTAATGCCATTTAAACATTTATAGTTTTGAAATATAAAACTGTGAGATCAATTAATTGGATCATTATATGTTACGAGGTTGATCTAAGCATGCCATTGTTGAAAAAGCATTTATATTGATATTAATCATGTTAACATTTATTTATGAAAGACCAAAGTATAATTCTAAGTTGTTTTTGTAATTAAAAGGGCATTGAATAATCATTAATCAAATTAATATTTATGTCAAAATTCAAAAGCATAAGATGTTGTAAACATCACTGCTAACACGTAGCTTACATCATTACAAAGCTAACATCATTACAAAGCTAACGCAACAAGAACAGGCTAAATTGGAGCTAAAACGAGCAAGTTATGGCTAAAATGGTGTCTAGTGGCAAAACTGTGAATTCCTAGAACTATTTTTGCATTTTAAATAATTAAAAACCGCATTTATAAAAGGCTTTGAACCACAGGTATAAATACCAGGGACCTCGGGGGCCAAACTACTAAACCACGGGTCTGTTTTGAACTGCGGTGGATCGCGAGTTAATTTAACGAAAATGCAGGGGCTCTTTTGCAAAAGTGTCAGGGCTGACCGGGTTTGACCGTGTTGACGCGGTCATCGCTTGCATGGCGCTAATGTGGTGCCTGCATGGTGGGCATGTTGGCTGCTGAGTCAGCGCCGCTGACTCCTCGTTGAGTGGCAAAGAGGGGCTCGGCCGGGGTTTGGCTCGCTAGAGCACGGCGGTGCTCATGCTACGGGGCTCGACGGGGCATGTGGGTGGCACACGGTGGTAGTGGGCGACCTCGCGAACTCGGTAGGGTTCTCACCTCGGCCAACGGTGACCGGGGATGGGAGCACGCGCGGCGGTGCACCATGGATGCCAGCGGCATCTTGCCGGCATGCGGCGACGTAGCAGCTATAAGGAATGTGAGGGCTAAGGGAGGGCACCGGGGCGTGGTGCTCATCCTCGCGAACCTGATGAGGGACTTTGCGGCACCGATGGTTGGCCGGAGGTGGTGGCTACACGTGGCGTGGTGGAAAGGGCACAACGGTGGTCTGTGGCGAGCTCGGACACGCGAACGATTGCGAGGAGGGCGAGACAGGCACCAACGAGATGCTCACCTCCGTGCGAAGCACGAGAATTGGATATCACTGATGGAGACATGGCAAAGAGGAAGATCAGCGACAGTGGCGCACCTTCATGCGGCGGCCATGGCAGCGCGGCTAGGGTTAGGGTTTTAGGCGGCGGCAGCGGCGACTCTGCTAGGGTTGTAGAAGGGGCGTGGTGCTCAGGGGCGAGGCCCTTTATAGGCCACAGCAACCCTCGGGTCGCACGCTCGATGGATTGAAGGGAAGCGACATCCTTCCACGTGATATGGGAGGTTGGGGACGATGGCTTCGTCCCACTGACGTGTGGGGCTAGGCTGCAGGCAAGGCCCACCTAGCGATGGCATAGGGCACTGGCGTGGAGCGACTGGGCTGCTGGCGCTGCTGCTGTGGCCACTAGTGGCCCAAAGCCCAGCAAGTGAGGGCACACGCGGGTGGGAGCTGAGTAGGCCGTGACATGCAATGGGAGCGGCAGCGGCTGCTAGTGAAAGGTCCTAATTGGCAAGAGGGGGTGAATAGCCTAATTTAAAATCTACAAAACACTAGACAAACTTATGAGACAACTAATTGGCTATAAAGCTTTTTGCACTAGCTCTAACAAGTGTTACAAGCTACCTATCCTAATAATTTTAATTGCTATAATCTCTAAGTCAATCAATGGCTAAGTCACTACAAGCTCTCAAAAGCTAACTACACTAAAGAGCTCAACTAGGTGAGAAGCTACACTAGCACAGGTAAGACAAGCTCTTAAAAACTAATTACATTAAAGAGCCTGTTACAACTAGTTTGCGGGAATGTAATGGAGAGAGTAAGGTGATTATACCACTGCATCAAGGGTTGAACCAATCACAATATGAATATCAATCAATCACTAGGAGAATACCAAATAGCAAGAGACAACCAATTTTTCTCCCGAGGTTCACGTGCTTGCCGGCATGCTAGCCCCCGTTGTGTCGACTAACACTTGGTCGTTCGGTGGCTAAGAGGTGTTGCATGAACCTAGTCCACATGTTGGACACCGCAAGAACCTACCCATAAGTGAGGTAACTCAATGACACGAGCAATCCAGTAGAGTTACCTTCGGCTCTCCGCCGGGGAAGGTACAAGACCCCTCACAATCACCGAAGCCAGCCACAAACAATCATCAACACGTGTCGGACCTCCACCGCTGCTCCAAACTGTCTAGGTGGCGGCAACCACCAAGAATAACAAGAAATCCGCAGCCACAACAATCCCCAAGTGGCACCAGTTGCAATCACTCAAGCAAATGCACTAGGAATCACTTCCAATCTCACTTTGATGATGAATCAAGGATGGAGATGAGTGGGAGGTGTTTGCTTAGGCTCACAAGGATATTAAGTATATCAAAGTGCCAAGAGTGTGAGCCCTATGCTGGTATCTTTCTATTTATAGAGCCCCAAGACTCAGAGAGCCGTTGGGAGCTTGTGGGGTGACCAGACGCACCCCAGCGTCTGGTCACTCTAGGCTATCCACGTGTCCTCGTTTGAATTCCATTTGTTCAATTTCAATGGTCACTAAATGATCACCGCGCAGTCAAACAACTGACCGAACGTGCCGCTTGATTGACCTAACGCCGTGCCGCATGGAGTTAGATCGTTTCCAGAGACGATTTTTTGCGTAAAAACACTAACCGGACGCGTTAGGTCAGGGATGACCTAACGCGCTCGTGCATCTAGTCGCTTCTCTTCTTCTCTCCGTGTGCCTGTGAACCTGACATCATCATATGTTAGCGCTGACCAAACTCGCTCCCTACGCTTCTAGTCGCATGAAGCTGCTGCTTCTCAACAAGTGACCAGATGTGCTGGTCAAGCTAGGCCAGCGTCCGACTGATCTCTGCTCTCTCGGGGTGAGTCCGGTCACCCCGCGGCCAGCGTTCGATCACGCACCTTCTCCCCTTTTTCTTTTTCTAACTGCGCAACCGCTTTACCCTTGCTTCCAACTTGCTAACCACAAAATGTAGAACTTGTGTGCACGTGTGTTAGTATTTTTCAAAGCATTTTACAAGGGTCACATGTTAGCACTCTAGGTTCCTAAATGCATATGCAAGAATCATGTCACCTAGTGGCACTCGATAAACCGTTTAGCCAAAGAATTTTTCTCTTTATAGTATGGCTATCGATCCTAAATGTGATCACACCCTCTATGGTGTCTTGATCACCAAAACTAAAACCCTAAGCAATACCTTTGCCTTGATCTCCATTGGGTTTTGTTTTTCTCTTTCTTATTTTCCAATTTGAGCAATTTATCATCTCTTGGTTGTCACCATGCACCATGATCATCTTCTTAGCTCCATCACTTGGATTGTACCAACCTTATCTAATGCACATACTTAGCATAGAGGTTAGTACTAAGGTTTCATCAACTAACCAAAATAAAACTAGAGCTTTCAATCTCTCCCTTTTTGGTAATTGATGATAACCTTTTCAACAAAATTCTTTTGGATTCATGTTGCTTGCCCAAACATTTTACCATGTGTAAAGGATATGGACAAGTTTTTTATAAACCCAAATTGGTAGCAATTGCTCACCCTACATATGTGCTAAGAGTTTATATTTGAAAGCTTACACATATGCTTAGATAGGAAATATAGGAGTCAATTTCTACCAAATGATGCTAAGGTGTAAAGAATGGACCTTTGAAGCATGATACCAATCGGAGTTGCCAATATACACCATCCTTAGCACCATTAGTAACTAGACATTCACAAAAACTAGAAAACCCCATAAGATCAACATTATATGAAAGGGTCTAGTTTTTACAAGATAGACACTTAGTCCAGTTATTCTACCTATGCATGCTAGTAATCATTTCATCAATCATTTTCTATAATGTAGCATACACCACACAAGCATGGATAGGGTATTTTAAAACTTGTGCCATGCAAGCAAACATATGTAATGCAACATACAAGTTTATGAGATTGCTCTCCCTACTTGTGTGCTTCAAATTTTAATTGATCCCCTTACAATGTCATTTCATTTGTTTGCTCCCCCTATCACACTATCTTTGTGAATTTCTTCTCTCCCTTTGGCATCAATGACCACAAAAAGTGAGCTCAAATTTTAGATAGGTTGAGGTGAAACCATGTGAAATGAGGATCATTTTCCCAATTTGGTTCAATCTAGATCACTTGCAAAAGATATTTAACTCGGTTTGATTCAAGGGCAAGCTTCTTCACACCTCCAAGTGAGAGTTATCATGCACCATGTTGAGTTAAACACTTATAGCTCATTTTCTAGATTAAACACTAGGTTCATAAGCCCACAAATATGTCATATGCTACCACTAGATCATATCAAGCATAGAAGCAATAATGGTACTATACAAGCATCAAATTCATTTGATTTTCATGAATGAGCCTAAGACATGTGAGGAATGACTAGATGCACTAAACAAGTCTTTAGCAATGAATGAATGACATGTCAATCAAATTTTACCTTGCTTTGCTTGAAGGAGAGGCATGACATATAATAGGAGTGCATCAACACATATTTGAGAAGTCAAGTATGTTCAATTCATTTCTTAGCTTACAAAACCTCTTCTCATCAAGTGGATTGGTGAAGATATCGGCAAGTTGATCATTGGTGCCCACATTCTCAATTGAAATGTTCCTCTTTTATTGATGATCTCTTATGAAATGATGGTGGACATCTATGTGCTTTGTTCTTGCATGTTGAACTGGATCGTTGGTGAGCTTCACGACACTCTCATTGTCACATAGCAATGACACTTGTTTGAACTTGATTCCAAAACCATTCAAGGTGGCCTTCATCCAAAGAATTTATGCACAACAACTACCGGCAGCTATGTATTCAGCTTCGGTGGTTGAAAGTGCAATACTATTTTGCTTCTTTGATGACCAAGAAACAAGTGATCTTTCCAATAGTTGACATGTGCCTGAAGTGCTTCTTCTCTCAACTTTGTATCCCGCATAATCCAAATTGGAATATCCAATTAACTCAAACTTTGCTCCTTCGGGATACCACAATCTAACATTTTATGTATGCTTCAAGTATCTTAATATTCTCTTGGTTGCCTTGAAATGACTTTCTCTTGGTGAGGCTTGAAATCTAGCACACATGCATACACCAAACATCACGTTCAGCCTTGATGCGGTCACATATAGTAGGCTTCTAATCATAGACTGATACATCTTTTGATTCACCATGTTGCCACTTATATCACTATCTAAGTTTTTATTTGTCCCCATAGGTGTACTAATTCCCTTTGCATCCTCCATGCCAAACTTCTTGAGCATGTCTTTAATGTACTTGCCTTGACTTACAAATGTACCATTCTTCAATTGCATGATTTGAAGACCAAGGAACTAATTAAGCTCTCCAATCATAGACATCTCAAACTCATTTGCATCATCTTTCCAAACTCCTCACAAAAATCTTGATTGGTTGATCCAAATATGATATCATCAACATAGATTTGCCATACAAACAAATCCTTTCCAATCTTCTTGGTGGAGAGAGTAGTGTCAACCTTGCCCATAATGAACACTTTAGAGAGTAGGAAATCCCTCAACCTCTCATACCATGCTCTAGGTGCTTACTTCAATCCATACAAAGCCTTTCTCAACTTGTAAACATGGTTGTGCTTCTTCTCATCTTCAAAACTAGGAGGTTGCTCAACATACATAAGCTCATTGATGTACCCATTGAGAAATACACTTTTCACATCTATTTGATACAACTTGATGTTGTGGGCACAAACATAGGCTAACAAGATCCTAATCGCTTCCAATCTTGCAACTGGGGCATATATTTCACCAAAGTCAAGACCTTCAACTTGAATGTAACCTTGAGCCACTAATCTTGCTTTGTTCCTTACAATAATCCCATCTTGATCTTGCTTGTTATGAAAGACCCGTTTGGTTCTAATCACATCGTGTCCCTAAGGCCTCTCAACTAACTCTCATACTTGATTTCTCTTAAAGTTGTTTAACTCTTCATGCATAGCATTGACCCAATCAACATCCTTCAAAGCTTCATCAATCTTCTTAGGTTCAATGATGACACAAATGAGAAGTGTTCACAAACTGATGCCAATCTTGATCTTGTTTGTACACCTCTTGAGATATCACCAATTATGGAATTCAATGGATGATCTCTTGCAACATTGGTTGGTTAGAGCACTTGCACTTGATTGCTTGCATTTGATTGATCATTTTGTAGAGATGATGTACTAGCCACTTGTTGATCTTGCACTTGAGATGACGAACTAGCTTGATTTTGATCATGAGAACCACTAGCTTGCATATTTGAGTTAGAGAGCACTTGATCTTTGTCATCTTTGACTTCAATTACTTCTCTAGGCTTTATGTCACCAACATCCATCTTCTTCATTGTATTGGTCAATTGAGTGCTTCTCACATCATCTAGATTCTCATCTTCCTCTTGTGAACCATTAGTTTCATCAAATTCCATATCATAAACTTCCTCAAGAGCACCACTAGCCAAATTCTAAACTCTATAAGCCTTGCTAGTAGTGGAGTAACCAAGAAAGAAACCTTCATCATATTTCTTCTCAAACTTGCTTAATTTTGTGCCTTTCTTCAATATGTAGCATTTGCAACCAAAAACCCAAAAGTATGCAATGTTGGGCTTTCTTTCATTTAAGAGCTCTTATGGTTTCTTCTCCATCATAGGATGACAATAGAGTCAGTTACTATAGTAGCAAGCCGTGTTGATTGCTTCGGCTCAAAATAAATGACTCATATTGTACTCACTCAACATTGATCTTGCCATATCAATCAAAATTCTATTCCTCCTCTCAAATAGGCTATTTGATTGAGGAGTGTACTTGGCCGAGAATTGATGCCTAATGCTAAACTCATCACATAAATCATCAACTCTTGTGTTCTTGAACTCACTTCCATTGTCACTTCTCACTTTCTTGATAGTGGTCGCAAACTCATTGTGGTTTTTTTATGAATGTCTTGAAGGTTGCAAACACATCACTCTTACCAACAAGAAAGAACACCTATGTATATCTAGTGAAATCATCCACAATCCAAAAATCATATTTGTTTCCATCAATGCTAGTATATGTGGTTAGTCCAAATAAATCCATATGCAACAACTCAAATGGCTTGGATGTGCTCATCATGCTCTTCTTAGGATATGTGTTGCCAACTTGCTTTTCAGCTTGACGTGCACTACATAGCTTGTCCTTATCAAATGTGACATCCTTCAAGCCTCTAACTAGACCATGTTTAATCAATTTGTTCAATTGTTTCATTCCAACATGACCAAGCCTTCTATGCTATAACCAACCCATGCTAGACTTAGTGAGCAAACATATTGACAATTGAGCTTCTCTAGCATTGAAATCAACCAAGTATAGATTCTCATATCTAAATCCTTTTAATACCAAGTTAGAGTCATCTACACTTATGATCTCTACATCATCAACTCCAAATATGCACTTGAAACCAAGATCACAAAGTTGAGCTACCGACAATAGATTAAAGTTCAAGCTCTCTACTAGTAGCACATTGGAAATGCTCAAGTCATTGGATATTGCAATCTTACCAAGCCCCTTGACCTTGCCTTTGCCATTATCACCAAATGTTATACTATCAATCACATTACCATCATTCTCATTGATTGAATTAAACATTCTTGAATCACTGGTCATGTGTTGTGTGCACCCACTATCAAGCACCCAATACCTTCATCCGGCTTTGTAACTGACCTATAAAAGAAGATCAATTCTTTTTAGGTACCCAAACTTGTTTGGGTCCTTAAAGGTTAGTTACCAAGATCTTTGGCACCCAAATGACCTTCTTCTTTGGGCCCACAATTGGTGTACCAATAAACTTAGCCTTCACACCATTCACACCCTTAGTAAGCAAATAACAAAAATCAAACTTGATTGATGATACATTAGCATTCTTATTCTTGTTCTTGCAATATTGCTCT